>CM020041.1:0-1205000 GCA_009769605.1 Bucorvus abyssinicus | reverse complement strand
CCCCGGCGGATTGCTGCTCAGAGCATTGCCTCCCAGGCAGTGCCATCACAGGCAATTGTCTCAGCTCTCCTTGCCCCGGTGCCTCCTCCTGCGGCTGGTGGGGGTTTGCCTCTAACAGAGCTGCGAGGTGCTGCCGCGCTGCTCGTGGAAACGGGGAAGAGCCCGGGGACCCCCCAGTTACAGATCTGGCAGGGGCAGAGGGCTCTCGGCCATGAGGCTGCCCTCAGCAGCAGAAAGTCAGCCCGCGGCACTTGACGCAGATCGGGGTGAAGTCACCCCAAATGTAATTGTTCATCTCCTGGTGGGAGTCACAGGAAACGTGGAAAGGTTGCAAGAGCCAGCCTGGGGGCAGCACCGCAAAGGTGGGGTCTGCGCCAGGACGAAGCACGGGTTTGCTTCAGACCACGAGCATGGTTTGAAGGGCACGTGGCAGCGCTGCAGGGCAGGCTGGGGCCGGGGGAGCCGGGAGAACGCCAAAGCCTGCGGCAGAAAGGCCGGTGCTCCAGCCAGCGAAGCAGACGGGTCCTGCTCCAGGGACCTGCTGCAGGACCAGCAGCGGTCTCTGCGCTGGGCTGGGCAGGGGATCAGGCAGATGACTCCGGGGGTGCGCTGCAGGTTGTATTTAGACGTGGGGTTGGCTTCATGCTCAAGAGGAGGAGAGATTTTTTCCAGTTTAAAACAGAAACCGCCTATCTCCTCATTTTCTCACTTGAGAAAAGATCCTAAAATTCCCAGTCTGCTGCTTGGCTTATTCCAGATGACATAATATTCAAAGTATATTATGACTTTTTTTTTGGTGCAGGCTGTTATAAGGGTGTCTGTCTGTTTGGTTTTTTTAGAGCGGTTTTAACTTGGGAGTCCTAGATTTTGCCGGCAGTTAGAAAGCTCCATAAAGTGCAGCGATTCCAGGGTCTGGCAAACACCCGTAACCCCGTTTCGTGAAGAACACAGGCAGTGGGCTCTGCAGAGGAACACCCTGGAGGCTCAGTCACTGATGGCAATACGTTTTAAAACTTGCATATAAATACGTGTATGTGTTTCATAATTCCTACGTCGTGTTTAAATAGCTCTGGGTTTATTTCTGTGTGCGTCCTCGAGGTGTTTTGAGAGACGTGAAAAAGCACGGTGCTTGCAGGCCACAGGGCAGTGATCTTGGTTTGGGAGGGCAGAGGGAAATGAGAAACGTCATTTGAGGCTGGCTGGCGAAGAGGCAAAGCCCCGTGCTGGAGGGGTGCCGGCCCCACCCCAGCTCTGCTCGGCGGGCGCGGAGCTTTGCGCTGGTGGAGGGAACAAGTTGAAGACGGGTGGTTTATCTGTTTTTCTGCTGTGTGGGCTTTTCATAGCCCCCAGAGCTTGGCATAACAGCTTTGCAAAGCTTTAGCTCTTTCACTTTCTAGTTGGCTCTTGGTCTAGAAACTTTCCACAAATTGAACTTGAAAATTAAGCCAAATATTCTCATAAAATAAGTCTCCAGTTCTGTGGCTAACCCCATGTGAACTAGTAGTCATACATCAAAATACTTTCTGCAGGCTCTCCCATTAAAACAGAGGTAATTTGTCAGGCTGAGAGCCCTTTGCTAATGGGATCAGACGTCTGTCTTCCCGTTCTCAGCAGGAACGAGGTATGTGGTTGCTTTGGTGTTACCGTGGGTGCGCTCCTCCGGGTGCTCCTGCCCGCGTGGGGTGCGTGGGCGCTGGCGGATGGGCGGACGGGCGGTCAGCCTCTTCAGAGGCAACGTGTTCCAGGCGTCCCAGCTCCTCCAGCCTGACTCCCGCTGCCCGCAGCTTTTCCCAGCGCTGCCTCTCAGGAGCCTCCTCAGAAGTTTCTGCCTTTGAACAGCACCGCTCTGTGCGATGTGCTCTGGGAACATCTGAGGGTGCTTCTCGCACCCTGAATTAAATTAGATCTGCCTCCAAGAGATCTAAAAAAGGGCCTTAAACTTCAGCAGCACGTACGCTTAAAAGACAGCTTTCTTGAAAGAAAATACAGACATGGCACTTCCATTGCTTTCTTAATTGGTGTAATTAGTGTGGAGATAGCTGCAGAGCAGTATTTTCTCCAAAGAAACTGCCTCAGACAAATATTGGCTAATGGAAATTTTACTTTCAAATAAAGCAGTATTTGAAAATACATTACGGCCGTTGTGGGGAAAGGGATGCAGAGATCCAAGATGCTACAGCAGAGCCTTCCCTGGGGCAGCCAGCAGAACAGGCTGGGGTTTGTTAGGAGCTGATGTGCAGATCTCACACTCTTCTGGCTGGCCAGTCCTTTCTTTCTCGCTTTCCCTTTCCTTCCTGCTGTCCCCCTTCTCCCCTTTGATTTCGGCTGAGCCGCGGGTCCCGGGGTGTGTTTTGCTCCGTGGCTGCCGTGCACGGTCCCCCCAGCCCGCTCAGCCCCCGCACCCGGCTCTGCTCAGTCTGCATCTGAGTTTCTTTTGGGCAGAATGTCTCAAGCGTGAGCCTAGCCAAAATTTTTATTGAGGCTGCTGAAAGCAAGATGATAGTAAATTAGGTCTTACTGCCACCTATAAATGTCACCACAGTCAAAATATTTTAAAGAAATAGCCAAATGCATTCTTCGGTTCCTCTTCCTGCAGGCAGATCTAATTCAAAATCAAGGATGTCGCCTAGACTCTCCCTTGTAAAAGTCTTTTGACGAATGTGGGAGTGTTTTCTGAAGGCAGTGCTGGTTTCCAGCCGTACCACACAGGCTGAAAACGTCCCAAACCTCCCCAGTTGCCCAGCAGCTACAGCTGCCAGGGCTGGGAATGAGCCGGGGCGGCCGGAGGAGCGGCGCGTGAGCGGGGTTCAGATGGGGACCACCTCCGGGGGTGGCTGTCCTGGGGCCGGCCACCCCCTGCTCCCGCGTGATCTGATTTCCCAGCAAAAAGCTGACAATTTTCCCCCGAAGGGGCAGGGGCAAAACAGGGCCGCTGGCTCACAAAGACATCCTGTCTCCCTCTGAAAGAAGATCCCTGTGCCTAATTACCTTCATAAATTAGCTGGGGCTGTAACGCCACCGCTTTAACCTAAAATGGAGGTAACCCAACCCGCCTGGCCCTTTCTGCCGCCGTAAGGGATCCTGCCCGCCGATTAATTCGCCCTTGTCCGCTCTCCGTCCAGCTGCGCGTTGGCCGTGCACAAGCTGCTGTGCAGACACTGTTGACAGGGCTGTGCTAAGCTGGGAAATTATCAGCAGCCTAAGAACCGCCGCCAATTATTCCAGCTGCCCCCGCGGGCTGGCATCGCTCCCCCTCCGCCCGCCTCAGCCCCGCGGCTGCCGGCACCTGGCCGTGGTGGCAGCGGGCTCCGGTGAGGCCGGCCGGGACTGAAGCGACCCGCAGGCTTCCTGCGGCGAAGGTGTCCCGGCTGGGTTTGCCGACAGTGGGAAAGGAAGTCGCGGGAGGAAGGAGCAGGATTTCATCTCTTGTGGTTTGCACCGGTGCTTGGGAGAACGCGAACACAAGCAGCCGTGTTCGCCGTCGAGGAGAGGAAAATCCCCTCTGGCTTCTGCCCACGCTGGGCTGGAGGGGTGGGAGTGGGGGGAGAGGGGAGGGAGCTGCAGGCATAGGGGCATGGCTGCTGCTTTGAACAAAAGCACAGCCCAAGCTCGCGCCTGGAGACCCTGCGGGGAACTCCGAGGAGCAGGGAAAACTTATCCCCTCTTTAGGCACAGCCAGGATGTCCGTGGTGGTGGTGGTGGATGCGGGAAAGCTTCAGCAGCTGTCTGCCTTCCCTGTGCTCCTCAGCGGCATCGGCCTTCGGGTAGCAGCAGGGACCTCCGCCCTGCCTCGCTGATCGCTCTGCTGTCATTTGGAGGAGCGGCGCCTTGGTCAGGAAGCGTTTGTGCAGGCACATTCGCATGAGCTTGAAGGTGAAGAGGCTTCCGTATGACAAAGCCAAGGCTGAGCCTCAGCTGTGTGTTGAGGACTATGGGGCAGTTGGGGCTCTTCCAGCCCGTGTTGGTTTGGTTCTTCAAACAATGACACCAACTAATCATCTCTGTTCAATACATCACAGGATCACGGGCTGGTTTGGGTTGAAGGGACCTTCCAAGCTCACCCAGTCCCACCCCCTGCAGGGAGCAGGGACATCTGCCACCAGAGCAGGGGGCTCAGAGCCCCAAGGGCCAGCCTGACCCGGGATGGTGCCAGGGGTGGGGCTTCTCCCACCTCTCTGGGCAGCCTGGGCAATCTCTGCCCAATATACCTGAAGCTTTTAAGTGCAGCAGCCCAAGATGGAACTTTAAAATCCGATGTCTTTCTGTGGCTTTAGCTATGTTTGACATGACAAAAAGTGGTTTTCAGGTCTCTTACAAGAGCCAGGCTCTTCCCCCCGTAACGGTGTGATACCAGCATGCTGTCAGCCCCTGCAGCCTCCATCCTCAGAGGCTGCCAAGCCTCCACCCTCGGGGATCCACCCACTGCAGTCTCACAGCCCCCCAGCCTGAGCAGGAGGGTGGGCACAGCGGTGGGTACCTCCCAGCCTGCAGAGAGACTCGGGAGAGCCTGAAAAGTGAAAAAACCACCAGGCAAAACAAAGTGAATTGAATGTATTCATCTTGGCTGTGTTTGATTAATGGGAAGGGACAAAAAGCTGCATTTTCAGCTTGATTGCAGGCAGAGGGATTGAGGTTGGGCCAGTAAACTGGGAGGGTTGTCGTGCTCACACCGCCCAGCTGGGCTGCACTGGGAGGGGACGTGCAACTGGAGGAGGAGGATTTTGCTGCTGAGAGCTGATGAGGCAAAAATGTTATTAGAAAGTTTGGGGTTTGCAAGTGGAAAAAAGACAAAAACCAGAACAGAACAAAATCAGAACTTCTTTTGATAAATATGATGGAATTGGATCATCGCGGCGTTGCAGTCTCTGGGTTTTGGAGTGAATCGTTCCGGTCAGCTCTCCCCAACCAACGTTGGCGGAATACTCGCCAAACAAAGCAGTGGGAGAACAAATAGACAAAAGGGAATCAGGCAAATCAAGTAAATGCAGAAAATCATTATGCAATTATTTACTCACCCGTTATTCTCAAATCACTTTTACAGGCCAAAATAATGCTCATTGTTTCTCCCAATGTGGATGACTTACGTGGGCAGGTGTTAGTTCTTTGCACCGCGTGAAGAATCTTTGCGCAATACAAAAATAAGAGTTTTAGCCTGTGGTGCTGATGGAGGCGTAAATAAACGGTCTTTGTTTTTTGTTAGGATTGGAGTCTGGAAATGGCCTTCTATCGAATTATGCGAGGAAGATTACTTAGCCAGGAATGAATTTTTTACGGTGTGCTGTAGCTTTCCTGACCGTTTCCAGAAATTACTGAAAAAGTAAAAGAAGCTTTTCTTCCTTGGCAGAGCCGGCAGTGGCAGCCTGCGGGGTGGGTTGCTGCTGCCCCCCCGTAATGCCTGACCTCCTCGGGTGTTTGCGGAACGTGCCTTTTTTGGGGGAGTTCGTGTTAGAATCTGAGAGCACGCGGGACAAACCCGTCAGCTCCCGGCTCTCCCGCCGTGGCTGCTCCTGCCGCACCGCAGGCAGTCCGGTTGTCCCCTCGCTGGCTCCTGCAGCAGAACGTCTCTGCCAGCGAAAGGCAGTTTTGTTTGGGGGAAATAAAGACCGATCCCCTTTGCCCTGAGCCTGAAGCTGGGCTGCTGTGGGCCCTCAGGACCGGGGCGATGGGGCGAGGCGGGGCTGGGGCTGCCACGCGGGTCCTCCCTGAGGAGCCTCAGGCAGGAGGAGCATCATCCTGCCCCAGGGTCAGGGTGATGGTGGCCGGCAGCAAGGGCAGCCTCGCGACGTATCGGTCGGCGTTCCTGCAGCTCCAACTGCCCGTAACGAGGCCACCCTCCACCGCGCATGGCGGGTCTGAGCCGCTTATGGTTGGCAAACCATGCCCAGCCGTCAGGCGGGGCTGCCCTGTGCACAGGATGTGTTTACCTCAAATATTTGATCCTACCAAACACCCCCCAGCTGTTCCGGGAGCTGTGATCCCACAGGGGCTTTAATTACCTTCATTTTCCAAGAATCCCATATGGTTGCTGGGGTGGCAGATGGGAGAGTTTTCTTTTCTGGGGGACGTAAGATAGCAGTGGATTGAATGCCAGAGAAAAATGAGAGATTTCTGGAGGGCTGTTGAGTTCTTTTTAATGGTGAATGCAATTTGTTGGTGACTAATGCATCGAGACTGGCAGAACTACCTCATGGATTAGAAGCAGTGGCGCGATGGAAAAGACGTGACTAAGATACTGGCTCCTGATTTACCAACGCTTCCCTCCTAAACTGCCATTTGGCTTCCTACTGGCACTTTACAACTTTCCTATTAATAATTAAGAGCTTTGATGTAGTTCGAAAGCGCTTGGTTCAACACAAAATCCGCCAGCTTGATTTCTCATCTGCTGAGAGCCTTTTGAGCAGGGAGGAAAGCAGGGAGAGGGTGCAGAAGATACCGCTGCTGAGCAAATGGTGGAGCGAGGCAGGACATGTCGTGTCCAGACTAGGTGCCGTGAAGGACCCAGAGACAGCCTAACATGGAGCCATGGTTGCACTGCCTGTTTTCCACTGCCCCGTCCCGGTGCTGGTAGCATGTTCCTGTAAGACTGATGGGTTGTAACTTGCTAGTGATGGTGCAAATTCCCTTTATAAACGAGTTTTGCAACCGTTAATGAAATGCTGCTCCGTATTGAGACGGCACGATGCTCCCGTCGCCTGGATCCCACCCGAGGGGGAAGACACCTGCCCGCCAGCCCAGCTCCCTTTCCGCTGTGCCTCCAACGCTTCCTCATGCTGAAAACACGCCCATTTCTGACGCTTTGCTTATTCCCTCAGGCTTTCTCCAGCATTAACATCAGTCTCTAAGCTTCGTGCCAGAAAGCTGTACCAAGCCAGCAATGTCATTGCATCCCTCTGAAACATCAAGCATCATCTCTCTGTATTTGGAAATGGAAATGTCTATTACATGGGACAACAAAACCTCCAGCTCTCCTTCCCAAAGTCTCAGAACTCTTCCCAGTCTCTCTCCTATTCACATGGAAAAGCTTTTAGATGGTTTATGAAATTACTGAAGCAGGGAAATATTTCTACGTGTGGGAAATAAGCCAAGCAGCAAAGTGGCAGAACAACCCAGTGTGCTGGGTCTCTTCAAGACTGCAAAGACGGACACGTCTGTATCGTTGAAAAGAAGATCCTGTAATCTATGCTCACAGAGCCAGAGGAACTAGTAAATGGAGATGTGGGAAAGTGCATGCTGAAGAAACTGAACGTTTTTGGACCTGTTGGTCCAGCGATGTTGGCCACAGTGCCTTTCGGCTGCTGATTTCCCTAAGCGTGTCGTTCTAAGGCAAGGTAATTCCCGAGAGAATAACACTGGAGAGAGTTTAACATCAGTTTTTCTTGCATTTGAAGTACCAAACTGAGGAAGAATCCTGCCAGTTGGAAGCTCTGTGAGCTGATGGTCACGTATGGGGTGGCGTGTGGTGCCATCGCTGTCCTGCAGCCCAGCCGGAGCCTGGGGAATCGCTTGCTAGAGCCCATCCACCTGCACCCTGAGCTTTGCTAGGACACACACCACTGCGTGAACTTCACGAGCTTCTCAACCCAAGGCTGCCTCCCATTTCATTTCCAGAGCCACGTCCGCTGGTGAGCTGCAGTCTTGGCCTTGCCTTAGCAGTGTTTAAGTGCCCTGGCGTTAAATGGTGCTATAATATTCTTTTCTGGTTAGCCTTGAGAAGAGCCTTCTGTTCTGCAGCTTTGTTGTATAAGAACGGGTCAGGAGGTAAGGGGCTGGGTGATTCTTGATGTATTTTACTGCAGTCAGGAATTGATCATATCAGAATGGGAATATTGTTATTTATTCCTGAGATGATCTCATGAAAGGGCTTTAACTCGTCGGTAGTCTGTGCCCATTCATAGCTGGTAGATGTTCTATGTCAGAAATAGCCCCGAGTTCCACAAAAATAAACAAGCAGCTGTAAACATTTTTGAAGTGGAACTGGTGTCCTCTCAGCCAGAAGAACAAAGCAGCAGAAGTTGTCTGGAAACCCTGCTGAGAATAACTCTTCAGACCTGTAAATGCCTTGAGGACTTGAGCTGTGTGAAGAAAGTGCCGGAGGCAGTCTGGGTAGGCAGTTGGCGGAGGAAGAGGAACTGAAGAGAGGCAGGTTACGAGGAGGGGTTAGTAAAGAGGTTTTTTTAGCTACAGCAACTGGAAAGGAGAGTGGAGTCTGGAAACAAGAATTGCTGCTTTTTTTTGCGTGTTCAGGCAGCAAGCTAACCATCAGAACGGGAACGGCCGCGGGTACAGCAGGGAGGAGGATTGAGCTGCTCGATGCATTTCTAAGCACACTTGTTTGTTTGCTGGAAGAGTGGGATGGCCGGCGAGGCAGACGGGAGCTGAAGGCACGGGTGTCCCCGCAGCCAGTGGCCTGACCGCTGCGACACGATGTCCTCCCGCACCCTGCCCTTCCCAGGGCGGTCTTTCCTCCTCACCCGTTTGCAGGTCACGGCCAACGCTTTTGAGGGGCATGGATGTATCGGCAGGAAAGGCGAGAGCCTTGGGACACGTTGGGCTGCGGACTCGTGGAGTTCCCTCTGCTGCTGCTGTCCATACCCACCTCAGAAGACCCTAATTTTAGCCGCTGCTTTGTTTCCTGCTTGTGGTATTTTTGCTTCTTAGCATTTTTTTTCTCTGTTTTGTTTCCCACTGTGCACCCAACAGGAAAAGCCCCTCGCAAAGTCCTCCAGAGTAAGAAGAAGGAAAAAAAAAAGGAGCAGATGACATTTGCTTTCTGCAGGCAGAACTGTTAGCAGGCAGCAGCCAGCATGTCCCCAAAGCCTCTCACCACCCCTGCTCTTTCCATGAGAAACGGAAAGGAAGCTGGAGCCTGCCAGAAAATCGTTTTCCAAAATGGCCTCACAATAGTCTGTTTGCTGGCGCGCGCTGACTTCGCCAGCGAGACAGGCCCCGGCTCTCGAGTCTCGTAAGCTCAGAAAGGTGATACTCAAGCAGCATCTTGAAAATAAATACCTTTATTTCACGGAAGGGAGATGAACCCTTCGTGCACATCGCAGCCCCGCGGTCCGTAGGCGCTGGGAGGGGAGCTCAGGCGGGATGTCCTGAAACATCCCTTTGTTCTGCTTGAGGAAATGTGCTGGAAGGGCTCACAGAGGACCGCGAGGTCTGCGCAGGGGGGGCTCCGTCATCATAGGACCGCGTTCATCTCTTCTTGAGCAACCTGACTGAAACAGGGTGGGCTTCCTGCTGAATAATCCACATGCTGTCGTTAGTTAGCAGTTCTCTCAGTTGTTCTAGTGGGCATGGAGAGGGTTTTCTTTGCCGCCGAGAATCTAAAGATACCCAAATCCTGCTGCACATTATTGGTAGCTTCTAAGATAGAGGCCGGCCCGAGTGCCAGTCCTTGCTGTAAGGCTTTTCTACCACATCGCAGAAGTTACGCTCCTCTCTGAGGATCGTATGGATCGCGTTACGCGCCGCAGTTAGTGGGGCGGGCTGCGCCGTCGGTGGAATGGTGAGAGAGCCGACTTCACGAGTAGCGAGGGCTGCATTCCTTTAAAATGATTTCATCTTTAAAAGTGCGTTGGGACCTTCTAGTCCTGGCACCCTGTGCGGGTGGTCAGATATTCCTTCTGTCGTGCAGTGAGGAGGACCAGGGTCAGTAGTAGAGGTGGTCCACCATCAGGCGGTCCTCTCTCACCCGGAGCCCGCTGCCTGCAGAGGTGATGGGAGCTATGACGGGAGGGCTGGTGGGTGCCGGTGGATGCTCTCAGGGGGACAAGCCCAGCCATGTTTCTATCACCAGTTCCTCACCCCCTCCAAGGCCCACCTTGACCGAGGGCCCAGGTCCTCTTTGAGAAGGGCATTGCTGTACCATTCATTTGCTCTCTCCTACCCCAGCATGGGGCCTTTGCGGTCCATTAGAGACTGCTGCCCACTGGGTTTGTTACCAGTGAGAAGATGGGCTGATGGCTAGAGGTGTCCAAGCTGTCTTAGGGCTCATCCCGCCCTGCAGGTAGTTCCTGGAAAGGAGCCTTGCTGGAGCAGGGGTCTGGAGGCAGGAGCTTTGCTTCCCAAGGAAATACCCCTTGTCCACAGAAAATCCATGCGCAAAGCAGGTAACGTGCATCTTGATAAAGAGCTTTTTGCGATCACCAGGATGGAGGAGTCCACGTGAATGGTGAGAGGCCTTGGTAAAACGAAAGGCACACCTAGCAGGTCCTCTGCCCTCCAGGTGATTATCCCATGCATTCAAATTCCATTTACTGTGCAGAGATGTACAGTCTTGGCAGAGCCAGATAATGTTGCGTGCAGGTATTACAACCAACAGGCTCTGGCTTCCAAAATACCGGTTCTTCTTGCAGTACTGACAGTGAAGGGAATGTCCTAGTTCTGGCTGCCCAGAGGAGAGCCCTCTCCATGGCTTCAGATGCATCTGATATGCTCTCTCCATTAGAGGGCAGGAGCATGCCTGTGCACAGACAAAACAGCACAAACCCACCTGCCCTGTGTGCTGTGTGGCGTTAAGGGAAGGTAGGACATCATCATGAATGGCCAGACCACTACACCTGCTAGAAAGACGGAGAAGAAGCAAGAACTGGTGCTTCAAGGGTTAATTTCTGAGCTTTGGGATAACTCGGTGGTCTTTGTAGCACCTCCATCTCTTTAAAGTCGGAAATAGATGTAATATATGGTAAATACCGATGTCTCACAGACGTGTACAGGTAATTACTCATTTTTCCAAAGACTGACAATTTTGATGGTAGAAAAATGCAAAAAGATTGTTTTGAAGTAGTGACAATTCCCAGGAGAACATTCTGAGGATCTCTGTTGCCTGTGACCCTTCCCAGTTTTCCAGCCCTCCCGTGAAAGTCGTGATGCGCTCACTGCTGTGTCTCACCTCTGTGTGATGTAGTCCTCTGACAGAATAAAAGTGTTGCCCATGATTACGAGGGGAAATCCTTAGTTTCTGTTGAATTCCACGTCCCTGCTTCTGCGAGGGGCGAAGGAGCCAAGAGCTTCACCTGAAGCGGATACGGCTCTTGGGCCAACAATTTAACCTCCTTGGTGTCCTCCCGGCGCCTTTGCATGGTGATATTTATGACATGGACACTTTCTCCCTAGAAACTGGACCAAATCCACAGGCCTGTCCTTTGCATTTTGAGTTGTCACCATCGGGGATGCCAGGGAGCGCCGGCTGCCAGCGGCACTCCCAGGCATGTAGGAGGGCACGCAGGCACCGCTGGCGAGAGGCACCGGCCCCTCGGCAAGTGCCGGTGGAAGACCCAGATACCCAGAGAAGAGCCTGGTGTGGGCGAGGGAGGCTTCGGGGTGTTGGTGACACAGATGTGCGAACTGGGGGGAAGCTGGTGTGCCAAGGGGGACGGTTTAGTTTTAAGGTGCTGAGTTGAGTTGTAACTGAAACGGAAGGGAAGAAAATGACAAGAAAACACAGAATTCAAGATTAATCATAAAAATTTTCCTCTCGGGTGTTGGGGGAAGTTGGTTCTTTAAATAATAGAGGTTGAGATTTTACATTCATCTTGAAATGGAAGAAAAATGTTTGTTATATTCTCTTCTCTTTTAAAATATGAAACATTTCATTCTGGGCTTAAAGAGCAGAAGCCAGAGGCCGAAACAATGAAATTCTGCTGTTGTGACCTAATACCTATTGAATAACCATGGGTTACCCCGTTACCCGTTCACAGAGACTCCATCTTCTCATGGAAGGTTTAAGAGCAGCGTAGGCTCCCCGGGCGCTGCCCACCAAGGCGTTTGCCGGCGCTGTGTGTGCACTGCTGCTGCCCGGGTTGTCCGTTTTGGAGGGGAGGGGGTTGCTTTCATCCTTTCCGGAGGTCGGGGTCTTTTCCAAGTTGCTACTGGTCCAAGCCGTGTTCCTCAGGAGGCTTCTCCTGGAGTGTAGACGAGGCACATCACTGCACACCACACCGTGACAAGAGGAAATCTGAGTTAAACATACATGGAAAACATTTTTATAATCCCAGACAGGAATTTGGAACAAATCACATTCACAGCCTGGAGCTGAGAGGGAGGGCTCTGCCCCTCTCCACACAGGGACCACCTTTCCCTGCACCTCGGGACTTACCCTGGTGCTGTCAGGAAACGGCTCAGCAGCTTCATCCCATTCTCCTCGTAGAAGTGCCGGTTCCCCGAGATGAGGGACGAAGCGGTGGCCTCTGGCATGCTGGTAGTCCTGGTGCAGCCCTTGCCTTCCCTCCAACGTCCGTTTGCTCTGGTGGGACGGATGGGGATGGGGACAGCCTGGGGGTTGCCTTCGGGGCCGCACCCTATCCCCACCTCACCACAGTCCTGTGTGGTCAGAGGTACCATCCCTCTCTCAGGAAAAAACCACAAATCATGATGCTTTTACAAAACTCCTGGTTTTACAGAGGCGCTTTTGATGTGGAGAGGTTTTTCTGGTGTTTTCCCAGGGACAGAGTTTACAATCTGAGTTAGACAGAGGACGCAGAGGGCTTGCTAAGAAACAGTAAGAGAAGAATCAGGCTCAAATTGGTATTTTAGTACAATAATTGCTTTTTGGTGAACCTGAGAATGACCTAAATCAAACAGTTGTTTTGAAGAAACCAAACACTTCTCACTTGACTTCTGCATACATTGACTAGTTCAGTAACTTGATTCAACTTCAACTGACAGCCGTCGCTTAAACGTGAGGAATCCAGGGCAGTTTGCATGAGGGGAAAAAGAGTTTTTAAATGTAAAATGTGGAAAAGAAATCAAGGAAATTGTTATAGTACTGAAGGGATGAGCAGGGCAGGAGCCCTGGAGCGCTGGTTCGCTCTCCAAGAGCTCTTGGTGTGACCTGTAAGGTGGCCACTCGCGCTGGGGACCCAGCAGAGCCCTGGGTTGCTTCTGACCCTTGCGGGGTGGTGTGGCATGGAGATTGTCTCCTGCTAGTTGTCTTCAGACAGATGATAGTGTGGAAACGCCAGCCCTGGGTGGCTCCATCCTGCAGATAACGAACTGCCCTGGGCTTCCAGACCCATGGGGTTGAACTGCAAACAGCGGTCGTGGCTGGGCACGGTGGATCGAGGTCCAAACTCTGGCACCACAACAACTGACATACAAAAGGGGGATGGAGGCTGCTCGCAGGCACCAGTAACGTCCAGAAATACCATCAGCTATTTCTGGCAGCAGCAGGAGAAACAAAACAAGGCAGGTAGGTGGCTGGGCTGCCAGCAGCAAGACAGCTCGGGGCGTTGGGCTCACTGGATGGGGTGATGGAGCAGGGGTTAATTGGAAGATCCAGCTCTTGTTGTCCAGACAAATGCAGGTCTGGCCTTGAAACATTTCCCAAGGTCTTGGCACTTCATTTCGTAGCTGTGTCTCATGCTCTGAATATTCCCAAGGCACTCGCTATCGTCGGATGTCGTCTGACTGTCTCTCGGTTGCTGTTTGTTGCTGTGGTTGCACGTTGATAAGGTATCTGGTTATGTCTTGCAGCCCTCAGAATCCAAGCCCAACGTCACCCCTCTCACCGTCCTGGCCCATGTTCTCCGCGCCATCAAGTCCTATGCCCACCTCCTCTACGTCCAGCGACTCATCCCCCATCAGGTCTGTTGCAGAATTCGCTTTGCTTTTCGTTGCTTTTGCTGTTTTCTGTTGAATTTACTCAGTTTCCTTCACTTCACTTTCCTTTTCCCTTCACATCCTGCTCAAACTCCCCCGATGCAGCTATCTGTGGTCAACAAGAGAGGAGCTTCCAAACCCCTCCAGCCCCAGGGGAGACCCTTTGAATCCCCGCTTTGAGCCCTGTGGCTGTCGCCCGCCAGTCCCCGTGGTCAGGCGGGCAGGAGCCGGTGCTCGCAGGTCACGCTCGTGGTGCTCGGCGTCGCTGGGGCTTTCTGTGGGGCCATGTCAGCTCTCGCGGTTTGCTTTACTGCTCCCTGCAGCAGGTAAGACGGGTGCTGCCTTTGTGGGTGCTGCCGGCAATAACAAGCCTCTGTAATTCGCCTTTGCTGTGCGAAGAAGGACCCGGGAGTCCACGAGCCAGCAATGGGCCCTCGTGGCCAAGAGGGCCAGTGGTGTCCTTGGGGCCATTAAGAAGAGTGTGGTCAGCAGTCCGAGGGAGGTCCTCCTTCCCCTCTGCCCTGCCCTGGTGAGGCCACGTCTGGAGTCCTGTGTCTGGTTCTGGGCTCCCCAGTTCAAGAGAGACAATGAACTACTGGAGACAGTCCAGGGGAGGGTATGAGGATGCTGAGGGGACTGGAGCAGCTGCGTGCCGAGGAAAGGCTCAGAGCCCTGGGGCTGTTCAGCTGGAGAAGAGAAGGCTGAGAGGGGACCTCCTCAATGGGATCAATAGCTAAAGGGGGTCAGGAGGAGGGGCCAGACTCTGCCCAATGGTGCCCAGCGACAGGACGAGGGGCAACGGGCACAAACTGGAACCCAGGAAGTTCCACCAGACCGTGAGGAGAACCTTCTTTGCTGTGATGGTGACGGAGCGCTGTCCCAGGCTGCCCAGAGAGGTTGTGAAGTCTCCTGCTCTGGAGAGATCCCAAACCCGCCTGGACGCCAAACTGGGCAGCTGCTCTGGGGACCCTGCTCAGGCAGGGGGTTGGACTGGGTGATCCCCAGAGGTGCCTTCCAACCCAAACCATTCTGTGATGATGGGGTTCTCTAAAACGCTGTGGTACCTCCTTTTCTGGCCTCTTCCTTTTCTTATCTGGAATCTAAAGGGGGTAAAGAACGGGGGGCAACACAGACAGCTGCCTGCTGGGTACCCGTGTCTCAGGCACTTGGGCATCACAGGAGTAAATCACTCCTCAAAGTTAACAGACAGACTAACAGAAGATTCCAGTGGGACCCGGGAGCAGCAGGTTGGGCACGTTCACATCCCCGCTGTGCCTCGGGGTGCGAGATGCCGTGGGTTGCAGCCCCTTGGCAGGCGCAGGCACGGGGCCGGGGCACCAGCCCCTCCTCTTAGGGAGACGTGTCAACCCGTTTGTTCGTTACAGGCGCAGACCGGGCTCTTCCCCCACCCCTACAGCCATACGGGTGCTGCCGGTACCGCGTCTGCCTGCTTGGCAGGGCTAGTGCTTTGGTTGGCTACGCGTCCACAAAGGCTGACAAGGGCATAAAACCACCCGAGCAGCCTTCCTCCTCGGGGGGAGAGAGGCTCGTCATCCCCGAAACTGCACAAGGGCCGATGGGTGAAACTCCTGAGTGCTTTGCTGGCCTTGTGCCACGCTCGGAGGCAGAAACCCAACGTGAGCCATCGCCGGGGTCGCACGTTTCAGTCCCTGAAAGCTGCGCAGGGCTCTGATGGGCGCAGTCACAGCCCGGAGAGCAGCCGACGGGCAAGGGGCAGGCTGGGGCTGTGGAGAGGTCATCAGTGGGGGGGGAGAAAAACAACAACTTGAATAATTCAAGGTAGAAGGCCTGAAAATACCTTTTGGTTTTTGTCTGACAGTCTCCTCAAGCACTGTGGGTGAGCAGTACCTCCCTCTCTGGAGCGGGAGGAGTGTTTGCCCATCCTGGCTTTCAAGTGTTTGGCAGCTGCTCGTGTCAGGCAGCTGGAATTCGGCGAGGAGAGACCTCCGCTCCGGGGCTCTCTTCACAGCACAGCCAAACCCATTCACAGCTGCCGCGTTTGTGGTGTCTGTGCAGGTGAACCGCTTTGTCCCGGGCTGAAAGCGTGCCGCTTCCCTGGGCATCGCTCGGAGAGAATTCAGAGTAAGTTCAAGTCCTTGGGAAGATAGAAGTTGGTGAAACCGCTGGCCTGAGAGCTGGTGACACCTTGTTCCTTACCCAGCAGCTCCCGGGGCACTTCCATCGTGCTGCTTGGCCGTACCGTAGCGGAGCAGCTGCCGCAGCGCTGGTCGGACAGCCCAGCGCCCGGGCGGGTTCGCACCGTCACCATCACCGTGTCCCAGCGGTGTCCCAGCTTGCCACCAGCCTTGCTCGAGCCCCAGCCCAGACAGGACGAGTGGGAGGCTCTGGGCGCAGGGGACAGCTCGGTGTGCCCGCGCTTTGCTGGTGGGGTCCTGAGGTCCTTGGTTCTCTGCCTGCGTCTGCCAGCCGTTTGCTGCATTTCTGGCTCTCTCTGCTCCAATTCACTCCCCCGCAGCGTGGGCACACTGACACTTCCCCAGAAAGATCTAGTGGTTGTTTCATCTTCTTTATCTTCAGGTACAGTCTCTAAAGAAGTGCAGCAAATTCTTCATGGACCTTCTTGTTTTTCTCTTTTGAAATACCTTTCCCCAAGTGCTAATTCTCCCTTGTGAAATTCTCCCTGTGGATGCAGCTGCTCTCGGGGAGCGATGGGTTTGGCACGAGTGGGGCCGGTGGGCAGTGGGTCACTGCCAGCACCTGCTGCCCGCCTTCGCTCTGCACCAGCCCTCCCTTCAGAGGCTCACAGGACATTCCCAGCTCCCGCTGCCCTCCTTCCGTCTGGCGCCTGGAGCTCTCCCGGGCACCCCTGGCTTGGGGCTGCCCACTGCATGGGCACCAGCCATGGGCTCTGGTCCTGGAGCTGCCAGCCAGGCTCTGACTGGGATTTGCAGCGTGGTGAAAACTGGGGGCTCATCCCTGAGAGCCTTCAGCCTCCTCTGGCATCTTCCTCGCTCTTCCCCTGAGCAGTGTAACCTTGGACCCTTGCAGAGCGGTAGCGGTCCTTGGATCCCCGTGCACCGCTTACGTGGACCCCTCCTCGACACGGTGGGGAGGGCGGTGCTGTGTGAGTGCTCTTTATGCCAATGAATGTTTTCTTCTTGCAGCTCACCGCTGCGGAAAGCCCGAGCTCTGTACGCCTGTAAAGCAGAGCACGACTCGGAGCTCTCCTTCACGGCGGGCACCGTGTTTGACAACGGTGAGTCCTCGGCCCAGAGGGAGGGCACGGGGCAGTGTGGGACCAGGAGCGGGAGGAGATGGGCTCATTTTTCAGGCTGTGGTTCCTGGCGTGCCGGGAAAGCGGGATCAGGAGAGCCGCATCCAGTGCCATAGGAGCTGCACTAGCTCCGCGCCCAGCGCTGGGTTTCCCCGGAGCTGAACCTGGAGCAAGGACTGAGTATGGCAGGAGGGTGGAGGATGTAACACACCATCAAATTAACTTCAGTCTGACGACGGTGGCATTGCCCATCACCGGCAGCCACCCACCTCGCCTGCCAGGGAAGTGCTGCAGGGAGGCAGGAGTGCAGCTCTTAGCCTGGGTGGTGGATTGGCAGGAGAATCCTCCTGCACTACGAAGTGGACACTGTCCCTCTGGACCAGCATCTCTCCTTTCGTGTGCCGTACGTGTGAGGTGCTGCAGGGGCAGCATTAACAGCAGTACGAGTAAAGCAGCAGAGGAGGACGCTTGGCTGTTATTTATTTTAGTGCTGAGTTCTGCAAATTACTGGTTTTCTTCCTGTGACCCAGGGAACCATTTGGACTCCGAATTCATGGGTTTCCTTTCAGGCCTCTGTTCAAGGACTATCCCATTTCTAGCACTAGAAATCCCATGAAAGAAGAAAGCAGAAATACTTGTAACACAGGCATTAAATCCGAGGTGCATCTTGCCTTACTTCTTGTGTCCACCCTGGGAACAGCTGATCGTCCAGCCCCTTTTTGGGATCGCTCTGGAAACTGCCTTTCCAAGATCCTGATTTATTTCCTAAGGGAATAAATCCTAAGGGAGACCTGTAAAATGGAGGGACGAATGGGTGGGACCGCCCTCCTCTCCCCAGAGTAGAGCGTGGGAGGTCACTCCAGCAGAGATGTCTGCTTTGCCACCTCCAGCCTGGCTCAGCGGGTCCTGCTCCACGTCCCACTCATCACCCTGCCCCTGCCCCTGCCCCTGCCCCTGCCCCTGCCCCTGCCCCTGCCCCTGCCCCTGCCCCTGCCCGTGGTGTCCGAGCTGCTGGCCTGGGGTGACGGGTGTTTCAGCCCTGGCCGTGGAAGTGGCCACACATCCAGAACGTGACGAGGGGACACGTGGGTGACCAGCTCTTAGTGCCCACGTTCGTCTAGGTCAGAGCTGCGTTTCAGCACGTTGGTGAGGGAAGGTGCAGCCTGGCATGGAGGGCGTGCGGAGGTTCTCCAGGCTGCGCTTGGGCTCTGATCCAAGTAGAAAATAAAGGAAAAAGTTTGGTGGGGCACGGTGTCACCTTCATGCCTCACTACGTCCACGGCAGGCGGGAGCACGGCCGGTGCCCGGTGCTGAGCCCGGCTGCCTGCGCTTGGCCTGTGGGCTGACTGACACCAGCGTTACCATATACAGAGCCATTCCTCAGGGGTTTTCTGGGTAGCAGAGATTAGTTTCCAAGTATCAGCACCAGAAATACTCTGTGCAGTTGCCATAATGTTTCACACAGGAGATGGCAAAGCAGCACGTGCTTCTTCCCTCTGGATACCAAGAGCTGGAATAGGTGGGCTCTGGTTAGTCAGATTTTTGGAGGTGATGATAATGAACACAGATATTCCGTTTTCTGCATCAAGGGAAAGAGACTGTGCTCCGTGGGATGAAGCTGCTCTGGTTTAGATACAATCCCAATGTAAAGAAAAGACTTCCTGCTACTTTCCAAGGAGTTCTTGGCTTTTCTATGTTCAGCATTGACATCTGGGACACCGCTACCACATGCACTGGTTTTTTCCTGGGATATACATGAGAAAAGAGCAGAAAGGGGAAGAGAATGAACACGTGTGAATTAAAGAAAATACATTTCCCCAGCAGCTCCACAGATATCTTATAAATAAACCTGGTCTCCCCTGCGAGACCCCGTGGGAATTAGGAGGGGAACAAGTCTGAATTCAACACATTGTGTTTGCTAGATAAAAATCAGGGGATTATTCAAGGGGAAAAGTATACAGCGTGTTCTACTCACTCAGCAGCACAGCCGAGACTCACGTGAGCTGGGGAAGCGAGTCGGAAACAGCGCTGCTTGGTTAGAAATGTTATTATGCTGAAGGGGCTTTCTAAACCTGGAGGAAGTTTTGAGCCCTTGTTTTTGTCCCAAAGGCTTCACTTACCCCAGCCCTGCAGCACCGGCTGGTGTCTGCGGCCGATCGCTTGGTCCTTCCTGTGGTTTCGCTATGCGATCTCTGACGCTTTGAGAGCGCTTTAGGGAGGTGACTTTGATCGTGCTGTAGGGAGCGCAGAGGAGCCCCTCGGGTGAGCGGGAGGGAGCCCTTCAGCTTTCTGAGCCCCTTCGCCTGTCGCTTCCCTTCCTTTAAAATCAACACAAATTCAGGGCTTTGCTCTCCCCCAAGAGCAACTTGGAGGTTGTCAGCACGCAAAGAGCAACGTAATCCCCCTCCTCCTCTAACCTGCCTTTTCCTTCTCTCCCCAAGTTCATCCATCCCAGGAGCCCGGCTGGCTGGAAGGGACCCTCGACGGGAAGACAGGGTTGATCCCCGAGAACTACGTCGAGTTCCTATAATTCTGGGCGTACGAAGCACCACTGCTGAGCTGTACATGGTATCCATGGCTGGCGGGAGCCCTGCAGACCGTTTTGCTCTTTGCCTCTGCGCGGGGTGAGGACTGCCCCGCACCCACGGAGCTGAATGTTGGTGTGGGGAATAACGTTCGCGTCTGCTCGTGCCGGGGCTGCGGGGAGAGCGGTCCTGGGGACTCTGCTCGACTCCTCCAGCCCCGAGCAGAGGCAGGCGGTGCCCAAAGCCCACGTCCCTGCTGAGAACCCTCGCAGCAATCAACGGAACCCAGCAACGCAGCAGCTCCGCGCCGCAGCCCGAGTGCTCCGTAGGGGAGAGCCTGCCAACTGAAGCAGCACGAGAGCCACCGAGCCCGCTGCTCCCTGCAGCGAGACCCTGAAGAGCGACAGTGGGAGCTGAGGGACCCAACCCATCAGCCTCCCCACCGGAGGAAGAGTGGTCAGCAGTGAGAAGTCCTTTGCTCCCAGGCCCTTCCCCGCTTACCGACCAGCCCGCGGGAAGCTCTCCCATGCAGCCGGGGAGCAACCAGCCCTTCTCGTGCCGCGGCGGCAGCGTGGGAAGGGGTGAGGTGCTTTCAGCTGACGTCAAACCACAGGCTGGGTCTGCAGCAGCAGTTTGCATGAGGCCAAGCTTCCCGTGGCAGCCCCAGCGAGACAGCGGCCGTCCTGCCGTGCCACCGCAGAGCTCTGCTCTTGCAGGCGAGAGCAAGATGCTCGGTGGGCTCTGCAGGATGGGCACGGACCTGGCCGGGAGCTGCCTGGACTCGCAGGCATCAGCACGGTGGAGGGGAGAATATTTTGGACCAAACCTCTCAAACTTTTTTTATTTTAAAGATGTAGATTTTTGCAAGGTAAACATCTGTGATCTGTGCAGCCTGCGCTTCCTTCCTGGAGGGCGAGATGCGGCTCCAGATAAACAGCACTCCTTCCCTTTGACTGGCTGGTTCGGATCTCCGCTTTGCCATGCACGTTGCCCGGAGACATCCATGCTTTCATGACTGCCCAGGCCGCTGATGTGCCATTTTGGAGCTGCGTTTGTCGCTCCCCCCCGTTGCTGTTTAGGCGGTCTCCGTGCTTGCAGCCTGGCGTGCAGCCTGTCCGTGCCAAGTCTGTGCAGTGCTGGTTGTGCAAGGTAAATTATTTCCATACTCACAGGACATTTGTGGTCGGTGTAGCCAACCCGTGGTCTACACAGAACAAAGGACGAGCCCTTCGGCTCCCCCACCCCTTTGCTGCTGCCCTGGGGAGGATGCTCCTGCCTCCGTGGACACGCGGCGGTGGTCAGCAGAGCGAGTTTGCAAATCCCTCACCGTTCCAGCTCATTTTTAAGGGGGCGGATGGGAGAAGGAGCCCTTGCGGGGCTGCAGGGCCGGGCTGGCCGGGTGGTGTGTCGGGAGCTGGGGTGGTGGTGTTTTGTAATAGGAAATGGTGAAAGAAACCCGGGGCTGCTGGCGGAGGGGCTCAGCGGTGCAGAAGCGCTGCTGCGGGGTGGGTGTCGTGTCTTTTTGTAATAATTTTAAAGACTCTGAGTGACTGAATTGTTGTATGTGTCACTTTTTATTTTTGAAAGAATTAATGTATAAATAGAGTATCTTAAAATATTATGAGGGAAAGATCTATATTTGATATTTTTAGAAGACCTGTAACGAGAGAAGCGAAGGACATTTGAAACCGGTTGCAGAAAAGCGCTTGCAAACACACTCTCATCCCGAACCACTCTCCGGGCCCTGGGCTGCCTTTCATTCGCTTCGTGGTGTCACCTAGAAATGAGGGAGACTGACATTTCAGACCCCTTTACCTTTCTTTCACAGTAATTAAACTTCCTGGAGTTATGTCTTGGAGAAAAAAAAAAAAAAGAGGAAGAAGTCGATGTGGTTTTTTTGCTGATTTCTGGGGGGTGCGGTGCAGCTCAGCTCCTCGGGGCGGTCCCCCCCGCCGGGGACACCCTGGGCAGGTCAGTGGGCTGGTGCTGGCTGGGCGGGGGGAAGCCTCCACTCTTCCTGCCTTTTCTGCTCTCTGGTGCTGGATGAAGAGGACCGAGAGGTTTGCGGGGGTAAAAGCCAGTGTTTCACTGGTGAGTTGCTGGTTCGTGTTCATCCTTGGGCTGAATAGTGAACTGTTGCACCAGTTGTTGATCTTGCTGAAGCAGAGGGTCGGGCTGGGCTTTACCCAGCCCCAAGCTGCTGCTGGCCAGTGCTGGCACCTCGGGGGGCTGCTCAGAGCTGGCTCGGGGGTGGGCAGTAAAGAAACCCTCTCCCAGGGGCGTAGGAGAGGGACAGGAAGGGCTGATGGAAAGGAGGAAAAACATATTATATAATATTTTATCTGTCAGCACTATTTGCTTGTGTTTGGCACCATCCTGTCCTGAGCTGCTCCTCCAACACGGTCCCTCCCTTTGCGGGACGTTACCGGAGCCGGTGGCTTTCGGCTCCGATGGGGTTCTTCGGCTCCGACGGGGTTCCCAGCACGGCCGGCCGTCTCAAACACGACTCAGCCTTTGAACAGAAGGCGAACTGCGGGCAAATGGGGATTTCAAACACATCAGACACACCCTAAAGGCGCATTTAAGGGATATGGTGTTTAGGGACCTCTCGCAGTGCTGCACGAGCACCGGCACGGCCGCTGCCAGCCCTGATCCTCACGAAACCTTTCGGTGCAGTGTCCCCCTTCAGCGCTTCGGATGCTCGAGTAATTCTGAGACGGGAGTAAAGTCCTTTTGCCGGGCACTGGGGAGCTTTGGGCTGTGCTACCTAGGGGGCTGTTGGGAACAAAGTCCCACGCAAACATCTCTACAAGATATCTTCTGGAGGAAAGAAAAACAAAGCCTAAGCAGGAGTTACGGCTCTGACAGGAGAGCTAGTGCAGGACTTTGCTTAATTAACACTTTCCAAAGAGAAGAATTTGGCTGAAACACTTACTAAATGTTCCCGTTTGGGGCCAGCTTCAATCCTGGAGTAAACACTGGTTTATTCCAAGAGAAATTAAAGACAGAAAATACTTTTTAAAAGTAGCTTGACATGGCATTTGATGCTAAATGTTAAGTCATCAGTCCAAGTGCTGAGAAGGCAGAGATGGGCGGGCAGGCTGACCGGTAAAGTCCTTCCTGTATTCCCTGTCCCATCATTTTAGACATTAAACCAAAAAAAACCACAACATGGTGCGATAATCTGTGAAACAGATGTCAAGCGAGTCTCGGGGTGCAGTCTCGCCATGTTTCAAGTCCTATGGGTTGGTCCCTGTGTCCTGGTGGCCACTGACGTGGCATTTCTGAGGTTCCCACGGGCTCGTGTCCAAGCTGCTGGCCCTTGTCTCTACTGATTTCACGGCGTTTTGCAGCAGGAAGTGAAGCACCTCGGATGGTTTGGGAGCACCCAGGCTGCTGCCAGTGCTCCTGGCACCCTGCTCGGGCTTGGGGCAGGCTGGGTTGGGGTGGGATTGGGTTGGGTAGCAGTTGGCTTGGGTTGGGTTGGCTTGGGTTGGATAGGGTTGGGGTTGGGGTTGGCTTGGGTTTGGGTTGGCTTGGCAGGTTTTTTCAAGCAGGCTATTTCTCTGTAAGAGCAACAATTTCAGACTCTGGCCATGAATTTTTGAGATTCCCGTCTGGCTCCGCAGTCAGACAAAGCAACCTCCTGATAATTGTCTTGTCTCAAGAAGACTTCTGCCGAGTTCGTTGGCCTGAACAGCAGCCCAGACCATTACAGCTAATTACAGCCGTGCTCCGCAACCACTCGCAGTGCTCGGTTGTTGCTGTGACACAGGGGGATGTGGACGCTCTGTCCTCAGCGCCAGTGCCTGAAGCTACAGACAGGCTCCCACCGGTCCCCGCTGCTGCTGGTGCAGACTCACACTGAACGGCCGTTGGATGCTGGGTGGAGTTAGGTGCCATGACCAAGTACCGAACCATCACAGCTCCTCTGGGTGTCAGAGGAGTCGACTTCCCCCATAAGTGTTCTCCCGCTGTGGGTGAGCACACACGGGTGTGTACACCGCGATGTGTCTGTCTGCACCGGCACGCGGCAGGACAAACCCCTTCCCTCGGCAGAGTGCTGCTCTCTGGTCCCTCACAGAACTTTGGTGATGCTGAGTCCAGGCTCTGCTGCCGCTCCACGCTGTAAATCACAGCTGGGATCTTCCCTCGAAGAAGGATATTGCTTATTTTAGTTTCGCTCCTGCTGACAGCTTGGAAGACGCTGGCAGTGAGGGACGGGAGCTGGCAGCGCCGTCACCTTGGGGTCTGCAGCAGCCAGCCTGTTAGACCACTGAGGAGGAGTGACTGTGTCGGGGGGATGTCACAGCACAAAGCCAAACAGCTCCGAGCAGAATTTGTGCAAGTCCTCAGGGTGCCCCCCCAGAGCCGGCCTGGATCCCGAGGAGTGCTGGGGTGCTGGTGCTGCTCGGGCAGGATGAGCAGCATCCCCTCCGCTCTTCCTTTCCCATCACTTTTCAGGGGGATTTCACTAGGCGTTGGGACTCTCCTCCCAGGGCAGTGCCGGGGCAGCAGGATGTTTCCCGATGGAGGTGGGCAGGGGCGAGTGGGAAGGGTATTTTCACAGCCAGACCCACTATAGTCACCCAGCTGCTGTCCCACAGGTGCCCGGCGCAGGACTTGCCTTTGTGGGTCGCCCCTTACGCTGCGAGCGAGGTGATGGCCACCACTCAGAAGTCAACCTGTACAAGCTGTGCTTGCTGGCAGAGGACTCTCCACCCCAAACCCAGCCTTTGGGGACACCAGCCCCCGATCCTGCTGCTTATCAGGGTGATATCCAGAAATGACTGAGGCGGGACAAAAGTGATGATTCCAAAGCCTCACGCCGCAAATCGCGGCCAGCCTGGGGCAGCACGTGGTGATAAAACAGAGCAGAGGAATGTCCTCCCGGCGGGACACGGCTGTGCGTGGCGAGGGGCTGTGCACCGCGTGCAGCCAGGCTGCGGGACACGGGGATGGACACCCACAGAAAAACAAACCCCTGTTTCTACTCAAAACAAGGAAACTTTCTTTCCCCGGAAGCAGGCGCAGGCTTGGTTACACAGGAGATTTTTTCTGCTGGCCGGGAAGGCGTTTGCTCAGCATTTCTGAGGCCATTTTACAAGTTTTTCTGGGCACGGGCAGGGCCTCATCGTCCCCCCAGCCTGTGGCCGCCCTTGGGAGCCCCCTCCTCTGAGCAGGGCATCTGCCCCTGGGCATGGGACTCGAGTCTCTGCTTTTTTCCTTTTTTTTTTTTTTTCACAGCAGCATTTCATCACTGTCACTTGCTTTGGAGAGCGGAATGGAGGCGTGAGCAAGGAAAGCGATGCCAGCGTGAAAAAAACCCCAGCAGTGTTTGCCGGTTGCGCTGCAGTCGCTGCCGGGGGCTCAGGGGGCTGGGCACGACGTGCTCCCAACGGGATTAGAAGGGAGCGGAGCTGGGGAGGGGCCGGCGCTCCCTCGCCCGTGGCCCCGGGCACCCGTGGGGCTGCGGCGGCAGCAGGGGCTGCGCGCATCGACCCCCGGAGCAGGGAGCAGGGAGCAGGGGCGGCCGTGCCGGCTGCAGGCAGAGGCACCGGCTTCCTCCAGCGCCGTTCCGGGAAGGTTTTGAAGTTGTATTTTAATAGCTGTTTATTTAAAGCCCGAAGGAGCCCCGTGCCTCACGCCAGCCCTCCCAGGCTGCAGGACACGCTCTGAAAGAGGCACCGGGGTGTTTTCGCACGCTGCAGCAGTGACACCTCCGAGACCTGCTGGCCAAAACCCCAGCCCGCGCCGTGGCCCGCCGCGGGACGGGCTGCAGCACCGGGTGGGTGCTCGGCCCCAGCCGCCCCAGCCAGCGCCTGCCCGGGCCAGGCGGGAGGCAGCGGGGCCGTTTCCCCGCCCGGGTCGGGGTGAGCTGGCGGTGCCGGAGCGGCAGCCGGACGGGCCATTCCTGACGGCTGACGGGACTTGGCAGCAGGCGCTGGCCGTGGCTGCACCCTCCCCGTGCTCGCTTGAGAAGCTTGTCGCAGCCGGGACGCCGCGCTCTGGCTTCCCTCCCGAGGACAGCCCATCTCCCGCAGGTTCTCAACCCCGTAAATACACGCAGGGCGCTCCGTGGGCACTGCTGGCTGTCAAGGGCACGTACGCAGGGTCTGGTGTCCCGCAGGAAGCAACCCGTCCCTCCCCACCCGTGGGCCGGGGCTGACGGCGAGAGCCCCAGCAGCACCCGCACCCGCCGGGTGTTCACCCGCTCAACGCGGCAGCGGCTGCCCGGGGCTGCCCGGGGCTGCCCGGGGCTGCCCGGGGCTGCTCGGGGCTGCCCGGGGCTGCTCGGGGCTGCCCGGGGCTGCTCGGGGCTGCTCGGGGCTGCGGCCGGTCGCCTCCGCTCGGAGCCAGCCCCGCGCTGGAGGGACTCGTTCTGCTGAGCGAGGAGGGGGGTTAATTATTCTAATGAACCAGAAGCCCCAGAGCAGTTAGAGGTTGTTCATTTGGGCTAATTCAAATTTTTAGCTTCTGGGAAATGGAGATTAAAAGCGAGGCTGGCGGCTGTTTTTTAAGGAATAGCCGTTTTCAGTTCTGTTCTCTGGGCGGGGAGCTGATGATTTGCAGACAAGCACGGCAAAGCAGCTTGTGATTTAGCACAACTGTTTGACAGCTCACGGGGTAGCACCTCGCTATTACTTGTTATAAATCCTCCCTTCTGTTAATGAAGCTTATTCTGGCCTCTAAACCTCAGACAAAGGGGTCTAGAAAATCGCACCTGGGCTCTAAAACTCACTGACGCACTCAGGAAGGGGAAAAAACCCAACCCAGCAGCCGGGTGCCCTGGCAATGTGCTGCAGGGCTCGAGTTAGACGGGGAAGGGAGGGAAGGTGGTCCGGAGGTGGGGTTTCAGTAACCCCCGTTCCCCAGCGAGGTGGCCGTGCCCCTGCCCACACGAGACCCCTCTCCCGGGAGCCCCCCCGGCTCCCCGGCCCTGCACGAGCATCGCGTCCCCCCTCCCCTGCTCTGCACCGAGGCCCAGCCGGTTCCCCCGACAATTAGATAATTAAACACCTGCAAATCCTTAACAGCCCCCTGTGAGCTGGGAGCGGAGCAGCGCCGGGCCATGGAGAAGGCACCGCGCGGGCTCCGGGGGCCGAGCTGCCGGTCAGCGCCACGGCAGCCCCCGTGGGGAGGTGTCCGTGGCACGGGGGGTCGGCGCCCAGGCTACCCCCGCGCTCTGCCCCGCTTTAGTCCCAGCTTTCCTTTCGGATGACATCCCGCTCAGGGGAGGCTCTGCCCGGGCAGGGAGAGGCGGCCCGGCCGCCCCGGTGCTGCCGGAGGGCACGGTCACCCCCCAAAAGCCTTCAGCGGGGCTTCACGGCGTGCCCGCTGGTAGCCACCGCCCGGTGCCCCCACCCCACGTCTCGCTGCAGCTGCAGCAGGCTCAGAAGGTATTAACACAGAGTTAGAAGCAAGGTCTCCTGTTAAGCAAAGCTAAAAATCAGCTTCGTGCAGAACTCGGTGGGAAAAGCGAGGCGCGAAGGAGAAGTGCTGGAGCCTCACGACAACGTAAGCTCTTCTTTCTGGTCGAAGGGACAACCCCGTCACCCCCCACCCCGGCGGGTTTCTGCTGTCCGGGCAGCGCCAGAGGGATTTCTCCAGCCTGCAGTGAGAAGTGCCAGCACCAAGGCTCACCCTGCCACGGCACGAGGTGCCCGGGGCTGGTGACGCGCCGCGGCCCCGCGGCCCGGCCGGGACCTGCCGCCGCCGCTGCGGGTGGCTCTGGGTTGGGGGCTGAACTCGTCTTTGCAGCCGCTGCTGGGGCAGCTCCTGCGCAAACAGCTCGTGCCGGTGCTGTTCGCCCCGAGCGCTCTGCCGGGGGAGAGCCCCTGTCCCGGCCGGCGGCCGGGCCGGGACGGGTGTCACGCCAGCCCCGCCGCCCCCCGCGGTGGTGGCGCCCGGTGGCACCTGTGCCGGGGTCCGCTGGCACCTGTGCCGGGGTCCGGTGGCACCTGTGCCGGGGTCCGGCTCGGGGCCGGGGCCGGGGCCGGGGGAGGCGGTCGGGCGCGGGGCCGTGCTGCCTCCCGCCCTGGCCCCGGCTGCCGGAGCGCTGCGATGGGGCTGCGGGCAGGGGGGCGGCGGAGGGACCCGCCCGGTCCGCACGGGTCGGCCTGTGCCGCTCGGCAGCTGCCGGACTCGCTGCATCGTAACCCGTAATGAACCCTCCCGGGACCGGGAAACGCACGGGCTGCTTCTGCGCCCGCCTGGTGCTGTTTGCTGCTGGGTTGGTTGGTTGGTTGGTTTAATTCTTTTTTGCTGTTTTGGTGGGTTTTGTTCTTAAATAAGCGTCGCTCCGTGCGGAGCCGGTACCTGCAGCGGCCGCTCCCCCGAACGCCGCGGGGCCGGCCCCCGGCCGCAGCGGGGAGGACCAGCCACACCTCCCGGTCCCGATCGCTCCTCGGTTTATTATTTATTTCCCCAGCAACAACGATATATTTAGACCAACAGCTTTGAGCGTTTTCAGACCCATTGTGCTCGGCAAATCCCCGCGGCCATGGGCGGCGGCGGCGGCGGGAGCGAGCGCTGGCCGTGGCGGGGGGACCCCGGTCCTCACCTCCGGCGGGGGGGACCCCGGCCCCCAGCTCCGGCGGGGGGGACCCCGGCCCCCAGCTCCGGCGGGGGGGACCCCGGTCCTCACCTCCGGCGGGGGGGACCCTGGCCCCCAGCTCCGGCGGGGGGGACCCCGCCGCACCGGCAGCCCCTCGCCCCGCAGCGGGGCAGGGTTTGGCCCCGGGCCGGGCGGGTGCAGCAGGTGAGGGGCCTGACCCCCACCTGGGAAGCAGGATCTCCACGAGAAGGGGAGGCTGCGGAACAGCGGCCATCACGTTTCTTTTGGTTTGCCGAGTGTCGGTTGGATTTTTTAATTTTTGCTGGTAATTGTGCTGTGCCTCAGCGGGACGGTGCAGCCGTCGGGGCTCAGGGGACGGGATGGAGCCAGGACCAGCCCTGTCCTCCCCTCGGGGGTTTCAACCATCCAGGGGGTCCCATACAGCCCCCCGGTCCCCAGCCGGAGCAGCCAGGGCACGGGGCTTGGGAGGACGCAGCACCTTGCGCATGGTCTCATTAGGCCCAAGGCTGATTAACACCCGCTCCCCTGGGACGTCTCAGAAGCGGCCAGACCCCAGCCCGTCCGGTGGCCGTTCCCCAGGACAGCCCATTGGGGCGACTCGGGGGGCTGCATGTGACAGCAAAGCCGCTGGCACATGAGCCCGCTCCCTGGGCTGGGTCCTGCCCTGCTCTCTGCTCCTCAGTAACCTCCAAATTAACACGGCACGTGTCTATTAAGATAATTAATCAGGGAGGTGTGCGTAGCAAATGACATAGGGCATCCACCCGGGGCTCACCGCGGGGGGCTCACAGTGAGGCAGCGGATGTTCCCGGGGGAAGGACCGTCCCTACGTGGGGCACAGGGTGGCTGTGCGGAGCTGGGGCCTCCCCCGTGGGTCCCCTGGGCGTGGGGGGCTGGCTCCAGGATGGGAGGACAGTGGGGATGGGGAAGGACCAGCTACTGGACCCTGGGCACCTACAGCGAGTTCTGGTGAGATGCGCGTAACGAAATCCCTACGGATGCTGCTCAGGACTTTGAGATAATAATATTATTCTTTAGTAATAAATATTTTACACACACACCGAGCGAGCAGGAGCGCGTGCGATGGAGTGAGACCAGAAGAGGATGGAGTGCAGCCACAGCACGAGGGTGTTGCTGGTACCTGCCCTTTACCTGTGTCCCCCACCCCACCCCAGGGCCCTGTCCTGTCCCGGGCTGTGACCAGGGACGCTTCCCTGCAGCAGGCGCTGCGCGAAGGTCCCCATGAACCACCCTCGCTGCAGGAGCAGACTCACGTGGCCGATGCTTTGCTGGGTTTTACTGCATTATTCACAACTACTGGGATTCGATTCATGGTGCCTCAGGCCAGCGTTTATTTTTCCAGGTTTTTTCTTTCCCCCTCTCCCCTCTTGCAAATCCTGTCGGCACTGAAGCAGGGGCACGCGTGTGCAGCTGGGCTCCGGCACTGCCCTCTGCTGCGGGGCGACGTGTGGCACCGGGCATTCACGGGCCACGAGCACGTGCAGCTATGGCGAGATACAGGGAGACAGAGACGTGCCCACGTGTGTCTGTGTGGGGCGGGTTTGGTTTGGGCCCCTCACTCCATTTGGGCTCCACTGAGGGGCTGGAGCGTGTCCAGAGAAGGGCAACGAAGCTGGTGCAGGGTCTGGAGCACAGTGTGCTGAGGAGCGGCTGAGGGACCTGGGGGGGTTCAGCCTGGAGAAAAGGAGGCTCAGGGGAGACCTTCTGGCTCTCGACAACTCCTGACAGGAGGTTGGAGCGAGGTGGGGGTCAGTCTCTTCTCCCCAGGATCAAGGCACAGGGTGAGAGGAACCAGCCTCCAGTTGTTCCAGGGGAGGTTGAGGTTGGCCCTGAGGAACCATTTCTGTCCCGTTGGGGTTGTCCAGGCTGTCCCAGGCTGCCCAGGGCAGCGGTGGAGTGCCCATCCCTGGAGGGGTTTCCCAGGCGTGTGGAGGTGGTGCTGAGGGACAGGGGTCAGTGGGGACCTGGCAGTGCTGGGGAGCGGGGGGACTTGAGGAGCTCAAAGGCTGGTTCTGTGATTCTGTGACTAAAGGAACAGGCAGCAGGGCACTGGGAGCCCGCGGGAGGGCTGGCGCAGCGCTGGGTGTTGGGAGCAACCTGACCTGCTTCATTAAAAAAAAAAATAAAAAAAAGAAGATGGTGGGGGGGAAAAAGGAAAAAGAAAGCGTTAAAAAAGAAGAGAATGAGAAGAAAAATGTCTTGGAAAGAGTTTAGAAATGCCGCCCTGGCCCTGCTGGGTCAGCTCCCCTTGCAGTGGGCACGGGGGTAGCTGGGCTGGCCCAGTTCCTTGGCACGGCTTTCACCGGGGATGCTCCTGAGCAAGAGCCGGTCGTCCCTGCGAGCACGAATCCTGCCACCGCGGCTCGTCGGGCCCCAGAGCGTCACCCAGGGCAGCGCAGGCAGAGGAGCTGCTGTGGCGGTGCTGAGCCCTGCGCCCCCTCCCGCTTGTTCTTACGACAAAGAAACCCCCCACTTGAGCCAAACCCAAACCACCACCCGGCAAGAAATAACGCCCCAGCGTGGATCTGCTGAGCTGCCGGGGGAGCTGCCGCGGGCCGAGCGGGGAGCCCAGCGCCCCTTGCTCGCTCCCGCAGGGGCAGCTCTGGCCGCTCCCGGCCGTGCCCATGTCATCGGGCACGAGGGGTCACTTCTTGCAGCGTGTGTCGCAGCAGGCAGGAAGGATAACCCCTGTCCTGCCGCGGTCGCAACCCAATTAGCAGCCGCACTCGCTGCTGCATCAGCAGTTCTCCCTCAACCTTCCCTGATCTTGAATCAACAAAGCCTGTAATTAGAAGGATTCCACTTGTTATTTTTTCAACTTTAAGTTCCCTGTTGTGACCTGGGAGAATATCCTTAATTACGCTCTGGAGCTGCGCCAGCCCGTGATGTGGCGGATGCGAACACCTACCGCGGCCACCGCGCCTCCAGTCCGGCTTCAGAGCAGGTTTGAGCAGCTCTTCCATGTTCTCAGGCATTTGTCACCGACAGACTTTGAACCCCCTCTAAGTTTCTCCAGTTACGGCTCCTCCAGTCGCACTTTGACAAGTTGAGTAGTGACACGTTCTTATTTAGCCGCGTGCACGTGCCGGATTTCCAGCGCCACCAATAAAGGGATTTTTCAGTTACCTTGACAAGGAAACGAACCCGACTCGTTGACCTGTGACCCTGTGGGAGCGAAGGTGGCCGGTGCCCTCATGGGGCGACTGGTCCAACACCAGGTACCTGCCGGGTTTTTTCTGGAAGAGGAAGGTGGAGCCCACGAAAGCATCGCGAAGTAACACGGGAGGTGAGAGGAGCTGCCCGTCCCGCCGCTGCTCAGCACCACACCCCCCGAACCCACCCTGACAGGGCCGGGGAGCACCGCGTCCCCTCCAGATACACACCAGAGCACCGTGTCCGCCTGGATGCACCCCACAGCATCGTGTCCCCTTGGGCACGCTCCCATCATCGGCCGCCGTGGTGGCAGGGTGCACGGGGCGATGCAGAAGCCCTGCAGGGGAACGGACCCTGGTTCTGCCCCGATTCCACAGCTCCTTTCGGGGTCAGTCATTCCGCAGACACCGTTGGACATCGGGGTTTCGGGTGGAGTTGAGGCCGTCGCGGTCCTGCCGTGCTCTGCCGTGAGGAGGCTGGAGACGGGGCGCTGGTGCTGTAGCCACGCAGAAGTCATTTCATCCTCACTCCTGACCTATCTCCTCAAAGCACCTTTTCCCCATCGTTACTCGGATAAACGCAAGTTACCGCAGAGCCCGCTCTGGCATCGCCTCCCAGCCCCATCTCCAGCCCCCCGGCCAGGCAGCACCGACCGGCCGTGTCAGCCTCAGCCTTGGTTTGAACTGCCAACAGCGCAAGGCAACCGTGCCCCGCTGGGGAGCCGGCGCTTCGCGTGCCTGTTACAGGAGGCTTTATGGCAGCACGGATCTCACACGCTGTGCCGTGGGGAAGGGCGGGAGCTACGTTACGGGAAAAAAAATTCCTTAGTTTTATGTGCTGATGGTTGGAAGAGACGCTGCTTTTTAACAGCTCCCGTGGCAGGAACGGGATCCCGTGGCAGTGCGTTTGCCCCGGGGCTGGGAGACCTTCTGAGTTCAGAGCACAACGTCTTCCCCACCCAGCACAGCCCAGCAGAGGCGTCTCCGGCGCCGCTGGTTTCGGAGACACTTTTCCACAAGCTGGGTTAAATTCTGCTGTCGGAGTTACGCCCCGTCACGCAGGGTCATGTCCCGCTGGCCCCAGGGCAGTTTAACCCCCCTCCCGGGACGGAGTCCCAGCCCTGTCCCCCAGCCCCACCTTCCGCCCTCGCTGCTTCCAGCGGTGCTGGGGGGGGGGTCTGTGCCCTGTGCGGGTGCTCCGCGCGATGCCATCACCCCGACCCGCCGGTGACGGACCGGTGACCAGCAAACCGCGGTGCCGATTCCCCTCCGGAGAGCGGGCACTGTGGATGCGCCGGCAGATCCGGCACGGTTTGGGAAAGGCAGGAATGATTTTCAGCGGAATTGTTCATCCCAACTGGATCACCAGGAACTCCCCGGCTCCAGAACGCTGCTGCGGCAGCTTTGGTAGGAGTAATTCTGTGTATGAGGTGAAATGAGAGTGATGTAACTGCAGGGGCTCAGTGGTCCGACCAGGCGTCCCCAGGTACACACCAAACTCCACAAAAGCGTTTGGGAGCCAATTTAATGAAAAAAGCAGATTTTTATTATACGGTTTCTGTCCATTTTTCGGCATTGCTGTAAATGGCTCACATTTACTGCAACTTCTGTACAGATGTGTGGCTTTGTATTACCAGAACAGCAAATTTAAATGAAAAAATAAATGTTCAACAATTCCACACAAGCTTTTACAGTCCAACATTTCACTGAGTAGGTGAAAACTACAGACTTGTTACTACAGAATTATTCAGCATGAATAAAAAACTACAACTTTTATTTTTAAACAGGAGTCACTGGTTTAATTTCTTTATGCTGTTTAAAATTACTGTGATAAAAATAATGATTTTTTAATAATGCCATACACAGGTATGATATACGATTTGTCCCCGGTATATACCCTTCGTTTAATATACAAAATAGAGTAATGACCCATCGCTGACTCTACGCTGTTACGCGAGTTAGTTTGGAGGTGGGGGCTGTTGTCATCCACGCAGCCTCTCGGCGGAGGACAAGGGTCTCCGGCTGACCCAGAGGCCCTGACCCCTTCCTGGGAATTTGGTTCCTATGGACACGGATGGCTCAGCACCGCCCGGCTGCGGATGGACTACGGACAGAGCTTGACTAGCACGGCTCACGCACGACCCGTTAGGAATCTCGCTCTACGGCGTGACCCCACGGCCCCACTCGCTCGAGGTCGACCACGGGAAACAGGATTTTGCTGATGTTCATCCAGGCACTTCCTCCCCTTTTCTACCTTTTTTCCTGCGAAAACGGCGAGGTCATTTTTCGGCTTCGGTTGGCACCTCCTGCCCAGCCCCTCCCTCCCTCCCTCTCCCCCCCTCCCCGAGCTCCTGACCCCCTCGGTCTCGGTCGCTGGTGCGATCCCCAGGCAGCTCCTCTCCAGCTCCCACGTAAGGCCATTCCCTGCACGGGCGCAGGTCCCGCCGCGCAGCCGCGCGTGCCCCGAGCTGCCGGCGCGGCCGTCCCTCGGTCGGGTGCACTTTGTGATAAGGCACTGAAGAGACCAAGTCAGAATTCTCCCTGCTTTATCCAGAGTGCAGATTCTACCCACTGCTACACGGACTACGGACACACAGAACACGGACTTCTCACTGCCCACGACAGCACTACGGACTCGAACGGAGAAGTTCAGCACTGAACGGCACGCACAGGACGACCGCTTCCCTCCAACCTCACAGTCGCCTTTTGTTTTATTCTTTAAATCCACAAACTCAAAACGAATGTACGGGTGGACGGACAAAGGGGGTGGGGAGCCTCCCCTAGGCCACCGGCTCTCCGGGGTGTGATGATTTGTTCGCGTTCGCTGTGGAGACTTCTCTGCTGGCGAAAAAGGAGTTTGTAACTCTGTGCGTACAAAGGCGCCCACGTTGGCACACCGCGGGCCCGCGCGCCCGCTCACCCGAGCACGGACTGAGGTATCAGGGGATGCAGCTGTCAACAACGTTCTCTAAAGCACAAACCGTTTTCCTCTGAACTGAAGAGCCCAGCGGAAAGCAGAGGGGACGGAACCCCTATCTGTATCTCCAACGGGTCGCGTGAATGTCATCATCGACTGGGGCTGAAAGGTGCCCTCAACGCTCTGAACCGGCAGCTGCAGAACAGCAGAGTCTTTACGGAGCAAAGAGGAGAGAAGGGCTGCTACTTTTTTTTTTTTAATTAAAGAAGGTATTTTACTCCAAAGTACTGAATGTAGAACCTCTTTTAATAGCAGTAACACTCAAGAAGAGATTTCAGAAAGGAGGAAAATTTGGTTTCCTGCTCCACTTGGAAACGACCTTCAGCTGACGACAGCAAGGTCGGCGTGTTAGGGGAGCCCCGCGCTGCCCTGCCACGCTGCCGCGACCCGTCTGCCGGCTCCTGCCGAACGGCTGGAGCTGCTCTTGCTGCCAGGGCGAGGCCGGGTATGACGCGAGCCCCGTGTGCGGGGCTCTGATGTGGCCGTCACCATACGGATAGGAGAGTTCCCCCGAGCTCCGGTTCCCCCCCAACACGGCGATCTGCGAACACAAACGCACCCCTGAGGCAGCCCCGGCCGCGGGCTTCCCCTCCCAACAGAGCGCTTCTTTGGCTACCCAACAGCCACCTTCCGCACGGCCTCCAGCCACACCACGACTCGTACGGGCGACCACTCGGCATATTTGTGACCCCTACAAAAAATATAATTACATGTATCATGATAAAGCAATCTGTCATCTAAAAATCATCCTTATTATACACTATACAAGCTATTTTACAGTCATTTAATAAATTGCTTTTAAAGCTGCAGTAGCCCTTCCCTTCTTCTCTCGGATCAGCAAATATACCGATTATACATCTTTGAAACTATAACTAAATATAAAAATATATTAGGTTTTGCATTTTATCAGATGATCTTTCTCATTTCTATTACACAAATAATCTGGCCACTTTGAGTAAAAATCGGATTTTAGAGTGGCTTAGTAAGTATTGAAATTTTGAGATACAGAAAATTGTTAAGGTGCATGTAGAAAAGGCTACTACAGCTTCTAATCGGTTTAAAACATCGGTATCAATGGCAACACGGAGAAATTCACAAGACCTATGTGGAAATCTTATGGCACGCCAGGAATCCCGTGGGAAGGGACGCAGCCGTACAGCGACAACGTTGGACAGGACGACGCGAAGACCACGCAATCACAGCGGCGCTTTCCTGCTGTCCAGGAAAGGGGACGGAGCAGCCGGCGGAGGGGGAAGGTGGGTCTCTCGGGAGCGCTGGGGAGACGCCAGCGCGGTCGCTCTGCTTCGCTGCCCGCCCGGCAGCCAGCGGCTCACCCGGGCCAAGGTCTCTGGCGACGGTGCAGGAGACAGAACCAAACGGGACCGCTGGCGGCATCGCACGTGCGCCTCAAGTCAATGGCGTTTTTCCCTAGGTACTCGTACGATGAGAGATTTGGGTGGATAGAAAATTCCACACAGAAGTAAACTTTTCTGAAGCTCTGCATATTTTCCTGAAAATTTCCTGATGGGCAGTCAGGACTGATCTTGGCATCACCGCAGCCCGTGACTCTCGTAGTTATGGCTGTTGCATCATATGCAAAAATTCAGGCTTTTTTTTTTTTTTTTCAATATATAAAATAACCTGCTCATCTGCGCCCAGTTAGGACCGGGTTGATTTTCTTTGAATCTGCATATCCAACGCTTTTGCACATATACCAAAAGTACGTGTTTCGTTCACATCTATTTAAGTGAGATCTGAGAGAGGTCTCCCACCCACCCTGCCCCTTAAAAAACGCCTCATTTGTATGGTCGCTTGGACAGTTCGAAGCTCTTGGGTTAGAAGAGCCCAACCCGTTTGCCCACGAGCGTACTTGAGAATTACTGTCTAGAGGTCATTTAGGAAAGCTACGAGCTGCCCCACCTTACAAAACCAGCTGTACAATAGGCATCTTGAAGTATTACAAAAAAATTATGTAAGAAAAAATGAACAAGCCTAGTTCACGTATATAAAGTTAAAGGAAATTGCTAAAACCAGACAGTAATAGCTATAAAAGGCACAACTTCCCTTTTCTGATATACACTTGTAAACTTTCTTCAGGTTACATGCATAAACCAAAACGCTACCTTAACTTTAAAAAAAAAAATCCAAAACACTTTACTAATTAAAAAAAAAAAAAAAAAAGCCTAGAAAATTGTCTCCAGCCAACTGCAGAAATGAATGAGCAGAACGTCCGTGACACGGCCTCCGATCTCGTCACCGGTGGTTTGGATGCATCCAGGGATGTTGCACGAGGGGGGAGAGAGAATGTCTGACAAGTGAGGTTTGTTTTCCTTTCCTTTCTCCCCGGTTATTTACCAAGTGTGAGAAATCCGCTGCTCCTACCGCCTAACCCTTGGCCCTCTGTAAACCACATGTAGTGCATAATTACAAAAGGAACACGCTGCAAGGACAAAAGTAACAAGTTCTGTAGGTTTTTTCTTTACAAAAAAAAGCTATCGTGACGTTTTCTTAAGGCAACCCTTTGTGTTAAGGCAGTCACTTCTGATGAAACAAGAGCTTCTTGATATTCCCGTTGGAGTATTTTGGTATCTGATTGCTGATGATTTCTGCCAACATCTCTGGGAACTCAATACTCATGGATTTATCCAAAAATGTCTGGAAGCAAAAGCTCAGAAGATTCTCAACCACCTGCGAGGGACAAAGCAAAAGCATTAAGAATTACTTGTACGCCAATACACGTGGGAGATACTAACCAACACCCTCCTCCTGGTGAAGCCCTGCCCGTGCTGCCAGGCCCCTCCTGACATTTATCCTTTTAAATAAAAGGACAGATACCGTCATACCCCCAAAGGGATTTCTCTGGAAGGTCTGCAGCAATCATTTGACAACTTACATCATGCATAGAGTCCAACAGCTTAGTCAGTTGATAAAATCGCTGCCAGTTCTGGCTCGAGTTCCCTTCTCTCTTCACTATGGCCTTTCCCAGCTCTTTAATGTACGTCATACGAATTTCTTCAAACAAAGATTGACTCTTCAGGCCTTCCTTGGGAACTGCAACATGGATACGAACCTTTAAGTCATTATACGTCGACGAATTGGGTCGTTATTTAAGTTCTATTACATTAGTTATGCAAAAATGACCAAAAGAAAAAGGATTTGGACTTAAAGAAATGGCAGCTGAGAGACAAGGCAAGAGAGCAGAAACCAAGAGAGGTGACTAGTTGAAGAAATAGCAGAGGACTGCTGGCAAAATAAAAATAAAACACCCGAAAGGCACCCAACAAGAAATAGAGGGAAGGGATCCGGACCATGGAGGTGACAGCACTAAGTCCTTCAAGCGCCTTTACGAGGAATCACCAGGGCTGGAGGTCCCACGTTCTCAATGTCTGGGGAAATGTGACATTGGAAAGATTCCATAAAAACTCCGTGTGCTGAGGGAAAAGCAAGGGCAGGATCACAGGGTGGCTTGGCTCAGAAGGGATCTTGAAAGATCATCTAGTTCCAAGCCTCCTGACGTGGATCGAATAACGTGTCTGGGCAAGGCAGCAATGGAGAGGTTGGACAACAAACTGACCCCCGCAAGCCAGGGAGGACTCGGGTCTTGGCAGAGCTGCTTGGAACAGGGATGGGACATGCTGATAAGGCCGGGCAGACGAGGAGCTCTGGATTAGAAACCCCAAGTGTGGGTACCAAGGTTGTATTCAGACTCAAATCCTGTGCCTACCTTCTACTAGGATGGTCCTTCTAAAGGCCAAGGACTAGTTCAGCAAGTCAGGATCAATCAAGCATATGGACTCCAGTGGTCCTTAAGATGCTTGACTTGAAGCCTTTGATTACCTTGGTGAAGTGAATGGAAAGAGCTAAAGAGAGAAGAGAGAGCTGAGACAAAGCTGACTGAAAGCGAGAGGGGAGGAAAGGGGCCACTAAAACACGCTTCCTTCCTCAAAACATCCAACCCTCGCTACACCATCAGCATCTGTGAGATGTTGAAGTATCTTGTCTCCTTGTCTACAGAGGAGATGACAACACGTCAACTGTTGCTTCAGTGATTTAAATGGAAAAGGTCTGTGAGCTACATCTATGTGTGAGCTACGTGTCTAGACCCGCGTGGGATTCCTGTTTTACTCCTCCTCCTCTTCTCTTGGAAGACTTACACAGAAACACAATAAACATAAATTAAGATTGTGAAGTCACGGATTAAAAAGCTGTATGAATTTCAGCTATTCAGTTTGCAGAAGTTCCACAATGTTCCATTTACACAATGTACGTACTCGAGAAGAACTATGAAAATATATTGTCTTTCACCGTGACTAGAACAAAGAGGCCTTCTGCTGGTTAATGCCACTGCTTGCCATACTTCACTCGTGAACAAGCTTAATTCTACAAGCGTTGCCTCTTCTCACCATTTCCTTTAAGGAAATTTCCCATGCCTCCAAGGAAAGTTGGCCTATGCCACATCCAGAACACTTGAGGAATTTTTGGGAGACATTTCAAAAACTGCTTTAAATCTGCAGTTCTGGGGAAGTTTCAAGATCCTCCAAAGCCCACGGCAGCGTGGAGCTGAAAGGTTCCTCTGAAAAGAGCCCTTGTCCCGGTTCTGGCCTTGGCGGGCAAGGCTGTACTGGTCCCTTGCCAGGCTGCTGAGGAGCTGCACCCGAGCCCTCTCCTGCCCGCACCCACCACAGGGGCTCTGTGGTCCCTACAGCGCGGGGTTACACCATCCTCCTGTTTTCATTCGGGAAAAGCCCAAAGCTACCAAGTTTTCCTTTGTTTCTAAGAATTCATGCTACTGGCCACTGAAGTATTAAAGTTAAGGATGTTTGAGCCCTCAGTGTAATGAACTGTCTAAAATTTTTAAAACTCTGGATTTTTAACCAAGTAGAAATACTATGCTGAAAAATCCTCGCTTGCACTGCTGCTCTCACTGACAGTTTTAAAGCCTGTTGGTGTACCCGTCCCTACGCCAAACCAAACCCATCTCCCATCAGGCAGCAGTGGCAAAGGCTTCAGGAAACCCCAGATGTAGCTTCCTCAGCCCCGTGGGCATCGGTGTGAGGCCATGGGACAGGATTTCCCCAGGACACCCAGGGACTCGCTGTAACACTCAGCCAGAGCGAGCGGTGCCCGACACACACACACACACACACACACACACACACACACACACACCCCCCAAAGGCTCTCCACTGCTGTGTGTTTATATCGGGTATTTCTATGCATCCCAAAAAGGACTATCTGGCACTGACACCGCATGCAGCACAGACCACAGAATTTTACTCAGCTGCGACTTGTGTAACTACGGCACATTCTACCCAAGCAAACCCCCTGTCCTGCACTGGATGGGATATTTGGTAGATTAGATCGCTTTAGGGTATTACATAAACTAAGTTACGGTATCTGCTGTAAAGCTACCATACCCTTTTTAGATGCAAATGCAGAAAGCTGCAGTTGTAACAATTTTTAAGTAAGTTCCAGAGGAGTTTGATAACTTTTGTGGGGAAACTGCTTCACCGGATCAGAACTTCCTCACAGGCAGTGGTGGGTTTCTGTTTGTTTGGGGCTTTGTTGTTTTGTTTGAGCTTTTGTGTTAGAGGGGTTTGTTTCTATTTTTCTTTTAAAGTATTTTATGTGCACGAAATTATAGCTTAGCCCATTTCTTTGGGTCCTGAACTCCTCGGCCAGTCCGTTATTTATATATACATTTGAAGAATTTCAAATTGCAGTTTCGAGCAAGGCCCCTCTGTCAGACTTAGGAACTTTGGGACACAACCCATAACATCTGAGCATAAACGCCTTGTAGCTGCTAAAAGCAGAAATCCCTTTCCTAAGCCCATACAGTCAGGTGTTAAGCAGAACATTTTGACTTTTATTTACTAGCAAGTACCCAAATTCCATTTTAAACTGCACATGCACACTCATCGTACTGGCACGTTCCACCGATGTGGTTCACAGAGGTATTAAACTGTTCACCTACTTGTGGAGAGGAGAAGCAACGTTTTCATGCAGAGATACTCCTCATATGAGACTTGAAGCCGGGACAGCTCTCGGGCAACCATAAGCATATGTTTGCACTGTTCATACATACAGGGGAGATTCATTCTCTGCCTGAGAAAGAAGAGTACAGAAATTAGTTACGTGCCTGCTACCTAAAAAATCTACATCTCAGTCTCTCCAGGACTCGTCTGAGAGCAGCGGGGGTTGTGGAGGCAGATGACAAGCTCGTACGCGATCTGTCCTGCAGCAAAACCCTCTCTGGTTTTCTCCAGTGAACCCGCTCAGGGCGATTGCCCTCGTCACCTCATACAAACACTGGCCTAGAACTGCTGCACGCAGGGAGCGTGACGTACGAAACCCCCATCTTTACCAAGGACTGGTCAGTAAACTCTGTTATCAACAGACAACACTGAACAGTTCACCACAAACTTGATAAAAAAAAAAATCAAGTTTAGGCACCGTCTGACGAACTTCTTTAAAGTCTGGCAGTCCCAAAGTATTGAATCCGTGTAAAGAAACACGATGGCACACTGAGAGGAGATGAGATTTCTCCAATTCTTTCAATACCTAAGAGAAGTCCACCTAAAATTAACACATATTTGTACTAGTGATAGCATTAACTTGCCATAACTTCCTGATTTTCAAAGTGACTTTATACTCTTTGTATTCCACTTACATCCTTAAAAAGATGCCCAGTACTGCCATTAAATTTTGTTCCCTTCGTACGGCACTAACAAGGTTTGTAACAATAAGCGATGTGTTGACAACCAAAGGAGACTCTTGGACAGCACTTACTTGGAATCAGAATGACAAACATTACATACTTATAAATATTTTTTTTTTTTCCTAGTTTACTGAAACCCTGCATCAAGCCAGGAACTCCTCCTTATATTTCGTACCCCATCCAACGCAGCGATCCTCTTTACAGGGGCTTTTATAGCTGGTTCCTGAGAACACTGCAGCACCACAGCTTTGGGGGGGAAATAATCAGAACAGAGTCAGGCTGAAAAGGCTACGAGGGATTCATGCTGTTGTAGAGAAGAAGATAGGCACAATAATACTTTTCAAAAGCAGAGACTACACAGTCCTTCTGCAGTGAGGCCAGCTACTTATTTTCATCAGTATGTGTCACCTTTTCTAAGACACCAGCTATGAAAATGTTACAACCAAAGACACAGATAAAATTGAATCCCAGTATAAGTTAAGGGTAAGATCTGGTTATGAGACCAGATGGTTACCAATTCCTCCAAAGCTGCAATCACTTTTCAGTCCTCCCTTCCTTAGCCCTGAAGGAGATCTACACACTGTACCTTCTCTAGCATCCCCAGACACCCTGAGTGAAAGCAGGACACTCGCCTTTTTCAGGGTGCAAAAACCTAAGAGTAGTGGGAATTCAGGTGGGTTTTCAAAGACAGAAAGAGATACAAGCTATTGAAACTCTATTAAACCAAATCCAGTCTAAACCCCCAGCATTTCCAAATGCCGGCCAAGTCCTGCCGCATGTGACAGGACAGTGGGTGGCACTGCCTGGCCCACAGACGGTACCTCCACAGCCCGGACACACCCGCACTCTGTTAAGACTTCAGCAATCCAGGGGTAGCAGCGAGCACACGAAGTGCACACGGGGTGAGCTGCACAAAACAGGGTAAGCGTAAGACATGCACTTGTGGGATGTTTCTCAGGGCACTTGACACAAAGCCACTACTTGGCCATTTGGCAAATTTTCTCCTAACCCCTCTGGGCTGTATCAAAGGGCATCTTAGAGATTTCAAATTGAGTAATTTAAACACGGTCCGTCACAGGGCTCAGCAGTTCTCCTCATGTACAACTGTTACCATTTCTGGGCAGAAGGTTAAAATAAACATTATGAAATGGGTCAGCCTGTCGTTTATTTCTATCTGCTGTAAATGCCACCACGCCACCAGTCTGAGAAGCACCATGATGACACGCAGGTTTTTGGTAATACCAAGGCTCTGCACGCTGCAGCCCTCAAAAAGGGAGACGGAAGCACAGCCCGCTCCATTCAGAGGAGGCGGAGGCACCGACGAGCTCTGCACTCTGCCCCGGTGGGCAGCGGATCCAGACTGTGTCAGACAACGGGGAAGCTGGTTCACTGGATAGTCCTTAGTGCTGGAAGAGGTCCCAGTCTTTGCCCCCACAGATGTCCTGACCCAAGGGGATCAGATGGGTGGAGGCACAAACCGAAGACTCAGCAAGGAGTCGGGGTTTTGGGGCTCTCTTCTCACTCCCTGCCCAGTTTCATGGTGCTCCTCCCTACAGAAGGCATTTAGCAACTCTGTGAATTAATTTACCCGCACATCAACCATATAATACTTGAGGTACCATACTTAGTCAATTAAAATAGATACTATACTTAGCCATAACATCACACGCGCTTCCTTCTCAGCAGAAACTCTCCACAGAACACACTGACTTCGTGGAGTCTCTGAGCAAAGCTCCGGTGTTAACCAGGGCTGGTGGTCCCAGGAAGGTCTGGCAGCTGCCTGTATCCCACATGAGCTCAGGAGCTGCTGCTGCTGGAGGCAGCACGAGGATGAGACCCAGGGGGAGCTCCCTGGTGACACAGGGCGATTGCAGCTGCTCGATGCCTTTGCAGTTATTGCCATTCAGGTGAGCCCTGAACAGCTGAGTGACAGTCACTTGTGAAGTGATCCTGCTTTAGTGGTCATAACTCTAGTCCCGTTTGAATCACCTGCTTGTTCTAGAGGTAACATTCCTCTGCTTTTGTCACCAGGTCCCTCTGTGAAGCGTAACAGCCGTATGAAAGCCCCGAGAACGTATGCTCTGTGTGGGATGTGCGCTGATGACAAAAGCAGGGGATGTTCTTCAACACCACTGTGAGTCACTCAGTTCAGATATGTCTACGAAAGAATAAAAATCATCAGCGAGATGCTGCCATTCGGAAAACCAGATAACACCAGCTCCATGGAACTGGTTACAAAAGAGTATCTGGAAAAAAGTTTGGAGGAAGAGAACTGATAAATCATGGCTTATGAAACTGTGATCACTGGTGATTCTTCCTGTCCAGTAACACCAATGCAGACACTGTATGGCACGTCACATTACCGGGACAAATGAGACCAAGGAGCTGGCCTCAGACCTAAGAAGAGCAAAGAGCTCAGATGAGGATTGGGCAAGCGGAACCCAGATCCTAGGAGGCAGGACTTGTCTCCAGCCAGGCAGCAAGTCAATGGCATTTGCTACTGGGAGAACACGACTGTGCACTCGCTGCTGCTGCTCACGCTCATGTCATGGGCACTGCGACATAACTGGAGACCTAAAGCCGACACAGCAACAGTGCCAGTTCCAACAAGAGCCTGGTTTGAATCACCAGCTGTCACACAACACTACAAAACCACAGGATTACACAACCTCCAAACACCAAATGATGGTCTCAAGCCTACGATTGATTATGCTGCCCAACTTTTCACCAACTCAAATGGAGGGTTTTTTTGTGCGTGTTTACGTATTAGAAGATACACATATAGTATATGACATGGCCAGCTGATACAGACATTACACCATGGGAAAAAAGAAGTCATTCTTGTTTTGAAATGTAAAACTTGCCGAATACTCACATGCTAATCCACTGAAGTATGGATTTCACCCAAAAATGAAGTATAGGAATATAATCTAAAATATTTTCCAAAGCCTTAAAATAACCTAAAATACTTTTCTGCCCCTCCCTTCACGAAGGGCTGTGCAAGCCTCCCCTCTCCCCCTGCCTGCCTGGAGATGAAGACCGGTCTGTGGCTGCTCTGCGTTTCTCCCTGTGCAGAGAACCAGCCGGGGAAGGCAGAACCAGTTGGACACACTGGAGGACTGAGGTGTGCCTGTGCCAGGCAGAGGGAGTGGAGCTGAGAACGGGGTCGGGCAGTAACTGCCACCCAACAGATTCCCGGCCATAAGGGAGCACCAGCTGTTTCCCCTCCTTCTGCCCAGCTTTACCAGCAGCAGCTCTCCAGTGCTGGAGCCCCAGGCCGAGGGAGCACCGCTGACCTCCCTGCCTCATGGGTGAGGGTCCCTGTCATGCTGTGTGGGTCACCCCAGCACTGGCTGCTTTCATTTCAAGACCTGCATCAGCTGGAAGAGCCAGGAGTTCAGAAAAACCATGGGAGCAGGAAGAAGGATGACATGACCTCTACCCTTGCAGAAATGACAGCTGGACTTTCAGAAACTCATCTTTCCCTCTTTTGGTTTTGTGGACTGGGATGAAGACACAAATGCCACGTGTATGGATGGTGAACCTTTCTGCACTCAAATGCCATGGGAAATAACTAATTTTCATGCCACTACAACTTCATAACCCACCTTATCAGACGTATCAACTTTGGATATCCAACAGGTGATAAACATTATTCAAATAGATCAGATGATTTTCCTTCTGGTTTTGTTTTCCCCTAAATAAATGATAGGAGTACAGACATAAAAATGGAATATTCAATGAATATTCAATTTTAGGAGACGACGGGTCAAATGACCAGGCTGTCAACGTAAGACAGAGTTTAATTCTCTTTCCCACCGCAGACTGCATCGATGATACTTGGAAAATTCAGTTAGGAAGGAATCTGCCACAGCACTGATGAATAGTGGCATCCAGCACTACCACAGCCCAAGCCACCTGAGTGCTAAGCAAAACAACTCCACTGACGTCTGGGAAGCTTTTGTGCATCCATAGTAAGGTATTTATAAATGCTAAGGGTCTGTTAGCTGAAAGTGCAGCATGACAAACCTCTTACAGGGTTAGATGGGTTCTTTGTGTGGAGCAGTTACGCAGAGCCGTCTGAACACTGCCAACATGAGCTAGTGGATACTGCTACTCTGTGTAAGTCAATAGTAACACCACAGAAATAACACTGGACAGAGCTGGCACAAGGATCAAGCACCTCATGTTGCTCAGGTGGTTAAGCAGATACATGAAACTGCAGAAAGTCTTATTGTCCCCAAAAAGAATTAAACCTAAAAAAATATTTTGCAGTTATGTCCATTGAAATCGCCCGGGCTTGGAGAGCTTCTCCTCCTGAAGCTGAAGCCGAAGCCACTGAATTCTATCCAGTACGAGAGCGTCTTTAAAGCTCAGAAACCAAATAAAATGAACGGTTTCTAGAAACCACATAAAACTGCTGGAATGAAGACACAAGGGTATATAAAGACATAATGTGGTTTTAAGATGCTTGTCTGTTCCGTTTCTTGATTTACGTTGTAGGTAATCCCAGCTATACTTCTCTTATGACCCTTCTGAGGGTCAACTGGTTATTAGTATCAAAGGAATTTTTGGGGTGAAAAGTAAGCTAAATGTCTTTTAAAAAAACCATACTGCTGGAAATTTGAATAGGTGTCATTCCATATACACAGTGAGATGTTTATCCCTTGTAACGTGACACATACAGTTTTGTTTGATGTGAAAACTCAAATTACACAACAGAATTCAACCCCATCCACGGGAGTGTTGGCCACTGTTTTGTAAGGCTGAACCGATACAAGGCTGCATGAGGGGCTCAGGCGAGGCTTGGAAGTTTCTGCCAACTCCTCACCTTGTTTATGCTTCCACCTAAGAAAAACAAGTACATCAGAATCTAAAGGCTGTGGCTCGAGGAGACGGGAGAGCTCCTGGAATTACTGAGTCTAACACAGTATGGGTAAGGACATAATTTTGCTCTAGTCCTCCCCTGCAATAACGCTTTGAAACTGCAATTAACAGACCTGAAGCCAGAACAAGTTCTTTTACAAACGAAAAACGTTCCTAGGAAGAACAGACCTGTAGAAACGCCATTTGTGGATCTCAAAAATTACAAGTCTGAACAACTTATTCCTCTTTATCTGCACGCAGAAATCTGCAACTACTGAACAGGAGCCAAAAATCTGAGGCAGACAGCATCAGTTGACTGCAAAAATGGCCTTGATCCGAGATTTCCGACGACCAAACTGAGGTTCTGATTGTTACACCCACAACACCTTCGTGGAACTGCAGTTAGTGGAATCAAGCTTTAAAATTTACGAGGAAAACTCACTTTATCCCTATTAATCCAGACAATTCACTGTAATGTTACTAAATGTTACAATTGGTTTCAGAATTATGAAATAATGGAGTTGTTTTGACCTTTAGAGGATGCTAAAATACTTCCCCTATCTATTTTATAATGGTTAACAGCTGTTAATAAATATCAGACTCTTACATCAACTGCACTAACTTACTGCTCTACCAGGTTTCTAGCACACCTAAAACATGCAGCCAGAGCTTTAGGGGCGGTGGGGGGATGGAGCTGTTGGGGTGAAAGATCACACCAAGACCAGCGCTGAATAAAGCCCCGCATGGTCTCTGGGGGATGTCCCGCACCCCAGCGCTCCCTTTTGGACGAGGGATCAAGCACAGAGAGCGGACACCTCTCAGTAGTAAAATCCAAGTGCGTTTTTTCCTGGCTGTCCATGCTACCTCTTGTCTTACCCAGCATTTTAGCACCACCAAAGCCTCCCCGAGGGCACTGCCCCTCCGCCTCCCCCGTGGTGCTGCGCTTCAGAAGCTTCTTACAGCTCAGGCAGTGGTTTTATGTATTATTCAGCGTTTGTCCCGTTGACCTCGGAGGCGGCTGCATTTTATTGATGAATGGTACATAAAAAGTTATGACCAGAGAGTTTTATGGGGAACGTGTAGCACCAGGAGAAGAAACTGCAGTTCTCTCTGTCTACATATTTTACTGAAAACAGATGTCATTTTGATAAGCAACTTCGGTACCAAAACTGTAACTGGAATGAACTGGAGAATTAATATTTAGTCTAACAGGTCACCCATGCAGTTACGGTGGGTTTTGAGTACCAGCACATACTTGGCTGTAAAGCTCTGGAAGTTTGACCCACTGATATAAAACAGCAGGAGACCTCTGACTTACAGCAAATTATTACGCTTATTAATGACAACATCAATTATTCCAGTTCCACCACACAGAGACTATTTGACTCCAGAGACACATTCTAAGAACTTTAACAAACACAAATACACAGATGGAACCTCACCCGTCATCTGCTCCTCACCGTTTTTGAAAAATTATTATTATCAAGAAATGATTACAGTTTATAAAAGCTTGGGCAAATATTTACACTGAAAAAATAAAGGGGATAAATAAACATGAAGGAGAAGTAGTCTGAAATGTAGATGGTTAATCTCACAGAAAATGTAACTTTTTTTTTTTTTTCTTTTTTTAAACAGAGGAGACATTTGGGAGATCTGATCCTGAAGTGCAACAGGAACAAAACCATTATGACTACTGCGTCAAAGCTTGCCAAAGGGATCAGTGCTGGCTCCATTTTAAAGACAGGAAAACAGAGACATGAATAAAACCGTGTCACTTGCAACACTTTTTAAATTATTGTCAGTGAAACTGTGAGACTGCAGAAGTTTTTTGGCCGTTTCTGTCCAAGGCCCTGTGTAATCGTATTTATCCGTCTTGGTCACCACACCTGGACTACGCCGTTCCATGAAAAAAATCCATAGTGACAGCATCACCGTAACTGGGCTCTGCGGGGGGGTAAACTGGGTTTGGATGGCTCTGGCCAGCAGCCTCGAAGATTTACAGCCACAGGGTATTTTCAGCAACTGATTCAAAGGACAGACACAATGCCTCGATGGGCTTTATCAGCATCCCCAGCACCGCTGGGGTTCCGAGACCCAAAGCTTCCTAAGCAGGTTCGTTACCGCCTGCACAGACCCCTCTGCCCGTGCTGCAGAAGCGGCTTCTCAAAACCCCAGCTGAAGGACATGGCTGCTAAACTGGCCTCAAAGCAAACGGCAGCAGTGTCTGACAGTGCAGACAAGTTTTTCCATTTGTAACCTTGTCTTTTCAGCCGGGTTTTAATCAGGCTCAGCTATAAACCTTTGACTGACCAGCAGCACTGTGAAACTGCTAGGACCATACTATCACTTCTCTACGACAAACACACAGAACATCATGCGATTTGCCAAACTGTTCTCTCCATCCCAGATATATTTTTAGCTTTGACTGTGCTGGCTCTGATAAAATGAATGATTATAGTGAATGGTGCAGGAACAGTCACAATATGGAACCTTTCAGTACAAACACCTCCCACAAAACTAATGAGTTAATATCTAAAATACGATCCTTTCATTTGTCGTATTCAAAAAGGCTCAGCACTCTGCTGAAAGAAAAACAAGTTGCAAATGACAGACCGATCTGCGATCTCTGCAAGAATTTGCTACCCAGTGATTCAGCCCTCTGTGCAGAACCCAGCAGCGCTGCGTGGAGTCGAGTACCACCCTGAGAAACTTGGAACGTGACTCACGTCCTACTTACTCGTTAATGATCAGATCTGGAGCAAAGCACAAGAGGTTTCCATTGGATTGTTTGTACGATCTCCATCCTAAAGCAAAAGCCATTAGGAACATCCATGAGTACTGCAGGAGGGTCATTTGGTCATCCAGGTGGAGGTTTCGGAAACCTGGAAAAATAAGAATTGAGATGTGATCGTTACTGGCTGCAAAAAACCAGGAAAACACTCCCCAAACTTGGAAAAGGAGCCCGGTCATCAGCAGCACAGCTTCTGCATTATCAGTGTCGAGTTTGGAACTGGAACGACTGGGCCTGAAATAACAACAACATTTCTTGCCACGCTACGGTCATCTGATTCACTCAAGTATTTTACATTCGATTTTTGGTGGAAGAAGAAAAGAAATTAGAACAGTAAGAGGTTTCTTATGGGAAAGTTCTTGCTGGATGAAAAAAAAGCACTTTAGAATGTGTATAAAACTTCAACCCCTTTTCCAGCCTCTGAAGTTACATTCAAATCCTCAGAATACCACTGAGAAACCCTCTGCCTATGCAAAAATTTTGCATAAGTGGAAGTTGAGCATTTGTAACCATTCGACTCCATTTACACCTTCTGGACAATATGACTATGCACGAGACTCGAGAGGTTTCAGCAGAAAGCTCCAGTCTGACAATGCAGCAGCTTTTCTTCTGCAGCGCTAGTTGCTATTGGAACCTGCCTACGTTCAGCAAAAAAATACTGTGCCCTAACGAATCATTATGAAGGTCTGAATTCAAGTTGTTTTTCTTTAATTTTATTAAACATCTGACATCTGAAAAGCTCCAAAGAGTGCTGCCTCCCAAAGATGTGCAACTAGACAGCCTTCAGCAGGTTAATAAATAACTGAACCTGGTATCTTCATCAGCTGCAAAAAAGGCTCCTGGCTGTGGAGCCAGCAGTAACTGCTGTTCACTACTTCTAAAATACAGGCGAAGCGTTTCAAAGATATTTCAAACTTACTGGGTCAAATCTTGAAATCTTTGCTCAAACCTTCCTCAGGAAAAGGCTATTTTGAAATCCCAGCGAAGGGGTTTGGCAACCAGTGCTGGCTCACTGTGAGCATGTCTGAGGGCACACAACCAGTTGCAGTGTATACAAATGAAATACTCATGAAGAACCACCTTGGCAACCGAAAAAAAGGAGACAAAGAAGTTGATAATAGTTCCTACTAAAAGAGAGAAGACTGGAGTTTTCATTAAGAGCGTATGTTCTAACCCGAAGGGTTTGTGTAATGAGGGGAACTGTTCAGCAGAGAGGATGAACACAGACCTGTTTTACAGAAATGGCATCTAAATTTGTATTTGCAAATACCAGATGGTCTCCTGAAGACTTGTCCCGGAAGAAAGTGTGTGCACATGAACTTCTCCCGAGGCAGGCCGTCACTAATTCAGCATGACTCCCCAGGGCAGACACAAATCCCTATTCACATCTCTGCTGGACACATATGTTTGAGTTCGGTCTTTCTTTCCTGCTGTTAGTTTATTTCCCCTCCCTCAAAACAGACCGTTATGACTCAAATTTCATTATCAGACTTTTTTTTTTTTTTGGCAGACCTGTTATGTGATGTTATTCTTGGGCAACACATGCTCTGAGGAGGTGGTTTTGCCAGGGTTTTTGAACAGGTCGCTAACGGTACTGCCTAGAAGTGGAAGGGAGGAAGCCACTAGGCTTTGTTCTCTCAGGAATACACAGTTCCTCAGCCTTTCTCTTGGCCCTGGCCTCTCCCAAAGACAGACCACGCCCTATGTCCAAGGCTGGGATTTGTCATCACTTCTGTAAAGCAACTGCTGATAGTGTCTTCAGGTGGGAACCAAAATAGCACCAAACCTTCCCCACTCCCCAGTGAGTCAGTTGAACCGTGGAGCTGCTGTGAACATCTTGACTCCCACCCTGGAACTGCATGCTCAAATGCCTCAAAACATTTCTGCCAGGAAAGTTTGGTCCAGGTGATCCCTGAGGTCCCTTCCAGCCTGGGATTCTATGGCTGCATTCCCAGCCAAGAGAAAACTACAGATATGGTGAGGGGTAGTAAAGAACGACCCATGAATGCAGACCCAGACAAGCCAGTCCAGCAGCACCAGTCTGTAAAAGTCAACAGATCCTCATGGCAAAAATATTCCAGAAATAATTACCTAAGAGGTGGAGCTAGAGCTAATAAGAACAGTTCTCTATATTACTTTTAAAAACAAATCTCTATTTTCTTATGAATTTGAACACTTGATGGTCAAAGGGTTCAAGTAAAATGACCTAACTTGTAATCCTAGTAAGTACATTTTTGCGTCTGTTTTTTCTGCTTTTCCACTCCCAAAGTGTTTGAGACATGAATAAGCCCAGATATTGCTAAAGCTTCATCTGTGAAGGCTTTGAAGGATCCCAAACACGAAGACAGGTTATAAGTACAACGAAAAGGCCGCACTTTGTGCTGAATTTGCTCTTACCCGGTATTGCCTTTGCCCACTTCACTGCCGCGACCACTTGCCGCCCGCCCAGCATGTTGAGGGTGGAGAGGATGCGCCAGCTGGAGTCGGGCAGGGTGCTGTCGTAGCCCGAGTACAGCACCTCCGGCTCGATCACCTCCAGCAGCGAGACCAGGGTCGGGGTCAGCTGCGGCAGGGACGCAGGGACGATGCTCTTGTTCCCAGGCGTTTCCGACGCCTCCTGCGTTCCCGAAGCGCTTGTCTGCTGAACACCTTTTATCTTCTTCTTTGTTTTTCGAGCTAGGAAAGTTTTGGTAAGTTGCAGGTTAGATAATGGAAAGTGACCATGTGGCAAAAAAAGCGTAACAGAGGAAACGCTGCTTTCGACTTCCTGCAGCTGTCGATCAGGCAGTTGCAAGTTTAAAAGCAGTTTTTTCACAAAACTGTAAATAATTTCATATTAATCCTAATTAAACTTCCTCGGAAAATGAGTTTATTTTACATTTTAATGGAAGGTGCGTTTACAGTCACGTTTCAGAATGTGAAATAACGCCTGCAGGTACCTCACAAGGCTGACCGTAGAACACCGGGCCTGATCCTGCAACTGCCCTTACTTGCAAAATTTCAGTGAGGCTTCATGTGCCAGCATGACACCTCTGTGGAAATATTTGAAGGACTGCAGCCTTTGTAAGTTCCTGAAAATATGCGGCATAGAAACCATGCAGAAGAAAGGAAAAAAACTGTATTTAATGGGTAAGAAGTTACTCAATCTCTCGAGCCAGGGAAAACATTTTTTTGGAAATGCTGGGCAGGAGGAGACTTTCCTCTTGCCAGCTCTCTAGCATATAAATCATTGCTGCATAATTAAACCATAAAACTCATTCGCCAAATAAATAAAACATCACACAGAGATGTTAACTGTAAACTACAAAAAGCTGGAGCAACAATTTTATTAGCACGTTCTCGATAATGGAGTCTCGGACCCGGCTGTCAGCGCTCCGGGAGGCCGTCAGCTCCACTGAACGCTCCAATTCACGGGAGAGACCCCGTTCTTTCCCTGTGTCTCAATTAATTAATTGATTTCTGTGCTGGAACTTCCGAGATAAATCAGTAGCACATAAAAGCATCGTGTAATGCAGTTTCACATTCAAGGTCTCTGCTGCCCTATTCAAGATGTCTAATCGTCAGAGAAGCACCCACCCTGCAGCTTAGCTGCACACAGACCCCTCCTCCTGACCCCGTTTCTCCCACTGGCGAGGACAGAGACTTCAGCAACTGCTAAAGACAAGCAATTCTCTCAGGACCGGGTATAAATCTCGGTTTCCCAAAGGCTCATGCACGGGCCACACTTGCCAGGACTGCCATGGGGGAACAGCAGCAGTTATCTCCGCGGAGCAAAGAGCTGCCTGTTAGTCTCATGTGGATTTTGAAATGGCTGCTCCAAAGTCCTTTCAACGTTCTGGCTTTCTTTGCCCCACTATCCTTGCTCTCAAAAGCAAACGAACTGCTTTGACTTAGAGGTACATGCACGTGCCTTTGGCTTCATGCAGACACCTGGTATGGAGCACTGCCAGCCCAGAAAGTCTGGTGAGATGATAAACAAAAGAAATACCTCTGATAAGAGAAAGTATTATGCAGAATTGCTGATTAGGCTGTGCCACTAGACCTGGCTTAGATAGACAGCTGTAACTCGCAAAGGAAGGCTGAGTTAATGCATTTCTTTACAATTTAGTTCCAAATAAAAATACCACCAATTTAAATCGAGCTCCTTAGGGCAAGTTACCGAAGATAATCCACACAGATGTGCTTGCCCTGGCAATATAAGCATCCAGTGTTTTCTGTTAAAAACAAACAGCCCCAACCCCTGCTGCTTGGCACCCAGTGCGGTGGTACCGGGTTCCTGCTTTACCGCACACACCTCCTGCCCGTGGGGCAGACGGTCTGGGCACCTGAGCAGGCACTTTACCCTCCCGGGAGCTGCTGACACATCCCCACCACCATGCCGAAGAGCAACCACTGCCAGATAGACATGGAGACCACGCACCTCACCTCTGAAATGGGACTTAGAGTGCCAAACCCCACCGCGGCTACAGAGCGGGGCAAGCAATATTGTTAGGAAGAGATCCTTCGAAAAACTGAAATAAATTCAGAATGAAGACTGCAGAAAAAACACACTAACTGCCAACAGTTTACCTATCAAATGCAGCATGAAAGGCCAGACGAATGATGAGATGTCTTTTTACCAGCATAAAACCCAGTAATAAATCTTTTTTCAAACACTTTAGAAAGAGAAAAGGTGCTAAGAAGCGCCGCGGGTCAATTAACGATGAAAGCAGAAATGAGAATTCAAAGAAATAAAGGCTGTAGTGCAAAATATTCTACTGTACAGACCCCTGGTACCTGCAGCGTGATAGCTTCATGTTTCCCCAGTCCCCCCCAGCCAAAAACCTATGCAACAGAAACAAGAAAGTTCCAGAAAAGGGTGACAAGTAGGGCCAAAGCCATGACTGATGACAAACCAGACTAGAAGATGATCAAACAATGTGCTTCTAGTGTACGAGGAGCTGCTTTTGCCTCAGCACAAGAGCAGGTAAGAAAACACTGCACGGCAGATTCTAGTTACTTATTGAAAAATAAGTGAGTCTCCAGCCCACAGCCACCAGTGACACTCTCTGCTGACAGCAGGAACCTGGAGCTAGGCAAACCGCGACGGGGCAGGTTCGGGGAAGAAGCCATCGGCAAGTAAGGCCGAGAGAAAGGGTGACTGGGGGCGCATTTTGCTCCCTTGCTATTCATGGCTTATAACCATCATATGTACACGGAGGAGACACCTGATGACTTTTCAAAGAGAGATTACTGTCTAAAAACGATGCAAATTTAAATGCAAATTTAATTATCTTTTAAACAACAGTAATTCCTGAACTGTGACCCTAAAATAGCCAAGAAAAAAGCGACTCTTAGTCTCTTCTGCACTTTATGCCACCTTACAGTGCTTCTTTCTATGAGTTCTGCTCGACCACTTCACCATCTGTCCCATAAATCACGGGTTTCATGGTTGATTTTCACTGCTTCACACTACCTTGGGTTCTGCCATTTTTGTGTTGCTGAGTTTCCAGATCTCTTTTTCCTCTCAGTCATAAAAGCTTCCCCCCCTCCCTGGCTTTTTCCAGCAACTTATATAACAATATCCATCCTCCAGAAAGTCCCCATTCTCCAGGATTTTCTGTGCCAAAATTCGGGGAAACAAACTATAGCTGGAAGGGCTCCAAACTACATGCGGAAAAGTGGCAAGAATCAGACGTCATTTGATTTTAATCTCCTTTGGAACAGAAGGCAGCTCAAGTAACAGGTCCCAGAGCCTGCAAGAGCTGTATTGGTGTCGACTTCAAGGAGTTCAGCTACGTTGATGCCGGAATGGGGAGGTTTGCTATTAGAGGAATGTATGTAACGAGGTGCTTTATTCATACAGATAAATATATGAATGAGACATATGTATTGTGAAAACACCTATGGAGAGAAAAAAACAGACACCAGTCTTAACCCAAAATGCATTCCTGGCCACCTCAAGACGAAAATCGTGAGGTTTCGCATTACTCTGAACTTCCTTTAGGCTTTGCCGTTACCTCCTCTTGCCACTGGCCACACCAGCCCCAGCAGGGTACTGACTTTTTGCACCCTGGCCACTACAAGTCGGCAAGTGGACAAGCCTGCTATCACCTCTGAAGTTGGAAGGTTCAGCCCATGGGGAGTGTCAAAAGGCTAAATCTAGCTCCTGCGAGACGCTCCTGGACAACCCCATGCACTTGAAGGGTTTATTTGAGAACCCACTGTTGTGAGGGTACGTCTCTTAAGAGCCAAAATCTACATCCTGCACACAGACCGCAGTCACACCTCAACAAACCGACCAGCAACCTCCGCTCCTCCCTACAAACCTCCACCATGACGTATGGGACGTACTTGTCGGTGTGTCCCAGGAGGGGAACATCGCAGCTGGTCGAGTTTTTTCCCTTTGCTCTGAAGGACAAGCCAAAAAAACTGGTGATTTGTCCTTCTGAGAGGGGTGGAAGCTGATGAGGAGGAGGGACGCACTAACACACCTCCTGTACGCGTACCATCAATCTCTGATGAAATTCACCACTTCCACCTTACCAAAGGCCCATATCACCGCCTGAAGCAAGACTGTTCGTACCTGGATCTGACAAATACGGTTTTGACATTTTCATTTTATCTGACAATTTTGATTATACAAGCAGCGCCACGATAACTCTGCTGGTAAGTACTGTATTAATCTCTACAGCTGAAGGAAAAAATACCAAGTATAAAACGTAGCTGACACTAATAAAAATGTTTTATGCCATTTTACAATACTGCCACATCTCCAGTTGATACGGTCTTTGGTTTCTCGTAAGTCATCCAGGACTTAACAGAGAACAAAGATGTACTGGTACAGTTATATTTATTTATTTAATCTGTCTTTTCTAGAGAGATTCTGACAGACATGGAGGAATCCACAGCATGAACTAAAATTATTTCCTTTTCTTCAGTTTGGAGACAGAAGCCCCACTCTGACTTTAGCTCTGTGTCTCTGGGCTTTCCCTCTCATCTGTGGTTTCGGTGTCAGGTCACTCTCTCGAGGAAGGACGGGCAGGCGTCATGCTTCCCTACAGGAATTCTGCTGTCTCAGAGTCAGGGAGAAAGCAACACGAGCTGTGTGCTGACAGGAACAAAAAATAACCCTGTTTCGTGCCTATGACTCACTTCTGCTGAACCTACCGAGACAGAGCAACTGAGTAGGGACAGGGAAGGATAGAAGAGACGTTAGCGTGAGAAAACCTTCCTTTTCAGTAAAATCCTCATGCGCACCATAAACCACAGTACTTCTAACACACTGAAGTGCTGCTCAAAGAACTGCCTCAGCTTCGTAAGCAGCACGACCTTTACAGCCTAGGACATGAAAATCAGAACAGGGGTTTGAGCACTTGCAGTTACCTTCGAGGTTCATGCCTGCTTGAAGACACTTCCGGTAGCGGCACGCCGGGCAGTTTTTCCTCCGGATTTTGTCAATAATGCAATCGTTTCTCCCCGCGCACAGGTAGTTGTGCTGCCCTGTATTCACAAAGCCAAAGAGAATAACCGTAAGCTCTTGTCAGAGTGGGAGGTGAAGCTGTTCATTCTTTCAGTGGCGTTATGGATCTGGGACTACATAAGACCATTACCTGTTGTGCTTCCTCTCTTGCAAAAATCAGATCAATATCCATATGATTTCATACCTCTATATACCAGACAGTTCTGTCAGATTTAGACACCAAAGCCGGAACACTCAGGAAGAAATCCTATTTTCTATTGGTTAACACAGGCAAATTCTATTTTTAATATTTTTTTTCCCTTTTGTTTCTCAAAGCCATCTTCTACAGCATGTTTCCCATCTCCCTAAGGGGTTTCACAAGAGACATAAGTAATGTTCATAAACACAGCTGGAAAGTCTCTACAGACACACAGACACAGCTCTGCAGACACGCAGGCACAGCCTGCACCACTGGGAAAGTCGTGAAGCCTCCTCCTTGCTTAACGTGGAGTATGAACTGGACAAACCAAGTTCTCTGACTTTTTTATGGATTCACAAATTCAGAGCAAAACTGACCCTAGAAATATGGTGACTTGAGCTACATAAACTAAAGTAACTGTATTTCTTTGTTGTTAGGAGCAGGGCAACAGAAGAGTAGTACCTATTCTTAATTATTTGAATTATATGAATAAATGTCTCAATAGAACTTATTTAGAGAAAGGTATTACTAAAAGACACATCCTTCTCCCAGGGAGGGATGAAGAAACATGATTCTTTGGAGTGCAGAAAGCTGCAATCTAAGGCTTTTACACTCTACTCCAAAGCCCTGCTATTGTGAAAAACAAACGTGTTTCCCAAATCCCAAGCTATTGACAATGGAGTGGAAAAATGAAGGGAAGCTGATGCCACCTTCTGCTCCATGCCTGACTGCTGCCCAGGGGACCAGCCTGTTGCACGAAGGAATCATCCCAGATGCCTTTGTTGCTCAAACCCAAAGATACTTCACGAACGGTGCACTGGTCGAAACTGGGAGTGAGCAAACAGAGACGTTCCCAAGAGGATTTACAGAGACGGGGCATTTCTCAGATGGGTCAGACACTCCAAGACACTCCAAAGCTGCAGAGCCCGTGGCTCTGAAGCACTAGGGCCTGAAGGAATCTTTGCTCATTTGAGCACACGGGCATGTGTGCTCAAGGTTAGAAATTGCAGGCAAAGGATTTTGGGAGACACAACTAAAAATGGTGGAGAACAAGGACAATCTGGAGCACAGCAGGAGGCAGAGGTGGGGGAATCTGAAGCCGAGGGGAGGTGTGAGGATCTGAAGCAAGGCGAGGAAGCAGAGGTGGGAGGAGTGGTGAAGATCTGGTTGGCAGGAGGCGGAGGGTAACATGCTGGGAGGTGAATGGGGTTGGTTCTGGGACCGGAGAAACTGAATCACGAGGGCTCTGAAGCACCATGAAAATAGGAACTAGAACAAGATGGCTTTGGGCACCCTGGGTTCCTAAGAAAGGCTCGTTTGTGAGAAGAACTGCGTATAAATACAGAGTTGATGTCTCACCTTCACCCTGCCTCTTCTCCTCTCTTTCTACTCTTTGCTGAAAGAAATAATACACTTTGTATTGATTTTCTAGGCACTGATACTCTGAGTTTCTGTGACTATTCCTGTCTCAGTACACATGTGTAGACAAAGGTGCAAAAAAGGGTTTCAGGCTAAAGGCTGGATAACCCATGTGCAAAGTCAGCTTGATCTGCACACTAACAGGTGCCTGGAGGTGCTAATAAAAAGGGTATTGCAGAAAGAAATTCTTTTTACATATGCTCCTAGTAAGAAAAAAAGTCTCCAAGAGACAAAAGCAAATTATTTGTTCCTTAAAGTGAATACTAGAACTAACAGATCCTGGAAGAGTTCCTGCAGACCTCCACAATGTCTGATTAGAAGGATTAAGGTTGTGATAATCTGTGGAACAATCACCATGAAAGCGAAAGGAAGCCTTTAGGAATCTATTGCCATTTTCCAGCTACGAGCCTGCTAACATTTTCAGCATTAATACAGTTGATATAAGATGTGGCAAGTTGCACTGCTGATCGAAAGGAATTACTGAGTTCATTTCCTCACGTATCAACACTTTGTGAGTTGTTAAAGCTTGAGGACAGGCAAAACCATCACTATGACATACATCCAGCTGTCATGCAATACTACTACTGGGGGATATCCAGTCACCTTATTTTAATCAAAGATACAATTATTATTTGCTTCAAACACAGAGCCTGGCTCCAAACAGGAGTGCAACTCCAGACAGGACCAGCTGGGAGTCCCGGAGAGCCCGGGCAGCTTCGTGCTTTGCACTTGGTCTCTCTGTCTTACACTGCAGAAACAGCTTCAGCTTCCTGCAGAACTGACATCCCTTCCCCTTGTGACTAGCAAAAACCGTGATGTGAACCTCACTTTCCGACCCCTCCAAGAAGCTCTGCATTTCCCAGTGAGCTGGGAACTGGGAGAAAGCGCTTCTTTGAAAAGACTGAGTGCTGGCTGGTCTTTGTCAGAAGAGCCTTCCCTCTTCTCCAGTGAACCCCAACATGCAAAAGCGGTAGCAAAAAATGATAGTCTGATTCACTGCAAAATACCCAGGAATAGCTGCAGGGAGAAGGCATGAGACAGGAAAGCCCGGAAGGTTGTGACTAAGAACAATGTAATTCCAGAGTAGAGGAATTACGATCCTTTCGGAGACACACTGAGAATATCATCCACCTCTCCTGCACCTCTCTGATACTGAGGCAGAGTCAGACATCGAGGTACAACCTAGTTCAGTACAAGCTGGCTACTTCTGCAGCCCAGCGTCACAGATTACTTATCCTGCTATACAAACTACTGATTCACAGCCACGGTTCCATCACCTCTGTATTCCAGAATGGTTTTATTCTTGTGATTAGAGAGAAATCTTGATGATCCAAACCACACGTGTGTGCCTGCTCCCTAGCTACCCCTGTGAATAACAGCCGCGGCCATGGGTGTAGTTTAGCCAATACTGGTTATAGGAAACATCATACAACTCTCTTCTCCTCACATATGTTTATACGTATACAGTTTTACACACAGAACAGCTAACGTTAAACTTAAAAATGACAAACTTTACAAATCTAAGGCACACAGACAAGTATCTGTATATAAATAGGACATATAAAAACAACAGTGAAAGAAAAGGAAAGAAACAAAAAGCCAAGACAACAATAGATCCTTTTATGCTGCGAGTGAATGGGAGCATTTGAGAAATGTAAATGGAATCTATGCCTCAGATAATACACCATTATCGATGTTATTTACTATGAAAACATCAGTGATGTAACGGGTGGGCTTCTCCAGCAGGATTCTAGCAAAAACATGGATTCCAGTAAGGTTAAATAGACTGGTTTTGAATGGATGATGCGTATGTGGAACTTATATCTTTCAACAGCCAAGCCCTCAAACCACATCTTACCTTCCACAGCTCTCTTGAAGAACACTTTGCAGCTGCCACAGGTCAGGACCCCGTAGTGACAGCCAGAGGCCTCGTCGGAGCACACAAGACAGAGCTTGGGAGGTGGTCCCGTTGTTGCTGAGGTTGTGGATGGAGAAGAGCTTACGTCTGATCTCATTCCGGGGCTAGAAAAAAAGCACAGAAGTACTTTTCATTAGGGTCTGTGGGATTCTGGCAAACATCGTAGTCGTAACTGCAGGAAAGGGATTGCCCTGATCCTCAAACGCCACAGGTCTGCACGCAAAGTGCCCTCGAAAGCAGTTAAACAACGCATTTTGTACGGCCTAAGTACAGCTGTGGATTTTTCACAGCCTATTTGAGCAGGTCAGGGTTACCTCCCTGACTCACCTCTGAAGCTAAGTGTCTTGCACAATTATCCTACCCTTTAAAACTGACTCTGAAAACTCGCTCTTATTCCATGTTGTTGTCATTACTGCCACATTCCCTGCGATCTGCACCGACTCCTGCAAGAGCTTCTATTCCAGTGTCGTTATGGAGTTCTCTACTGGGATACCAGTATGCAAGAAGCCGAGCAAATTAAGCCATATATTCATATATCTCCACAGCCATAAACGATCATTTCACTCCAGCATTTTAGGAAAAGAGTATATATTCCTGACGGCAGGATGGGGTTTTTCCTCTGTAAACACACAGGCCATCTCTGACCAAGGGTTAGTCCTTTAACAACAAAGCAATCACTCTTAGAACAATAAACAATCCATTGTCATCACCTCCGAGGTGCTTTGAATCGGCAGGGCTGACCCAGCAGCGGTGGTGCCACAGTTCAGAGGCCGATCTCCCCGAGTGTGTCACACCACAGCCCGAACTGACACACCGCCTGTCGAAGGCTGCCCCGACACCTCCGCTTAGGAGCCCCATTGCTGAGTTTATTTTCACAGTTTTAAACTTTTAAAATGCAATTTCTGTACCGGTTCTGTACTGGTTTTCACAGCAAGTTTTGTCCAGCGGGGTTCCAGCCACTTTCCAGATGAAGATAGAAAATAACTTTTTTTAAGGCTTTGGTGCCTTTACTCAGAAACTCTCCAGAACATCCACGTTCCCTGATAAGGGCTTAACATCCACATGGGGGCTCATTTTTATGTAGAAAATTCCTTTTCCTCTCCTCAAGGGAGTCTGACCAGACTTGGTCACACATTTAAAAAACCCATAGTCCTTAAACATTCACAAAAACCTTAAAATTCCAGCCCAAACTGAAGCACTGCAACACCTGAGAGGCTTTACTGTGGCTTGGGTCACCTCCACCTGCCCCAGCCCCAGCCAGCAACGGAGGAATGGTCCCACGGGCGAGTCCAAGGGATTTTGCTGTCATGTTTGCTCACACTGGGAGGGAGCTCGATAGTAAAAGCAGACTCAAGGAGTGGGAATCCTGTCACTCAGACACAGAGGGATAAAAGTCAAACCAGAATAAACGTGTCAGTGAGGCCCACACTTCGAATATGTGGAACCGGAGGGCAGAGAAAAGTGAAAATCACTTGTGTTAGGGAAAAAAATGAGAGTACAGTCGTGCGAAGTCCTAAGGTACATGTAGACTCCCTAAAAACCAGTCTGATGTGAGCTGGGGGAGAATGTGACCTGTATCTAAGCTAGAGTAAAGAGGGCTGAGCAGAAGAATAGAACTAGACAAGAACACAGCAACAGCTCGAACATGCTGGAATAGCTGTGGGAAGGAGGAGGGAAGAGTAAGAGCAGAACAAGGGTGGTGCGAAGGCTTCGAGAGGAAAGGCTGGCAGTGGGAATTAGGTAGAATGAGGCAACCTTGAGGTAAAAGGGAAGAAAAAAGCCCACCCAGGAATGAACGCTTCTTCCCAGAACTTGGAAAATAACTCAGATCCATCACATCGCTCCCTCCCATTCAGAAAACACTTCTACTCTACTGTGCTACAGAGGGGCTGACAACCATCATCAGTGAGCCTGTCCACCAAAGTGGCCATCACAGATCGTCATCCTGCTTATGACCCATACGATGGCTTTTCTGTGCTTCCCAATTAATTTGCTTCTTTTAAAGCTGTAATAGAATGCTCGTGTTGCACAATCCAGCACTCAACACCCAAGGAATGGCAGAATGTCATTTGACCCAGTTGCATTCACTTGACGTCCTCATCAACACGCATCTTTAATTACATGCTCACCCTCGCTTCTACGCAGCACGGCTGCCCTCCGAGTGCCGAGGAGCTCCAGGAATGAACGCTGCAGGGATGGGAGCTGCCGTTTGCACGGCCCGTCTCCTCTGATGGTGAAGTCGGCTGACAGAAGCCAACGGCTATGGGTTTGCAGGGAAACACACCTCATGGTTAAGGAAGCTGAGGATTCCAATCCCCTTCTGCCGCTGATCACAAAGCTGTGCGTCGTGGTATTTCGTTAACACAAATCAGCCTTTTCAGAAATCCTGCCTTGACGTGCCAGATCTCAAGCTGCGTGTTCTCGGAGAACAGCACACTTCAACCTTGCGTCCCCGGAGCTGCACTCCCAGCCCAGCGATGCCCAGAGAGACCCTTCCCCACCATGCGACTGGAACCGCTGCACATGCTCACATGGACCTTACACGTATGGCACGGTCCGGGTGCTCCTGCCCTTCCCAGCAGACCTCGGCTTCGCTCTGCAGGCAGAGCGGTCAGAACCTGGACCTGGGTCTCTGCTCCCTCACACCTTTCCTGTCTAATTAGGCAAGTAATTTTGACTATGCAGCTGAGTTCCCTGTCACCCTACACATCCAGTACTTACTTCTGTTGTTTGGTTTGTTGTGGTGAGTGGTTTTTTTTTTTCCCCCCCAGTTTACTGATCCATTTGGAAAGAGAAATTAGATTGTTCCTCTACTCTGTAGTGTCATATAGAAAAAAAAATTAAGAAAAATCACTTACCTCAAAAACATCCCCCCCCATTAAAAACAGTAATCACTGGCCAGTCAAAAGCTACTGTAAGTTGTCTTATTTTCTCTGAAGTCTTGGGACAGTAGCTCCTTTTCTTATAAGAAAAGTCTCAGTTTCAACCCTGCAGTACAGGCTAGGAGCCTATGCTTTTAAATAAGGAATACATAACTTGAGAACTGCATTGCATTAAAAGGATTAAAAGATGGAAGCATCTTTCTAGGCATAGGATGAAGGCAGCTAATTTAGGTACAAAAATTAAACTTTTCACACCTTGAGAACTTCTGACAAAAGCATTTTTAAGGAAACATTCATCATCTGTCATAGAAACTATGGCAGTGCCACACATACTCCACCGAAACTTTTCAGTCTCATTTTCTGCACCAGTTCCACAGAAAATGTAAGATGAGAAAGAAAACCGGTGATAGGACTAACAAAGCTAAACCTACACGATTAGGCTGATTAATAAGGCAGCAGCCACAATCTCACGGGGGTCTGGCCGAGCTGCTCCAGCCCAGCTCCGGCTGATAAGGCCAGTATTTACTAACTGCTGGAGAGCTGCCAGACACCACCAGTGCCCTGCCTGGGTGCGGGGATCTGCTCACGTGAAACACGGGGACAGAAGGGGTTATGGCACAGAAGGACTCCCGCAAGGGCTACGATGCACTGCCTTGAGGTTTAGTATCAATCTTCTACCTAGAAAGTCACACGCAGTGAAGGACAACCAACCACTTCCGAAGGACGACGTAAGGGAGGGAAGTTATGCTCTGAGATAATAGAATAATAAAAGTTTCCTTTCAGTTATTTGCAGCATTTAAACTCAACAAAAACCTAATAAATTATGATTCTTACCTAAATGAAAGTCAAGAAGCATAGATTAGAGAGGATAAGATTTCCAAATCTTAAGGGTCCTATTTTATATTTAACTTTAATTAAGTTTTATTTTGGGCTGCGAGGTGTTACTTGTTTAGGGTACTACTGAGCTCCATTCCCACGTAGTTTCAGAACCTATTTATATGTAAACTAATTCTATTAACTCGTACAGATACATTTATCATTTCCAGTCAAGGAAATGTAGGGGGGCAACATGGAAAGACTTGAAGAAAAGCAGATGCAGCCCCAGTAATGAGATCAGCAGAAATCAAGTTGTTTACCCAAAGCTGTTGCTGTGTTAATCATTTACCAGAGACTTTCAGTCCAGGCTCAAGGTTCAAACTTCATTAAAGTCGAGTGTGGAAACGTTTGTGGCGGCGTGAAGCTTTCCTTTCTTGGGGTCTGTCCACCGCGGGTCACGTTGTCCTTCCGTGGACGCTGGTGGCCAGGCCCGGGGGGACGCGCCCGCAGGGGCCGGACCAGCCAGTCACAGCAGCCCAGGCTCCTCCAGCATGGCCAGTACAGCCAGGACATCGGATATGGGCCACCAGCAGACTCACAGCCCTGCACTCAGCTATCAACGTCTGAGCAGAAAGATGGGGCAAAGGAGGTTCTTCACTGCCTCCCCTCCTCCAGTGTGGCCGTTCCTCACTGAGAAAACATTTGCTTTTCCCTCTTTCCTCCATCTTTACGGTGAAGAACATAAAACCTCGCTGTTAGAACCCAGAACACGCACACGCCCCTACGCTGAACCCACCGACACTGCAGCCATTTGAAACTACACTATCCTGCTGCTACTCTACCTTATTAACCGAAGAACCCGCCGGTGAGCTGATGGGAGGTGAACACTTGTTCCAGCTAACGTGACTCGGCGCTGACAGCCTGCAACCCTCCATCAGCGCCGGAGAGCTCCGGATGATCGGCCCTGCCTGAAACCGTGCCCAGTCTCAGCACAGTTCTGCTGGAGGGCAAATTCTTTTAGAATATGCAAATTAAATTAGCACCACCAGCGAGTTATGCACGTGCAGGGAGAACAGAACTTGGTGAGCGGTTTAAAAACCAACCGCGTTTAAGGGGACCGGCTGCAGGCTGCGGAACAGCAAAGGAGCATCTCGGGAAATCCGCGGGGCTGCAGGCAAAGCAGCAGCCGTCAGCACAGCAATTTCCACCTCTAAAAAACAAAACCTACCCTGAAGAAAAGTTCAGGGGAAATGTGTAGTACAAGGTTTTTTCAGAGATACGGACAACCAAGGTATTCCCAGGTGCTATCACAGATTACAGAGACAGGACACTCGCAACTGGCTCCTAAAACCTGTAAGAAAATGCCATTCATGTCCAGCTGCCAGCTGCAAGGAGAGAAACGGATGTAGCATGTCTAGGATGGGCAAAAACAGCTCAAAAAGTGACTATACTTATTATTTGAGTTTAAAGCAAGGTAAAAGGACTCTTCCTTTTGCTCCCACTTCTAATCAATCACTTCTCAAACAGGAGCTGGGTCCACTCCGTGTGGCAGAGCCCCCGGAACCCCGCATGCCCCCCAGAACCCTGCACAGCCCATGGAACCCCGCACGTCCCCCGGAACCCTGCACTTCCCATGGAACCCCGCACGCCCCCCAGAACCCTGCACAGCCCATGGAACCCCACACGCCCCCCAGAACCCTGCACTTCCCATGGAAACCCGCACGCCCCCCAGAACCCTGCACAGCCCATGGAACCTCACACACCCCCCAGAACCCTGCACTTCCCATGGAACCCTGCGCGCCCCCCAGAACCCTGCACAGCCCATGGAACCCCACACACCCCCCAGAACCCTGCACAGCCCATGGAACCCCACACGCCCCCCAGAACCCTGCACTTCCCATGGAACCCCGCACGCCCCCCAGAACCCTGCACTTCCCATGGAACCCCACACGCCCCCCAGAACCCTGCACTTCCCATGGAACCCCACACACCCCCCAGAACCCTGCACTTCCCATGGAACCCCACACACCCCCCAGAACCCTGCACAGCCCATGGAACCCCACACACCCCCCAGAACCCTGCACAGGCCATGGAACCCTGCGCGCCCCCCAGAACCCTGCACAGCCCATGGAACCTCACACACCCCCCAGAACCCTGCACAGCCCATGGAACCCCACACACCCCCCAGAACCCTGCACAGGCCATGGAACCCCGCGCGAACCCCGCCTGCTGCTCCAGCATCAGCCACCTCGGTATCGAACTCGCATACTCAGAGAAGTGAGTTGCTCCTCTGGGTAAGGAGTATCACCAAATTAACGGCACAGAAGCAATTTCCAGTGTCATTGCCATCTGGGCCTCATCCTTATCTTCCAGCAATGAGAGCAATGTAAACACTCAGCTGCACATGCCAACTGATGACATTTTTTGAATTGCTTGCTTATTTCTTCATTAACTAGAGAAACTACTAATTGGTTTTTACACCCTCTTAGGCAGGAAAGTAGTTTTCAGCTCAAGCAGGAAAGATCTGAAAATCAAGGCTATTGATATTGTGTGTTGCTTCACAATATTAAAATAAAAGTATATTTGCCAATTGAAAATGATTTCAAAACTGCATTTTGCTGAGAACCTGAGCAGTTCCCTGGTCACCACAGTCTCTGCTGCCCCTCGATGCCACAGTAAATTAACCCCTGCCACACGTTACAGCATTTAACCGCAGCACCCTGTGGTTCTACAGCCCCTCTGGGACCGAGGAGATGGACAACATCTCCTTTATCACGCACCCAGGTAAATACCGTAGCGTGACTTGACAAACCAGGAAACCAGGTTTGGAACGAATGGTCCAGCTTTGTGCACATGCCTGTACCACAACCAAGAGAACACCAACACAAGGAACGAGTCACCTCGGAAGACCACGCGCTTCAGTGCTGGATCCAGAGACTCGTAGCAGAGACACATGCTATTTTACAACGCCATCAGCAGGTACCCTTGTGCCTCCTCCTTTCAATGTCTCTACATCAGGATAAATTTTATTGCTAACTTACAATGGAGTACTGGGACCCTAGTTCACAGAAAAATTGAAAATACTATTACTAAATTATTAAAAATATTCATTTAAAACTATTAAATTAAAAAACTGAAAGCAGCAAAGTCTGATAATTAACCTCGCCATCTGCAGAACACCACACATTTGATCATCTCTTTCATACCACCAAAGCAGAGTGCAGGATTCAGGGTTTTGTAGAGTCACCTCAAACACTACATCTTTTTTCTTACGTTTCCAACAACTCAGGTACACATAACAAGGACATCGACCAAAGTACCCAGACTGAGTTCAGAACAGCAAAGGGACTTCATACCAAGAAAGAGCTTTACCTATATCCACTACGAAAGATTTTATTATAAAAATACTCTTACTATTGACAAACAAAATAAATTGGAAGTAATATCTTTCCCGTAAGTATTGTGGCACAGAACCCAGCAAACCTTGGTGCTGGTGAGGTGTCATCCCTGAGCAGCCCAGGGGTCTTAAGAACCTCCTGAACTGCAAACCAAAGCTCTGTTCTCTTAAGTGTAAGGACATAAGAAGGACATGGACCTGTAGGAGCTGGTCCAGAGGAGGCCACAGCAATGACCCGAGGGTGGGACCCCTCTGCTGGGAGGAGATCTGGACTAAAGGAAGAGATTTTTTTTACGCTGAGGGTGGTGAGACACTGGCCCAGGTTGCCCAGAGAGGTGGGAGAAGCCCCATCCCTGGAACCATCCCAGGTCACGTTGGACCTTGGGGCTTTAGGTTGGACTAGATGACCTTTAAGGTCCCTTCCAGCCCAAACCATGCCATGAACGTCTATGAAGAAACAGTATCTCATTAGAAAGCCCAGCACACACAAGCTCTGAGGTGCACAAGTCCTGCCCTCTTGACTGTCCCACGCCTGCACCCCCAAGTGCTCTCTGGAGGCTCGCAGGAGCACCGGCCACCGCAGCACGGGCATCGTGGCAGACGGTGGCTGCTGGAGCCGTACACCCCCCTACAAGACCTCGTGGGAGCTGCGAGGATCCACTGCTCCGGCGCTGCAGCGACATTGTGTGTGGTTGGTGAAGCCACAGGGGCACATACGGGTTAAGAACAGGCTCCTCCAGGAGCTCGTGTCTTTCTAACGCCAGGCAGAGGCAGCAGGGATGGCCTTTGAAGCACCGTTGTTTAATTCCTCATAAATTATACTCTACTAAATAAAAACAAACCCGGAGAACACGGGCAAACACAAGCAGCACATTAACAGAACAACCATTTGGAGAGGTTCCCGATGTGGCGCCGGGGAAGAGAAACCACGGTGTGACCCGGCGCAGGTTCCCCGCGGGCAGCGGGTGCTTTCCTCTCTCCCTCTGCCCGCACGATGCTCACCCCAAACCCGCAGCCCATCGCGGCTGACCTGACTCTCCCCTGAACGCGCCAGCGCCGGGCGGGCTCGGCGGAGGCTCGGGCAGCTCCGGAGCCGCCCCAGCCACCCCTGCTCCCTGCTCCCCGCTCCGAAATGGCGTCCGCTACCATTTTAGAGCTCGCACCGGAGCGGGAAAGAAACACGAACGCAAGGAGCGACGCCACTCTTTTCTTCCCGTTTGGATGCTCTCCAGAACGTAAAGGTTTCAAGGGCACAGGCAAAGCTTTCTTGGAATGGATAAATGGTAATTGATGTTGCAGCTGCAACCTTCGCAAGAGCTCCCGGGATTTCGAATGTACTACAGCCCTCAAGTATTTATGACCAGAAGATGGTAATTAAATTACGTGTTCTAAACTTCTACATTTGTTACAGTGCTCCCGTAATGCAGCCAAAAAGCCTCACCTTCAAGGGTAGGACTTAATTTCTATATGTATCAATTTATGCATATTTTTCCAAGGGTGGTTTTTTTTTTAATGCCATTGGTGCATCCTTGCTTCCCTAAAAAGAGAGGCAGCAAGAAAAAAAAAAAGAGTAGGACAGAAGCCAGTGCCTTTATACTGAAATAAACACTTTACATAAAATGACGGAGCCAAATCATCCTGGGCCATCCTAATTCTTCAAGCTTTGCTGGGTAACAAAAAGTGCATTTGATCTACAGATATTTACAGACACTTTGTGGATCATCTACAAAACTGACTTTCACGAACTCAGTCCCGCAGATACGCCCAGCTCCTGTGCAGACAAACCCCACCCTGGGGCGAGGAGCCACGGGGCGAGCAGGGCTCCCTGCTAAAAGAGACCCTAATTCAGAAGCTGTGCTCCATGGAAGGAAGCTCAAAAATCTCATCAGCACCAGATCTGTAACGGCTTTATTCACTGTCAGCACAAACCACGAAGTAGCTCCTAGTCCCTTCAACCTCTGAAGTCAGCGAGCGCCAATTCCAACTGCAGCAGCTACCCAGGGACGTTCTACCTGGGTGACACTTTGTTGGAAGCTGTTTCTTAGTTTTCAGAACCTTGCAGGCTAACCGAAGCCAAGGTACCCACCACCATCGCGTCCTCTCAGCGCGGGTGCTGTAACGCCCTGCTGGCACCGGCCAGCACACCGAACCCAGCCGGGCAGCACGACGCCCCCCAGGGAGAGCAGAGCCACCAGCTCCCATCAGGCACAGCCTTTTAGCTTCTCCTGTACCGGCAGCGTTCACCGGGAAATCCTGCTCCTCATGACAGCACCTCGCTGGTGTGGTACCAGAGGAACTGATCGGAAAACACAACAGGATTTGTCCCGTTAACGCCCTCGGTGGGAGCTGTGAGCAAGTGCCTGTGTCAGGCACAGGGCTGCCGGCATGGGCTGCCGAAGCGATGCTGCGAGAGGAGGCAGGAGCCGCCCGGAAAGCTGGCTGTGCCGAACCTGGGAACTGGCCGTGGGACTGCAAGAAATGCAGTAAAAGAGTCAACTACACTGCAACAGTCACAGAACAGAGATTTTAAATGCTGCAGGATGGTATCTGCACAGTCCAACTGAGTCATAAAGCTATAAATAAAGTCAGACTGGTAATTAGAAACTCCATTTCTGCTATTTTGGAAAAAAAAAAAAAAGTTAGGACTCTCCCGCGGCCGGTGTAGCCCTCCAACAGCAATCCGGCCTCTGAGCGTTAGGAACACACACACACACACACACACACACACACACACAGACTTCCTCAGCGTTGTCTGTGCTCTTACCAGCACCGAGCAACCATTTTCTGCTTTGCCGCAAAAAATAACAATTAAAAGAAATACAAAGCAACAAACACAAATACAAAGGTAGAAATAAAGCCTTAATTCCGAGGAGGAGGAGGAGGGAAAAGATGGAAACAGGGCAAGAAGAAGAAGGGGATGTTTCTTCCTTGATTCTTTCTACAGCCCTTCACGGAAGCTCCGTTTAAAAGCGGAACTGATACTAAAAAGAAAGTCAAGACGGTAAATTCTTCAGTGCCCACAGCCCGTTTCCTTGCCGGCCCATAGGAAGCCTTGCACAACGCGTCTGTGCCCTTGGCACAGGCTTTCACACTTACTTTGTCAATGAAAAGAGCACGTTTACGTGCAGAGCAGTTTATTATGGAATATTAACCAGCGTGCTGCATTCTGGGCTCTGCCTCGGTGGAAGTCCACGGAGAAGAGCGACAGGGACGTGTGCCAATTCTAGGTTTTGGCCTCAGGCCACTTGATGCAGATCCAGGATGACTTGCTTGACTGTTGAGTCATAGGTTGGTTCAATTGACATTATTTTACATTTGACTAGTTATTGTTCTTTAAACTTTGAACAGGAGTCCAGAAGCTCAAAAACCACCAGTGAACCAAACAAAGGGGCCAAAGCAGAGTTTAAACAAGATGCTTAAGCAAGAGAAATACTCTCCTTAAATGACATCTCCATTTAGCAGAGATAACTAAGAATCAAAAACCTGCATTACAATTCAAAAAAATTCTGTTACATCATCAAATATCTGTCACAGAGAGTAGTGGCTTCAAAATCCCTTCTGAGCTATCCGCCTGCCCCCATTAACATAAAGGAGGGAAGGGGAAGCAAACCTCTTCCCCTCCAAAATAAATAAAACCACAGTACTCGTCCGCTGCTTTAACAGGTATCACCGGGCTGTCGGTGAGGTGCCGTGCTGTCAACTCACCTCAGCCAGCAGTCAATCCAGCACCGACAGTGAAACAATTTACACCCCAGAAGTTACTGGTTTATGACTGAAGGTGCAGTTCTCCTGGGCTAAGAGAGGACCATCAATACTAAAGGTGTATGTTTTAAACACACGCGTGTGTGTGATCGGAAACCAACTCGTTCCAGAGAAGCATCACAGTTAACAGCAGCGATTTTTAGTGATGGTCGATTCATCTGATTTTCAACACGACTCCTCGGCTTGGTTTTGGTCTCTCCGTTCCACCCCCACTGCAGAGCGCAGGTACGTGGTCAGTGCTTTGGACCCCCTGTGAGGGAAACCCGATGTTACAGACCTTGTCTCCAGAGAACTGATCAGCAGCTGAAGGAACAAGCAGAGGCAGCACTTAGCGGTCTTGGACAAGAGAAATGCAGCGCGAGGGTAGACTGGGCTTCGTTACAGCAGTCTAGCACAGAGGGAATCAGCTTTCATAGCAACTTCCAAGAGTACGAAAAACAAACACAAAACAATAAAAACATGGTATCTTGGGTGCTTTGGCGGAAGAAAAAACCACTTCTGATGATGTGGAGATCCTAGTCACAGAGGAGGATGGCCGCAAGGTGTTCTTCCCAGGGCTAAAAGCCAGGACTAAGGTTCAGCACTAACTTAGCGTCAAGAATTGTGTGAGGTGCTAATCCTCACCCATCGGGGTATGTTCCCAACTCAGTCATGAGCAATAACTTCACTTGAAAGGGAAAAGACCCTTCTAGTTTTACTACACTAGAGAGAGGACAAATTCTTGCAGGACAGTTAAGGAGCAAATTCAAAATTCTGGGTGACATAAAAACCAGAAAGCTGCTGAAGGACAAACCACCACGGTGGTACACTGCAAGGATCCCCCAGGAGGGGCCAAGACCTCCCACCCCAAAGCCTAGCGAAAGATTTTCTTTCATGCTTTACGTTTAGCCTTGGTGCATTTTACCCTTCGTATGCAGACCTCTGTGTGCACACGACAGAGCCTGTACCCGAGCAAACCTGTCGAGAAGGTGTTCTTCAATGGCTTACAAACACTTCCAACGCCCCGAAGAACACAACTTCATTTCATTTACACCGGCCTCTGACACATTTGATGCAAAGAGTATGTACGGAACCGCTCCTTCCCACATATGAGCAGGAAGAAAAGCAAGACGGGTTTGTTTATTGACACAAAACCAGCCCCTAAACTTGCGTAATATTTTCAGATGGACAAGAAGCAAGTAGCACCACGGACCTGTAAGACGTGTGTAGATGCTGTATGTAACTTTCATGGCACTTTTAAGTCACCTTTATTGAATTACCCAGTAGAGTGCTATAATTACTTTTGTCAACACTGTTAAGCAATTACAGACCCAATTTCTGCTGTAATACGCATATGCAGCAGGTTATTATCTGCTTTTATTTCCACTTGGCATCTGTGTCACACACTTAAGATGTTTCATCAGGTCCCTCTTGTTGCGTACTCCTGGACTTCACAAGCACTTCTTGTCTTGGGGTTTTTCTTCCCCCATGACACTTCTAGGTCTTGCCTTCTTTCTCTCCCCTGGATTTCTCACATGATTTCTCTGCCCTCTTCCTTTACTCCTCCCTGTCCGATGAAGGAAGCTCTATTCCTTCCTCGCTGAACCTCACACCATTTCCTGGCCACATTGTTCATCTCTGCTGCTTTGTGTATTTTCTCTTCCTGCGCAGCACTGGGATCCCCTCCCAATTCAAACTCCAGCTGTAAACTTCATTAACTGGCTGTTTACCTCTTCCACAGAACTATCGCGAAGGTGACTGGGCAGATAATCCTGGAGCCCGTACACACCAACCTCCACACCGCCTCTTTTCTCTGAGAGCATCTTGTGTGTCTTAAGGACCGCTTTGGCCATGGGGCAGTTACCGCGGGTTTCCAACAGTGGAACTCCAACTTTCCTCAGAAAAGTATTGAAAAGTTCCCTTTGGGGAAACTGGTTCCTCTTCCTGAGGTTCAGTGTTCGTTACAAGGAGGTGCCCTCCGATCCTGGTCCTGATGGCCATTATGTATCTTTTAGAACCCATCACTATCTTTCAGTAACTTTCAGTTTTGCTAGTAGAACAGGTCATGGTATCTCAGAGGATGTTAACCGTGGTCACTGTTCCAGGTTCACCTAACGTAGCATATACTGCACTCACATCTGCATCTAGCTCCTAAGTCACTCCTGCTCAGTTTACAAAGTCCATTCCAGTAAGAGAGTTCTAGTATTCCCTATGGTAAAATGGGAAGCTGCTTGCTCCTGAAATGTGGTGTAAGGCAGAACTCATGGCACAATGACTTTGGAAGCAGTCAGAGCTCGTTCTACTCACCAGCCAAAGAAAAGAGGTGTCCAATCTACCTTTCAAAGCCCATGGATCAGTCACCAGGTCTCTCCTTCCTTACGGAGCTCTCGATACAAAAGGTACTGACCAAACAGCCATTTCACCAGTTTCTCGAATTTGTCATGAAACCAAACAATACAACGATACAAAAATGCTGCCTTTTGAGCTGCAGCTAGGAAGGGTTTCAAAGCACAGAAGGTGCCGTAAGAACCTGGAAAAAGCACACCAGAGACAAAGACCTGTCAAAGTCAAAGACACAGGATAGGGAGGAACAAAATGACGGTTTGCCTGCCAATTCCTTCAAACAGTTCTGTTACCTGCCAGATGAACAGTCATCAATCAATCCTGCCTCTTAAAAATATTTACATAAAGCAGAGGGAAGAAAAAAAGATCCATTTCAATCAGACATTACTGAGAAAGCCCCACTGTGGTACGACGTCCCTTTACCTAAGCCCTAGCTCCACACTCAGCTTTTCCAGCAGCGGCTGCTAGAGGCTGAGCCCAAAGCAGCACTTCCAGCCGTGTCACCAGAACCAGCGTTCCAAAATGCGAGGGCAGCAGGATGAGGCGGGTTCCTCCCGAGCCCTCCAGATTCTCAACAGCCCTGGAAATGTGTAATTATCACGGGACTAATCTTAAGGTGAAATCAATAACTGTATGACCAAGACTCGCATTATTTCCAGTGTGTGCCCAAATCCGTTCGACTATACTGTCTTTGAAGTGAGGACCAAGCCCAACATCTCTGTTACCTCACTTACGGGTTCCATCTGTGAAACATTAAACAAAGGTCAAATTGACAAACACCAAAGTCTGCTGATAGGGACTGCACATTTAACCCTTCGTGTCAGTCAGCGGCTCTTACAGCCTGTGGTTCAGTCCATGTTTACAGGGATTTGCTTTGCCCAAGCCGATGATCGCACGTGGTGCCACCGGCACGATGCAACACGGGCTGAGCTGGGACTGTGCTGTGCTGGCCCTGCCTGGGACAGCAGGAGCCCTTCATTCCAGGGAGTCACACGCAGCGGCTTTCAATTTCGCCTTGCCTGGGGACGTCTCCTCAATCTAATACACTCGTGACAATATAACCACGGGATCTAGCCGAGAGAGACAGGCCAGATTTTAGAAGTGTGATACCTGAGCCAGGCACAATGGGCACAGGCTTTAATGTTTCAGTGTCTCGAATGGCTTTTCAAATATAACTGAGATGGTTTCGACAAATAAACCACCACCGCAGAAAATGAAAAATAAAAGTAACCAAGAACTAACACATCCTAAGAATAAAATCTAAACCCACCAAAATTTAGGGGTAGACTTATGGATCAAATGAATTTCACCCAGCTTCAGGACCAAAGGAGGTCCTCATTTTAAAGCAATGACCACTCACCTAGTCAATACAGAGAAACACCAAACAGCAAGTTAATTCGATCCTGTTTCTCCCCCCCACTGCCTAATGTAGAAAACTGAACTTTGGATAATTATGCTCTAAAATTGGAGACTCAGCACACCTAAATTTAGATGAGATTAACCAAGGCCTGAATATAAATGACACTCAAATTGATGCAAACGAATTATTATTTTCTTATTTCTGATGCTGAATGCATAATCGCTATATATAGTTTTTCCTAACTATAATACAGATTTTCCTGTTAACCCCTATTCTATCGTTCAAGACATAAGAATTGGGTCTCCAATGGACCTGTTGTCACTTCCCAGTGGCTTCTAAAACCATGAATGCTGAGGGCTCCTGAGCTCTGGAAGAACAAAGCAAGTACTGCAAGAGAAATCAAATAGTTGTCTCTAACAGATAACACTGAAATAACAAACCCACCAACTCCCATTATTTATGCTACTTCTCTGTATTTGGGAAGCTGCGGTGTTTCAAAAAGCTTGGAACGGTCACAACTTAAACCATTTTTCCACTGCACAATCCATAAAGAAACAGCCAACAGAGCCAGAGGTCTGTAGTTTTTCATCTTACGTGTTGATGGCTCGAGTGGGGCCAAGAGCCAGAGATAAGCTGGCCAGCCTTTTCAAGGAGAGGATGATAAGTGCTTCCCTGCATTGCTTATTCTTGCAATTCTAATCACAAGTCTTGCAGCATTTGGCACTTTTCCGTCAGCTCCACTTAAGGGCTTACAATGGTGAGAATCTCTCTTTTCCCAGAAAATCTGTACTGAGCTGACAAACGTCTGCACCGAAGGGTTAAAGCAGCAGAGCAGCACATCCACTTGAGCATTTTTCAGCATCTCGTGATGAAGCCAAGCCTCGCACCATGACGCTGGTAGCTTTTTTTAAGCTTTAAAAGAAAAACTTGAAGTATTTTAAGGACTTTGATGAAGGAGGAAACAAGTTCCCCAGCTCACTGCTATCACCATGTGAGAAACTCCAGCTCCGGACTGACAGAGCGTGGTAACGACCCACAAGCGGTTCACGACCAGACGTGAGGGCAGGGACATGTGGCTGCAGACCCTGGACCCACGCACAGGTACCTCCCAAACCCTGTGGATTACGGCAGATAAAGCATTCAGCCGCCCGCAGCCCCACAGAGACTACCACTGCAGAGCCGGGCAGAGGAGTCATCCCATCCCCACCTGCTCCGGGCAGACCAAGCCTGCTTCCCCCAAAACCTCCGGAGACACCCAACAAACCAACCGTTACCACTCTCCTACTGCAGCCCTAGCAGCTGCCCAGTAGCCGAGTCACCCGAGAGCACTGGAAAGGCAGAAACAACAGAATTCATTCCTTTCAGACTCACTTATTCTGTTCAACATTTTTTTACTAGAGCCACCGAGCACAAACCCCCATAGTTTTAGAAATATTACAGGGACTGTCATTAACGCAAAGCAAGGCTTGAGAAGACTAGAGGAACCACGAAGTAATCTTAACTTGATCATGGGCTGGATATGCTTTAAAGTGGAAATGCAAAGTTAATAATGAAGAAAATGATTCCAAATACTCAAACCCAGTGTCTACCAAGTACCACTGCTTCAAAAGCAGCCTTTCAATTCAGGCCTGACTTACAATACGAAAAAAAAGTTTTCACACACAAGTTTAAGGAAGAACTTCCTCACACCGTTCCCGTATAAAATAAGCATTTTACTTCACATTTATTTGAGGTAACTGGAAAAGGCAGCAGCTCCTGCAATCAATCTTCACCCTTGTAAAAATTCGCGTTATTTTGATTTGCCAAGATCAGAACGTTGGGTCTACTCCTTAGACTTTCTAAAGCCTTCCAAGGATCTTGGGAAACGCGCCCCTTTATTAACAGCCAGAATTTCACTCGCTTACCATTGTCACCCCAAACCACTGCGACTGCCACGGTTGGAGGCAGCTCCGCCACCCCCAGGGAGGCAAAGCCAGCCTGGCAGATGCCAGAATTGCAACTGCTACTACAAACCAGCACCACTTGGACAGAGACAAGTCTTTTTTAAACAGATATACACCTATGGAGATCACAGAAAGAGAGAAAATGGAGTTGGAAATAGGGTTCTATAGCATAAGTATCCACAAGAATACCCATGTGGCTGTGCCAAGGCACCCTCAGATTTCTTTTTGACCTCAAACTAAAGGCCAAGAAGGGAGATTATATCTAAGGCTGTTTAAGAAAAACTAGTGTGAAGTTCTCTGTAAAAGCAGATTTACTACAACATCCAAACAGCCCTAACTCCTCAGTGTACATAACATGGGGTGAAGGGATGCCATCAAAATACCCCGCCCATACATTTATCCCCAACTGTGGGACTCATGAGTTGGAATGAATAATATACACATTGTGTTGGTGCCTTTGAAAAAATCTTCCTCTGTTCAAAGACCGGAGCCGCAACCAGGAGCCTCAGCCCACAGGTTGCAGCTTTCCCAGCTTCGGTATTTTGCTTTGGGATACGTGAGCTTATTTTGGGCCAGGGGGGAAAGGCACATGGGAGGGGAAGCGAGTGTCCTGGCAGACCTTTAGCAAGATTACACAGGCAAAGAGACCGATTACAGGCATTCATTCAGCCTAATTATTCTCCAGCTTACAGCACAGATATCTTGAACTCAACATTAATCAGTTACATCACTCAAATACTGGAGGAAATCGAGCCACGCAAGTGCAAACCACCAGGTTGCTCTGGCCAGCTGTGTCCTGGTCCCCAGAGCCTTCATTTAACATTCTGAGTTGTCTTGCCCTGCCTCATAGTTGAAAGTAAGCGGAGAATACTGTTGTGAAAGGTGATTTTCAAGGTCACGTACGTTCCAGGTACGCGGCAGGCAGGTGGTCAGACGTCAGCCTGAGCGGCCAAGGGCTGGCTTGGCCACGCACTCCCCAGCCTCTTTTACATACAAAGGGCTGGCCAAGAGCCTGCACGTGGCCCAAAGACCTGCCTCTGGGGCAGGCACAGCTCCCACAAACAACATTGCCACTAGGGAAAGGAAATCAGTGTGAAACTGCGCCACAACTGAAGATAAAAAAGATGAACTTCAAGATGAGCCACTCTCAGCCCAGCATCTGCAAGACCGTTCCTTGAAGGCTTCTAGGCAATGCACAAGACCCACTGAGTAGCTCTACCATCTCTCCCTAACTTTAATATTTAGGCCAGGAAAGCTATTTAATTGGAGGGGAAAAAAAAGTTTTATTTTTTGTATTTGAAAGGAAAGGAAATGACCAAGTCAAAAGGCATTCTTCCGAGCCTGAAAGCGAGTCACAAGCTGCAGGCACGCCGGGGGCCAGCTGGCACGCAGCCCACGTACAGTACGCTGTTTACTTGTTGTCCAACCCCTGATAACTGTGGAGAGTGGATCCATGAATCCAAAAAAGAACTCAGTTTCTGCTCAGAGAGGAAGGAAGAAGAAAGCAGAAAATGATGAAAATATTCATCACTTATGGCTACTACAGCCGCTTCAGAAAAAAGACAATTAAAAAATTCCAACGTAAAACTAAACCCCTTCTGGGTCAAACAAGGCAAAACATTTAGATACGGGCAGGAGTTGTATTATTAAAAAGAAATGACGCTGCTATGTACACGTCTCCCATTTAAAACAGCAGCTTTCGGGACTCCACGCTCCTTGAGCACATGCAAGTACAAAGCATGTGCTAAACTGAAGAAAATCCGCATGTCACAGACATGTAATTCCTGCTGAAAGCTCTCAGTTGGTTAAGACGAACTCTGTGACTCAAGAGAATAAAAACTGCTGCTGGGTGCTTGGGAACACTCCTCATGCTGAAGGACAAGCGGAACTGCCCGTACAGACAACGCTTTCATGGCAGCTCTGCTGACCGTGGTGCCTGGCAGCCGCAGCCGTCACCCAGGTACCAGTTTTGCCGATGGCGTGTGCCATTCCGCTGCCCAGGGCTGTGGGACCGTGGGAAGTGCCCTGGCCCTCCCACACGGCAAGCAGCAGTTCATGGGTTTTCCAAGCAGCTCCTTCTCCCTTCTACTAGTACTGAACTAGACAAAGCGCTGGGGTCTGAGCCACCCGCTGACGCTGTAGGCACTAGGGTAGCAGCTGCTGCTCAAACCTGCCCCAAGGACTCTTCTGGGCAGAGCAGCCGTTGAAGCATCCTGGGCACTGCCTGGCCCACGGTCACCAACAGCAGTAAACCAGCAACCCCACCCCAAAGGGAAAGCTGCTCTGTAAAAGCGCCGCAGAGTCCATGAAGATACTGCCGACGTACACATACTCTGTTAATAAGCCCCAAAGGCATCACAGCTGTAAAGAGATGGTGAGAAGATGTTTGCTCCTTACTCAGGCACAGAGCAGCAGGTGTTGCTGTAGTGAATTCGCGTCTGCGGCTGCCGTCAGTCAGCGCACACTAATCCCACGCCGCAGGTTACGGCCAGAAAGCTCGTCATGGTGGAGAGGCGATAAGCAGCTGACAGGTCCTATCTGCTCAGGTCGCTCGTGCTTCAGGCGGACAGTTACAAAAAATCGCAGTTTGCTGAAGACTTTACTCTCATAACAAGACACTCTAATCTTGTCCCACATGCTGGGACTGACCAACAGACTTCAAACCCATGACTCAAAATGTTTGTCTTAGGTTTGCATGTCTGCACTGAGACAGAACTGCCGTGTTACTTCTCTAAATAACGGTAAGTATCACACATCGCTCTCCTATACGTACCTTCTCATCTCGTTAAATACAAGTTTCATTTTGAAAAATTTAAAATAGACTTGGATGTAGTCTCAGTAACTGCCGGCTGGTGACATGGAAACAAGCATCACTCGGATGGGAACAGCCTAGTTTTCACTGGCCACAACACTGCATCAAGTGGATTCCAACCCGCCTCCCCTGCCAGCTGCAAATCTAGACACTGCCTGGGGCTCAAACGCCACGGCACAATCTAGACCCACTGCGCTGCAGAAAGCTGGAATCGGGACTAGCGAAAGGTGACCCGCAAGGAGAGAAAAGGTAACAAAGGAGGTGTCACGACAGGGGAGCTGGATGCCGCAGTGTGCTCCAGCTCAGAAAAACAGGTACTGAACCCAGAAGTCCAGGGAGCACAGAAGTTTCTGTTCAGGCTCAGGGGACGCAGAAGACACGGTTGGGGCTGTGTGGAAGCCGGTGAGGTGATCCCGCAGGGCTGGGTGACTGATTGGCAGCACGTCCAGACGACTGCAGAGCTCACACAACAGCGGGCTCTCTGCTTACCTGTCATTTGCATTTATGCATAAGTAACAGACAGAGGAAGCTGAATATGCAAAAAATACATTGTCTGAATGCTCAATATAGCTCTAATTTCCTGAATTAATGATAAGCAGGATTTTTAAAAGTTTAAGGCTGGTCTTCCGTGCTGAGAATTCTCTCAGCCCACTGAGGATGCACCCGCCTGCGTGCCCGGAGGAACAGAAACCACGCACAACTCCAACGTACCTTCTTCTCCCCTTTCTCTTGCCCTCTTTCTCCATTCACCTTTCCACTCTCCTCCTCCTCCAAATCATTTGACTTTGTCTGGATTTTAAAATACTGACTGCTCTACACCTGGCTCACACCTCCTGACCATGGTTTCCCCCCCATTATCTGTGCTTCTAATTCAGATTAAGAACCACATGTGCCCTGTACCGAACACCCACTGCTTAGAGGGCAAGGAAGGATTCAGCAGAAACATTTTTATCTAGTTTTCTTGATCACACAAAAGGAAACAGAACTAATCTCAATTCCCATTTGTCTTTCTCAGCAGTACCACGGGGATGAAAAATACAGAACTTCAGTCAGCATTTAAACGTGATGAGAAAAGGTCTACGACAGCATCGTCTGGATGAGGCAGCAATAGCCTTTTGCCCGTGTACGTACAAATTTGTACATCTTTCTGCACCTTTGTTTATTGCATGAACTACGTTTATGCCAATAGCTTCCAGAAGGATTAAAAAGAAAAAGCACTGAGCTAAATAAAGTATCCCCCATCGGCAAAAGGTACCGAGTATGTACATTGAGGGGATCTTGTCTTCACTGTGCCACCAAAAACAAAAAAAGGAAGTAAAGACTTGACTAACTCGGAGATCCAAAATGAAAGGTGAATGTGTCAACATCAACAAGTGTTACAAAATTATAGTCAAATATTTGATTCAGATTTTTGAGCTGCAGGATGGTTAATAGCTAAAACAACACCCACCGAACGGCAACGGTTTGGTGAGCGTGATGCTGCTAATAAAGGCAGATGACCCCAGGGACACCTGCAGAAAGAGGACAGTAATAACGTTCTCCAGTTTACAATCACCTCGCCTAGCAACGTAAATGAAACTAGGAGAGACAAACATGAACACCTACTGCTGGAGAAGGCAAACGAAATTCAAACGCACCGACCTAGAGCCGGCGCTGGGAAAAGGCGGCTCTCGGGTGGTCCAGGGCAGCGAGGAAGGTAAGACCACTCTTCCTCGAGAAACTGCTGCACCAAGTGCAGTTACACAGCTTCGTTCTGACATCTCTGTGAACAAGTGTGACGTATCACAGCACGGACACGACTGCTCAAAGAGAACTTAAACAAAAAATATCTCTTTTGAAGTTATCTGAAAATCCCACTTGACTGAGCACCAGAAGGAAAAGCAGGAGAGCAAAGCAATGCGCTCCAGAGCAAAGCTGCTCCCAGCCTGCTCTCATTTATGGGCACGGAGAAGTGAATAATTCTCATTTTAACAGCAAGGTCTGGTCATCAGCTTGTCTGCATTACTCTTCACAACTCTTCATGGGCTGTGTAAGGGCAAGCCCAAGCAATGGATACTTTGCAGTAGCTGCACGATGACTCTTCCCGCTTGGAAAGAATTAGGGAAAACCCTCAGGAAATAAATACGTGCAGATTCCCAATGCCATTCCCTGCATATCCATTGAGAACAACTTTGCCCACTAAAATGACAATTCTGGGAAAGCTGTTACAGGTTCATTCATCGTGGGGAAGGTACACCAGTAGCACAGGTACTTCACACGGGAGATCACAGGAGAGGGATGGGGCAGCCCTCCCACATCAGCGCCAGGAATGGAAAGGACAACTGCTGCGATCCCATGGCAACAGGCTGCTGTTGACCCGCAGGCAGCCCTGGCTGCACCTCCAGACCCCAACCCAGCCGCTTCCCAGACACACACCATGGTGCAACTGCTGTATCTGAGCACGAGCTCTGCCCCAAGAGCCAATTTTCTCACCTTGAAAACCCCCCCAGATTTAATCTTTGAAATCAGCAGTTCAGAAGTAGCGACAGCATTGCTAACAAAGGGACAAACTCGATCGTGTCTGCCAGGAAGGAGCGATTATAAACACAAGAGCACTGAATTCTGTCCTTTGCTATTAGAAGATAAATATAAATAGATTATTGGAATGGCTAAAACATTGTCAGTGTCTAGTTTTTCTTGAATGACAGTATATGCTGTATTTGTAGAAAATAGTAAATATTACATTTAGATTTGTAAAAATGTTTCTTAATTCTACTAAATTTACATTTTTTCTATTACTATAATTGCATTACAGTTAAGCTGGAGGGAAAGCAGTGATGTAAGTGAAAAGAATTTCCATTTTGGCAAAACAGCGGGTCTGACTGCTTGACAGCATGTCTGTGGCAGCGGCACAGGAATCAAAACACTGTTCTTCAGAGCTGCTACAGCACTCAGGAACAGCGAGGGAAATGACTGACGAGAGCACACACAGCAGAGTAACCCACCTCTGTAACAAGCGATTTTGATTTCTTGGATGTCTTTGGAACGATGACGACCGCATGAACCAGGTGACGGATGGCTTTCAAGCCCGTAGGCATTCCCCCAGGCAGCAGTTGGAGTCGTCTGCTTCCTACCATTACCTTGATTTATTTGCAATTTTAAGACAAAATGAAGCATGGAATTTAACACCTCGGTACACTGGTGAATATACCAATGTTAACAATGAGAAGAAACCATGTGCAAGAAGGAAGTCACCACTACCACCACCACCGATTTCTCACCACCACACGCTGCATTCTCCTGGCTGAGGTTTTCCCCCTACATTTTGCCTGTTTAGCTTGCTGATGCTTGGGGACGGTTTCTTAAACACCAGAGACAAACCCATCTGATAAAAGACTTTGGTAGTAAATTAAAAACTCACCCAGCCCCGCAGTGCAGGCAGTATGGGATGGGCGAGTGTGGCATCAGGGATGCCAGTGCACCAGGGCTCTCGATACATGAGCCAGAGGCTGTTCCCTTCGTCCTTCCTGGTAAGGAAACCCCTCGTTTACCTTTTGGGCTGTTGGTGCATGCTCAGGACTTCACAAACCCGTCAGCGACAACCCAGAACCTCTTCCCCAGCCCCAGCTGCGAGCTCCATACTGTAGAAGCAACGTACAGAGGACATTCCCCAGACAGTTGATCTTACGTTCCAAACGGAGGCTCCTCCTCGGCTTGCCCATGTGCTCGCTGTGCTTTCCGAGGGCTTTCTAGCCTGGCACTCAACTACCCAAACCAGCTGCGTGCCAGCTAACCCAGACACCGCCCTGCTCCTTTGCGCGCACCATCTCGGCACCGACCCGCAGGGAACCGGGTAGCTGACTTCTCCTGAAAAGCAGCCACTAAATCGGGTCCTTTGCGTCCTCCTCTCCAGCTGGCTCTCAAGCCCGCAAAAGAACCACTCTTCCAGTTCCATGACAATGTGGGGGTTTTTGCTGGTGTCTTTTCCTAAATGACCTCTGCTAAGGAAGCGTGTCAAAGACTTAAAAGAAAAATAAAATAATTCATATATATTCAGGTCAGCTGGACCTCCCCTGTCCACAGACTCACTGACAGCCCCACAGAGCCCAGGACATCGGATGAGGTGGTATTTTCCTCCCAGGAGCAAGGACAGCTCTTTCCCAAGAGATTCACGTGCTCAGTGACCTGACAGCTTGACCATCTGCCACCCTGCCAAGGGCAGCAATCGGACTCGCTACCCACCGTGCTCCAGGGCCTGCGGAGCCACGGTTTTAACAGGAGACACACCAGCAGCCCCCACACCACGGTGGGTTTGTCGGAGAGGTCATCTTTGCTGGTGTGCAGGTCCTTCAGGACTGCTGGGCGAGTGCCACCCTGGCCCACCGCACTGACCTGCCTGGCCAAACCCCCCAGCTCATGCCACTCAGCCTGACAGAGCTCCCTGGGCCCAACCGAAGGGGCTCGGCACCGGCGGGCGACGGCCAGGCTCTGGGTGTCCCTCGCCCGCTGCCCCATGTCCTTCCACCGCCGGGGGGTCTGCAGCGCTGCCTCTCAGGGTAAGCACCCCCGCAAGGCCCTTCGCAGACTCCTTTTTTAATCCCTCTCAATTTCCTGTTCATAGTTGAACTTACATCTTTTAAGGGATTTTGTTCGCCACATTTGGGCAAGCTTTGCCCTGTTTTAAAATGGTGATTTTTAATTTTAAGTTAAATTAAATTGAGTTACTTGACGCTATCAGTGTATCACAGTGATATGTTTCTGCTACTCAGTGTTGTTAGCCAGTCGGAGCTGTTCGGGGGTTTCTTGGTGGTGCTGCTGCCTCTCTAAGTTTTGGCTTTGGGGGTTTTTGGTTTTTAAACCAATTGCCTCATTTACATGTAGTTCCCTCTTTTACAGTTGTCTGCACACTGGACTGAGCTTGCTCTCTCCATCAGAGGTCTTGCGATGGGCACTGCAAAGCGGCTCTCCCACCAGGACTCTCTTTAGCCAGCTGATGGCATGGCATGAAACCAAGTCTGGAAGCCCACCATTCCTTGTTGCGTTACACACAGACTTTCAGGACACCTTGAGCAAGCAATGAGGACGTGCCAGTTCCAGCGAGGAGAGTTTGATGCAGCTAGTGATGCAAGCCTGGGGTAAGACAGCTGTGTCTGTACCACTGCCCAGAAACACAACGCCTTCAACGTGCCTGTGGACCCCTCCACAGTCTGCGGAGGGCTGTTCCCTTCCCAGTCCTGTAAATATCCTGACACAGGTTACCGTTTAGTTACGGAGCTTCTCACACCATGACGGCAAAACATCATCACAAAACCACCGGATTTTAAACATGATCTGGAAAAATCTACCTTGCAATTAGCACCCAGCCAACAGGCATCGTTGAGTAAGCAAGAGACGTGGGTGTAGAAGGGATACTCTAAAGTCACAGGTAGTTGTATGTGGCACCCAACCACCTTCTGCATCTTTGAGGGCTTTTAAAACTCTAAAGATCTTTTGAATACATGACCAAACCAACCCCAAAACTCTCATCTCATCTAGCAGAATGTTGTCCTGTGACAGCGGCTTCTATCAGAGTGGGGACACGCACCGTAACGCTCAGACCAGATCTTCAAAGTCATTACTTCCACTGCCAGTGCACAGCCAAGGAGTTACGCCATCTTCAGAAAAGCAGAACCATTACTAATAGCTTTGAGCAGGAAGAACAGGAGTGAACAAAAAACTTTGTTGCACTCACGTCCCCTTTTTAAACACAGAACCTAGAAAGAGACTCTCTGATCCAAAAAGGAACCTGAGTTTGTTCTTAGACAAAGGATGGGCCAAAAGAATACACATTCCCCTCAGGACACCAGCAGTCACAGTTCGGGAAATAAACATCTCTGTGACTGCTGAAATAGACTGTTTTGGATGGTTTCGATAAAGTCTGGAACTGCAGCTTTGCCATCGGTTTCCATGTAGCTTCACAGGGCCTCCCTCGTTGGTATGTGTTGGGTTTCCATTTTAAAGGAGGACAGTAGTTTTAAGATGTCCACGTCTTGAAATGCTGCACACAGGAAGATGGAGCTGGTAGCACTTAAGAACCCTTGGAAAGATTCAAAGAGCTAGATGCTGCATTTCCTTTAAGCTCCTCCTTGGCTTCGAGGCTGGGGTCAGCCAGGAATAGAAACCCTGGCCACTTCCTCCCTCCCCATGGCACACTGGGCTGCTCCACCAGACTGGCCTCATCAGAGGAGCAAGACAGAGCAAACCAAGTCACAGGCACGAGCAGACTGTTACCAATATCCCAGGCTCCTGACTGTCGTTTAATAAAATATCAGATGTTCCAACGTCTAACGTGATAAAAGAGTCTTTAAAGAAGAACCTTTGAAGTGACAAAATAGGTCCACGCTCGTTTGTCAAACCAGTTGCTCTGGTTGGAAAGTAGCTGTCAAGCATCTGCTGTGACTAAGAAGGTAATCTTGCAGGCAGCCCGATATTAACCCCTCGCTTCAATAACAAAAGAATGCTCTGCCACTCCAACCAGAGAGCTCGGAGCACTCAGACTTTCACGTTTACAGTTTATACGAGGAGTTTTAGCTCTAAATTTCACTTGTATTAAGTCAGGCACATAACTTGCAAACAACCTGGCACTTTGCTGGAACAGACATGTCTCCTGCAAGCAGGGAAGCAAATCCATTGCACAACTTGTTAGACGGGAGTTTGTTAAAAGTGACGGTGTCAGAACAGCTTCCTTGTCACCCTAGAAAATGGCAGACACGTGGCCCTTAGAAAGCCGTACTCAGGAAGGGCAGATTTCATACAGCTCGATGAAAATGAAACCACGGGACTTCACAACAGCCCAGGACTCACTTTAAAACAGATTACTTCCCACCGACACCGGTGTGGCCAGATGACCTGCACGAAGCCTGTCTGGGCTGTCAAAGGTCAGAGAAAATGCTTTTTCTGAACCATGCACTGCAGTGGCAGCTCTCTTGTCTACAGGCAGCATCAAGGGAGACCGCAGCTGTGATCCAGCATCTCCTCCGTACTTCATGCCACTTCGAGTAACAGAGCGAGCAAACAACTTAATGTTCGCTTTTCTTTTAAACCTTCAGCTCACCAGTATAGTTTGGTCACAGCAAGTAACACAAAAAGCATTACAAGTCTCCCCTTTCCTCCAAAAAGGGATTACATAATTTATGAAAGTAATAGGTGAAAGACATACTCTTCTGAAAAGGCATAATCTTCTCCATGTCGTTCCAATTTTAGTACATGCGCTCACCTCGGCAGCACATACGCTAAAATTGGAATGATATGAGGAAGATGAGCACAGCCCCTGTGCAAGAACAACACGCAAATCTGCGACATGTTCCGTATTAAGTTCCTGCTATAGTAGTTCTCCTCCATAGGCACAATGCCTTCAGAGATACACCTGCTCCAGCGTGGCCTTACCCACAGCCACGGTCCCTCCAGGAGTGACCCTGCTCCAGCGTGGCCTTACCCACAGCCACGGTCCCTCCAGGAGTGACCCTGCTCCAGCGTGGCCTTACCCACAGCCATGGTTCCTCCAGGAGCGACTCTGCTCTGTTGTGGGCTTACCCATGGACACATGCTTTGAAACACTCCAGCACAGCAACTGAAGCTTCAAAGTGTCCCTGCTGCAGTATGGACTTATTTACAGCATAGATGCTTCAATGTGCACCTTCTCCAGCCCAGACTTATCCTTGGGCCACAATCCCTTCACAGCTAGACCTGCTGTGGCACTAACATAACCATGGGCACAGATGCTTTGAGATGGACCTGCTCTGCCATGGACTCATCCATGGTCACAGAAGCTTTGGGGTGTCCTGCTCCCACGTGGACTCATCCTCAGGTCACAGTCCCTTTGACTTAAGTTCAGAGGAAAGTTTCAGCCTGGCCAGTACAGCAGTGATGCCCTGGCCACCTGCCAGCCCCAGCACATGGCCATGGCTGTTATCAGAATGTCCCCAGGAACAGCAGAGTGAGACCATCAGTAGCACACCAGCAGCGAACACAAAAAGCAGCCACGAACGAACGCCAGACTCCAGTTTACAGCAGGGCAAGCAAGCCCCATGGCCAGCACAGGAGCTGCCATTCACAGCAAACAGCACTAACAGCTACAAATTCCATCTAGCACATTCCAATCAAACCTGTCATTGTCTCAAACTCTTCAAGCTCCACACTGGGCACCAACTGGTTTAACCCCAGCTGGCAGCTCAGCCCCACACAGTGCTCGCTCGCTCCAGCCCGGTGGGATGGGGGAGAGAATCCAAAGGGTAAAAGTAAGTAAACTTGTGGGTTGAGATAAAGACAGTTTAATGGGTAAAGCCAAAGCCCTGTGCGCAAGCAAAGCAAACCAAGGAGTTCGTCCACCCCTTCTCATGAGCAGGTAGGTGTTCAGCCAGCTCCAGCAGTGACAGTGTAACAGTGACTTGGGAAGACAAACCATCACTTCAAACATCCCCTGCTTCCTTCTTCCCCCAGCTTTTTACTGCTGAGCGTGATGTCATATGGTGTGGTCTAGCCCCTTGGTCAGCTGGGGTCAGCTGTCCTGGTTGTGTCCCCTGCAGCTCCCTGTGCTCCTCCAGCCCACTCACTGGTGGGGTGAGGCGTAGAAAAGGCCTTGAGACTGCGTGAGCTCTGCTCAGCACCAACGAAAACACCAGCACTGTTTCCAGCATAAACCCAAACCATGGCCCCACACCAGCTACTGTGAAGAAGATGAACTCTCTCCCAGCCCAACCAGCACACATTCTGCACTGATTCAATATTAATCTGTTTGTTCGGAAATCTGGGTAAGGTAGTAAAAATAAACTTGCTTAATTTATTTTCAAGCAAGTATAACTTACGACCTTTCACTTTTTATTTCTTTACTTTTTATTCCATTTTAAACCACTCTTTTCCTAGCAAGTATCTCGTCAATACAGTAATTTAGCCTATTTGTAAGACCTCACCCTACTGAGCTGAATGAAAACACAGAAATTTCTTTCACTGAAATAAAGAATCAAGAAGAAGGGCTGCGATCCTTCAGCCTCATCACAGCTGTTTTCCCCCGGAATCTAGAGATGATCACTGAAATAAAGAAATGAAACCAGCACACTAAACATAATTCACTAATATCCCTTTGGAGTTTCCTTATCAAGATCTTAAAACATCTGAGAAGTTAAAATTTGGTAACTGAACAGTTTCTTGCATTTGTGAGAAAACAGTTACTCAGAGGTCAGCCTGTTTCTAATGGTACTTACGGCATCAAAATGGCTAATTTCTTCAGGCTCTTTTAAACATCACCCCAGCTTTCCAATAGAACTCAGGAGAGTCTTTAATTCCCTCTCTACACCACTAAAAACTTCTCTACCTTCTGCTTTTTGAGTGCACGCCTGCGCCCTCAGCCCCCTTCTGCCCGAGCCCTATGCTCCGAGGCAGAGGTACCGCTCAGGGCTGCGACCCTCAGCCTCTCTGCACCCCGGAAAGGCCACATAAGTGTGTAAGGCCCTAAGTATTTGTAAAGAAAGTCCTAACCGCACACGTCTCTTCTTCCCACTTTTAGTTTCTCTTTGAGTACGCGAGGTGCAGCCCCACCTCTTACATAATTCAACTACCCTCCACGTTATTCGCTTGCCTTACAGGACAGCAGGTCTACCCCAGAACTTCGGGAATCGGGCTGACCAGTTTGAGCTGTATTAGCCACTGGTGAAATACCTTGCACAAGTCTCACCAGCAACCTGTCAGCAAGCGTCAGCCTCTACACGGTGACTCTGCAAGGCCACGATACCCAAGTCTGAGGCAGTTTTAGGAGCCTACAGACACGTAAGGCACCTACACTGGAGAGAAGACTCTATTTGGTGCAAGCGGCGTGTCTCCCCTTGTCCATGCAAAAACCATCAGCAGGGTATGTGAGCTGCAGCTACGACAAAGGTGCAACGACAAAACAGACTGGGTTTGTGGGTCCCAAAGACACCTCCTATTCCAACACCTGCGTTACAGCAACTGCTTACAAACGGGCAATGTATTCCCCTCCTCCTCCTCCAGTTAGTAGCTCAGCGTCCACACTACCTGGTTTCCACAAACTGCTGATCCGTGCCTGAGAAAGCAACGCCTGGCCCAGAGGAGAGGGCTCCTTCGCTGCTCCCTCTTCCACAACGTGCGACAATCGATTTCCTCCCACTCACCGGCTGATTTCATCTTTGTTTGAAGGAAAGTTTTTCCCACTGATGAAAGACCATTTTCTAAGGAATTTTAGCATTCAGAAAGAATCTGAATTGGCCATTTCATATGCAGTCTGCTATTATTTCAATAAACTTTTATCTTCTTAATCAATTAAACTGAAGTCAAATTCCATTCTTCTTAACTCATCTCCAGCACCCAAAAGCTTTTCCGGATACCAGGATCAGGATCTCTACTTTTTAAAGCCTTTTTAAATGCTTGTTCTCAGGTAAGACTGTTCTTCTTAAACATTTTATAGTAGATTAGAATATAAGCCAATATGTTTAAAATACACTGTTACCAACTTACATCATCTGATCAAATAAAAAGCTACACAAGAACCATACATTTTACTGACAATAGCATGTGATAACTGCATTTGTCCACACCTTGTTTTTACCTGACACCAGAGATCACACAACCCTTTCCTGACAACGCATCAATTTGACAACCAACCTCCTTCAAAGCCACACCATGCACCCTCATCTCTTAAAAGTGTCAGAGATTTAATTAAAAAGTAGTTTAAAAACTGCTGAGGAGAGCAGTACAGCAACAGGCTCCAGCACAGACTAGGAAAGCCCACATCCAGCTCACCATCACAAATGCCCCATGGGGGACTCGGTTCTCTTGGAGATGCTCCACCATGAAGCAATTGTCACTGCAGCGTTTGACGTGTCCTGGCAGCGCTACCCTGGCAGAGCTCCCCTTGCACATGGAGTTGTACCGAAGACGTACCAGACCCTATTACTACATCGTTACATATGATCACACACCAGGCGAGCAGGTTCTCCACACGTTGACAACAAAAATAACCCACATCAGCTGCTCTTCGCTGTCACCGGACTCAGCTCAGGAGGGCAGCCCACAGCAGGGCAGCCCTTCTGCAGCCTGGCAACAAAACCCACAAAGAACCCCAGAACTTCACAGCTGTGGTCCCCAAGGCAGGTTATGAGGGTGTGGGAAGGCATGGCCTGAGACACACCACGCAGGGCTCAGAGAACTCACAGATATGCTGAAGTCAAGAGCAAGGCCAGACGCCCACATACCCCAAGCAGCAGCGTCCTCTCTAAACATCCAGCTGCAAAGGGAGAGAGTGAACGAAGCCTCTTCCGCCACACAGTCATATGGTTGGAAAAGAGCCCTATAATGGCTGGAGGATTCTCATCCGAGACCAGAACCTCATTTTCTAAAAACTTCAAACCCCTGACGTGCTGTTTTCACACCCCTCTCACCCCACCGGAGATGCAGCCAAGCTACTGCCTACTTGTGAACAAAGAGGTCCTCCACCTCCAAACACCTCTTCTCAACAAGGAGAAGCAGGTAAGTAAATACTCAGAGACAGGAACACACCCCTAAAGAAACCCAACCCAACACTCCAAGTTTCTAATACAAGACAAGACCAAGGTCTCTGAGGCAGCCAGCAGCCCACCACAGCAGACCTTTTAGACAGGGACAGCTACAGGACTTTTCTCCATTTTCCTGATAATCAAGCATCGGATCTCAGCTCCTCCAAAATAAACCCAAAAGAAACCAAAAAGAAAACCAAGCCACAAGCTATAAAATCACTTCCATTATTTGCTTATTTGACTAAGCCACGTACTTCATTGACACTCAGCTCTTACCTGACAGTACCACGAGTTTCCCAAGTAGTATTTTGAGGCGAAGTAGATTGGTACCTGATTTCTTTTTTATCAGAAAATTTGCATCCCAAGCAAGACTCACTTACTTAAAACTTAGTTGTGCAAATGAAAGCTACCAGAAACATCAAGTCTCTGAACAACGCGACAGCAGAGAGAGTTGTGCCCTGCTGCTCAGAAGTTTCCTATTAAACCCTGCGTGACCGGGATGCATAAACACCATCATGATCTCCAGCTGTTTTCTGACACACAGTAACTGTACAAACCTATTACAAATGGCATGAAGAATGTATTACTGTAAAATCTGATATGGAACCCAGTTTCTTAACTGAATTACAGTAGCGGTGAACTGAATTCAAGACAGACATTATTATTAATATTATTTTGGAAGTCCTTCCCCAACAGCAGTTTTGCCTTTGCGATCTCAGAAAAACAGAGGTATTTGATCAAAAAGCGAAGTTGCGTACAATATTGCATCTTCCCAGCAAAGGACTGGCAGCTTGTTGGATATTGATTTTCAGAGCACATCAGAACTATAGTTTTCGAGGAAGACTTAACACAGCCCAAGAGGTCCAGAGGTAGAGATGTAATACAGAGTGTATCACCAACTGATACAGACTACATGAAAAACACAGCTGGCTGGTACGGAAACGTTCTCCACAGAAGATGCCAAAATGACTTCTGAGGAGCACAACTTCCTCCAGAAATCCACACAATTGTAGTGATTATTGATGTAAGGAACCATTATTACAAAACTCTACATGATATCCTGGATAAGTAACACCGTGTCCTGGAATCTGAACTTCAGTCTCACACAAGAGCAGCAAGAAAAACTGACATCATCTGCATTAGAGCTGAACCCTGGGTGCTGGGCAGCATCTCTGCTCCCTGCATAAGAGCTCGTGAAGCTGAGGTGACACTGGAAACCTCCTCGGGACCAGGTGAAGCGGCCACCTGGCACATCCAGCAGCACAGGCCACAGGAAGAGAGTGGATGTGCTTTTGCCACAGAACATACAGGCACATTTCAAACAACATAATGTGTAGCTCCCATGTTGTTTCAGCCAGGGCAAGAACTCCAGCAGAAAACATCGTGGCAGAGGTTAGCGTGAGCCGAGTCAGGGGAGGACACAGAGGCACATGCACAACATTACACCTTCTCTGCAGTTAAGATGAGGTAAGAAAAACCTCCAGGAGAGACAAAGCAATGGCATCAGTTGTTCTCCCAACCCAACCCACCACTTGTGGAAGCACAATTACTCGCCCCTCCAGTAACCACCATAACCCAAGACTCTGGAGTCGTTGCACGGGGGGACAACCCGCACCCTGTACTGCTGTGGGAAGGCAGCAGAGCTGCACGTCCCGTCTCTCAGTTTCCTTTAACCGAAGTCTGTGATACTGCAGTGCCCCCGCACAGGGATCAAGCACGCTCTGTGCGGGTCACCTCTGCCTGGATCCCTTCGCAGGTGACCAGCAAAGCCGTGGTCACTATCTGCCTCACGCTCGCATACGGGCCAAGTAATTGGAATTCTTGCATTTCATTTTTTTTCCCCACCGAAATTTGAAACTACTTGATGTGAAGTCAGGGCCAAGACAATGAGCTGAATTAGTTTTTTCTTTTATTTGTGTGTCATCTATTCCAGCTGTTTCGTTCACTTCTGCTCCACGGGGATGAGGCATCCACCGAGAGTATCTGCCCAGCATTTCCAGAAGCCAGCACTGAGAACAGGATTAACTCCTGGGCCACGAGTGTCCTGGCTATTTAAGCAAAGGCTGTATTATAAATGGACATCATAGTACAGCAAATCAGCCAGAAAACTGCTGGACTGAGAACATGAGTAATCTGCACATACAACAATGCACCACGTTAATACTTCAGTAAATGAGATTAAAACGTGTGTATACTGCCAGACCAAGAGACAGTCTGTGACACCAAAGAGAGCTGAACACCACACACTCTTCAGCCACCTTGCTGTACACACACACTGGTGCCTGTGTTTCTAAGAACAGTGAGAAGTTGATCGTTTTATGAATGCATTTTAAAGTTCATTCTGTACGCCCAAAGTGACACGTTTTTGGGTATTTCAATAACACAAAACCAAGGCAGTTGTGACTACAGTTCTACAAAGCTTTTCCCAGTGCTTGTAACTTGGACTGAGAACAGGGTTTTACTGGTATGTTATTTATCTCAAGAAAAATGACATTGGAACCATTTGCAGAACACGTCCGTTCTGCTGTACCAGCACATCAGCGGTAGGACATAGGCTCAGGCAGCCTTCCTCTACCCCAGCAAATGATGGGGATCTAATTGTTTCTTGCCATTAGCCACAAGCAAGGGGGTTGTGAGGAGAAAAGTTACTACCGAGAAACATATGTTCGTTTTTCTCCCAGGCAAATTTCTGAGTGCTGAGAACTTGCTCTCCTCTTGTACGGCTTGTGGAGAAGCTGCTGATCATAACATCCAACAGTGCAGGAACGAATGTTTCTCAGGCCAGTGGTAAAGAGATTTAACAGAATGTCCTAAGAAAAAGGCTCCAAACCACATTTTGCACTGAAGTGCCAACACTGGATCCCTCATGTGTTCCAAAACGAAGCACTCTGAGGAGACCCTGAAGCCACAGGCTACTAAAACAAAACAGAACAATCTGCTGGCTTCTCTTTATGACCAGCTCACAAGAGGTAAGACGATAATGAGTTTAAAGTTTTCTTTCTTGACTGAACATTGTGCATCAATAAAAAAAGAAAACACAAAGGAGCATGGCTGAAAATTTTGCAACCACCACGAGAGGAGTCCAAGACATCAGTGCCGCACCCGTTCCACCGACCCACGAAGGAGGCGGTGAGGAGCTGTGAAGGACCCCTCACTCGAGCTGAAGGACACGCTGGTAGCAGCGCTGCCCTTCCCATCACACTCCTGACCAAATGCAGAGTTCTGATCGCTGGGACAACAGCATCTGCCTGGGAAACTCCACCAGGTTAAGCGCACATGCTGGCGAACAGGACCAGCAGAGAGAGATACCGAACCTGGTGTGGAAATCAGAGAAACCTCACATCTAATTTTGCAAAGCGTAACAAACAGCCATGGTTTGGTACAAGCATTACATCCACGGCACCAGTGCCAGGGTCCTCCCCCTAAGATTTTTCATTACTTGAAGTTAGGCAACATTTAAAAATTAAATAAAATTTAAAAGAAAAAAAAAAAATCAAGGCAGCCCCTAAAACCCACCTGGTAAAGGGGACCTGGTAACCTTCTAAAATGTAGAAATAATTCCAGTTTACAGCTACATACACGCATAGTCAGCAACGCATTCATTGCCAGAACGAGCAGTAACAGTCAAACTAACATGGGACATTTGCATCCCCCAGACAACTTGCTCTCACTGTGTCCAAGTAATCTTTAACACAGTAAATGTGTGATGTAGGAGTTGTGTAACACAATTATTTCACATCTATGGGAAGATTCATGAGCAAAGCTGGTTTAACTACAGTTTTCCTCTCACTGCCAGCCGAAGAGTACAATGGGGTCCAACCATCATTTAAGATGGATAAAAAAACCGCAATGGGCAACAAAACCCAACTTGTGTTTCATAAGCTAGAGTTAGGCTTAACATAGAGATCATTGCAGGGGAAAGAATTTAGCAGAAATTAACTATTTGGGTTGGACTTACAAACACCTACTCAGCTACCAGCTAGTTGAGTGGATCAGCTAAGATTGGGAAAAGTGGATTACATCTTACATCACCCATCACTTATCCAGCTACCTTCTGACGGACAACCCCCACTCATCCTTTTCTGCCAAAATAATTCAATTTTTGTTGTATGTTTCCAAGACTCAAACCCCAAGTACAGTATTACATTAAACTGACAAATCACAACAGACTATTGAAACCCCGAGCACTCCCTCCAAATAACAAGTCTGGTTTTTATATCAAAATAGAACCATTAAGACACGTTTCCATATGGACCATACGTTATACATTGCTGAGTCAGACAACATCTGAAGAACTACATCCACCCGTGCCAAGCCAGCGGCCGTGGCCAAAAGCTGAGCTGAAACAATGCAGTCAGACAAACGGACAACTGACCTTTACCACTTCTAGTAAATGATCACTTTTCCCCCCCCTTTCTTCTAGTAAAACGTCTGAGCCCCAGAACAATCCCAGTTAAAGAGGGGCGGCAGAATGGTAACTCCTCCTGGGAACAAGGCTTTGGACCGCTGCTGACCACCAAGACTCTCTCCTCCTTCCAAATTCTCCTCCTCTTCCATGGCTTCTCCCAGCTCTTGCCCTTTCTTAAACTTCCTTAATGATCCTCATCCCCCACAAGCTTAAGTACTAGGAACGGTTTCAAGTGTAATAAGAGAAGCCGTAACAGTGCCAGTGGGGCCCAGTTTTTGTCGATCCTGGCTGTGGGCTGAGAGGAAAAGCACACAGCAACCCCCGCGTCGCTGCCTCGAGTCTCGGCGGCCTTCGCTCCCCCCGCAACAAGCCGCATCTCCAGGAAGTCAGAGGAATAAAGAAGCTGAGCGATGGACTTAATGTATATACCAGGCCAGAGCCCGACGAGTGTGCGTTGCTAAAATAATTTCCTTGAAATTTAGCAGTTTTCACTGCCCTTTGCGTAATAAATCACAAATAATATCCCATCAGAGACAGACAGCATCAAACCCTCCAATGCTTCAGTGAAGCATTTTCCAAATGCTTTCAGCCTGTTTGACTCCGCTGCCAGATGCTGTCTCACTTCTTCCACTAAAACCTACGGCAAGGTGTCCCACTTACCCTGCTCCCCGCCTTCTATCCACCGTCCCCGTGGATCGCTCCACAGCGATCACCGGCAGCTCGCTCGGCGTGGAGGCCTCGCCAAGGTGGCCCAGAACGAAGCTGTCCTGCCGGGATTCGCTGCTGCTCGGGGAAACTCAGAGCATTAGCTGCTCAAACACTGAGCTGCAGCTCCCGGTTTTGCACAACAGCACAAGCACCAGCAGGTTCTGCTACGACCCCGAGCTACAGGCAGCAATTTGTTGCCTATTGCCGACTCACTCTCAGCGAACAGAATCCCCAAGTCCATGAATCCAGAACTCCTGAATTCTTTGTTCGCTTCAGGGTATCTCCTGCTGTTCACAGGAGAATTAGTTGGTTTTCTCCGTCCTGATCGTCACTTGCCTCATTAAAGGCAGCACGCTGTGCTATCCTGAGAAGCAAAATCCACATTTGCATGACATCAATTCAAGAGTTTATGGACTGTGGGTCTATAGAGACGGTACACCCTTTCCATTAAAGCAGTCGGATTAAACGCTGCCTGAACACCAGGGCAGAACTGCAGCTGTTGTTACCACACGTTTAGGATATAATTAATATGTCTGGAATAGTCAAATAATTCTACCAATGCTACGAAATATTTCCTATTGGAAATGGAAGTTTAGCAATTCTGAATTCTCAAAATCCCAGCCTTCACCTCACACCATCGGCAACCCCAAACCCAGCAGAACCTGGCAAGATAACCCTTCCTTTGTTTGTCAAACCAACCCCGATCCTGTTAAGTCTTCTGTAAGATAAACAAACAAACCCACAACACATCGCCTTAAACTAACCCAGTTTAGACCAAAGATTTCTGCCAAGGCTCAGGAAGGAAGAGAATCCCTGCTCCAAACGCAGGGTTCATTAGCATCGCTAAGGGTTTAAAAAGAAGATGGAGTTGCCTCTATTTTATGGAAAGAAAATAACTAAGGCAACCCCAAACAATGTTTGGGTTTAGAGTTGGACTTTGCAGTTTTAGTGTGTAAAAATCCGTGGGAAGTAAGAACGGCTTCCATAAGGCCCAGAAATATTGAATTTTTATGCAAAACTCAGATAGGAGCCACCCCAAAATTCTTTACACATTCCTTAAATTGAGGAAAAAAATTATCTTCAGGCAAAAAAAAGCAATAAAACATAAGACACCCTTGCAGAAAGCAAGAACGTGAACACTCGCAGCACACCACTGTTACCAGTAGCGGGTGGTGGAGGCTGACTTTCACCCCCCACGACAAGATGCTCCTCGCCTACCGGAGGAGCTTTGCCCAGGGCTTCTGCCAGCACTCCCGCTGCCCGCCTAGCTCCAGTGCACACACACCAGCACAAGCCTCCCAACTCCTGCAGAGGAGCCCCAGCAACATCGAGTACCGCTGCCCTTCGCACTCTGGAGCGGGTGTAGTCTGCGGGGTTGTCACCACAGCCTTACCAGAAACACAGCACATGTATAAAATTGGCGTTCATGAAATCCCCCCACAGCCGCACGAACAGCTACGTGTGAATCACCCACCTACGAACGCGCTCAGTGCTTCCTCACTAGTTCTGGAAAATAAAAACAACACATGAACTGTGCAGAAGAATTCTCACACGGGACATCTCCATTGCCCACAAGGAATCTGCTTACTTAAACAGTCACTGAAATTCACCTCCCAAACCCAGAAATAGTTCTTCTGGCTTTGACACAGATTTTATGCTGACTGCCATTAAAGACAGAGTGAGAGCAAAATGAAAAACCACCCAAAAAACCCCACAAAACAAACCAAACACAACATGGAGTTTGGGCTGTTTATGCAAAAGGTTAGTGCAAAGGATTTCTACTCGGTCAGAATACATGATAAAGTATGTTCAATATTCACATACCAAAATGGAATTCATCCACAAATTCAGGTTTTTCTGTCTGGACTCCTTATGTTACAAATTGTTTTAAACAGGTCAAAGAAAAAAACTCCACCTCTTCACTAGAAAAATTAAAAACCATGTAATAAATCTATAATGAAAGTATTTTTGAAGCTGTCTTCCTGAAATGGAGAAGAAATCCTCACACCCCTCATGGCGACCGTGGGAAAATGGAGCAAATAACAGGCAGGGAGAGGTCCAGGACCGGCGGCTAACGCGCCGTGGTCAACCATCAGCAGGGCAAGGGAAGAAGAAAGTTAAACCAGATACTTCATGAAACGTCTATGGCTACAGGTTTTACGTATGTGGGCTTGAAGAGCCATTTTCTCCCTAAGGCTCCACAGAACCCCAGCAAAGTCCTCCTCCTCCACTGAACCCAACTCCGTGCTTGAGCACCTGGAAGTTAAACAGAGGCCAGCGCGAAGGAGAACAGACAGCCGGGTGTTCACGCAGCCGTCGGCAGCGAGAGGAGACATCCACAGCCACCTACGGAGAGAGCTGCCACCAGCGCACTCACCCCCAAAGGCCAGAGGAGAAGCGCTGTGCTGGAGTCTCGGCACCACAGAACTACTCGCAGACACACAACTAGGAAGGCACCTAAAACAGGTACTAACTGGCCCCCCAAAAATCCCTGCTCTCAGAAAACCAGCTCTAAGCAAGGTCTCCTGCAGTTCCAGTGAAGAGTTAAATTCCAGGTATGTTTAAATCTTACTGCAAATATTCTTATCTCTTTAAATGCAATTATTAAACAAACCAACTGGTATTTTCTACTCGGAATCTTCTGGCCCATGTAAGGTAAACGCAATTACGAAGCACAGCTAAAACTCTTGTTCAGCTTAAATGTAGTTCTAGAAATTTACCCAGCAACCAAGTTATTTTTATGCTTAACATTTAAGTAACACTAGGAAGAAAAAGCCAGCCACCCAGCGACCGACCCTCTAACCCTTGAGAATGAAGCAGCTTTTGTACACACTTAAATACTTCCTTCTATAGCGCCTGCCGTATGGATCCTGCTACCACGTCCTCGATTTTCCCTCTAGGCTGGATCTCAGAATTTGTACTTTCATTTCTTCCTTTTTTAAAACATGCAGCTCCCCTCTCTTCTCTTCCCTTTAATACCAATAGTGGAGCTACTATCGCACTATGGAATAAAACCAGCCCGGCGATGCCTGCCCAGACGGCCGCGCGTAACGAAGGGACGAGGGATGGCTGACTTTGGAAGGAAAAACAACCCCCAAAGCCAGCAGCACGCATGCAGTCGAGCTAAACAGACTTGCAGTATTTTAATAAAGAGCAAGAAAAACTAATTACCTTGAATAGCCATTAGAGAAAGCAGGTCTGCCAGAGAGGTTGAGCGATCCCAAAGGAGCCAGCGGCTCGTCCCCGGATCCCTGGCACCTATTCCAATTTTCTGAACCGGCAGGAAGAGATGGAATGATATTAAAAATTGGTTTCTGATCCTGCTGCTGAGAGAGCGATGCAGTATTTAAATCATAGTGATACATTTGTCCCCCAGAGGTACTGACACCATGGACAGATATGGCAGAGACTTTAGTACCCAGCAGACTCGACCCAGAAAAGTTTGCCTGACAATAAATTGGGCCCATGTTTTCTTGCTTTATGCCCGGGGTACAGAGTTCGATGAAGTCTTCCTTTTCTGTTTTCACTTGAGGCATTGGCATTTTGGAGCTGGGTACAAGGTCACCACGGTCATTGATTTTAGGTTTAGTGTCAGGTAAAATGGGAGGCTTGCAGTCTTCCCCGAGACTTCCTTCCAGGAGAAACGCATCATCTGCGGATATAGGGGACAACAAGCCACCGTCATCGAGCAACGGGTCAAGCCTCCACGGGCTCCCGTTGGGCTCTTTGCCAGGTGATACCGGCGGCAATTCTAAATCCTGGAGAATATCCAGGGTGCTTTGGTCTTCAGAGAATAACTTCAAGTTGCCACCGTTCGAGCCCACCTGGCTCTGGACTGCAGTTCCTGACTCTAAAGGGACGCTGCGGCCAGCCATGCCGGGGAAATCGGGCTCAAGCGGCAGCTCAGAAGATACTGCTCCCTTTGCGTCCTTGGCCAGGCTCGAGGACTTGTTCAAGCTCGCAATACTTTCTTCCAGGAGCCTGAAGTCCGTTTCTCCAGAAGAGATGCCGATTTGGCCCTGCTGCGAAAATCCAAGGTCGTTTCCCATCACTTTTGCGTCTGTCTCCCCCATGTACAGTCCCATCGAGAGCGACACTGCCTTGGAAAGGTCTGGCTGAGGCACATTGTTTACTAATCCTTTCGAAAAGTCAGCCAAAGCAGGTTGCTGGTTGGAATCTGACTGAGAAGACGCAGGGAGAGGAGATGTAGACACAGGGGCTTGGACAGTGGCTCCACCCCTGAAGGGTGGATGAAAGTCCATCACGATCCCTCCTTTGGTACTGATGAGCGCATTTTTCCTTGTTTCGTCTTGATCCGACGGGTTAAGCAATTCTTTGGAATCCATTACTGTACCATCAGCTATAAAAAGATGAGAAGCAGTCAGAGTTAGCACAGCGAGGATATTTTAATAACAGATTAAAATAAAAAAAGTTCAATCATTAGCCTGGCAGACCTGGTTTAGCTGCTCGGGGAGTGAAAGCACAGCAGATCATGCTACGAGCTGATGTGTGCCACATCTCTCAAACCCCCTGACTTTGGGTTTGGCTTTTTGTTTGGGATTTGTTTTTTTTTTTATATTTCTGACTGGTAACAAGGAAATACATTTTGTAAAGCTTTGCTACCCTTGGCTGAAGTGGTGAGTCTGCACGCCTGCAGCTCGGGCTGCAGCACGAGACGCCTTTCTGAGCGCACTCTCTAGCTCTGTCACCCATCCAGGCAAGTCAGGAAGTGTAAGAATTATTAAAGTTCCCAATTTACAAATTTTGGAAAGTGACTTTCGCTGGCATTTAATGACACCTTGAGCAGGGCAGGGGAGAAGGACATTTATCACCTTGACAGAGCCAGTTCCCCCTCCCCACGGGTCTGGGTGCACCCTCCCAAGCCAGCTCCCAAAGCCGGTACTACCAGCCTGACAAAATCTACGAGGTTTGTTATTGTCCAGGAGCTACACAGCCTCTCCACCACAACACACCCAAGTCTCCTCTCTCTGCATAGGTTCAGCTTTAAATGTAACTCCTGAATCTGGAAATAAACTCAACTCCTTAAATAAATCTCGAGTTGATACATAAGAGCTAACTAAAAATAAAGCAGAATTTTTACGAGCTTCAAACGCTTTAACAGCTCACGGCTATTCTCCAAACACATCTAACACTGACAACAAATCTCCTAAGTTTCATCTGTTTGTATTTACTACGTTTATTCTCAGCACAGAACATAAATATTTGGAATAACTGTAAATTCTTTGGCAAACTTTCTCGACTGTTTGTCCACGGCCTAACGCTAACCGCAAACAGCGCCCAGCTCGCTGCCCCCAGCCCGTGAGAGGTGGCAATGCCCAAGGCAAAGCCCGGCCACGGAATTATCCATTAAACAGAGCGACCCAGGAGTGCTCACAGCGAGTTTACGGTCGTCTTAATTATAAACCCGCTGTCTCTGCCGCCCGTTTTCTCCAGCCGGCTGGCGAATGTTGCTGCTGCTGCTGCTCTCTGTATGCCAAAGTTACGGCTGCGACCAACAAAAAGTCCCCACGTGTGACAGTCTTTAGGGTGGCCCCAGCAAGCTTCGGCCTGGCCGAAAGCGTCCGGAGCGGAGACATCTGACACGAAAATCCTTCTGGGTCCTTGGGCACCGCTTTGTGCAGCCTTTCCGGGTGCCCCAGCAGAGGGTCCCTCACCCGAGGCACCGGGTGTCGCGCCTGGGCAGCCGCCTGCCAGCCGGGGCCAGGGCACAGGGCACGGAGTGGGAAGGGGCAGCAGCCCCCGCTGCCCCCCAACACCGCCCGCCTTGCACAGGGCACACAGATAGTGCTGGGCCGATTAAGGTGGACACCGCAACAGCGACCGGGAAAAAAATTATAACGGGTCAACCGCCAGTTTTGCCTTTTTTTTTTTCACATGAAGGGGAGGAAAAATGTGGTTATTCCATTCGAAAACTTCCCCAGCGTCCAAAAAAGCAGCGAACCACCATCCAGCGTAGGAAACGTGTCAAAAATCAGATGCAAGAGTCTGCCCAACGGAGAAAAAACTGCCAATACTTAAAACTGCCGGATTACAATAAATTCTCCTTTGCAAAGTACAGTTTTGAGAGAAATGTGTCGAGACCTGTTGAGCTGTCTCCTGGCACACCCACTTCTGCAAAATAAGGCCAGCCCATGGCTGCCGGGCTGCGCTCCGGGCTCGGCTCCCGCTCCTCCTCGCGCCCCCGGCCGAGCAGACCCCGGCCGCGTTCCCCAAACCACAGACAAACACCCGGGGCGAAGGGCAGAGGCGGGCGAGCTGCCGAACCGGGGCGGGGGGGGTGTGTGTGTGTGTGTCTCCGCAGCCCCGCCGCCGCCCTGGGCACCCACCTCGGGGGGACGCCGCGCAGCTCCCGGCTCCGGGCACCGGCGTGTCCCCCTCCCGTCCCACCCCGGGATCCTTCCGGGGACGGCTCGGGTCGGCGGTGCCCCCTCCGCTCCGCACTTGGGGCATTCCTGCAGGGGCACCGCCGCCGCTCAACGCCGCCGCCCCCGCCGCCGCCTCCCGGGAACTTCCCGGGACGAAGCCGCGGCGCCGGCCCGCAGCGCGGTTCGGCCCCTGCCCCCCGCCGGACCCCCACCTCGCTTACCTCGTCCAGGGGAGGGCGCTGGGGCTCCTTCAGCCGCCAACTGCCATCGCGCCCCGCGGCGGGGGGCGGCAGCCGGCTGGAAGGGGCGACAGAGCGGGCGGGAGGAAGTCAACAGCCGCCCTCCGGGGGCCGCGGCGGCGGCCAGCACCGCTCCCTGCGCTGCTCCTCCTCCCGCCGGCCCGAGACCCTGACCTCCTCCCCGCCCCGCCCTCCGCTACCGCCACGGCGCTCCCTCCGTTAATTAGCACTAATTGCCTCCGCGGACTTCGGCCCCCTCCTCCTCCTCCTCCTCCCTCCCCTGCGCGCCTCGCCTCGCCTCGCCTCCCCGCCCCGTCCCGTCCCGTCCCTCCGCCGGGCAGCGCCGCGCTCGGCACTGTTCTGTCCCCGCCACAAAATGGAGGACGGCGGCGGCGGCGGCGGCCTCCTCCCCCTCCCTCCCCCCGCCTCCCCGACGTGGAGAGGGAGTGGAGACAGCCGGCACGGAGAGGGGCGGCCGCCGCAGCGCGCCCGCTCCCGCCGCCCCGCCGCACGCCTTCCTTCGCCCCGGCGCGGCTGGGCCCCGGCGCGCAGCGGCGCGGCACAGCGTATCCTGCCGGCTCTGGCCGCCCTTCGCCCGGCACCCCGGGACAGCGCCCGCCGGGCCCAAGCGAGGGGGAACGGTGCAACCTGTTGGCTGAGGCGGGCAACTGCAGCCTGCGCTGGGGCGCCCAGGGGCCGCGTCGCCTGTGAGGCGGAGCTCGCCCTCTCCCCGACGGGCTCGGCTGCCCCTTCGCTGCCGGCGGTGCCGCCGAGGGGCGCGGGGAGCCGGCGGGCGCCAGCCTGGGGTGACCGCGCCGAGGAAGTCGCCCCGTTTGTTTCCTCTTTCACGTCCTCAACTTCCTACCGAGGAGGGAAGCGCCCCGGGCGGCAGCGCTGAGGCGGACCGGCCGCCCTCCCCCGGCCGCCGCCACCCGGGGGTCTGGTGCGCGGCTCAGCCGGACCGTGGCGCCCCGTCCAGCGGGGCCGGCACTGCGGGCAGCCTCCGCCCGGGCTGTCCCTTCGCCCCCCGCCGGGGCCCCACGGGGCAGCGCCTGCCGGGGAGGCGGCGGCTGCGCTGGAGGGAAGCAAAAAGCCACGGGAAAAGCTGCCGTGGGGCTTGGGGACAGCTCTGGGGGCGGGTGGAAGCGGGGGTGGACGGAATGGGGCCAGATCCGTGAGAAGAGACCAAAACCCCCTCAAAATAGCTGAGGGAACGAGAAGAGACCGGAGGGGCAGGGGGCGAGGCAGGGTTGTCCGCTGGCAGCACTGGAAGTGCCGATGTTTTCAGTGAGGAACACGAGTACACTGCACAAGCACGGCAGCGTTTCGCCGAGAAGTTAACGGATTGGGGCAGTTTTTTAATCAAAAAAGGAAGCGGGTAGTGCGCTGGCCTGCACTTGGGTTTGGGCAGCAGAGACGTGGCAGCAGGAAGAGCGGGTGGTGGGACATCCCCCGCAGCTCCGGGGACAGCCCCAGTCCGCAGCTGCTCCTGCCCGACACCCTTCTGGGCAAGGGGAGCGCAGGAGCTGTCAGTACGAGAGCAGAGACCGGGAGTTAGACATACTGATGACGTAAAACAGCAAAGTGGAAGTGTCCGCTGCCTTGGAGAGGTGGCGAAAGAGCCCAGCGCAAGGGGTTGCCCTTTCGGTGTAGAAGCAGCGAATCCTCTTGGGTTCGGCTTTCCCTGGAAGCGGCAGAAATTGGGGTGATGGGGGGAAGAGAAACCGCGATTGCCCGTTTGTGAAGAAATACTTGGTTCTGATTTGGGACAATTAAACGAACTTAGAGATGACGAGATAACGCTTGCGCTGGGGCTGTGTTGGCGAGCAGTTAGTACCTAGAAATGGTTATTATGGCCCCCGACAAAGTGCTGTACATGATACAGGTTACGTCAATGAAAGATATTCTTGTCTTTCCAGCTGCTCCAATGGAGATTTGGGGATTCTTCTACCAGAAAAGGCCAAGTAAAAGCACAGATTTCAAAGCACAATTAATCTGCCCTCGTTTTTTTCCCAGTTTTTTAGATGCCACATTGAGTTTTGGAAGATGCTGATTTACTTTAACAAATGCAAAATAAAGGCAGGCGATGTTAGCCTCATGTTCATGATGTTTCACAAATGATGAGAAATGGCTCTAGAAGTTCTAGGTGTCCCTCGGCAGCCTCCCTCAGCCTAACGCGGTTTCAAAAGGGGTGTTTCAAAGAGCACCCCAGGCTGGTGCTTTCTGACCGATGCCACCAGCTTACAGCGCACCTGAGACACTCCTTCCCGTGCAAGGGCAGCGGAACAGCACAAGTCAGACCGTGCACAAATACTCCCACCTCTTTGTCACCGGGTGCAGGAAGGTGGCAGAGGTGCTCGGTATTAAATAAAGGCCAGAATGTCTCCTGAAGCGTGAAATCCTAATGTGCTCTGGGGCTAGAGCTGGAAAATTAACTTCGCTTCGTTGCCCTGTGAATATTCTAGCACAGAGACTGTCGTGCGTTTGGGGACCTCTCCCCAAACAAGAGTCTAAACTCGGATGTCAGGGGTGTGCGGGAGGACGTCAGCCTGCAGAGGAGAGCTGGACCACCACGGCACGTTGCCTTCTCTGAACCGCTGTAGCTCAAGGGAACTTGTATAACAAAGCTGTTTATTTCTGAGACATTTAGAGGAGAACATCTGTTTATAAACACACACTCAGATGCTCAATTACAGCTGGTTTTGCACGGTAAAGGGTAGGACATTCCTTCCCTAATGAATAATTCCGTATCTTAATATCATCCTTTATCCAAAAGGCGCCCACTTCAGATTGCTGTGCAGAATTTATTCGCCAGCATCAGCCGGGGACACGGTGCGGCCGTGCAGAACAGCGGGCGAGGACATCTCACGGCGGGCGTACTGGGGCAGGCCGGTGTGTGCGGGAGGGGGCTGTGGCCAGGGCAGAGCCGCTCCCATCCTCACTCTCCTGAAGCGTGTTTTTCGCTTGTTGCTAAGCGCAGCGGTGTTCATCGCTGTCGGTGAAACTCAGGGTTTGTCGGTAAACTCCACAGCACTGGTCATGTGCGAATACCGGGTTAGATTTGTTCGGTATCTTCAAGTTGCTACAGGACACTTGAATTCTGCCTCCTGGACGTGTTCCCTTTTATGTGTTCTGTATTGAACTGAGCAGATGAAAAACCTCGGGTGTGTTCTGCTTCTCGTGTGTAAAGCTGGGGGAAGAATATTCCTGATTCTCGCTCTTTTAGCCACAAGTGCTGCTGGAGCAAGGAGCGCGGAGCCTGCAGAATCCTGCATGGCGGGCCAGGGGAACAGCTCTGCAGCGGGGCTTTGGACGAATCTTTCCGGCCTCGTGCGAGTTATCCCGTGTGACCGAACGACCCGAACGCACCATCTCCCTTTGCTCGTCTTCACACAGAAACATGCCCTATTGTAAACATAAATGTCAGGGACAAACTTGGTCAGCTTGTGTGACAGCTTTGGGTGACATTGGACAGCGGGAACATGCCACCCCCTACACCATCACTTAAAATGGGTTGTATGGTGATGGCCAGAGCTCAGCAAACCCCCCTTTGCTGGTTTATAACAATGGGTGAAACAGCGTTTGCTTTAAAAGAGTTGTGATTTTTATTCTGGTCAAATAAACGTTTATGGCTGAAAGTCTGTGGCTTGAGTTACGCTGCTGATTATTTTTGTCCCTTCCCTAAAAACCTCTGAATTTCTGAAACAACTGGCATTGACGACTCTTCTTGGAATGTAATCAACCTCACAATATTTTAATTACTGAGTCAAAGATTTCTATTTCTTGAGTTCAACCTGTTTGATTTTATATTCATGTTTAAAACAGAGATGCTCATCTTCAGGTGGAGGTGAAGACGTTGCTGGGGTTTAGAAGCGCGTGCACTGTTGTGACAAACAGTGTCATCAAAATCCTCTGTTATGTTAATGACATTCTCAGCCCTGATATCGAGATATCTTAACGCCGCTCAGGAAGCAGATCTCACGCCCCACGAATGGCTGACAGGAGCACGGTCTGTCTCTTACCACAGGAACCTCACTAGTCCCTGCAAGAAAAAATATTAAGGAAATTCTTGCTGCAGCCTCAGAATCTGTGGTTGGTCCTTTCCCGTGTCAGTCCAGCATGACATTTCTCCATCCTGCTGGAAGTCTCAACACAGGGAATGAGTTGGGAGGAGTAACAGGTTTTATGGCTTCGGCTCCTGTTTGATATAGATCTTAAGCAGAGCGAGGCTTCCACAGAACGCCCGCACCATCCCATTCTCTGTGCTGACCTGGGCAGAATGACCAGTTGGTAACATATGTATATTCTGTCTTTAAATTTAGCGGTGAAGGTTTGGGCTTTGTTTTGGTTTTTTTTTTTTTTTCCCAAAAATTCCACTATTTCTTTTCTTCTAACTACCCAAGTTAAGCGCTGTGACGGTCATCATCAAAATACTGTGGCAGCTTTACAGATGAATCGTTGACTCACTGAAGACCTCGACTACAGGAGCCTTGTGTCCATCTCTACACAGGTACAGACAGCGTACGGGTAATGTTCTGTGGAAGGAACACGATAGACTTGGACAATAGAGGGAAGAGTTATTTCCACAAGCCAGGAGATTCAAATGTGAGGATGAACTGATAAATATCCTGGAAAAAAAACCTGGGATCAAGAGGAGCACCGAAGCAGAGTTCCGGCTACTGCCTTGTATTGACAGTGGAAATTCTGGCTGCAGAGCAACGCCTTGTTTTGAAAGAGAACTTCAGCACGGAGGACTGCGGGTCTGGTGAGCACCTGTGGGGCCGCAGGAGGAGGAGAGGGGTAGGACTTGTCGTGTAAGAGATGTAAAAACGTGTCAATGGCTGCACATTCCTGTGCCACAATGTAACAATATCACCAAGCTAATGACCCTCAAGCTTAACGAACACTGAATATAGACATTAAAGTATACCTGTAAGTGGAGGCCAGTACTCAATCCTTCAAATAGAACTGACTCTCACAGAGGGGACCAGGCAACGCGTGGAGACCGAGGACCGACCTCAGCTTAGTGAGCAGCGCTCCACCCCAAGTGTCAGAAGGAACCATCTGAAGCACCGAAGAGAACTCCTGTGCCTGCCAGATGCAGACATAAATCTGTCTGTCTGGGGGTAGCGTGGACAGTGCAGAGGACCTGGAGATAAGCAGACCTGCCACACGGCTGTGAAGTGAGCGTGCATAACGGAATCCCCTGGAGGCACCGAGCTATAGAAGTGGTTTGAAGTCACATTGGGAAAAAAATTCCCCCCCGCCCTCTCCGGTAGACTCCAGGAAGCAAATAAAGTGATCATACACAAGTACGCTGCAATAGGGGGACATTTCTTTGGTTACGAACCGCTGACAGGCCCAGTAAGAAGAGAACTGACACATGGGTCCCTGTTGGCAAACATATATGGGCCACTGCGGATCTGCACTGAATCATCTTTAGTGCTAGAAGCTGGCTAGAAAAAAAATTATGGGAGCTTTTCCAGATGAAGTGGTGTGCTCATGAAGTAGAATAGCAACAACTTTTCTCTGTAACCTTCAAGAAATTAGTGGATGAAATGGTGCTGGCAATCACTGGAGATCAGGTTCAATTGGGTGGATCCACTGCACCTTGGTAGGACAGAAGTTTGTAAGCTGAGGGACTGATTTACCAGTATTTCACTTGGAGTACTGAAATGGACACAAAGGATGTCTTTGATCTCTGAAGCAGTTAGTAAAGGTAAGCTAAAGGAAAAAAAACTAACCCAGATGCTGAAGAACAAGAGCTACATATCGAAGACGATGGAAGGAATGTAGACAAATCCAGGACATGGTAACACCGGTGACCGAAAGTCATGTCAATGAAACAAAATCTTAGGAAATAAGTATTTGCAGAGATATCAGGAATTGGAAGATGATTGTTCTGAATTACACAGAACAAAGAATTTGTACTTTTGGAATAAGAACTATGTGGAGTCCGCAAATAACAAATCATAAAGTCCTTAAGCCTACTTGGAAGTACTTCCAAAACCGGAGTTGCATTGCCTTTTCCTGTGACACGCTGGTTCTGAAGCTGCGCATCAAAGAGAGCTCGTGGAAAGCTGCAGTTTTACAGGCAGAACTCTCCCTCCTTGGCAGGCTCTTGTCTCGCTACAACGTGGGACGTGCCCTGTGTCCCTTCACAAACACAACCCTTTGAAGACCTGGTTGTCTTGTAAGGAGGTCAGTTTTGTTTCCTACCAGCTTGTAAGGAATTACATCAAAGTCATTCAGCCAGAGGCTGCAGCCTGTCAATAGTTTTCCAGCCAAGCCGAACTGGGAAAACAGTGTGCCCCAGTGCTGTCTCCACTGGTGCGGGAACACGCTTCCGTTCGAGGACACAATGAGCAGCATCCTCACGGCTGCAGATTTACTTGTTGGAGGGGACTCCTGGGTCCAAACTCCATCTACATATGCTTTTGCTGTTAACTTCAGCAGATCACAGACTAAGGCACCGAGGGCCTGTGCCATCCCTCCTTCATCCTCTTTAGCTTAATAACCCTTAGTATTTTTTCTACCTTCTTTGTGGTTCTTCCTGTCTTTCTTTCCTGTGCTAGCCGTTCATCTGTTGTGGTGTGGTTTTGTACTTTGATTTCCCATCAGGTCCTTCGCTTCTACTTGAACCACCATTTTAGTTCCTCCACCATGCCATGCTCCTTCTGGATCTTTCTTCTTTACATCTATTGATCTGCTTCACCCTGAATCCTTTTATTTCTTCCCCTTCTCTCCCAGAGTTTTCATTCTTCACGTAGCACTTAGAGAACAGAGTACGTCCCCTCTGGAGCCCTTCTTTCCTCTCCCGGAGCTGGAGTCCGACCCACCCTTCCCCTGACCATGGCCGCCTTCCGCCTTCGCTGCTTTGATGGCGATGTCTTGGGGCACTGCTGGCTGCTCAAGGCGTGCAGTAGTGTCCAGGAGCTGTGGGGAGGGTGAGGCCAGCAAACCCGCTAACCTGCTCGTTGGGCAGTGACAGACCGCACGGGCACAGCGAAGTGCAGCCCAGCGGCTGTCAGCATTCGCTGCGGAGAAGTGCAGAACCGTAACCAGGGCGGGTGACGTCTGTTGGCCCTTCTCAGGCTCATGCCTGAATAGAGCAAAATCTTAAAAGAGAGCAGAGTAAAGGGGGAAACTGTGTGTGTAACAAAGCAACGAAATAGAGCTGAGTAAAACACACCTCCACGCTTCATCATAAACTGGAAAAAACTGAAGCCTGTATCCAATTGATGAAGGCCCACGAGGGGTTAAATCTCCTTCTGGCACCATGTGATATCAACTCCTCCTAATTCCACCAGCGCAGAGTTTGGCCCTCGGTGTTTATTGAAGCTGTGAGAGCGATTGTGAGCGCTGAACCCACCATCGCTGGGTCCGTATCGACAACACACTGAGAGCTGCTGTCGTCTGCAGCTGGTTTGTGTGAAAAAGAAATCACCCCTGCAACTGGAAATGAATCTGAGCAGCTAACGGTCCTGCCGAGCCTTCCTGAGTGCTGGGACTTGGATCGGTAACACATGGCCGAAATTCCAAACTGCTGCGACAAACAGGCGATGGAAATGCGCTGTTCCGAAAAGGGGGAGAATTAACTGGGTTAATTGAGGAGGAGGAGGAGGAGCACTTTGAGACAGGAATGGGGGTGAAGTCAGATGTGATTACACACAAATAACTTTGTTGTTTTTAAGTTTTGCAGAAACATCTGGCAAAAACATGCAAGGAAGAGGAAACTTTTGGTTTATGCATCAAGACCTCTCTATGAAGAAAAGAAAACTTTAGCTAATTACAGGATGCCTGCAAGAAGAAACCACCTTTGATTTCACCGGTATTTTTTCCTGCAGCACAATGCCTAATAAAAACCAGTAGCGGTGTCACAGATTCTAACGCAGCCGGGGCCGTGTGGCGCTCCCAGCGCGGGAGGATTGCCCAGGCTCCCCGGGTTCCAGCAGCCCCACTGCTGCTCTGCACGCAGGGAGCGGGCTCTGCGCCCTCCGCGTGCTCTTGGTCCCCCCCGGCCCAAACGCTGGTGGCAGGGACGGCAGGGCCTGTCTGCAGCATCGCAGGTCGTGTCTGGTACCTGGTTGTGCAAAGAAATTCCCGGGGCTGCTGCAGGGGCTTCTCGGCTCAGCTCCCCTTTGGTACAGGTAGAAACTGCCTGGACAGGCAGATCGTGCTGTGGGATGGGGGCCTGACCCACCTTAAAGGATTCTGAGAGGTCCGTGACTTGCCACGTGTTAAGAGCTGGTCCGTGGAAATGATAAAACATAGGATTTGCTGTTCCTTTGCTGCGGAGAGCTTTGGTGGTCGAGGTGCTGTGGTGGGCTGCACTAGCACAGGGTTCCGGGGCAGCCGCAGGACCAGCGTACGGGGAATCGGAGCGTGGCGGAGCGTGACTCCTACAGGACGGGCACAGCGGGCAGGGCACGGCGCGGCAGCTCACACTCACTGTGGTTTAACCTTCCCGTCTGAGTGACCTCAAATCACATTCTGTACGTTCAGGGTTTGTCAGCAATAAAAGAGAATTGTGTGCAGCTGGGTTCGCTAACGAAAGGAAATTCAGAGTGTGACACTGTGCAGGCTGAGCTCAGACTCGGGAGTAAAATATATAAGTACAAGTATAAGCTAAAAAGAAACGTTCCCACTAAACCCGTGTTTTATGAAATGTCAGATACCTTTTAAAACATCCGCCTGTACTGCAGGAGAGGTGACGCCTCTTTAAATTGAAAACGTAACTCCAAACCCTGCCACGATGAGTACCACAGACGGGTGCTCACGAAGAGTCTGAGCCAAACCCAGGAGCCGAAGGGAGGCATTGTTTGAACCGCCGTAGGTGCTACGTATGAAGAAAGGGTTTTAAAATTGTTTCTTAAATATCACACACCTGAAATGGGAGAATTCGTGAGGAGTTAAGTAGGGAGATGGGACAGGAAAAGTAAAATGCTTTTTCCTGACACAAGAAAAGAACCCAGAATAAATTAATTTGATACAAGGTCTCGATTGTTCAAGTTCTTACGGCGAAAGTGTTTGTAGACAATTGTCCTTCGGCTTTGTGGTCCCTCTTGCTCGCTCCCTGCGTTTTACTGTTACAGCATTTACGTGAATATGACTTTTAAAGGACTTTAAACCCGCTTCCTCTGTGATTTTAGGGGGGAGATCTAATAAAACACCTGACGACTTAAGAAGGTAATTCCTTGGGGAGATTATACTTGGCATCCGTCTGACTTCACAGAAATTGGTGCTGAAATTGCTCCGTCCCCTCCAGCAAGTTGAAGCTCGCTTTCAGCCAGGCAGCCGCTCCGGGAAGGTCTGGAGAGGGAAAAGCAGACACCACTGCTAGGCAGCCGGGCCCTTTCTTGGTGTTGGCAAAGCCCGAAGGCCATCATGCACCGTCCCGGCAAGGTGCCTCCTCCAGCCCCCTGGGGCCTGGAGACGTGGCGTCAGGGCTGCTTGAGCTGACGTCGCTGGGGCAGGAGTCACTGACCGGGTTTTCTTCATGTTCTTGTTCTAAAATCTTTTGAGCTTTGGTATCTACTACACCTTGCAGCAGTAAGTTCCACAGTTCAGTTACACACTGGGTGACAAAAAGGCTTCCTTTTGTTTGCTTTAAGCTGCAAATGGTGACTTGATGCTACCAACTCCTGTTTGTCCATTAGCAAGAGCAGATAATTGTTCCCTATGCTGACAGGTCTCTTAGGGGTGTCTTCTCTTATAGCCCTCCCACTGCCACCCCTTCTCTCCTTGGAGTCTTCCCTTCTTTTCAGAAGCTGTTCTTTTGCCTTAGTTACATTTCTTGACCTTTTCTATACCTTTTTTAGTTCTAGAAGATGCTTGCTGAGAGGGGTGCCCAGAAGTGCCTGCAATACCCCAGACAGGGTAACACAATGGCATTCTCTGTTTTGTGTTCTCTTCCTTCCCCCATAATTCCGAATATTCCAGCAGTGAGTTTATGTTTCTGTAGCACTACGTATCCCCAGTAACTCTTTCCCTGGTGGTAACACCTCATTTACAGCTTGTCATGCCTATGGTTTTCTCTGCGCAGGTTGCTTTTCCTTGTCCGTATCGTAATTTACTGGCGGTAGATTCAGCCCGGCGTTTTATCGCCTGGTCACTCAGTACAGTGGGATACTTCTGCAACTGCCTGCCGTTAGATTTTGGTTTTATTACTTCGAACAATTTTATTTCAGCAGCCAACTTTGTCAGGTCCTGCCACTTCCTCCCCTTTCCCAAGTCATTTCTGACTTGGAATGGCACAGGTCCCTGTGGCACTCCGCTAACAATCTCCTTTTGCTGTCAAATGATCTATTTCTTCCTACCTTTTGCTTCTGTATTTTAACCACTTTTTGACTCTGCAGAGTCAAAGTCTTCTTGCTTTCCCTGGATAGCTCAATTCTGTCTTGAAGTAGCAAGAAGTAGAAAGTAAAGGGTTGAATCTGACCTTTTATTAAAAAACCAGCAAAGTGTCAGTATGAAGCTGGAGCAGCTTTGAGGAAATGACCAGATTCCTGCTGAGATGAACAGGAGCCTGACCTACCCCTGCAGGCAGATGACAGCGCTTCTGAGCTCCTGCCTAATGAGGAGGAATCAGATGTTTTGCCCAAGCACAGACTCTCTAAACTCCTGAATGTGCAAACTTCTGCACCAGGACACGTTAGCGAGGTTAATTGGATTAGAGACGCTAATAAAGCCAGGGTCTTCCACTCTCCTGGATCAATGCAAGACTTTCTGAAAAAAAAAAAGCTTCACCTACAAAACAAGTTTTTTCTGTTTTTACAGGTATGGTGTGAAACAACTTGTTGATTTGCAGGTAACAGCCAGACACACCCGTGGTGTCACAGCAGACGAGGCTGCGTGGTGACAGGAGTCCTGCAAGAGCGATGATTTACAGGGTTTAGCGCAGACAAAGAGAAGTCGGGGCTTATTACGCGCTGTGAGTTCCTACAGCCATTTCTCGCGCGGATTTCATGAGGCTGCAGGTGCTTCCCGGGGGCACTCAGCACAGCGCACACAGCTCCCAGCCGGCTCACGGAGGAGATGCACGTCGGAGCCTGGCACCTCCATCCCGGCACCTCCTTTGTTTTGGAGAGCTGCTCCCTCTCTGAGGAGCTGAAGCCCACTGGGTGCTTTCAACGGTCAAACGTTAAGCCTTGCTACATCGTTCATCTGCAGGAGTCAATCTGATGCCAACCACACACTAACATCCCTTCGTTTTTTGTGGTGTGTTAGTTACCAACCCTGCAACATCTCCTGATCCATGGGCAGACTCTTCAAAGTGTTCCAAGTGCTCGCAGTGTGCCTTCGGCTTGTCTGGGAGAGCCAAGGGAGATGCTAACTGCCTTGTGGTTCTGACCAAGGCCGTTTGGGATGTGACAAATTTCTGGAGCGCAAAGTAAAACAAACCAGAGAGCAAATAACAACAGAGAAAAAACCCCCGAACCCAGAAAATCAAAATGGATGCGATCACCCATGTTTCCGAATGACTAAACCAAACTAATAGATTTATAATAGTTCATAGTTGTGAAACTCTTTGTGACCCACAGAAGGTAGAGACTAGAGAAATATTTATTAATAAGACGATAACTACTGATTTTAGAACAACTTTCAGTCACCATCAAAGAGGAAGGAAAGAGCAGATTATGATCAGTAGCTTGTATATGTTCTTCTGCAGAAACTGCAGGAATCGCCAGAGGTTACTACCTTGCCCCAAAAGGCTCTTCTGTGCTGGTCCAAGGGTTGGGTATTTGCCCGCTTCCATTACTGCATAGCAAGGCACAAGACTTGAAACACTTGCAAAAGGGAAAAAATAAGGCGCTGCAGTACTGTCTCCTTGCCCCAGTGCTGTTGCGCCTGTAGCCCTCAAAGAGCCGAGATGAAGAGACAAGAGAACTGGAGGCCGGATGACAGCAGATGCCATCAGCGCTCCGATCAGGCTGACTCAGAGCTGCCCGGGGCTCAGGGGTTTTCTGCCTCCCAGCCACCTCCACCGCAGCCCTGCTCCGGGACAGCCCTTCGAGAAGAGCTCACTCACCAGTGCCCGCGTTTTCAGTGGCTTTTCAAAGGTATTTCTACAAAGCGAACCTGTATCTGAGAGCATCGGTCCCTCTCGTCACCCAAAATGAAAGGGAACCTCACCAGGTTATCTTTGCCCTCCCTCCATCCCCAGCAGCATGACCAGCCACCGGACCGGGACCCGCAGCCCCAGCCCTCGCGACGGAGCGGGGAGCTGCTGTCGGCAGCGGGTTCTCTCTCGGATGCTGGACTGCAGGGGAAGGCCTCTCCCCGGAGGGACCGGGGGCTGTTTTTGTTTAGAGACCTTTCTAAATAACTGACAAAGCAAACAGGAAACCGCAGCGCTGTGGAGCGGAGCCTGGCGCGTTCCCATGCATCTGCTCGTTCTAGATGCTGTCGTGCTGCTCTGGCGACCCCGAGGCAGCGGCAGCTAACGGCGATGCTGGCGAGGAGGTGAGGCCACTCTATTACAGTGCCTGATCTTTGTACCTGTGCCGCTGCTGGCTGAGTGGCATGTTCCCTCAAACCCCACGACACTCCTACGGGAGAGTTCCCATTTCAGATAACGCTCCCAGGAGTCATCAACACACAGCCTTATCGGAGCTGCACGGTGAGGAGGAGCTGAGAGGACACACGGCACATGGCCCAGGCAAGGGGCAGAAAGGATGGGCTGCGTGAACCGGGGCAGCAGTTTGCTGCCAGTGTCTCCACAGTGCATTGTACACCCCCGGCGTTTCATGAACAGTTAATGATAACTGGTCAGGAGAACAGTAACACAGATCAATGTACAAATTCAATTAGGAAGAGAAAACAAAAATATCGTGTGAATTACTAAGCAAACCCGATACATTTCAGCCTTGAGTTCAGAATTTGTTTGGTTTAGATGAGAAGTTCTAATCAGATTTAAAGAAGGCTTCAAAAAATTAATACCAGCTGCGAATGAAATAGATAATGCTCTTCATTCCTGATTATGTGACCAAGGTTATAGAGAGGGGGAGGGACTTTAATGAACATGATTTGCTTAGTATGCTTACAGCTTTTCTGATAAACACTTGACAGCTGCCTCTCATGTACCCGGTGGAGGGTGATCAGTCCCCAGTTGATCTAAACACAGATAGAAAAACTGATGGCCTGAATTTCCTACTGCTCTCCCCAGAACCGAATCAGTATCTGCATGGTGTCATTGCATTCTGTTGAAGGACAAGATACCTTCTCTAGAGGGAAGCAAGATCAGGGTTATCCTCCAGTGTGAGAGGATGATAAATCTCCAAACCAGTACGTGAGCTGCGTGGCGCTTAGATGGCCGGTTAACCAACTCACTGCCGTGTGAAAGGCAAAGGGAAGTGAGAAAATGTGGGGCAGATCCTTAGACAGGTTAATCATTGCATTTTCCTGACGTGGAGCTGCACACATGGAGCATGTGAAGTTTCAGCCTCTCCAAAGGGAGAAAAAAGCGATGGTAAAAAATGTCCATCAGCCCACGAAATGACGGAGGAATCACGTGAAGGAGACTGGTGAAATGAAGAGAACCACAGCATCATTTCTGAACGTCTGTGGAGTCCTCAGCGAGCATCATCGGGTTATCGCCGTGTAACTAATGAACTGGAAGCAGGACGGCTACCTCTTACCTCTGCTGAAGAAGCCCCTCCGGATACACGTCGGTAATGCCTGGGTGAAGGTCTCTGTGGCTCCAGAATTGCAGCCTTGCACATGAGAGATCAAGCCTGACCCTCGATTCTCAGGCTGCTTCATGTTAGTTTACCAACTGCTTTTTTCAGATGTTCTGTAGTTTTCTGGAATGCTCAAGACTACAGGAGGAGCATTGGTAAATCATGCCAATAATCTCTTTCGAACATGACCAGGCTAACAGGTGAGGGGAGGTGATTTTAACCTTCTCCTCCCCGAGTGTTCACATTCACTTAGTCGTGTTTAGGATCTTTACCCATCCAAGTCACGAGAGAACACAGACAAATATGTTTGTTTTCCCGGTGCCAGATGGATGGATTTGATTTTCAGATTCCTTAAACTGCCAACACTGAAAAGTCGTGGGAAAAAAAAAAAAAGAAAAGCAGCCCCCCAAAGCACTTGTTTTAAAGATCTGTCATAGTTTCTGTGAACTGCCTAGAACTTCTTGGCATTTGTCACTAACCTGATGTCAGATGTACACACTACCAGTTTCACCTGATGCTGTTCTATTAGTGAGAAGTTTAAGTAAGGAAAAAACCTGCCACCTTCACCTTAACCACCAGGACAGGTCTGTTCAGGACCGTTGGATTTCTGACAATCACTTTATTCCTATTTTGGAGGCACAGCGGGTTCAGGTCACGATACGTTATTAGCACGTTTCAGGACACGCTTGTTCTACTGGCAGCCTCTCTGGTGAGCACATCCCTCCCTGTTCCCCAGTACAGATGCTGTGGTAAGAGCTTGGGCAGGGCCTGGGCACCGCGTGCCCACCCGGGGGCCCGCTGACCCCCAGCCCTCTCGGTCACTGCCTGGCCAGGGGGATTTCTTCTCTCCTACAGATATTTTGCTGTCCATCCTGCCCCGTCCCTCACACTCCATATGTGCCAGGACAGGCTGCAGTGCCCGCGGCAGCAGTGCTGGAGCTGGCAGAGCCACTGCAGGCACTGCTCTGTGGGCAGAAATGAAGCTGGGATGTCTTTAATGGTAAGGAGAATAAATCTGATTATGTCCGTGCCTAAAGCAGCGTAGCTCTCCGAACAAAACACCTTGCACTCATTCCAGTCTGCTCTTACCTTAACCAGCGGGGACTGACCCGTGCAGCTGGAACGGAGGACACGGCTATGCACATCCTACGTTGCTCCTAAAAAGAGGGAAGGTTTTCCCCTCCCCACTGAAGAGGTTTCCCGGCTGGCGCTGTGGAGGGAGGCAAGCTGGAAGACGCCAGGGGAGCACAGAGAAAAGAGAGGTCATTACTGTGAAGCTCATTACTTCTCATCTTTAAATTTGGATTAATTTAGATTAAGATTTTTAAAGAAAGCATTCAGTCACAGAGAGCTGGATGAGGTTCCTCTGCCTCCCCAACAACTTTCCACCTCAGGCAGGGAGAAACCCAGCCTGCTTTATTTGCGAAGTTCCTTTAAGTTGGTTTAAGTTTCATAAGTGAGTTTCACAAACCCCAGATCTGGTTCTAGAATCGAAGAGGGGTTGAGCTGCAAGCAGGGAGGTCCCTGGGCAGGACGGTGTCTAGGACAGCTGGAGAGGCAGCGCTTCCAGCCGGGACAAGGACAGGAGCCCAGGGCTGGGGCTGGCACCCCGAGAGCCTTTGCTTCAGTAAAAGGAGCAGCTCAGTTGAAGGGCTGCCTGTGGGTAGGAATGGATGTGTCCAGGAATGCTGAGAACGGCGCCCAGCAGAGGAGAATTTTCCAGGGGTACAGCTGGCAGGCGGGGCCGTGCGGTTCACTGAGCCACTTGTGCTCATCCAGAACGGTCATCAGAAGACCAGAGGCAGTGCAATGAAGTTCTTTATCAGGGGGCGTATTACACTGTTATTTGCATCTATATGCAAATCCACCTAATTATAAGTTCTTTTTTTTTCACTGGCAGAGGCTTCTGCACAGTCCGTTTAGCAGCTCCTGTGGCAAATTCCCATCAAAATTGAGAGTATTGGCCTGGCTCTCTCAGAATCGGTCTAACTCTGACTTCAAGGCATTGGGTCTCATTGCACCTTTGGTTTCCAGGCAGCCGGCCCTCAGTGTAATCCTCTGCTGGAAAATCCAGCTACTGCTGCAGGGGCTCCACATTTCTCTGTGAATAATGTCGATCCAATCCCTTGGAATGAACAGGACGAGTTCTGGGAAAAGTTTGGTGTGTTTGATGTGGTGGTTGATGCATTAAAGCTGCCTCTGCTCTGGAAGGCTGGGAAGCGCCTGTGACCTACCTGTTGCTGTAGCCCAGTGTGGAATCCTGGAGAACCGCGTGAGCTGCAGCCCCGCAGCTCTCGTGCCGGTGCTTTATCGAGACGTTAGTGCCCGAAGGGCAGCGCGTGGGCAGAGCGGGGGCAGCTCCTGTTCGTAAAAGCTTGCCTCATTTCGTGCTGGTTGTTAGGAAATAGAGATAACCAGGTACAGGGTAGATTGATTACTTTGACATCACGAAGTCACGCCAGAGAAAATAAAGAATAATGAAAAGAAGACGGAACGCCCCATTTCCAGTCCCATTCTGAAAAACCAGGCTGCTTTACTCTTTCCACTCGGAAGGGGAACGCGTTGTTTGTTCTTTCTCTTGCAGTTAAATCACAAGATCAATCTTCCATTCCGCCTTTAATCTTAACCCACAAGGACTTAGCAGAGAGGGGTTTTATACACTGGGTAATTTTTTGCAAAAGAGTGAGAAAATCTAAGGAGATAGAGCAAACCCTATCAGCTTCCTCTGCACACATCTGCCTTTTCGTGAGTTGTGTTTCCTCAGAGGAAACAGAGTCGTTCTGCTGAGAGCCCTTTCTTTCCTCCTGGGCGTACGTGCCACAGAAAGGTAATTAATATGGAATCACAGACTAATTAAGTATGTTCTTTTGTGTTTGGCATTTCTGAATCATGCCTGAACTCCAGGTCAATGGACCTTTATCCACTGTCACTGTCACTTTTTCTGTATTCCTGGCATGGTCCTGTGCTTCAGACACTTCATTTCATATTCTTTTAAAGTACGATGCTGTGCGTTTCAGATAGACAACAGACTTGTGGATCGGGGCGACCCCTCCCACAGGAGGGGGAAAAGAGGCACCGAAGACAGGACGCATCTTCCTGGGTTGGTACCTGGTGATCCTGCAGCCTTAGCGGTGTCTCAAACACCTCCGAAAAGACCCGCTCATCAAGCAGAATCCCTTACTAAATATTACATTGCATGGAAACAACCCCAGCCTAATTCCCTCTTTTTTAAGCATTATTTAGTTCTTCCTAATCACAAACACTTGGGGTAAATTTTCTGTTACTCTGTCTGAAGGGTGTAAAGTCAAACCTTTAAATAAAGCACGTGCCTGGCGAGCGCAGGGGCTGGCAGCTTGCACCTGAGCAGGGTCTTGGCAGGAAAGAAAGAGAAACTTCCTCGTCTTTCTGTCTAAATGACACAGATCACAAGCTGTCATAAAATACAGGCTCCTTTCGGCCGCTGAAAGTCCTCAGGAAGCAGAAGAAACTGCGTGGAAGACGTATTTTAAAACGTGAATGCTTTATTCACAATCCACTGTGTAACCCGAAGTGCATTTTAAGAGGGAGTTCTCACCAACAGTCTGCTGAAGTTTTGTGGGAATCACTAAACTATCACAACAAGCTGGAATAATTAGCAGTTTTCCACGTGAAAAACCTATTTTACTTCACCTGTATCTGCTGGGTCTGGAAAGAGCTGGTTTTGTACAAGGTCCAGGGGTCCAGGGAAACCTGCAGCTCCCGTTCTGTGGCCACTTCTCCATTTCCAGAAAGAAGCTGCCACCAGCATGGTGAGAGTCTCTTAAACAGTTCTGCAGGGCTGTCGCTTTTGCCTTCTCCCTGGGCAGTCTGTACCAGCTATGAAGTCCACCCTTCTCTTTATAACGAAGCTACTTAATGAGGTTAAACGCCTCCTTTTAACCACGCAGACCTCGGGCAGTTCCCCTCCAGGTCACCAGCATCCTTTAGCTCTCCGTTCTGGGTGCGAGCAGCACCCTGCGCTTCCACGCAGAGGAGGGAGGGCTAAAGCCGCAAGTCTGGCTCTGCCGCCTTCGTTGTTCCCATTCCTGACTCCACGGAGACGCTGTCACTGACCACGGATGTCCACTCGAGCCCCACGCTGCCAGCAGCCCGTAGGCAGCCCTGCCCTTGCGCCGGGGCGGCATCCGCAGCACAGCTCACGGCATCCCCCCGCAAAGCAAAAAAAGGCTGAAAACGATCCAATTCAGTTTCGAGGTGAAGAACAGACTACAGACAAGGGCAGAGGCGTAACATCCTTCTGTGAAGACATCAGAAACCAGGCAGCTGGTTCCACAGGGGTTTCAATCTGCAGCGTGGAAGGAGCAGCAACAGTACACGATTGACATCGGACGGCTGGCCAGGCACTTCAGCCGGCACAGGTGACCAGTCCCAGCGCCTCCCTGCTGTTCCAACTGGACGTCCCATCCCTGGGACAGGTCAGACGGGGCTCTGAGCAACCTGCTCTAGTGGAATCTGTCCCTGCCCATGGCAGGGGGTTTGGAACTAGAAGGTCTTCAAAGGTTCCTCCAACCCAACCCAGTCTGTGATTCTATGATTTCCCATGCTCCTGCCCAGCCATTTGGTCTCCATCCCCCTGGGCACCATCCATCCTCCTGCGGGTCGTGGGTGCTGAGCCCCTGCCACTGGCTGCAGCAGGGGCCCAACCCTCCAGGCTGGTGACCCCGACCCAGTGCTCACAGGCTCTTCTGGGCTCGGCTTTCCCCTCGTGCTGTCAAGGGCAGAGCTGGCAGCTCTGGCCTTGCTCCCTGCCACCATCCAGCTCCATCCTCTGCCAGTGTCGGCACGTTGCCATGCCACTGCCTGTTCCCTCCTACCCCAAGTCACCTCCTGAGGACCACCCATGGTCATGACGGGTGCACCGGCAGCACAACCATCTCTGACCTCACCGCGGCTCCTGCCAGGGCTGAAAACATTCCTCGCTGTAGCACAAAACCAGCCTGTCCTTGTAAACACAAAACATGTTGGATGTGTAAATACTTGATTAGCTACTCTTTTTCTTGGGCAGAGGGTTTTGTAAATAGTTCTCTTTACTGGTCAGCCCAGCAAACCACAACAACCAGTTCCTCACCTCTGGCCTGGTTAAATTACGTGTAAATGACATAACAACAAGTGAATTTCCCCCATAAACTCCTGCCCTGTGGACCTCGACAGGAGCTTTAGCACTGGATATTTTCAAAGCCAGTTTCTCTATTAGTTGAAAATGTTCTGTACCAAATAAGTGCTAAATTCTCTATTTTCGTGGGATCATTTGGGTTTCGTCTGGATGAAGTCCCCTTCCTTAAGAAAAAGATCAAGTGTTTTACCTTCCCTTGTCTTCCTTTCTTGTTTTGCTGTTTAACCCATTTGTTCCAGACAGAACGTCATTAATTATGGTAAAGCTGAGGTTTAGTCAGCCACGTGTCCGGCGAGGGCTGCCCTAGTTACCCCGCCTGACCCGCAGAAGCACTCGCGCTGGTGGGGAGCAGCTGAGAGCTCCTCTCGCTTTTACCTGGGCTGCGTGCGCAGCGGCAGACGAGCTGTCACAGCCCAAGGGGGATCACGCAGAAGCTCAGGGGTTAAGACGGGAACACAACCTGGGTTTTTCAGATTCCAGACCTTTTCCTCTGTCTAGAGAAAACACGTACACCTGAGCGTGTAGGATTGCAGGGTCAGGACCTTTTCGACACGGATTAGGTCAAGCAAAGGAAGCAGAACCGAAACTCCTCTTCTCAGGGCAGCATTTCTCAGCAGAAACTGGCAGGACGTGATGCCCTGTGCCAGACCCCCAAGGCAACCAAGAACCAGGTTTTTAACGTGTGATGGATGCCTCTGCATGAAGATCACTTTATAGGGTGGCTGATGGCTTTTCAGCGGCGGTGTAAGGACTTTACAGGTCCTCTCGAAGCGGAGCTTGGTCATTTAATGAAGACAATGAACAAGGACACCCCCTTCCAGTCCCATTAGACTGTTAGACCAGAGAAGGACATGCCGAGGGCAGGAACAGCTGCCAGAGAAACCTCCGTCCCCATCTCGCTGCGTGACCTCAGACCAGCCCCTGTGCTGCAGGATCCACGTGCAAAGGGAAACAGCAGGTCCCCAGCAGGCACGCGGGGCACAGCCATGAAGCGACGCCCGAGTCACCGGCAGCACGAGGTCTGCGGCCGAGGTGGTAGCAGCGGTGCCTTCTCCCGGCTGTGCAACTCTTCTGAGCACCTGGAGTATTTACTGAGTGGTGAAAAGAGTTAACAGAGTGAAAGCACACGGAGGTCACGGGGCAGGAACGGCTGGACTCCACTCGTCTCATGCATGGGAATTTAAATACTTGCAGAATGACATTGTGGCTGTTAACTGCCCAAGTGACCTTTTGGAAAATGCGTAAACTGCTTTGGGAAGGAGCAACTGGAGGAGCAGCCGGAGCCAGGCACGCGCACACCTCTACGTCTGTACACATCAGGTGACCGCAGCCAACAGCAGACGTTGGCCATGGACCCGTCCAGAGTCACCCAGCTGGCACAGGGGCCCTGACCCCCACCCCACTCTGTCTCCGGGGCCTCTCCCATGCTGGCGGCTCTGCCCCAGGACCTTGGGCAGCCCGGTCCCTCTCCTGGGACTACTTATTTCCCCCCCAAATTAGGTGAAAAACATCCCCCACCAGCCATTCGCCAGGAGGAGTCGTATTTCCACAGGATATGGTGGCGTTTTGAAAAAGTTCTGAATTTCCACCAAAAAAAAAAAAAAGTATTTTTTGGTCCCATTTCATTTATCAAAACTTTCTTCACTTTACCAATTCTGGACTGAAAATCTACCAGCTTAGGGCCAGATCATGTTTTTTCTCCTTGTGGAAGCGGATCTCAGACCCCTCTACCACTAAGGTAAGGCTTAAATCCTTGTACTTGCAGTAACACCGTGAGCGGCTCTGCCATGGGACTTTGTTCACCAAGAGCTACGCAAAATGGGAAATGAAGTTGCGTTTACAGTTGGAATGGAAAATTTAACATTTTCTATGACCGGACCATTTTGAATGAAATAAAACTCGAACATTCTAGATAAAAAATGAGGATACTCTCAAGTGGGAGTTCAAAGAGTTAAGTCAGCTGCAAGGGCTCAGCTGCGGGAGTGTAAATTGCTGGCAAGACAATTCATTGCTGTTCGAGCAGAATTATCTCAGCAGATTTATGTGTCTATAATCAGATAATCGAGCCAAATGCGAGGTGCTCGCAGGCTGTTTATAGAGACAACGTGGATTTTTTTCCACTGTGAAGAGAAGTAGAATAACACACCGACCTCTTGGTGCTATCGCGTGTGCAGGCTCTGCGAAGCTGCACGGGAAGCGCGTTGGGGATTCGTTGTTTTGTACATTAGTGGGACATTTCTAAAGCTGCAAGGCAAAGGAAGCAAAACTGGATTCAAATGGTCTTATTTAAATTTACCAGTCTAATACATCTCTTTTTTAACCAAAAAAGCTTTGACCATGTATTGGTAGAGAGGAGTTACCACTGCCTGGCGCAGCAGTCACTTATGAATCAGCCTGACAAGGTTTATTCACTTATTTTCTCTGATTACATAAAAAATGCATATTTGCCATGGCAACGTCTTCATTACATGTCAGGATACCGAGTCAAACATAAAGGGCTTCTCTTCCAAAGACCCTCCGAGGTCACTGCTGCGCTAAAATCTTTCAGGGACAGAATGTACACAATTCACTGAGAGGGACTTTTTGATGTATTTTAAAAGTGATGTGGTCTCTCGCTGCAGAAGTAATATATTAAAAGTCTTCCTTCGGTAGAATTTTTTTCTTCTTTTTTTTATTGTTTTCCTCCCCAAGCACAGTAGGAGAATATTTGAAAAAGGCTCTTGCCTGGCTGAAATACAGATGAAATTGTATGCATTCCAAGGGTTTAGAGAGCCATTAATTAGTACTGGGAAAAAGAAAAAAACAACAGGTCATTAAATTAGTATCTTAACAACCTTAATTTATGGTGGGATTCTTGATAGAATCTAGATGTCTGATCTAGGTGTCAGATTTGGTTTTGCTTTAAGGAGCTACAGTAATTGAAATTAATCTTTGCCAAGTGAGGATGTTGTCAGCAAATCATCCGCCACTGGGGAGCCTGGACCTGGCCTGATGCACAACTCCTACTTCTGCAAAGATCTTCAAGAGATGACGTTACGATGAATCGTCTGCCAATGGGCGATGGCCCAACAGGCTAAGCGAGAGGAGACTTAACTCTGCAGCAGAAAGAGCGCTTCTACAGGGCCCGTTAACTGTGATACAGTTTGATGGTTTTAGAGTATCAACAGCAAGAGGGACAACGACAAAATGAATCTCGCCTAGCTGCGAGAAGTGGGGCTCACCGAGACGGGCTCTGCAGCAGTCTGGAGCAGGACCGGCGGAGGGTGTACCCAGGAGGTGGCAGGTCGCGCAGAGCAGCGCTAGGATTGCTCAAACCCACCGGCCAAAGCTGTGCCCGCTGGTACGAAGGTTGAGCTCCCGTTGGCAGGGCATCGGTCTGCACGGCTTGCGTGTGACCACCCACACAAAGAACATGACTCCTCTGGTGCAGCCACCTCATTTCCGGGCACCGCTGAGCCTTGCCGACCAAGAAGAGCTTTGTTTCTGGTGCAGCGTCCTTTGTGCAGGGTGCAGGAGCGGTGCTGGGGGCAGGCGTGCTGGAGGCAGCTCCGCTGCCCTGCACGCCAGGGAGTTCCCCCAGTGCCAGTACCCACTGGCGGTGCTGGCCGAAGCGGGAGCAGACGCTGCTCTGCGCTCCCCGGGCCCAGGCTCAGATGGCACCACATTTTCGAGTGGCAAGAGCCTGCGTCAGGAGCAAAAGACGTTTACTGTGGCTGCTCCGGGGAGTGGCCGGTTCCCTCGCCGCAGCCCAGCAGGCAGAGCGGTGCAGGGATGGTGCTTCCCGGCCGAACGCCTGCAGTCACGCAGCCTCTCTGCTGGGAAGTCCGTCCCCTCGGCCTGCGGCGCGGCAGCACTTTGGCTTCAGGGTGTTTCCTTGACGCTGCCCGCTCTTCCTCAGCACGGGCTTACGCAGCGAGAGCTCTGCCCACAGCCGGGGCATCTGTCACTCTGTTCCGCAGAAGGCCTGGCCACCAGAAGGTTCCTGCGGTCCCCCCGTGCACCCCTCTGGCTGGGCCGCGCTGGGGGAGGGCGGCTGGGCACCCCGCAGCCCGGCGGTGCGTTCCGTACCTGCCCAGCCTCTTCTGACAGCCTGTTTCCCGCCTCTCACGGCCAAGTCCCAAGAGCACCTTGGCAAGTCGCAGCGAGGTTCTGGCCACCACAGGACGCACGCAGAGAGCGAAGGGCAGCCCCTCGCCGTGCCCTGGCTGTGTGCTGGGCTCCCTCCAGGACATGGAGGCTCCGGGCAGCCCCTGCCTCGTGCCAAGGCGTTTGTGCTGCAGTTACTCACTCAGGCAGATCGTTAATGTCAAGAACGAGCGAGCTAATCATCTGCCTGCGTGACGGCGGGAGCCACCCGAACGGCCTGGCACCCTGAATTTTCTAGCTCCCAGATTTTACAGTCCATAATAAAACACAGGCTGGGAACCGGCTCCATCTTCCTCGCTGCCCCGTGTCTGGCACAGCCGATTTCCAGCCCTTACCCCGGCTCTTGGGTTCTGCCCCGGCCCTTTGGCGGTGAGAAGGAAACACAACAAATGTCTGAAGAGCACGCCTGGCTTTGAGTCATCTGCTTCGTCTTTGCCATCAATCACGTTCTAACTTCCCCAAGCCAAAAGCCAGGAGAAAAGAACCTCTGACGCCCAGGATATTTTGTGGAAGTTAAACCGCTTTGTAGATCAAGCACCAGCAAACGTGCGATGAAAGGCACAGCGAGTTGAGAGGAAGGTGGTTTTGCTCAATGAGATTATGAACTTAATAAGGAACTTCTGAAGAAGCTGCACTTTTCATCTCCGAAGAAAGCAGCCGTGTGGCGGTGTGACGGTGCTCTGCCGCTGCGGAGGAGCTCTGCGAGGGCAGGAGACCGCTGGGGCTCGCGGGCTGCCAGCGCTGGCCCGGGAGGCGAGGCAGGGGCACGCTGTGGGACGCTTCAGACCTGAAAACAGCATTACCAGGGCATGGAAAGAGTCAACGTAATTATGACAGGTCTCAGCACTAAGAAATTCCAGGGGTGGAAACCAACACCCGAGAGCATGGTTACGGCGATATTTTCGCTGTGAGACACTCCACAGCGTTCAGGCGCTGCAGGACTTTCCCAGACCTAACTCTTGTCCAAGGAACTTCAGCAAGAACCTTGTCTGGATGTTAAATCGGGCAGTAAATCTGTGTTTAGGATTTCGGGTGACTTGTAACCTGAAACAAAGGAATATTAACTCCTTACCCAGTCCGGGCTCAATCGACTGGAGTAATCTTCCCTGGGAAGAGGGTGGGCTGAGTGCAGGGGCTGTGGTGTCAGAGGGGCAGTGCCCCCGCTCTCGGGGGCACGTCTCCACAGCAGAGGAGTTTCTCACGAGCTCTGAGAGACCCTGGTCTGATTTTAATATTTAGAGAACATTTCCTTTCACCCCGCTGGTCTCCTTCAGCTCTTAAAGCTGAATCTATTTTGTATTTCTGTATCTCTGCATTTACAGATTAGCTTGTAACGATGGGATTGCCTTTAGGGGAGCGAGGAAGCTGGCCTAGAGCATGTCTTCGGTATTGTAGTACACAGACTGGGAGAAAATGTGATGTTTAAAACGCAACAGTTCCGTGGTGGAGCACACTCACTGGTCCCCACTTCGACCCTGAGCCTGCACAATTACCAAGTTTCGTTTTCCCTTTCCCAACCCTTCGTGCAGAGGAGAGAGCAGGAAAGCGGATACCAGAAATCAAAGGGCTGAGTCGTGGAACGGGTGGTGGCTCAGGGGTCAGGACTGCCCCCGCTCCCCTCACCCTCCGGCCAGGGGCTGCTCACCAGGAGCTGTTGCCACAAGGGGACGAGCTCCTGCGTGTCACCAGGGCGGGTGTGCCGCAGGAATGATGCTCCTGGCATTCGCTGATGACTCCCAAACACACGATGGGCAGAGAAGCATCTCTCCTCACCACTGCTTAGGGGAGAGGTAACTTAGAGAGCATTTTGTGCATCAGCCCCACAACAGACAAATACAAACTACACGGGTTTGATCTTTTTCTGCTTCTCCCTGAAGCTGCTGAGAACAGAAGTGATTAACTGCATGCAGGCTGGTTTGCTCTTGCCCTGGTCGTTCTAACTCAGCACGTGCATCCTGGACAGCGGAGCAGCCAGCGGCCCCGGTGCCATGCCTGCCGAGCCATCAGCGCGCGGCACTCGGTGCCTTCAGGAGAGGGACCACCACGTCCGACCCAGGCTGCAGTTACTGCCTGTCCCGTTCAGGGTCCGGCACTTGGGGCACACGACCGCAGGGCCGGGACTCTGCAGGGGACTGAGAAGTGGCACCGTGCTGCAGGGATCGGCTCCCTGGGGCAGCCTCAGCAGCGGGCGCAGTCATAGAAGAAGAATGTGGGAGAAAACGGGGCCGCTAGCTTGTGCATGTCACCAGCACGTCTCCAGCCTGTCCAGTTAGTTCTAGGCATAGTTCAGGCCACAAGCCAAGCCTGGGCTCCTCACCAGTCAGGATCATCTCTCTCTGCCTTTGAATATTTGTTTATACAGGCGTAACGGCTCCAGAAGACACAGAAATGCTTTAACTCCGGTGGCCAAAAGCCCAGTTGTAGGAGCACTTGTTTACTCTGGGACATGCGTAACAGGCTGAACAGTTACCAGGCGCTGTTTTCCTCTGCATCTGTTGTGGCAGGGAGCAGTTTAGACGGCGATGGCCAAACCCGCGAAAGCCCGTGGCCCCCTGCCCCAGCTCAGGACACTGCTCCCGGCCACCTGCACGTCCCCTGCGCTGGGTTACGTTCCGCGTGGTATGACACGGCTTTGCAGAGAGTGACGCAAGTTTTTTCCTGAACTTGTTGGTCCCTCCCCCAGATCTGTTATATAAACCTGCCCACGAGTCCTTCCTTCTCTAAAAAAAGATCGTTTTGTGCAATACCCCACTACGGCACCGCTGCAGAGCCAGGGGCCGGCAATGCCCAGCCGTGCTCACCCCCCGTGCAGCCCCCCAGCACGGAGCTGTGGGGACAGGTCCCGTGTCAGCCGCGGTTGGTAGGGACAGCACAACCCGACACGTTGTTGACCACTGAAAGCGTATTTTAACATTTGTTCTGGAGTAATTAATCTCTGGCACATTAGGAAGTCACTAAATGGAACTGTGCTGGAGAGCCGTAATTGCCTTCCCCTCAGAGTGAATACAGATGTATGATTAAGGCAACGTGGTATTTATGTAATATTCTTGTCTCATATAAATAGAGTTGCTGTGTGGAGACAGAGCCTGTGAATCACTCGTTTGGTTTCTGAGATGGATACGCTTCGGCCCTATCGGCATCACCAGCACTGAAGAAACAAGACCGGCACTGGGAGAAGCTATTTACCGCAGATCCTTTTACCGGAATCATTCGTTTCCGGTTAGACATGAGCCAGAATACGTTATTTCAAATTATGTCCAAAAATAAATGCTTTTAAGTGAAGCGTAACCTACCAGATGCTTCCAAACACCGATGTCCTGAGCAGCGTCTTACATTCCTTGGGCAGGCTTTACGTGCGCGTGGGGTCAGTGGGACTCTCACTTAGGTGGAATTAGTCACTTAGAAAAAACAGAGATTTCCAAAGCGTCCCACCTCTGTTTTTTAGATAAGCCCGTCTCCAGCTGACGCTATAGAAAGTGCTGCCTTTCAGCATGCCCGTGCTGCAGCAGGCACAGCTCACAGGCTGCCAGAAATAGGCCAAACAAGAGGAAAAACCAAACAAACAAAAAGCAGCAAATCTGCACAGGCTGGTCTGGAGCTGTATTGGGGTTTTTTGGCTTTATAAGTAACCACGCTAAGATGTGAGTGCAAACAGCCCTCCCATAGAATCGCCTTCCATAAAGTCTCAGAGGTAAAAACCCACGGCAGGGTCGAAAGCGTTTGCCTCCAGCTCCCCGGCACTGGGAGAGGCGGACGCCCAGAAGGTTTCCCTAGGAGCCAGTCCCCGCTGGACCAGGGAGTTTGCTCTCTGCACCCACAGGCAAGAGGATCCCGCTGACAGGATCGGCAGAAACCGCAGCAGACCACGGACGAAGATAGAGTCCAGCAGAAGGCGTGTTCTATAAACAAGACACCACTGGGGTCACCTGCACTGAACCCACCTGCGGGAAAACCGCCGTTAAGCGGGATCCTGCCACAGGGGTGGGTGTGGATCCCTGCCTGTGCCCGGGAGGTGGTTATCCCGGCATCCTGGGGGATGTACCCCGCTCCCCACTCCAGCCGGGGCATGGCCCCTCTGCCCCGCACCCAGCACGGTTTGCTCTCCACCTCAGGGGATCGCGCTGTAGTTTTGGGGGAAGCGATGAAGAAATTCCCTTGGACATCAGCTGTAGCTCTGGCTTTGACCCCAGGCACTCCCTGGGCCGGCAGCCGACCTCCCTCCCGCCCTGGGCTGAAGAAACCTCCGTTGCATTTCTCTGTCACAACCTCCTTCTAGCAGGCAGGAAGTGATCCGAGTCCTAAAGCCCAGATCTGGATGCGGGCGATTGCTCCTAATCACCAATTCTTGAAGTGCCTGTGGCCAGCGAGCCCGGCGCTGCTGCAGCTCCCAGGTCAGCTCCCGCGGCAGCATCATCCGCTTTTAGCGCGAGGCGATGGGTTTGGCCGCTGCCCCCTGCCCGCTGCCCAGCCGCGAGGAACCGCGGCGGTTACCGCATGGTCGCAGGTTTGGTGCAACAGTTCACTGGTGACTTGTGGGAAGATCAAGTGCATTCAAATGTTTAAATAGGAAACTTCCATCCCCACAGGATACCCGGCTGCATCCCAACCAGGAATGGCTCCACTTTAGACTTGCCTGGGTGGGTTTTTTCTCTCCATTTTGACCATTTTTCTTTTTTGGCCACAAAGCTTGACAGACCTGTGCCATGACACAGCTGCTGCGGGGAGCCCCGGCCCGCGGCTCCAGCCGCACACGGGAGGGATGCGACATTTCCCAGTCACATCTAATCACGGTGGAGGGGCTCCTGCCCGCTTTCCTGCCACAGGAAAACCCATTTCACACAATTAACATCAACCAGAGATATTTCACCACTGACCTCGCTCCTCTGCAGAAAGAAACAAGGTAGGGGGCAGGCTCCGGACCCCTCAAGGGGCTGCACTCAGGTACCTGCTTATTTTGGCTCTAATAATAATCTTTAAATCTGCAGTGACCTACAGGACAGTTGCACTGACTTAATAGTTTTGTTTATACTTGCATTTTTATTAACTTAATGTTTTTGTCTATATTCCCTGACTCCAATGAGGCTGCAGAGGGAATTGCAAGTCAGGCCAGAAGATATTTCCAGCCAAGACAAGCATAAGAACTTTTAAAACTATATGAAAAATTATAGAAAATATATAAAAATTTAAAATACAGAAACTTTCAAATATTAAATAAATAATAATAAAAGTACTAAAACTTTTAAAAATGTATAATTCAACACTAAACACGTAATTCTAAAAGAACTGCAATGATTAGCTGAGAGGCGAAAAGCTGCAGAACAATAGCTGGAAAACGAGTGCCACAGCCCGTGTTGTTGGAGGGGCTGAAAGAAATGCACGCTGGTGCTCTGCAGGAGGGGCAGTGTTTGAAAGAACGCTGAGAAATATTTCACCGAACATTCACGTGTGAACGGACTGCAGTAGGATGCAGTATCTCTCCGTACTCACTGACGATTAACAGACTGTGCTTAAAGAGCTCTGTGGAGTTTCCCTCCGGTGTCGAGTTCGCCGCTCGGTGCCACGGCTCAGCCCGTCGCTCCTCCAGCCTCCCGCCAGCAGCGGCCAGCGGCTGCCAAAGGGGCTTCTCCCCACGATGGAAACGGACAGCCCCCCAGTCCAGCCTGGCCGTGAGCCCGTGGGCTTTTCCCGTCGTGAGTGACGGGCACGTCTTCGAAAGCAGCTTGACATCAGCTGCAACGGCGCGGCAGATAAGCATGAAAAACTAACCTGCTTGTTTCTATCCAAAATCAAGCCTAAATGTACGGGAAATAAAGTGACCACAAGGGAAAACATCGGAACAGGTTCTCGGTGGCTACCTGCTCGCTTCCCAGCTCGAGGGATGATGGGTCACGGGGGAAGGCGCTGGCAGGCGCTCTCCTTGTCAGAGCCTCGCTGCAGGAACAAACGGGTCAGGGCAGCCAGCGCCAGGGAGGCCTGACTCATCCGGCAGCACCCACGCTGCCCTGGAGCATGAGCTCCTCTGTGGCAGCAGCTCCTGCGGCGGGACGGGCGCTGTCAGAACAGAGGGGCAGCGTCGCAGCCGGCTGCGATGCCCCAGCGATGCCAGGGGAAGGCTGGGGCAGCGGAGATGCTCTTCTCGGCAAGTGCCGCCTTTGCTGCTCCGAGGAGTTCTTCAGAAAGCGCTGGTGCGCCATGAATCACGAGCGAGGCGCTCAGCATAAAACCAGTGAAATTACTCTACAGTGCAAAAGTGACAACCACGAGGGGGTGGGTTTGACTGGGGTTTTTGGTGACTGGTTGGTTGTTGTTTTGAAGTAATTGAGGACTTTCCCTAAACTAATCTTGACAATTAGTTCGTGCAGGTAGGAGCGCTCTGACCACACAAGCCATTTCCAGGTCGAAAACCCTTGGAGCTGGAGCCGAGAGGTGTTCAGGCGTCCTGGCCATCACGGGCTGGTTTTCACCTCCGTGTCTCCTCCAGGCTCCAGCATGGACTTGCCGTTTCTCTCCCTATCAGTGAGGGCCAAGCAAAGCTCAGACCTGTCTCCATCTCCAGCCCCGTCTCTCACCGTGTGCCGGCCAAAGCTCCCAGGAACCCTTTAACAGGGATTTTCCTTGTTCCCCCATGGAGCCGTGTCTGTCAGGATGAAAAGCCGTCAGTTGCCCGAGGGATCTGCTGGCTGGGACCAGGGAGGGCAGCTCTGATGCAGAGCATTGGGGCGAGAACAGCATCTGAGCACAGCGGGCTTTGCAGTATCTAAGCGCCAATCCTCAGTTCAGAGTTTTCACTAAAGTGGGACTTTTTCTCAATTCAGGAGAGCTTTTCTGCTCGGTTGGTGGCTGCGTCACTGCTTTCGTACAAACAAAACTGGAAATTCGGCTTTTGAGTGAAGTCAAAAATAGCAAAAAGGGTTTTCTATAAAAAGAACAAGCACAATGTTTTTTTTAAACTTGAAGAAAATTGATAAAAAGTTATTGACCGGCCTCATTTCTAATGCTTTTACTTGGCCAAGGGGCAATAACCCTTTCATTGTCTGAAAGCCTTCACATGCAGCGCACCTCTTCCTACTTTTCCCCAGTGAGGCTCGAATCCGGCGGCAGAAGCAAACACCTCTCAGTTCGAGCAGACGAGGGAAGGAGCCGTGTTGCGGGTGCAGCGCGGCGGTGCGGATGTTCCCAGCGAAGCGCTGAGCAGCGTTGGCTTGGCCCGGCCACGGGCTGCGAGAGCTTCCTTGGTTCAGGGCAGCTCAAGGGAAGAGTGTGGATTTGCTTCCAGGGGAAAAGCGAGCGACACCAGGACTCGGTGGGATGAGTGCCCCTGCCTGCACCACAGCGGGAGGGTCCTGCCTCCCCGAGACCACCGAGGGGCTGGTTGAACTGGTGAGTAGCTGGTGCGTGTTCGAGGATGCAGCTGGAGCATCCCTCCTTGGGTGCTCTAAAAGAGGTGTTACCAGACAGTGAAAGGTACAGCCCAGCTCAAGCGGCTGGCAAACCCCTGCCCAACCAGCTGCCCTCGGGGGCTGCTTCGCTTATTCCTGAGACCTGGCAGTTTTCTGGGTGATCCCCTGCTCCCTCCGCACCAGCTCACAAAGAGCTCCCGGACTGTCCTGCTACCAAACCTGCCGCTTGCATTTCTCCTGCCTGTTGTACCTGGTCATCAGAGCAGGAAAAGTAAATACCAGAGCAGTTACCTGAGTCGAGGGAATGACCTTTACACAGCTGAGGAGACGCACCTGCTTGCGACCTGTCTTACTTCTGCCTTCCAGAGAGAGAAGAGTCACCTTCTCTTTCTCCCAGGGCTTTTATACAGATGTGTGTAAAGGCACACACATATGTGGGGCTGTAGAGAGAGGCTGCCAAACATCGTTGCATCTGTGGCTGATCCTACCAGCTGTAAGAAGAGAAGGGGCAAGGGAACCGATCCCAGAGAGAGAGCAGAAAGCGTGGGCTGAGCCCAGGGACAGCCCTGGGGAGCACAAAGCCAGTTTTGGGGTGGCCTCCACGTCAGTCCTCTCCCTGTGGAGGTGCGCAGGCAGCCTGGGTTTGCAGGACCAGGCAGCTCCGCCGGCTCCATTACCAACCCGTTAAGATCACTGGGACCCTCATTAGTTGCACTCTTAGCTTTCCATATGGTTGGATTTTTAAATTAAAACATGCAGATCCATTATAAAAATACAATCTCTTCACTCCTCCTCTCCCCGCCAGGAGAGCAAAAGGCAGCGTCACTGGCAGACCTGACCCCCAGGGAACAGCACCACCTCTCTCTCTGTAGGGATGGTCTTCACCCCTCAGCTGAGCCTCAGGTTCTTTGTTCTAGGGCTGCAGGACCACACGGCAGGCATACAGATTCCCAACAGCCACCCCCTCCTCATCCTCGCACTGCTGGCAGGGCTCTCCCTCTGGGCTTTAGCCCTTGTATGAGGCCATGGGCATCTGGGCGAACAGGAACCCAGCATGCTCTTCCCTGTTATTGGGAGAGTCCTCCGCCCTTTGTGCCAAGCAGCGAGCCGATAACTCCTGGCACTTGGTACCTGGGCTGGATTACAGAGCACAAGCTGCTCTGGCAAATAATTGGAAGGGAGCATAACATGGCACTTCAAGTGCCCACGTACCCTGCAGAAAACGAGCGGGGTGTCCTTCCCCCACCGCTCCTTTCCCCTCTGTACCGAGGGCAAAATCCTGCCAGAGAGTTTTTCAGTGAAGTGATTTTTGGCCTGGAGGACAGACGTTCCCGCTCCCATCCAGCGGAACGCAGGACTCCTGGGCTGGGTAGACGCGGCACAGCCCCTGTGGTGCTGCCCTGGGGATGTGCACACACAGCTGTGAGCCACATCCTTAATTATTTTTTTTTAAAGCACTCACTTGTGTCCAATGTGCGTTCAAAACACATTTCAGATCTTAAAGTTTTCCGGAAAGTGTTCTAGCCAGCCCTACTCAACTCTAGCAAATACAGTATTTTGATAACATGGTGAGGGCTTAGCATGGTTGGATGAGTAATAAATTGGCCAAGAAATGAAACTGATTTTAAAATCACCCTTTCTGAAGAGATACCCTTTGAAGAAACTCTATGTTCTCCTCATACTTGAAGAAGTGACTTGAATTTCTTATCACTTTTATAACTTTAGAGGAGCAAAGAGATAACTAGTCTTTTCTGAAGGCAGAGGCGATCACCTCGGTGGAAGCGCACACCAAAACGCACACTCATGGACCTTCTCACGGGAGGGGGGAGCTGAGGCTTTGCAACGCCTCACACGGGCTCCTCCATCTTCCTCTGCACTAAGATTTAATTGAAGATAATTGGAAAAAAATTAATTGGCAGAAATAGTTTGTGCTTTGTTCAGCACAGCAAAAACAATTAGTCATAGATACCAGATACAGCTACTGGTAAGCAAAGGCGACCCGGCGCAGCCACACTGGTAACATCAGAGTTAAATTAATGTAGTGGGGAGGAAGTGACCTGGCCGGGAGGAAGATGCAGGCTAAAAGCTGCCCTGTACAGAGCTGGAAAACACAGCTTTAAGCGGCAAGAGAGCGTCACCGCGTAACGTTTATTGTCTGCCATGTGTGGAGAGAGCTCCTGCCTGTGATTATCTGCCTCAGATCTGGAGGGGGAAATACTTCCCCCGAAGTTTATGCTAACGTACAAGATGCACCCAGGAGCTGACAGACCTGCAGAGGCAGGCGCCCGCCCTGAAGGAAAAGTCAAGGAAAAAAAAAAACCACACAGAGAAAACCCCATGTGAGGTTTGGGAGGAAAGATCGGTGGGAATAGCACCCTGACAACCACCTGCTCCAGAAACTTGAGTCAAACTGGCTGCTAGCCATGGTTATCTGGAGAACAAGTTATAATAGTTCTAAAATCCAAGTGCTTTATGGTCCACAAAACCCAGCGATGCTCCGCTCCTGCTTCCCCGCATCTGCCTATACCTGGTGTGGATCAGAGGTGGCGCAGACCCGGGCGGAGAGCGGGACTAAGGTAGAATAAGAGATTTTACAGCCGGGCGCAGCGGACTTGACATCGGTGCCACAGCCCAGAGCCTCCCCCGCGCCCGATCCCGCCTGCCCGCCCAGCTACGGGCTCTGCAGGGGCTCCACAGCACACGGCCGTGAGCACAGCGGGGAGGAATCCTTCTGGAAGATGGACAGCACACGCGCGCGCCTCTGCCAAAGGGTGAGGTCATTTTGGAAGGAATTCTATTTATTCAGGAAATATTTCTGGAAATATTTACATGTCAAGATTACATGTTTAAATTCCTTGACAAAGCAAGCTCTGGGCCACATGCAGAACTCCTGAGGAGCTTTGCAAGCGTTCCTCCAGGTTTTCCTCCACACAAAAGGCTTTTACCATATCACCGTCCCGGTGGCAGCGCCAGATCCTTTCTCTGCAGTAAGGGGACGAAGCTGTGCACCAGAGACTTCAGCCTGGGCAGGAGGCTGCAGTTTCCACTCAGTGCAGAGGCAAGGGAAGGGAGCTGCTTCGGACACTTGGGCTCAGGACGGTGCACGCACCCAGATCCTCTACATCAGTGCAGGGATGTAAATTCAATAAAGCTCCTGAACGGGAGAGGGCAGCCAGCCCTGCCAGGGTCAGCACCTCCATGCCGAGGAGGTCCCCATGCCCAGGCATGGCTGATCCCAAGGGACTAACCGGCTCTTCCCAGCATTTTAGGTTTGGGCTCACCAGAACCCAGGCAGTAGCATGGGGATACAACTCTATCCTCTTTAAATATCTCTATCTTCTGAAATACAGGAGTTGGCGGCTCTTCGAGACTATTACCCAGCACTAAGAGCAGGCAGTCGAACAAAACACTCTGCTCTGGAACTAGACCTAATCAACCCTCCATTGTGTGTTCTGCCCATGGGAGTAGCTCGGTCTTTCACTTCATCGCTACAGGAGAGGAGAGAGATGAGCGGAGGGATGAAATAGCTCCTGTGTCAGAAGTGACTAGACAATGACTTCAGGCTGCAAGAGAGATTGCTGGGTGGGGGACAGGGGATGTGACAGAAGCCTGTAAAATCATAAGTGGGAAAGAGAAGAGTAATAGGGAACAAGTTCATCGTGGTGTCTCACAGGCTGAGAACTGGAGGCTCGGATGAAGTCATCACATGGCAGTTCCCAGGCGAACGGGAGGACGCACCTCTGCACGCAGCATGGGCTCGGAAGGCTGCACAGATGATATCACAAGCTCACGCTGGCTCAAAGGCTCTTCAGAGGTTTTTAGAAGAAAAAAGAAGCTCCATCTAGAGTTACTAACCCTAGAACCAGCATGCTGCTTTAGGAGGACCCAAAGCTGCAGACAGCACAGGAAGGAGGTGCCAGGTCCTCCCTGCTCCTCCCCAGCACCCACCACTGGCAGCATCCCACAGGGACTTTCCCCTATTCGTGCTAAAGTTGTCATTTTCCAACATGCTGCGGTAGCTGCTCTTCCTCAATTACTGCCAAATTCGTGAGGTGGATGGAAATTCCTAGAAGCACAGAGGAACTGTGGAACAGCACATGCTTTTACCAGATCCAGCAGTGTTATTCCTGGAGTTACGTCTATCTCTAAAGTTATATCCAGATCTAAGCCTCTAAATTTTTTCCCCTGAAGGGGAAAAAAATTAGGCTAATTAAATACTGGAACAGCAGACAACTGCACAGTAGGAGAGAGCTGAAGGCAACCCCACTTTATCTGGCTAATCGCAAATCACAGCCTCCCGCAAGAGAAAGAAACGCACAAGCACTTCTTCAGGCTTGAAAGCTTTGGACTCAACCTTTGTTCATGGCTCGGCTTGACCAAGCACAAACTCACCTTGAGCAGACTCAAACGTTTATACAAAGTATTCATGGAAACCCCTTTATAAAAGACCCAAACGAACAGCAGAACAAACCGCAGACACACCACCAAAATAGCTGCCATGCTTTATAACTCCAGGATGGTTTTGTTCTGCCCAAGCGTTCGTAGTGAGCTGCCAGAAGCATTTCCACCCGAGGCGCTTCAGCTGAGTGAGGGTTTTCCTCCTGAGCCACCTACTTGGAGACTGCCACAAGCACCCAACAGTTCCTCTCCGTGAGCCCAGCAGCAGCTCTGCTTTGTGCTACGGTCGCCCTAAGCAAAGGCGCTCACACAGAAATTTCCGGAGAGCGATTAGCTCATGCACAAATACCCGCTTTCTCTTCAGCGCCTCTTACCTCTCGCTGGGTGCTGCTCCAGCCTTTGGCCTTCCGTCTGGAGGGCAGCAGCCGTCAGCACAGCGCTCCGCTGGCACTGCCAATGCCTTTATTGCCTTCATATCCCGCAAATCTGAAAAAGAGACATTTGGAAAACGTGCTAGAAAGGCATTTGCTGCTAGGGCATAGCTCGCGTGCGCTTGACAGTGAATCCCCAGCTTTGTTCTCCGCAGGCAGAATCCCACGGCCAAGAGAGGCTGTGACTAAACAGCCTCAGGGTTTCCAAAAGAAGGAGACGTTTAAACAAGACTCCCGGAAAAAGGGAGACTTCGCCCAGCCTCACGCAATGCTGTTGCTCTTCCTTCAGCAGTCACTCGACCAGCGTTTTACACCAGCTTTGGCAGAGAGAGGGGCCGGGCGTCCTGTCCGCGTGGCCACCGGCGCTGCCCCACTGCTCCTCCTCGTTTAACTGAGCGCTGGTTGCAGAGCTGCGAGCCTTTGGGAGGTGGTTCCCCCCCAGAACAAACCAAACCCAGCAACCTTGTTGTTCGCCCTGGAAAAAGCCTGTTTGGATCCTTCAGAGCTAGGGATGCCCTCACGTTGTCTTAGCGAGAGTGTAAACGTTCACGCGGGGGACGCTCTAGGACCCGAGCTCTCTGCTGTGAAACACGTGAATACTTTACCTTGTTTTCTCCTCCAGGTCTTCAAATCCCCACCCTCAAGTTTCAACTTGTGTTTTGATAAGTTCCCTTCTATTTTCCTTCTGCCAGAGCCCCTCTCTTCAGCCTCCTGCCCCTGTGGAAGCACCACCACCCCCTTCTGAGGCACACCACACCCACAGCCCTTCTCCACCCCAGCCTAATGCTTGATTTAGACCTGCTGACCTTCCAGGCCTGTGATTACTCCTCGATCACCTTCGCTCTGCCTAAACGGCTGTGTTTCCCTTTGTCAGGGCTCTTAATTTGCTTGGCTCATGGGCAGGAATTAGCCGCTGCCTCTGAGGTGGAACATCGACTTATACTCACACTGGGAAAAATCTTTTCTTATAGGCAAAACACGCATTTATAATCAGAATTTACTTTTAATGTCAATTGAAACACCAAAAAATAAAAGATAGGAAGTCTACGTGAAGCAGCAGAGCAGCGGTTTCCTTTGAAACAGCGTGCCCTGGTGTGACCGCAGGATGCCTATCAGGTGCTCCACAGCACCCTGGAAACTTGTTCTAACCATGGCTCATCAGCATTATTTATGGGATACATATGAAGATAAATACAACAATATATTCCTGAAAGAATATGATTCTGATGAGACTGGGGAGATGCTAAAATGTAGGAGCCCTGGGATTAACAGCCTGAACTAATATCACGATTGTCATCACGTTAAGAGGATCTCGGGAGACCGGAATACTGATATAACTATGGTGTGAAATCAAAATGTTGTCATTTGTAAAGGGAAAAAACCCCATGTTCCTGGCGTGCAGACAGCTCGTTATGCGAGTGCCGCGCAGACGAGGCGCAGTGTTAGAGCAGACCCCGGAGATGCTGCACTTCTGCAAATGTAACTATGTAGTGTATTCAAATGGAAAAAAAATCATCTTTACCACACTCTGCAATCAGCTATTTACATAATTTGAGGGGCCTGTTATTCTGTCTATTTTTCCTTTGATATTCCTCATTTCTTATCACATTCATGGTAATCGAGACGCATGAAAGACCTTAAAATAAGCTAAAAAACATCGTCTGCTTGACTGCGAGGGACAGTAAACAGCGGTTGTTTGCTACCACAAACCGCTTCGTGATAATTATCTTTCAGCGAAGAGTTGAGTCGTGGACGTTTTCGTTTCTCTTGCAGAAGAACTGTCAAGTTTTCCCTGCAGAATCCATTCCTCAGCCAGCCCACGGGGCCGCAGCAGCGGAGCTGCTTCCCACAGCCTCGTCTGAACACTGTCTGACCAGCCGGTGACTTCCAAACTCCAGAGCCGACCAGGGAAACACGCTGCTCGTCGCTCCCCGAGGACTTGGAGCGCAGGCAGCTGCCTGTGTGCGGGTCGAGCTCCCCAAAACAAGGGCCAAGCAGCTCTGCTGTGCTTCCCGCCTGTGGCTGGGATGGTTGATGCCCACAGATCAGGAAGGTGCGGGTTGTCGCGTCCCGTGCGTGAGTTTTAAATACGATTGACGGAGCACGTGCATCCCAACGGCCAGGGACACGTGTGCCCATGGCTCTCCACAGAAGGGTCTCGGGTCCGATGCTCTCCCCGCGGTGCCTTTCTCGCCGAGTATGTGTTGCGCGTACGCGGTGACTGGGTGAACTCAGATCGACTACGCTTCTGAAATGGGCACTTAAAGTTAGGTTTTGTGGCACAGCCAGTTCGACATAAATAAAAAATGCACTTCTTTGTCTGGCATCTCGCTCCTCGGCTGTCTGCTGTAAACAGCCGTTGAGTCAGGTGGAGGAGGAGGAAAGGTGTGATTCAGAGGCGCCCGTCTCAGGGGTCCCTTCCTCCGGCTCTCCTGAGGGTTGTCAGGTTCAACTGGCCTCAGCCAGTAAAACACTAGAACAGACCTTCTATTTAGCAAGAAAATATTTAGTCTCTGACTAGATGAGATCATGGTTTGTGATAACAATTGCATTCTTTCTATTCCTATTCCAAACCAGAACCTGGATCGTAGCCGCCTGTGTCAACAGCGCTCGCTGCTACCAGGAGAGCCCGAGCACATCCCCGAGAGCTGCCACCACCACACGCTGCCACCGAGGGGGGTGCCCGTGGCCCCACAACTGGGGAGAGGTGCTAATGCTGGGACCCGGACCTTGGGGAGTGTCTCCTCGCAGATCCCTACTGGGGAATTGTTTCTTGTGATCACTTGTGATCACTTTGCCGCCCCGTTTTCTCTCTTTTCATGAAGAATGAGGACACAGAGCGGAGCTGTAAGGTGTTCTGGTTAACCAGGTTTCTGTGGCTGGTAGAAGGCGGATGGCGAACTGCCATTTAAATGTCAATACAAGGGAGGCAGGAAATACAGCGACTGGGATGTTCCTGGAAAAGTTCCTTCCCAATAGCAGTCTGAAAATACGAGTAATTGGATTAGAGATGCTACATGGCACCTGTACCCTTCATGATGTTCCTATCTTAATTATAATAGAGACGTGAAATGTGGATACCTTAGAAAAAGTGTCTCTGTAATGGACAGAGCTGACGAGTCAGTGAGGAAAGGGAAGTGCGTGCTCATTTCTTCATGGCTGGAGGGTGGAATGAGCAAATAGGTGTTTTACCTGCTAGTCTTGAATACAACCCAAAGCCTAATTATTCTGGTTGCCAACATCCTGAGTGAAATTAGTATTATATTAGTTATTTGCATTGTCTCCTCCTGGAAAGGAAAACCGATTTTGGAACGCTGATTTTTCCGTAAGGAAGGCCCAGTGCAGCTGGGAAATGCCAAGGTCTGTGGATGGAATAAAGTACTCCAGCTATGCTAGTGCTCTCTCTTCGAAACACACCGTTGTGAGTGGAAATGCAAATACCGTGTGCTCTTATTAGGGCTGTAATTAATGTATTTGGGAAAGGAACCAATGTAAATTATCTTTTCTAACAGTGAGCCCTTATATGAAGTTGCACTATTTAAAAGCGTGCCCACTCTGTAAAGGCAGAGGAGGACTTGTCAGGCTGTATTTATGAACAGTCAAGGTTGAGCTGATTTTCATAAACCCCTTCAGTAAGGGTTTCTAATTCTGATGCTCAGCTTAAGGGCCCAGGAGCTCAGGTCTTCTCAACAGCTCATAAAGCATCTTTAAAATTCCAATGTGAGTTATGGTCTGCACCCGCGGGGCTGGGTCACCTTACCCATGACCAGGCCCGAAGATGCTGGACGGATGGGTAGAAGTTTTAGTGGAGATACAAGCACACAGCGACCATCCTGCAGAAAGGGGACCTTCTTGGTGTGTCTGCCGGGACTCCTCACACATCAGCTCGTGGGAGAGCACCAGGCACACCCTGGAGCCCACCCTCTGCTTTAGCATCCAGTGCCAAGCCGGCTTCACGCCGGTACTGCATCACCAAGGGTGGGGCGGGTGGGAGATGGGCAGCCAGAAGCACCCTCTGCCCTGGTGTCACCTCTGCAGGGAGCACCCTTCTGCTGCCCCATCCCCCTTGTTCCAGCACCCAAGCCCTGCGTGGCAGCAGGACACCGAGACCAACAGTGTTGGGGTGGGAGAGTCCACCCAGGAATGGAAATCAAAGGAGCAGATGATGCTTGGTGGTACTCTTCATGGTGAAATATGTTATTAATATTAATAGAGTCATAACTTGATGAAATGTGTTTTCTGTAAGAAGGATTAAGTGTGCCCAGGTTCCATTGGCTCGTTGCAACACGGCCAGGTTTAATTTCTTGCCTTTGCAGGCAAAGGAGGGCTCTGGTGCCTCTGTCCCTGCAGGAGGAGATGGCCAAGGCTGAGGCGGGCGAGAGGCCGAGCTGGTGGCCGCTCCTCCCGCGCGTCCTCCTGCGCATCCTGGGAGCACGCAGCCATGCCTCTCCAAACGCTGGCACGTGCTTCCCGGGAGAGGGGAAATTAGTATGAAAAATTTCATGCATCAGAAGGAGATGATTAATTTACTTCCAACTAATTAATGAAATGAGATAATTTTCCACCTACTGATCCGGAGTCCAGCAAAATCAGCAAAAAGACTCGTATTGACTTTGGAGGATTTTGCACCAGTGTCATTTTACGGTTCACTTCAGCCGAGTGATACATTTATATTGGGAGAGGGAGGTTATGGGGTTTGCTGGGAACAAGACCATTTTTCAGAAAGAAGGATGTTTACCTACATTTGCTCCGCTGCTAAGGCAACTGAAAGAGAGCATTGTTGTTTTGGTTTTAATTAAAGTTTTTAGCATTCATCTCAGCCACTGTATTGACTTTTTAATACATGAATAAATATTAAAAAGCACATACATTTTATACTCCTGCTCTGCATTTATTCACTGCAGCTTACAGGATTCTTTCCAGCGAACTGAGTTACACATTTTCAGCAGCACCCTGCCACATCTTAAAAAAAAAAAAAAAAGTAGGGCAGAAAAACCACCACATTAACCCACTGTGTCCTGAAATGAGTGTGTGCTCCGCTCAGAGCAGACCATCATTAGTAGTTTCGTGCCTATTTATAAGGAGGAGGCTACAGCATTTCTGAAACATCCTGTAAACATTGATCCTCCCTGCACCCCCGCAGCGCTGCAAAGCACCGTTTTCCTGCTTTCAAAACATGGGGATGGATTCCCAGACACCAACATCAGTGCCCAGACACCCCAGTGATGGGCTCCAGGTCCAAACCACCCTCACTGTCGGCAGGGCTCAGAGCAGAGCGCAGGGACCCCAAGGGCCATGGGCTGCGGGTCTTCAGAGGAGAAAGAGGTTTTTGTCGGGAGGTGCCACCGGACCACAGCCCAAACGGCTTGGAGCAATGTGCTGCCTTTGAGACACCCCACAGCTCGGCAGCAGCAGTCTGCGCGCTCTCCTGCCCGTTCGCCTGAGCTCCCCAGGAGCGGGGTCCGACCCAGCCCTCCCACAGCCTCTTCAGGCGTTGAGGTGCACCAGGGTCCCCAGAACCCCTTTTAATTTTTAGCCTGAGATACCCGAATATTTTCAGACCTGACCTGTTATGGCTAGGAATAAATAGATGCAGATGAAAAAAGAGTGTGACAGTTTCAATTTCCTAAGAAACGGGTTTTCTCTGAGAACAGCACGCTTGGTGCTGGGCGAGGGCTCAGCAGACCCAGCTCTTGCTCAGCCGAGCTCACTGTCTAACACCTCGTCACGGGAGCGCAGGTCCTTTCTCCTCCGATCTTGCTGTGTATGTGGGTGGGTTTGCTGGAGCTCCGTGTCGGTGCCTCGCAGAGCTGGGGCTGCGCAGTTGGGTGTTAAAGGTGTGGAGAGGACAGACATCACCGAAGTGACTTGCACTGATAAGGTGATAGAGTATGGAATGGAAAGCTGGATGCTCGTCGTGCTGAAAGGTTAATTAAACCGGCACAGCTTACACGCATCGGGGCCAGGAGGACGGCTCCAGCTCTTTTCCCTTTAACCATTCTGCAAACCGAGGGGAACTTCACTCCCCTCCCTGCGCACACACAAACCAGCGCAGTGAATGGGGGGAACCCGGAGTCCAGGGCGCCCCGGCTGCTATTCCAGCGTCCTGTCTGCAGCGCTCTGAGACGGGTTACACATGGCCTCATGCGAGGAGGCATGAAATAATTGCTTCACTCTGAATGAAGAGTGACTAATTGTGTTCATGTATTATTCAGGATGACAGGGACATTACTGTAATAGTTCCTGACTTGTTCAATATTCTCCAGAATGATGGAGACAAAAGCGCATTTGCAGCCACACGAAGTGGTATGAACTGCGTCTCCGGGCTGAACCTCTGCCCGCCTCCCATCTATTTTTAACAACATTTCCAAATCACGCTTCAATGATACTAATTTTCCCAGCTAAGATTCGTTTTGATTGGAAGTATGAGGAGAGCTCTTCTTGAGCCAACGGGACCTGCCGCTGATTTAGCAAAAATAGATGATGTCAGTGGAAATAAATGACTCTTCAGTATTTCTTCTGTCACTGTTTCTCTCCTAAAGAAAGAAAGGACAACTTGGGTAAGCCAGTCAGCAACGTTAGCAAATGCCTCTAAGAAAATCCCTTTGGACGGGACACCTGTAGACGCTAGTACACCAATTTATTGGTTAGCTGTTTATGGCCATGGGCATTGGAGCCTAGTGTTAAAAAATTTGAAGAGAGGTGAGATAATAGTTTGCTGCTTGGTCACGAGTGCGACATGAAAAACCAAAGGCATTCGGAGCCCGGCTGGGTTCCCCGGCTGTCGGTCCCTGCTCCAGAAGTGGAGTACGTGCAGGTAGAGCCCGCTGGAGCTGATGACAAGAGCCCAACCAAATGAGTTTCCAGCCAGTGGATTTGAGTATTTACTGATTAGTCAGTGTACAGGGAGTCAGCCAGCACGTGGCGGGTCAAAACTAACCCACAGAAACAAACAGCTGAGCTGAAAGATAAAGTCTGTTCCCTGAATGTCGGTGTTATGCAAAAGTTTATTGGAAATCAGCTGAAAAACACCCCACCTTGTTTTTGAAGGCAGATGCGTGTCAGTGGCTGCACACATGGAGTGTCCGGGGCCGGTCTCCAGCGGTGCTCAGTGACTAATTACAGCCGGTGCAATTACCACAGTCCCGGTATGATGCTGTAAACAAAAACATTTTGTTCACTGAATGCTGAAAACTTAATTTGCTTATCACTTATAGCAAAACAATGAGACTGGCGGTGACCCACTTTTTTCCTCCTAACCAGTCAGAATGTCCTTCAGCAGAGAAAGGTCAAGACTCTGCTGTCAGAGAAGCCGTGGTTCAAAACGCCGTGCTCCCCTCGACACCCGCTCGGTATTGGCTCAGTGCGAGAAGTTCACCAGACGTTCTCGATGGCCAATGTGCAAGCTGCGGGGCGGTTAGTGGCGGGGTTAGACCCTGTCTCACGGCCAGACCACCCAGCTGTGAAAACTTTCTGCAGATTCTTTTCTGTTGCACTTCCCAGTCACAAGTGCTTTACTGCAATTTAAGGGCTGAAGTAATATGTTAAAACAACATATTGTATTTAAATGAAAAAAAAAGAGTCTTGGAAAGATGGCTAAGGAAAACGCTACCATGAAATTAATGATAAAATCTCACAGGCTGGCCATCCTGAGGCTGCATGCGATAAGAATCAGGTTAGAAGACAGAGCTGCCCCTTGCTGACCAGTGGTTTTCCAGCTAGACACATCGTCACCCCATTTCTCACCCATGTTCTCATCCCATTCCCGGTACCAAGTTCCTCTCAGTGCTGCCTTCTACCGCAGTGCAGATCCAGTTTCTGCAAATACAGAGATTTCTCTTGCCGTAAAGTTGACCACCTTACGGGATACTGTAGGAAATGAAACCATGCTTTAAAGTCACCTTCTATTTATGCAATCTCTTTCCTCTCAGTTTTCGGAAATAACCAGTGATTTTAAGGGTTTCTGTACTGGGATACTCACTGCTGGGTCCCACAGAGCGCTCTGTGAGATGCAGGAGCATTGGCCCTACTTTATTCTGGGGTTTTGCAAGTATCAGCTTAGCTAGAGCTCCCCAAAAGCTCTGCCCAGCTCAGCCCAGCTCAGCCCAGCTCAGCCCAGTCTAGCCCAGTCCAGTCCTACCTGTCTGCTCACTCCCAAACCCTCACCCCTGTCCCACCAGCGCCTGCCATCCAGCAGATGCCCAGGCAGCCTCCCATCACTCCCAAGACACCCGTTACCGATCCCAAACACCAACCCGGCCCTCTGCCACCTCTAACGTGCCCCAAGCGATGACCTGGGGCTGACCACGGGCCTCCAAAGCAGCCAACACCCTCCTGGGGCTGGTTTCTCCTAAAACCTGACCAGAGCATTGAGCTCAGCTCCAACGGCATTATTCTGCAGCTTATTCCTCCTGGAGCCAGTCCACACCGCCTGTAATTTGGGATGACTGCTCAGTCCCAAATCTAACCCGTATGTAGGCGAGTATATACCGGTTGGCTCCCACCTCAAACGCGCGCTCGTGTTGGGTAAGGACTCAGCTATGCGGGACAGTCTGTAAATCCCTCCCAGTACAACAGGCAGTTTTGCTGTAGCGCTCACTGACACCCCGCCAGAAATTCTTCACAAATGTATGTGCGATTATTCTCATGTTCTCTGGCCTTGCGTGAACCTCCGAAGCGTCTGCAGGGGAACGAGCCTCCCAGCACACCAGCGAGCCCTGCGGGTGGGGTGCGGGCTCCCCACTGCCGGGCACGGGCGTGGGGTGCCCTTCGTCTGCCCCGTGACCGCTGGCCCCGCCGCGGCATCCCGCTCGCGCAGACTGCCGGGGGAGCGCAGCGAGGGTGGGAAGAGGAACGACGGGTTTTTCCCCCAAAAGTGAAGCAGAAGTTTCTTTTCTCATCAACAGGGCTGCGCAAATTGTCCCTGGGCTGGTTAAACGTCCACAGCAGTGCTCAAGGGCGCGTCACGCTGCGGCTTTGGACTGTCACCCCTTCCGCGATGACGCCCTCCACCCCTCCACCCACTGGCGCTAGGAGTATTAAGTTACGGTTTGATCGGGGTGCTATTGCTGCTCATCTCGCCTGTTTCCGCTCTCAGCTGCTGAGAACGTTCTTACAGATTTGTCAGGTAAAGCTTTATTCCCTTAAAAAATGGATTAGAAAAACCATCTGGAGTATTTTTTCCAACCCCGCTCGAACTCCTCCAGCTGTTGTGTGACCTCATCCTTTATTAATTTCTGTAGACTCGTATTTACCATTGAGATCAACCCTACAAGTGTATAATTTCCTGATTTCTTTCCAGCTACTTTATTAAAGATTGGGGTTAGAGATTTGCTCCCCCTGAGTCCGCTGATAACCCTCCTGCTCTCGCAGGAGTTGTTAAGGAGCAGATGATGCATCACAGGTTCCTTTATAGCAACAATAATTGTTCTGCTCAGCAGCAACCGTGGTTTATATATTGCAGTTTTTCCGAAATTGTTTTTCTTCTTTCCCTTATTGCTAAGGAAGATATTGGCACCGAAATGTGATTTGAGAGCTCATGTTCTCTTATTTTCTCCCCTACCTGAAGCCAGTGCAGATGCTACGTTTGCGGTGCCACCGCTGACATCTGCGTAACCGAATCCAGCCTCATAAACAGGAAGCAGAAGTGACAGCAGCAATCTCAATAGGTGCTTTTCTTCTGCTGAAGCCATTATTTCAGACAGGATGTATAAATCACAGCGTCTCTGAAGTGTCCAGTTCCAAGTCTATGGCAGTCCTCAGCGACAGGGATATGCCGCAGCCCTTCGCCTCGCTGACAGCCCGGCTGCTTTCCCCAGGCGCCTGGAGCTGGCAAGTCTCTGCTTTGGGGGAGGAAGAGGGAGGGTGAGCGTCAGTACAAAAGACCATAAGATGATTTTTGGGTCTGTTTCTGCAGAAGCAGAGGAGTTCATAAACACTTCCAGTGCAGGTGTGGGTTCAGTACCCCATCCCCAACCTGGTTTTCCTTCCCCAGATGTCCCAGTGCATGCTCTGGATGTGCCGCCAGCCTCTCGAGCTTTACTGGAAACAGAGAGATTGTGTTTAACATATCAACGGGCATAAAGTAAATGGGTGATTTATAAATATTTGCATCCTATAATTGTCTTTAGGAAAGATCATCTGGGTTAAATCGCACTGGGACCTTTTCTCTGTGAGGAACATCAGGGTTGTTAACAAGTTTCATTTCCACCACTCAAGCAGCTAATGTGCAATCCCTCAGTCTGAGCACTCTCCTGCTTCCAAATGGCACTTCCCAAGGGAGCCTCTCTAATCGGACATGTTCTTCCATGTTTTGTCTGGGAAATGACTTCCCAGGCTGTCTGAAGGTTGCTGGGATGAGTCTTACTGCTATGAGATGGTTCTCCCGAGTGGCAGAAAGCAAAGGATATGGCTCTTCACGGGGAAGAGGAAGCAAAGAGCTGGAAATCCGTGTGGACCCGGCTGCCGATCTGCAAACTCTCTCTGGGAGCAGTGAAGGCAGCTGAGCGCGTCTGGGTGAGACCTCCTAAGGTCTTCACGGTTTTCAGCACCATCACCCATGACAAAGCTACGCCTTGACTTGTGTTTAAGGGCTAATTCTGAGTTTCATCAATCATTTCCAAACAGTTCCTGAGGCCAGTCTAAGGTGGGGACTAATGAAAGCAGGACAGCATTATGCTGCATTTCCCCCAGCTGTGGAGAATGGAGCCTCTGCGGCTCCTTGAAGACATAAAGATGGTGACTTATGGACATGATCAAATATTTAAATGTTCTCCTGTAGCTGTCCGCTTCCTGCCAGGAGCTTCTTTTTCAACCTTTCAACCACATCATAGAGGGCTGCAAATGAAGAAGAGACGCGAAAGACTGGGGAAAAAGGTGAGGACAACGTAGGTGACCCTGTGGGTGACATTAACCTTATTAACCGTTTTTGCAGTTAGATTCCAAAGTCAGAGGAGCTTCAAGACAAACTCAGACTCCTGGCCTTGGGAGTGCCTGGATGCAAATGTTGTGGCTTGGGCTTGCCATCAGTTCAAACTGCCTTTTTGATGTGGAATCGATAACCTGCAGAGTCTGTCCGGGCTGGCTTTGGGAGAGCTTGGGTGCAGATCTGTGGCCTGGGCAGAGGAGTCTGTTGTTGATATGACTGTGGCAACACGATGTTGGGTAGGGGATGAAATGCCAAGGGAAGGTTGGAGGATTTTAATAACACCTATTTTTGTATCTGCTGGATGCCAACCGTCTGAGCTAATAGAATGTAATTGGAAGACTAGATTTAGTAATTTTCTTTATTATTAGGTCTTGATGTACTTCTGTCAACTCCAAAATACTCATTACATGTAATTAGGAAGAGGATTAGAGTGCTGTTAAGATGCAGAATAATGATGGAGCTCAATAAGGGCCAGTGGAAAGAACAACCCACTTAGGAGAACGTCTCAAAAGTGTGAGCAGAAGAGGGCGTTTAAAAACACTGATAAAGACGGAGCTGGTGCTAAATAATGAAGACGAGACTTTGACGGGGGCAAGAGTTGATCAGCAGAATCAAAGCGTTTGATGAGTATACCTCCCCCTAAAACGAACCCCCCGTGTTTATTTGGATGGACTAAGTAGCATTAGTAAGATAATTCCCGAAGAACCCTCTGTGTCTTTTCATAAACTCCCACGCCAAAGACCATAATTAATTTCACACAAGTTGTATAGAAGAATAATAAGAAAAAAATCCATCCTTTGGGAGGTAGGTGGTAATTTCTATCTGACAGAAATTGTCATTAGTCACAGCATGTAAAACCTTCTGATAATTTATGCACCAGAAATTGCCACGTTACGCCTATCAGAAGGCTGGTGATATGAAAGTTAACAAGCTGATATTTCACTCTGATTTCCTCGAGCACGGTCCAATTTATTAAATCTAAATTCTAGATTAGCTTTAATATGAAATAAGATTTTTATATTTCAGAGGCCTGTGTGTCAGAAGGCATGGGGCGGATAACGGGACAGCTAACACTAACTGTGTGCAGCGCTGGAAGACGGGTGAAGAGAAAAAGAGGAAAATTTCTGACACTCCTGTTAAAGTGGGGGATAAAAGAGAAGAAAAAGGAGCAAGGCTGGGTCTGTAACACCCCACAAAGCAGCAAACCACAAGGCATTACCGATATGGGAATCTATTTCTGGTTCTACCATCAAGTCCCCGTGTGACATCAGATGAATTATTTCAGGTCGGAAATGCGTTTCCAACAGATACGTATTAAATAGCAACAGGGCTGGTAAAATGCTGCCGTGGTTTCCTGTCCTGCCCTGGCCGATGCCTCGCTCTACGTGGGACCCCACCATTGCAGCGTCCCCGTGCCAGTGCCGATGGCCGTCCCCGATGGACTGCTGTCCCCCAGCTCCACACGGGTCTCGCGTTCATTTTGCTATTGCTTCTTTTCGGTTCGTTGGCCAGTTTGGGTGGTCCTGCACCAGCTCTGCCAGCACAACGGGGCGAACACCAACAGCCCAGCCGAGCTTCTCCCAGCCTTGCTGCTCCCTGCACGGCTGGGCAGCGAAGGGGAAGAGTCTGGGGCAAAGGGAATCCTCTCTCCTGGCAGACACAGCACAACGGCCAAGGGACCCCACACGTCCTTTTCTTTCCTCTCTCCAGTCTGCAGCACAGCAGGCGCCAGCCGCTTCCCTGCCTGCCTCTGGGAAGGCAGAACACACCCACATCGGGGCTGGGAACGGGCCAAAGCGCAGACGATTAACCCCAAAATGGTGTTGGCGGGTAGCCGTTCCTTCGAGCCGGGGCAGTGCCGGTGGGACACGCCAGCCAGCGCTGCCCACCCGGAGCAGGGCGCGTGCTCGGGGACCTCGCTCTGTTCGGCTGGCTGCTGTTGCTGCTGCAGCCCAATCAATCTCCTCTGCTTGTTTATAAGTATCTGTGACTCAAAGACGTTTTTCCTGCTCCTTAATTGCCAGTTTCCTGAGAAACCATTGCAGCCAGCCAATCGGCTGCCGAATTATGACTTAGTGACTAGATACGACTGGGAAAAATAAACACAGCATTATTGGTAAATTGAACAGCACTTTTCTAAGTACATCACGTATTTATAAACAACACAAACATCTGCAGAAACCGAGAACCCTCCTGCCTTGCTAGAGGAGGACTCCGAAGGTCTTATACTGGGAAGCAGCACCTGCTCCCCTCAGCCTGCCTACCTGACGGAGGATGCATGCAGCGGGCATGTCGGTGGCCTCTGCCTGCGGACCGTGTGCTCCCCGTGACCCGGGGCAGGGCACACTGGATCTCTGTATTTTGATCTCTGCATCCATAAAACGGGACCAGTACTGCAGGGATCTGCCAGAACTGGGCACCAAGGCACTGGAAGGGCATGGCCGAGGTGCTGCGAGGTCCCTGGGTGGGGGTGCTGTGGGGCACCGACACAGCAGGCAGGGCACGGAGGGCAGCTGCCCCTTCTGGCAGCAGGGAGCGATCCCACCGGCTCAGCTGTCCCCACTATGTTTCTTAACCCTGATTTGAATCCTGTCTCTCCTAAATGGGACTGGCTTCCTGAGAGCCTGTATGGATTGGTACGGTGATTTTCTTAAACAAGTTTAAATCCTTGGAGAAACCACAATACAATATTATTGTTATTCTTCAGCATTGTTATAAGAGTGATGCACAAGATCTAAATAAGAGAGAGAAGACAATTTCTGCCGTCAGTATTAGTCACTGCTCAATTACAGCTTCATTCAAAGCCATTAATTGGTAGAAAGAAATAAGCCTGTGAAGTCACTTTAGCACAGCATGTAATTTCCTTTATTCTTTTAATACTTGATTATGTTTGGGAAGCTGGAAAGTCTTTTTTAGCAATGATTTGGTAAAGCCGCTCTAGTAGTTGTTAAGGGCTAGGAAACACAATGTCGGCTAATTTTGGATGAGATCAGAGGGAACTAGGGGAAAGGATGTAAAAAATACAATGGCATAGAAGAGAAAGATAAGTTGGAGGAGTGCAGCACCTATACAACTGGGTGATATGTCCCATGATTCAGCCCGGCAGGCGAGGGAATGGGAGAGCTGTGTACTGGGAAGTTGTCTCTGAAGGGTACAAGCAGCCGATGTACCCACGTCCTCGCTCCCCGCAGCTGGCTGTCAGAACTGCCTGTCTGCAGACCTCAGACTGCCAGTACCTTCAGTGCTTCAATTATTGAACATTATGATAGTGGGCAGCGTGAGTCCTCGGCTCCTTCCTCCAGTGCTTGAATCAGAGTGATATGAAACCTCCCACCCTCCTCCTGCCACTGGCATTGCTGGGAAACTGAGGCAGGAGGCCAAGGGACCGGCTCGAGGACAGGCGTGCGGGATTGCTGCCTGTCTGCAGGCAGCATCCTTCTGCTGATGTGGTGAGCGGGGACGGGTGTTTGTGGGGACTGGCCACCCCGATTAGTGCCGGGCAGTCCCTGCAAGCCTTCTGCTCGCAAAGCTGATGCTGACACGAACGGGCTGAAGGTGAGGAGCTGCGGCACCAGCTCTGCTGCCCTGGTGCTGGAAGTCCCTCTGTTTGGAGGATAACTTTCATCAGTTGCCAAAAATTCGCATATCTGCTTTGAATACTCTGAAACTTGGGTGTTTCTGTTGGGTGTGGAGCAGACTGAAAGTCCTGGGCTTGGGATGTTTTCAGCTAGGGGTCTTGGAAATACAGACTTCAGTTCCTTTCTTCCTTCGAACCAAACCGTAATTCTACTGCAGGATGACAGTCTTCAGTTTTGCCCTCAGACCTGGAACTCAAACCATGGTTCTGATCAAGATCAAAGTAATTTCAGCTGGCCAACACTCACCATTCGACGTTCCCCCTGTTTGAAGCAGATCTGGAATGGTATTTATGATGAAGATTAGCTCATGGCCATTAAGTGCTCTGGGCTGAAGATGGATATGTGCTGTCAGAGGGGCGGGGGTGATTTATCTCGGTGGAATGCTTCTATATGAAGTTACTGCCACAGCTCTCCTGGCAGAAGAAACCTGTGAGTGTTCCTGCGCTGCATTTTTGCAAAGCTGAAGAACTGACCCCAAAATGCTTTTGTAAAGACAAGAGGGAAGAGATCTTGCATTTTTCTTTTCTCAGACTGAGTTGTCAGAGTTACTCGGTACTGGAGCAGTATCACACAGATGGGGGAAAAGAAAAGAAAAGGAAATTAATTGTTTCTACAGTTTTCATTGTCTTAGAATAAGGGGTTTAAAACAAAGCTGACTGTTGCAGGAAATTCAAACCAGGAACTAAGCTCTCTCTCTCTCTATATATATGTATATATATATATATTTTAAAAATTGCCCTCTAAGTGATTGCAGTGGGGGACCAGCAGACCGTCCGTGCTGGGTCAGGAGACCATCCGTGCTGGACACGGCCAGTCTCTTGCAGGTTCCCTCTGCTGCGAGCAGCAGCAGGTCGTGGATGCTCAGACAGCAGCGCTAAGCTTTTTCCCCAGATATGCTCCTGTATTCTGGCACGCGGGAGCAGAAGGTCTTGGTGGGAAGAAGCTGTTACCTCTCTCCTGATCTTTCAGAGTCACCATGTTTAGCATGTGCTTGATGGAAAAAGGAATAATAAACCTCTCCATTGTCCAGTCTTTCCCTCTCCGCTGGAAGTCTGTCCTTCTGAGCAGGGAGTCAGGCACTACGCAAAGGCATCAAGAGCAGAGACAATGCTGAGATGAGCCTGGAGAAGGACATGTCCCACTTCAGACCCTCCACCAGCACTGGGGAAGAGGGGGATGAGGACCACCATGGAGATGAACGGTCCTGTTCACACCTCACTGTGTTACTGTTCCCAGCAATATTCGTCTCGTCTTTCAAATGAAATCACCGTGCTGGAGTGGATGGATTTCTTCACGCTTCTCTTAAAGGCCATTTCTGTTTGTGTCTGATTTCCCACATACCAGACCGTTGGCAGTGCTATTGTAGATTCCCGCGGGAGAAGAACATTGTGGGAATAGGTTACTGATCACATCATTTAGATCATTTGTGCAAGAGATTTCCCAAAGAGAGACTGTACCCTTCTGCCCACAGCAGCATTTTAAAAAATCTCCTACTGCATTTTATTTTCTGAATAAACAGGACCGAACTGCCTCAAGAGGGTTTTGCTCTCTTTACACTCACTCCAGTATAGAAATCTTTTATCTTCTATGGAGAAAAAATATCAAAGCAGCTCAGTGAAGTGCTGAGCAGAGAGGCACAGACCTCAAGATGGATGTACAAGTTCAAACCTTTCAAACCTAGAAAATAAATCAAGATGACAACAGTCTTGAAACATCAAAAACCCTCAAACTTATGAAAACCAGAATATCGTAAGTTAAGACATTTCTAACTCCAGTCTCTGGAAACCATGAAATATGTTTCCCATTAAACAGCAGCAGCCCGTCTCCCAGAGACTGCTGCCTGCCTTCGGCCCTGCTCCCAAAGGACAGAGGTGGGACAAGGCCGTGGGGGTGGTCAGGGAACTTGCTATGCCCCGCTCCACCCTTGCAGAAAAGCCAGGGAACTGACACCTACAGCTGAACAGCTCCAAGAGCCGGTACTGACATCTTCAAAAGCGGAGGGGACAGCGTGCTGTTCCCGGCATAACGCCGGGACTCGCCATTCCTTCCATCACGTGCAGATGTAGGCGTGCTCTGCCCGTGATACCTGCGCGCTGAGCCCGGTCCCAGTGCCTGCTGGGTTTTACCGTACTAGCCAGGGAGGTACCACCGTGGTTACACGCAAAGCCAGAGCTGGCAGCCTGGCCAACGGCTGCGTGCTGAACCTCGACACGGTGCATCGTCTGAGCGCATCCCGCATTAGCTGTAGGTCCCTTCCAGCCACCCCAGAGCCAGGATGAGCCCATGTCTGCTCCACGGTTACATCCTCAGTGGCAAAGCACCCCTGCTCAAAAAGGGCTTCCCACCCGCTGCGGTGGAGCAGTGTCGCGGAGGCACCCACAAACCAGACAGCAGCAGCTCTCCGAAAAACATGGATTTAGGGCAATCAAATTTGCCCGGCACCACGACTGACCCAATCACTGACCCGTTCGGATGTCAGTTGGAATGTATCCCTGCCCAGCAGGTCCCTGAGCACTACAGAACACACGCTAAGGCAGGTGACCCACAGTGTGCACAGCTCACTGAGAGAAAGGGGGAAATCTCCCACTTAGAGATACCAGAGGGTCACTCACCAACGCCCGGTGAGGGTCACTCCGTCCCAGGGAGATCCGCTCAGATGGCGTCCTGATCCGAGGGCAGTCCCGGGAAGTCTCCTCGACCGGCGTCCCGATCCGAGGGGACAGCCCCCGACGGCACTGCCCGCTGCTCCCAGGAGAACCAGCTCCAAAGGGTTCTCCGGCAGGGCTCCAGTTATCCCCGGGTCGGTGTGAGCTGGGGTCACTGACAGTCCGCACAGCCCAGAGGCAGCTCCCGGAGCCCAGCCTGCGAGGAGCCGGAGAGCCCCGGGGGTGGCACCTGGTGTCTGTCGGTGCTGCTGCAGCCCCTGGCATTTGTGTGAGCTCCGTGCAAGCAGTCAGGCGGTTTGCGCTGCCACAAGCAGCTCTCAGATTTTGGTGTACAATTCCATACAGAGTTACTCTGTACCTAAACACACACCTCTGTTCCTGGAAACTTTTGTCGAAGAGGATATTAAAACTGTCTCTTCCAGTCTGGTTCAGGGAATCTCTAACTGGTGTGTCAACAAGGCCACGTAATGATAATCAGATGCTTCATCTTGGCCTCGAGAAATGAACTACGGGCGAGCCGCCAGTCAGCTTTCATTCATGAAACTTAGATGCCAATCGGTAACGAAGAATGGTGATAAAAACAATCTCTTCAGTTTTATCTAAACGTTAAAATTAGGAACCAAACCAAAATACATGTTCTTGGGTAAAGTCTTACTGACTTAGTTGAGGTTTGGTTACGGAGGTTGGGATAAAACACACGCAGATCGTTACTTAACCTACAAGTGTGTCCAGTAACGTCAAGGAAGAAGCCCCTGCAGCCACATTCTCCTGACACCTTTCCCAAGTCCTCAGCACTGCGCCACAAACCTCAGCGAGACCAAGCACAAGGGCCACCTGCGCTCTAAATTACAGATGTTCTGCAGCGAGATGGAGACCAAAACTCCGTACGAAGCAGGTCGATGTTTACAGTGAAACTGCAGTTTCTGAAGCTTTAGTTGCAGAGCAGAGGATGGGCGATATCAATGGTTTTTTATGTCCTTCCCGTTACTCTGGGTTATGCACAGAGCGGAGGAACGTGTGTGCCGTGAGAGTCGCCCTTCCCAGGTCACTGTGTCTCCTGCAGGGGATTTCCTGTCACTATTGTAACCGTTGTCAGCATCTAGGCACGGGGAGTCAAGGGCTCACTGAGCACCGAAGCCTTGCTGAAGAACTGGGAGGACGCAGAGAAGAGTGAGTCCTGGCAAAAGTAATCTGAAGGGTCTTGAAGGAAGTCCGTCAAAGCAGTGATTGTTCATGGCTGCCTAAGCCTGTAGGCACGCGATAGTTACCAGGACACGTAGTGGCAGCCAGTTGTCCAGTGCACCAGCATTTGTGTCACTCTCGGTATTGGGTTGCCTCCTCTGTTGGGAGTTCGATTAGATACGGACACGCAACTGGAGAAGAGGCTTGTGAAATTCTGACCTCAGAGCAAACTCGCGGTCCGTCTCTAAGGTCGTTTGGGCAGTTGGGGTGCACCAGCCACGTGGAACTGTGCTTTGCACACTCTGCAGACCGGCAGGTAAAGGCTCGTCCTCAGAAGCGGTGTTTAATGATGGCCGTAATTGCCGTAACGCTGCCTCTGCCCCGTTACTGCTCAGCAGCGACTCCGCAGGCCTGCACGGGGCGCTCCGGTTCACTTAACTCAAACCCCGATCTCCTTTCACACTTCTCACCACGTTTTACATCAGCCTGGCTCGTGCAGGTGGAGGATGAAGTAATTTAACGGTGACATCAAAGGACGGACAATGGCTTTCACCGCTGACACCACGGGAGAGTGTTGTGGGCTTTGCTTAAGGCGCAGGGTTGCAAATCCCGAATGTGGTGGGGGTCTGCTAAAAGCCGAGAGTGCGGTGTGACAAGGTCCAGCTAATGGCGCTGATGAGCTCTGCGCTGGCAGGCCGGTTACCAGCGAGGTGCCTGGATCTCCCTCCCGACGCATCCTTTGGATCCGCAGACACCAGGACATACCTGGTGCCGTGTGAGGCTTGTTTGACGCGACCTTGCCCCAGGCTCCAGCCCCGTGCCGGATGTACGGGCAACAACTGTGGAAAGCGATTGCGATGTAGAAGATCTTTAATTGCCATACAGATTCCGGTAGTGCCTCTGATTATTTTAGCAAACATAATCCTTTAGCAGATGGACATTACTGTTATTCATTACTCTTTAACTGAACCCTGAAGGACCCGGTTCTCTTCTCCGGTTACTTTTGCACGGGGTAGCCTCCAGGACCTGACCCTCGTGCACAAGTGGTGACACGAAGTGCATGCCGAATCTGGCTCTACATCTCAACTACAGCTTGCAACAAAACCTGGCTTTTGGCGTTTTGAGGACTAGGCAGAGCAGCAGTTTTAAACGGTCATCACGCAGGAGAGCATTCAGCTGTAAATCCGCAGCAGCAACCTTAAGGCATGAAGCTGCACAAACGTTTTGGCTGAAATCCACCATTAGGATTGTCAGAGTAAATATTCAAAAGAGTTTTGTATGCAGCTAAAGTATCTGTTTACAGATTTCTTCTGCTGAAGCCGCGTATTGTACCACGAGATGAGATCTCCAAAACCATTTTTGTTCCAGTAACTTTCTAAACTCTGCTATGTATCTCATGGAATTTGAGTGTATGAGTAGTTGGCCCAGAGCTACTTCTGCAGGAGGTTATTGGGGGAAAACATTACCATATGTGAGTAGAACGGCAACATCCCGTCGATACCCGGGAGGATCTCAGGCTCCGCCCAGCTCGTGTGTTTATAATGCGGCAATATTTCCAGACTTCATATATGGTACCTCTGCTTATATAAACAATATTATGGCCGTGGTTGTCAAAGGCAGTTACGGGACTCCAATGAAAATAAAAGTCATTTTCTTCTTACGCATTTGGGAAGAAGCGTGCTTCTGCGAGCAGGGCTCTGCGGGGGAGCGATCCCAGGCCCCCAGCCCCGAGCCCATCACGACTATACTGGAAAACGCCTGCAACGTAGGCTGGCCCAAATGCCGCCTGGGTGGTCTGTCCATCAGACACGGGTGATTCTGCAGTGCTGGCCTTCCTGCAGCCCGCACGTTCTGCACGGAGGGCTCTGGTGACCGTGGTTTAGCCCATCTGGCCACCACTGAGCACACTCCGGGGCTTCACAAAAACCCTTCGGCATTTGGTGTTCGTTGACAGGGTTCTCAGAAGAAAGTTGTTTTCCTGTGAACACCCGTGTGTTGTTCTTCACTGTGGAGTCTGCCATGCGCGGTTACCAGGCAGAGCCCCTGGGGCCGTTGGGATCGCCGTTCTCCTGCCGCACAGGAGTCGCCGGTCTCTGGGCTTGGGAAGCGGCACAGACCTACGTCTCAGACAGCGACCTATGGCATGGAGGAGAACACGATCCATAAACTGCCTGATCCAACTGGCCGGGAGAGGAGTGACAGCTCAGTACCTGGAGCACCATTCCCCCTGCACGGCGCACACCTTTCCCTGGCTCGGCAATACTTGTGATACTTTTTGAACAAAACCAAGTCATGCAGCTGCGTATTATTCCACAGGCATTTACTATTATAGTTTATTGTGTTGTGTAAGTGCAAAAACTGATAACAAGAGGCTTAACCAAACCTTTGTCTCCTAAAGGAACGAAGGAGGTGTTTTCCCCAGCTGCTCCCCAGCACAGGAGCGGCCAGTCCCCTGTGCACACACGACATACAGGCAGCTGCCTTGTGGTTTCTTTTACTATCAAAAGAGACATTTATAATGACTTTGGATTAATAGTTACACAAGCACCACCTCGGGAAAGCACCTGAAGGAAGCCTTTGTCATGGAAGCCCTGAAACCGAAGGGCTCACGCTGCGCTACACAGGAGCGGCGCTGAGCAGTTATTTGAGAATAAAACATACACTTGAGAGCAGTGAATGAAGCCTGGACAGATGGAACAACTGTTTCTGTGAAACAATAATTGAACAATGTCAAAATGACAAAGTAGTAACTTCTTAATACGGATTTCAGCGAAGATATGAAAATTGTGTTTGCTAATGAAGGAGGTATGGGAAAGCATCGCGAGTTGAAGGTGGATCTGCTGAGAGACGGGGGAACTGGAGATCAGTTGTTCTTCCCCTGGACACTGGGGTAACTTCAGAGAAAGGTGGATGTTGCAAACCAGCCTTTGCCAGGTATCAGGCTGAGAACTTGGGGACAATCAGCTTGAAACTGCCATTTCGGGTCTCTGGCAAAAGCAAAGCTGGGCTGTGGTGGGAAATAGCTGCAAGAACTTGGCGTATTCTGAGCGTCGCCCAGAAGTGCCAGTTCAGACTCTCAAGAGAAACACCTGGAGGTGTCCAGCGATGTCACCGGGGATTCACCAACAGTTCTTCAGTGCCACAAATGCAGATGCAAATTCAGAGGAGCTGCTTTGTTTTGTAAGAAAAACAGTTTCCCACTCTGGTAATAAATCCCTTCGATTTTAACAGTCTCCATTGGATTCATTTGAGATTGATATGCTCAATTAATATCGCTAATTAGTATCTAATCCTTTTTAATCAAGCAAAATTAGAGACTGGAAGATGTTTAAGTTTTTTATTTGACCTTTCTGTGTAAATTCCAGCAGTTCCCTGAGGACAGAACACCGTCGGCGGCTGCATCAACTGCTCCGTTTTGTTTCCTTGGACAAACTCCTTTTGTGCGCAGGCAGGGAAAGGGAAGGAACAGCCCCGGCATCGTCACCCTAAAGCCTGCGCAGGGGCCAGCCCAGAATAGTCCAGACGATTCTTGCTAAAAGCCTGTCTTTTAGCATTTTTATGTGAAGTGATGTCACCTCCGTGCTGTGGTGAGCTCTCGTCCAGTGCATCGATTTACATTTCTAAAATGATGGTCTCCACCACAGGAGCCAAGCAGGAGGCAGGTTTCTTCCTCCCTGGGTGGGTGATCCCTGTGGAAGACACAGCCTTTCCCCCCACTTACGTACCATTTGTCACTAGGCCAGAGTTTTTTCCCCCTTTCCCTTACGTGGCTTTTCACCAGAGCAGCAGTTCCAAGTGTGTATTGCCAGGTTTGTCCTAGCGCAGGGATCTGTCCCCACCTCACCGACGGCAGTGGAGCAACACCGAAGTCACGTAACCACAATTAGCCAGAATTTACTCTCCTTTTCCGCCCCGGGGAAAGGTCAGGTTCCCAGGTGTGGGTGTGCTGAGTCTTTTATCAGTGTTTGTAAAGCAGCATATGGTGCTTGTCTGGTTGTGATGTCAATTGGTCATGTAGATTTTTGAAGGCAAGGAAATTACAAAACTCACAGCATCACAGAATCATCTGGGTGGAAGGGACCTTTAAGGTCATCGAGTCCAACCGTTCCCCAGCACTGCCAGGGTCCCTAAACCATGTCTCTCAGCGTCACCTCCACATGTCTGTTAAACACCTCCAGGGGTGGGGACTCCACCGCCTCCCTGGGCAGCCTGTTCCAAGGCTTAATGACCCTCAGACCACTAAATTCTTGTTCCTCTGAAATTTCAGAATCGCTTCTTGGCAGGAAGGAGTTTTTCTGCCTTGCGTTACTGTTCGGCGACAGAAATCCTGGAGAACGGTGTTTGCCGGCTGCAAACAAGGGTTGATGTCCAAGCGCAAACCTTCGCTCTATCTTAGGGCCTGGTGATCCTCCCGAAGTATTAGAAATACCTGGAGCGTGAGAGGTGAACACTTCGGGAGGGCAGTTTATGACGCTGTGACCATCGAAGCACTCCACTCCTCACCTCAGAGCGCACTGAGAAATGCGAATTAACAGAGCTTGTGAGGCATCGGGGATTTACAGATGGTGACAGGGATCACCTGCAACTCAGAGATTAGCAAGACTAAACGCTGGGATGCTGAGGAAGGTCAGATGGAGTTGCTCTCTGCAGCACCTTGTAAGATAGATGAGTCCCCTCCCGTGCGACCCGCTCCCTGCGGTGGCAGAGGAGCAGCCTGCTAGGATGCATTTAAACGCACGTGTGATTTCGTCACCCCGCGAACAAGCGCAGTGATTTCCCCTGGTGCTGTCACTTGCTCTGCCAACGCCAGCAAAGCAAACGCCGCGTTCCTGCATCACAACGCACAAATCCGTAAGGGGAAAGTCATTGCGGCGGGTGCAAGCTTCAGGCGTCACCAACACGGGGCCATCCGTCACCAGCTGGAAAAGGGGATCCAGAGCGGTCAGGGGGAGATGCTGCCTGAGAGAGCTGATGGCCCCGGCGGGAAGGGACTAGACTGGGAAAGCAGCACGGAGGGAAGGCTGGGATAGGAGAGGGGGGAACTGCTGGCTGGCCGGCAGCTAGAGGAGCGGGGAGCGACGCAATCGAAAGGGCAAAGGCAGGTGAACGGTTCATGGTGAATATTTGTGTTGGTTTTACGAACCTGACGTGTGTTTCCTGTGACTCCGAGGTGACGAACTGCTCCTCTGGCCTGACGTGTTTCATCCTCCAGCCCCTCTGTTGTGGGTAACCATAGAGAGCACACAGCGATTTCCCACTGGTAGCTGTTTCTGACAACAGATGTGCTGGCGCTATGGCGCCAGCCGCAGCTGCCTGTCGCGCTGAAGGGCTGTTAAATGCCAGACAGAAACGGCAGTTTTCTTTGTTTTTGCTGCTTCCATTCAACCAGGAGGATTTAAAGTTAGAAATCCGGAAAAACATGCTCTTGTGTGAGTATGTGAGACACAGCGAAAGAAAAGGACTCAGGAAAGAGAAACTGACTCCCCTTCCTCTGTGAGAATTTAAAACCGTGGTTATTCTGTTTATCTTTCTCCAGGTCTACCCAGTGGGTTCACTGCCCAGGCGGCAAACCACACGTACTGAGGTTGCTCCTATGCACCCCCAAATCTGATGTTTGTCCCAATACATCCAGTTTTTCAAGACACAGAACGGTGATGGCCTTTCTTGCAGGCTTTTAGTTTGGAAATAAAGATACCAGAAAGAGAAGTCTATTTTATCCACACGTTCTGCCCTTCTCTGCCAGCTGTAGCTGGATTTAGAAATTCCAAAGTTATTGGACAACTCCCCAAACAATGGTGGTGTTCTCTCCTGTGACTCCTCATCACGGTACGTTTTTGAGCAGACGAGGTCACTTTCCAAGGGATGATAAAACGTTCCTTGGTGTGTTTTTCCATCCTATAGGTGATGATGCCAGCCAGAAGAAAATATTGCTATCAAGCTCTCAAATAATAACTGTCCCGTCGTTGGGTGACCTTTTGGTACATCCGCGTTTGAGGGCACACCTTGCTCTGGTTCAAAGTATGGTAGAGAAAGCCAAAGCAAACAAGCTCATGGGGAGCTTGAGGGCTGCATGTGTGATCCAAGGCACGTGCCTTGGAAGGTGGAAGACAGAAACAGGTCTGAAAAGGTCCTTTAACTGGCCGTCAGGTAGTGGAAGGTAAAGACAAGGCTGTTCTCTTTGCTCTTTAGCAAGGTCCTGGATGAGAGGAAGAGTCGCCAAAGATGTTTTGGCAGAGGCGGGTAGCAGTGGACCACCCCTGCTCTGTTGAGCAGCTTTGCGAGAGCTTGAGGAGTCCTGCAGCCATAAGCATTGCTTTGCGGGACCGAAGCTCCTGAGTCACAGGCGAGACTGCACCCAAAACAGCTACTGCAAGAGCTTCTGCAAACATCTTGTGGCTTTTCAATCAGGTTTTAAATAGCTAGCACTAACCAAAAATACTCAACTAACCAACCAAAAACTGCTGACTAAACACTGCGGCCTTTTTTTTCCACGCATGTGAACCTGTGCTCTATACGAACAAATGGTTTAGCTTGTACCAGACCACACAGCACTCCCTGTCCCTCAGCCGTCAGTCTCCTCATTAGAGCTACTTCATCAGCACCCAGCCCCTCACAGAGCTGGCATTTTCACACTGCTCTGGTGGCATGACCCAGTGTTCTTCACTGGGTTTTGACTTGTTGTTTACCTTGGACCCAAACCCAGATCTTGACTGCTGCTGCCTTCCCCTCAGCAGTGTTAATCTTGTCTGGAGTTCCCTGCACTTAGCCTCAACCCACAAGCACGACCCGGTGTTTCAGCGAGCGCTGCCTCACCTCTGCTGAGGAGATCCTACCTGCGCAGGAACGGGGTGTTCCCCGCGGCCAGGAGCCGCCTCCACACACGCCGCAGCGACCAGCGACGTGCGCTCAAAGCCCAGCGTGCGTTTCAAGGACAGCCACTGCTCTACCTTTTTGAACAAGATTTGTATTTTGCAATTATTCTTTAAGCAAATCCACAAACACACCAGGACCTCAGGACAACTGCTGTTGAGCTGCACGTTGATGAACTTGGATCGCTCCAGCAAGGTTTGCGTTTTCGGATTTGAGAAAGAGGCCCCTCCAACTATTCGCAATATCGACCACTCCTCTAATCTGCAGGCAGCCCAGCTCTCCCGAGTACCCGTGCACGGAGCAAGCCTGCAGGCAGGCTGAAGAGTCCCCTAGGCTGTGTTCTTCAGCCCCTCTGCGGTCCCTGCTTACTGTCGGTCATTTTTCCATCACAAGAACTCACAGTATCTGCCTCTGCCTTATGTGTTTTCGATTAAACACAGTCAAATCTTCCATCGGATATTTCCGTTGGCAGCCCCTGTGACTGTCCCGGATTTCTCCCTGCACACTCCAGTACTGGCACAGAAAACAACTCATTTTTCACTTGAGCAAAGAGTCTAAATGCGCTTTACATGGTGCAAAGACCACAGCTAATCCTCAACTAAGCATAAAATAAAAGAATGACTGGAGAAAATTATGATCAGCCAGTAGGGCTTTAATTTGGCTTCCAAGCAGATACAAGAACCATCCCCAAAGCAGTTTCTTTTTAACACTCCCTATTACCCAAGGTGAAAGAGAAGCTGCTTTACCCAGAGAGCGCTGCACGCTGTTTTCCTCATGGTAGTACAGAAGCGTATCTTTGGTTGGGGGACTTTCGATCACCCAAATGAAGACATGAAACACATTAAGGATTTCTGTTCTCTGGAGCTGTCACCAAGAGAAATGTAATGGCTCTGGAAATAAGGAACAAGTGAATTGCTCCGTTTCTTGCAGGAGATTAAATATACGCTCTCCAAAAATAGCTAATGTACATACTTTTCTCTGGAAAATGGAGACAACTTCCAAATTCAAAGGTGTCAGCCAGGGATAGGATTGATGCTGCAGAGGCAGCACAGCTAGTCAATGGAGCCGCGAGCAATTTTCATAGCAAAACCCTGGCAAAACATCTCCAGTGTTGGATATGCTCACAAACCCAAACCTCACTCAGGCTCACGAAGCTTTCGGCCAAGCTAAGCCATCGAAGAAGTGATTTCAGCAGGACGCTGCTTAGCTGTGGAGTTCGGTCCCTAGTAGGTGGGGAAGAAATAGCTGAGCACTGTTCCCTGGCTCCCCTTTGGTCCCCTGTGAGCGCCCTGTCGGGGGAGCAGTGGCCGTGCCGCTGTGGGGAGCAGGAAAGGTGAGCAGTTGTTCTGCTAAGCCTTAACATGGGGCAGGATCGCTAAGCACGGCAGGAATTAGCAGAGAGCTCTGGCTTATAGAAAGTTGAGCTGTTCGTAAGACGCATTTATGGTTGGAGGAGATAGGAACGCTTTCAGACAGGCCGGTGGTTAGAAGTTTCCATTTTGCAGGGGTGTCTTTGGTCTGCAAAGAAGAGCCATGGCTGTCTCAAGGAGCTGGCAGTGGCTCACAGACACTTGGTTTTGGGCAAAACTCTGAGCAAGGTGATCTCAGTGGAGCAGGAGAATGGACTAGAGTCCTCTTGGAGGTCCCTCCCAACCAAAGCTATTCCACAATTCTGCAGGGTTTCACCCCTTCCCTCCACACCAATAAGATCTGTATGAGAACAGAAAACTGCACATTAATACTTCCTTTGTTCCTATTGCCCATTTCTCACCTACGGCCACGGGTTTTAGTGATCACACAATCATTTCCACAGCTGCTAGCTGAGATGTCACACACACAGAATGATGAATTCCAGGGGGGAAATATACAGCAATGAAATAGCAGGGCCGAGAAATACATTAGAAGTATGAATCAGTCAAAGTGGTTTCAATCAGCCTTACATCTGGTTTCATCATTTCTTTCACCATATCTGACTGCCTTTAGCTATTGTGCGGTGCCAAAGCCCTAGCACATCCATCTCACGAGAGGCGAGGCACCGGCACGTCCTCAGCTTCTAGGTTGCTCCTCGCTCTTTGGGAGCATTTTACCTTAAGAAATAGGGAGACTTAAATTTTGGGGTGGAGTCCAAGAAAAAGCAATGGGAGATGAAGGGGTTTTTAAATGTGTTTAAGTTTTTTGCAGCTGCAAAGGTAAGGAGTAGCTGAAGCTAGATTCTGAATAACATTTAATGCATGGCTGCAGAGTTTTACAGAGCAATCCCCACTAGGCTTTCCCACAGCCAGAAGCAGAACAGCTACCTCAGTGACCCAACCGCAGACTTCTTCTACCTGTATTTCCAGTTTGAAGGCAAACAGACCTTCAGAAGAATCAGCCGTACCTTTCCGGTGTCTTTGAAAGATGTCTATAGTCAGCAAGCCGTAGAGAGGAGGGACTGGGCAACTTGCCTGATGCCTTCAAACCTCAGCTCTTCGTGCACCTCCACCGCCTCTGCAAGGATGCAGATGTTCGCAGAGCAGGTGGTCAAGTGCGAGTTACTTGTGCACACACAGTGAGTTAGAAATCGTGGGAGATGCTCATTCTTCAGCTTTCTCAAAGGCTGCACCCTTGACGCTCGGAAGCTGGGTGGCTGGAGCACTGAAGAGCCGAGCGCCAGCTGATATCCAGAAATACTGTATAAAAGATCTGATTTAGAAAAGGGAAAAGCTTCCTCATCATCACCTCAGGTTCTCTGCATAGATTCCCCGGGCTTAACCTCTGTTGCGAAGTGACTGGGGAAAATCAGGCTCTGAACGTCGCTGGATAACCACAGGACTCCGCGGAGATTAAGTGTTTTTGAAAGTCTGGTCTTGTGAGTACCAAGTACTGGCTGGTCCTCCTGCTCCCTGTGGCAAACTCGGGATGGGAATTACTCACTGGACACAGCCAGTCCCTAACAACAGTGAGAAAATATTTTTGCACGTAAAATGTTAGCTAACCGTTCAGGTGTCAAAGGATTTCATTTTCTGAAAAGTATCTTCGCCTGTAAAAGCTGCCGCAAAATAAAAACCCGGGTGGTTTTATTTAGCAAAAGCTCGCCAGGCAAGTCTTCCACATCCTAAAGCCAAAATCGGTGGTGTGGTTTGCATAAATATTCTATCTTAATTCCAACCTGCAAAGTCTCAGGGGTTTGGAAAGTAACTCCAGCTTTGGCCCATCTCTATCAGGAAGTATTAACTGGCATATATTTGTTATGAGTATTGCAGATTTCACTGGTCATTGTCCCAGGCTTGCGAAGTCTTCACTGAGCAGAACTAGCTGTGCCACCGAAAGGCCACCACCTCCTGGCCAGCCTAATGCCCACCAAGAGCACACCCCTTTTCCACAGCCACATGATACCCTTTAAACACATCAGGCGAAAGTTTCCCACTTCCCCACATACGCTGACCCCAACTTTGGCTTTTCACCAGGTCCTTGTATTCCTCAAACCTGGAATCCATCCATCACCACTAGCTTCACCATCGCAGGAGAGACGCTGCTAATGAGCAATTCCTTGCCAGGTCGGCAACTCTCCAGAAGAGCTGCCCAGGGTGGGGGACAACTCGGTGTCCTGTTTCTGCAGCAGATGGCCTTTGGTTGGTGTTGGCCCATTGACAAAACTTGTGATGGAGGCTCTAAGCACCCGTCCCTGCTATCAGGGTAAACCCATTTTGCTTCTCAACATTGATATTTAACTTGGACGAGCCAAAATAAAATGTCTGAAAGGAATGATCCGTCTCTTTAAGAGACAGCACTCAGCATTTGTTCTGCTTTTGGGTTATTTGCTTATTCTGAATAGTCACCGTGCCTGCGCATATCAGTTTTTGGAGGGAAAGGCAGTTATCTTCAGATTGCTGTGTCTCTTATGCACGCATTTTACACCACCTTCTTTTGGATGCATCTTAATGCATTTTAATAGACAAGGCTAAAACGCTGATTCTGAACAGACAAAGTTGTGTGTGTATTTATATGCTCACTGAGTTTGGAAAAGCCAGTGTGAAGAATGACTAATATTATTGCTTTTTTAAATTGGAAAATGAGCAAATGATAAATTTCTTCAAGGTTTTAAAGGTCAAAGATACCATCAGCATTCTGCATCGGTTTTGCTGTTAGTCAGTTCACTCGTGTATTTAATAAAACAGCCCTCAAGACAACATTTCAAGGTAGTGCCTGCTCTTCGCCCGCACAATGACTCATTTTCTGAATGCTCAGCTCTTCCTTTAAGTTGACTTGAATAATATTTGCTTAAAACGCTTTCTGTTCTAATTCTTATTTGTGGAAGTAAAAGGCTTGGCTCAGCCTTGCTCTGCAAGGAGGCTGCAGCTCTGCTCTTTTCAGAGTAAGTGCCCAGGTTTGGGCATCAGCGGAGGAACAGCCCCTCAAGTGGCTGACTGCAATGCAACAAACCTATCAAACAACAGGAGAAGGAAAAATATTTAAGTGTTTAGGGAGGTGGAGCTACATCCTCAAGAGGTTTAGACCTTGACATGTGACATAAATTACAATGTGTGCTCAACTATTTGCACGTTCGGTTGAAATTCAGTAAAAAATTCCCTTAGAAAGAGGGGAAGGAACATTTGGTAATACTGAACCATCTAAATTCAACTCTTTTTTAGAATTTCTTGGAAATCGTGCAAAACAAGAAGAAATGGTCCAGCCCACACTCTTGCTCCAAGTCGAGATCAATTATAGCTAAATCATTCCTGATAATAGCTGCCAAACTTCTTCTTAAAGACTTCCCATGATGGAGTTTCCTTAAGCTTTCCTGGCAGCCGACAGCGGTGTCTCACTATTTTAATCATTAGCTAGGTTTTCCTGATGTCTAGCCTAAGCTGCCCTCACTGAAAGGGGATGTTTCTCCAGACCTGCTTTCTCGAATAGAGAGCTTGATGATATTAAAAGGGGTCTGCATACACAGATCAAATACTTCATTTGTAAGAAACCGTCCCATTAGGAAAAAAGTCACAGATGCTCAATGCAAAAACCAGCGGAACTGCGTGACTGATGCCAGCGCTCATCTGAGAAACGAGAGTGTCCAGGGAGTCAAATTGATCTTTTGCTTATAATTAACACATGAAAGAAATTCATTTCACATTCTGCAGCTTACCGGGTTACTGTTTGGACAGATGAGCGTATAGCCTGGGCCCCCAAAAGGGGTCTGGGATAGGGGAGCAAAATAAGTTGAAATTGTTTCTCCAAACTCAGGGCGTGTGATTTTTAAGTGAGGCCAGCGCTTTATCTGTGGGAAAAAAGACATGACACACTTCTGCACCTGAGCGTTCCCACCTTGCTCCAGAAGAACAGTCTATGGCTGAGAACAAGGAGGGAATCTCCGCTCCTGCCTGCCCTAGCGATGGGCCATGCCCGGATCCCTGGGCGCAGTTCCCTGCCTGGCTGGGAGGACAACCTTCGGCTGTGGATAAATCGGAGTTTTCATCCAGAAGCTAAACGAGGAGATCAAGCAGTACCTGATATCTGCTCGTCGGCACGTGTGTGGCTTCACTGTGGGGGAGTCCTGGTGAAGAGGAGAGCCTGGACGCCGCTGCAGAGTGGCTGGGTGCGTGGCACAAGCAGCACAGTCACGGACGTTCGGACACAGCCCTGCAGTAACCACCCCCAGATCTCCACTCCGCTCTGCGCCGCTGCCGGGCCGTGGCTCTGCTGCTATCGTTTCGCCCTGCTCTACCCACCTCCACCCTACAATGAGTTGTGCCAGCAGGCAGGGTGCGAGCCAGCGGGCACAGAGGGCGCAGGGCGCACCGAGCTGGACAGGGTGCTGCCAACCAGCCGTTCCCTTCCAGCCGGCGGAACCGGGCCAGCCTGGAGCTAACGCGATCGCCTTCAGAACCGGGGCCACGTTACTCATTTACCAACTACAGCGTTCAAACCGTGCAGAGGCAGGTGAAGGCCTTTGGGGTTCTCGTGTAGTGATTTAGTCCGGTTCTTCAAGCAGTTGAAGCAAACCAGATAAATACTATTTCAGTCAAGGATTTGAACAAACGATGAATTTAATGATTCAAACACCGTTTAGCGATTCTCAGCCTGCCCCCTCCTTGTCTGGTGCTTACAAGAGACAATGGCTCTCAGATTCCTTGAAACGAATAGCAGCTGCTTTTGTACTTTAACACCACTCTAGGAGAAGAAAATGGCAGGAACATTTTCAGGTTAATGAGTATGAATTACAAAATTCGAGATGAACGCGACGCTAATCGCTAAATCGATGTGGCCCGGAGCACAGCTTCACCCTGCGAGTCTCTCCCTCTGGTTACTGTGACAGAGCGCAGGATTAGCGACCACAGAAATGTTTGACAATTAAATTACATTTTAAAAAAAGAACGTGGGTTTCATCAAATCGCACCACAATTATTGCGTTACCAGTCCCAACGATAAACACTTGGGGCAAACGGTGAGGGATTTGAAGACGGTTTGGGAAGCATCTCGCTTCCTTTCTAGCGGGCAGCACCCGTGTCTCCCTGCTGCCCTTTCTGGCAGGTCACTTGCGGGGAGCTGCTGCTGCGGGAGTTGCTCAGGAACTGGCCTAAGGCTAAGGAGCACCCAAAGCAGCCCAGGGTGGGAAGGACTTCTTGGCCTCGGGCATGCCAACAGAACTGCTTTGCCAATGGTGAGATGTGGTAGAGACGCCGCTAATGAGATGAAGACGACTTGTTCTAGGGACAGACAAGCCCCACAGTGCCACAGACACACGCCAGTGACACCCTCACCACCTGAGAGAGCTGGAGGAGCGGTGCCCATGCTGAGGTTTAGGGGGATGCCAGGCACAGATGTAGCAGCATTTGCCTGGGTCTCCATTTGAAGTTGCCCGTTGATCAGCACAGACCCTTTGACAAATAATATTTCCCCCCCGGGCTGAAAAAGCCACCTCAGCATCGGTGCCGGTGGACACTGTGGGGGTTCCAGGGCAGAGGAGGGTGCAGGTACCGGTGTCTCTCAGCAGTGACCGAGCTGCACATCCCCTCCGGCTTCGAAACAGCCGGGGCACCTCGGAGCCCGCGTGTCTGCAGGGTGCTCAGGTGTGGTGGGGTTAACGCACAGCGCAGCTCGTGTCCCCCCGGAGCTCCTCAGCGCCGCAGCGAGCTGCCCGGGAGAGCCACTTCGGCTGCGGAGCGCCAGGTCCTGCCTCCGCAGGCGCGGGGCTGGGTGTTCTGGAGAGCCATCTACTGGCACCGTCTCCAGCACCAGCTCGTACTTACACGCGCTCACCCCCACAGCTTTCCGAAACGCTCCAGGGCAGGGAAGAACCAGTGGCCAAAACCTCCGACTGCGACGCTGCCCCGGCACCGCTGCCCCGGCACCGCTGCCCCGGCAGCCCGGCACGGGATGGGGACCGCTGGCTCGAGATGCTGCTCCGGGCGGGGCTGTTCCTCAGGCACTGCCTTCCCCTTGGGGACAGGACTGGGGGAAGCGGGAGGAGGGAGAAGCTTCTCTGTAGACAGCTGAAGAAGAGAGCACTGCGATCTCCAGCGCTCCAACCCTAATTGTTACAGACGCTTTCATAGCAGCGGTGTGTTTATGGGAATTTGACCTGCAAAACCTCTCATCACGACTCAGAAGGGTTATCATTTTATCGAGAAGAACAAGGAGCAGTACGGGGCTGAGCAGCCAGTTGCAGTTGCCTACAAAGTCACATCTCAGAGTGCCAGAGATTCTCCTGCCCACTGCACGAGAAAGCTCCATGTCGCCTTCCACAGCCAGGGTTTGGTGAGGGCCAAAGGCGGACAGAGCGTGCGTGTGGTCCAGCTGAAACCCCAGGAGAAGGCAGACTAAGGCAGCAGGTAGTAACTCACTTTGGGATGTAACAAGCTCTACCCAGGCACCTTCCAGCTGGGTGGGTTTCCACTACACAATGTCCTCACAGCTCTTCTCCCTGCTCTAACAGCCCCCTAAACACCACCAAGCGTTGCTGAGATTTGCCTCCACCCAGGGATGCGGGGAGCCAGGAGGAGCCCTGCCCTCGCTGCCAGCTGGCTCTTCCTAGGATGGAGAAGGTGGAGCAGCTCCTGGCTCCGAGATGTTCGGTGGGACTCTCTGTGCACCACAGAAATGCCTTTATTTTCCCCAGTTCAGTCACAGTTTCAACAACAGCAGCACTCCTGGAGAGGGGATGAGGGGGTGTCACAGCAGAGCCCCCAGGAGCTCCTGTCAGGGTCATCACCTCCTGCATGGTCCCCATTCCTATGCCTCAGCCCCACAGCGCTGTGCCTGAGGGAACGTTGGTCTGCCAACCCATATGTGCTTGCTACAGTGTTCAGCCACTCAGAGAGACTCCCCCAAGGAAAGAGGAGCCCGTTTTAAACATAAAGTGACACCTATGTTCTTCTTAGGGGAAAACCTGGACACAAAAATGAGTCCTGTGTCACCCTTCAAAGAGAGGGTCTGTAAGTCCAGAAAAGGGAATAACAGACGGTGTTGGCTGAAGGCCACCTTCTGCCCTGTCCAAACCCAGGACAGCTGTCAAAAGCATCAAAGCTCATCACCCCTTTGCAGGGGTTGGAAACAAAAAGCCAAAACCAACCAGCCAAGAGTGGCCCAGTGTCCCCCAGGCTGTCATGGAGTTTGGTTATTGCTGCTCAAAAGTGGAACATGGCAGTTAAAGGCAAATAGGAAACTCTACTAGGGGATAAGACCATAACATAACTTCTTCTAGCTGCAGAGCGGGTAGCTGACGGTTCCAAGCACTCTGTATTTTGAAAATAACATTCAATAAGTGGTATTTTCCATGAGTATTTTTTACATTCTCCCCTCTACCCACAAATGTTTTTCTCAGGCACTTTTACTATGAGACAAGGGTCTAGTACTAGAGAAAACTCGGTTTTGTACTTTCAAATGCAAATATTAACACAAGCAGTCTGGCTTGTATTTCCTCTTCTGGCAACACAACATGAGTTTTTTCACCTACAAGCAGAGCTGCTGCAGTCCGAGCAGCCAATGTTAAATAACCTTGGAAAAATACTCACAATTAATTCAGTGAAATACAAATAGGGAAAAAGTATTATCCCAGCATTGCAGGAGGAGGAAAACAGGGCAAACTGGTAAAATTAGAACGACGGAGCTCAAGTTCCGTAGGTTAGAGACTAGAAAAACACTTTCCACGTTGTTGAATTCCTATGGGTCCAGTACCGTAGAGTGGAGCAGTGATTTCTGCCTCCTGTTGGGTACGTTCTGGTCTTGCTCCACACGAGGTAAATGTTTTTTCAGTCCTTTCAGTCTTTTTTAATCTTACCCAATATGTTTTTGAAGCCAAGCATGTCAACTTATCTATGAAAAGCCTTTTGTTATTATTTTCAGTTTATAATTATATACAAACGGTAGTGGGGGGAAAAAAAACCTTCCAAGGAAGAGCTGAAAGATGATGTTCTTCTGGAGATACGTTCTAATTATCTCCTTCTCTCAGAAACCAATCAGTTTCAGGTTGTGCATTAGCAAGCTCAGTGCCTGAAGTCATAAGAAACCTGGTTAGAGACAGCTTGATCGTGGTGCTGGTGCTCCTCTGCCACCACAAGGTCTCGGTGTTTCTACCGACGGTCACACAAAGGCAGCTTCAGGCCACGCTGTGCGTCAGCCTGGGGTGAGGACAACCCTTGCACACAGAGAATTTGCCCAAGAACTAGTGTTCTGTACAGGGTTCCCTTTGCTGCTGCCAGGATCCGCGTGGCCCCGTGCTGCGCAGGATGACCTTGCGTGCTCAGAGCAGCCCGCCTGGCTCTCGGCTGGGCAGGAAAGCTGGGTCCTTTCCTGTGAAGGGAACTGGTCCAATGGCACGTTGCAAATATTGTGAAGAAGCAATTAAAAATCCGTTTTACCTCATTCACTTTTGCCAGCTTCAGCTTCCAGCTATCGGTGGGGTTTGTGCTTTTGTTCCTAAAGAGCTTCTCCAGGAGCGTGCCAGGCTTGGCGTTATTTTTCTTACTCATTCCTGACATTGCTTCTAGATTTTTAAACATTGTTTTAAAGTCGAGGACACCAGAAGCCAGGGAGGCACCAGTGCACCAGCAAAGCCCTCGCTGGGGGACAGGCACAAGGCAGCAGGTCTGGCCAGGTCCCTGCGACCATCCCCAGCCAAGGTCCCCGGTGCCAAGCCGGGAACGATGACATTTATCACCCCGCGTGCACTCAGGGGATGCCCAGATGATGGATGGGAGAGCAGTGTTTAGTTTCTAGAATTCAACTTTGATTTTGAATATTGCAGCCATAAGCATTTTAAACCGCAGATTCACCTTCAACTCTCTCCGCAGGCCCCAGCCAGAGCAGGAACGCTCCTCTTACCCTCTGAACAGGAGGACAACCTCACGGCAGAGCAGCAAGCCCGGCGGTGTCACAAGGCTGGGCACTGACGCAGGTTCACTAGGTGGTCGCCCCTCCACCAGATGCTTGTGATGAAGCTTAAAAGCTTCTCCTCCATTTAAAATAAGGATTGTGCTTTGCTTTTAACATAACTCCCCTTGGCTCAGAAGAGAGAAAACCTGGGAACAGATACCTTCATAAAGCCCTAAGTCAACAGCTAAACATTCAGGTCCTTTTTTATCCCGTGAGTCCATTTACGGTCAAATAAAGAGCCTGAGTTTTCAAAAGTGATTTGAAGAGTGGGGTTCACGGTCATACACGCAGGAACGTGCCTTTCCATTGGTTTGCCACTGTTACTCATCATCTCTACTGATACCAACAAGACGGGAATCGGATGGACAGACAGCTGAACAATGAGAAGTTCTGCAGCTGCTTAAAGCCAATAAAATAACTGTATTATTGACGAGGCGATCGCAATGTCAGATGTGCCAGCGCGGCTGGCATTCTTCGCTGCCTGTTCGCTGAATTCTCATTACAAAGTAGAACGGGCCAGAGGAGAGTTTAGCATTCCGTTCCTTTTCTGACCTAATTGTTCAGGGTATCTTCTTAAAGATTGGCTCTCAGAAATAACATGCTCGCGGATGCACGGCCTCGTTGACTTGGTTTGGGTTTTCTGGTGCACAGGGATCGTGTCTCTGCTGTAGACGCACATACACGCTCTGCCTCTCCCCCCACGGTCCTTAGAGGAGCAGAAGAGTGTTTGATTTCCAGGCTAAGTTTAGAACCGAACACACTCCTCAGACGAACGGAGCGAGGTGCAGGGTGGACGCACCCGTTGCTCCTGTCCCCACCAGCGGTTCCTGGCATGGGCACCCAGCACTGCGTCCTCCTCCATCCCTCACAGGCTTCTTCCGCAGCGCTTCGTGTTGCGCCACGGGAGCCCAGATCTTCCCATGGCTGTTTTCACTGCCCAGCCAAAAAGATCAGAAGAGCCAAATTCTCCAGGTTTAGCTCAAGAAAGCTGACCTGGGCTCTTCTACCTTGTTCACTAACCCGATCTAAGTAAGTGAAAAACAACGAGCCTATGAGAAAGCCGTGTGTAAAGTGAAGATGCCGATGACCACCGAACACATTCCATCTCCGCTGCCTGCTGTGAAAGTCCTAAAATTTGTAGCTCCCAGCACGGGCCTGTCTGCCGCGATCTGGAGCAATAGATATGGCATTGCCGTGGCAACATTTGTCATACTTTGATGAAGGAGCAACTGATGCAATCTTTCAGGAGAGGGGGGAAAAAGGGTTTGATACCGAGAAAAACATTCTGGCTGTTCCGTATTGTCCTTGAGGACTTCACTGTGTGCCGTCACCGACTGCTTAGCAACAGATTGATAGTGGCTGGCAAATCAATCTTCCCAGAGCAGAAAGCGCAGCATCCAATGCTGCCCGCTCCAATTCAGGAGATGCTATTGGGAAGCTATACAAGCATCAATTACGGGGGTTTAGATGCAGTTAATTATAGCAGGGAGAACGCTGATCACAAATCAGCTTTCCTTACTCCCCCTTCTGCCTTTCAAAAATCACATGGGAATTACTATAGATTAGCAAATTAGAAATTGCAAAAATGTAATTATCCAAAATTAAGATGAGTTGGCAAGCGCTGTTTCTGAATGGGTTTGTGCCAGAGAAGTGAGGGAAAATAAAACTGGCATCCTTTAAAAAGTTTTAAATTGAATTGTAATTATTTTGCTGTTTGGTTTTTGAATTGGTTTTGCTGTTTGGCTTTTAATAGAAAGTACTATTTTTTTATAGAGGATTCTCTTTGCAAAAATGTGTGCAGACATCAAAATAGAAAAAAGTGGGTGATTCATGTAATATGGAATGGGAAGAAATTAAGGAGGATAAACCCATCACAATAGCCCATGCCCATGAGGGGTCAGACCACGGGAAGGGGCTGTGCAGGCACGGCAGCCGTTGCTTTGCTGAGGAATGAGGGTTTGAAGCAGCCCTGAACTCTATCCGAGGAAAGTCACGAGCATCCACCTAACCGGAGTCCAGTTTTTATCCTTTTTAGCTCGTTCTGTGGTGGTGGTGAACATGCAGCAGGTCATGGCTCCCTGCACCACCTGGACCCCAGCACCCCACCCAGCCCTCGAGGCATCCTGACCGCAGACCCCTCCTGGGTGACCCCTTCCCCAGCAGTGCGGTGCAAGGACTCCCCCCACCAGCTGTGCAAAATGAAGGTTCCCCAGCCCACAGCTCAACCCAACTCAGCCAAAACCTACACAAGGGGCGTAGGCAAAGCCTTCCCGGAGCTCAGCCACCCCGTCCCCCCCTTCAGGCTGCTGGCCAGTCCCTCCTCGCCACGTCTGCTCACTGGTGCCTTGGCTCATGTGGGAAACGCATCGGGAACATTTCCATCAACTCGGCAAACGCCTTCCAGCCCCTGCCTGCCGCTAGCGCCGAGCTGGTGGCTGTGACTGAGACGGGTGCCAGGGCTGCAGGCAGGGCAGAAGCTGCTCACACAGCTGGACACCGACATGTCTGCGCAATCCCTTGATCCACATCAACATCTACCTTAAAATGTAAATAGTCAAAGTCATGCCAGAGTAGCACAGAAATGAGGCGAGTCCATGCGCTAAGCTACACGTGATGGGCTCCTTCGTGCCCTTGCCGTGGTTGGGCAGGCTGGTACTTGGGGTGGTTCTGAGACCTGCTCTCCAGCTGAGGAGCTGCTGCAGGAGCAGGAAGGCTCGTTCTTCCTCAGGGAAACCGCAGCATAAACAAAACAAAAACAGTGACTCAGAGGCATAGTCCTGCCCTCGGTTGTGCGCTTCTGACTGCGGCACACGAGTGTCATTAAAGTGGTGTAAATGGATGAGCCGGGGCACAGGCACGCCGCCTGCCGTGGTCCTGGCACAGGAGGGGGTGCGCAAGAGTCCGCGGTTCTACGTACAGCTACCCCAGAGAGGGGGTGTGACGCTCTGAGCACGCTTCCAGAGCCCTCCAAACAACGAGGATTTACCTCCTGTAGAGCAGGACAGCGGCGATACTTAGCCTAAAGGCTGCCGGTTCAGAAGAGTCTGGGTGCCCAGTCCCCACAGGGAGCGCAGCCCCACAAGCTTTCAAGAGCCCTGGAGAATCCGAAAGCCAGACGCAAGGTGCGCAAAGCCTCCTCGAGGCAGGGGTGCCCACAGCAAGGCAGTTCCTCACGGCTTCCAGGACAAGGCACAACCCCCCCGCTTCCTGCCAGGGAAGGCATTACCCCTTTAACACAGCTCGCTCTACGCACGACGCATTTATTAGCACATGAGAACCCTCTCCCCATATCCCTTCTGGGGCTCTGGCACACAACTCCTGCACGAGTCCTCTGGCACGAGGACTGGCTCGGCTGCCCTTCTGCAGCGAGGACAGCTTCCCTCGCCGTGCGACTCTTAGGATTTCTTAAAATACAATTGCAACGTTAGCTCGAGCATCCAGATGCTTTGGTCGTAGCTGCAACTGCAGGGCAGGCATGCCGGGAGGCACAGCGAGCCTCGTGGTGCTGCTGCCCAATGTTGTCCCCCAGGGAGATCAGCCTGAGCCAGATCTCACTGTGCGGAGCTGTACTCCACCCCCATAAACCCACCAGCAGTTTAAAATAAAAACGGCCACGTCTGCGTGTAGGGGGAGGGCTGCAGGGCTCTCCTCACTGATTTCTGAGTGCTCGCCTAAACTCCTTGCAGTTGAAAAAGTATTCTGGGAATCAGGGCACCTTAGGGGATTTCTCCTCTGTCTGGCTTTTGACCGAGTGAAGATGATGCAAGTGGCATCTGGCACCTGGGAGTCTCAGTACCTAAAGAATTCAACGTGTGAACTTACAAATACAGCCCCACGACTTGAATTCCTGGAGGGTTTTTTGGTTGTTTCAAATTCTGGCTGAGCAATACTTTGTCTGAAATAACAAAATAATTAGGAATTGCAGTATATTAGCATAAAGGAATCTCATTCGTGCTCGTGTATTCAAATGGAGTTTAAATTTCTCTTTTGGAGTTTCTCCTGGGTTAAAACCCCAAAATGGAGATTAAAACCTTCCCTTTCCTGACTGCATCTTATCAAACACAATTTCATATCTCTGCAGCTTTCCAGAATCCCTCAACTATCTCCCTTTAAATTCTGTGCTAATTAAATTTAAAATTAGTCCCCAGTGGGGACTAAGTAGAAGCCAAGTAATTTAATGGTCAGACAATTAACATCTCTGCATTAACTGGAGCTTCTGCACAACAAATGCTTTCAGTGGAGCGGGCAGGCTGTCACGGCGGGCGGGCTGGTCCTTTCCTTCAGGAGCAAGACTCGCAGGTCTGTGCTATTAGTGAAAAATGCCAATTTCACTCCATGGAACGATTAAATGTTGAATTTTTTTCCCCCCAGACAGAAGCAGCTTTGTGGGCTTCCTCAGCTGGATGTTCTCTCCGTAACTCCTTGCTCCGTTTTCATGCCTGATAGCTGTATCTGTGCCATTCTGAAGTATTTTCATTGCAGCCTGGGCAAAACATTGTGCCTTCTGTAAGCAGGCGAATATTTGGTCATATTACAGTATTAATTCAAATCAGCTTTTGAAGTGGAGTTTCCATCTACGCTGAACATTTTGGAGCGATGGAAATGTCAGCATTGGTAAAATCAGGAGACTTCCCACATGGATGCAAATATAACAGCAGAGCTGTGCCTCATGTGGGGATGTAAAACCACTGCTAAAACTTAACACAAGTCTCCTGGAGAGGCCGTTAGGAGTAGCCGCTTCCACAGCAGGGGCTCACTCACACCCCTCAGGGTCCATGACTTTTTCTGCCCTCCACTAATTTAGCTGCACTAGTGGAAATGCAGCGTGGGCTTCAGCCTCACCAGAGGTCTCCACAGGACAGAGCTGTTTGTGTAACCTTTTCCTAACAGGTTTCCCCACTTGAGCATGACTTCACCACAAAGTCTTTTAGAGTAACACCCTCTTATACTTGTATTTAGGTACATCACAACAAAATATTGTTTCCTAGAATAAGGTTCAACTCTTTATTCGCTGGGCATTAGACTTCACTATTGCAACGCATGGTCACTCTGGTGGGTCCAGCCTGGCTGTGAGATAACACAATAGCCCAGCAATGCCCCGTGAGCCACTACCGGCCACACTGGGTCAGACCGGCTGTGAGGCTTCACTGTCAAATGCTCCCAAGTGAGTCATGGTCTCCTCCCTACCTGCTCCGCAGGAACATCCAACTCCCTTCCCATCCTCCCAAAGCATCAAAAATGCCTTCAAAACCTCCTTTCCAATGTAAAGATCCAGCAGTAGAGGCAAACCTCTAGTACCATCTTCTCTGATGGGATACACCGTACCGCCATTATAACTCTTCAGTTGTGGAACACACAGACAGCAAAAATGAAGGATACCGAGAGCCCTTTCCTGAAATACATACACACCACACTTGATGCGCAAGAGGTGCCTGCAGAAAGGGAGCGGTGCACGCACAGAGCCCTGCACAGCCTCTGGTCACCACCTTTAAGTCCACATTCTACTGCCCTGCAGAACAAGAGACATTTCAGCTGCTGATGCAGAGCTGGCATTTAGCTGCAATCATTCTTTAATTAGCTCAACACCTTCAGTTAGCAGTATGGCAGGGAAAGGACTTTAAGCCTCTCAGCATTCATGTGAGGAGAAATCATTGAAGTGCAGCAGAAACAGGCTTTCCCTTTAAAACTAATAAACCACCATTTTTTGATAACCTGAAGCTCTGTCATGACCAGAACAACTATCTTCTTTTCTAAAAAAATCTTCAGAAGCAGCTTTTGAAGATTCCTTTTCTGGCCAGTCTCAAGGAGCCATCCTTTCACCCCAGGCCAGGCAGGTCTCACCTCTCTGAACGCAGTGAGGGCAGCCCTGACACACTGCCAGCCTGACACACTGCCAGCCAGCGCCCTACTGCCATCAGCCCCCCCGCAGACCCCCCAGCAGCAGGCACAGTCCTACCACCATACCTGCAGCTCTGCGCCCCATGGTGCCAACCTTCAAGAACAAGGACCAGACCTTCCACCCAGAAACACACACTCCCCTCCCCAGACCCTTCTGCTTTAAGCCCCTGCCAGGGAGCCGCCCCCTCTTGCCGCCCGCCCCTGGCTCCCAGCTGCACCCCGTGAGTAACTGGTAAGACCAGGCTACCCTCACAGATTCTTGGAAACTCAGCTTTGGTTTTTTTTTCCCCAAGAGAACCGTGCTCCTGGCCAGCGTCGTGGTACATCTGACACAAGTGCTGCCTTGATCCTGAACCAACACCATCTTCATGCTGCTCGACTCAGCGCTTTCAAACGCAAACATCCAGCATGGTTTCCGTAGTTATTCTCTTCTCTCTTTCTCAGATTTACAACCTGCCACATGTGATACACTGCAAGTTTAAAATGAGGTACTTCCATCAAATGTTCTATACAAAGCATAAAAGCATTTCTGAGCTGCCTGGTCTGCTGCTAATTGGAAAGAGGCGGTGTTCTCAGAAATCTCCTCGGTGTCTTGCCTACGAATAAATACCCTCAAACACAAGCCCCACGTGTTATTTCTCTATCGAACCTGTATAAAACTGGAGGATCTTAAATTTAGCGAGGGGAAGTCTGTGCTGATGCCGTATCACGAGTGGTATAATGAACCAGAATTTGCTGGCAATGGCCCCACGATGGCTTTGGGCAGCTTTGAGCAAGACTGGACTGAGCGCCCTCCCCCAGTCCTTCCAGCTGGTGCGTCCACGCTGCAGCGGCCGTTCCCACGGGCTGGCACAGGGGTGGCAAGGCTGGGAGATGGGCATTTGCCATCAGTAAAACTGGTGGGATTTTAGGAAATGGGAAGAAATGGGTTGTTGTTCTATAACCACTTCATAGGTCAGCTTTGGTCTGGTGATGGAGCCGTCACTGCTCTCTGCGCTCCGTTCCACCGTCTCCTTTCCTTGGGCTCCTGATGGTGGGAGCTTTGCTTCTCGTGGTTTTTATTCCACTGGCAGCAAGTGCCGTTTCTAACTCAGACAGACTGTTTCCATTTTTACATAGACCAAACTCCATTGGTTTCTGCGGAGAAATCCCTGAACTACTTCAGCAAGCAGAAAACTGAGCATCTCCAACTCGATGTGTGTCAACTTACACTGCCTGAGGATTTGACCCCTGCTTTCCTTCTCGTCTTTCATCCCCTGGGCTTAAGGATGGGAGTTTAACTCTCGGGTTTTACTGAGGTATTTGTTCACTTTTTTCCAGCGTTCCATCTTTCTTGGTGGTGTAAAATGCACATCTGAAGAACAAGAAAAGGCGAATGGAATGAGCTGAGTGTGAATGTAGGAGGTGATAAATGGGCATATCATCAATTTTGCAGAAGGAAGAGAAGTGATCTAACGCGATGCTATGAACAGAACCCTGTCATGCAGCTTCCTCATTTCCACCACGCGAACACCGCGCTCTCCATCATTCTGCCTAACGTGCCTCTCGCCCCGGAGTCTCGGTGTGTGGAGGAGCATCCACTGCCAGCGGAAGCACGAGCGACGGTTGGGTTGAGAGTGGTGCGACGAGGTGCATTCGGGTCTGGCCTGAGTTTGGAACATCCTCCAGCAGTCCCGCTGCACTGTGCCGAGTCGCAGTGCGCCAGCAGCGTGGTTAACACTCGTTACATCTGCGCTGCGTTCTCACCGAACCCTGCCCGGGGACTATCGAACTCCTAAACTTCTCTTTGAAGATGTAGCCTCATGTTTTTTAAAAGCGCGAAAATATAATTTTATTAATTTTCACATGAAAATTAATAAAGATTTGCACTACCTACTAACGCTTGGTTTAAGCCGTGTGTTCCCGACACCTGACAAACAGCTCCTGATGTGCACCCTCTGAAAAACCAGGTGAATGAAGGAGAAAATAATTACAGCATCCTCATGAATATATCCACACTTTACCTTAAATTGTAACAGCAAAGAAAAGGGAGCAGGGACTATAATCTCAACGCATTTGCACAGTTCAGTGTGTGGCAGAGTCTCCAAAATGGATAAAAACTGGCTGTAGAGGAGCGGAGCTGACGGGTGGGCCGTGGGGGCTGAGCCACGTGCTGCTTCTGGAAAATGCCAGCACGTGTCCCTGGAGGATATTCCGATTTTGGGGGGAACGCTGTTGCAGCCCCAGCCCCATGCTTGTGCCCCCCTCTGTCTCCCAGGAGGGCAAGCTCGAGGCTGGACCCTGCCCCACTGAGAGGGTGCTGGGGCTCTGCTCTCGACGAATGTTTTGCCCCACTGGTGTGAGAGGAGGCTGCCGGGAGCAGAGCGGGTATGCTGGCAGGGACGGCAGTGGGGGTCTTCTCAACAACACAGAAAGAAGGAGTTTGGGGAATGAACTTGAGGGCTTTCTGCAGACCTTCATAATTGATTAATGGCTAAAAAAGCTGAGTGAAATGAGCTGGGAAATCGTACGTTTGGAGGAAATCACAGCAAGTACCACTCATCCGCGGAACTGAATTTGCTGAATGCATTTTTCCTTCCAGGAGTTTAGATCTCCCTGCTCAAGGACCCATGGGTTAATTGATTCCTGTAAAAGTTATGTCTATATTTTAGTTAATGCATTAAGAAATAGTGATTTTACATCCCGGTATTTGTTTGTGTAGCTGCTGGTCCAGACCAAACGGCATCTAGTCATGTGCTGCGTGGAGCAAAAAAAGAGCGAGGAAAAGGAAAATCCACAAACTTTGCCGCTCCTATTTTTAACTCCCGGTCAGCAAGAGAACCCAGTGAGACCGCGGGGGCGGTGGTTTGCATTTCAAGGCAGAATCAAGACAGAGAGGGAAAAGCTGCCACGCTGGTGGGAGGGTTCAGGGGAGAAGGACCCTGTGGTGCCACGTCACGCAGTTCTGGGCTTTGCTCCCAAGGTCAGCCAGGCTCTGGTTTGGATCTAAGCTTGCAGGAAGACTTTGTGTTTGCATGCTGGGGTTGCCTGATGTGGTTTTTTAATCCACCCGGCACCTCCTCACCTGCCGAACGCAGAACCAGCCCGGCGAGCTGAGCGTGCTCGGGTGGTTACACCAAACGTGGGCTTTCGCTCCAAACCTCTTGCTCTCCTAGGAAGAAGAGCACTGGCAGTGCAGTTCTCCATGGGTCTCCTGGGTCAATGGCAGCAGCTTTCATTATCAGGATGACTACATGTCTTAGGTGGAAAAAAGGTGGTAGTGCATGAAAAATAAGTGAAAATATTTTATTTAAGAGACATTTTTAGGTGAACTCATTTCCCTTTGCATGGTATTAATTTTTTAATCTTTCTGCTGCTGCTCTTCTTCCACTTCTCTTTACAATGCGGCTATTTAAAGCTTCAGTTTGTGGTTAAAATCCCTATGCAAAATTTTAAATAAATATTAATGCATCATTAAATATCAATTACTAAATGCTTTCCACGTATCATTGCTGCTAACTTCCATTCCTAGTTAGCTCTTACCATCTCTGCGTGGAGCCAGTTTTTGCATTCCAGCAACACTGATTCACCCGCAGAACCGCCTGTTTCCGCTGCTCCGTTTGCAGTTGGACTGGGCATAATAAAGTCTATAGATTAAAAAAAAAATCAGGAGCCTGGGCACTGGAAGGCTCCTGGAGACCGTACTCACTCACTCAGTATTTCAGCCCAGAATATTCCTTGAAGAAACACCCTGTATCTCTAGCCTTCTGCTGAGCAGACAGAAAATGTTTTCCCTCAAACTGCATCATAGTGAAGCACTCAGAGAGGTCCGTGCCTCGGCGAACCCTTAGCTACGGCGAAAAGGCAGCGTTTCCAGCCAAAGGCTGCGAATTTGGCCCGCACCGGCAGAGGATCTAACTTCTGTGGGCAGGCTGCGACGGCTCCGGCGCGCCGGGAGGGATGGTCCAGCCCGCGGTGGCCCTGAGGAGCGGCTTGGGCGACCCTGGTGCCACAGGCACTCTCGCGGTGGCGACGGCTATGCACGGATTCCGTGCTGTGTGTTAAAATCTCTGCTCTGCTGCCCGCTGCCCGGCGGCCGACGGTCTGCCGAGGGCGAGCAGGAGAATGCCGCGTGCGCTGCCACAAGCCGTGGGCCAGCAGGAATGGCTGTCCTCACTAATACAGGCAGAGTCTCCGTGTCGCTCGTGCTGAGAAACGCAGACTTCCCGCCTCGCTCTAAGAGATGTGCCGTGGAGAAGGTTGTTCCATTATACTGGTTTTTATTTGAGCTGCCGGTGCAAGAAGATACATTTGCAATAATCACTTTATTTGAATTTAGGGGAACAGTGCAGCCTCGTGAAAACACCCAGAACTTTTTTTTTCTGATTTTGGGTTAGTTTTTGTTGCAAAATTAGGATTCTTCAGGCTGAATCCCTCATTAATACCATATTTATATGAACAGTCACGTTTCATAGTGTTCACTCTGTAAAGGTTTTTTACTATGTTATTCACGTAGCTTTCGCCCTACTCTCCACATAATGGAGAAAATAAAGGATGTTCTTTAAGATAAATGATGGAGGCTTACCTTTCCTCTTCCAAACACATACTTGTCTGAGCAGCCGGTGACGGATGCTTTAGTTCCACTGTTGACAACTGTCAGATTGACACTGCTACAGGAATTCATTCTGGGCACACGGTCGGGGCTTGCAGGGTGTGCTTCATCTCGTAACATCTCGTGCTTAAGCAACTCTTTTCACTTGTGATCTAATTAATTACATCCAGTTAGAAGGGAACCCAAACACTCTATTTGTAATTTGAAGTTATTTGACCTTCTAGGAATATGAAGCGTGGAGCCGGTTGTGGAACCTGCTCTGGAGCTCTTCTCACAGGCTGGTATTTCCAAGTCTTGGATTTTGAAAGAACTGACCCATGGGGAATATTTCCAGCCTGAGGATTGATAGACGTTAATTATTTTTAAATGAGATGAGACTGCATCTGTATTTGTTTTCTCACCCTTGGTATTCAATATTTTACAATTTTATTTTGTAACCAACTGCGCCAAGCTTACATGCACACAGCGTTTGCAAACCTTATTTCCTAAAGGGATGTTTTCAGCCTTGACCAGGGAAATCCATTCCTGCAGTGACCACAGGAAATTAAGGACGATACAAAGACAGTGGCGCCTTGTCGAGCTTTCCCTGGTGTGTGGTTACTGGGGCCAAAGCACACTTCAGCCTCAGCGGCGGCTCAGGTAACGCTAACGTTCATTTCCAGTACATATAATTTAGCATCTGTGAACTGGAAAGTGCAGCGAAGCACGTGGTGAAGCCCAAATGAAAACAGCAGTTTCCTCTGAATCAGAGCGGTGGAACAAAAACCCTTCTGAAGTGTGGGAAGGGATGAAGTTGTAGGTGTCGGAAAAAGCAGCAGCAACCTCTATGTTCTACAGCTGAAACAGCCCAGCGCAGGGAGCTGTTGGTGGAGGGTTATTTAACAGGGCTCGGCATTTTAAACAAACTTTCTCAAAACTGAGTTACCGCTGGGACGGAGCTTTGAGAGTTAACAGTGTTCGTACCTTTTATTCCCACTCTTCCTCCTCACACAGCTCAGTTTGAGTGGTGAGTCCTCTGGAAGGAGAGCGTGTGACAGAGGTTGCTCTGGCGTAGCCCTGTCCTCTGGAGGTGTGAGGTGATGTCCTTGTCACCAGAGAGGCTGAGGAAGGGAAGGAAGCAAAATCTGGCTGAAGGAAATGGTGTTGGCCCTTCTAGCAGAGGAGGGAAGTACCGGAGAGAACACAGGTGGTGGAAAAGAAGTGGCAGAAAAGGAAAATCCAACCGTGTTTTGTGTATCTGGTATTTTGTTTAGCTGAACGAAGAGATTCTTTCCTGATAAGGCGAGTTCAGATAAAGGGAGGAGACCCCGCGGTGTGTTTTGAGAGTTCAGGGTAGTTGGGATGATTTAAGGCGATTGTCATCTCCCCTGCAGTGGCTGAGGGTGTGCTGCACGCACGAGGCACCAAGTTTTGTCATCTCCCAAAGAAATGGACGCATTAACGTTCACACAAAGGGGAATGACTTCGTTTGCTTTAAATACAGCGAAGGTAAGCTACGGGCCAGGGGCCACGGGCCAGGGGCCATGGGCAGCCGGGCTGGGGGCAGAGCAAGGTGACCCTGCGTGAGAGCCGCGAAGCTCCTGTCGACCGCTCTGCCAGGGCTCTCGTGGGCAGTGCTTAAAGGTTTTACAGATGTGGTCACTCAGCCGCGAGGGTTACCTGTTTGCTCGAGATCTCACAAAAAAGTCAACACGCGGGGGCAGAAACCCAGGTCTTCCTCATGGCATTGCCGTCAGCCTCCGGGATCAAAGAAACCCCCACCTCACCCGCACCCAAGCGCCTGTGGACAAATGCCCATGTCCGATGCCAAGAGGCTGATCTCCATTAACCCCTGACCGGTTCAGAACTGGGCTGCATGGGTTTCAGGGGCCAGGAGGCAGGGACACTGCTTGACAGCCTGACATGAGGACGTCTGCATGTGACTGTTTTCTGAATTCTCACCCCTACTGTGCAACGGATTTTATCTAAATTTGAGATAAATACTCTACTTGACCTCAAGCTTTTTGTATTATTTTCATTTCAGTTGCTGATTGATATCGAAATCCGTATAAACTCCTGAAGTAAAACAGTCTAAAATAGTTTTTTGTCCATTTAAAAGGCATCTCAAGAGCTAAAACCCTCTCTAAAACTGGGGTTTTCTGAAATGTTTATCCCATCTTTTTCAATGAAAATAAGCGCTAAGTCCCAAATAGGTTTTAGTCACTTGAACAGAAACTTCACACCGGAGCTTGCATAGCTAGTCACATATTTCCGTCACACATTATAGAATAAACCAGTTACCAGAAAGAATCCAGGCTTGTCCATTTGAACTCGAGGGTGGTAAATAAAGGCTTTAAGAGCAAGGAAGGAGTTTTCTCTCTTCAGCTTTTTGAGACTTTTCCTTGTAAAGAGAACGCAGACGTTTTCCAGCAAGTCAGTCAGCTCGGACCCTTCATTAAAAACATACATTTTATGATAAATTATTATTGCTCAACCAGGCACAATTCTGTACGGGTAATTGTGCCTATATAACGATCTGTACTAATTGTATTAATGGCCACTTTTCCTAAGTTTGAGGTGCGCACAGCTACAAGGTGGCAACGCAGGACATAAACCAAAACAGCTGGAGGACAGGGATAAACTTGCTGGTCTACAACAGATAGATAAACTTCTGGTCACGAGAGCTGTTCTTTCCCCGCTCCTGGAGCCTCAGCCAGGACCTGCACAGTCCATAACACTCTAAACTGGAAAACGATGTTCTTGAAGTAACCTGAAGATACTGTAATGCCAAACCATGTCCGTGGGCAGCTGGCGTTTCCGATGGACTCGGCCTCCAAGCTGGTTCTCGCGGCATTTCTGCTGAGCGGTAAACACAGTGTGATTTGTGTCATAGGGATGATTTGCAATTACAAACTTATTAACAAAGTGCAGCGATAACAAGAGGGATAAAATGCCAAGATGTGGAATTGCTTAATTATGTGAAATAGTTCTACCAAACCGAGGGCTCCACAGAACATTTTTTCCTCTCTCTAATGAACAATCAGTTCTCGCTGAATTCTAATTAGCCTCGATAATGTTGATCCCACTCAAGTATTAGTGGCAGAAAATGCAAACCGAACGTTTCCATTTAACACTGCCCTCGGGTACAGCTGTGCTGCGCGAGTCATGCGGCAAGCAGCAGAACGCTGATGTCCCAGGCGGTGTCGAAAGGGGCCGAGAGTGATCTTCAGAGTCAGGAGGGCACCTGCGATAGGCAGAGTGATCTATTGTCACCTCCAGCGAGTTGCCCAATCTATCCCTTTCAAGCAGATTAAGTCTGTGAGCTTATCCAGACCTGTTTTAAAGCCTATTTGATCTTGAAATAGTACTGAAGAATCCAACAAGAAGAGGCTTGCAGGAGATTTTCTTGTTTAATCAGCATTGGAAATGTAAGAATTGGAAACTTGAGAATAGACCCCCCCCCCTTCAGCACCTTCCCTTTGCCAAGATTACAAAGTACTGAAGTACATGAAAATGAGAAGATGACAACTCTTCTAATCTGCCAAGCCTGAACCGCTCCCCATCCCCAGCACTGAACCAACAAATCAAGATATGACTCCTGGGAAGGTTCGGGTAGTTTCTGCATTGCAGACACACATCCCTCAGCCTGCTCTGTGTCACGCCGCTTCTCTGCTCGGGGAGACAAGCGCTACCCTCGTTATTTCTGCTGATCCCCTTTGCTGGAGCAGTCACAGCAGCTGCGTCACCCTCAGCTGCCTTTCCCACCCTCCATCCCCTCCTTGGCACTGGGGACCCCACAGCCCGGAGGCACACGCAAACCTCTGGGCCAGCTTGGGCAAAATCAGCTGCTGCAAAGGAAATTCCTTCCTATAAATCCCTGGTTGTATTCGAGAGCCCCCAAATTCTCTTCATGCCTTTCTTAGAAAGCAAAAGCCTCTTCCCCACCTCAATTCTCCTGGTGTCTGCCCACAAGGAAATAAAATATAACGTTGTATTAAATAGCAGCGGAGATCCACAGTGTCAATGCAAGGAAAGAGAAGCAAGAAATCATTCACACGCTCCCGAGCAGTTCCAGCACTGTTTTATTCCCGAGAGTAGGAGGGAGTTCAATTAATATTTCAACTGACAACGTTCCATATATCTATCTGCAAGGTACATAAGTGGCTGGTTGTTAATGATGTCCACAGTAATGAGGATGGAGATTTTAGCGTTTTCCGAGTTTTGAATATCCTCAGTATTACAAGAAATTCTTAATTTTGCAAACTGAAGTTGTTAACACAACCGTCTGAAGTGGTGCAGGTTAAGTCCCTGCACATGAGGAGAGGTCTTTCCCACGTTATTGGCTTCGTCATCAGAGATATTGAATTTTAAACTGAAACGGAATCAGGTCCCTTCCCTTTAACAAAACTCTTGCAGTCTCCAGTAACAGCATGAGTCGCTCCCTCATACTTGAGGCACTTGAACTGGAACAAAGCACTCTGTCTTGATCTACTTTCTCCCACTCCTCCTTGCCAGCCTCTGCTTTTTTTAGTGCATTAACCCCATGCAGATTTGCTGCTTTACACGTCCCAGCAGTGAAGAGAAATGAAACACATGCTAAAAAAGAAAGAAAACCCAATTTAAGCAAAAGTCTCTCAGAGGGCTGGGTTGCTTTGTATTTAAATAGAAAAGGAGGGGTAGGGAAAAACCCCCTCTCGCTGTAATAACGTACTGTGGGTCAGACCACGCCAATGGAGCGGTAGGTGCTGGAAGTCCCCACGATCTGTTGAGCCTTTACACAGAGATGGAAAATAGCTGTTCGTGTTGAATGTCAAACCGTCGGCCGTGCCCGTCACAGAATGCAGGCTTTGTTCTCCCCCAAGCCGAGCTTCTCCAACTCCAAAATATTTTACCAGAGAATATTTTTGGTTCTGTAACCATACTGATGTAAAATGACTCCTTTCCAGGCCATTTCTGGTGTGCAGACAGAAGCACAAGATGAAGCTATGCCATTTCAGAGCCATGTCATAGTCGAGAACAGGTATCAGAAAAGAGCTCCCGGGGCGGTTTTTTCTTGTCTCTGTGGAGACATGACCCCATTAGCATCACGCCACAAGCTCTGCACAAGAGCTGTAAGATCGTGCTTCAGGTTCTTCACCTGAGCAGCACAGCAAAGCCAGAGCAACAGCCAGATCTCGCTCAGCTCAGCGGGCAGCTCTGCTCAGAGCCAGGATCTCTTCCTGCAGGGACTGGCCACGAGCTCAGCTTCCTTCCTGGCTGAGGTTGATTTATTTAGATGGATCAGTGCTCACTTCTCTGCATATCATCCGTGGAGGCTTTCAGACTTCAGACAGAAACTCCTTCCTATTGCTCTGGCACTTCAATCCCATGTGCAATTTTCTTCTTTTCTGGGTTTGGTCCAAACCTCATAAACTAATGTGTGTTAGCACCTAATCTGCATACATCTTCTACAGCCCATTCACACTCCGGATTACCTCACCTTAGCCAACGAACACCTCATCTCCCTTTCCAAAACCTCTTGCCTTACACCTTCCATGAGGCAAGCACGTTCTCATTTTTTCTTGCTTTAAGGCTCAGGAGGTCTTTGCTATTCTCAGTTTTGTGACAGCAACTCGTTCGGGATATAGAAGAGCTTAATATTTTCAGAGGACCCCAAATTTCCTTCACACCTGGACCCATGGCGTTATCTCCGCCCCTCCCCATACTTATATACCTGTATGTGTGAGTGTAGATGAGACGATGCTGATCGCAGGCTTTGGGGGGTACATTCGTGGAACAAAAGACACTGGCATTGTAGCAATTAATCAAATATCTAATTCACACACCTTTATGGCTTTGCTGCTCCAGTCCCCAGGACACCGGAGGGTGCTGCTGGGTGCGTTACCCAGACGCACTGGCCTTGGTTCAGACTTTCCCCAAGAAGTGGACTCCCAGGCTCTGCCCCAGATGAGGTTTTTGTGTCCAGCTCCTTTCCCAGAACACTTGGCTGAGCATCCTCTGGCAATCAGTTTTACTGGGGCAACTGGAAAGTGTGCTGAAGTTCACAAGCCATGCGGCTTTAGAGAAAACATCAAGTCAGTAAAGAGCATGGCAAAATACACCTCCTTTTACTTCTTATTTTTAAACACAAAGTTTTTACACCTATAAATACGTATTCTTCAGCACAAGCAGTGCATATGCATGACACCTTCTGTGGGATATTGAAATGGAAAAGGAAACAGAAAGCTCAATAATATCAAACTAAAGTGAAAAAGGAGGTTAAACAACAAGGAGAAACACAAGTCAACCTTTTTTCCTGGCAAGTGTACCTGCATCTCCCCACGGATCTAAAAGCCAGCGTGACTCTGTGAACTCACACACCAGCAGTGAAATGAAGAGCCGTGTAGCCCACTGGCCCAGCACAAACTTGTTGAGGCAATTATTCCAGAAATCAGCAGCTTTTCATTTCTCATATTTAAAAAAAAAGCATGAACAGGGACTTCTGTTCAAATCAATTATTCAGATCTATTAGCTTACAAAGTCAATACATATTCTACAGCAGCAATTTACGACACAGAAAACCAGTGCAATTCCCTGTTGTTGATCTTGGCTCTGGATGAAAACTACCAAGTACGAGAGAGCCGTGAGCACCGGTTTGAGCAGACGCTATAAAGTTTCTTCACTGCTGTAGGTGACACCCTATCCCTGCTCCCAGTAAGTGCTTGGACTTGCACAGCTCTGTCTGCCTGCCTGGAAAATCATGCAGAGCAGATGCTTTTTGCAGTAGCCCTGTTTATGCAAACGCTGTAATTGTCTGCCTTGGCATCACAGAAGCCCTTCGCAGAGCCAGTGGCTCCATCACCCCCAGCACCATGGGATGGGCAACCACAGCCATGCCCTGGGCCAGCACCAAAACCTGCCCTTGGTACCCACCTCTGCTTCTGGACAAGCCGCTCTCCAGAAGCGTCGAGTTCTTTCCACAATCTCCAATTTCACTTTAGCAAAGCAGAACATTTTGCAGGCTTGACAATGCTTTTTTGTTTGGGTTTTTTTTTAATTTTATATTGAAGTCTCCCCTTCAAAGCCCCTAGCAGAGCTTTCGCCAAGAAAAAGTTACAGAATAAAACTGCTACGAGTGGAGACACAGCAACATCACGTCCTGCAGTCACCTTTTCCCCGTCTCTGCCATATGCTGCAAGAGAAAGTACAGCAACTCACATCACCGCTGATTTTCTTCCTGTGCCACTCTTCCTTCTCTTCCTTCTGAAGGATCATGATGGACCCTGCGCTAACGCGAGGGAGTCAAGGACTGACCAATGCCTGCTGTGTTTCTCTCTGGCTGTCTGTTTTCATTGAGCACTGGTGTGATAGAAAAATAAACCAATAACGAGACTGAAAATCAATGACAGCAAAGCCGTTAAAGACACAAGGTCAGGAAGAGGGCAGAAGTTCAGTTTTTAAAGTACATGGTGCTGCTGCAAGCGCACACCAGTCTCACCAGACCAGTCACATCTGTCCGGGCTGAAGCCCTCAGAAGTTATTGACACTCACTTCAAAAGATTTTGAGGCCAGTTTTTCAGGAGGCAGATGAAAAACAGGCACTGAAGCTTCCCCAGGGTGGGCATTGGGACACTGCTGGCAGGTGACAGCCAATGTTCCTCCAGACGGGCACTGAGCGGCAGTAACAACACCCCCCTAGAAAGCGCTGATTTCCCCATCACCTCAGGGCTGGGACGCTTGATGTGACATGGAGGAGGCTGCACCCTGGCTGAGGTCCTGCCTGTGGACCATATCCCTCCTCACAGGCTGGGGAGCCACATGGCTGCAGGAAGAGCTCTGGCAGAGAGCAGCTTGAACCCTGAGGCTTTATTCGAGGCCACAGGAGGGGCGTTAATGGTATCACAGATGTTTGCGATTTCCTACATCACACTTCTCCTACATCACAGGCTGGAGGAGGGGCTGAAGGGAAGGAACCTGCAGATCCTCCGTCAGGGCTGTCTCTGCCACCCTGCAGCACGCCACGACCGTGTTTTTGATCACACGATGCTCGATGCTGCAATGCATCACCCATGTCCATGAGCCACAGCGCTCCTGGCCCCCCAGCAGCGCTGGGCGTCAGCCTCTTCTGCGGAGCCACCGGCACCTTGGAGGGGTGTTTGGATGCACATTTCAAACTCACTAAGACACGTGGTAAAAATAAGGTGAACACGTTCATGGATGTCTTCTTTCCCCAAGGAATCGTGACATAATTGCTTACAAGCATTTGCTTATCCAGTGAATGAAGTAATTAACTTCCAAACGAATCACATTGGGCAATGCACGGTCAATTACCCACCAGTTTAGAAGAAAAGTAGTTATGTACTGCAGCAAGCTAATTAAAATTTTTGCTATTTTTCTTCTCAGATACTTAGATCACAGTTAAACAGCATCATTAGCTAATTAGAATCAGAACCAAATGAAATCAAAGCCTGCTGTATCTAAAATAAATACTGCTTCCCTCGTAAAGTGAGCTGAGTCACCCAGCAAAATATTGCTTTGGAAATGATTTACGCTACCTCAGACTGAAAGCACTTCCTACAGCGAGGGTTTTCTGGTGGCACTGGTCAAAATTATGGAAAGTCACAGGAAATCTGCCCGTGCAGGCTGACGCAGCTCCGAGCAGCCAACGGGTGGGCTTGTCTGCTCCGAGTGATGCATTTCACAACAAAGACGATGAAACGTGGAGCACACAAACCCCCTCGTGTTCAGCAATGACATTTTATACCTTCCAGTGGTTTCTCATCAGACCCTTTTTAACGTTAAACTCTCCTGTGCAAATCCGGTGCTCGGACACGCCGAGCAGGTCTCGCTGCAGCATGTGCATCGCCTCACACCTCCGGAACACCAAGAGCCGCTTCGCTGTCATGAGGTTTGAAGCAAGAAGTGAGGAGAGCCTGACAGCAGGCTGTTAACGCATGGCTTGCCAAAAGGTCACATCCAGTGTGATACCACCAGCTTCACAGACACTTGTCGTCTTTAGCGTCGCCCACAGAGAAAATCCTAAATTTAAATGCTAAGTAGTGCTTAGGAGGATGCCATGAATTCAGACTCCCACTCTGACACAGTTTAAGGCAGGATAATGCTGACGTTCTGTGATTTCAAGCTAAAACTTTTCCTGGTTTCTCCTGCTTATGTATCACTTTTCTCCCTGAGCGTGTGCGAGTGGCTTTTCTGCACACAACCCGAGCGATTCTCTGCAGAGGAATAACACACGAAGCCTGGTGGTCTGACAGCTGTCCCTGCCTTCACACGCACGTCGGGTGAACGGAAATCGTTAAAGGATGAATGGATCGTTACACCAGGTTGCACATGGAGCTGGAGAACCTCTGATAGCTGGGGGAATACGTGGTCTCTGGGGCAGCTCCCCCAGGGGGTTGCTGCGAGTCTGCCCTGAGATGTTAACCAGGATTTTGCACTGGTGTTCGGCAGGATAGAGCCTGGCTCGGCGACTCGGGGCACCCTGAAGAACCAGTAATAAGTCACTGTCCTCGTGACCGCGGGGCGAACTCTACAGAGGTGATTCAGTCGGGCTCAGCTCTCTCCTGCCGGCTCTCTCCTGCTCCTCATGCTCAGAGGAGTTTTTTCACTTGTTCAGACAAAGCCAACCAATTTGCAAAGTTCCCACAGAAATGCTGCGAGAGGTTTGCAAAGGTGAAAACACAAGGAGCACCCGCTGCTCGCCACCAGCAGACACACCGGTCTGGTCCTCAGCCACCCCCGTGCCCTCGGCGAGGAGGTGTCTCGCTGCCAGTGACTTCTGAGCCGGGTGCCCCTGGACTCCCTCCAGTAATGAGCTCAGCTCCCCATGCTAATGACCTGCGCCTTATTAGTAAGCAATGCCGTGTTGCTGGGGGCTGCGGGCTGTGCAACAACGACGGTGTCACCTCCGACAAGTGATGAGGGCACTGCTCACACTGTGTACGGTTAGCCCCATTGTCATTCCTAAAGGCAACTCAGTGTTTTTAAGGTGTATTTTTTAATGAGAAAACCGCTTGTGCTTAGAAACCCTGTTCAGCAGGGACACGGAGCACAGCGCTTGGCACTGCACTCGCTGTTTTCTCACACAGCTCTTCTTGGGATATTTCCCTTCCACCCTGTACAAACCAGTCTGTTAATGGGAAATCATACGAAAAATCACAGCTGGCTGGGAAAGTCCCAGCAAAGTCCATTCACACACTTGCCATAATCTCACATGTCCCCTTGGCAAGCGGACAGACATTTTTCAACACATCTTTCATACATCTATTTACTTTAATTAGTGACTACGTGTATTCCTGGCTGTTTCTGAAAGCAGGAATTAAAAGCTAATCCCTAAATAAAGAAAAGTCAGTGATTCCAAGAGCCGAGGATTCTCCACCTCTCGGGTTTATCTGATCCTGCCTCGCACACAGAGTCTTCTGTTACAAACAACGCTGCGCGGAGCTGGGACGAGGGTGGAGTGTTTGGGTCCAAGAGCTGGACCCAGCAGCCACTCGTTTCAGTCAGCCCTCACGGTCCCTGGCTGCTTTGCCCGGTGCAAGGCTGATGCCTCCAACAGAACAGGGCTCCGCACCTTCCCAGCTTGAGGAGCTGCTTGCTTTGCAGAGCGGAGTAACTACTTTAAGGCAGGTTTTGTCCCATTCTACAGTCCATGGGTCAAAGTGTCGGGTTGCTGCAGAAGTACAATCACCCATTTGTTTCGTTTTAGAAATGGCTAATATAAAATCTAACCACAAAAACTTGGAAATGACCTTAACCAATCTTCCAGAAATCTTAAAATCCCTTAATCTGATGAAGCATTTTGACCTCTGAGCATTAGGTGGATTAGTGCCTTGGCTGCTTCTGCAGTAATCACTCCTCAAAGTCTCACAGAAAGCAAAAACTCTCAAAATGGCAAGTTTAGTCTAAACTTTTTCTTGTCTAGGTAAAGCAGCCCCTACATTTTTTGCTGAGGTAACAATCCATTATCCCAGATGTTCTTTTCAATTCATTTTGCATTACATGTCACTGCCTGCTCTGCCACTTCCCACATTGTTTGAAACGCAAAAATAAGGACATTGTTTTAAATTCTTCATTAAAAACTACTAAAAAAGCATTGCACACATTCATGACTTCCCTCTTTTCACTTACTTGCAGCAGGGAGCCAACGTTTTTATTTCCTGGTAAACATCACTGGATATTCCTGGATTTTAAATCATTTCTTCCTGATAGCGGGAGCTTGTTTTAGGCAACAGCTGGTAGGACATCATTAGCAGGACGCCTTTGCAGGACTTCCGTTGATTTTTGACGGCTTTGACCAATGCAAATGCTGTTAATTTGGATCCCTGTGGCACAGGAAATACAAAGCATTGATACCACCCACTAGCCAGGTTACATGAGGAGAAACATCCAGTAATACTCAGATGGATTCGGTGTTGCCTAGAGGAACTAAAGTCTGCAGTTCAAAATGGGGTTAAATTGTATTTCTCTTTTTAAAGAGACCCAAAGGCTACATCCCTAAGGGAGAGGGGACGTCCCCAAGGGAGAAAGGGCGTCCCCAAGGGAGAGTGTGCATCCCTGGGCAGGGCAGCCCATGGGTGATGGGCACCCATCACCTCTGACTCCTTTCAGGGAGAAGTTATGGCAGGTGGTGAGGATAACGTGGGTTATCCACAGAATCCTGTTGTTTTGTTCCTCCCTCGTTCTCACACTGCAAGTGAAAAGCCGATCGGCATTAGGTCCATATTTGTGCAAGAATGATTTCTGCAGCTTCTGGTCAGCCAAAATGGACATTGCAGGCTTAGGAGTCTGCTGCACCTTCTGCTCGCAGGGTGCCTGCCAGCAGCTCCCCATGGCTCCCTCGTGCCCGCAGCGCTCTGGCACCAGCAGGTTCAGCCGCCTGCGCCAGACGTGCAAAGACCCCTCCTGGGTCCCAGCAAAGAGAGGATCATTGCAGCACTTCAGGTGCTGCGGGTTTGTGATGGATTTGTGGAGCAGCTTCAGGCACGGCGTTTACTGCACTGTGCCCCCATCCAAAACATGGTTCCTACGTCTGTAAGTTACTTCTCCAGCTCCTAAGACAAAAAGGAAACATTCTAAGATCCAGGTATTACCAATTCTAAAGCCCAGGGGATGATCACTCCGGGGCAGCCCCGCAGCGCTGCCGTGGGGAGGTGCCGGCGCACAGACCCCACCGCTTCCCTTCTGGTTTGCCTCTCATCATCTCGCGTTCTCCAGTGATCAGCTGGGAGCCACAATTTCCATTCTAAATTGCGAGGGGGGGCTGGGGCTCGCTGCACCATTTCTGTCCGCAAGCCACCCCAGTAAGAAAGAGGTTTGGAACCTCTGTGGCCCCAAGCCGGCTCTGGCAGCCAGAGACGTGCACCCAGGGAAAACGGCGAGGTCGTTCGGCCCAGCGTGGTCATTACAAACAAACGAGGGAAAGCAAATATTTGACATAGTTCAAATTTCTGTATTTGTCTGGTCCTGCTCTCAGCCACAGGACGAGCTCTGACAGCACTTTTAATTAATTCTTAGTTACATCATCTTACAGCATTTATAACACCTTTAGACTGGACCTCGGAGGAAATGCTTTTCATTTGCTGTCGTCACGTTCGTGATGCCTAGACACGTTCTCAGGCTGCAGCCATCTCCACAAATTAATTCATTGCTCCTACAACTGCAAGGCTTCCTCGCGGGGAGCAACAGGAGGGAACTGCAGAGGAAGATCTGCTTGATTACAGCTTGATTTCTTCATTACAGTGTTTGGAGCACTAAACCCACAGCTCCGACAAAATGAGAGTGCACAGAGCCCCAGACTGTGAGGTAAAAGCTCACCAAGGGGCCGTGATGTTATTTTGGCATGATGCTCATCTTGCACAAACGTTTTTTCTGTTAAAAGCACCTTCTTATTCCACTGTGATACCACACACAGCGTCTGGCCTTGCTCACGTGCCTGATCGCTGTCAAAGCGATTTTCCGCAGACGCAGAAACATTTGTCTGGCAGCTACCGAACGAAGCAGCAAATTTCTGTGCTGCCAGAAGTCTGCCTATGGACTGTGGGCTGTGTAACGTAACCTGTGCTGCGCCGTGTCACTGCCTGAGCAGCGGAGGAACTCCAGTTAAATCACAGTTCTCCCATGTTTCCTTTGGCAGGGGGCTGAAAGTTCCTGGAGGAACCTGCGCAAAACTCTTCCCTGAGCACTGTTCCCTGGAATTTCACAGCCAGCAAAGGGGGAATCTCGCAGCCCCAGCTATGTGAAATGAGTGCAGATACTTATCCCGGTTATCATGAGGAAACGGTGGGTAACACAAGCGCATGGGCGTCTTGGAAGGCTCTTTCCTCCCATCGTGGGCTGCTCACCCAGCACTCCGAGGCAGCGTGCGAGGAGTGACCCGTCATCCAGCCGTGACACTGAGGCAGATTCTAGTCTCATACACGTTTCAGCATATAAAGTAAGTCTGATATCAGTCCTCTCTGATTGCCCTGAAGACACATCCTCTATCATCCTACAAGGATCCGGAAAACTCCCAAGACGCCCTAAGTCAGTCCTCCCAGGACCCCTTTCTGGTCCTTCCCCTCTCCTCCTAGGCACAGAGGCCTCTGTTTCTAGCTGTGAAGCTTGTCCTCGCCGGGGTCAGGTCTGCCATCCTCTCTCCTGGGAAGGTCAACAGTTAACCCCCTCTAGTCTTCCTCCATCTTTCTTGAGGAAGCTCCTGGAGAAGGCCTGCCGACATCTGCCTGCCCTCCCAACCAAATCCAGCCAGAAAGCACGTGTCCTGCTGAAGGTAGGGTGGACATCTCCAACGGGGCCAACCTCTCTGTGTTATCTAGATTTAGGGCTTTATACCACCATCACAGCACAGGTTGCTGAGAGCTCAAACAGCTACAGGACATGAAAAGGTGAACCCTGATCTTCTGGCAGAAGTCAGTGGTGCAGATGGCTCTTCAGATTTCCTCCTGAGGGGAAAAAATAGTTGGATCAAATTTTAATATAGCAGTAGCTGTAACTTGTATTGCAATGTCCGTATCAGACACACTTGGACAATAACGTATACAAAAGGCATCTAGCGTAGACACTCCTCAAGGAACAGAAGAGCAGAGAAAATTTCTCCTTGAGTCGTGACTGACTCACTAGTGTTTTGCGGGTAAATCTCAGATCATACAATGAAAGTGCAGATTTATTGTAAAACCTCTCTGCACATGGTAGTTATTATATCTCAAGTTTTTGATGTCACTCAGGACAAGAGGACAAAAAATCTTGTTGCTCTTCTCTGAAAACCCAAAGTCCCAAAATTCATTATTGGAGACAACAACTCTCCTTTGAGCACTGTGCGCCACCAGTCATCTCTCCAGTCCCCACCTGGATTTAGTTCATCAAAGTAAAACTTTTAGGAAATATCTTTTAAAATCAAGAAAACTATTGCAGATGATGTTTAATTTTATTGCAAGCAGAGTCCTCTATTTGTTAAATTGAAAATATTTTCACCTGATACTTTGGAAATGAAGTCATGACCTTTAATAACTCCATTTCGTCTAAATGAATAAATAGAGCTTGAAGTGAATCGAAAGTCTTCCCAAGCGCTAACCAGAGTATATCCTCCATATCCAGCAGTCATTAATAGTTCACCCAATAGTGTCAGAGGACATTGTCAAGGTTGATGGACCCAAAACTTGCCCTTGTTTTGGTGGTGCTTCCATGGAAGGGGCTGTCGTAGGGGAAGCAGTCACCCCGGAGAGTGAGACTGGTTAGTAGTGGTTTTCCCCAAGCGGGTTTGGAGGGATGGGCAGTGGTAGATGGAGATAATAGGACTTTTTTTTTTTTTTCCTTTTCTTTTAAAAGCACAAATTGTGATTCACCCCAATTTTCAGTTCTGGTTGGTTGCCAGTATTCAGTGACAACCAATATCAGCACAGGCCTTTATGCCTCCCCGTGGTGTCGTGAACAGCAGAGTAGAGAAAACTCCTCCACAACCGTGTCGTGATTTGTTGTCTGCTCTTCACTTGCTTAATCTTCTGTCAAGTTAAGTTTGAGCTAATCGCAGTTTCCTTTGAGATGTGTTTTAGCTGAAGTGGTTTGGTACCAGATGATCCCCTGATAACCGGCCACGGGGAGGAGTCCTGCGGGCAGGTGCCGTGTAAAAGGCTGCACACACGCGTGTGCACCACAGGGCAGAGCGTGCGGTGATGGCTGAGACATCTGCCCTGATCAGACAGATTGCCTTCAGCTTCCCTCAGCATTCATTAGACTAACTATTGTCTGGAACCACCAGTACCTCTGCGAGGATTTATGCGTTCTCCCTGCCGTTGGTGGCTGGCGTAGGTGCCGCAGGGCTGCATCCAGGCTGATGCCGGCAGGGCCTCTTGTCTTCCAGGCACGGCGCGCACCCCTTCTCCTTCGCTGAGCATTTTAATGTATCAGCACTGGGGCAATGCGGAAAACGTTTAATACCGTTTAAAAATAAATGCCCTCAGTGGGCAGCCACTGAGGAAATAATCGATCAAGGGTCATAAAGAGTAGCCCCAAAGACGAAGCCAAGCTGACAACTTGATGCTTTGACAGCTCAGGTAAGGTGAAGTGCGAAATTCCAGTGTTAGTAACATCAGCTCACCTGAGCGTATCACCTAGAGAGCTCTGCTAGCACTGTGACCTGACCTCAGCCAAATACCCACAGCCCATTAAAGCCAGCGGGGTTTAAGCGTGTGCCCAAGTGCTTCACTGACTGAGCATGGCTTGTGCATCTTTTTTAAGGTAACTGGATACTGACTGCATTGCTAAATCAAGGACTATGATTGGAATATGGACTTTAAAAACAATTTACATTTATCTAGAGGACATTTAAATTTACAGAAAAAAAATGTATTTGTTTTGCCAAAGTTTTAACCTGAAGCCGCTTTACTGGTCAGGGAAATAAGCATAGCGGCGATAAATCACTCAGCATTGTTCCGGAGAAACAAAAAGATATTGGACACATTTATATGTGTTCCATATTGTTCTGTGCAAGATAAGGTCTTACTTTATTTGGAGTAATCTCTTCCTCGACCTCCCCAATGAAATAAAAATGCTTGGCGAAGTCAGGAGGAAAAGACCTATTTGTAGGGTTACCGACGAATACTAAAGATGGAAATAAAACGGAGCACAAGGAATACAGATAGTCAGCATGAAAACTGTGCTGGTGTTTGTTGCCTTCTGAGTCACAACAGCGCAGTGAGGAGAAGCAGGCACAAGAACAACACTGAAGCACTTTGATTTCGATTCAGAGTTTCAAATATCTAGTATTTTATGGTTATGTAGTCACAGAATCACAGACTGGTTTGGGTTGAAGGGACCTTCAGAGCTCACCCAGTCCCAACCCCAAGGGCCAACCTGACCTGGGGCGCTGCCAGGGATGGGCCAAATGATAATGTCACCTAGAGGATGGTCACGTGGAACAATGCTGTGCACACCGAAACAGCGGTGAATTTTGCCCTTATAAAGTGAAGATTTTCTCATGTTTTGCCCACAAGAGGACTCTCTGTTTAAGGAGATTTAATTTTGTGGCACCTGCTAAACTGTGAATATGTTCTAACGTGAACTTTCCTAAATCACTATCCATTAAATGTAATGTTTTGAACTGGCAGCTGTTAAACATCGTTATACGATGTGCACTCTAATCATTGAAATCACAGGGGCCAGAGTCTCAGCTCGATGCCAGTATCAGCTCAGAGTAAATCCATTATTATAGTGGGGAATTACTTCAGGCTTACATGAGCACAGCGGAGATTTAAAACTGGCCCCTGGTTTTCAAGCTCTAATGAAGCTCAATTGTACAGAGCTCTCGAAAGATTCTGTTTTGGTCTGCGGTGTGTACGATCAGGAACATTGGTCATTTAAAAGATAAAAAAGCTAAACACAAAACATGAACATATGTAGATGTTTAGGCCACCGGGAATAAAATTCTCCAATTAAAATACTAATAAATGCAGAATATCCCCTCCCTTAATTAATTGTTTAAGTAAACACCAAGACTAGGTGAAATACGTCTATGATTATTTAACACAGAGAAAAATCAAGAAGGTTGACTGAATAACAATTCCTCAATTAACACACAATGGAGAACATTTGAGTTTTAATTAATCCTTATTGGCACGGCAGTAACTTCCACAGAGAATCCATTCTGACTCATTTCATAGGCAGGCGCTTCAAGTTTAGGTAATTTTGACATTTGGTGTCTAATATAAATCTACTTATTAAAACTGATAGAAATACATGGGATTAAAATCAGATACAAAGGGCAAGTACACGTTGGGAGCTGATGTCTCCATGCAGAGCATCGCTGCTATTGACAGAACATGACACGCCTGGTTTCCTTGCCCTGCGGATGCCAAATGGTTTGATTTTCTATCGTTATTATTTGGGGGGTTAAATCCTTTCCTGTAAATGCTCAGGAATAGATAAACTGGCCTGGGCTGAGCTGGTAGGTCGGACTAATAGTGACCAGCACCAAGGTCGGCCACCCGCGCTCACCCGTCGTGGGTGAGCAGAAGGGCGGGTGTGCAGCGCAGGCACTCCCGCAAGCCCAGCTAATGCTGTAGCCGCGCTGCAGCAGTCGGTGTAACGGCGGCGTCCCCGCTGCTCCCGCACACCCGGCTGCAGCAGCTGGCTCCTCCAGATGGCTGCCAGTTGGAGCAGCTCTTGCAAGAAAGTCGTATAAAATTTAATACGCTTAACTAATAGGTTTCCACAGACGTTTATTTAAATGTCATATAAATTTAATAGAGTTCACTATTTTATCAAAGGCCTTTAATTTTCTGTTGCATTCGGCAGAATCACCTGGAACACCTGCGGCTCCGTAGCTGGCAGCTGAGGACCTTGTTTGACTCAGGAGCTACTCCGCAGGGGACCATGAAAGGGAGCTAAACCAGCAAGACTCTGTTCAGGGGTCCTAAATTCCCAACAAAGAGGTCCGTGCTTCCACTAGGAGAAGACGGAAGCTGACTGCTGTAAAGGCAGAGTAAGCCCCGTTCCACTCGCTAGTCATCCCAAGTCTCTCAGTCGCCCATCACGAGGAGCAGACCTGCTGTCCAACGCGCGAGAAAGGAACACGTTTTCTTTCTGATCATGTTGACGCGCCCGCAGGCTATCTAATGGAACAAATGTTTAGACACCCTTACTGACAACACTCAGGTTTACAGGCAGGACGAGGTAACCGATGTTTTAAAAGACCTCTCAAGTAAGGTGTAATAACTCGGTATCTAAATGTTGCTTTTACAAAAAGCACCCGCAGCGGTTTCGCTGTTGTGCTGCATTTCGATCTTCACACCAGTTTTTGAGCTGTATGTTCTGAAGTTCACTAAATCTCTTCGCATCCCTCAGTGACACGGCAGACTTTCTTTATTTTTAAGTTCTGATCTTTCATAACCTTAATTTCTTTTTCTTGCAAAACAGAGGTATTTATGTCTGGATTTATAGCTACCTCGCCGAATTTCTGTTTGTGTTTTAGATTAGATAAGCAAAGGGAGACTGTGGTATATTGTACTGCTGATCTGATCTAGAGACAGAATCATGCTGGGGCTGGACAAGATGGAAAGTCTGGAGATCTCTTTATCTCCGTGAAACCCAGCAAGGTGAGTGTTGTCTCCCTCTCGACATGTAAAGAATTTTTGTGGTTTTCTTGCCTCTGATCTTTCATTATTATCGTATGTTTGCTCAGGGCCAAGACATGCCCAGAACAATTCAATGCCAAATGAAATTCGACACTGTGCTACTTTCATAAACAACAGCAGGATGGTCAACAGAAGAGCAGAGCGAGTCTTCAGAAAAGCCACAGAGAACAGAGGGGCCCAGGCTAAAACGCGCTTGGGAGAGAGCCCGTTGAGGGCTCAACACCTCTCATTTATTTACCTCTAGACGATGCATCCCACGTACCCTATCTCACATCCTTTATGGAGAGAAGCTGTTGAGTTTATCCAGGGGTCTGCCCCCCTTCCCATGAGCAGAAACATTCCCCCCTGAGCAGCCCACAAGCACGTAACGCCTGCTCACAGGGTTTGCAGAGGAGAACAGAGCCACCCGTCACGTGCCTGGAGGTTCACTGGCGTGGGTCATTCGCAGGAGCTTGGCATCAGGTGGGAGGGGAAGACATAGCTTTCATGTCCATTTTCTTCCAGGACAAGGCAAAACCTCGTAGGTAGCTTTGTCCTGGCCTCTCGGTTCGCAAGGTAAGGGGAAACGCAAAGATCCAACGGAAGGAGTCAACTCCAGTTCGCTGTGACGCTCCTGAGACCTCCCACACTACGCCTCTCGAGTGCCCTTTTTTGTGCCCTCTCTTCAGGCAGATGGTGCCGTTGTCTATGGCAAACACCCAGCAATGCGAAAGCCTTCGCAGCCACCTGGAAAGGCACCCTGTGCCCACGGCAAGAGATGGGCGAGGAGGGCATAAGGACAGAGCAGACACTTGAGCTGGCAGCAGCCAACAAGGAGCCGCTGGAGCAGCCCCTTGGTGTGATCTTGTCTCTTGAGTCAGGGCTCTCCCTCCTCGCCGCTGGGATATACGGGGAAATGAATGTGTGTTTTCATGCTGCTGGGAGGGGTTGCCCACTGCAGTAGTCAGAGCCAGCCCAAGTCCCGCAGAAGCGCTGGCAGCCGTCGCTCACGATGGCGAGAGCTGGCCTTACCGTCGCTGTGCCGCGGGCCGCGCCAGCGCCCAGCCTCACCCTGCCGTTCAGGGGCAGCCTGGGGCTGGGTGCGTGGAGCGGAAGGGCCCAGACCAGGAGGATTTCGGTTCACTCGCTCCATGCGACGCCTGGTGTTTGCACAGCTGGGCCTCTGCCGAGCGCCAGCGCCGGCGGAGGGGCTCCGCGTCTCACCTCACCCTTTTTCTCAGGAAACCTAATGCCCAAACGGGAAAGCTGAGAATATATCCGTCGTGGGCAGTGGAAACATATGAACCGAACCACCCCTTCAAAAATGGGGCTTTTATAGCAGAAATGCCACAGCAGATTTGTTCTTTCCAGGGGCGTGTTTACGTTGCAGATGAAAAGGCCTGTCTCAGGGTCCGATGTGCCCCAGCAGAACAGGGCTTCCTAGAAGGCGTGCGTGTCTAGACAGCCCATCGGCAGCCTAACGGCCGCGCGGGCCCAGCGGCAGCCGCAGAGCTGTCAAAACAGCTCCTTGTGTAGCCTGTCACCGAGCCGTCCCCGGAGCGAAGCCTCAGTGCCCGGCGGTTATTGCACGACGACGGGAACAGCCGTGGGGCGATGTACGAGGAAACGGCTCTCCGCCACAATCCCAGCGGCGCCTGAGCCCGTGCCTCGCGCACGGCTGTCCGTTAGGGCTGGCGGCAGGACCACAAAGACCTCCCCAAAGCAGCCTGAGCTCAGGGACTACGCGTCCCGAGGAGCCCTGCAGTGCTCGAGTGAGAGTTGTCTGAACGCGTGCGCAAGCAGCGGGGCGTTTCAAATCCGTCCTCCAGCGCAGCTTGGTAACGATCAAGCATGCGGCTCTTTATCGGCTTTTCTGGGAAGGTAACTGTTTTAGGAAGGAAGGCTCAAAGAGCGGCAGCGTGCTAAAAGCCTGCTGAGGCTGCACCGCCGTGCAGACATGGTGCGGGGCTCTGCAGCCCGCCGACCTGCCGAGGAATGCGGGAACCGCTCCCGGCTGCTCTGCTGGCGCGGGGGGCTTCTGTAGGCGTGTGCTGCTTCATCGATGCGGTGAGAGGGCTCTGACAGCCACGCCACTCCCCATCCAGCTTCTCTGGCTTGTACATTGGCATGTATAATGTGATTTATTCCGCACCCTTCCCTGCTGTCTCATCCTACCAAGTTCTGTGCAGGTTTTTTAGCAAGCGATAGCAGCAGCCTGTGTTGAATTTCTGAGCTTTCTGAAACTTGGTTTTTCTTCAAATCAGTCTAAAAGATGTACATGCTGCTGAAGTGGGAGCGTTTTTCCAACCCCTCGTTGCCTTAATTCTGTTGGGTGGCTTCATTTCAAAGTTGGTTTTGCTATTCTTTCACTCCCAGCCCCTACACAAGGACATCCCCTTCCTCATTCTGCATCTGGAGAGCAATGATTTCTTCACGATTATTTTCTGTCCGCAGCGTAACTCTCTGTAAGGGCCGAACCCGTGCGGAGCCCCTTTGACAGTTTAACACACAACTCGGAGAACGTGACGCGATGCGTGTATTAACTTCTTGTCTGAGTCACTCTCCTGTGAATTGTGTTTGTGCATCCCATAGATGTTCAATAACAGAAATATGAGGTCAGGCACATACAGTCTGGGGGCCCTGCGAAGGGAGATAAAATCACAAACCTACCTCTAAAGAAGAAAATCTTCTTTAACATTAGCAGGCAAGGGAGGGCGGAACAGCACGAGGGCTCTCGGGGATCCAGTGTACGACCGGCGCAGGTGTCACGGAACGGACTGCAGGGCAAATGGTGTGTTCCCTACAATCAGTGCGTTAAAGCAAACCGCAAGGAATGAGGAGGACACACCGGGACTGGAAAACAACCTGCCAAAACCTCCTGGGATGTTACTCTCAGGGTGGCCCTTCAGCATGCCCCTCCAGCTGGAAATGAGGTTTGGTCTGAAGGACCCGGAGGGGTGGGGGGTTCCGAGGCCCACGGACAACCAAAAGCTGCCTAATGAGCGGGACTGGCTGGGGCAGGCTTGGCACGGGGCTGGGCCAGCGAGCCCCTGAGAACAGCAATTCCCTGCTCACAGCACCTGGAAGGTGGGAAGCTGCAACACGGAAAATCCTTGTCCAACACCCCCCCCCCCCCCTCCGCCCCCCAAGGAGAAATAACCCTCCTGAACTCACAGCTGGGGAGCTGGGTCCTGTTCTGCCACAGCTACACAGATCTGCCAGACTTAGTCAGTGATTTATCACCCCGTGAATTTGGGAGCAGCTTCACTGTGCAGAGAAGTCTCCCTTTCGCAGGGAGACTGCAGAGGAAGTCAGACCCTGGGAGACTGGAGCTGTGAGGGAAGGAGATTAAATTCCCCTTGCACTTAGTCATGGCCAGGAGGAGGGAGGGATGCTCCAGCAGTTTCAGAAATATTAAAAGAACCCGGGTCCAGGCGCAGCGGGAGCTTGCCATTGCTTGCCAGCTGGGTCACATAGGTCAGAAAGGATTTATCTCCATCTCTAAACCTTCATGATAACATGAAACAGCTTGTGAGGAGGATTTCTGCTTTATTTAAGTGTGTCCTCCAGCTGCTCCGCAGCAGCAGAGCCGCATTCCTGTGAATCCTGCCTGCAAATGATGCGGCTCTTTGCGTGACCAGAAATTGTAAAGAAATCCATGTAAGGGCGGATGGGCAGTATCAAATGCACAAAATCAGCAGCATGTTTTATGTCCTGTTTTAAGGCAGAAGAGAGCCTGTGTCTGGAAAAACTCTGTCTGCTCATCCCCAACTGATTTCAGCAGAGGACACAGCGGTGGAGCTTGGTCCCGGGCACAGCCCGGGGCTGTAACCCCAGGCAGCCCCGCAGGTGCCCCCTCCTTGCAGGGGAAGACTGCGCTTCCTAACACTGTTGGTCCAAGATGCGGTTCACACGCTGTTCCGTTTTGTGTAAGAAGAGCCGTTTCCACATGAACTCTATGAAACCTGTTGCTTAGGTGACTAGTCATCAAGCACAAGTAGCCCCCACCGAAGGCAGCAGCCCGGCCCCGCTCACGTCGGAGCGTCGGCAGGGTGTTATTCACAGCAAATAATTTGATCAGCTCCAGCCAGGAGACGTGCTCGGATGGCAATATTATGGTGGCAGCTTAGGTGTAAGATGACAAAATATTTCCAGAAGCAGCACGTAAAGGGATCTGGTGTTCCATCAAAAAGCTCCAGCTTAAAGAAATATTTATGGCTGTATTCAAAGGTTTGTAAACATCTTAGTGCAACTTCTGTAGGTTGCCATGGGCAGATGTGTTTATGACAGCCTCATAAATCATAGAAATAACTGGAGATATGACGATACCAAATCTGAGAAATGAGATATTTGACCTCGGTTGGAATGCCAGCCATCATATTTAATAACTACAATGAACATATTTATTTCTTCGGCTTTCCCAACATCCCTGGCAGTGCGCTCTACTGTTCGTGGGTGGAAAAAAGGGGGGTTTTTTGGTAGACTCTCAAGTTGTTAGGCAGCAGATTAAATTATCAACCTCTAGTTCTGGCCATATATCAGAAACGTGAATATTTGTTCCTTATTCTTTTTCCCTCTCTGGTTCACAATGCCAGCTGGGGGCATGGCACGCACGCAGCTGTCTGTCTGTACAGACATAAACCCTCCCTGGTGAAGCAGAGAGAAGGTGTTTAGAACAGGAAGACAAGACGGGATGCCACATCCTTTAGTTATGTTTAATATTTCTGCACGCTCAAGAAACCATGAGGAAAGAAATTGCAACTAAGTTCTGGCAACCAGCACTAGTGCTGCACCCATTTACAACCTATCGTTCCATCTCAAACCTCATTTTCTCAGACCTCTTGTGCTCATTCTGCTGGTACATACGCTCATTCCATCAGTATGTGGGACTTCTCTCTGTGGTTTACAAACCCGAAATTAATCAGTTTTCTCAGCGTCCCTTACCAGCATCTTGCCCCTTAGCACAGCAGTAACAGCATCCCACTGAGGGCAGGTTACTGCTGCAAATATCCACAGAAACAAAACCCAGGAGCAAAGCCCTTCTGGTAAATGGAACTGAGTGATTCACATCTCTTAGAGCTAAAAAATGTAAGAGGAAAATAATTTAGACACCTACTCAGAAATTAGAAAGTTTTAGGCCCTAGCAAGAACAAAGTGCACGATGTGTTTTGATTTTAAACAGACGTTGGGCTCCATCCCCTGCGGGCATTGCCAGCGGGTGAGGGCCAGGGGCTGCCGCCAGCCCCAGCGGAGGGACCGGCTGTGGTGATACATGGGGGTACAACCCCCGCTGCCCTCCTCCGGGCAGTTTGCAGCACTTGTCTTAAACCCCATTCCTCCTCCAAGCTGAGTCCAAAGGAGCCCTGAATCTTACAGCCAGAGGAGACCCGCACACCAAGGAAGGTCGGTGGAATTCCTGGCTGTGCCTCAGTGTCACGGTTATCTCCACCCGGGACACCTGGTGCACCTTCAGGTGAAACTCTGGGCATGGAGAAGGGCTTGAGAAGACTCATCTGCTGCTCTAAACTCCTCCAGCCACTATTCATCATCATTGCATTGATACGCCCTACAGTATGAGCGTGAGAGGGTCGCATCAACCCTCTGCTCTCCCTGCAGTGCCCAGCGCCTTTCGCAGAGACCCAGGGAAGGGTGGCAGGACCGGGCGAACCTGTCCACGTCCCTGGGTGACCTGGAAGGAGACAGGGTCTGTGAGCCAGAGCGAAGGCCTGTCTCTAACAGCCCTCGGGTTTGCCTTCCACTGAGCTGCCCAGATCTCCCCTGAATCCCTGTCACTCTTCAGCCTCCAGGACCCGCTCTGGGCAGGGGCTCTACAGCTGCAGACCCTGCTCGGGAAACGCTCTGGCTTGCTCAGAACTGCTGGTTTCGTTTGGTAACTCTCAGCTCTACAGCAAACACTTGTTTCCTATCGATCATCTCCGTGAGACTGATGGTTTTACAGACCACCCTTTTATTGCCCATCAGTCATTGCTGTTAAAGGCTGAAGAGCCTTAACCTGTTCAGGTGTTCCTTTGAAAACTAAATACAAAAGCCATCACTGTTGTCCTCAATAACCCTCCATAACCCTCCACTTTAACTTCTGGAGTTTCTTATTAAGGTGCATAAATGGCACAACCATGTTTTCTATGTTCTTTTCCTTTCCCAATTTTCCTGCTCCTGCTCCTCTGCATGTTTGGTGAGCCCCTCTGAGCTGACATTTTTGTAGCACTATCTCCTGTAGCCCTGAGATCTGGTCCTTCAGTGGCACCGGTCAGCCTAAGTCCCGTCAGTGTGTTTCCTCAGGCCAGGCTGCGTTTCTCTCCACTTTTACATTGCCTTTACATTTATTTACACCACATTTCCCCTGCCCTTTCATCACCCAGTCTCTTGGCGTTCGGAGGGCCTTCTGGGTTTATTTGCGGTCAGCTTTTATCCCCACTGACCTGGTCAATTCGGTGATGTCAACAAACCCTGTCACGGTTCCCTGGTCAGGCGTGTCTTGTGCAGCGGGCTCTCCTGCCTGGCTGTGTGGGACACACCGGCGGCGCCAGGGTTAAAGCGCGCCGCTCCACTGCTGGAGCGTAATGACCTCAGCAGCAGCAAAACGCATACTCAGCAGATTTGTACCTCTCCTCCCAATGTCATTTCATTAATTAGACCTTACGTCACCACAGTTAAAATAGTTTTGGGACCAGGCAAATGAATCTCTTTAACAATAATTAAATAAATCACATAAATTGTATCCCTCATTACATCTCTTACACCCCCGGTGATTTCAACGCCACGGTGAGACGTACCTCTTAAACTTTACTGCCCTGTTTGGCAATACTTGAAATAAGTATTGATCTCTCTCTCCATGTTCTAGATCTTTTTTATTGCACGCTTTAAGGAAAGCGTCACTGCTCCGGAGCGGAGGAGGTGCAGCTCTGCTGGCTGCTGCCTCGGGTGGGCTCTGGGCAAGGGCCGCCTGGCCCTGGCGCAGCTCCCGGCAGCATCCCTGGGCAGCAGCCCAGGGAGGCGACTGCAGCCGCCTGCCTGGGTCCCCCCAAGAGGGCAGGACCCAAAGTCTGCTTCCTTTCCTTCTTCCGTACAAACCAAATGCTGTCAGCGGCAGCCAGGTTCTTATTCTTTATTTGTGGTGGATTACACAACCCAAAATGAATTTACATCTATTGTACTGAGCCAAGAAAGAAAAGCTACAGGCAGACCTTGCACGAATCAGGACATCTCTCGTAGGTTAGCAAAGACGATTCATCACGGGGCAACTGAAGAGTATGGAAACATCTTTCTGCTAAATATTTTATTCCAGCTGAGACTTTCATCAAGCTCTAAAGAACCTCTCCTAAGGCTGCACAAGTTGTTATAAAGATTTGCATAGGTAGAACCCACTGCACTGAAAAGAATTTGTTTTTAAGTGTTGTTACTGTAAATAAATATTTTCATTCTTAGCCTTTTCTTTTTTTGTAAAGACAAGTTTATGACGTTTGTAAGACTACTGTACTGTGTTAGGAAAATCAGTGGTGACTAATGAGAGGACAGCAGTTTGAATACGTAATGAAAGCAAAAAGGAGCCTATTTACATCATTATCAATCCCATATATATATATACGTATATATATCTTGCAACTCTTAGAGCCCAGCAAAATTCCAGTTTCTGCCATTCTACATAAATCCAAATTGTTCTGAATGAACAGGATATGTTTTTGCATTGGGACTGGATGAAGTTCTACTGGATGGTGAGCTGATTCCTACAAACAGCCATGCTTCAGTTTTAACCCTGTGAGCAATTCAGTACACTCCACAAAACCACTATATAAATCAACAAATAACAGTATTTAATATTTACCCAGCTCTTTGCAAACACACACAGCCTGAATCTGTTATGCTGTCCTGCTGACACCTCTCTCCAAAAGGTTTCATTTTCATGGCTTCAAGATTCCCCAAGAATGTGAAACGTCTTAAACGAATCTCAGTTCCTCATCTTTAAAGCAATTTTCAACCATTAATACTTTATTTTAAATACTGACTTATCTCACAAAGTGATGAGAAGAGCCAGGGTGAGCAGAACCCAGCCTTGGCCAGGCCTTGGGAGCGTGAGGACTGTCACATGTGGGCAGTGCCACTGCTCCACTCTCAGCCTGACGAATTCTCAGAAGAGGATTTGGAGCCACCATGGACAGGGAGAAAGCAGGGCAGAAGCTGCTCAGCGGGTGGTAGCACAGCGGGAGGCTGGGGCAGAGCCAGGGGCGTCTGCGGGCACTGGCCCTACACTTCTTTATGGACTTCTTTATTGCGTATTTAGAACATTCTTATTGCACGATAAACACGGTCACTTAATTTCCATGAGGGGACACCACCGTTCAACGTGACAAGGCCAGCCACCAGCCCTTCCTCCAGATAGCAGGAACTGATCTTGAAGGCAACGCAGCTCTGGCACCTCCCTTATCCCCTTCAGGGAACCATTTCTGAGGACTTGGGCCAGTTGTCTGGAAGACACAATCTTACTCGCCACCTCTTGTTTTGTTGCGTATACACACAAGGCTCTTTCGTAGTCCACTGCTCATAGTTCAGATGAGAGTCTCCATTATTCACATTCCCGGTTTCTTTACACCCCGTTACTCCGTTCTCGCAGAGGCCGGGCCCTGCTCCCCACTCTACTGCCATGCCCAGCAGTCTCACGACAAATGGGACAGTTTCGTGTTGAACATCGCCTGCTGCTGCAGAGCGGTCCACGATCATGCTGCCACCTCCAGCACATCTCCAAGACTGCAATTAAACTGCAACCAGGCGCATGACCAGCAACAGGGGGGAAGCTTTTACGTGACAGAGGTGTAGTCAAAAAGTACTTAGAAGTAATTGCTTAAAGTGATGAGAAGATCTAACGCCGCAGAGCAGCTACAGAGGCCCTCTGCTGAGAGGCTGCGTGGACTGGCTCCACTCGAGCTGAGCAACGCTCTGTCCAAACCAGCCCAAATCACTCCTGGCACCACCGCCACGTGCCGCCCGGACAGACCGTCCCACAGACAGACAGCCTGAGCACGGCTGCGAGCGGGAGAAGCGCTCAGGAACAGCGTGGTGGCACTCCATGCCGATATATACCCCCTGCCTCGGGGAAAATGCTTCCAGTCCAGCCCTTTGCGCTTTTAAGTTGTTTATACAAAACCATCTGGTACAAACGGCGCAGTGCAAAGACAAACAGGACACACAGACCCGGGGAATCAGCTCATTCGGAATTCACAGAGAGAAGCACAAACTTGCCTTTAAAAAAGAACAGGAAAAAAAATCTGGCCTGATAAAAACCTAAACACAAATGAGCATGATCGTCGATCATGCATCATCATCGATCCCAGAGAAGTTCCCCAGTCACAGAGCTTCTTATCCCCCTTCCAGCCCCGGCGAAACCAGCCCTTCCTGAAGCCAGGGCACGTTCTTTTTTTCCAGAGAATACACATCTTTACACATTATTTTCACGGCTATTTTTTGCAGCAAAGTTTGAATTCTCCACAGGTTTAAGACAGGAACATGCAGAATTACTTCCCTGGAATGGAATCATTAGCTTTTATAGATCCAGTGGCAACACTTTAAAATAATGACCAAGCCATTTTTCATTCCTATGACATTTATTTTAATAACATTAATCATAATGAACTCATTTGGTATTTATGTAGGTGTCGTAAGGCCTGCTGTAGAATTCCTAGGGCATTAATTAGCTGGGCCATTATTTTTATTATTTTTCTAAAAGTTAATCTAACTGTGCCTGAAAGGTGCTGGACTGGCAGAACCTGGTAAAGAGTTCCCTGTTTGCCCAGAGAACAAATATAAATCTCTCCCTAAAGTGCAGGTGCTTTCTGGCTGGATTTTGATGGGGTGTGGGGCCAAGAATCAGCCCCCTTTCCAGGGAAACGGACCCATGGCGTCTCGCTCCATCCCCACGAGGAGCGAGGTGTCCTGCCTCCGAGTCTGCTGCTGCCCACGGGTGTGCCCAGAGCCCCTGGAGCCCAGCACAGCTTGTGGCACTCTCATCTACCCTAACCATAACTATTTTATGGGTTTCTATATTCACAACCCTTTTTTCCCTGCCTTGGACATCTTGCCAAGCAGTGAGAACTGGGGTCAGACCTGTATCTTTGCAGGAAGCTGTAAAATGAACCTCTTCTTTCTTTTGGCTACTTTTTAGTCATGCATGTGGTGTGGAATCAAAGCTGTAGATGTTATCTGAAGAGGATCCCCAGGCGTGTGATACCCATTCTCTTAAAGAGATAAGCAACACAGCTGATCCGGAGGCTTTGCTCCCCAATCCAAACACTGCCTCCTCCATAAATATTTGTGTTTCAAAGCTCTTCACACTGCCAGGAACTAGCAGGGAGAAAGAAAAAAAAACCCCATACCAGGCTTTGAAAGTGAGGACTAGAAATTCTGAGGCAGAAACCTTCTCCTTAGGTAAATCAGTGAAGGGACACGCAATCGCGTCCTGAGCCAGCTCTCTAAAGGGAAGGAGAGCTGGGTCAGCGTTCGCATCTCAGAAACCCAACATGGGGACCCGGGGAGAAGAGATAAATTAGGGTACAAACCACCAAAAGAACCCCCCAGTTCTGCTGAAGTCCACTGAGAGCCACGTGCCCCTCGGATGGCAGCTCCTTTGGGGTGTGGCAGAGCAATGAAATAATACAAAGTCTGGCTCCTTTTTCTGCTCTATGGCACATTTCGAGAGAGAGTTTACAACCACCCACGTCTTTGAAATTCCTGGATTGTCACAGTCTTGGAGAAAATGCCTGAAACATCCAGCAGCAACCCCTTGAAAGACTGTTTTTCAACTAGAAAAGAATTAAATGTGAAGAGAAGGCAGACTACAGATTTTTCTGTGATGAGAATCTCAATTTTGGCAGTTGCCAAACACACTTGCATGGTAGCAGGAACCAGTTTAGCACTTACTGTAGCTTTTGCAGTTGTAGAATTAGTGTTGCACAGACAGGACCTACTTTTACAACACTCTGCACATTATCTCAGACAGTTTACAATCAGAATATTTTCAGTTTTGTAGTCCAAGCATCTGTAGAAAGAACTTTCCAGTAATAACACAGTGAATAAAATGCCTACATAATCCTGGAATGAGTCAGCCCGAAGGCAGCAGCTGGTAACACAGGAACCCGAACGGTGCAGTAGTTAGACCGCAACCCGTTTTCCACCTGTCTCTGAACAGGCCTGAGAAGAGAACGACGCTCGACAGTTAGACGTCTCTGATGCCTGCCAAAGAAGCGCGCACTGCTCCGTAACCAGATGCCGCGTGAGCTGTGGCTCGGCGATTTTCCTACCGGAGCAGACCAGTCCTGGTCCCTGGGAGCAAGAGCAAAGGCTGCAAGCAGCTGGGCGGTGCTTTACTTTGTGCTCCAGCAGAACCCACTTTCAAGGAACAAACTCCCCCAGCAAGGAGGCCTGCGGAGAAACAGCACTGGGGTGGGACTCGATGCCAGGCTCTATTTCTGGAATGGTATAGGCAAAAAAAAAAAAAAAAAAAAAAAAAAAGGGAGAGAGAGAGAGAAAGAAGAGAGAAGGGGGAAACGCTGTGCTCTGCCTGCAGCCTGTCTGTGATCTGGAGCATCCTTTTGGCTGGGACTATGACACCGAGTGTGACGGATTTGCTCCCGCTCTGTCACGGCAGCCTGCTCGCTGCCTGCGGAGGAGCGGGGTTAGAAAACGCACCAGGCAGAGGATCAATCCAGGCTGCAGAAGGAAGCCCAGCTATTCTCCTTCCCCTTCGCAGGCACAACACATTCTCTGCAGTCAGGCGGGAGCTTTGCTTGCAGGAATGGTCACGCCAAGAGCTCGGCTCAGCGCAGATGTGTCCCGATGTGCTACAACCCCCGCGAGCACACGCAGCCGGGCCGGCCCCGCGTGTTCTGCACCAGCTCAGTGCGGATCCCGTAAACCCTGCAGCCCGGTACGAGGGCAGGCCCCTCCCTTGGTAGCCCTGATCCAAGTCATCAGATTAGGAGCAAGACGTTGAAGTGTGCCAGACCCAACAAAGTTCCAGGGCAGGGTGTCGGGAGCCGCCTGTCAAGGGATGCTAACGGGTATATTTGTGTCCGTGACCTCAGAGCAACTCCAGTCACTCATTTACGAGGTTTTCTCCAATTAGCCTGAGAAAATGATCTCACCTCGCACCGCTCCTCCTTTCAGATCTACAGCTTTTCTCCCACCTATGGAGTACTTTATCGTAACCCACCCACTAGACTGCTCCGCGCCTCAGCACCGGAGTTACTGTAACTGCTACAGGCTGAGTGCTCTCTCCTCCCCTATGGACTTTCTACTAGACTGTGCGTGTTACCACAAATTCATTAGCAGACGTGGTACATAGCGCCTCACTTTCCAGGGGTTCAGCGTACATAAGCGCTACTTTACGCTCTCCGCAGGGTATTTAATTCAACGTGATAGCATTTGCACAGAGGACTCTCGCATCTCTACTACGAAGCACACATACTCTCTGTAAAAACAGGGCCCGTTTAGCGGGTTCCTGCAAAGGGGCTTGTGAACTCCTCACTAAACCTGAGCCGTGGCTGCAGCAGCATTTCTTCCCCTTCTGCTCCCACAGCCCCTGCAGGCACTCGGTGGGTGCATCCCCTGTGAGCTTCGGGAAGAGCATCCAACTGTCCCACTGGCTGCTCCAGTCTCCAGACCACCCCCACCCCTACCCCGCGAGGGGTCGGGAAGCCCCTGGTACCGCCCCTAAAGTGTTGCTTTATTATTTACTTTCTGTCTTGCTCAAGTACTCAGCCTGCACTCTGGGCTATAATGGAAAGACAGAGGAATAACGGAAAACTGCAGCTGCTTGGTGAAAAAGAAAGAACCCAATAGCATTTTTTTAATATCTATAGATAAGATTTAGGTTAGGTTTGAGGTATTCCGTTATTTCACCTAAGACTGGTTGTTCACTCAGTAGTACTATTAAGAACAAGGATGACAGCTTCACTGGCAGCGCAGGACACCTTTTGCACTTTGGTTCACAAATGATCAAGAAATAATGAGAAGAACTTCAGCAATTGAATCTCAAACTTTTGGTGAAGATGAGAGAGGCATGTTCTACAGCCCAAACGGTACCATGCTGGGCTCTGATAGCATCTGACACTCGCTTCTGAAAAAAAGATAACTGAGTCTTAAAAAAGCCTTTCAAAAATTGGAACAACACTTTGAGAGGAAGTACTGAAATATTTCATTCAAAAAATGTCGAATGTTTGACATTACCCAAATTCACCATCTCTTTAGTGCCTTCGCCCTCTCAGAAATTAAGTTTTCAGCGATGACGGCATGATCACACAAAGCATTTTAATTTCAACGGATCTGCACTTTGACAGAGCTGCTCGTCGTTTCCCCAGCCAGCCCCACACGCAGCACAAAGGCAGCTTCTAACATCGTTCGTAGGTCATACGTAGAACAACTACTAATAAATCTATTCCCACTTTATTTCTCGCTTTGGGGAGGAGTTCTGGACACCTGTGGGGTCCATGAGCGTATGCCTCCGCATGCATGATGACAAAAGAAGCATCATAAACATGTCCAAATCTTTAAAACATTAATTTAGTTCTTCTAGTTGTTAGGATACAACGTATGAGAATATTTTATTAGAGGAGCTTCAAAAATAAAACCTTCGTTGAGCAAATCATAAGCTGAGGAATTGATGTAAAAGATTTTCCTTAGTGTATACTAAGGAATGAAAGCTTCTGATTTCCGTAATTTTCTTATCTCCAATTACTCATCTTTTCATCAGTACTTGCCATCCCAGTGACACTATTTCTCTATCACAGGCAGCCAGAAAAATCTTTATAGGTTTTTTTGGACGCTTCTTCATTAACCAGGCTTCGAAGAGAAAATGTTAGTGTCGGAGTAGTTATGCCAGCATCCTCAGAAAGTTTTTGCTAGGGAGATAAATTTCCAAGTGCAAGCAAGTTTTAAAATATGCTCTCACATGGTGGCAATGGCATTTGAAATCAATATTTTCCATTACCTCTATAAATGGTGACGGAACGCAGGGTAACGTTTCAGCTGCTAATATCTTACGGTCTGATCTATGGAGAATATCTACTTCTTGTGGGCTGATTGCATTGATCCCTCATTCGACGAACAAATGAGCCGGTGAGTTCATTAAAAAAGGGAAGAACAACTGCACGGTAGTTTATACTGGTCGCTCAGGAGAGCGAGTTAGACTTCAGCAAACTTATGGGTGGACAACAATCTCTACACGTGCGCGCTCGTCCTCGGAAGCTGCAGAACTCTGTCCATAAAACCTGCTCCGTGCCTGAAGCAGTGAACTAGCGTCTCTGGGTGCAGTAAAAACCAAGAGAGTAAAAGCCGTCCCTGCCAAACCCGACGCACCGGACAGCTCCAGAACAAGTTCTCCTGCCTTTCTCTCCGTGCAAGGACGGCTCTGCAATGGTGCACTGCCCGCAAGGCTGCCCCGAGGGACCTGCGGGGACAGCAGGGGAAAAGGCCACGTAAGCCTTCCTCTGCCTGGTCCACAAATGTTCTCCTTCTGCAGCGGAAACTGAGCCTGGGAGGTTACAGACGGGGAACCCGGTTCATTCTTCTGTTCCGGGGCCATCCACAGCCCCACTCCGGTGTTAGCAAACAGCCAGAGAAGTCTCGCAGCCGGGGAGAACCTTCCCTTCCCGTCACAGCCGTCACCTCGCACACATCCAAAGGAAGGCAAAGCCTCCCACTGCTGACGACCACCCCGCTGGCGCTCGTGCTTTGGGATTTGCGCAATAAGATTCCTCTGCACGTCCCTGGTCACAGAGATGTGTGGCTCGAACGGCCTCTGCCAGACCCTTCATGAACAGCGCTTACAAACCGGGAGACTCAAGAGAGCAGCGGCATCGAACACGAATTTCACTCTCGGGCAGTGCAGGGCAGGAATCTGGTGGCCTTGCCATCAGCACTGCTTGATACAGCCCTGAGGAAAGGAAACGCTGTGACTTTAAGGAACGTCACGCACAGGTTTTAAGCATCCTCACAGGAAGCTGTTAAACTGTCAGCTTGGGATGACAAAAGCCTGGAATGAAGAGATGAAATACCAGTGGGACAGATGGATGTCTGCACCGAGGCTTCGGGAAAGGTGGGTTAGGTTCCAGGGACCAGGCTTTGGCCTCTGGTTTGGAGCTGTCATCTGTCAATGCTGTTAGAGGCTTAGACTGGTCTAATATTTAATGGAACTTCAAAAATTCCAACCCCAATATGCTCGTGCAGAACCTTCAAAAATTATCAGGCCATTCTGGAGCTGTGCTAATTTGGGTTAATAAATCAGAGAGGAACACCCATAAGTCATTACTGATTTTGCACCCTTCTTTGCTGTAGGAATAAGGGTGCCAATTTTAAAAATTACGGCAACCTGGAAGAAGAACTTGAGAGAAACCATCAGTCCATAATGAACACAACCGTGTCATTTCCAAGGCTCTCTACATTACAGGAGTTCCAGTATACTCCATGTAGAAGACTCCCAATACTTTCAAAAACTACGTCCTTGAAAAGGTAATGACTATGTCAGGCAATGAAGTTAAAATAAGAAATGTGAAAGTAATAAAACACTATCCATAAAGCGCAGCAGGTGTCCAACCTTTTCACCTGCTGACACGCTGAAATGTCTTTTTTCCGGAAGATAAGCTGTGAGAGATGACTATTCTGGAAATTACATTGTGGCTCCAAAGAATCACATTTTCTAGCTTGAAGTCACTGGCAGTGAAAGTACTATGTGCCCGAGGACTCTTGATTTCCAGAAATAATGCTTGGAGTGGCTGGGAGAAAAAAAATAAGGCTCCAGTGGCACTAGCACAGATGCTAGTTAGACCTACCTCAAAAGGTCCCCCAAAACACCACGATCATCCCTCTGTTTTTAATCTTCCAGAGACTTTAGCCAAGGGAATTTGTGCTCCCCTTTAAAACGTTCCCCCGCCAGACTGTTACAGATGTCTCCTCCCAGCCGTGAAGTGTCCAAAATCACCTGAGAAGCAATACGCACATCTGTCCTCTCTCGCTAGCCATGCTTTATCCAAAAATGACTCCCCCTATTCTATCCCTCCCATCCACACAGCAATCGCCTAAAGCGTCCTCAGCTCCTTCCTTGGTCTCCCCACTCGTGCTGGCTGGGGCCCCACAGCAGAGGATCTGTCCCACCTCGCACGGTGGCATGTCTGCAGCACACCCTTCCAGAGCAGTCCACCAGCTCCCACCCCTTCCTCATCGTTAGCTGCATCACAGCTCAACCACTGCCTCCCTGTACACCCCAAACCATCTCGTTCTCCCAGCGCTCTGCCCAGCACAGGCTTATAAACCCACGGACACAACGGCAGCGCTGCGGTTTCTCTGGGCAGAGAACTACAGGAACGGTGGAGAGTAACACAGGTTGTCTTGTCCTCGTGCTTTCACATATTCTTCCTGAACACTTCCTTTCTATACAGTGTTTTTCTGTTGTCCGCTACGTGTTCTGCTGCTGATGGCAATTACGGTTTTAAATGGGAGATGGAAGCGACTTAGCTCGTTGCAGAAAATTATGGTGCTTTATGTATTCATGTAATTGAATGTTTTCCTTTTCTTGGATATTTAAATGAGCTATTAATTTTATTTTCTTTTAGGTGTGGAAGTTGGAACTTCAAAATAACTGTTTGGCTTGTTTATTTGCAGAAGATCCTCTGATTTAATCATTTATAAGAATTATGAATTGAGAATGTTGAATAAACATGTGTGACAATTAATAGATTCTTTGCTGAACTCTCGTATGGAACCAGATGGTCTACTGATGCATGTAAATAGATCATTTATTTTGTTTGGGAATCTGAATATGGAATAAGAAATCAGATATTTGCAGCTGAAGACCTTACCAAATGTTAAAGCTAACTCAGGAGAGGCTGGGGGAATGGATTAGACACTGTCACACGTGAAGAAACCCAGGGGCCTCTGCAGAACCCTCCGTCTGAGCTCACAGCAAACGGCCAGGATGCACAAAAGAAAAATATTTGTCTGTCTGAACCTCTTGATCATCATGTTTTGCATCAGAAGTATTTGTTTTGTCTCACTAGCAGGAAGTTGCTGATATAATACACAAACTTCGCTGGTGGTGATGAAGCTGCAGTTTTCACACAACAGCTTCAAACAGAAACCGTTCACCAGCTGCTCACGCTGCGAGGAGCGGCAGAGCTGCACGGAACCCGGCAAACCACGGCACCGAGGTGCTCGTGTTCTCTGACATGCCAGCAACACTGCTCTCAAGGCGTATTTTTAAGAAAACGAAAACAATGTGTATATGAAACCTGGATGCTGAAGTGATGCTGCCCTGACATGTTTGCAAATAACCACAGCAACAGCAGCCACCCAGATAGCGATCACTGTGGTTCAACGGCTGAGCTGCACACACATGCCTTGAAGTCATTGATAAATAAACTCAGGGACACCCTGTAAAACTGATTTTCACCGCCCACTTTAACAGCAGAAAAAGTAAATACGACTGTGACCTTTCAGCAGATCCGTGGAGTACCAGCACTCTAATTAATTGACTCTGTATATTATTCAGAATCCGTTATCACGGTGACCCTGGAACGGTAATTTATGTACCTGGGCAGGAAGAGCCAATTCTCATCTTGCTAAAACTGGTATAAATCACACACTAGTGAGGGTACCCCAGGGTTAAGCCGCATAATTGAGAGGAGATGCAGGTCCCACATCTGCAGTTGGACCCTCCCCGGCACGGGGACCGACAGCCACACGCTGCCCCTCCAGCCAGACCCTGAGATGCTCCTGCTGAGGCTGCACAGGGATGCTCAGGAGGTGGACCCAAGGGCTGGGAGCCAGGAGAGCTGGGCTGAGGGAATTGCTCCGGCCGCAGAACACCTTTCAGCAGCTGAGCAGATTGATTTTTCTTAAATGGGAAGGAGGAAATTATTCCTGTGACTAAAGATTTTTGAAGCCAATCTCAAGTTTAATATGTAAAATGATTGGTTTCAGGTATATTAACAGCCCCCAGGGAATAAAGCCGATAGTGCCTTTCTAGCACAGCAAAATGCCTGTGGGCACACTCGAGCTGCCATGGGTGTAGATCAAGCCCTTACCTCAGTTTGCACCAGCTTTTTCCAGGAGATAGACAGACAAATGCCACTGGTGAGTAAATCTAAACTGGCTCCAGAGTCCAGGGACGTTAATCTGTGGCTTTCCTGGGCACGGCCAACAGAAAGTAATCTTATTTTCTAGGCTAATTACAAGAGAGTTTGGTACCTGGCACCTTGTAGAGCCAGCAACCTTTTCCTGGGTGTTGTTTCCTAGAGCATGACTCCTCAGGATGGTCCCAGCAGGAACATCCTGCACTTCTACAAATGCTCATTTTCTTTGTTTTCTTTCCTCTGCTGTCTTATGATATGGGTTACTTCTGAGAGCAGAACAAAATCCAGGGTTACTAGCCTGTTGTAACCCTTTCCTTTCAACTGCCCACTATACCCAGCAAACCTTCCACTCTGCCCTTACTGGAACGGAGTAACAGAGAGAGGATGCTGAAACGGGACCTACGGCAAAGGCTGTGCTCCTCTCCAGTGCAAACATGTCTCTGTAAGTGTTAAATCTTCAGTCAAAGCCCTTGTAATCCTTTTATAGTCTATTGCCTACTATAAATCAGATTTTATTACACTTAATGGCTATAGCACTCGTGTAGATTCAGTCTCGTCTCCTTTAGGTCATAACAGCCTGTAATGCAGCATGAATTCTTCCTCCATCTCAGCCAAGAACGTCAAACCAGGAAAACAAAGAAACTAATTACTGCAGGTCTTGCTTCAGGAGCTATGTGCTGCGCGCAGAGCGGCTGCGGCAAGACAGGGGATGGATCCCTGCGGCTGGGACGTGCCCAGCCTGTCCTGGCCGGGATGGGACTCTCCAAGCGGTTGCATGCCCCAGCACTCAGCAGAGCTTCGCCGCCAGAGCGCGGCTGGTGCTGGAAGCAAACAATGCAGCTGGGCGGTGACTCCAGGAGTGTTCCGAATGCCATTGCCAGACAGGCTGGTCACTTTTGTCCTCTTATCTTTTTGAAGACTGGACAGCAGTGATATTATGTACATGCAAACAAATGACTTTCCTCTTTCTTCCAAGGCAAGAATGTCCCCACGATCAGGTGGAATCCTCCTCTTAGGAACAGCCATTTGTACTGATAAATGAGAAGGGATCCTCTTTCTTGTGCACTTAGCGTTGCCTGTGCCAGCAGAGCTGTGTTCTGTTAGAAGAGGGAGTTGTCCAGGGTTCTCCACACCGTACCTGCCACCATCGCACAGTTTTTCAGTTACTCACTGAGGAACTCCAGTGCTTGCTTTGCCATAAAGGCACTTACTCTTGTGCAAATTTCACGTAATTTTGGTAACAATATGAAGAATCAGACAAATGCTGAGACCAAGCAGACAATTAAACCGTTGGATATTCCCCATTTCCAGGGAGAAAGTGCAAAAGGCATAAGAAAATTGAAGTAAGTCCCCTTGATTAAGGACTATTCTGTGCTGATAAGGTACAAATCCTAAACTGTTCATTTTCAGCAAAGCTTAACTCAGACACGACAAGCTTCGCTCACTCTTCGGGCCCCAGTTGCCTGCCTGCGATGTGCAATAACATTTACCTGCTTCAAAGAAAACGGTGATGTTTAATTAAGGACTGATAAGCCACTTGAGGTGCTTGATGGCCAAGTTCGCTCTTTATTATCAGAATAATCAGCCCTCAATGAGTAAAAATGCAAATTGCTGCCAATAAATTCACACCCACAAGTCCATCTAGCTTTTCTTTGAGATTATTATTTCCTATTAAAAAGGACGGCAGAGAAGGGGCTGTCAAGGACATCGGTACCCATTGATAGGCCAAGATACAGACCTGAAACCTCTGCCTGAATTAGCTACTTGAGCTCCCCCTGCCAAAGGCTCCCCCACCAGTTACAGGACCTGCTCTGAACATGTACCACAGCATTATTGTCTCCCCCAGCACAAATACTGGTCATTAGCCACATCCAGAAGTAGCCCCCTGTGGTCTATAGACACACCTTGGCTAGTCTAGACACCTCCCCAAACACACGGGCTGCCCCGCAGAAGTTAAATGGGGAGATTAAATTAAAGGTTATGTTTTAGTTCTAGCAACGCTTGTAGACCTCACTAAAGACAACCCCCACGTGCCAAGCCATGCCTAAGCGTACGCTGAAAGAAACGAGGAGTTTGCAAGAGAAGAGCCAAGCAGGGGCAAAGCAGAGATTCAAAGGGAATTGCCTGGGGTCACCGGGCAGCTGTGAGCTGGAGTGGGAAACCACATCCCCGCAATACGTTCTTGTGTTTTACAAGCTGGAGCTAAGTGCCCCACACAGTGCCTCGTCACTCGCTTGGTGGTGGGCCAGTACCGCTGAAATCATATCCTCCCTCTCTTTTGTCTCTATTTTCATTGTTTTCTCACGTCCTAGCACTTTACAGATCATTTCCACTGCCATCCAGTCACTCCGAGCCTCCCCCAGCACACGTCCATCACATCCACAGCATTCTGTACACGTTAACCGCAGCGTCCACCCGAGATCATTCACGGGGAATGAACACAAACGCGTGACATCACCCACGTGAAAGAGAAAATACGGCCAGCTACGCACGAGCTGTCGATGCAGACATGGCGGAGGCTCTCCGCGGTGTTTTGGTGGCATTTGGTGTTCGTGCGGATTCGTGAGCAGCGCCAGCGCTAGGGCAGACAGGGCACAGACACCTTGTTCCCGTTCTGCACTGCTGTGAAGCAGTTTGTATCGACCACACCGTGATTTTCCTCAGCAATTACTGGGATGAAGCTATTGCAAAGGCAAGGGTTTAAAAATAAAAATAAAAAAAATCAAAGTGTTAAAGAATCTTTAGTGACTTAAACTGCAAAGATTATCAGCGCTTTTAACTACAGAAGGAAGATGCCAGCAGGAACATAATCCTATCTCCTTCAATTCCAGGTTTGGGAGGGCCCGAAGTCCAGCTGGAATGATGGGCGTGAGCAGCAGTGGTGGAAATCAGCTCCTGTTGAAGCGCTGAGCACTCGGGGGTTTGCAGTGCTGGCATTGTTCTTCACCCTGCTTTGTTTTCAAAATTCTAGAAAAGTCTCAACGTGTGTAGAGAAGCAACTGCTTCTGAGCAGGAGCTAAGAGAACGTCTGTGTAGGACTGTGCAGACAGAGAGCTGCTGTACGGGCCATTACTGCAAACCCCGGAGGTAAGTCATCCCCCCTCGCCCCATATACAGCTCCTGCAACTAAAACCCATGCTGCTGTCGCAAGAGAAAGCCCAGCTCCCTTTCGCCTGCAGATTTCTTACGTGATAGATTATTTCGGGCCGTACAATATAAATTAAAAAGAGTAGTGAACAACGATTGTAACTGAAACGGTACTGTTATTGATGGCTTTGCCGCGCAGCCACGCGCTCCGGTCACTCAGAGGAACCTCACAGGTCCTGAGCTACCAGGCACGGGTGTACGCTGCTCTTTCCCCTGCCTGCACTTCATCACACCTCAGTGTTTTTACAAAGATTTCACAGAAAGTGTAAAAACTTCCGCTCGTAGCCCTAGATGAATCTTACGGCAGTAACTGCATCGTTGGAATCAACCCTGCCCTGACCTGTGGGCTGCGGATCTGCGCGATGGCAGACCCCCTTCAAACGCGGTGCGAAGTGCCCGCTGCAACGAGGCGGCGCCAGGAAATCCTCAACATGGGCGATACGGGGTAGCGTTATTTCCTCCCAGCAAATACCTGAAGTCTTCCTGCGCTTGCGGGTTGGACAGTCAGGGGTTGTCACAGCAGCCTTCCTCTCGCCTACCTCTGCTGAACATGGCACGTGTTCCCACGATTCATTACGAGCATGCAACTGCTTTTCTGACCGAAGACTTCACTTGCTGACCTCACTTTTCCATCTCCAATCAGCGCTCTGCATTAACACATCCCAGAGCCTTATCTGGCGCCGGGGAAAACAGAGGCTGTGCAGGCACGGCGGGTGTTTTGGGCTACAAAGCCCCGATTGGTGGAGACGAGGGGCACACTGTTACCCTGCTCCGCGGCTCTGAACACAGCACAACCTCCTGTCACCACCCTCAGCCCCTGGCCAGCGGCCCCGCTCGCCCATCACCGGTGGCCAGGTTCTGCAGGACGGGTGGGGGTCAGGGAGCAGGGTCTCGCTGGCATCAGCATCCCGTAGGCGATGAAGAGAGCTGAACAGCCAGCAGTAACGCCAGCCGCCGGCATAACCCCAGACGAGCCTTCTGCTGTTTAGTGAAAGCCATCGCCTCCGTGGCAGCCTCGCCTGTGCCCACTGCCACCGCTCTGCCAGGGAGCAGCGAACAGCCCCTGCCCCTCACAGTGGCTACGGAGCCAACGCTGGATATCCTGATTACCTGTTGCCATAAAATGGATTAACTGCAGCAGATTGGCAATCAACGGGAATTTATGGAAAGCTCTTCTACAGGCAGTGCACGTGACATTGAAGTCGCTCAGACGTTGGAACATCAGGCCGGCCTTTCGCAGCCGAATGACGCCCGTTGCAGGGACGGCTCCGACGGCGCCTGCCCCGTGCTGGCGCACAGCTGACCCATCGCCTTGGAGGACGGCAGGATTTTCCCCAGCACACACTTCCGGGAGGTCTCTGATTCTTCTGTAATCTTGAAGCTAATTAATCCAGCAAAAATAAAAACCCAGTGTGGGGTTTTTTCTTCTGTCATTTTTGCTTGTTGTTTTTTTTAATTTCTGACTTTACTTCCCTCCTTGCTTTCCAAAGAACTTAAATTCCCTTTAAAATACACATACATTCCATCCAGACCTCAGGACTTATGTTTGTTATTGTAAGAACCCCGTAATGACTCCTGGCTTTCTGATCCACGGGACCTCTTGCCAAACTAGGACTTAGTGCAGCAGCTGAGGTTGGCAGCCACAGCTTTCAGAGAAACCTCAGAACTTCGCAGAGGATTAACTAAGGTGACAGTGAGATTCAGCAGCTTCTTAGCACCATCTGTTCCCTGATAAAAACCTCCCAGAGGGGAAACCGCCCTCACCCGCTTTGTCCCGACCGCGATGCCCATGGCGTGCTCCTGCTGCCAGGGAGCCGGGCCCTCCCCGCTCCCCCCACCCGGGACCGCTGCAGGGACCTCCGAGCGTGAGATGGGACTGGATGCCTCCCGCTGGGGTCATCTCACCCAGGCTCTGGTCTTCATCAGGTGCGTTTGCAGCCTCAGAAGAACCAAGCGTCTTCCTCGGGTTGTCCAGGCAGCGTTTCAATCGGACAAACGGGGTTTCGCCGTTCCAACACCCCGGAAGGGGCTGTGCAGACTCTGGGTGTACAGCTGCAGGCTCTTCACGTCTGTGATGTGCCAAACACCACCTTTTCCTGAAGAACACCCCTGGGTTATCTTTTGTTGCTCTTAGGTAGCCGTTCTCTCATGGTTTAGAACAAGCCTGGTTTGGATTTCTCTGGTCTTGCAGCCAGCACCTGCTCTGCCCCCAGCAGAATCCCCCCGTGTTCAGCACCTTTCCCTCCTCACCAGTCCCCACACCTCAGACTGACACGGGGGGTGAAGAGAATCTCTTCAAAAGGAGATAAAACACACCACGCACCTCCATCACCCGAGGCACCTGGTCCAGCCTTGCTGCCTGAGCAGCCGGTGCGCCCCGTGCACGATCGTGTCCCCCAGGGAGAACTGGGCAGGTCAGCCCCGTTCTCCCACTACAGCCAGCTGAGGTGACTCTGGGGTTTTTCTGCTTTGGGTTTTGTTGTTGTTGTTTTGCTTTTCTTTGGAAGTTAAAGGATGCGCAGCAAATACCTTGCGAGTAGCAGCCCTGTGGGCTGGAGAAAAGCGGTGCAGCTAACGGAGTTTCAATGATTAGCTGAGCTCAGGAGGTGCAGCCACCTCCTAAGTGACTATGAATATTCAGGTCAATATGTTTAGCTGAAATATTGAGTCACCAGCAGACACCGCATGCACAAAATGTACTCCTGCCTATTTTTGAGTAATTTAAAGCACGGCACTGGCCAGCGCTCGTGGCAGCTTGCCACGGCACATCTGCAGTACTTCCCAGGTATGTTATCTTTCAGGTAGGGCTGCTTTCATCTGCGTGTTCCAGAGCACAGGGAGAACAGCTCTGCGTACAGCAGCTGACTCCGTAGAGATGAAACTCGAAAGCTGGGGTTGGAGCAGGGGGGCAGAGGACGAACAGGCTTAGCAGGTTTTCCCTTAATTTGCCATGAGATAATGCTCCTGAAATGACAAAATTTGAGGATTTCCAGCAGCAAGGATGGAATTCCGAGCCAAGGCATCCACATCCCGAGCTCGTGCGTGCAACGTGTACAAGCACAGAAACGGCAGAGGAGGAGCGGGACGAACAGGAGCCTTGGGCAGCGAGAGGAGCAGCGGGCACTGGGCAGAGTAACACCTCAACAGAAGTAGGAAATGCTTGAGGGTTAGGAATGGAGATAAAACCATGCAGAAAAGGAACATCTGCTGGGCAGGGGGCAAGGGAGGAGCTGGGGAGGCAGAACAGTATTTTCAAGGTAATATTTTTCATTAATTGCTGAGAAATGGGGAGAGCCGAACTCACTTGGATGAAATGAAGTTCTACGCAACAGCAATGGAATAAAGTCGATAAATTTCTGGGATGCAGGAAACAGGGAAAACCAGGCAAAATTAGAGGAGAGGCTAAGCAAGGAAGAAGTCTGAAACAAGGGTCTGTAGCGGTTATGAGCATGATGGAAATGCACTAGGAAGGAGCACAGGAGGAAAGCTGGATCCCTTGTTCAGCCCGTTGAGAGCCAGTTGGCAACTCAACACGCTGAACGCTACAAGAACCAGCCGAGATACATTCCATGAGCTGGCAAGAAGAGCCGACCCTTGTGTTTCTCACTAAACTGTTTGAAATGGGCTTGTACTCATTGTTCCAAGACAGCGCTTTTTACACATCATTGTCCTAACAAGTTGTTTGGAGTCGTACATTGTTTGAGCCCTCTGACAAATCTGGCCCCATACACTGATGCAACAAGATGCAGACCAACATGTAGGCTGGAAAGATGGACTAAAGGTCAACTGCCAGTTCTCCAGTGGCCTTTGGAGATCCACAGCAGCCTGCCCCAGGTGAGAGACAACTGCTGCACTGATTTTTATGTTTGTTTTAAAATAGATCGGTATTTGGTAGCAGGACCAGGAGCAGCTCCTGCACAAGCCCCTGCTGATGGTCTGGCACTGTGTGGCTGCCAAGCAGGAGCAGAGCCGCTCTCGGGTCACGCTGCTGCAGGGACACGAGCCATCCCCCACGTCATCCCCGCTGACCTCTCCCACCAGACAGCATGACGTCAGCTTGCAGTGGAGGCACTCATGGAGAAAAACATCATTCTGGTCAGTGCCGCGCCTGGCCATGCGGATCCCCCACTGGGCCCTGCCCTTCTGCTTTGGAGAAGATGCTCAAGCTGCAGTTTTACAGCCCACTCTGAACAGAGGCCAATAGAACTCTGTCACTCTGGGACAGCACTAGGAAGTCAGACAAGTTAAGCAGGAGGTGAAGATGTGAATCATCTCAAAGGGAAAGTCTTTAATCCCTTTCACTTAGAAGTCACATTCTCCCCTCTGAGTCTGGCAGCAGCCTGGAGGTTGAAGCTCAGCAGGGCTCTGGCAATCGGCATCTCTTCCCCTCTCAGCACACCCAGGGCTGGCTGAGGGAAGGGACATTCTCATTTTTTTTTCTTTTTAAAGTCTGCCTATTCTTCTAGAAGGGTCTACAGCCCCCACTTCTCTCCTTGTTCTGTGTTCAATTTGGAAGCCATGTGTTTGTAGCTGGAGAAACCCCCATTGGCATTTGCCAAGGTCAACAAATGGTTTGTGTTTGTTTCAGTAAACGCTGCCATCTCATATTTTTAATGTGCTGGTGGCCTAGGACCAAAGCGTTCCCTATTAACTGGTGTAGACTTCAGACTGCCTGTCACCTATTTCTATGGCTTGGCTGCACTAACTTTTCCTCCCAAATCTCTTGTTTCTGTGGCATGGAATTCATGCTTTTGCTCAGCTGTCGCCGTGTGACTCCAGTTCTTTCCGAGGCTGCATACAGACTTTGGTCAGTCTGTGCTCAGCTCCCCAGGAGAAAACCTCATCTACCATACAGAGCCTACACCGTTCTGGAGGAACACCTTAAGAGAATATTTTCTTTAAATTTGACCTCCCATGCCCAATCCATTTTGAAAATCTTATTAACAAAACACAATTCACACAGAATCCAAATTCACTGTAGCAATTCATGTGTGTCTTTGTCTCCCCTCGTTTTAACAAGTGAAGGCCAGTGCTTATTGATTGCATGTTAAACCTGCACTACACATCTCAAAAGTTTTCTGAGGTTCCCTAGTCTTTCTTACCTGAAGTACAAGCCATGTGATTACACTTACAAACACTGGCATCTCCTTCCCGATTTAACAAAGCCTTCTGAAGATGAGCACAAAAGGACCTCACCCTGCCACAGGGTAAATGATATCTCAGTCCTATGAGTATGTGATAAAGCAAGGAACCACAACACAGACATCTGCCTCCTGATGTGTTCCTTTGAGAGCTACAAAGTGAACGCAGACATGCTAAGCAGCTACCAGTGCATCACAACCCACCCCTTGAGAGGGGGAAAGCCCAGACAAATCCATACGAGCCCAGGCGGAGACAGCTTCCTCAGCAGGTCTCCTTCTCTTTTCAAACCAGCTGTGCTTTGTGGTGGGTCAGTACTCGTACAGCTGATGTCTGGGAGATGTCAACCTCTATGGGCTGGTGCCCAAAACAGAGTTGCAGGAACCCAGCATGGGGAGCAGGCAGTAAGTAATAACAAAAGCAAGAGCAGTGCTTGAGTGGGACAGCTCCCAGGACACATTCTGCTCCCACAGCCCCCAGGGAACATGCAGATGTGGAGAAGCTACACTACAGGCAGTGATGAACACTACAGTCCTCAAGAGCTAATAAGCTACTACGCCTTCCCATGAATTATCATTTAATAGAAGTGGAAGCCTCAGAAAGGGGGGATTCAGTATTTTGCAGCACACACACTTATCTGTCCTCTCCACAGCCCAGTCATCTCTTCTTCCAGCTCAACATCCAGAGGACAACCATCTCCCGAACATCCACAGCAACTAAGTCTCTCCATGGCTTCTTGCGTGAACTTGCCACACTAGGACAGCGATTCCATACCACCCTCCCCAAAAAGCCATCAGCCTTGAAGTCCTCAGGGCTTGGCCCCACAGCCACTGCAGTTCCAAAGAGCTTGACAACCTGACGGCGAGGAGGAAGCTGTCACTAAGGCTGAAGGCAAAGTTTTGGCAATAGACAAAAACTAAAACAGCCCTGCACCACCCTTAAGTGAAGATTTCGCATGCATGGAGTATCTTTGCGGGGAACTGGTTCGCTAGTGGAAGACTAGTTTGAAAGTGAAAGGCACCACCACTGAGGTGAGCTAACAACCCAGAGGAGCAGAGGGCGGGGAGGCTGATGACAGCCCAGAGCACTGAATGACAGCTGGGAAAAGAAACATTTGGTGAAACCAAGCCTCCCTGGGTGAGCAAAGCTGTTTCACTGAGCAGCAGTGAAGGAATACACTGTTCAGGAGCAGAGGATTGATAATTAACCTCCGGCGATTCATCATAATTGTATTCCGCAGAACTTATGATGTGGTTGTTATCAGCTTTAAAACAGTCCTTACTAATAACAACTGAGGCTTGGTTTGCTATCGCTTTGCTTGACTTGCTCCGTTCATTTGTATTCTCCTGCCATTCCTGAGCACCCCCTGCTCTTCCCAGGCAGCACTTTGTGCTCTCCCTGCGCAGGCTGCAGCGGTACCGCCACTCACCGGCGACAGCTGGGAGGCATCTCCAGACCAAGTTTGGCACCCAGACTGCTGTAACGGTTTCCATCTTTCACAACGATTTCCATTACTCTAAGGCCTGTGATAGCCTTAATCGCTTGCCACGGCCACAGTGAGCAGAGCTGAACAAGGATGAGCGCTGCTGAGCCAGGGCTCACAGGTGACGCAGGTGAAGCCCACAACAGCACCTTCCTCCTCCTCCTCTCACTGATGCTGTGATGCTGTCCCTGTGCCACTCCACTCTGGCTGCGCTGTCCTGGAGGAGAGCCATCCCTGCCAGGCTCGCTGCAGCTCACCGCAGGGGCTGGAGTGAGAAGACGGGCAATAAACACTGCCTGGAGGGGAAGGCTGGAGCTGGAAGGTCTTTTTTTGATGGCAACTCTACTTCTTGGCTTGGCTTGGTTGTAAAGTCAAACCACACCTTGAGAAACCAGTTACACGTGTGCAAACACAACTGTTGTAGGATCATTAAACATTATTATGCCATTCCCCCCAGTAACCCCAAGGTTTAATGTCCTGTCCACAAGGGTAGCTCTGATGCTCCTCTATCCCAAATCTGCCTGACTTCAGCCTGTTCAGAAAAGCTTAAACCCTGGGCAGAGAATCATCCCTTGGGGCCTTCAGAGCTGGCAGAGGTTTGCACTACATAGAAAATCTTGTTTCAGATTGAGACCACCTTCCCCACCCCCCTAATCTGGAACAAGATGCTCAGGACATTAGAAAGCAAAACCTCTGCAAGTGAGAGTCACCTCCTTCCTGGCAAAGGTATCCTGGACCCGCGATGCTCTGGGCAGTACCAGCACTTTTGTCACAGCTTCAACACCATGGGACCTCCTGGGCCAACGGCCAGCAAAAGTTAAACAGCCAGATGATGGTTTCAATTATTGTTAAAGAGCAACTACATTTGCATGCTGGCAACCCTTCACAAGTGAACAACATTTATCCTTGACCCACGGATATTTCATCCCAAATATTACGAAAGGAAGAGAGAAAACAGAGTTCCGTAATTTCCTTGAAAATAACCCAGCCCTTTCTCATTAGCTGTGAGCTGGGGGGTGCAGGATGTCTGTGTTACTGGCTGCAGAGGAGCAGCTGTGTGATCCCTAATCTTTGAGTAAGCTGTGGTGTAGCACTCAGCGAACATTTTCTTTACAGTCCACAAGCTCTTCTCACTTCACTTAACACATGGATCTTATTTAAGCAGGCTTAGTGGTGTGAGGAGCAAAGGGGAACTGGGAATAAAAAGTGGTGAGGGGAAAGTTAGGAGAGCAATAAAGTAAAAAGTTTGCAAAATCTTACATTTATTTCCAGATTTTTAGCAATTTCAGCTCAGCAGGGTACAGGAAAGACGCTTAGGAGCACCAGCCTGCAGAGGGTAGGAATGAAGAAAAGTGGTTAAAAAGCAAACTTGCAACAGAAATGGAGGGCAAACCCGGCAACCAAGGACATGCAGATTTCCATTAACTTCAGTAAAATCAGGGTTTTATCCAAAAGTTAGTAGACATTTAGCCAATGGAATGGCCAAGGAAAACAAGGTATAGTTTGGAATGCCGATAGTCTTCCAAGCCCTGGTTTAAGTATAGCGTATGGATAATCCTGGGCTCGCTTGAACCTACTCCCACTTGGCAGGAAAGCTGATCTCTTCCTCCCACAGCTGTCTATAGAGAGGTCCTGTCTTTTTTTAATACTCCAACATCTAATTTAATGCCTATTAAGTGTTCTCAATCAGACACAATGTCATTCATTCTAGGGGGAGCAGAGATACGTCAAACAAACGCTTTGCTCACACCACAGGAGTGTCGGGATGCTCATGAGAAGATACTCAGAGAAGCCCAGGTCCCAAGGAGGGCTCGCCAAGGCCACCTCTCTGCCAGCCAGTGGAATATTGCGAAAGCTGGCGAAGGGGAGCCCGTACCAGCCGTGGGCAGCAAAGCGCTGCAGGTCCCGGAGCGCTCAGCAGGTGTTCCCCGGTTCCAAAACCACGATAGCACCTACAAAACGTTGTAATAAACAAATACCTGATTTTGTAAAGGACAAGTGACTGGTGACAAGGCACCGCTGTGAAAACAGGCTGGTCGGCTTTTTTCTGATGGGAAGGCTAAGAGGGTGACTCACAAAAATGTCTCTACAAACATTTTAAATGTTTCTTTTCAGTTTCAATCTTCTCCTTTTAACTTTTTTCCAGTATAAGTTAACTGGTTTCAATCGGAACGTTACTCCCAGCTTAACAGGTCATTTTGAAAAAGGCCCTTGGCAGAAACACACCCTTTTTATGGATAGTTTTTATTTTATAAATGAATATTTTCCAATGGAAAAAGAGATCTTCAAAACTTTCCAGGCACTGCCATATGCAAAGCAAATGTCGTGATTGCTTCAGTAAGTAGAAACAGAACGACTCCTATCGTATGTTCCCCTGAATTCTGGCAACTGCCTGTGGCTTTTCTCTGTTCTCCCAGTAGCTTTAGACCTGACAGCATCGTTCTTCCCTGCCTGTCCCAAAGAGCTGAGCAGTATCCAAACTTCCTTCCCTGACTGTGGGAGGCTGAAACCCCCCTCACACAGGAAAAGAGTCGTGCCGAGTCCATCCAGACCAGATGTAAGTAAGGCCAACACTGGTTTGAAATCAGTATAAAACCAGTAAGGTTGTGCTGCTCATTCTCCAGCGAGGCTGGAGCAGGGCGAGGGCACCTCTCCCTGCCCGGGCCACGGCGATTCCCTCAGCATCAGATACGTTTAATTGTTTTATTGACACAGCATTCTCAGCAAAAGCAGGCTACAATTTACAGGTTAAAGGAAGCAAAACTTACTGACAAGATGTGAAAACATTTAGATGAATACCTGGAACTTTAGAAACCCACCCCATGCTACGGAACGTATTGGTGTAACCTCCATCAACCACGACTGAGAACAGACGCTGCTGCTCTGCTTTTCCAGCCCCAGCCCCATTATTCTATCAATCACAGTAAGTGATACCAGAACAGCCACCAGCTGAAACAGCTGGATGTGCAACTGCTTGAGCCTGCTCCACCCCGGGTTTCGATAACGGCAGCTTTGCGCTCAAGTGTACCGGCTCTTCGGTACCGCACGGTCTTCCCTGGCAGCTCCACAGCACTATTCAGTTCGCTGAATAGTGACACTTCATCCACGAGGCTGTTTGCTTTCAAAATAGCCCTGAAGGTAACACCGTGTTTTTACCAAAGGTTCATTTTCTGTATTCCAATACGTGGATTACTGCCCAGCCAGGGCACTTGAGGACAGAGGGCTCACCCCATGGGGACACCAGCCTTGCTCCAGAGAGCAAAGGCTCTCAATGGGAAAGACTGGTGGAGTAAATAGGGCAGTAGTTCCACCAGCCTCGGGGTTCAGCATGAAGCGTGAATGTTGCAGTGCAGCAGGACGTGTCGCATGGCTCGGGTCCGGGCTCTCGGCCGTTCCTTCGGCTGTTTGTGCAGCCACACGGCGCCACAAGTAGAGAGCACTACGTCACCGACCTGCTCTTGGTGCACCAGGTGCCTATGTCTGATGCCTCCTCCTCTTCAAATTAACTCTAGCCAATCCTACAAGCTAAGGGCTGGCATTTATTATCGGAGTGTTTCTAAGAGTAAAGCTATTAGAGAAAAACAGTCTCGTAGTTGAAACATGAGGCTGGAGACCCTGAAAAGCCGTGCCACATGTTTTATCTGTCATCCAGGACAGGTGGCAAGATCCTTCTGGACACAGACTCCTCACACACAAACGAAGCTGCAACTGCCTGCACTGCCACAGCGGGTTCTAAAAGCTCTGACATATCAAATGGAAAATGTTGAAGCATTACTTTGGGATAACATGAACTCCCAGCAGTTACAATATGAGACAGAGGATAATTCCCTGTTCTTCACACGGGGGAATCAGACCGGTCAGTCCCCAGGCTGCCCCAGGAACCAGTGCTGGGAGCACAGGGGAGGTTGGTGACATCAGGTTGGATTCTCTCAGGACATCCAGAGTCCCCGTAGGGTTTGGGTTCCCCATTTAACAGCAGCCCCAGAAGTCCAGGGGCTACTCTTCCCCCTCCCACAGCCTGATCTCAGGTTCCAGTGGCCGGGGTGGGGGTGCCTATACCCACAGCTATGCACGAGCCTGCCAGAGCCTCTGCAGACACTGCTGCTTTTCATGAGGGATGAAGGAGAGGAATTGCAGGTCATTAGGAAAGAAAATACTCCTCCTCTGTAACTGGCCCCTTGCCAGCAGGGCTGAGCCCATCTCTCTGTGCCTGCTCCCCTTTACTCCTGCAGCTACCACTGCCGGACCCCCCTTGCCCCAAGGCTGCCTGGAGCAGAGCTGGAAGAGCTGCCTCAGCTCCTGGAGACTCTCTCATCCCAGGAAAAGCGATAGAAAGAGAGGAGATGAGGAATGAAGACAGGCAGAGCAGTGGTATTACTATAGGGATATCATCAACAGGAGATTTCAGAACCTCAGGCAGAAATGAAGTTTTACCATCTATTACCCCAGAATGACCCATCTCACAATAATGAGGGAAACAACAGCGACCACCAGCAGCCCTTGGCTGCAGTCTCAGAAGAACGATCAAACAGTCACAGCATCAGTGATGGCTCAAATGCTCGTTAACAAAGCGCAAATCAAAGCCCAAATCCAGGAGGGGCTCTTTGGTGGGACAGGACACGCAAGGAGAATGCTCACAGAGGGTGGAAAAACACCCAAGTGCTGCAAGCAGAGCACCGCTCTCAGGCCATTGCTTCCCGGATTCAAAGCTCTCCCCATCAGGAGCAGCCTCTCTCCTCCATATTTGCAATTTTTCATGCTGTTGCAATATAAACAGTACTGACGATGGGTAAATGTTAGCTTTCAATGGCAACCACTGTACATATAGATTTCATACAGTTTACTTTTCGTGTTTTGGTTAAAAGGTCAGAGTAGTGCTCAAGTATTTGGAAGAGGCATGAAATTTATAGCACCTAAGAAATTACAGTGCATGGTAAACACACATGCACCCTATTTATATGTCTATACGTATAAAGAGAAACAGCACGACCTTGGCAGTTAATTTGTTCCTGCTGGAAGGCAGGATGCGAGATGTAAACTCGTGTCCACGGCCTCACCCCTCCCTGCTCTTTGGAAGTGCCTTCGTTCCGTGGCACGTTAAGCTAATGCATATTTCTATTTACATTATCTTTATTTAATTAAATGCCACTTTTCATACACACATACTCTTTAGCTGACACTCACAGCTCTCCCTCTAAATCGAGGAAAGTTTCCTTTCTGTGGCCCCTTCTCCAGATGTTTGTCTTTCAGCAGCAATGCAGGACTAACCCAGCTGCAGGAGAAGCACACGGGGTGGGGAAACCATCCCCACCTCCACCCCGAGCACACCAGCAAGGTGCGTGGTCCTGTCCCAAGGCTGCAGGGGGGCAGTGCTGTGTGTCCCTTCAGTCTGGCTGTCCCCTGGGCCAGCTCACTGCAGGCACTGCCCCCAGCAGAGCGGTGCAGGCAGCTCCCCACATCCCTAACCACCTCCCTCCCGAGCTCTGCTCCCAGCAGGGAGCCTGATCCCCTTTTCCTCTGCACGCTTTGCTGCCAGCAGGAAGGTCACAGGTTTTCGTGACAGCCACGTAGGCAGCTTCCCAGTCTGCTGGTGTGCACTGGATTTGGGGGACACACACACTCCACCATCAAGGAGGGTTTGCTGCCTCTCACCACACCTAAGAGGCTTTGGAGATGTTTAATCACAGTGTTACAAGCCAAGAAACCTCAGCAGCAAGCAGCAGCAGACAGCCAGTCTCCCCATTTTGGACTGAATCCCCCCAAAAGGGCAGGGGAAAGCCAGGGAAATCAGGAGGACCTCTCCAGAGAGCCCAGGCGATGCGCTGCCAGCCAGGGAAGGGGGCTACCTCCGGTCACAAGGTATCTACAAATGGGGACCTCTAGGTAAGAGGGGCAAAGCATCTTAAATAGTCCTCTCCAGCACAGTGAGGCGTCGAGGGCTTGACCCCGGCACTCGCAGGAAGGGGCGCAGCTGTGTCCCGCAGCAGGGGCTGCCGCGCTCAGCCGTCGGGAACAGCACCCACCCTGGACGGAAACCTCGGGGTCACCGCAGTCTGCCGGGATAAGGATGGAAAACCCACTCTGCGGCGTGAATCTGCGGCGCTGGCGGAGCCGGCAACCGATCGCCCTCCTGCAGCCCCTCTTCCCAGCAAGGGCTTTATTGCTCAGTCAGGCCGGCGCAGCAGAAGGCAGCGACTTGCCTGGCCTTGCCAGCACATTCACCAGCAACCCCAGGAAAGTTTAATTATGATTAATAAAGGGATTGCAGCTGCAGCTTGGATCTGACATAATAAAACTCATTTCTCCAGTCGTTCCAAGAATGACTTAAGTTCACTGTTCTTCGCAAGTCAAACGTGAGATCGCAGGCAGCGCCCGGCGGCAGGAACAGCGGGCTCTCCTGACACCGCGGAGCCTTACAGCTTTGCGGCGTAAACCAGCCATACAGAGCGAGTCCACCAAAGCAAGAATGTGCTTATTATTATTATGAAGAGAAAACAATGTACTCGGTTTCCAGAATTGTCTTTCACAACACAGAACTGTGGAAAAGGCAAAAGAGGAAAAGCTCCCAACCTGGGTTACAAGGGATGGAGAAGGTGGCCAGCTCTGGACAAGCCCAGCACATGCAGGATGACGCAGCTGGGTGAGGGCTCCCTATGAAGTCACCAAGCCATAACAGCAATATATGATTTTTGGGATTAACCTATTAATTGTTACTCTTTGCCTACGCAGCAGCCAGCCCAGAAGCCGTGTCCCCCCACCCCCCCGGTGTTTGCCAGTAGAGCCATAAACCAGCTACTGCTGCTGCCACCCCAGGTGGCACCACAAAGACCAAGAGCAGGATTTTGCTCAGAGGGAGTTTTAAGTTGCCCCAAACATGAAGCTCCAGTTTCTTTTCCCTCAAAGGGAGTTTTATGACGATACATTCAAATTCTGAGCAGGAAGCCCCAACAGATTTAGTTTCTGTCATTTCTATTCCAGTGTGGCCGAGCTGCTGCAGACAAAGGCGTGTGGGAGCTGGCACTTGGCACCTTCTGCAAACATTTCTGCAGCACCTGACCGCTTCTAGGTGGTGAGTTACAAAGAGAAGGGAAACTTAAAAACAAACCTCAGAACTCTTCACATAGAAAGCGTTTGAACCCCCCCTCGTAATTGATATAAAGCGCGGTCATTTTCATGTACATCATCACAATTTGGTTTACTTTTATAATTTTCATTACCATAACACCATGTTTTACTGTTTAGGGTACTGAAATGAGCTTGTTCTTCCCTCTAGATCACAGCAAAGCCCTGACCACCACCCGTGCTCCAAAGAGCAGGAATGGTCCCCCTGCCCCAGGGCCCTCCCAGGGTGCCCAAGCACCAGCACAGAACACAAGACAAACTCAGGAGCCAGGGCTGCAGCTATCGTAACCTGGGCACACACAGCATTAGTCACGGGGAGGAAGAAGTGGCCAGAGAAGCAGATACGACAGCCCCGTGGTGCCAATCCAGCTGGTGGCTGGGCTGTAATAACCACAGCACAGCCCCCAAGCAGCTCCTCTCCCACACCCCCGCTCCCAGGCAGCCCCAGCTCCCCCGGGGAAGCCCTTACCTGCACCCAGCACACCCTCTGCGAGCAAAGTGACCCTCAGAAGAGGAGCCGGGCTAGGCTGGCTCGCAGATAAGCAGGGCTGTGGGGTGGGGCACACCCCGGGGACGGGGCACACCTGAGGGGTCGGGAGGCTGAGCCCGGTGGTGCTGGAGCTCCCTCCCAACTGAAATAGTCATTCCATTCCATTCTATTTTCTATTCTATTTTCTATTCTAATTCTATTTTCCATTCTGTTCCATTCGATTCTCCCGTGTGGATGTGGCAGCTTTTGCCCCTTTCAGACCAGCACCCTGCCCAGCCTGCAAACCTCCCAGCCTAGAAGTGAACAAGATCACAGAATCCCAGACCGGAGGGGGCTGGAAGGGAACTCTGGGTCTCATCCTCCCCGTTTGCCTGCTCCAATTGCATGTGACCTTCTGAATATATATTTTTGCTAGTAACTGGTGCTGTTGCTGTAGCCACAATGACCTAAGAGTGTAAGCAAGGGAGGAGGAGATGCCAGAGTGGCTCTTGTACTGATGCCGATTGCGTACAGCCAGGGACCGAGGGGCTTGTTAAAACTCGTCCTGCCAGGCAGGGAGCTCGGGAGGTGGAGGGGAAGGGGAGACACGCAGGAGAGGGGGGACACACAGGAGAGGAGGGAGCAGAGCCTTAACCCATTCCCTGTGTGCTGTACCCCAATCCTGGGAACGCAGGAGGGCTTCGGTGGGCTCTGCTGCCACCGGACGCCGGCAGCCCCAGGGCCCTCCGCAGCAGGCAGAGCCTCCCTGAGGTCAGTCATGTGTACAAACTGTTTATTGTTTCAAACATCTTTTACTGGAGATGCATTTCTTCTGCTAGAACTTGGCTTCCCAGAGCCGCCTGCCCACCAGGTAACTGAAAGCAGGGAGCTGTGGATGCTGAACCCAATTCAGACCACTGAACGATTGCTAAGTACAGCTTTAAAATGTCTTAAAATATTGACTCTTTTCTGTATACCCTTTTTTTGCCACAAAAATGACAGTATAATTTTAAAACAAACCAGGGGCAGTGACAGCAGGTTATCGCTCCTGGGCACCCCTGCCCTCTCCAATCCATATGGAAAAGCTCTGACGACGGCAGCTCCCGCAGCAAACCTGGCTCCCTCGCCCGGCCCTGGCAGAGACGGGCACCCGCAAACACAGAGTGTGGCTGAAAAAAGCACGTTCCATGTTCAAACAACTGAAGGACTTTAATTAAAACCAGTGAAAAGAGCTTTAAGTATAGAAATACTGATCTCCAAAATTATTTGCTCTGCTCGAAAGCTAACGTTCTGCTTTAAGTCTGTTTTTATATGTCTCTCGGTCTTGAATTATGGCACGTTAATTACGGCCAGAGGCAATGAAGGAGTGTTATTCCTTTACAGAGAAGATGGAGAAATTCAGTTAAAAATAGATTATAAGGCAGTGCTGCCAGGCACCGGCATCTTCCTGCCTCCGCTGGATTTCTGGTTTCCATCGACCAAGGAGGAATTTGCTCACAGAACATATGGAATTTTTATATTACTCAGCATAATTAAGTGTAACTGGTTAAATGAGCGCAGGGACTGCGGAGGTCACTAGAACAGCCATTAACTTTTCCCTGCTAAGTGCGGTGGCAGTTGGCCAAAAAATCGTTGTCTTCCTCCGCCCCCTCCTCTTCTTTTAGGGTTGTTGCCCGGGGTTTTAGCTCCCGTCGGGAGGGACGAGGAGCAGCCGAGTGCGCGTAACGGGGGCTGCAGGACCGTGCCCCCAGTACCGGGCAAAATTTGTCCTAAGGTCTGAAAGCGGACCCAGAGCAGCAGACCCGAGCCATCACCGTGTGGGACCCGGAGGCGTTGCTGAGCTTTATTCCAGAGGAACGGCTACCACCTCCTCCGGGAGAGGAGTGCCGTTCTCTGTACAAACACCACCTGCAGCAAAGGGACACTTCCGACCCTGCCCGGCCCGACGCCGGGCTCCTGCCCGGGTGCCCCGGCAGAGGCGGGCGCTGCTAGAGCGGCGTCTCCCCTCGGAGCATCTCTGCCGGGCCCCGCTCTGCCCAGCCCCGCTGAGGATGCGCCGCCTCCTCGTCCCCCGTTCTTGTCCCCTCCTGCCGTCTAGAACCAGGGAACGCATTCGGCTGGAAACAATCGCGTTAACCCAGAGCAGCCGTCAGCAGGAGCAGCCCCGCCGTGCCGCTCCCCGGGCCCCGGCCCCGGCCCCGGCAGCGCTGGCGCTCCCCCGCCCGCGGCCGGCGGGCGCTGCTGGTGGCGGACCGCCCCCTAGTGCCGGCGGAGCGGGCGGGCAGGGCTCCCTCCCCCGGGGGCGCTTGGCGGGGGATGCTGACGGTCTACGGCCGCTCCGGAGCTGTCTCACCGCGGCCCCCGCCGCCCCTGCCCTGCCCCTGCCATCACTAGCTTTGGGGGCCCAAGTCTATCTGCTCTGCTCTCTCCCTTTATCAACCCTGTAGTTTAAATTTTCAGCGTGTTTTTGGCTAGAAGGGAAGGCCAAAGAGTGACTCTGGAAAGGTTCCTTGTTGGTGCCACTTCTGCAGGGTCCAACACAGGGTGGAGGTCAGGGATGCTCTGACCCTGCTCACACCTTACACCGGGAGGTTTAGGGAAACGCCAGTGGCCTCGTCAAACCCCTCCTGCAAGTGCCCAGCGCCCACGAACCTGTAGGACGTCCTGGGAGAGATGAATGAGCAAACGGTAGAGACACACTTCTGGTCTGGTCTGGTTTTGTTTTCCCAGCAGAACTGGGGACCTGGACTGTGGTTCTGCTTTGCCTGCTCTGCGACCTGCAGACAAACTGTGCCCCTTCTCCCTGCCCCAACTTGTCCCTCTGCAATATCGAAACAGTAATAGTTAATGGATGTCAGTGCAAACTGGATTGGAGGAGACTGGTAAGAAGGGAAAAGGCATTTTACAGTAGGAGGAAACTGGTGCAGAATTATAATCCATGAAGCTCTGCTGGCTTCCCTGGGTTTCTCTTGGGCTTGGCAGTCCCCTCTCTTGCCCAGACGCACAGTCGGAAGGTTTGCCACCTCGCGTAGCCGCGGGCTGTGAAGGAGAAACGCTCACTGATAACAGAGAAAAGCTGCGAGGGCCCGAGCTGGGTAATGACACCAGCTTCTTGGTGGGGATGCCCCAGGTCCGAGGCTGCCACATGTGTGTGCTGCAAACCACCCGCACCACGGCTGAGCAGCGTCGGTCCCGGTGGGGGGGCGCTGGAGCTGGGAGCGCTGGCGGTGCTGCTCACCACCGGCCGGCTGGGCTGGAGCAGGCTCCCACCCAGCGATGGGGTGGGGATGACGGCTGAAAAAATATCAGCACTGAGGAATCTTGGCAGCGGTGCGAAGGGGCCTGAGATACTGTACGAGCACGGGCCGAGGCGGTTCCCACCGCCAGCCGTTCCTGGAACGAACGAGCGCGTTTCTGCACCGAGCAAGCCCATCTCTGCCTGGCGCACTCTATCTGGTCTGTTCGTGCACCAGCCCTCCAGCTTCTTGTGATGTTAGAGCATTAATCAAAGGTTGTATGAAAGAGAAAACAGGGCCATAGCAACCGGGCAACACAGCCGGGGGGGATGTGAACATCAAGCCCGTGTACATGGGAGCGAAGTGGCTTGTTTGGGGGATTACGCTTCGGGTTTCCATGGAAAGAACTCCCATAGAAGACACTTCCAGCTGAATTACTGCGTAAACTGCAGAGAGGTTTCAGAGCTTCAGCTTGATGTTCTCAATGAGTAGTATCTGGCTGCTGCTTCGCTGTGTTTTCTCCAGGGTCTAGATCTATGCCTGTATTTGCTTTGAAAATAATGAAGGAACAAGAAATGGCCTCTCTGGTTATTCAATCGTCTGCTTAGCAATCCGGAGTGAAAACAAGCAAACAGAAGTGCTGGAGGTAGAGGCAGGGAGAGCTGAGCGTGAATGCTTCAGAGCTACTGACAGCATGAGAACCTGGGTATCTCCTCAGAAATGAGCACGCTGACTCGGTTACCCGGACAAAACAACCAGAACGCAATAGGACCAGAACCCCTTCAAACCAGCAAAGCCCATTCCTTACAGCCTGTGGAGAAAGACAAGGCCCCTCGTGGTGTTTCTCCAGTGTGTAGGTAAGAGGTGTTCAGGTGCCATGGGTCCAGGGGGGTTCAGCACAACCGCGGGCAGATCCCTTCTCTGTCCGGGGGACCATCACCTCAGCATGCCTCAGAGCAGCCTGGATTAGGTGGAGAGGAACAGCTTTGGCAAGGGAAGGCGACAGAGGATTTTAAAGACTTTTTCCCTTATCTCCAGTGGCTGAAGTCCGTTGGGATCTCCAGTACATCAAACTCTGCTGAGTTTCAGCCGCTGAGATTCTCCAGGTCAGTAAAACCAGCTTTCGCACCCAGAGCTGGACTCCAGGGTAAGACTAAGGTATTGTCCTGGGAGGGAAGAGGAAACACTTGCTGTGGCTAACGGGAGGGTTGCTTTCGGCTCTGGGTGAGCTGCGCAGCTCCCCTGGGCTGTGGACTCGCTGTGGGCCCTGCTGTGTCCTCCTGAGCCCCTTGGTCCCCAGCCCCGCCGATGGCCAGATGCATCCGGGAGCATCCCAGGGCTGCATCCCCACCCCCAGGGTCACGCTCCAGCCTGGCATCGTGCGGGGTTTGGTGCCGTGACAGGGAGGGGGCAAGGGGCTTTCAGGGCAGAATTCACTGCGTATCACCACGTCCGCTGCGTACACCGAGATGATTTATTTATGCAGGGAAAAGCCAAGAAAATACTCCCGACTGCACCGTGCTCCTGACTCTCAGGTTTAAACAACTTCATAGCCAGGGATGGAGTTCTGCTCTCTCTCTCCCCCTGTGTTTTTCACGATCATTTGTTAAATATATTCCAACCCACTATTGACCTCACTCTGAAGCTCTGAGACCTTCCGTGGCTTTATTCCCTCCTGGCATTCTCTAAATAAATCACCGTATATTCACGGCAGATCTTATGAGAATTGATTGGAGTAACACGTGGAAAACGTAGTCCCAGTCCATACAGGCGCACGTTCAGGGCTCTGCTGTGAAAGCGCCTCGGCAGCTACGGCAGCGCATCGGCACGGCTGCACTGCGTCCTCCAGCCTCGCAGGGAAGTCTGAGCTTATCACTGGGAGCTACAACTAGGGGGGAAACTACCGCTGGCTCCTATGCGGACAGAAGGATCGTTTTCAAATTTAAACTCTACTTTCAGATCTGAAACAAAAATAATAGATTTGAGGCAGAGCTGGGCCTTTTAAGCTCATTTAAAGCTCAGGCAAAACGTTAAGGTCTTCACACTAGCACCCGAGTTAAGATCTCTTGACTGCTGCAAATTTATTCCAAATTAACAGTGCTGCGAAGGAGCAAAGTATTAACCCAGGCATGTGGGCTTGGACCAATAAATCCTTTGTAATTAGGATCTTCTTGTCTTTTGTCAATACACATATTTAAGATTTAACTCGGATGCTTTATTCAGATAGGACAGTGAAATCACCACATTAACAAGTGAAATGAGAAGCCCACTCAATTAAAAAAATAAACACCCCCCCCAAAACCTCTTGATATTTAAAGCAGATGATGATATTTAAACATTCAATAAATGCACAGAAATAAACCACCCCATGGCATCAGAATTCTCGCCTCAGTTGTGTAAACATGTGAATAAATAAACGTGTTCAGTCTAAAAGATACTGCAATTAAGTACCTGGAACATCCGCATCTCTGGAAGCTGTTACCGACATCTATCCCCCTGAATCCTCACCCCCGGATCAAGAGTTAAGTTAGTTATGACGGCAGGATTTAGACGATCAGAATTCCAGGAGGGGATCAAACCCCGGAGAAAACGCTGGGGCAGGTGGCAGCTGATGGGGCAGATGTTCTGGTTACCGAACCGCTGCTCCTGAAATCCACGCTCGGGGCGTTCGCTGCCACTAAGATTGTAATTCACGGAGCCCTTTTCATTCTTCAGCTGTAAGGACAATACCACTGCCGTGGCTTTTGTTCAAATAAAATGTTCTTAAATGGTTTGGGTGTTTTACGGAAGCGCACATTTTTACGGGGAAAGCGCAGGACTGAGGACTTGCAGGAGCGGGTCCTGCCCCCGGCACGGTGCCCACCTTTGGCTGAGTTAAAAGAGACATGGCTTTGGGCGGCTTCTGGCAGCTCCATCTGCCACCCCGCTCCCCGGATCGCTGCAGCTCCAGAATTAGCAATCCCATTTTATAACTGATTAACTGAACTCGGGCCAGTTAATTCCCAGATTGGTTTAACTCCAGGCTGGCTGCTAAAATCAGCGACCTGATTCGCAGAGGACTGAGCAAATATTCCTCCAAACAAACGACAATTCAAAGCGAAACAAGGACCCTCTTCTCCCGTGTTGCGTAACCCGAAGGCACTCAAAGCCACCATTTTGCGTGTATTTAGAGGCTGAGGTAGACCCAAAATATTCAGCGGTGAAATGGTGTGTCTGAAAGGCTTTGAGGAGGTTAAAACACGGAGCTATTTTTGTAATACTCCAGTCTGATTATTTCAGCTGCTTCGCCAAATAACATCTCAAGGCTTGATGACAGTAAATGAGGCCATCAAAGAAAATTTGATGCATCTTCTTCTAGCAAAGATGATGAAAAAATAAGCAGCCTATGCTGGGGTAAAAGGAAGAGTATTAAGTGGTCAGTAAACAAAGCTGCTACGAGACCAGCAGAAGTTTCTATGAATTTGTTAGAGCAAAAAGCAAAAGCCAAGTGCGTGACCTTCACCTGACGGGGAAGGGCAGCGAGTGCTACGGCACGGTAAGGGGGTTAATGTCCCCTTTTTAGGCGAGCCCTCACCAAAACACCAGCTGTGACCAAACGCTTAACCCCTTACGAGGTTACGACTATTCTGTAAGTTGCGTGTCCATGGGGGGTGATTAAATGGTGCTACAGGATTCCCAGGGAGCTGGACAGTGATTGCTCGGCCACCTGCAATCACCCTGAGAACGAGGATGGGGCCACACACACTCTGGGCACTTTCTAGGACAAGAACTTGAGGAGCAAATGTCAAAGCCTACAAGGAGGCTGGAAAATAATTAGAAGAAGCAGTCTGTAAATTCATAGAAGAAAAAGAGGTGATAACAAACAGCCAATGCGGGATCGTGAAGAGAAAGCAGGGTAGGACACCCTCGTAACCTTCCACAGGTCGTCTCAGAGATGGGGAAGCAGCAGGTGCGATCTCATGATTTACAAGAAACACAGCTCAGAAAAACCTAGTGTAAAGTTTGAAGAGTGAGCGCAAAATTGTGACTGCATCACTATTACACCAGGCGACAACCCGCTCAGTCTGCACTACTGGCTGTTTTGGTCAACTTGGGGGATGAAATTTAGAGATGATGGCACAGTGGGAGGCATTGCCATCACTCCGGAGGTGGGACTAGGGTTCAAACTGATCTACATAAAGCGGAGAAATGATCTGAGTTGTTAAGATGGAATTCAGCACAGTGCACAACGCCGTTTTAAAGAAGAAACGTCAATGCCTGTCAACCAGACGGGTCACCAGGGGTTCAGCAGCATTTCTGAGAAGATTTGGGGATTGCAGTGGACAGCCAAACAGGTGCTTCCAAGAAGAGAGAAGAACGACGGGGGAAATTAGAACAGGTTCACCATTAAGTAAGAGGCTGCTGCCGAAAGGAAGGGAGTAAGCTGTCTTCCATGTCTGCTGTGGATAGCACCGTAATAATAAAGTGCATTAAAGGCAGGAAGAAATAAGCCTGGCATCATGAACCATTTTCTAATCATAAAGTTAGCAAAGCACTGACAAGGTGTTCAGGGGAGATTGTGCCATTTCTCTCCAGCTGGAGTCTCATAGGACAGGTCAGACCTGTCAGAAAGGAGATAATCCTGCCTTTACAGCAGGCGATGGACTCCTCCGGCTCCCATCCAGCCTGACCTTCTACAGCCGAGAGGCAGCCGTGGAGGTGGCCAAGGGAACGAGGCACGGGTGTTAATCCAACGGGCAGCAGTAGAGAACTGCTGACACGGAGGGCTCAGCGTTCAGCCCCACGGGCTGGGCTCTGCCTGCTCTCCTGTGGTGGAGAAACGGGGCTTCACTGCCAGCTGTGCCCACGCCAGCCAGAAGAGGGGACCCGGAGGAAGGGGCTTCCCCTGGGGAACCAAACGAAATGCCCACAGGAGGGTGATGAAACGGGGCAGCAGAGATCAGTTTTGAGGCCTCGTTTCAGAAAGGCTGGATCCATTTCCACGAGCGTGGCTGCGAGACTGATCTTGCCCTGAGCGCGCTGAGACGGTGACAAGCGAGCCAGAAGTCGGGCGTTTCACGGAGTATCTGCTGAGCAGAGAACCTCGTCTGACTTCCCTGGAACTCTCCTTTCCAAAGAAAAAACCACTCTTTGTACCCTCGAGGGGAACATTAAGATTTCTCAAATCCCATATACAATGATTAAAGGTAATTCTGTACCTTGCAGGCTCAGGACTTTTAAAATAAACCAAATGGGGTTTTGACAGAATTTGGCTAAATGAATGTGTAAGAAAGCAGAGCAGCAAGTAATGTGACATCTGCTGCTGGCATTAAGTGCAGACACTGCATTCTTTAGATCTCGAGCCTTGTCTGAACTAGTAGTTTTTAATTGGGACTAAACACTGGAATGAGAAAAATCACCCTGAATTTAAGTGTTTCTCTCCGTGATTCAGTAAAGCAGCCACACTACAAGCCAAGACGCCAGATTACCTTTTCCTATTGTCAATTAATGTTTGAACTAACTGCTAAAACAATCAGAAGATTGACTCATATTAATAAAGTGAAAATTAAATAAAGAAAAAGGCACTGAACTCATTAAAATCCCCCATAACCTGTCACGAGTCCTTCGCATTTCTCTTGACGGTATGAGGACAACAGGACCGTCAGCGTCGCTGGGTAAGTGAACGTGAACGGGTTAATGCAGTAGGTTTTTAAGATGGATTTTCACTCCTACAGGTTGTATCCCTCGCCGGAACAAGAGGCCTCTCTGCACGCAGCTCTCAGACCGTACATTTCTGAGGCGAGGAGCTGGCGTTGATCTATCCACGCGGAGAGTCTCTTCTCTGTGGATGGGGCCAGCCCCAGCGCCAGCTTGGGAGCTGGGCATCGCTTGGAGTGGAGGTACTAGCCAAGTGTCCCAGCCTGACAGGTTAATTTGCAAATGAGGGTATTTGTCCACATATGCCTGACATAATTACTGGCCAAATAACCTTCCTGTCGATTCAGCTACGTCTCCTGTTGAGCTCGGTGGGAATCGTGCCTGAAAAAGAGTCGAGAGCCTGGCACCCACCGGACTGGGATAAATCATGCCCCAAGAAAGAACGTCTGGACTTTACCCTGAGTTTGGATCCGTGCAGCTGCTGAAGACCAGCCTTTGCTGCCAAGCGGCCTGGAAAGGCTCTGCCAAAAGGTTCTGGGACCAGCGCTCAGCTGGACCGTTAAACTGTGCATTTCCAGTGACCTCCCTCCGACAGGCTGCCCGTGGGTGGGAGGGAACCTGGGCAGGTCTCAGGGCTGACAGAGCCTCCCGTGACACATTTAGCAACACGAGATGTGAACCACGTGTCTCCAGAGGGGAAAACACACCCTGTGCCGCAGGAGCTGCCTGACGCTGTGTGCTGGGGAACGGGCAGCCAAGACAGAGGGAATTTTCCTGACTCCTCTTTACAGTAAATCATTATTCTCCGGACTTTGAGAAAACACAGGTAGGTCAGGAGTGCCTTTGGCAGGCTCTGGGTCAAAGCCCAGCAGCAACTTCACGTCACAGCAGTGGCTCGTGGGAACTGGGACCTTCCTTCTGACAAAGCCCAGAATGCTTCTTGCCTTCAGCTTCAGCTTGTGCACAGAAGAGGGTGCAAGGTCCGTGACTGAAAAGGGAATAGGTCTGGTAGATCGGTAGGTAAGGCAGGTTTCCAAGAAGATAAGGTTTTCCTACGCAGAAAAGCCAGAATGCTGGGAAAAAATATATAGAAATATATATGGTGAGAGCATTGCAAGAAGGATGTGGCAGAGCTTAGTGCGTAAAGAAATGGAGCAACACCCTTCTTCCTAAAGACACATAATTACAGAACAGTTTTTGAGAGGCTTGTTCCAGGACGAGTTTATAATTTCAGACAATCTTCCACTTCACCATTCTTGACGAGGACCAGAGAATCCTCGCTTCTCTAATGTCAGTGCTTCCTGCAAGAAAGGAAAGAAATAACAGGAGAAAAGCCATGCCCTGAAGAGCACAATGCTGGCCGTCCTTCCCAGAGCACGACTGCTGCTTGGCAAAGGGCCTGCTGGCTTCGAGCACGAAAGCACAAAGCTGGCAACCACAAATCAACAGATTCCTAATTACAAAACCTCCTCCCACTTTCAAACCGCGCCCCAGAGAGCTGGACTGAGAATTGAATTCCCCCCTGGAGAGCTAACCCCGTGACGTTTTGCTGGCATAAAGATGGCCAAATGCAGCAGGACGTGCACAATTACGTACACCCTCACCCCGCTCTTCACCTACGGTGCAGGAGAACAGAGCCTCCCCACCGCGTGGGATGCTCACGGATAACCACAGTAAATAACCTGAGGTCCTCACACCTCGATGGATCAGGGCATGCAACATCTAAACAACAAAAAAACCCATTTCAAAGTCTCTTCTAATGCCACAGGTTGTGTAAATACATTGGCAGTTCTGAGAGGGATGTTATTTAAATTGGAAAAGTATAGCCAAGGGAGGATGTGTCAACTTACAGGGACAAAAGGTACCGAGACTGCTACAACACGATGTGATCCGCACCAGGAGGAGCTTGCCCGTCTGTACCGCCCAACCCGCCCAGAGAAGATAATTTTATGTGCTTTTGGACTGTGTCTGGAAAACAAAGAGTCTCCTGGTAATGTGAAAAAGAAAACTGGTCAGAGATATTGCAGCTCTGTGCAAAGAATACCTTTGCTCCAGGCCATCCCGTAGCAGGAGGGGCTACCAGCACACACGGCATCTCCACCAGGTTGACAGGCCAGGACTGAAACGAATCCCTTCCTCATTGCAGGGAACAAAACCCAGCCTGACGTTAGCGGTTTGGCTACCTGGCACGTACCTGCCGTGGGTGTTGTGGGAGACAAGCGAGGAGGGGAGAAGGAGGGGAAAGGCTTCCTGATGCTGGAGTCCTGCCTCCCAATGCCTCAGAAGCACGGCAGGACAGCAGGTCCGCGGCAGGACAGCCAGCAGGTGCCAGGTCTGCTGGAGCACATCAGGTATGTCGCAGGCCCACCCAGTGGAGAAGCAGGAAATAGCCAGACCGAGCTACTTTTTTTTTGCTGAGATGCAGCGTGGAATGTTTAAGAACAGACGCTCCAAACCATCCCGGTGAAAAGAGGGGCTGGAAGCTTGTCCAGGTGAAAAGATGCCCTCTGCTGCAAAGCCTGCTCCCGTGGTATTACAACTGGGTTATAACCCAAAGCGCCGGCTGCTCCTTTAGGTAACCTGGTTTTTAAAACACATGAGCAAACGTTTAAGCGATGGTATTGCCAGGAACCAACGCAGCGTCAGCGCACCGACTGCTCACGGGCTGCGACCCAGCCCAGCCTTCACACCGCGAAGCCTGTGCCCAGCTGCAACCATCGGTCCCTCGAGAAGTGAGAGTCCCTGTTCCTTGGTGTATGATTATCCAGTGAAAACATCCTGGTGCCGATACCTGGAGACAAGCCCGAGGGTGTTCCAGCTTCTCAGCACAGGCCCAAAGGAACGAGCTCTCCAGCATCCCAGTCTGGAGCTCAACTCCACAGAAACAGGAGATCGTTCTAGAGAGAGGCATCGTGTGAGTGATGCGGGTGCTCCCTGTACAACCCAGGATGCTCCTCTCCAGCTGCGGGGATGGAGGAACACCTCGTTTCACACAGAACACCAAACCAGCCCCTGCTCTCTGTGGCTTCTCAAGGTATTTGTCCATCACTAAATGACAAACAGCCCCTTGGGAGCAGACGCCAACACCAGTGCAGAGGAAAGGTGTGAGAACACCGTAAAAACACGTTTTTTAGAAAAGGACACGCTGTGTAATTTGTTGGTACTTACAGAAATGTCACCTGCACTTACCAGGAACGCACTGAACTGCAGCCAGCAGCTGCCTCAACGCAAAATGAGTGACCTGAAAAACAGTCACAGAGAAAACATCGACAAACTGGGTCAAAAAATGGACAGACTGGGAAAGGCAACTTTTACCTTCTGTAGATAGGAAGTACTTTGAAGACTGGACGTGATAACAAAAGTGGTTTTAAAAGAGCACAACCAGCGTTCACGTTGGAGTGCTTTAACCTTAGTAACATGAAAACGTCAAGAGACAATGCGGGATGGGAGCAAGAGATGTCAGGATTTCACCTGAAAACCAGAGAGGACACTGAGGTAACAGACTGTGGGGGAGAGCTCAGATACAGAGAGTAAAAAGAAAAAAAGTCCCTCCAAACAGGGAAGGCAAATGTAGGAGTGAGGGATTACAGCACATGATCTTGTCATTCCGCGTGACAGCAACAGTCCATCATCTGACACGCAACCAAAATAGAAGCAAGATCTAGGAGAAAACATTATTACAGGAAATCAGTGGAATTGATTTTGGAAAGGCAATAAACACAGCGGAATCATAGTCATTAACGTACCAGAAATTTGGGATATTTAAGTGTACCGGTCGAGACACTGTGTTTTGATGAAGCCCTCTAACGTGTTTGACCTTCTACTCCCATCCACTTCTCTCCTGCCCCCAAGAGACCAGTTAGAAAGTCGCTGCTAAATTCTCCTCACATTTTGGGAACACAAAACACTCCTGAAAGTCACTGGCCGAACCCCAGTACAAAGTGGAGCATCCTCTACTGCCAGAGCAAGGACTTTGTGAACGTTCGTCTCTAAGCATGTATCTTTCCACATGGTCTTTCCAAACTCAGCAGCCAGTGCTACAGAGACGAGCTAAAGCTTTTCCTCTGCACTTTGTCTGCTCGTGCTGTGGTGGGAGAGAAGGTCGTTTATAGCAGTTTAACACACAAAGTCACCCCCTGGAAGCTCTCCACAGATCAGAACAAGCTTTTAAAACAAACTGCATTCGTACTCGCAAGGTAATGAGCCGGCTTCACAGAAACACGGTGAGTATTAGAACCTGATGTGCTCAGGACAGCGTGGGAGCTTTTACACTTATTGAAACAATTCTGTATTTAATTAGGCCTCGTTACTAAAGATGATCACTGTAATTTATTTGCACAAATACAGGAGATCACGTTCCGTCAGTAGGTAAAGTTCTTCATCGAAAGGAGCAAGGACTTTGTGCCAGGGCAGGTGTGGTCTGTTCATCCGAGGAAACGGGAACTGCGAGCACAGAGTGAAACATCTGCTGAATAGAACCAACTCACCACTTCCATTTAGGACGATGATTTGTAAGAACATATCAAAGTAGAAAGTTTCCTGGGCTCCTGCATTCACTTCTGGAAGGAAACTGAAGTCTTTTAAGTGTGTGTGAGTTCTCAAGTTCGCTGTAACAGCCAGTGACAGGATGAACTCGAGTCAGAGCGATTTTGTGCAGCAGCGTGCGGTTTTTAAAGGCTTTTCACTCACACGACACTTCCCACAGCTCCCGGTGACATGGGCAAAAGCTGGCTCTGGCCACCAGAGAAGAATCTTGTCCGTAACTTCTAGTGGCAGCAGGAAGGTAGGTTCAGGAGAACGCGCAGGACTGAGGGAAGAGCAAACACCCGTGGGTGCTGAGCCATCGCCACGACTCACACATGTGCACGGTGAAAGTTTCCTCCGAGGACACATTCACACACCCAGTCTCACCAGAAGGCATTAACACAGAGGTTCAACTCCTGGAGTCTACGAAGAGATCAGGGCATGGATATGGCAGCTGAACATCAGACCAACCCCTGGCGATAACCCGTGGATTAAACTGCTGAAGAACTGGGAGTTATGAACTAGCACTTTATGAGAGCTTTCCCATTGCCGGGGCGAGGGATCGCTACCTGCGATGTACCCTCCCCTCCCCAGCAGCAGTTAAAATGTCTGTATCCTCCTCCTGCCTTTTTTGAGCACTGCTTCCCTGAAGAACCCCCATTTTCGCCTTCCCACATCTTAACGCTCAGAGGACCCTCTAAGTGACCAACATCACCAGCCAGACTGTACTGCTCATGATGATAAAGCAAGTCTCATCCCCACTAATGATACAGCTGAAAACATGATTCTGCTTCAGTACTGACATTTCTATTTCAGCAACTGAACTCCATTAAAAAAGAGATTGGAAAAATCAAACACCTTTTTCAAAATTTAAGGAAAATTTAATCAATATGCCTTAAATTATTTTACAGTAACTGCAATACTGACAAGCATAACATTGTCAAAGTGGTGGTTTTCTTGGAAGTACTGCAAGAGATTACTCGTTGTCTACTAATATGTGCACCCTTAGGGAAAGGAACTCTAGCTGAAGTCATCCTCTGAAACCTGAGTTACCACAGAGCTGCTCAGCCATCCTGACGTGCTCATACTTCAAGTGTGGCAGAATTACAGATCCCTTTTGCTTTTCAGCATCTGTTTTCTAATTCGTAATTTAAGTATCTTAAATCCTGAAAGACTATCACATCAAATGAACAAATAAATGAGACAAAAGAGCTTAGAGGTATATTGTTAAGAAAGAAAATACTCTAATTGCTTGTGTTCATTTGTGGGTTTTGCTGTTGGTAAGAGGGGACAGGAAACAGGTTCCTTATTACTGCAGATTTATTCAAAGGTTACCCCGAATCTACAGCATCCGCAGCTCTGTTCACTTTTTTGGATAACAATCTGTCAAGTTATGACAGCGACCCTTCTCCCTCCCTCCCCTAAAAAAAGAAATCCCGGAAAAACAAATAACAAACAAAAAACACAACCCTCAAGTAAACAACCAAAAGGTACTTCTCTAAAGATGGAGGAATGGGAAGAGATCATGTGCCGCTGATAGGCGTGAACACTTATTAAAGCTCTAGACACCCCAGGTCAATTGAAAACAGTATTCCGAGTCCTAAAAAAGTGAACACGAGACATTGGTTTCCGTTGTTCCAGAGGATTCAGAACAGGTTTTGACAGCAACACCACACAGCTGCTGGCAGCTGCTTCTGGTCCAGCGCAATGTCCCAGGTCGCTGTTGGCATTTTGGCCCACTGGAGTCCAGCACTTCAGACAGTTCGTTCAAAACACGGAGATGAGGGCGAAGACTCCGTACAACAGAGCACAGGGGTATGCGACGAGCAGCTGCTGGCCCTCCATCGCTAAGGCAGAGATAAAGATTTTGGAAGCGGAAAAGCTGCACCAGCCAATGACTGCAGTCGTGAGAATAATCCCCATCATTCCCCTGGGAAGACAGAAATAAGTCAGGTAAGACCTGTGTACGTACACTTATAGGAGTCGTGACTGGCCTCCTTCCAGCACCTTTGACAGACTCTAAGGTTAATTTCAGCTTTTATATTTGATGTGAAATTAAATAGTTCCAGTAAAGGCTTCAGAACAGTATTATTCAATTACAACAGCACAAAACCCCCCCAAATTTACTTTATGCATATGGAACAGAAAAGCAGTGAGCAAAGTAAGGGCTCCAGGTTCGTTATTCCAGCCCCTCATTCCACATAGCTGAGAGTAACCACTGGGGTTCTCCTGTTTGTCAAATTCAAATTTGCGTCTTCAACTATAATTACTTCTAGACGGTACAGGTGCTGAGATCTGTCAGATCCCAAGCTGCCTGAAAACAAACCTGATGTTATTTGAGTCTATGGATTTAAAAGCTGTTAACTGGCTGACAGATAAAACCAGGATTCACCCGTCTTTCAGCCAGTAAATACCTGAGGACTGTTGGTATTCATGTTTTTACCCTTAGTACAAACCCCTGTCATGTGCAGTTACGTGCAGCTTCACCACTGAGTATGACAATTCACTTCCCCACCTCAGAGGAGAGGAAACCATCTCCCAGTTACCACGTTTATGTACTTACTGCAACGAAAACACAATGGCGAAGGTGGAAAGCAGGATCATGGGAAGCAGACAGTATCCCAGGACGCTGGCCACGCAGCCGAAGGAGACGCCCGTCATGCTCATTAAGTTCAGGAGACAGAACATCCCCACACATCCGATTGCACTTATTCCGTACACATACCCAAACTGAATTTTGCCAGCCTGAAAGCCAGAGGAACGCATGTCAGTGCCCAGGACGAGGAACGCAGACAAGGGGAAAAGGGAAGAAAGTTGAGAAAGCATCATCCTTCGCCACCCCCCAGCCCCCACCCCAGCTCCTACAGCCACATACAACAGGCCATATTCTCCCACAACCCCAGTTCCAGGACACGTGCGTGTTCCAGGCACATCTACCCAAACTCTGCCCCTCTTGATGGCTGTGTTTTGGTCAGATCGTTATTCTTTGACCTGGGCTGTAAAAGCTAACGAATTCTTCAGGGTTTAATCAACTGACTTCTCAAGGCAATCGAATACTTGGACTAATCATCTTTACAGAACTAGTGTATGAAGATCAAACAATCGTAATGCAGGAAATTCTCGACAATTCCAGAGCTAAAGCCCTTTAATTTGGGAGAGACCCCACAGCTACACCACAATGTAAATTACAAAAAGCTCCCAGGAAGAGCCGAAGCGGAGCTGTAGACATGGCAGAATTAACTCATGGAGACGGTAAAAAGCGACAATCAGACCTTTGATACTAACAGTGTGTGGAAAGCATACGCAGGATTTCAAACCGTACACATCCTACGTCATGTTTGTCCAGGGAGGAGATCGATGCTTCCCTCCTAACACCTACCAAAACTCACAGCACGTGGCAAGGCAGAGGACCGCGCAGCGACCAACGCTGTGACGGTGTGTGGCCCCAAGGCTGGCTCCCACGACCAACTCCCAGCCTGAGCTTACTTAGCACCCAGCTCTCCTCTCCTCAGGCGCTACAGAAAACCCTTCTGGCTTCCCACGGTTTGCTGGGCTACAATGGTTTTCTCTCATTACACTCAGTGTATTTAAGAAGACAAGCCCGCAGCAGAAAGCGATAATTTCTTAGGAAAAGCACATCCCAATGTGTCTATTATAAACATGTTAATTAATTCTTCTGGCCTCGTTTCCATAAATAAACGTTACTTATAAAAACAGGCTTGAAGTGCCCTTGGTACCAAACACTGTTCTAAGTGTTGCAGCACTGTGAAATTTTAAGCAAAAATCAAATCCAGTGCCTGAAATAAAAAACCTGATGAAAAATCCTGAAGCTGTGAAGGACAAGACAGACTGATGCTGCTGCTCTGTCATTTCCTAATTGACACTACTAAGTCATTAAACACAATGTTATTCCAAAATAATGTCAACCAAAAACCCCACCACGCTTCAGCCGCAGCTGACCTGTTCAGATGTACAACCATCTGAAGGCAGGTTTACTGCACACGTGTTTAACCAGACTGACTCTTGATACTGAAAGTCATGCCTGATGTACCAGTGCTTACCAAATCACTTTTTACACAGGAATTTTGTGTTTCTTTGCCTCCTGAGTACCAGTAAAGAATAATAACGAGTTTGGAGCAAAGAAATTCAATGAAACAAACCAGAGAACTAGACTCAAACACTAAACACAGTAAGAGTTAAAAAAAAAAATAAACTCCTAAATGAAGAAATGAAATAAATACTCAGACATTTAATGTGTCTATTGTTCTGATTCCTGAGAAGACACAAGACAGAGACACTGCAAAAAGCCAAGGTGTGATTCTGAACGTGAAACATCTCCATCCATAAAAAACCCCAAAGAGGTAAAGATCTGAGAACACGGCGAAGTGTGGAAAGAACTGTGAACTACCCCGAAGTATCTGCCATGAAAACCCAAGCGCGAAGACTTGGATTCAAACTCTACTGAAGCGAAGTGTCGGTGAACACGTTATTAACTCCAGCCAGCGCCAGGTGCAGCCCCAGCTCCTCTTCCCCAGGGCCACCAATTCTGTCAGGATATGCTTCTTTTGGCCTCCATGCCAAGAATTCACTTCCAATAAACCTCTGGGTAACTCGGCTTTTTCCCCAGTGTTTCCAAGAACATTAGTGCACAAACAGTAACATTTTGCAATCAATATCTTACCAGTAATAGCGTGGCTCCAAAAGCCAGACAGAAGACCATTGGTCCAGCCAAATCAGTCTCATTCATGATGCTGCCATCTGCTGCTTTCAAGGGGTGCAGCACTGTTAGTGTCTTCTGCCAGATGTGGTCGAAATTGATCCCCAATTCTACAAGTTACATGAAAACAATTACACATTTACTTCATTCTCTCCCTTCCTGACATCCCCATATGCTTCACTCATAGTTTTCCCTGCCCTCTGCTTTTCCATCTCCTCCAGACATGATCCCATGGGGACCAGGGAACTGAGTCATTCCCTCTTTCCTTGAGCTGCCAAGTGTGCTGCCTCCATGGAGCCCAGGGCTGAAATGCTCAGCAGTGACAAGCAGGTTTCTAAAGGACCAGCTAAAAGCATAAGTGCTGCGTTCTGGGTCGGCCCAAACGTTCATTTAGGCCAGCACCCTGTCCCTTAAGTGCCCAAAATAGATACGTACGAAAGTATAAGCACCGAACACATGGATTCCCCAAGTCTCCAATGACTGGTGGCCCAAGAATTTAAATTCAAAGTCGTTTCTCTGTGCTTACTGACTCTCAGCAGCCTTCTCTTTCACAAACCAGCCATTGTGACCACTAAAAACCCAGCTCCCCCGCTTCAACACTCAGTGTCTCATGACAAGGAGTTTCACTGCTCTCTCCAGTCAGGTACCATTTCAAACCACTCCCCACCACACACACCCCAGCCACACAGTTCCTGTTTGCCCACCTCAGGCTCTGGGGTGCATCTGTATAAACAAAACCAATTTTTGAAGAAAATAAAAAAAGCACAGCAGGGTGGAAGGCATCACCAAAAGGTACAGGCAATGGCTGTCATGAAAACCTCTATCACCAATAACAGCAAGGGTTTCTCCCAATAACAGTAAGGGTTTCTCCTGTTGTTTGATGCTAAATGATGGATGTCAGGTGGAAACTGAACCCATCAATCCAGACACTATGTATCCGTTCTGGCACCCTGCCCTGGCTGTGTCCTGGCTGGGGAATTCTGCAGTGTTCAGCAACGGAACGCTGCAGGGCTGACCAAAGAATTGGCCCAAACTAACTGCATCAATCTGTTTAACCTAAAGTGGGCAATTACATGTGTGATCTGCACCAACAGAACAGGAAGTGTTGAGTCCGACGAGCTGCCTGAAGCCAGGTTACCCCGTTCAGTGGTTATGGCTTCCACGGAACAGCTGGTATGAAGGAACCAAGCACAGTTCTAAAACTGCAGAAGTTCACACACAAACATGTATTTCTTATACCCAAATACAGTTAAATAAAAGAAAACAATAACATCAATTTCCAATCAACTGTGCAGTTTCAGAAGTAGGGAGTACACACCCTGCTGCTCAGCTCGTCCCCAGATTGGAAGGAGTTTTGGAGTTTGCCCATAAAGCGCAAGTTATACCTTCGAGTAGAGGAGGCTCATCCTCAAAATTACTTCCATAAAACGACTGTGCTGAAGCTGGAGCATACATCTGTGTCGGCTGGTAAATCTTCCCGGTGTAAGGCTGCTGCTGCATCATGTCTGGAGGGACAAATCCACTCTGCTGTGAGTACTCGTAGCCTCCATACTGCCTGCGAGGAACGACACCGCGTCACGGACAGATACAGCTGCTTATTTTAAAGACCTCCCGGCAAAAGCAAAGCTTGTTTTCCGTAAATAAGTCACAGCAAAGACTCCTCCTTTCTCCTTCTTTAAAAAGCCACGAGGTGATCCCCTTTCAGGCACACAGCCACGTTCATCACTTCAGACCCTTCTAAACAACACAATGCTAAGCTAAACAAGCTGATTCTTGCTTTATACGCTCGCATTGCTCTGTGATTTGAAGTGAGAGGCCAGGGGAAGCAAGTGTTATCCATCGACTGAATTACAACTACAGGCTGGAGACCTGTAAAAGAGTGGGACAATGGTATGTCTCAAACTTACTCAATGTCTTTGTTCAGCCAGTGGTTCTCTCACCCAACACCTGTCCCAGGAAGGGGAATCGGAGGTTGGCTGCCCCGGCTTTCGCTCCTCCTGGCTTTAGCAGCCAGCTGACCTGAAACTGCCAAAGACCTTGATCCCTGTGGAGACCCGCAGACCATGGCTGGCTCCCCTCAAACACACAGGGTCTTATCAACTGTGTTCTCACCAAACTGGGTGCTGCCGGCTCCTCAAACACACAGCTTTCCCGAGTGGAAAACTGACTCTGTGATTCTGTCCCAGTGAAACCAGGACATTCAAATATAGCCCGGTAATTAGCACTGACATCTCGTTTGATCCCGCACGGATTTGCTCGTCAAAACGTTTATTTGCAAGCCCACTATTAGAGAATGAAGTTGTTCACACTATCTCTTTTGCTCCCTCCATACTTAAACCATGAACTTAGTGGAAAAACCCCAGAAAGCTGTTTTGCCTTCCCTCAGGCACCGTGTGTATCAGGTACCATCATGACGCCCTAGAAGGAAATACAACAGGGACATTAAATGCACACTGACACCTTCCTAAAGGACATAACACAGGGGTGGAAGAAAAGGGTGATTTTTCAGTTCCTATTTCACATATTCTCAATTATTTATTAAGAAGTCAATTTATACTGTCTCTGGGATATTTCTATTACAGATTTTATACGTATTAGGAGCTATCCTCTGCTCCAAAACAAACTCCTAAGTTATTCTTGCCACTACTCATTTCCAAGTCTGACTGTCTCCAAAATATTTAACTATGGAAATATAAATATAAAGAAAGAAAACCCAGAAGGCCTCCTCCTTTCCTTCCTGGTGTTAGCAGAGTTCAGCTCCATCACAGCAGTATAATCCTTCCCAGGACACAAACAGGCACTGACCTGTTCTATCTATCGCAGGGATTACACAGGTCATGGGTCACCAAAACCCTCGGCCTGAGACTGACCATTCACACAGGACTCCTCAGAGCTCCACAGCCTAGACACGACTGCCACAATTCCCCACTAACACCTGGGAACCACCACAGACATTGCAGGCTCCTTTATGTGACACTGCAACTAATTTATAACGCCTCAGTGAGTGACAGGAGATGGACCTCAGAACAGCGATGTTTCTTTTCCCAAAGATGTGAAATTATTCACATAATTATGATTACTTTGCTTTAAAATGTAGAAGGCAGAGTATTCAATACACAACTGCTTCAGATCACAGAATTGTTTGACTGGAAAAGCCCTTTCAGTTCATGGATTCCCCCCGCTCCCCAGCACTGCCAGGTCCCCACTGACCCCTGTCCCTCAGCTCCACCTCCACATGCCTGGGAAAGCCCTCCAGGGATGGGGACTCCACCACTGCCCTGGGCAGCCTGGGACAGTCCTGCACAACCCCAATGGGCAAGAAATTGTTCCTCAGGGCCGACCTCAATCTCCTCTGGAACAACTTGAGGCCATTTCCTCTCATCCTGTTGCTTGTTCCTGGAGAGAAGAGACCGACCACCACCTCACTCCAACCTCCTGTCAGGGAGTCATCAAGAGCCAGAAGGTCGCCCCTGAGCCTCCTTTTCTCCAGGCTCAACCCCCACCCAGGTCCCTCAGCCACTCCTCAGTGCACTTGTGCTCCAGACCCTGCACCAGCTTCGTTGTGCTTCTCTGGACACGCTCCAACCCCTCAATGTCCTGCTTGGAGAGAGGGGCCCAAAACTGAACCCAGGATTTGAGGTGTGCCCTCACCAGTGCCCCCAGCAGAGGGGGACGATCCCTGCCCTGGTCCCGCTGGCCACACCAGTGCTGATACAAGCCATTTCTAATACAGTACCTCCATTTATAGAATATAACTTATGTTCTTCATAAAACAGAGCAACAGGAATTCAATTACAGGCACCAGTAGCTGGCTGAAATGCCAACTCTGTTCTGAACAATCAAAATATGCTGAAGAAGAGTGATTGAATGGCTGTACACAAGACACACATTCCACAAGTTCATGCACAAGTTACTTGCTGTTAGGTCTTCCGCTGTAATCATAGGGCTGGGTCTGGTCATCGATGCTGTAACTCGTCTGGAAAAAGTCGGTGTTGAAGCTGTCAAACCCGGACATGGCCAGTTATCTGGAAGAGAACAGCGACCTTCACTCGGGGCTCTGAACCCATCTGAAAGGGAGCGCTGGGCTCAGACCGAGAGGCTCAGGCCGCTCGCCCCCGCGCGGGCCCTGCCCGCTGAGCCCTCCCTCGGGGCCGCCGAGAGCTCCCGAGAGCACAGAGGCCGTGCCGGGAGCTCCCCTCCCCGCGGCTCAGCCCCACGACGGCCCGGTCACCCTCACTGAGGCCAACCGCAGCCGCGCCAGGCACTGCCTCGGCCACCGCTCCAGCCCACGGAGCCCCCAGCCCCTCTCCTCCCCGCGGGGAGGCCTTGGGCAGACGGCGGCGGGTGACCTCACGGCGCGAACCCACCTGCAGGCCCCGAGCCCGGCCCCGCACCCACCACCACGGCCCCGCCGACGTGTCACCCAACGGCACGAGCACTTCCGGGGGCAGCGGGGCCGCGCCTGCGCAAGGCTCGCGCGGCGGAGCCCTTCTAGCGGGCATGCGCCGCTCCGCCCACTGTCCGCGTGGCGCCTCGCGCCTGCCGCGCACGCGTTGCCAAGGGGACGGGCGCGGGCAGGATGGCGGCGGTGGCTCGGGCTGTTTTCCGCACCGCTGCCGCGGTTTGGCGGCTTCGGGCTCGTCCTGCGGGAGGGCTCGGTCACCCCCGCTCAGGGCCGCGGGTGTCCCGGCCATGGCGCAGCTCCCCACCATGGGGCTGGTGGTTTTCCCTGCGCCGTTAAGCCTCCGTTAGAGCTGAGGCTGCGTGGCTTCAGTCTGCCGCCGTTTTGCCTCAGGTATCAGGAAAAGCGAAGCACTGGCTTTTACACGCAAGCGAAGGATGAACTTCTGTCCACGTTTCGCTGCACGCTAGTGGACGGCGCCTCCTTTTCCCGATGTGCCGGGGTGCCGAGGGTCGGATCCCCCGGCCGAGGAAGCGGGCAGAGCCGGGGGGTTCTCGGGGAGGTGACGCTGCCGCGCCCGCTGCGGCCGCTCGGCGTTGGTCGTGGTTACCGCTCGCTTCTGGTGCGGCCGCCAGTGACGTGAAAAAAACCCTAACGATGGTTGTAAATCCTTCCAACCTGTCTGAGGAGTCTGCAGAAAGCGCAGCAGATGCTGCCCTGGTGACCGCGGGCAGGCGCCGTGTGCCGGCAACGCCGCGGGGCAGCCGAGCTGCTCCTCGGCAGGCCGCGGGCTGGGCAGGGCCAGGGCCTGGCCGCGGCGGTGGCGCACCGCGCAGCCCCTGCCGCTGCTCTCCGCAGTTAGTCCTGAGTCAGTCTGGAGGGGCCGCGCCGCTTCCCCAGGGCAAAACCCTGTCTGTCCCTGGGGCTCCCCGAGCAGCAGCCCGGAGCTGCCGGCTTTGCAGCTCTGCCAGGTTCCCCCTGCGGGATTGTGCTCGGCAGCGTCAGCTGGGCGTGGAATGTGGGATTCACGGCAGTTTACCCGCACAGGTAACGCCAGAAGCTTTTCCATGCGGTTTAGTGTTAATGCGTCTGAGCTCACAGAGGAGTTTATTGCTAAGCAACTTCTTAATGCCAAAAAATCTCTTTCTTTCCAGAATTTTTTTCCCTATTATTCATGGAAAGAAATGGTACTGTGAATCCTCGTGTAAATGTGGAGCAGAGCAGGGATAAAATGCCATTCACGTGATTCAGACAGAAGTCTTGGTGCCGTCAGTGAAGGTAAGAGAGTAGGCTTTGGCCCTAGAGATATTATTTTGAATAATGTTCCTTTAAGGCGTTTGGTTTTTTTCCACGGCCACAGCTCAGTTAGGTGAAGTGCTTTTGCCAGCAAGTGTGGCATCTTGCCCAGTGATCTCTGGATCTCCCATGGGGCACAGGCTGTGCTCTGTCTCCTGACTGGACGGGAGAGTTTGTGTGAAACTGCAGGTGCTGAAGGACCTGGAGCAGGCGATGGTGCCGCTGAGCGAACAGTAAATGATCGCTGGCATTTAATGTTAGACCTTCATATGCTTTCACGTATCCACAGTACATAAAACTAATATTCTTCTGAGGTCAGACAAAAACTTTGCTAGAGCTGTGAATCTTTTGTCTTTATTAAAGCCTATCCCTCACAATAAGCTGCAGGAGCTGGGAATACTGTGGAACTGAGGGAAAAAACCAAAAAGAAGGGACTGTGGAGACACTAATGTGAAGAAGCTCGTTTCCTTCACAGGCTTTTGTCAGTCACTCGGTTTATCCTTCTGGTTTCATCATTTTGCTCCTTTTTTTTTTTCACGTGGGGCCGGGGGAAAAGGCTGTACTGGGGCTGCTGATTCGACTGTTTTTATGGACTGCCGCAGGCTGTGGCGCTGGGCGCAGGGAGCAGTGAGCGCAGGTTGGTGCCTCAGGTGGGCAGTGTACGGACAGAGTCCGGGGAGAGCCCGGCTGAGGTGGTTCTGCTGAAACCTTGGAATGGGCCAAATCGCAACTGGCCCGTTGTCGCAGAGTAGATGGGTGGTAATGGGGTTCAGAAACTCGTTAGCTGTGCCCGCACGCACAGTTGCACTCCCTTGCTTGACGTAGCCCAGCTTCTTACAGGTGTGTGGGTCCTGAACACTTGCCACTGGGCACACGTGCTCCGCGAGTGAGAGTCCCTGTTCTGGTTTTCCTTTTTTTTTTTAATTCATTTTGGCTCAGGACATGATTACGGGTTATGGATGGGTTATTGTTATGGACTCTCAGGTGTGTCCTTTGGTGAGATCACTGTGTTTAAACTACAGTCCTGTGACAGGCCTCTCCTGCAGAACACACCTCGTGCTGCAGCGTACATAATGTCTCCTGAGAAGAGCCTCCCAGAACACCAGCGTGTGTGTAGAACGGAATGGGATAATGGTGGAGGAATTACAGCTCCAGAAAACACAGAGATCAGTAACGGTGGTATGAGATGCTTCCTGCAGATTTAGACTTCAGGTAAATTAGTGTTTGAAGACTGAGAAGCTCCTGGCTTTCATGGAAGACCTGTGGAGTGTGCAGACTGCCTCTGATGTTGGTGACTTAGTGCCACTTTGCTGAACTCTGTGACTTGGCTGCAGTTCACTAGACAGTAAAATGAGACCCAAATCCCAGGCACTGGGCTGTGTAATTGTGATCCGCTGGTGAAATGCTCTTTGGCTAGAAATCTGTTTGGATTTCCTTAGATTATTAGAATTTACTGACAGCTTAGGTTGAGCTTTCGTTAATTAGTTCTCCCTGGACTCGGCATCTCAGCATTGCTTTGGGGTGTCGTCTGCTCCAGCTTGGCAGGACAAATCCGCACGTATCTGCAGCAGTGTGGGTCTGGTATGGGCGGTGGGTTCAAAGGGGGGCAGCTGCAGCTGCATGACTGCTTCCTCCCTGCGTGGCTGGGAAAGGGCGTTCTGTGGGCAGCCTGGCTCGCCATCCCTCGAGGTAGGACCCAGTACCACCAACCCCCACCCCGCCAACCGCCTTTCTTGAGGGACCAGCCCCAGCTGTGCCTGTGGTTATCTGGCCAGGGGATCTGGCTTTGCAGGAGGCCTTGAAATGGCTCCGAGGTGGAAAAAGTAAAGACACTCGTAACACCAGTACTTGGATTACACAGTGCTGATACCATCATGACCAGGCTTTGGTCTAGCTGTAATGTAATTATAGTGTGGTTTTTACAGCAGTGTTAATAACGAGATAATTTGAACTAAACTGAGAGTAAAAATATTATGCAAAGAACTTGAGGAGTGTGGGAGAAAGGGGAAAAGGAGGGGAGGAGGGAGGCTGCCAAAGTGGGGTTTGCCATGGCAGAACTTGCAGGAGAGAAGGGAAGCCCCTTACAGAAGGATGACTGAGAACAACAATTTTTGTTTGAGTTGAATCCTCGGCTGCTGCTGTGAGTGCACGTGAGGTCCCCATCCGCCTGTGTGTGTCGGGGCTGTTGGAGTGTCAGCGACAGGGTTGTTTGTGTAGCGGACTGCTTTGTTGAACAGCGTCCATAGAATTCGAAAGGGTTTGTCAGCACTGCGTGTATCAATTCTTGGCCAAATGCTATCTGATGTGCAGCGACTGTTATCTAAATCGGTGGGACGTGATTCCCCCTTGCTGTCAGTTCTTGAAAACCTAGAACCTCATGCAGTGCCTTTGCTTTGGGCTTGGGCTCTGCCAGACAGAGCGGGCAGGTTGATTTGCAGAAGCTCTGCCCACGCTCAGTGTGTTACAGGATGGAAAAATGCTCTGTTGCCTGTCTGCCGTTGGAATCGTCTGCCATGCACTGTGCCCGTGCTCAGCAGCTGTGAAGGATATTCTTCCCCTTTGCCTTTTTTGGGTGAAAATGCACTGTGCACTTGAGTTATGAATAAAAGATCGAGGGCAGATCTGTGTGAGGCTTTATTGTGCACTTGTTAATAAACCTGCTTGGCGGCACTCGTGCTCTTTGCCAGCAGATCCTTCTCTCAGGGAGATTCTGCCATTTAGTGCTGCTTTATGCTTTTCCTGCAAAGTGGAAGATTTGTTAAAGCTTCTCACTCACACCTAGTGCTGGATTCTGGTGGATGAGGATTTCGCTGTGGGTAATTCACACTGCCGGATCAGTGGATAATGTGCTCTCCCGTGCTATCGTACTTCCTTTTGGCTGGCTCACTTCTTGGGAGTGAGCTGCCTGGGTGGTGTGAGTGCTACTCCACGCTAGGAACAATACAGCCCTTTTGGAAAGGTGCTGGGTGAAAGGACCGTAACCCTGCAAGAGCCCGGCGTTTATTCCCTCCAGGGCTGTTGCCATGCTTTGCTGTGCATTGAGACTGCATTGGAAGTTGGGTTTGGCAGTGGTAGCGTCTGCCTGCAGGACCTGCTGTCTGCTCCTCAGGGAACCACTGTCCCTCTCTGCCGCTCTGACGATGAGCCAGAATCGGGCCCAACATGCCTGCTGGGACCAAGCATTTCTTTTCCTCTTTGCCACCCGTCTCACAGGCCGCGCTCTTCTCTGGCTGCAGGAGTTCTGCCCTGGGGAAATGTGGCGTTGACTCGGTGTTTAGAGGAGACCACTGAGGAGCACGGGATGTTACAGGACAGGCGGCTGAAGGAGCCTTAGGTAGCAACTTGGAGCCATTTCTGAATCAGAGCGTAAGCCTGGAGCTGGCACTACCCTTTTTCTTTTTCCTTTTCTAGTTTAACTCTTGTGTGTAAAAATCACTCAAAGCGATGAAAGTTCCCATGTGGCTTTTTAGCTGAAATCTCCTGTCCAAAGTCCAACTTAGATATTCTTTTTTTCTTCCCAGAATTGCTCCTTCAATTCCTGCTACTTCCAATTGCTGCTTCTCCGAGCACCCTCGAGTTCTGCCCGGTGCTGCTAAACGCTGGTAAACAGCTTCAGCCTTTCTCATGGCGCGTGGGCAACTCCATCCCTGTGTGTTGCACGGCGAGCTGTGAGGCGGTGTGTGCACGTACCACCGCTACTACAGCCTCGGCTCCTGCTACCCTTCCTGTCTAACTTTTGGTGCTGCTTTTTTTTAAGACACCTTTTTTTAGCACCCACCGAACCTGATGAAGTCAGTTGTCCCACAATTTTCTGAAAGCACGGATGCTAATTTAGCACGTTGTCATCAGGAATGACCTCAAACCTGTGAGTGATGTCACACCGTCAGTGGATTGGGTTTAAGCATAGCTCTGCTGTGACTTTTGGAACATCAACTGTAAGCTCGGGCTAAATTTTCCTCTTGCTGTAGTGAAGGTCATGTCGGCATCTGTTAGCAGTGGCACATGCTTCATCCTCCTCCCTGTGAGAGATGCTGCTGTTCTTCCCGTCAGAACCATCACTGCTCCTCAGATGAGCTATGCTGGTTCTGCAGCTGAATAGGGAAGAAGCTTCGTGTGGTCCTGACACAGATTTGACATTTAGGTCGCCGGTGTATTTGGCCCAGATCTGAAAGTTTCACTCTCCTCAGGCTGCATTTCACTGGATTTGGCCAGTGGCTGGTATTCAGCATGACGTGATGCTCTTACTGCTGAAGTCATTTCATCAAAGGAATCTGTGTTATCTTACAGTGAAATGATTGGATCATCCTGTAACGAAGTAAGAGCAGGTGTTGAATTTCTTCCCTTTGTTATTTGAGAAGAGCGGATGCACTTCTGAAGCTGAGGTGATTAAAATTCTAAGGTGTTTGTTGTTTTCAAAGGGCAGTTCAGATTACGATTGTTCAAAAGGCCTTAGAGCTTAAATCCCCCTGCGATGGCTCAGCACAGGGTGTCCATAGCAGGACACTTCACAGAAGCTCGTCATGAATCGCTGTTTTTAGGAAGACTCTGTCACCATTTGCTGAATGCTGGCACATCAGACTCACTGTGTGCCTCCGCTCAGCCCTCAGAACCTCTGCCCAGGAGCTCGTTATCCCCCTTCCCCGGGGGGTTCGGGTCTTCATCACACCGTGAGATCCCTAATGGCTTCACTGCTTGCTTGAACAAGATCTGCTTTGACTGGGGTGAGGGAATTGACTCTTCAAGCCCTGTCAGCACGGCAGCGCTGCCTTTGTGGAAATGGGTTTAAATATTATCACAGCACATTATCTAACGTTAATAACTATAATATTTGGAAAGGCCAGTGCAATACTGCTCGCTTTGAACAGGGGCAGCACTAATGAGCTCGGATCCCCACGGAAGCCATCATTGCACCTGCCTGGCCGTGGAGCCAGTGGCTGTGCCAGACTCTCCAAAAAGCAACGGAGACACCTCTGTTCTCTCATCCCACCTGTAAACCCTCCTCGTAAGGGGTACGGAGTGCTCAGCGAGCGCCTCTTCTGCAGGTCTGCCAGAACCGCAAGAGGAGGGGCCCAGCACTTTGTCTTTCCTCTTTCTGAGGTACCCTGAGCATTCTCTGTGGCAGTACCAGAGTCTGCTGGTGTGAAAATCAGAAATCAGATCCAGGAGAAGACAGAACCTTGGCTGAGAAGCCCAGCAGTTGCTTCAGAATTAATAGATTGATTAAGGTAAGTGGAGGGTTTGATTAACTGTTCAACTCTCAGGTTTGAATTTGAAGTCTGTAAGTCTACAAATTGATGATTTTCTGCCTTAGCCGTGAAAATGGTACTTCTTACCTTAGGATGTTGGGTTAACTGTTTTCAGAACGTGTTTCAGAAGAGTCTCACTGAAGTATCTGCAAAGTGCAGTCAGCAAAACTCTGTGCATGGTGACTCCCTCCTGCAAAGATTTCACTCTAAAGCTTCCCCTCCAGGTCTTGGTTGATGTTGGAGTAAAAACTTTATTTTATCGTATGTTTCTCATGTTGAGGAACCTGTTTTTCCCAGAGCCAATGTGTGCTGGACACAGAGCTGGACAGCCCTGTTACCGGTGCACGACTGGCTGTGAAGTTACTAGTGGGTGCGTATGGTGGTCGCGATTTCATGAGCTATTTCAGCAGCCTCGTGACTTAATTTCGGCGGATGTTTTGTGCAGTGCTTGTTTAACCCGAGCCATGTGCTTAACGTCCGGGTTGTGCCGTTGGCCGCCCCGGAGCCCACACCCACAGCTGCACTGGGCTGCACCGGGCTGCACCGCAAATCCCGGTTTCCCCGGTACCCGGTTTTCCCCGGCTCCTTTTCCGGCAGCGCTTGGCCCGGTGAGAGCCGCCGGGACGGAGCTGCGCCATCGCGGCCGCGAGGTGGCGCCGCCGGGCAGCGCGGGGAGGCCGCGGAGCCGCTACCGCGGCTCCTCGCTCCCCGCTGCGCCGTTAAAGACCCCGTGAAAGTCGGTGTGGGACCGCTCCTGCCACGCCGAGCCTCCTGCGGGCGCCCCATCCTCCCTTCCGCGCCCCTCTGTGCTGGCTGCCGGGTCGTTGCCGGGGAGATGAGCAGTGCCAGCACCGGGAGCAAACCACAGTCCTGCCGGAAAGCCGCGGCCGTGCGTGCCGGGAGCCCCCGCCCGCCGGGCGCTCCCACCCTGCCCGCCTCCGTCGCCGGCTGAAACCACCGCCGTGTCTGCGCGGAGCCGGGAAAGGCACGTTTCGGCAGGGCAGCGGGAGCTACCGCCTGGAAGGGGGACGGGGAGGAGTGGAGCGGGGAAGAACTTTGCCCGAACTCGGGCGGAGCGGGCTGCAGCGCTTCCCGGGCCCGCGGGCAGCGGCTCCGGGGCTGGCGCTGTCCGCTGTGCTGGCGCTGTCCGCGGTGCTGACGCTCCCCCGGCGCTGTGCCCGGGGTTGTGCCCGGTGCCGGTGCTGGCGCGGGGCGCGGTTGCCCACCCCGACCCGACTCCTTTAAGATGATGCAATAGGCATCGCGCTCCGCGCTCCCGTCCCCGCGCCGCTGAGCAGAGCCGCGCAGCGCGGCTCAGGGGCGCGGGAACGGCCCCGCGGCCCGGCCCGGCCCGGCCCGGCGCAGCGGGGCGGAGCGGAGCGGGGCGGCCCCGCAGCGCCCCGGCCCCGGCGGCGGCCCCGGTGGGGACATGGCTGTGCCGCCTGCCGTGCTGCCCGGGGGGCTGCGGCCGCGGGAGCCAGCGGAGCCCGGCAGCCCTTAGCGCAGGCTGCGGGGTTTCTGCAAGTCATCTGAGCAGCGAGCGGCGCGCCCCGCTGCCCCTGCCCCGCTCGCACCCGGCCGAGCCGAGCGGATTGGTTCGGGGCGGGGGGGGGCTGTGTCCGGGTTTTTTTCCTTTCTCCCCCATCGTGCTGTGTGTATTGGTTTCTCTCACCACGGTTAACTTTCCTGTGACTCGGTTTAACTCTTGAGATCTACGTGGATGTTGCTGAGAGCACTTTCCCTGCCTTTGCTGTCCCTCGCTGGGATCGGATTTCACGCGAGCCGGACTCTGTGTGCCCGTGTGTTTGTTTTGAGGGGCTTGAAATGTTGCTTTCCTTTTCAAGAGCTATGCATTAACGGTAACCAAGGTAAGAGTCGCTGTTCTTGTTCCCTCATGTGCATGTCTGAATTAGATGTTTCTTTACAGATGAAGTATGTGTTTTCTTTCAAACAGTGGAGTCGTATATAATCCTTCCATGGATTAGTACTTGTGAAAAAGAAGCGTAGAACTTGCAAAAAAAAAAAAAAAGCCAAACCCAAACCCAGCTATTCAGAAGGAGATGTAGCTTGGCTTTCTGAACGGATCTGCTTTTCTCTGTTGCAGCTTCCGTGATTCGTACAAGAATAATTTGTGTCGTATTTTGTTTTCCCTTCTGACAGACCTGTGAATGACCATAGGCTTGGCTTGACCTTGATTTGGATGGCTTTGTTGGAAGGTCTGATGATGTGATTGCATTTCACGAAGCGATTGCTCTCCAGCCTCTGTGGCTTAGGGTATAAGCCACTTCTGCCACACTGTCATTCACGGACAATTCAGAGGTTTTTTTTTTAAACAAACCTTTTGGCTATTTTTCTTTTCTCACTTCCTCTTTCCCCCCTGTTTCTCCTTAGTGTCAGGAGCCTTATTCTACACCTGGATGTGATTGATTGTCCTGCTGATTTGTGCTGCTGATTTCTGCTTTGAAGTACAATGGCTCTAAGTGGCAATTGCAGGACTTACCTTCCTCCCCGAGAGCAGGGGACTGGGCTGCACTCCTTCCCGGAGGTAGTGGAGCTAAACGTGGGTGGCCAGGTTTACTTCACTCGCCACTCCACCTTGGTTGGTACCCCTCACTCCCTGCTGTGGAAAATGTTCACCCCAAAGAGAGACACAGCCAACGATCTGGCCAAAGACTCCAAGGGAAGATTCTTCATCGACAGAGATGGTTTCCTTTTCCGCTATATTCTGGACTATCTCAGGGACAAGCAAGTGGTTCTGCCTGACCACTTCCCAGAGAAGGGAAGGCTCAAGAGGGAGGCTGAGTACTTCCAGCTTCCGGACTTGGTCAAACTCCTGACTCCCGATGACAGCAAGCAAAGCCCCGATGATTATTGCCACAGTGACTATGAAGAGGTCTCCCAAGGCAGTGACACGAGAATATGCCCACCCTCATCTCTTTTACCGCCTGATCGGAAGTGGGGATTCATTACCATCGGGTACCGGGGGTCATGCACTGTGGGCAGGGAGAGCCAAGCAGATGCCAAATTCAGGAGGGTCCCAAGGATTTTGGTTTGTGGAAGGATTGCTCTGGTCAAAGAGGTCTTTGGAGAAAGTTTGAACGAAAGCAGAGACCCAGACAGAGCTCCAGAAAGGTACACCTCCCGCTTTTATCTCAAGTTCAAGCACCTGGAGAGGGCTTTTGACATGTTGTCCGAGTGTGGATTCCACATGGTGGCCTGTAACTCCTCGGTGACGGCTTCCTTTGTCAACCAGTACACGGACGACAAGGTCTGGTCCAGCTACACTGAATACGTCTTCTACCGTAAGTACAAGAGGTTTCTGAGGGAAATGTAACTACGTGTGGTAAGCTGCTCTCTTCCGTTGCCTATACAATTCTCAAAGCACAAAGGGTGCAAATCTCCTTGTGTCTGCTGCGGACTGATGCTTTCTTTAGATCTGGGGGCCTCAGTTAAAGCTTTCCAGACATGAAGCGAGGCTGAAGCTGGTGGCTGGGTCTTGGCTAGGTGGCAGCACAGACTGCCAGAACCCCCGTCCCTGTGCCGGGAAGGTGCTGCTGTCTGCGCTGGGTAAATCAGCCATCTGACCACCCGCACGCTTCCCCGCTTGGTGCGGGATGCGATGTACGCCTTGCAAACACACGGCAGATTTAATTACAGAAAATCTTCGAATGGGATTCGATTTACCAAGGTAATAGCTGCTTGGTAAGAGTCAAGCACAGTCAGCTGAGCCATCTGTCAGCAAATCTGACACACTTCCACACAGGGAAGGGAAAACAAAATCCCGTCCCTGGCTGCTTTTCAACAGGGACCCTTCTCGAAGCCAGCCGATGTGCTCTGAAAAGAAGGCTGGGAGCAGGGAGAGGGAAATGACTGGGCCTTGTTATGCAACATGCCTACGAAAAACAAACTGTTCTCGTCAGGAGTTCTGCCCCGCTTCCTGCAGTCACAGCGGAGCACACACTGTGGTGGCAGTGTTAGCTGGTGGCTCGAGCAGGCTCATTAACTCTCTGATACTCAGGTAGAGGCACCGTTACCAATGGTAACACAAGGGTAATTTTGATTCTGTAATTCTGTATCAGAAAATCATTCCACAACTGCTGCGCGTAAATATCGAGAGGTTCATGAGGCTGGTTTCCTCTGTGTCCATTTTGGGAGGGTGAAGGATGGATCATCGTCCCAGTCCATTGGTAGAACTGGGCGTTAGCCAGCTGCTGCTATGGGCAGAGGGGTTCAAGAAGGCCAGTGCTCTGCTGCAGACCCGCCGCGCTCGGTGCCGTGATGCCATGGGCAGCCCGGGTAGCGTGGAGAGCTGACAAAAGTTTGAGATGAAAGATGTATGAGGCAGTAAGAGTTTGTGTAACGCCGGATTCAGCGCCATCTACTCCTGTGTCTGGGCTCAACAGGCAGCTCTAAGCTGCTTATGTAATGATGCCTAAGTGAGTGTCCTGAAAAGCCATCTGTGGTTTTGACATGCATAGATTACTTAAAATTAGTTTTCTAGCTGGATTTCTTAGCAAAATGGTTCTAAGGTCATGGATGCGCTTAGATTCCAGCAGAGATGGGTGATTTCTATTATTAGGCTTCTTCTGTTTGAAATCATACTGTCTTGTACAGGTTGAGGGAGAGGAATTCATGTGGTTAAGGAAATGGATTGGAATAAATTATGACTGCATTTATATCTAAAATCAGTAAAAAAACCTGAGTTCCCCATAGGCACCACGGTTTGCTAATTGGAGAGAGGATGGATGAAAGTTTTGCATGAATTAGCAAACTCAGATACCTGATTTTCATATTCATCACGTTTTTATGTTCAAGGATTTCTCGTTGCTTCCATATCAGTACAGCTGGGGTTAGGTACTGAAATGAGAGGGACCTCAGGAATTTGATCGAGTGAAAGGCTAGAGCGGGTGTCACAAAACCTCCTCTCACCAGTGCAGGGAAAGCCCAATCCAATTAAAGTTCCTGAAAAGACTCTTCTCCAGTTCAACAGGCTTTCCATTTGGCTCATATCAGTTTGGTGGCTTTTTGACACAGATACGGTCTGAGAGGTGGTTTTTTCAAAGGGTTCTTCTCTAGGTAAAAGCTAAAGCAATGACCATGGTGCCAAATCACTCTTTTTCCTCTCAATCCAAATCGTTGTTGTGCTCTGTGCCATTTGCTACTGGCTGCCTAGAGCCGCTGGTGGGCTCCCAGGTTCTGCAGCTGCCTGCGCGGGGTCTGGTTGCAGCCAGGCATGGTGTCTACCGAGCTCACCTGGAGCTAAGAACCCCTTCCCAAATTTCCCCAAATTCCTTCACTGGAAACTTTGAGGACCAATCCAGCTGACATCTGGCATTCTAGCAGGACATCACAACTGCTCAGCAGCTGCTTAGCCATCACCATTTCATTAGAAGCTGCCAACTGTGTCTATATAAGCATTAATTCATCAAGCCGTTGTGTGCAGGTTAATGGGCCTGAACGCGGGAGGTGTCTAACACGACAGTAAGGCTGATGCAGAGATGGCCTTTGTAGAGCCGCTTCGTAGCTCCTCTGAAGGCACAGCTGGAGGGGCTCCTCAGAGCTGGAAATAGTCAGTGCCAAAGGAGGAAGAACAGAGGGAGGAATATTTTTTTGATACACCAAAGACATTGTATGCTGCAAACGCTACTCGGAAGGGACATGTCTGTGGTTAGCACAGAGATAAAGAGCATTCTTCACTGCAAATCCTTTTGAAAGTAGATCAGATGGAGCTACTCACACGGGTACAGCATGTGCTCTTACAGAATCGCACAATTAATATTGTATGACGTTTTCTGCCCTTGTTCAAATTTAGGTGCTATTAAGGCTAATGGGAGATTCATGTTCTCGGTGGAGGAGGTTTTCCCGAAATGCAGGGCAAAGCGTCCAGTCCAGCAAAGCTGCAGCTGGTTTGCTGAGTGGGTGGCAAAATGGGCTCCAAAGCTGGCACTGGGGATGACGGTGCAATCCTTGGAGCACAGCTGGGCTCCGCTCCAGGCTCAGATCAGCCGATGCAAAGGAGAGTTTGGAGATGAGCTGTGTGGATACACTGGAGCCATAACTGAACCATTCTTTGAAAGGCAGTTCCTACCTGGTGGGCAGGCAGGAGTCACAGCCTGGCTTCTGCTTGCCATGGAGCGAGAGTTGAGGAGGGGAGGTTCTGCTCATGCATTTTCTCTCCCTCCAGTTTTGCTTACATCAAAGACATTCACTTAGATTTTATATCAGCTAAGGTTGGATTTCTGACTTGAACCGTTTTGTGGTTCCCCTCCTGCCTCCTGTTGTTTTGATGATCTTATATTAAAACCTTATCTCCAGACATGTTCCTTTTGGAAGAGGGTGGTAGCCTGTGCTTGGATCTTCACTTTTAAATGTTTTCAACCTTTACAATGGGATGAATCAAAAATGTGCACTTGAACATCTGGTGGATGTTGTGGTGGGGTGAGGGTGTTAAAGCATATGGGCTGGCTCAGCCTTTTGTAGCCTGGCCCCATTCCTGACTTCACAGCAGCAGCAGCTCGTGCCTTTTCACCCTCTCCCATAACCCACAAACCAGCCCTTTTTGCCTGGTTCCAGTATTGCTGCGTTGCCAGGACTGTGGGTGACAGTCCTGCACGTGGACGTCGTGATTGCCAGAAGAGCAAAATAACAGGTTGGAGACAGAGAAGTCCTTGGCTTCAGACAGTGAATGAGTGGCAAGGCAGGCTGTGTGCTGCCGAGCAGCTTGGAACCAGCTGGCATGGCACTGGGATGGGATGGGGAGAAACGGCACAGCAGGCCCTGCCCCCATATTGCTATCGCCCCCCACACCCTAATGCCACATCCCTTCTCTCTCTGCTTGTCAGTGGCCGAGACTGCGGTGGGCTCTCAGAACAACTCACAGTATGGAGGGGAGATCCCGACCCTGACTTATCCCACCAAACCCTTTGCTTTCACCCTCGTGGCTCCCTGCACAGCTGTGGGTAACCCCGAGACGGAGGTTGGTTGGCCCTACACCCTCTGCTCAGCTGGAGCAAGACAGTGGGGGTAGAGGAGAACTGCTAGGCAAAAAAGAACAAATATAGAAACACAGATGGAGGAAAAGGAGAGAAAATTCACACACAGTCTGGAGAGAAAGACCTAGGGAAAAGATGGGGGTACTGACAACTGCACCAAGACACAGTGAGGGAGAATTTTTAGATACGTCAAGCCTTCAGTTTAACCCAAATGTTTTCCTGCAACAAGCAGGTGGAGAGGGCTTGACAAATGCTCCTGCAAGTTCACTAGCAGAAAAGAATATGGGCATTTAGAATATGGGGACTGCTCTTCCTCAGGCCCTGTTTCAACGTCTGAACAAGCATGAGAACATCAGGACAACAGTCTGGTTTGCTTAAGCCTTGCCTTGTGCTGGCACATCACACCTGTGCATGTGGAGCAGCTCAAGCACCTGCAGATGTTCAAAGCAAACTGTGAGACATTCCTGGCACGGTAGCTCTGAAAGCCAAGAATTAGTGAAGAGAGCTCTTGCTCCTGAAGGACATGTGCTGCCTCTGCTTGCTCTAGGGACAGTCGTACATTTTGGCCTTCTCACCTGCTCTCCAGAAGGCACCGGCTGGGTGTGCTTCCCGCTTGCTGGCAGGAGGCTGATGTGCAGAGACGTTTGTGAAGGAGGTTTTAGACCATCGGGGGATAAGCAGCTGAATCCTCTGGGGTGGGGCTGTGCAGGAGGGAGGAGGGTTGCCAAGGGACACCCTCTGCAGATGTGCTCTGACAGCCGATCATCACACATGTATCTCTGGGATAAGCCTGGTGTCCTTCACACGAGATGATCCCCTCAGGGTGAACTCAGGCGGCTGCGGCTGTGTGAGTGAAGTGGGTGAAGAGCCCCGTGCTCAGGTACCGACCACGGACTCATGAACAGGGTGTGTGGGGGACATTTGACTAACAGAGCTGAGTGCTCCTGCCTGACACCCACGGTGGGGCTGTCAGGCGGGTCAGGTGTGGAGGAGCCTCTCTTTAAACCGATACTGTCCTACGTGCTAGTGGGTGATTCTGTCTCATTTTAAATCAGTGAAGATCAAAATGACCCGAACGATGACCAAAGGAAGTCTCATCCAATGGATGGTGAAAGCTCCTTTCCTGTGGACAGGAGGTGTTTCTGTTTCCAGGTCATTATTGTCACCATCAGCAAGTTTGGTCCATCCTGCCAAGCAGATCCCTCTTGCTGTCAGCAGCCGAGGCTGTTGGCGTGGCCATGGCGGAAGGACCTCGCTCTCAGCTTTTTGGTCAGACTCGAGTGACAGCTGATTTTTTCCCAGTTTGCCATGGCAGACTGCAAAGCCTGCAGAGCTTCTGATAAGTGTCATTCCATGGATGAAAAATGCTTTAATTTATTGGAAACCAGTGCTGTCACATCTGCTAGTTAGGTTAATCAAAGAGCTCCAGCTCGGGGGATAACTGCAGCAAAACCCGGTAAAAAGGGTGGTTGGCTCTAGCACTCAGAATGCACTCTATCAGCGTATGACTAGTGATATGCAGGAACTAGCAAGGATGGCTTTTGGGTACTGGCCTTTGTCTCTACCCAGGACTCTCGACATGGCTGGTTATTTCATAGCCCTTTGGACGTGATCTCCACTGGCTTGAATATTTGACGTAGATGTTTAGTACTTGATTGCACAGATCTGTTTCCTTGCTGCTCCAAAATACCACTAATCCTCCCTCTGCCACAACAGCTGGAGAGCAGCTGGACAGATTTCCTGCTACCCTGTCCACCCCTACCCCTCTGTCCCTTGTCTGTGGAGGCCCTCACGATGGAATGGGCACTGTGAGCTCAGGGGGGTGAAGTCAGTGCTGCCCCAAGAGGTCATTGAGTGGGTTTTGATCTGGTCTCTGAGTCTCCCCTCCCTTCCAGAGCTGTCAGGAGGACTGCATGGGGACCCGCAGTTCAGGTACTGGGAAGGCAATGGCAATACTGGTGCAGGGAGCAGCGAAGTGAGGGCCTGGCTGCGGGCATGGGCTGTGGCCATGTCCTTCCCGTGCCCGGTCACCACTGCTGCTGCTGCAGGACCAGCGGGTACAGGCTGGAGGCAGAGCCTCATCTGCGCACCTTGTGTTGCTGCTGCCACTGTGCGATCCAGAGGGACTGTAATGACTGAAGGATTAGCCAAGGAGGGCTGGCATTTAGGGAAAAAAATACATCAGTGTTCTTTCAGCTGCAGACTGGAGCTGGGTGTTTTCCAGGAGCACCGTTTCCATAGGCTGGTCAGAGGAGGGGTTTGCTGTAATAAAAGTAGACGTGTGTCACTGAGATACTCCGTGCTGTTGTCCCGGGGAGGTGTGGACCCCGGGAACGCCCACTCTGCTGCCCTGGGACGGCAGAGTCATGGGTGGAAGCAGCCCAGTGTCCCTGGGCTGCTCGCTGGGGAGTGGCTCCCACCGACCGCTCTTCGGCAGCTTCATTCAGCCTGGTAAGGTCTGGCCTTTTTTAAAATTTGCGGAAATGTGGTCGCAGTTCTTGTGAAAACGAAACTTGAAGGAGAAAGGAGTGTAAATAAGAAAACACAGCACAGATATTTGCCATTCAACGAATATCAGCAACATATTGTACACACAGACAAACTTCCTTGCAGCAGGTTGGGTTTTTCTTTCCAGCCATCCTGGGTTTGTTTAAATTTGTAACCACAACATTTTCTCAATTTCTTCTCCTTTTTTTTTCGGCTTTTCAAGTTCAAGATTAACATGCAGTAAATGTGGAGACAAGAAGCAAAATCTGAATTACTTCTTTGCAAAGGAAAAGAGTATCCTTTTATGAAACTTGCTCAAAGAAGTATTTTTTGTAAAGGAAGAAAACAGACTGTGGTGAGTTAGACTGGTGGAATTGCTTAAATTGTCCTTGCGATGTAATGGTGAATGAGCTGGGCAGTCACAGGGTCCTGCTCCGGTGATTTCCCCTGCTACTTTCAGACCACGTCCTCAAGCTAGTGCTGGAATACAATAAAGCATTGCTGCCACTATTGTGCCTCCTAATGTTGACCCAAGTGCTTAAAGATCAGTGGAGCTCAGCTTCTGGTCGGAAGGTGGAAGGCAAGGTGGCATTTTGATGATTTGGGAGGTGCTGAACACCTGCAGTGCCTCTTAAGCTCATAAAGATGCAGGTCTGGCAACGGATAGGTGATAGAAACGCTTAGTGCCTGAGAGCGCGGCTCCTGGCCCTGGTGCAGCGCAGGAGGCTGGTGTTCACTTCTGTCCTAACGGCCCTTCCTGAGAGCTCTGGGCTTGGCTTTTGGCATGAGTGTCCCTTGGTTTTGTCTCTGCTAGAGGGATCTGGGTAAAGAAAATGGAGAGTGGCCAGCAGTGTCTGGCTGTTTTCCTTCGTTTTCCCAAATGCGCTAGTTAAATGAGTTTTCTAGTGATGTTTACAGGGGAGTGAGAAGTCCAGAACTGTAAGAATTCCTTCCACATTTCAGCTTTGTTGAAACACCCATAAATATAAACTGTTCGATTAGAGTGTGATCCTGTTGACCACTTTCTATTGACTCTCAGTCGTATAAAGTGTCTTTGCGTCCGTCAGCCTGCTCAGGCGTTGGTCTGAGCAGTCTGCAGCTGCAATAACTGGACTTAGGAAGCTGCTTCATAAATCACTAGCGTTAAAAATTTTCCAGTGCTTCTTCTGAATCTAGTAACAAAGCAATTAGTGATTTATAGGAGGTCATTGATCAGCTGCTAAGGCAGATAAAAAATTCTAGCAAAGATACAGTGAGGAGAACCGTGGCCCTGACAACCTCGGAAACAAGCGCCTTTAAGTCTGTACGTGAAAATCCCTATAGCTGTGCTGCAGGCGTGGGGCTTGGGAGTTTGTTGGACAAAGTCTGCAACATCCCCAGACCTTTAATTTCAAACGGGAGAAGGAAGCTGAGTTCTGGGGTGCACTTCTAGAAGAACGGGATTGCGCTGGAGGAAGCAGCAGCCTGGGGGATGCTCTGCCCTTGCTCTGAGCTCAGGCTGTGGTGGGATTGGAGACCCCACCATTTGGCTTTGGCCAAGGCCTGAAAGCCAAATTGTCTCTCTGCGTATTTCTGTGTATTTCGGAGGAGGCTTATTTCAAGGCTTCAGATTGAATTTCCATCAAACTGAATCAGAGTATATTTTTACCCCAGAATTACATCAGGCTGAAATAGAACCCAGTGGAACATGCTGGTTTTGACTGAGTTTTGCACCTTAAATATTCTCAAAGCCAAAAACTCAGAGCAGAGCTTGAGTGAGTGAAAAGAGTGTCATCAGAAAGCTTGAGAAAAGATTTCTTTGGGCTCTTACAAAGGGAGCGTTACCAGATGTTTCTCAGTGCGGGGTTTTCAGCGGTAGTGTGGGGAAATGTGATGTTTTGTTCCACCAAGGACCAGGATGGCAGAGGCCGATCCCAAGACTGGGAAGGGAAGATGCTTTTTGCACATTTACTGTTTGCATATTCATATGAAAGCGTGATCTGCGTCGTCATCTGGCAAACGAGCGTAGGCTGGGCGTCAGAGCAGAGGACTGGGTCCTGAAAAAACAGAGCCGCTCCGCTGGCCACCCAGCACCTCCTTGCTTACAACATACAGAAACCAACAGGGAGGAATTAGACAAGTTGCGGGTTAGTTTAAGTGTGTGTCGGCTTTGGGTTTCTTTGGGTTACTCTCTTAGTTTTCAGGTGATCATCAAGGTCAGTGCAGGGAGCTGCTCCTCAGGAGGGTGCCTGGTTCTTTGCGTTTGGTACGATGTGGCAGCGTAATTGTGGGGAAAAAAAAATACCAGCGTCCTCTTGCAGGATTGAAGAGGGAATTCTGTTTGTGAATGAATGGCCCAGTAGTGGTCAGTGGTAATATCATTTTTATGCATAAATAATACTGTATATTATATTATGTATTACCTTTACAGCTAATATTTAATGTTAATGTTATATTTGTAGGCAGAACAGTAAATAGGAGTTGCTGAGGTTAATGACTAAAGCTCTGCTGAGCCCAGCAGAGCTGCATCAGCTACCGCAGCTGAGGGTCTGGCCAAGCATCTCTGCAGCTCATTGTCCCTGTGCTGCTTCGTACCCTGACAAGGCGTGTGCGCCGCAGGGTCCGCCTCGTTAGAAGGTTTGCACACTGTCTGACATAGCCAATGTATTTAGTGCCCCGTACTTCAGAACATCTCTGCTTTCCTGAGGTCACGGTCGGGAACGTGAGGCTGACGACATCTTGAAGGTTGGTTCTTTTTGTCTCATCAGTTTGACCATGACGTGCTATAACCCAAGCGCTTTTCTCAGACGGATTTACCACTCTGTCCTTCCTCCAGCACTGGGTAGTGACTTTCCAGCCCTGCCACCACCTCTTAAACCACAGCACTTGTCGGTTGGAGAGGTTTTGCACCCATGGCTCAATTCAATCCTTTCATTCCCTTGGTCGTTGTTTAACCTAAACCACGTGCAGCCCAAGGGTGTCTTTACTTTCCCCGGTGAAGCCACAGTTATCAAGATGCAAAAGCATGTGTTTGCTGGCTGGGGGAGAGGAGTTTCTACGTGGTCTTGATTTCATTCATTTGTGAGCATTCAAGAGAACAAATCCGCTATTCTCTCAAGTCAGTGCACTCGTATTAAGTGAGGAATAATTCATTCCCTTCCTCCAGGTCAGAGCAGGTAGGAAGCTGGTCTGTCTCACTTTGACAAAGCATATTTAAATGAGGGTGCAGATGAAAATGCTTTCACCAGAAAAGATTTGATTGAAGAATCTGTTGTGTTCAAGATTCCTGAAGGTGAAGGCAGAAGTCAAAAGATACCTTTTCTGGCAGAGGGGTTGAACAGTTGGTTTAAGTTTGATCTGTAGGAAGAATTTCCACAACTTGGTGACATCCCCAATGCTGGGGAGAGACCAGGTCCCTCTGCGCAGGTTCACTGGGCTCCTCCACTGCAGCCCCTGGGGTGGGGGCTATTTGCTGAGGCCAGCTCACCTCTTCCAACCCAGGCAAGGTGCTTCTGGCTTCAGAAGTCCAGAGAACATTGTCACATGTTATTGTAAACGTGAACATTTGGTAGCATTAGTGCTTGTTCTGTGTGCTGCTCTGGGTGTCCTTCATGGCAGAAATAAAGAAAGAAAACACCCTGCCTCCAGAAGGATGGTATTGTCACACTGATAGAAATAGGTGTCACAGCTAGGGGGTTTTTTTTAATCAAACCCTGCTCTAACTTACTTCCACTTTTAAATCTTCAAAATGCTTGACTTGTACCTAGGAAGCATTTGCTGATTTTCTGGGTTTGAGAGGTCAGAATAACCTTTCCTGTACCAAAACTCGAAGGACTGGAGAAGATGATCTGTTTGAAACTCATAATAATCGCATCCTTTCTTCTCCAAGAGCAGCCCACGCGTTTGCAGTCAGGCTGGAACAGAGCAGGTGGCACGTTAGCAGCCTGGTCCTGTGCACGTGGGCAGGGTGACCTGTTCATCTGCCTCTTCCCGAGCATCTCTGCAGTCTCTTTGGCTGCAACAGATCAGGCAAGGGATTCAGACCTCTGGTTTGAGGCTGTGCGGTTCCTTGGCCATGAGACGGTTCCTGTCCCCTCTGCTGGGCCATCCCCACATAAATTCGCTGCAGCGGGACAGAGATTTGTGTTTGTGTAGTCACAATCCAGCAACAACAGACTCAGGATCGGACCAAGTCTGGTGCAAACGGGCAAAAGCCACGGCTCCTCCAGCATTCAGAGCTCCGGCAGTGGGACGGGGTTTGGCTCATCTGTACATCTCTTTTCCCACCTCTGCTAGCGGCTTTGATACAGCCAGTGGTGTACTTGAACTGCGTCTAAACACATTAATAGGTTTTCTTTGTGAGAAGACAGTCAAGCTGCAGACGGCAAAAGAGGAGCGAACCTTCCCCCAGCCCGTGGGGAAGCCGCCTCTCTGCTGCCTGCCTGCTAATGAAAGTGCAGCGGAAACCAATCATCTCCTGATGGGAGCTAAAAGCTACATGGCAGATAGTAAATAAATAATTGCGGGGAAACATTGCACATAGATTTCTTGGGGAACAAAACTTAATTACATTCTGGGAACATGCCTACGTAGTTCCATCGATCAGGAAAAAATGGATATGTGCTACGTCTTTAAGATTTATGCACTTGACAGAGTTTTGCCTTCCTCCCCTCCCTCAGTTTCATTCACTTTATGTCCTGCAGTGGTAAGGGAACACATTTCTGTTTTTCTTTCTTGAAGAAATTGATCCTAAGAAGTAAAGGACATGATGTATGGTTTGTAACTCTACAATATTGCTAAGCAAAAAAAAAAATCACTGAAGAAGGCTGGGCAGATATTATATTAATTTCCATTTTAAAATTGATTTTTTTTCCCACTAGGACCAATAAAAATATGCAAAGTTGTTCAGCAGCCTCTCCAGTAATAATTAGGTAAAAGATGGCATAAATCTTGCCAGGCTAATTTAGCAAGGTAGGTTTTTTAGACACCTCACAAGACATTTTCATGCTGTAGAGTCCAAACTCACTGCTGAATTCACAATGCCAACTGTTCTGGGTCTTCTTGGGGTCTCAGCATCTCCTCTTTGGTCCATCACAGAGATAAACAGCAGTCACAGAGGTGACCGTGACTGGCGCAGAAGGACCAGACAGCCCCAGCCACTGCCATGGCCCATCAAGGGGTGTTGGGTTGGTGCTGGGGACTTGGGCCACCATGATGGTGATGGATCTTTCTGGAAGAGGCTTGGGGCTGCCAACTCTGCAGGACAGCAAATGTGCTGCTGTTGTTAAGAGCAAAATATATTCCACAAGAACCTGGAGAAATAGTTCTGTTTATTACCCTTCAGGTGTCCTGCCCCCATTGCCTGCTTGTGTCAGGGTGTGAGGGCAGCTCGCGAGTGCTGCTGATGGCCTGGACCCCTTTCCCCCACCCCAGGGCAGCAGCAAGCACCCGGAGCCGTTTTGCTCCAAGCTGGCTGCTTTTCGCTCCCCATCTCATTAACGGGCGGCGGCCCCTTGCTGGTAAATGAGGAGGCTGCTGTCCTTGCTGGTGCAACTGTGATCTGGCATATCGGTACAGTAGTCCCATTCCACTTGAGCAGATGGTGCCAGGATTTTAACTTATGCTTAGGAGATGCAGATGGTCCAAGGAGTGAGCTCGTACACTAGTTATTTTTACTATGCTCAGGTTAAGAACCAGTTACTTTTGGACTAGTGTCATTACTGCTCTGTTTGTCATCGTTTCTGTCCCTGTGCATGCGGGTGTGTGTCTCTGCGCACATGTGTGAGTCTTCTCAGGATCTCTGTTCCTTGTAACGCTAGACTGAAACCAGCCCTTTTGCTGCCTGAAACTCCTCTCTCTGCATTTACTGTTTGCTTCCCAGGGGCCTTTTTGTTCCCCCTTAGACCTGTTGCTGCTGCCCTCGGGAGGTGCGGGGAGGGGGCCCTGCCTGGGAGGGCTGCGGACCGGAGCTCTGCAGTGGTGCTGGGTGCTCAGCCCAGCCTCCCCCAGGGGAAAACCACCCCCATCACCAGGGGTGGGCTCGTGGGGAGGCAGCCCCCCAAAACCTTCCGTGACTCTGGGTCCCAGGGCAGGGCTGGCACAGGCAGGGAGGGCTGAATGGGCCCGTACACCCGCTGCTAGTGAGGATGCTAGAGCAGGTGTCTGGTCTTGGTTCCACTGGAATAAATCCAGGCTGACCCCACTTTGACACCAGTAAAGATCTGATAATTATCTAATCCGGTAGTGAAACACGGGGTTATATTTTTGTCATGATTTAGAAGCTTATTTAATCTTTTACAGAAAAAAATTAAAATCTACTGCCACAAATTATTAATGTCCACCTGAATATTTTACACCTACTCCATAGTACTACTTTCATGCAAAGATACCAGCGTTCTGCATAAAGCACCAGTGTACATTTTCCGTGCTGTTCCTGCTGCCCCATGTCACGTACTCAGGGGACGGACTCGTGAGCGCGTGTTCCAGGCAAGTCTCCTGTGTGCATTCTGCTTTGGCTTCATGTCTGCTGGAGGCTGCAGTTGGCAGCATCTTCTCAGAGGGGAGAGGTTTGACGTGGCTCGTTGATCTTCCTTCTGGGCAGGGGTGTTTGCTGGGTGCAGGTGGGCACAGGGAAGCTCATGCCAGCCTGTGGTGCTGGTGTTTAATTCAGAGCCCAGTCCAGAAAGAGGAGAGTCCCAGTTCCTCCCGCATTTGAAACAAGCTGTAGGTGTTTGGGATCTTCAGACTGGGGAAAACAACATTTCCCCAGGGTTAAATCACCAAGTGAGCCTCTACCCAGCTTACTCCTAACAAGGCAATGTATTTCTGAAGTCTGACTGGAGCAGCAAAAATAAATCTTAGTCTGTTGCCTATCCTTGATGCATCTTACATGTACACCCTGGCAATACCGGCTGCAGGGAAGGCTTCCACGAGAAACGATGCAAACATATGGTGTGAGGGCAAAGACGGCGGTTGCAGGTGGAGGTATAATCAGGTTCATTTATTCCTCCCTCGTGCCTGCTGCCATTACTCATTCCTCTCGCATGCAAATGTACAAATCTCCCTGCCGCTCGTTAAAGCCCACGGTGTTTGGGAAGACGCTGTTCCCATCCTTAACACGCAGCAGGTCTGGGAGCACAGCACTCGAGGGATGGGGGCACTTCCCCGGGCAGGGACCCGGCACCCAGTGCCCCGAACTCCCCAAGTCCCCACTCAGGGCCCCCGGTCATGGTTTTTTTCTGACTCCTGGGGAGCTGGTGGAGAATGCAAAGGGCTTTGGTGGCAGCTGGGCTGGAGGGTGCAGCAGGAGTTGGCTGGGGGGCTGTGGGGCACCTGGGCAGTCTGCGGGAGCAGGGTGCTGCTGGAACACATCTCCAAAGGCTGCCAGATGCCTTGTCACTGTGGGGCTGACATGTCCCCTCTTGCTGGGGCAGCCGTGCTGACGCAGAAAGGGCTTTTGGGATCCCCCTGAGCACAAAAAGTTGTGCCCTCCCACCTATTTCTGATAATTAGTATTTTCCAAAATTATCCTGGATGAGATGACATTGACCGAGAAGCCCGTGCCACAGCCAGAGGTGTTTGAGCTAATCTGGATTTCCCTGGAGCCCTGGGAAGGGCAGGCTGGGTGTAGCGGTGCGGGGACATCAGCCTCGCCTCTGCTCTGCTGCTTCGGCAGATGCTCCAGTACTAATGGGGACAGGGCGAGTGGGGATGAGCGATGAATATTTCATGGGAAAATGTTACCACACTGTATACGAGAGCCACGGACTCCATCGCATCCTCGCAGCTGCCGCCCTGCTTTAGGCAACGTGGTTTTTCTCTCTGTTACCTGACGGGGAGCGGGTGGTGACAGCAGAAGGGCACAGTGCCCTGAGCCGGGCCACAACCTTCCCCCTCCAGGCATAAATATCTGAGAGTTTGTGTTGCTGCTTCTGAATGAGGGGGTTACAGAGCTCTGAAATGTTCGCTGCAGGCACTTTGTGCTGTACTCTGAACATCATCTTCCAAACCGCAGCCCCTCTGGTCTGGGGGATGGGGCACGGGTCTCCCTCTGCCTCAGGAGTTTACGGCAGCGATGACCCCAGATGTCCATCCCTGGTGGAGATCTCCAGGCTGGTGGGGCCTTGCTCTGTCCGCTGGCGCTGGGTCCTGGCTGCAGGGAGCAGGTTACAGCTTACACCATCCCTTTCCCCACTGCAGTCCCTGGGGACCATCCACCTGTGGCACATCCCCATGGGACTGAGGGTTGGTGGCCGCTGTGCCACGGGGGTTTGCTGCCACCCGCTCTTCTCCATGCGGGTGAGGCTGTGTCTAAGCTGTCTGCTGGCATGGTCTGGCACGGGGATGCTTCCTTCTCACTAACGATGACCCATGTCCCTTCAGCACCACCCTCCCGCCCGCTCCCTGCCAGCCGCATCCACAGCTTTCCCAGCCCATGCAGATCTTGCCGTGCTTCGCTCCACCTCCATCTCGATGGCTTGAAACCAACCCAGGGCTTGAAATCGGTGTCAGTACATCTGCTGTCATTATACAGGCATAAAACCAAACCTGAATTCCAGTGTCATGTTCCCAGTGGCCACCAGGCTGTTTGGTGACATAAACCATCACCTTGGGGAGAGAGAAATTTTCCTGTTCCTGAATTTCCTTCACTGGACCCTGCTGGGTTTCTCTGCTACATGGAGATACCTGAAAAAACTACCAGTGATGATGAAGATGTTTGCAAGTTCTGTGACCTGATTTTGAACATATTCCGAAAAGAAAAAGGTGAAATTTAATAAGTAAAACATTAGGTAGAATGTGTTTGCTCAGCTGTAGCGACAACTTTAGTTACACCCTGTATGTGGTGTTTGCAGATGCGGCTTTTACAGAGCCATGGCTACAGGACAGATTAAATATTGTTTGAAGAAGTGATCAGAGATTCTGTTTGCAGTCACGCTGTAGCTCTTCTCTAAATATTGGGAGCATTTTAAATGGGTTTGTATTGATAATGGCATCATAATGCCTTTTCTTGCTTGTACAGATCGTCGCTGCTTCAATGTGCTTAGTCCCGAGGGATGAAGTAACCGAAGAGATTAACTTAAACCTTAAAGAATGTTTCGTTTGGGAAAATCATATTTCTTTCAAAACGGCTTTGTGTGAGATTATTAGGTGTTGGATTGTTTGTGTTTCTCACTGCTTATGTAAACAGTGCTGGTGGCGAGAGCGTGGTTATCAATTCTGACTGCAGGGCTCTAATTCCGAGGGCGTAAATAGGCGTGACCCGAGCCAGGGCATTGCACGAGCCTGTCAGGAAAGGCTGTTCCCACCGTGTCCTCTCCGTGGGACCAGGGTGGGAGGTCTGTGCTGACAGGGGGGGTCCCTGACCTCCGCCGTGCACTTCTGCACCCGTCCTCTCCCCTTTCTCTGGCAGGGCTGTGTAGGAGACGGGTGATGCTGCTGCCACGGCTGAGGGGCGGCCGGCTGGAGCCTGTGGCCCTCCGCAGCTGCTGCAGTTTTAATCTCAACCATTTTCTCTTACTCCTCTCTGTAAATGCAAGCCAGGGGACACTTGTGTGGATGTTGAAGCGCTCGTCCGTATTTCTGCCTGTCATCATGCACTCCATCATGCTCTGCGCTAGCCTGGCGCACAGTGACACAGCCGCTTCGGGGGGACAGACCAGGTTTGATAAATTCATGAAGACACAGTTTGCCAAAAGCTGTTTGGATGTACAAGAGTCACAGCTTTACTGAGCTGTTCGGAACACGTCCACCTGGATAGAACCTCAGCTAAACCAATCCCCTTCTGCCGGCCAGGGACACGTCCCGTATGTCCCCAGGGCAGAGCGAACCCATCTGAGGAGCCCTGGCTCAGCAGCCTGTACCGCGACGTGTGCTCTCGTATGGGCACGAGCACCTCAGGGCGACTGTGGGGTGGGAAGGATGGCTGTGCCCAGTCGCTGGCATTGGTCAAATGGTTTCACTGGGAGCTTGACATTGCTTTCAGCCTACGCAGCTGAGGTTTTATTTGGTGTGCGCTGCACACCCTGCTAGTGATGTGCCAAGTAATGCCTGTGTTCATTGGACCCTCCCAGGTTTACCAGGAATGCAGAGCCAGCTTCTACAAGGAAATGTTCCCTTGTGCTTGGAACTGTTGTTTAAATACAGGATGAGGCAGAACCTCTCTTGTCACCATGTTTTCTCCCCAACAACTTGTAACTGGGTGTTAAAGACCCCCCCGTCGGCTCTCCCTGAGCTCACATCCCTGGCTACTGCAATGGGGAGTGAGCTCTGGATTAGCAGATCTCTAAGAGAACGCAGAAGGGCCATTTCCAGCTGGTGCCTGTGGGGGATTTGCTGACACTAGCGAGCTGCATGCCCCATCCCCAGGGGTAACGGCCTTTTCCTCCTGGCTGATGCTCCTGGGCAGACCAGGAGAAGTGCAGGGGCCTGGACGTGTAAAGCCGGTGGCTGCCGAGGCAGCTCCGTAGCTTTGGGCGTAAGTAAAAAGCCCTCACTCATAACCACCCCAGATGTGAGCGTGCGGGTGGTTCTGCCACCCCGCGGTCACCACTTGCACGGGTATGAGAAGCCCCACGCACATCCTGGGAGGCCAGAGGCTCTGTCCCGAGGCCGGTGGGTGACAACCAGCAGCTGCCAGGAAAGGCTGGGACACACGACGGGAGCTGGCAGTGGAGGCGCACAGGGGATATTCTGTTTATGTTTATCGCAGTAAAGAATGTGATAAGACTCCCACTTAGCCCATATTTCTGCTGATCAAAACCTGGCCTATTTGTTCATTTCCATCGACACTCTCATCTCCAGTGAGAAAATAATTGGCTTAAGCGGCAGAAGCCTGTTCCACTTGAATCGATGGCAGCTTTGTTCAGTGGAAGCAGTAGGTGACCCCATGCAAAGAAAACAAACAGATATTCTTACTTATGTACCAATTACACGTTAGGTAATTTAAACTCTGAAGTATCCCATTTGCTTCTCACTAACTACTGTGCTGTCTCCTTGCATGTGTCTCCACTTGGCTAATTGCAGTGTCTAAACTTTCGGTCGCAGGGTACAAACCAGCCGGTTTGCAGAGCTGTGGGTCGCGGGCTTTGCCAGGAGAGCGTGCGTGGTGGGGAGCAGCACGGCTCTGCGCTGACACCTTCAAGGCACAGCCAGCTCTGCCGCACGCGGGCTGGGAGCCTGCTGCGGTTTACGAAGCTCAGGCTCAGGGGAGGCAGAGGGGCCTCGTCCGAGCTCTGCGGTTCCGCCTGCAGATCGGAGTGAGTTTGTCCTCGCAGCGTTCGCAGGGCGAGCAGCTGTCCCTCGCGCGTGCCAGCAGCCGTCTCTCGCGCGTGCCAGCAGCCGCCAAGGGGATAGTGAAACAACCCAAGTCACTGGGTACAAGTGAAGTTATGTGAACTGAACGGAGCGTTGGCAGGGAATGAGTCGTCTGCTAAAAATAAGTGCCTTTGTTTCCTGAAGTCATTTATTTTTGATAAATGCCTCAGGCTTGCATTTGTTTACCAGCAGGACAGTGCTCCTGTATTCCACTGGTGTTGTCTTGGCTGCGAGAAACTTGTGGGGTCTAAAAGAGCCGATTTTAAGTCTAAGTTCCTCCACTTGTTGCCACTTCATTTATTTATTGGAAACAGCCCCTTACTTTTCCCTATTGGCACAGCTGCAGTTTACAGCCCAGCCCATTGATCTATGGGGGGCTGAGCCCTGCGGAGGGGCAGAGCCTGAGGAGGTGTGTGCTGGGCTGTAGCTGGGACATGAGCTCCTCAGCTGCCTTGAGTATTTACATGTGCATTTTTGGACTGGTTTATTTTAGAGATAAATTTAACTTCACTTTTTTTTTTTTTTTTAGAGTCTTGATCCCGTGTCTGTTCTCCTAATCTAGAAACACATAAGCTAACTCGATAAAACTTCAACTTCAGTGCGTGATTTAACTCTGTGAGTCATGCTGCACTTTGAATATGTTTGGTGCTTCAGTGAGAACGTAAAGAACCTGAGCAGCGTGAAAACCTAATTTCCTGGTAAGATAATTTGCAGCACGTACAGATCTTTCCTAAGAAAGCCAGGCTAAAGGAGCTGTTTCTTTGCTGCTCTTGCAGATGGAAGAAAGAGCCTGTTTTCACACCAGCTTAGAGCTTTGCTGTGCTTAGGAACGACTGTGGGGTAAAGCTGATAACCTAAAACTCGGATTCTTTCCCTGGCACTTACACCTGTGCTGCTAGGAATGGTTTAACAAATGCAGACGTGTGCTGGTGTGCTACTGATTCATGGAAGAACATCAGCAAGAGATGGAAATGTGTCCAAGCAGCTACTAGCTGGTCCCCAAACCCGTGGGGCAGCCACGGTTCTCTGCTGGCTGCGGGATGTGGTCTGAGCGGTGAGTCTGACCCTCCTGGTGGAAGGCTTGGCCAGGCGAGAGGACTGTGACAGCGGGGAGGAGACTTCTGGGCTGTGCCTTAGTGGGGGGGTTCTGTTTGACTGGGGCGGATTGGGGCTTGTGAGGGGTTTTCTCTTCCTTTCTTTTGTGTTAGCTTGTCTCTGGTTTTAGCTTTTGTGAAGACTTCTCTATTTCTCGTTCTCAGAAACTCTGCCCAGCCTCTCTGCTTCCTTTCCCAGTAATCAGATGGATGTAAGTGGTGCTGGACTGAGGAGAGGAGAGGAGGGTTACCCTGTGACTTGAAGCAGAAATGCAGCAGTAGGGCTTAGATACTACAATGTGCTCTCAAGAGAGAGGGAGAGTCACAAGGAGGTTAAAATATTCTTTTTATTGAGGAGAACAGGAAAGAAATGACGCTTTTGCCTGTCTTCACTTTTGACATGGGAGACAAGCTGCTGGTTCTGTAACTTGCAGGATGGCTCAAGTGAGACATTTCCCAGCTGAATTATTTATAAAGCTCTAGTGAGCCGTGAGCTCCAGCAAACGGCCCTGGAGAGCTCACAATCCCTCTGCGGGGCTTTGCTCACCAGGCCCAGGCTTTCCCAAAGCGCTCTGGGTCATGAGGAGGGCAGAGTCCCTGGTGATTTGCTCTTCAGCCTCTCTGCACCAGCCCAGGTCTCACCACTGCCTTCCCAGCTCTCCCTGTAAACCACATCTCCAGTAAGAGTGCGGTTTTTTTCTAAGCAAAGTCCAGCAAGGCTGGGCTGTCTCAGAAATGAGTTGTGTTAGAATTGTACTGAGCAGTTCAGCAGCTCTCATTCCCCCTCAAATGTGAACATTACTCAGATAACACTGTTCACATGAAAAGATTTCTTGAAATTCTTTAAGTGCACATTAAAATGCAAATCGCTTGTCTTATTAAAGATTTCTGGAAGTTCTCTGGCAGCACATTTAAATGCAAATCACTGAAACGTAGACTCAATATTAAAATCCAAACAATTATTTGATCCACATGCTGAAATTAAAATGGGACCACGTTACATGTCTCTGTAAAACCAGAGCAGCTTACGGGAGGCAGCTCTGCATGGGGCTGGCCTGGCCTCTAGGGAGCAAGAGGGTCAGGATGGGGCTCGTGTGGTGCTTTGCCAGGAGCTGTGTCCCACAGTCACTGAGCTCTTGTTCCCACCATGGGGATGTCACAGGGTCGGACTCATCTTAGGTGAGACAAAAGCTTCTGGCATGGATCTGGGCTAGTGGAATGAGAAGGCCTGGCTGGAATGTATAATAAAGGGTCCCTGATGGCACCAAGTCCGCTCTTTGTCCAGTTTGCATGTCATCAACATAAAGAGATGCATGTGAGCAGCAAAGGCAGAGCACTTGAGCTCTGTCCGCGCAGGCTCGGACTCATCAATATCCAGGAAATACAAGTGGGAGCACATGAGGCAGCAGAACAGACTGTTAAAATACCCTTAATAAGTAAGAAGCTACGGCTACATTTTGAGTTTCCCCCAAATTATGCAGTCTGAGGTTACAGCTCTACCCCCAGCCAAATTGCTGGTAATTATTTGATGGAGTTTTAATGGGTGTGCTCTGAGGCCAGCTCTAAAAGCTCTTGGTGTTATGGGATGCAGCTCAGCTGAACGCATCTGATCTGGTTTATTTTAAAGTATGATAATCCATTAGGAACAACAAGCTTTAAATCTCTTTAAAACTGAATGAGAGCCTTTTTGCTTTTGCTCTGCGGTGCCTATGAAGTTCCTTCAGAAAGACTCAAGAGGAGCACAAGGTGCTTTTCCACCACTCTTTCTTTTTTTCCTCTCTCTGAATTTATTTAGCTGCTTCCCCCTAGGCTTGGCTTTCCCTGTTAAGTACCTTGGAGCAGGGGAAGCGTGCAGGAGTGCCTTCTCAGGCAGCTGGAGCTGGTGCCATGGTTGCCAAGTCCGTGACACTAAGGAAAAGGTTTCTTTTTTTTCTCCAGGTTTCAGTCCTTAAACTGTCTGAAAAATAAGATGCAACGTTTTCAAATTTAGGACCAATATATTTGGGAAAATTCCTGCCTGAAGCGCGGGCTTAGCAAAACTCCGGGTGTGTGGGCTGGAGGGGGCCGTGGGGCACAGCCAGCCTGGCTGCGGAGCGGAGGGCGATGCGGCCCCTTGCAGGGCTCTGTCCTGCTGCCGTTGCTGCTGCGCACGAGCTGACCCAGTTTAACTGTATGTTAGCACAGTGAGTGCAGTGCAGTGAGGTCCTGGTGAAGTGTGGCTGTGCCTTGGGGGGCTCCCAGTGTCTGCAGAGCATCGGAGCGTCCCGGGAAGCAGCACGTGCTGTGTCCACACTTCTCGCAGCCAGCGCTGGTATTTTACTGATGCTATTTCCTTGGTCTGCTTTTGGCATCCAGGCTTCCCTTGTGAGTCTCCCGACAGGAGATACTGGATAACCGCAGGGTGTTATGTCCGTACCCCAGCGTTCCCTGTAGCTTGCTGCAGAGGGAGGTCAGCATACGAAACCTCCTCACTGATAGACTCTGTGCCAAGCTGGTGGCAAACGAGTCTCTTGGACCTTGGTGAAGATGAGCGTTACGATGGCAGGAAGAATGTAATGGAGTCACGGCAGTGTGGATAGAAACCATAGAATTGTTTAGGCTGGAAAAGGCCTTTAAGATCATTGAGTCCAGCCTTTAATGCTGGCATTGCTCCGTGTGGAGCAGCAGGGACAAACTCTGGGAGCAAGAGACGCAGCCTTTGGTTTATAAGCTCGTTGCTCTTGGTTTGCTCAGAACTCTACAGTATTACTGGCCGCAGGGTGGTTGGTGAGCCTGGCTCTGCAGGGTGCAGCCCCGCACAGGATCGGTTCGTACCCTGGCTGCTGAGTTCTCTCGTGGAGTTGGTCCGGCTTGTTGGCTGGAGGCAGCGTGTTCCCACAGCAGATGTACACGATGGTGTCAGGAGGAGAGTAAAGATGAGCCAGCTTTCAGCGTGCGTTTGCTGAACCTGCACGTTTCACAGGTGTCCTCAGCAGCACCGGTCATGGCATGTGAAGGGTCACACGTGCCATCAAAAGGAACAGAAGGGTGTTGAGCTGTTTATTCATAGTCGGAATTATTTGCATTATGCAGCTTTAGGCTGAAGGGAGAGAGGGCAGCGCAGGGTCCGTCCTGGTCACACCAGTTGTTACCTGTGGCTGATACAGAGCCAACATCTGAAGCTTCTCCACAAGAGAAGAGAAGGGGGATTCTTCTCTCCCAGAGCTGGATATCCCACAAACAAGCTTTGCCAGCACTGTGGTTTTAATTATTTGGGGGGTTTGTGTTTGAGGGATCTGAATCTCTGCTTTTGTTTGGATCTTTTATGTTATTTCACGTGCTAATCGGGGCTCTTTAACTTGACTTGGTCACTCAAACGCTTCTTGATGACAATGAGCAAAACTAAGCTCTTTTACTGCTGAATTTTAATTTTAAAGAAAAAAATGGTTTTCTTCATATTTTAAGGATGATAATTCAAAAAAGAGGCTAGTAGTGTTGGACAGAATCTTCTACGTAAAATCAAATCCAAAGTACAAGATGAATCAAGTTGTTCCCTCCTCCTCCAAACACTGTTCGTGTTACATGAAAATAAATGTCATGCTCAAATAATTTTGAGTGATACACGAGGACAAAATGTGCTGTATCTGTTATCTATTGGTATGTGAAAGAGTGGGAAGCATTTCAGCTCGTGGTATTCGTGGGTTACTTGTCTCTGCCCTACCCTTTACTGCAAATATTTCTGTGTTGGGGAAAATTGAAAATCAGCTCATAACCTGTAAGTGACAGAAACGGAATGTTGTGTGTAAGTGGGTGGGAGCCTGGGAAAAAGGGAAAAAGTTATAGTGTGTAAAGAGAAATCCAGAGTTTCTCAGGGGTAAAACCAAAGTAACCTCCGTCTGGGTGCGGGTTGACCCTGCTGTGGCAGGAGGAGGAGGAGGGCCAGCAGGTCTGTGGAGGGAAGCGGGCGGTGAGCAGCAGCGGGCTGCAGTGGGGTGTTCGACGTCTGCCTTCGGCTCCCCTGGCATCGGTGCTGATGACAAGGCGAGCACAAGCCTGGTCTGTCCCCACGCCTCCTTTTTCCTCTCTCAGTTTCTGCTGCAGATAGGAAGATGGTGCATCCCCTCCAGCGGGAGATTTGGGGTGATGGGGACGGGTCCCTCCCTTCCCCAGCCTCCTCGGCCCAACCAGCACCACTAACCTCCTCTTATAACTTGATGGATTGAGCCATTTTCTTTGCACTGCTGGGTCTGGAACTGATGCACTGCTCCGCGGGCCTTCATTCACAGAAAAGATCTGTATTTTCCAGTGACATATACTGCAGAAGTGCCGAACTGTGCTTTTTACCTTCTTCGCCAGTGAGGAAGAATAGTTTCTGCCACTGACCGCGGGCAATGAAATCCCTGACGTGTGCTCTTTATTGTGGGCTTAAGAAGCCTGGAGAATCAGGGAATCGGCAATTCCTCACCATAATACACGTTAGCGGCAGCGTGCAGTACAAATGACATCGGAAAACTGCGTTATTCCGGAGCTATTTGTCCGTGGGGTTTGTGGCTAAGTTGGTGCTTTCTCATTCAGAAAGAGAAGTGCACAGGACCCGGCGGGTGGGGGTGCCTCGGTCCGTGCGGAGAACATCTGCCTCACACTGCGAGTGCGTTGCTTGGCTCGGTTCTTCTCCCCGCTCAGACCCCCATGTTCTGTAGCAGTGCTGGAAATGTCTTTTGATATCAGGGATTCATAGAAATTCCTAGAAGCACTCACCTTCTGGGGTGCTGGCACTGGGACGGATTGACACCCTCCCCTTGAGCATGTCCAGCCGCCTGCACCCACCCACCCGCTGCAGCTCAGGCGTGGGTGGGGATGGGCAAACCTCTGCGAGCCAAGGAGGGCCCCGTCATGCATGCGGCTGTGCGCTGCTCTATGGGCTTCAAATCCCATGTCTCATCCTCTCAGACTGTTTCTTAGGCTCCTTTTTACATGCCGCTCAAGCATTTGTCATTACATTTGCCTCAGTCTTACTCACTGGCTGAGGAATTGGGTGCAGGGAGCATTGATCGGTGCTTTGGCTCCTCCAGGGTGGGCTGTGGTGGTGCCAAGGGCTTCCCACACTTGTACCTTCTCTGGAGGGAGTGAGGTCGCCTGCGCTCACCAAGGTAAGGCAGCCCCTAGCCCTGCTCCAGCGGGCACCAGCGCACAGACCTCTGGCTGCTTCGGGCAGCGATTTTTTTTCTAGATCTTTTTAATGCCTTTGCTTTTTTTTTTTTTTTTTAAACACATAAAGGAAAGCTGAAATTCAAGCTGGTGAGCTCTGCTGCCGGGAAAGGTCCCTGAAAGCCGAGCAGAGGCTGGTCTTCTGGGACACTGCATGTCATATACTCTGTTCTTTTTTTTTTTTTTGGTCCCAAAGTCAGCTCTGCATGTGTTCCCCCCTCCCAGTTGTCTTGCCCTTGCTTGCCCCTGTGGTACAGTGGAGGATATTGAAGACATTTCCATTTTGCTACTGAGTTGGCACTCTCTGAGCTTGCCTCAGCTTAGGAAACTGCTTTATTTAGGATTTCTGGGGCAGGGAAAACCCAACAACATACAAGCCATGAGCAGTTCGGTCTGCCCCACTCCCCGCTCCTGCTCACCGGGGTGGAAAAGGCTTTTCCCCTCACAGAAATCACCCAGCCCCTTGACCTGCCCTGGAAAGTACCGCCCAGGCCATCCCAGAGCAGCAGTCAGGATTTCACAGTAGCTCCTTAAAGCTGCTTTCTGGGCTCCGGGGAGAATTCCTAAAGAAACAGTTTGTAGGAAATGTTTTGGAAAATCATTTCATCAGCATGTTCATCAGCACATCGTTAACGGTTCCCTCACCCCCACAGTCCAACGTCCCTGGTTGTCTCCGTCTCGGAGGAGGGTGAGCGCTGGCACCAGGCGCTCTGTTCTCTCATCAGTTACCTGTGCCAGTGCTGCTCCCAGGGGGGTGCAGCCTCCTGACGAGCGGGGACAGCGCGGGGAAGGCGGCATCTGGCACGTTAACAAGCCTGTTTACAGCACAAGTCCAAAACCAGCCAGTGCTGGAAGGGATTTTTAAATTTATTTTCTGTTTTAATTTTTACAAGAATCAGGCGTCTGTCATGAATCCCTTTTGCCACTCTGAAGTTTTCCTTCCTTCTCGCTCTCCTTAGCCATCCTGTGCAGCTTGTGATCTCCTCCCGTGTTTCCTGGCATCTCTTTCACTCCGTGCCAGCCGCCCCTGCTGCAGGGAGAACAGAATTCTTACTTGTTTTTTTGTTTCTGGGTGCCGGTCTCTGTGTGCGGTTAGCTGAGGGTGCCAGAGCTGAGTCTCCTTTGACTCGCATGGGATAAATGGGGGACAACTGCCCCTTCCCACCCCCACGCACCGGTTTTTATGAGTCTTAAGTGTGTTGTCTTGGAGCCGGTGATTCTCCCCGATCCTTCCTGTGAATAGTGACAACCAGAATTATCAGATAACTTGGCTGATGGTCCCCAGAGCTAAGCTGCTGCAGGCTGGGAGGCTGGGCATCTGCAGGGATGAACGTTTGGCAGTTACGGAGATGAGGATTTTGATTCCATGGAAATAGGAGAGAATCTTTAATCATTGGGGTGAAGAACTGGCTGGATGTGGAGATAGCCAGGACATGGGGACACAGGGACACCCAACACGAGCACAGTCCTGAACTACGTGAAATCAAGATATTGACCACAGTGATGGAGAAGAGTGTGAGGTGAATATGGTGAGAGAGAGTGACCACTTTGGTGTTCGCTAGACCTGAAGGACAGACCTCCCCAGGGCTGGGAGGGAGAGAAACTGCAACTGGGACTTGAACTGGAGGAGTGTCTGGAGCTGAAAGGTGCGAATCATCCCCCCAGAACTATTAATTAAAGATGTGTGGTGGATGGCGTTATGCAGTGTTCAGGATGAATGGATCTAAACCAAAATCGATGCCTGTTAGCTGTTATTCTAGAAAGGCCACAAGCAGCTCAGCATTCCTTACACTTACAAAGACTTTGAGGACATCAGCAGCCCTCTAATAATGCCCTTAAACGTCAGGCTCCATTTGTGCATGCCTACCACCCCCAGCCCTTGGTCCCCTCCTGCGCTCGGGTTTCCCAGTCCCTTAACCCTGACCCCAGGCAGGGGCAGGGTCTGCTGCTTGTCCCATGCCCCCTTTGCCCTGGCGATGTGGTGCCAGACAAGCACAAACCACTGGCTTTCCTAAAACACAGACTGGCACCGTGGCACGGCTGCAGATTCACACCCAGAAATACCAGTTTGGTATTTGCAACCAAGTGCAGTTTTGCCATGTGGGCGCTGCCCTTTCCCTTGGCCTCACAGAGCCATTGCTTCAGTAGATTCAAACGGAGCATCTCGCCCTGGTCGAGCAGACAGGAAGGTTGTGGTGCCCTCCCTTCCCCTTCCCCAGCACTGATTGTCTTCCAGACCTGGGTTAGTCATAAGATTTAAAATTGAGTAATTAAGTAATTTGAACAACTCTGTAATATCTGTATGAACGAACTCCTCTGAAATGGGATAGTAATGGTAAAGTTATTTTAGCACTTGTTCGTACAGCTTAGCACGAACGGTCCAGGATAAGTGCCGTTGCCAGTGCGCAGACCTGTGTGGGTGTAACACGAGGACAAAGTGGAACAGATCACTTGTGGAAGCAGAGAGCGAAGGGTTCCTGAGCCCTGAGTGAGCGTCCACACAAACGGTCATTCTGGCGGTGGGGTGTTGTGTTGGCCCCCGGGGAAGGCCCGTGGCTGTCAGTGGGGCCGAGGTGGCAGTTGGCAGTAATTGCGTTTCGAGATTTAGAAGCAGATTCTGGACAAATTTCACTAATGCCTTCAAGGGAATGACTTCATCTGCAGCCCTGGGCAGCTGAAAGCCGGGTCTGACCCGGCCGGGGGGGTTGTGCGCAGCATGGTGCTCACCTGCGTGCCTACTGTGTGCGCAGGGTCTCTGCGGGTCCCGAGCCCACCAGAGGTCCTCGACGTCCCGACCGTCCCTGACGTGCCTGGAGATGCCCCATTGAGCAGACGAGCTCCTTGCAGCAGACAGTTTTGGTTATGGCTGCCGTAATGACTGCACGAGCTCTCTGTTCACACAGCAGTGATGATCCAGCCCTAAAAGAAGAATAGGTTTTCTTAAACCTATTTTCTGTTTAAATGGGGTGATTTAGCTCTTGTCCCTGCTTGGGGTGCGACTCACATGCTGAGCGTGAGTGGCAGATGCCAGGTCTTGCTGTGGGAGACATTGCAGGTTATGGTAATGCTGGGCTGCGTGTGTGAGCGCTGAAAGAAGCCCAAGAGATGTAGAAATGACCCTCGTCAGGAGGAGTTCACCCCAGGAGGATGGAGGTACAGGCACCTAACGGGATTCTTGGCTCCCCTGCCCCGTGCCCTTTGCTGCGGGACAGCGGGTGCATTATTATGCTGCCCTTCCCGCACTCATCGCGTCCTCTACATCATCATGCCCCCTACGCCAGGAGCCTGGTTGTGCCATCTTCTCTGGCTGCCTTTCTTCCGAAAAGTCATTTCTCTGAGATCATCTTCCAGCCTGTGGTTTCTATGACTCCTGGACTGTGTTTGAATGCTGCCGTCCTGCACCTGAAGCCATTTCCAGCACGCCTGCAGCTGCGTATCTCCCCATTCCCACCAGCCTTTCAGTGTTTCTGTTTTTGTGGGTGCTCGCAGGGGAAACAAAGCTGGGTTTAGGGAAAGAAGAAAGGGTGGAGGGCATGGGGGGCAGCAGGGATTTCCATGGGCTGAATGCTCCTTTCTTACAGCCCTGTCGTCTGGAGGCAGCAGATCTCCCAGGAGCTGGTGATCTTCACCAGTAACACGCCTGGTCCCTCCAGTCCCTGCCTGGGTTTTGGAGTGCTTTTGCTCAGTAAAACACAGCAGTGTCATAATTCTCCCATGTGCTTCATGCTATGGCGGTTGTCAGCACCACGCCTCGCCTGGTCTGCATCTACTGGCGCCACCTCGCCTCCCTTTTCACCGCAGAACACAACATGCGAGAGGGGCCGGGAGTCGCTGGGGGATGAGGAGCCGCGCCCGGGGCGGGCGTGCGCTGCCGAGAGCATCTCGTGAGCAGGGGGAACGCTGTCTTCTGGAGGCTGTGTCAGAAAGGGGGGTGTGTGGAAGGAGGGGATGCACAAGAGGCTCCACAAGCTGACAAAATCAGATAAAAGCAGCCTTTCAGGGAGAGCTGGATGCGGAGTTTGGGACCAGCATTCACTTACTGCTTTCACCCTCCTGCCGGCTTTATTGCAGAGAGGTGCTCGCTTGTACCCGAGTGTTGATACGGACTTGTAGTTGCAGAGGTAAAACCAGAAGAGCTTCAAAAGCTGCGTTCAGTGCTCTCTGGGTGATCAGGCACCGCTGCCAGCAGTGAGCTCTGCTGCCGGCGGGCTGAGAGAGTCCCCGTCAGCAGTGCCCAGGGCCTCCAAACGCCGGTTTGCCTTTGCTTCAAGTGCTCTTTGGAGTGAAACCAAGGTGATCCATTTGGGAGCACCTGGGCGCTGAGGAGCTGGAGACGGGAGGGTGGTTGAGAACCGCTCTGGGTGTGCTGGCTAGCGATGAGGCGACGAGCCTGTGAGCGGCTGCAGAGCTGTGGCTGCTCTGCCAGCCCGGGCTGGGCGAGGCGGCAGGAGAAGGCAGGGCAATAACCGGGGTGAGGATCGGGCACTCAGCACGGGCAAACCTTGTGCTGAGGGCAAACTCTTCCTCTCTTGTTTTGTTTCAGGGACTGCTGGCATGGCCAGGCCGTGCTTCTGCTCTCCCTGGAGAGTTTTTGTTTGTGGTTTTGTGCACATCAGTAAATCTTTATCCTTTCGGATGCTCCAGGTCATTTGGGGTGCAGTTTTAGAGTCTGAATTCACTCGGGTCAATGGGGATAATCTGATTTTGGAGGGATTTGGACTGGGCCCTTGAGCTGGGCGGGGGGCAGCTCTCGGGGCAGGGCACCACGTGGCAGCCTCTCGGTGCCCTTTGCCTTTGGCGTCGTCCCACGAGCAGCGCAGCTGTGCAGGCTGCGGAGGTGTTTCTTAGCTCGGCTGTCCGTCACAGAAGGGAGCAAACCTTGAGGCCTGAATGCAGCTTTCGGCAGATGCTGGACGCCTTCAGATACCTCCCCTCGACTTGTTTTATCACGGGCAGCAGGGCTGGGTGTGGAGAACTGACTCTGAGCTGGGGTTTGCTGGCCTGGGGGGTGTCCTGAGCAGCGCAGGCAGTCAGGAGCTAGGGACCGTACGTAGTGCTCATGACGAGCTCACTGAGCTGCCCACGGGCACCCAGCGGTGTCCACCCACTCCCCAGGAGCTGATTTTGGGTGGGTACAGCACTGCCAGGGATGCAGGGAAAGCCCACCCGCCGCTTGCTCCTGCTTCCCGTACTCGGGAGTGATTTGTCTTCTTGTTTGCTGGAGTTCCCTTTCTGAAGAAGCTCCAGCAAAGCATATCCTAAGATAGCAGCAATCCCCTCTGCCCGCTGTAGCGGGGACCACCGCTGACACCAGCTCGGCTCCCGCTGGCTCTGCTTTGCTGCTCCCCATGAGCAAAACAAAGGGGCTGTGGGCATACGGCTGCCTGGGGAGTACGTCTGTGAGAGCAGGAATAAGTGGCCCCGGGGGGACGTTGCGGTAGCCAGGCTGGTGTGTCCGCTGGTCGGTGTAAGGCTGGACGCATCTCCCTGCCTATCTAGTCCTACCTACGTGTTTTTCCCGAGTGCCAATTACAATATAAACAACTATTTGATTACGCAGCCTTCACTAGCTGCTTTGTTCTCCGTCTTGTCGTTGATTGCTCAGCAGCGTTTTGGGGTGAAATAATTGCATGTTCAGGGAATTTGCTTGGAAACTGGTAATTATTAATTTCCTGATCAGTTTATTTTCCATGTGCATGTATTGCTGGATGGGCTCTGAGAGCAGCAGGTCGTGCAGGACAGTGGATGACGGAGATCACAGGCTGTTTCTTCCCTAACGCAGAGTCCAGTTACAGAGAGCGACTTTCCTGCTGCCTCCGAGGAAGGATGGTGACATTTCCTTTGTTTTACTGCAATTACATCATCGTAGTTCCAGGCAGCCTAATCATTTCTTGTTCTTGACTGATTTTCCATGTATTTTCTGTGCTTTTTCAACTGTATGGTTATGTAATACAATTATCTTGTATCTTTTATTTGATGACCTTGTTTTATTAATAATGATGTGCTAATTATTCTGGTTCCATGTGTGTTGATAATTGCTTCATGTTTTGATAATAGTCTAAAGATCAGGAATAATATGTAGCACCTCATCTTATGAGCTATTACTAACTTGTACTGCAGCCACCGTTTAAAGTCAGTTTAAAGCTCGGTTTCCCAAGTGGATGTAGCATACAGGTCTGAAGAGTGCGATAAAACCCACATCTCCACCCCTCTTAGGCTTCACTGCAAATGCCAAATTACTCTTTCCACAGTTAGACCCATTCTGAACTTCCTAACTGAAATTTAAAATCTTCTCTTTGAAAAAATGGAGTAATGACCCTTTCATGGACACTCGAGCTGGGTGCAGGAGAGACCTGAGGCTCCCTCCTGGCCCTGACGCCACGTTCCACTAAACCTTTGTGCTGTGCTGGAAAACAATGAGGCCACCCTTAATTCTTGTTTTTTCAGCCGGGGCTTTAGCTGAAGAGCACTGAAGTCCGTGGGTCTTGAGGAAGATGTTGGGCCGTGATGGGGTGGGTCACCAAGGGGGACTCCCTCCTGCGGGGCCAGGTCCTCGGCGATTTGTTCTTCATTCCTGCACCATCTTGGTGATCTTTGGGAGCAGGTTCCTGAAGAATTACATGTGTCCTGATAAACCTCAGGAGTTCGCTCTCATGGTGGTACCTTGCCACGGATTTTCTAATGGCTTCTTTGACTGTCAAATGGAGCAATGAAAAGTTGCACAACCTGATTTATTTTCCAAATTTTATACTCATACCCAAATTTCTGGATTTCCCTCAGTTTAGATTTAAAAACTAGATAAGCCGGTGTCACTGTTGTTTGTATTTGGTTTCTTCTTGGATCTTCTGGTTAGCAAACACTGACTGAATTTCCGTAACTGTTGGGATAAGTGTAAAGAAAATGCCATTGTGGCTAAAACGTTTCAGAGGAAGAGAAATAGTTCTGTTAATGATGAGGAGAAACACGGGCTTCTGGAGCAGCAGCGCTGGTGGCACCTTGTCTGGAGCCGCGGGGCTTTAGGGGCAGGTGCAAGTCGTCGTCTTTCCCATAGGTAACTGTGGAACTGGCGGTTCACGGGGAATAATTCCTGCTAGAGACTCTACCATGAAACACGGCTCGTTTTGTACATCTAAAAGCCTTGTGTATGGAGTTTCACGAATGCCGGAGTCAGAAACTCTCCTTACAGCTGGTGCCTGCTCTTGGCTGCGGCGATGCTCAGCAGCCACCGGTTGCAGGGGACAGGGCAGGTTTCTGTGGAAAATGGCTTTGGTCTCTCACAGAACTTAAAACTTGGTACTTGTGCTCTTTGTTTTTAACCAAGATCAGTATCTCAGCTTCTGAAAGACCTGTGTGAAAACGCTTGAATTCTCTCTCCTGTATTTTGCAAGAGTTCTGAAAGACTAAACAAAATCTGACATATGAGAGAAAACAATCATCAAAATGTTTAATTGCTGAATCCTAGTAGTGGAGCAACAGCCTTGTGATGTGTTCTGTAACAAACAGGAAACAAATAACCATTTGAGGAGGAATTAATTAACCTGTATGAATTCAGTTAAGCCTTAAATGTTTTACCTGGAGTATACGCTGTCTTGTTTCTTCACTTGTACGTCAGAATGTTCCATGCTAGATTTGTACACGCTACCTTGAGGTTTTTATTAGCTTCAGTGTTTACATTAGCTACCTGTAATTAAGTATTTATGACACAGTACATTGACATTTCTAGGAAATATCCAAGGTGGAAAATTTTCAGGACATGGAGAACCAGGTTAATGTGGGCGTTGAGTTCAGCGTAACGCGGGGCAGGGTTGGTTTTGTGCCCCGCAAGGGCAAGCGGGTGCTGCTGTTCTGCAGCGTTGGATTCTGCTCTACCCAATGTTTGTAGTCGAACTCGGGCTCCCAACCACTAGCCTGGGACCAGCTGGGTCGGGAGAGCTGACATGACAAACCATGGCAGCCAGGAAGGGCGGAGGGCAGCGATCTCCCACAGCAGCCAACCTGCCTGCTCGGGCTCTGCTGGTTGCCTCAAACTGGGGTCTTGTGTTGGGGTGTGTGCTGGTTCATCAGGAGCCACGTAGCATCTAGCGCTTGTCCCCTTAGATCCCGTTATCAGTAATGCAGGCTAGTAAAATGGGCATGAAATACCTGCGGGGTAGACCTCATGGGGCCATAAAATGTGCGAGGTTTAGTTAGATTTAATTGGGGACATGAAATAGTCTTTGTCAGACCCTCCCCTTGTCTTCCTCGGCGACACTGGCCAAGGCCCCTGCCGAAGAGACTCCTTCAGCTGAGGCTCCCAGCTCATGGTCCACAAGTGAGTTAGAAAAGGGACTGCTTGACAAAAAGTGAGTCTTTGTATACGTCCGTGAAATGCTTCCCAAGAAGAAACTCAGCCCCCAGCCCCCTGCAGCAACCTGCCCCAGAGGAGCCGGGGCCACTGCACATGCCCTCCCCAAACCCTGCCGCTGCACCAGCCCTGGCAGAGCCCCCGCCCCGCACAGCAGCCACCACCCTCTAACTCACAGGAGATCGTGTTTGTTAATTCGAAGACGTAAGCGGGAATTTCTGAGAACAGAGGAAAATCCATCGGGGACCAGAGTAGGACCCATTTTTGCCTTTTTGCCATTGATTTCACTGAAGTTGTGTCGAGTCGTTGATATTCCATAAGGTGTGGGATTCAGATAATGGTTTTGGCTTAGAACCAGCAGGCAGCAGGATCTCTTCCAGGCAAGAAGCTCCGTCACTGTTCCAGCAAGGCTTTTCTTTTGAAACAAGTAACGCACTTTTGTTTAAATAGCGGGAAGAGCAGATATTTATTATCGCTCAGAAATCGGGGTGGTGTTAGCTGCTGTGTAAATCAGCTTAACTTCATTGATTTCCGCAGAAATAAACCGATTCATCTCTGCTGAAAAGCTGGTTCGTGGGACTTAATTGATTTTCAAGCTGGCATTTTTATTAGTAATAGCATTTAAGGTTCAGATAATACTTGTCAAATGTTTGCTTACTGGTCTGTGCAGCATCCTCTCTAGGTAAATAAGGTTACTGTGTGTGTCTAAATCTGGACAAATAGATAAAAGTCCAGACGTCAGGTTTGTAATTAGCCAGCAGATCAGGTGTGGAAGGTGAGGTTGCCTGCGCTGAACCGTGTGAGAGCCGTGCTTATACGGAGCAGCGCACGGCTGCCAGCACGTCCCCTCTCCCCCGGGGACCTGGGGTCACGGTGTCCCCTGAAACGAGCTGGCGTCACTTCCCAGGGTCCTGGGCGTGAAACGGCCCGCAGAGGTGCGGAAGGTCAGGTTGACTTGGTGAACACACGTGCTGAACGGACTTCATTTTTAGGCAATGCAGAATATATGCATATTCTGCAGATGTCGATTTGTGCGTATAGGTATGAAATATATAGCAAGGACCTTGTTAAATTAACTTTGAGGCAAGGCCAGTGGCTGCTGGTCTGTGTAGCAGCACCCAACTCACCTGACATCGAATCAGTAAACCAGGACCCCGGCCCTGCCCGAAACTGTCCCCAGAGCAAAAACCTCGGACGGATCCCTGTGAAACAGTGGGAGGTTATGGATGTATATGCACACACATAATATTATTGTATATATCATAATCAATACGTTAGATATATAAAATAGTAGCATAACAGTAATATTCTATATGCTTTGTATATTAGTGTATGTTACTGCTCTGGGTTGCTTAAAGATGGTAGAGGTAGAGAAGTCCAGCGTACGGACCACTCTGTCCGGTTCCCTGCATGTACTGGGAAGCACGGGCAGGTTCTGGCAGGGCTGTGGCTGCTCCAGGGCTCCTGTTGGGACACTCGTCTCCCCAGGAGCTACTTCAGCTGTCATTAACTCCAGCTATCCATCAGTGTGTGACTCGGGGGCTGACAGAAGTAGGAGGAGGGAGGAAAGTGAGTCAGATCAGTGCTCACTGACAGTAGTTAGTCGTAAACCGTAAGTAGTCGTGTTATGTTCCTCAGTGCCTCTTTGGTAAGGCGTGATTGGTGTGAGGTGATAGCAAGGCAGTAACCTCGAGGTTCAACATCAACTCACAGGGAAAGTTGCTACGGATGGAGACGGTTGGCTGGACCTGTGCGGGAGGAGTGGGCTCGTTTGAAGGGGGGAGATGTTGCTTGCAGCTGGATTAAGGTGACCCTCACATTTAAAACCTGATAGGCCAAACTGGATTGAAATGTGAGGACATGCAGGTTCCTCTGGCAGCAGTTGGAGGGTGGGAGGGCTCCTGCCACCCTCCTGGGTCCCCTCCCCAGGGGGTTCTGGGCACGGGGCTGGCAGCAGAGTGAGGAACTGAGACCTTGCAGTCAGCCCCGCTGATCCACGTGCGTGTCTGTAACGTACGTTAGACCTGAATCACGGAGCATGGGCTCTGGGTGGTGGTCATGCAGATGAGTTGTCTTTCTGTTGGTCCTGAGCCAAAACGTTTTGAAGTGGAAGAGGCTTTGGATCAGTGGCTTTGACGGCATTGTTTTAACTTAACCATTTTGTGTCCCAGCTGAGGGCAGGCGGTGTTTATTCGGGGTAACCTCATCATGCGCACCGACCCCAGCGATGGCCGCAGTGCTGGAAGACTCGGTCTGCACAGAGCTACGTGCTCAATTTCCTCCCTAGTCGTTATTTGCCAGGACAGGCAGCCTGAGACCTCCGCAGAACTGGGTTTTGTCTTCAGGTCAGGATCTTCATAGCATCATATGCAGAAATAACAAAAGCAGGCAAATACGGGTGTGTGCCAGGTAGTATTTTCCCCTTTATTGTCACTGCATTAAATGCTGCTGCTGCTCTGGAAACAAATGTGTTGTGCAATAGCTTGGTTAAGTGCCAGGAGCAGCATCTGCATTTGCATTCTGTGAATTAGAAAGCAATCTGTTGCTGGAGGGGAGCTTGTGTACTCATTTCTAGCTCAAAGCACTCTTGAGATGTTTCACTGAAAACATGGTGTGTCTGGGGCCTTTCCCTCCCCACGTCTCAGATAAAAATGGCCCTTCACATGCTCTCTGAAGAGAATGATTTTTGGCTGCTTTGTCACTTGCCTCGTCTGGCTCTGGAGGAACAACTGTCCTAAGATGGTTCAAGGAAAAACAGATCTGGGTTTTTTCTCTGGGTGAAGCTTCTCGTAGTAAAACCAAACACTGGATTGTATTCTCTTTCTGTCCATAAAATGGCAAAGCTTTTCCTTAGATTCTTGCCGACGTGTGCAGTGCACCAAGCGATGCAGTAAATCAGGCTTGTGCTCTTTGCAGCAGAGGTGGAGGCTTTTATTGTGACTGCGAGGATGCTGGCACTGGATGACTGGTTCAACATGAGCCTCTTGGCTGTTGGTTTTCATCTGCTGGGTGGACAACACTGAAGTCTGGAGAGCCCGAACCCACAAGTACCAGCTGGGATAGCGAGCGCCGCTGCAGGGGGTGATACAGACCCTCCGTGCTGGAGTAAGGCTGATCGTGACCTTGATACACGGGGCGGAAATGGGGACTGTCAGTGACACCTGCTGCCAGTCAGGGCTGGAATGAAACCTGTGGTGATGACTTCTCCACTGAGCCTTCAGCTGACCCGGGCTGGCACTTGCTGGCCATGCTGGCCCTGACATGGCCATTTTGGGCAGCCTTGATGAAAAGAGCAGCGGAGAGTCTGGGAGCTGCTGCTCTGTCTGATCTAAGCTGACCACAGACTTGTACACAGAGGTGGTTTTTCCTCCCACTCTTTCAAATAAAATAAGCAAACCATTGTGAGCCACCGAATTCACCGGACCGAAAGGATCTGAGGAACAAAAGGGAGCAGTGAAAGCCAGCCCGGGGCAACGGGCACCTTTTAAATCATTTGCCTCTTCTGTGTCCTCTTCGCTGTATCAAAAGATGAAAGCTCTCTATCTCGGCTCAGTCTTACTAATTAAACTGCTCTGTTGAGCTCCCACGGCGGCAGCCGCATCAGCCCCACCTCTGCTTTTAGCCTCTCCGCCACGCTGCACTTTGAGATCGCCTGGGCTGGGGAAAGGGTTTGAAAGCTTGCTGCATTAACTTCCTCTGCCTCCCTTGAAGCCGGGGATTAGAGTCAGCCCAGTCCTCCACGCTTCTGAACCATTCCCCCTGAGCCTGCGTGACCTTCAGACAAAGGCAGGGTTAAAACAAAGGGTAAAAGCCTCCGTTTGGGTAAACTGCTGGAGCAGGGCTGGAGGCAGTGGAGCTTCAGCAGTTGAGACCAGGAGAGAATTTGGCCCAGAGTGAGGAGACAGTAAAGGGAACAGCCCTCTTGAAAAACATAAAAGGTAATTGTTATGCAGCAGTGGTACATATTTTTCAGCTCTCAAAGATTAGTGCTCATAACTTCCCTGTAAAAAGTGCAGCTGGCCAATATTTCTCACTTTTTCCTGGGTGAATTAAAAACGAAGGCATTTTTCACGCTCGCAGATGAAGCTTTGAAAGAGAGCTGCTGCGCATAACACCTGGGGCTCGATGGGAGCTTAGCTGTTCCCTGGACGCCCATCACTGGTACCCGCAGCCTCTCCTCCGCTGTCCCTGGAGCAGTGGTGGGAGCTGGGGGTGCTGCGGAGCCATCCAGGCGCTGGCAGCCAGACTCACCAGCTCTTCTCCTGCTCTTCCAACCCTTTACCCCAAACCGTGGGGCAGGGCTTGCGCTCTCCTCCTCACCCTCTCCTCAGCAGGTCTCAGATCTTGGAGTCTGGCCCCAGCCATGGGGCCAGACCTTTTGGGTGCCAGCCAGAGCCTGCTGGAGCTGCAGCAGGACGTCAGTGAACTTTAGAACATACTCCAAGTGCTGAATTTCTTTCACTGCGAAAGAGTAGATCTTGATTTTAATGCCTCTTTTTGTCAGCATCCCCAGAGGTTTTATTTACTTTAGCTGCTTTCTTTGCAAACTGTGCCGATTCATTTAACTGAATCCTTGTCAAGTTGCTCTAGTAAAAATTGAGATGCAAATGTGCAGCAGCTATTGCTATTTTTTCAGCTGTAGAAAGCAGGCGTTGAAAAGATAAATCACCGTAGTTCCCTTTAAGCACATATTGCTGAGAAGCAAACACTAAAACATCAAAATAAAGCCTTTCTTTCTTCTTCACTCTTTCTAAAGCAAGAATATAATTATGCTCTGTGGATCTCACCAGAGCTCAGATCAAAGCAATTAAGTAATTGCTCTTGGCTTTGTGACTGGATGGAGTGGCGTGTGCGGTGTTTATACGGACGCCATGGGACGTGGCTGCTGCTGCGAGGAGCAGCCCCGGCACCCTGGGAGGGCTCAGTGGGTGCACGGGCACCTCTGCCCCAGCCACCATGGAGCGCTGAGAGGAAGAGGAGCGGCAGCAGGCCCTGGAGAGGCGGGGAGGTGCTGCCCGCAGCTCCTGCCGTGTTCTCCAAGGCAAAGGCACGTGGTTGAGGGCAATACCTGCAGGCTGGTGGTAAAATGGATACTCGTATCGAAAGTCACTTGGAGCTTCAGTGGTTGCTTGGCTTATTTCTCATTTAGGGTAAAAAATCTCTCTCTGAATCTTGGGGATGCCTAAAATGCAGGTTCCGTGACTTATACTTTACAGCAGGACAAATTGGGTCCTAAATCCAAGCACTGATAACCCTCAGAATCTGGCAATGGGCAGCGGGTCATTTTTACTAGTACAACAAGGAGACAGAGCAGAGATAAGACTAACCATAATCTTTCACATAGGAAGACCAAAAAAATGACATTTCAAAATCGAAAGCAGTTTGTATTTCTCCACAGAAATGTTCCCCTATTTTAAAAATAAAACAGCTCCCTTCTTGCTCTGCTTCTGAACGCGTGAGCCTCTTGCAAGGCAAGTTATAGCACTGGGGTTTTTCTAATTGAGGGAAGATTCCGATTTCTGACTCACGCTCTAGTACTCAATAGGCTTTGTGCAATTGTTCCTTTCATGGTGCTCCTGGTACAATCAGTGTATCGAACGAGCAGAGAATTTATGACAGCAAATTGCAATACAGATGAGCTGTATAATGTGGTTAGAGGAGGGTTCTGCACTTGGCGTTCCGCTGCAGTTGCAGGTACCTTCCTGCCAGCCCCGAGTCAGCCCCAGGAGCGCGGGGCCGGCTGTGGGCAGAGCCCCTGGCCACATCTCCCCGCTCTTCCCATCGGAAGGCAAAAGAGCTGAAAAGCCAGCTGTGGGAAGGAGGGATGAAGGGGATGGTCCAAGCGGGGGAAAAGAGGGTGACTGGGCAGGCATGGAGCTGTGGCATCACACAGGTCCTGGCCACACTCAGCTTTAAAACCCAGATGCTGAGAAACCCACCTGCGGCTGCAATAGTGCAGCACAACCCCTGGCCAGGTCGCGGATGCGCGGGGATCCGCTTTGATCCATGTGCCACCCAACTGAAAACCAGCTTACAACGTGCTCCGGGCGCAGAGGCCGTGGTGGCGGTAAGTCTGCGGCTTTACGCGAGGTGGCTCTGAAGAACGGCCCCTGACAGTTGTCATGGTGACCTCACCGAAACCTGCAAATGTGCACTTGTTACGCTGCAGAAAGGAGCCTTTTGCAGGCAAGGGAGTGAGAAAGAGATCGCTGCTTGTCTGGGGTTAAACTCAAACCTTCCCTTTGAAAAGGAAAGGAAGTTCACATGAGTGATGTTCTTTATCATCTGCGCTTTTTCCCAGGCTGTGGAGGAAAGTTCTCTGCCACGCGACGATGCAGTTTGATCCCTGAGAAAGCGGAGTGAAACCCCAAGTTTCTCTGAAATGAACATGGACATTAATTAACAAACGTCGTTGTGGAGCTCCCTTAGGAAGTACTGGCAGGATGCAGAGGGGCTTCCCTGTGATTCTTGCTGATCAAGAAGAGAGCCAAAGAAATAGTCTGTTAGTTGCAAAGGTGAGGATTTTTGAGAACATAATGACTGATAAGGACCCAACTGTCTTTGAGTATCACTGGGAGTTCTACACCCACCAGTCTTTTGTGCCTTTCAGAATCTGCCTGCAATGGCAAAAGCATGAATCCTCCTGCAGTCCGGGCGGTGAGGGAGGGGCGGTGATTCGTCTGCCATAATTGCGTGGAGGTTCAGTAACAGGCACATTTGAGCTTCTATCTGGGCACCTGCAAATCTTGAGTTCCTGCCATTGCTGCTGGTTTGCTGAAATGAAAAATGCTGGCCAGATAGCATGGGGGAAGGGCTTTACCTTAACGAATGCAGGCTATCCTCTGGCTCAATCAAACATCCCCTCAGTGGAGCCAGAGGCTCTTGTTCAGAGAGTACCCATCATCGAAAGTGCCTTTTTTACTGCTCCTGGAGGGGCACATCATCTGGCACTTCCGATGACCCCCGCAGGCACAGGGTTCAGTTGGAGGACTTGCACCTAATTTTTGAGGTTTAAATAATTACCAGAGTATTTATTGAGATGTAGCTGCAGAGCCATCACTGGGCTTTGCTCTGCCTCTCGAGTGACGAGAGGAACGAGGACCCAAGCGCTTCGTTTGTCACAGCGGTTTGGCGTGTTGTTCACAGCATCATGTGCTTAATTACAGCCCGTTCATGGGTTCTGAGTAAAACTAGTAGCCGATAACAAGAAAAGCAACAAGTAATGGCCTTGTGATTATTTTTAGGAAAAACTGTCTCCGCAAGAGCAGCTGGAGCTGGAGATGAATCTCTGACCTGATAGGGCGAGCCTTGGCTGAACTCCCTTCGTGCTGGATCCCCTGCCGGCGTGGGGTTGGGGTGATTTGTCGGGGCCTTCGTGGCCTTTGGTCTTGCCCAGCTGAGTGGAGCCGGGGAGCAGCATCGTCCCCTCAGAGCAAGGGTGCCCTTGTCCAAGGGACAAAGAGCTGCAAAACCAATTGTTTGACCCAGCTCTGTAGCAGCTCCTGGTTTCTGTGCAGCGTGGTAGATCCTCTCCTGGGTTATCTGAGGCTCTCCTCTCTCGGTTAATTCTCTCATCCCAGTTTTACTTCTAGTTTGAAATGCATTTGTTGAGCAAGCAGTAAATCTGTCATTCCAGCAAGCGCTTAATTGAGCTATTCAGTTCTGGGGAGTCTTTGTTTCCTTTCAGAAGATACATAAATACCATCTACCAACATAGTTCTTCCTTCCCCCCTCCTTTCATCCCTTTTTCAAACTAAATGCTTCCAGGCAGCAGTATTCTCCATCCCTTCTGCTTTCCTTGTCAGATGTGTGCAGGCTGAGACACAGAATGGCACTGGGTGTGAATCCCTGTGGCAGGGCTGGTGTGTCTCCAGCACGGGGTGGGAGCAGTGGGATGGGTCCAGCAGCTCCCATCACCACTCCCAATGCTTGGGGCTGCTGCTGGGCTCCACTGAGGGTTGGTCCACGCAGCCTGAATTAGACTAGCCTTTGGCATTATCTGAGGATAACGTGAGTCATAGAATTGCTTTGGCTGGAAAAGACCATTAAGGTCTTTTAAAGTCCAACCTATCCCCCAGCACTGCCAGGTCCCCACTGACCCCTGTCCCTCAGCACCACCTCCACACGCCTGGGAAACCCCTCCAGGGATGGGCACTCCACCGCTGCCCTGAGCAGCCTGGGACAGCCTGGACAACCCCAATGGGACAGAAATGGTTCCTCAGGGCCAACCTCAACCTCCCCTGGAACAACCTGAGGCCGGTTCCTCTCGTCCTGTCACTTGCTCCTGGGGAGAAGAGACTGACCCCCACCTCGCTCCAACCTCCTGTCAGGGAGTTGTCAGAGCCAGAAGGTCTCCCCTGAGCCTCCTTTTCTCCAGGCTGAACACCCCCAGGTCCCTCAGCCAATCCTCAGTGCACTTGTGCTCCAGCCCCTGCACCAGCTTCGTTGTCCTTCTCTGGACACACTCCAGCCCCTCCATGTCCTTCTGGGAGTGAGGGGCCAAACTGAACCCAGTGATCGAGGTTCAGCCTTACCAGTGCCCCCAGTACAGGGGGTTGATCCCTGCCCTGGTCCTGCTGGCCACTCCAGTGCTGGTACAAGCCAGGATGCTGTTGGCCTTCTTTTTTCTTGTGAAGAAACACGAGAGTGAACATAAATATTTGCGTCTTCTTTGCTGGTTCCATTCAGCTCAGTTACAGGCTGAAATCAGGGCCGAGGTTGTTAAACCAGGCAGTTTCTGCCAGAGTCAGCTTGCAGGCTCCCATGGACCTCACTCAGAACGGTCCTTCTGGGGCACATCACGGCGTGCTCTTCCCAGCCCTCGGCCGTGTGCGGTGCTGAGCTCTCGGAGCACCTGGCTGTGAAGGGTGCCGATGCTCCGTCTCTGGGCCAGCTCGCCCTGCTCCTACACCCGCCTGCGCGGAGCTAACGCAGCTCTTCAGCTGTGACCTGGAAGCTGCCAACAGCCCTTAAAAAAACCCCAAAAGCGCAGATTTTTCTTCTCTGGCTGCTAATGAGATCAATAGGGATCTTCTCCACCAGTTATCGAAAGAGACAGCTCTAACCTCCGTTAGGCACCGGCCCTTCTGCTCCTGCCCCGCCGGCTCCCGTGCTGGAGGGACCTCCCGGCTGGCTGCGGGCTGGGCAGCGGCACAGAGCAGCTTCTGCAGGAGCCGGGTCCCCGCCGAGCGCTCCCGCTGCCGGGGCTGAGCACCGAGGGTGACGAGGCTGTGGCCGGCCAGGCTGTGTCCCGCTGCACGCAGCTGTGAGGATAGCGCTGTGAGGAGGTGGGAGCGGGCCAGGACGGAGCAGGACAGTCGGATCATCGGGGCCGTGTGAGGCTCCGCTGCCTGCCCTGCCTGCCCTGCCACCCCCTGAGCGAGCGTGTGCTGGCGGGGGCTGCTGGGTGCCCGAGGAGGGTCTGTGGCGTTAGGCTAAGTGGAGAACAGCGCTGTTTGCGGTTACCGTTGTGTCCAGTGTCAAATACTTTACTGTTCATTTGAGCACACGAGGCTTTCTTTAACGCTCTTTAGGGCTTTGAAGTTAAATTGCAGTTTCATCAGTTGCGTGATAAAGAGCATAATGGAATTTCCCAGACGTTTTGGAATTAAGTTTGTATTTTCCTGAAAAACTGTCAGGCTTGTTGCCGCGATGGGAGCTGGAGGATCTCTCACGGTTTGCTAGAAATTCAAACTTCTTTCTGGGTAGCTTGAGGTCCAGCTCCTGTTGTCGCGGCGTTTCGGAGCGGGCTGAGCAAGATCTGGCCCCAGCTGCGTGCGGAGCTTGCAGAAGCACCAGGCAGTTCTCAGGAGCTGCTCCTGGAGGCCGGCTGCCGCTCTCGGCTCAAACTGCGACTAATTTAAATTTCAAAGCAGCACATTCTGCTGGTGGGGAGCTGGGACCCGCTGCCAGGGGATTTTCTGCTCTGATGAGGGACCTCTTCTTTGACCTCTGTGGTTCGAACGTGGCTGAAATCTCCCTTCCTGCAGAACGACATCGTTACCTGGGCAATACGGTTGTCTTCGGAAAAGTCATCGGGGTGATTTCAGAAACGGGTTCGATCATTGTAGCGTGAACCTGAGAGAGAAAAATCTTGCTCCAAGTGAAAATCTCAGTATTGCCAACCCACTCGTAATGAAGAAATGAAATAAATTCTGCCGGGAGCTCTGCGGTGCGGTGGCAGCACGGGGAGGCAGTTTGTGCCGGTTTTAGTTCACGTTGAATGCCGATGAAGCGCACGGCAGGCGCCCGCTTGCGCTGGGCAGGGCTGTGGGCAGCTGCAGCCCGGGGACGGGCCCCCAGACCAGCAGTGCTGGGTGGTTTGGTGCAGGCATGTGCTCAGACATGCGCCTGGACGGCTGCTTGATTTGCCCTCAGCTTTCAGTCTGGGAGCAGGGGCCGAAGGGGAAGCAGGTGCTGCTGTTGCAGCCCCGTTTCGAGGTATCAGTCTTGCTTTTCCTGTTTGCTGTATTTGCCAGAGTTATTGTCTCCCACACGTTCCACGGCTGGGCAGGCAGCTGCAGCCGTGACGCAGCGAGCCGGCGAGGTAGGCACTAGAAATACCAGTCTTCGGCTACTGAAGTGCTGCAATGATGTGCATTTTCGTCAGTGGACTTACGGAGGGTGCACAGGGACCCATTTCAGGGTCATGAAATGGCTGTGCTGGTCCCAGCACACAGGGCATAAATTACGGTGTTTCTGATGATGCTGGCCAAGCGCTCCAGCCGTTCCTTCTGCTGGATGAGCTGACCTGCCTCCCAGACTTTAATTAAACCCTTTACGAGCGATGGACTGAAAGAGGGTGAGGTAAGGCCCTGGGCCAGCTCCTTTGTGAGCAGATGATCTGAATTCAGCGCCTGGCTAAGGTTGATCAGGCAGTGTCCACCGTGTTGCCTCCTTCTACTCCGCTTTGTGCATATCGTGCAATTATCAAGCATGACCACGCAGTTAATAACTGTAAGGCGGTGGGTGATGCTGGGATTCGAGGGCGGTGCTGCGATTCCAGGAGGAGGAAGCTGAGGACTTGCTTTCCCTAAGAATGTTCTTTCCCTAAAAGGCACCCGGGTATGTGCATTGGGACTCACATGGCAGCATACGCCTCTCACAGTAGGCATAAGGATGTTTTCTGCTTTTAGCTGCCTGCACAAGCTGTTTCCAGCAAAAGACTGAGCACTGGTCCCTTTGGGCTCATCTACGTGACATTGCAGACGTGCTGTGGGCTCTCCTGGACTTACATTCCAGCGCAGACTCCCAGCTGAGTTTGCTCTTCCCGGGAGGTTACTGGCTGCCTAAATCACCCAGCTTTTCCTTCACTCCCCCATCATAGCGTTTAAGTCGGGGAGCATCCGAGGGAGGACCAGCCGTTGGTGGGTCTGGTGTGAGCGACGCTCCCCCGGACCCTGGGCAGTCGTCCGGCCATGTCGTGTGAACGTGCTGCCGGCTGAGCGTCTCTGCGTGAGACCTGGCCCGGTCCCACGTCGAGCAGCAAGGCAGAGCAGGGCTGGGGTCTCCCTGGGGCCGCGGTCGCTGCGCTGAGCCCCACGCTGTGCGCGGGAGAGAAGGGCTGGGTTGTGTGCGGGAGCGGTTGTCCTGTGCACAGGCTCTGCTGAGCTGGGGCAGCCGCTGCTCAGACCTGCTGCCTCCCTTGGGAGGGCTTTGTGCTTCCAGACCTCTGTCCTGCTCGTGCAGGGGCTGAAATATGCTGCGAGACAAATAGGTTTTGCTACTTATACGTGTGGACCTGGTCATCGCCCTCATTCCCCCTCACTTTTGCGGATGATGCAGGAGGCGGGGGCTCTCCACAGGCGCCGAACGGGAGGGTGCTGGGTGCTCAGGGAGCCAGCACCAGCAGCAGCATATCCCAGGGAGCCGGGATTTCTGTGAGCGCTGCCTCACGTGTTGGGGTTTTGCACCAGCCCTCTCTCCAGCGCTTTCATAACAGCTCCAGCAAAGCCATCAATATTTAACGAGTCTGCAGCCGCGCGTTCCCAGAGCTCCCCGGGTGCAGGCAGCGGCGGTTCACCACGTGTAGTCCTGCATGGAAAACTTGTGCGGGACCCTCCTCCCCTTCTTTTCCTTGGCATGGATTTGACTCTTATTATGTATATCCTGAATCGAGGACTCCAGAAAACATATATTAGACCAATAACCGTATCATAAATATGTATTTGCACTAGAGTGGACAAACACATACGCTGAAAGATTTTTTTAAAACAAAATAAATTCACAAGATAAATTATTCAATGATTAATATTCGGCCAGCTGCAATATATGCAGAGTTATCTTAATATGTTTGAAGGCCAAATGCGGCTCGGCAATAGAGAGCGTCTGTGCAATATTTTTACAGCTGTTAAATATTAAGGGCCTATTGGTCATGTGCGCCGGGGCCCCATAAATCATTTTGGCTCTGCAAAGGGGCCTTGAAGCGTAAGTAAATTACATTGCTGCCTGTTTTATGGCCCTCGTATGCACTAAGGGAGGTATTAAGAGGCTTAATGTGTAGAGGAGACTTTTCACAGGGTTTGGATTTGTGAAGCTTTCCAAGTGACAAACTCCCGGCAATCAGTGGGAGTTTGGCCGGAGGCAGCGCGTGCCGTGGCAGAGCAGCTCCCTGCCCTGTCCCAGAGGCTGGCAGGGCCCGGGGTCCCCCCCGCCGCCCCATCCCCACTGGGCACCCACTGCCCACCACAGGGTGACCCCAGTGCCAGTGATGTGCTGGCAGGACGGGGTAGCCCCGGGGCTGCTCTCGCAGTGACGAGGTGTCTCAGGTCAGCTCGTCTGCTGGGCATAGAACCACGTCTTAAACATGAGTAGCAGTTGGCAGGGTTTTCAGGCTTGGCCGGTCGTTAGCCTGGGCTCCTTACAGCCCTTTTGGCCCCCTGCTAAGGGCCAAGCATCCATCTTGCAGAACAACCTCGAACAAGTCGAGCATCGCCCCCACCGCAAGCTCCGTTAAGAAGACAGAGAGCCTCCTTCTGCTGCGCGGCTCTTCACAGCGGTGCCCAGAGATGCCCTGGATCGCAGCCCTGCCTCCACCCTGCGCTTGGTGGGATCTTTTCGGAGGGCCTGGTCAATGCTGTCAGGCAGGAGCCAAGAGGGGACTGGCTGAGCAGTGCTGGAGGTGCGGCCAGTCCCCATGGGTTCGTGCTGTTGTGGACGGCGCCTCAGGGAAAACTTGTGCTCGCGCCACTGTTCTGGGTTCCCGCTCAGAGGTACCAGCGGTGGGACCAGACCTGGCAGGTCCTGGGTGAGGTCTCGATGCTTTATCTGCCCCTCCCGCTGGTCCACAGGGCCAAGTACTGCTGGAGGAGCAGAGCACGCCGCTGCTTCTGTGCGTCTGCAGGACAGGGCTGGTACGAGGAAATAGCTGCTGCTTGGAGTGTCCGGCGCTGCTCCCTCTGACCCTCCTCGCTGCAGCTAAGCTACACGGGGTACGTTTGGTCCCTTTGCACCAAAGCTCCTCCTGACTAAGGGTGAAGAGCAGTAACAAAACCTGTGCATCTTTCCTGCATATGGGTCACGTTTGGTTTAATTTTATTTTCACTTAATATGTAAGAGAAATCCATTAAATTCGACGAAAAACGTAGGCTGGCAGAGGGGAAACGGTTTCAGCCGAGATGTCACTGTGATATCATAACTAGTGCAAATGGCTTTTGATTTGGTGATGGCAACGAGACACTTAGCTGTGAATTATTCATGGCAGGGACTGATACAGCAAACACTACAGAGCTGGGCCAAACTGCTGCCTGGTTATTTGTTACGCCTGACTGCCATACCGCCGAATGGTTCCTTTGTCTTCGGCGGTATTTGGTGAGACACCGGTCTGCAACTAATCCTTATCGTAGCACAAGTGAAAGTACCTGTGAAATGCAATTTCACTGTATTAATGAAATATTTTGTGTTTGAGATTAATCTCCCACATTGATACAAGTTTGTTTTAATTTTTGAAGGCAATAGGTTGAGCTTTGCAAGTGTGAAATGCAATATGAAGTCCCAGAGAGAGCATAAATGCTGCTGGGACGAGGCTGGTGCTGTGCCGTGGAGAGTCAGCCCAGCACAGCCCCTGCTGCAGAGGGACCCTCCGGCCAGCCCCGCTCCCACTGCCCAGCCAGTGCTCCCATTAACTCCCAGTCCCACTCAGCTTGGAGCGCCAGAGCTGGATCTCCTGGCTGATCAATAAATAAAGACCGTAAAGCACTAAAACAAGCCTCTCGAACAGCAGGTCAGGCGTGCACTTAGAATCTAATTTCTCTTTCCTGAACAACAGAACCAGGCTGCAGCGTTTGGTTTTTGCCAGATAAAGCTGAAATGAAGCGATGGACAAGACCCAAGCAGCCAGTCCCTGGGTCAGCATCAGTCACTGATGCAAGAGAAAATGACTCCCAAAAACTAGCTCTAAACCAATCCTTATGTCTGGGAATTAAGAGGAGAGCTGAGGGCGATGGTTTTTGAGCCATGGGCTGTTGGGATGTGGAGGCAAAAGGAGAGGACAGGCCTGGGGAAGCGGCAGGGGCTGATTTCAGGGTCTGGGCTAGCACCAAGCCTGCCCACCATGGCAGGGATGTGGTCAGCCATCCCAACAGCAGGATCCGGGGCGGTGGAACGGGACATTGGCCACCCTGGCCAGGGTGTCTGGCGCTGAGCTGGGTCCCGCAGCTCTTCATGTGCAGAATGAGATGGTCCTCCCCCTGCTACCCCCGCACCGAGTCCTTCCCTGCCAAGAAATCCCCTCTGCTGTTGTCAGGTCCGTCTGTCTGTCAGGACATCGCAGTGGACGGACCTTTGTGGTGGTGTGTGTTCTCCTGTGCTGCTGAGCTGCATCGTGTGTTAATGAGCTTCTTACTTGACCAAATTACTTTGTTTCTGTAGCTGATTTGAAGGCAAAAGGGCCCAGGAGGGTGCGAGAGGGAAGGGAGACAGGAGACGTCTCAAGTAATTAGTATGATTAGAGCAGCCGAACACTCTGCTTCACTAGAACCATGCTGTGTTCTCAGGAGACTTGTGCTCTGCAGTCGCCTGCGTGGCTTTAGCCTGAACGCTCCCCAGGCAGGCGCAGGCTGGGGCTCTTGTTACGGAGCTGGGCTGCTGTGGCTCAGTGGGGCCGGTTTCCCTATGCCATGGCCTCGCCGTGGGGAGCAAGAAAGGCCTTGTCGAGGTCGGCTCATTCCTTGGACATTATGTGATGCCACCCGTGAAACCACGTTTTGTAATTACTTTTCAATTTGGTTTTGTGTGGAAGCGCCTTCGCGGGGTCTCGCGAGGTCTGTCGGGCTGGAGCAGCCGCAGTTCTTCCCAGTATCAAAGAACTGCGCTGGGCCGAGGGAAGGACTCACCTCTGTTTGTCAAAGAAAAAGTGCGTTCTTAGCTGTTATAACTCCTGAGTGTTTCTTACTTCCAAACGTTCAGCCCTCGGCAGTGGCAGAGCTGTGGGCAGGGAGGTGTCTTCAGCCCCGGGGAAGCTCAGGGTCTCCCTTGCCCCGTGTGAACCCCAACGGGCAGCGTGCAAGTGCGGATCGCTGCCAAAGGGACCGAGCAGAAGAGGTTGCGGTTGGTGTCCTCATCGTCCTGTCTGCTAAACAATTCCTCCTCTGCACCCAAGGACGACAGCCGAAGGGACAGCTTTAGTCAAGGTGATGAGTTGTGGGTGCTTTGTGTTGCCAGCCGCACACAACGCTCCCGGTGGCTTTTATTCCCAGACCACTTGTCAAATTAATGGTATTGCACCCATAGCAAAAAAAAATCAAAGTGCCCTACATGAGTTAATGAACGGCGTTTCCAGGCTCTAACAACAGGCGAAATGATTTTCACAGTGCCAGGAGCGAATGTATGAAAAAACAAAACCAGCCCAGCCATAACGTGCCTGTCTTGCTCTGAATCTTTCAGACGCACATGGGAAAGTATGTTTTCCTCCAACGTAAAATATTTAGAAAACATTGCAAGGTGTTTGCTGGGACTCCGGCTGAAACAGCCCGTCTGTCGTGGGAGCCATAAGGCAGCGTATGGGATCGCTGAAGTAACTGCGCTGCCCTTTATCGCTTCAGCTAAGCTGTTACCTGCGTTTTAATTTTTTATATACCTGGGTGTGATGATCCCTGAGCCATGGTCTGTCCCCACCGATACAAAGGGTCTGCTGGGGGTACCGGTTCGTCACCACCTGACAGCCTGCAGTGCAGAATCCGCTCCCAGGGCAGCAGATGCAGACCTGGAGCTGGGGCCGGAGGCTGCGGGAAAACGCCTTGTGCCTGGGAAACCCTGGGGAACAGGTACATGGAAATTCCCCTGCAAGAGGCAAAACGAGCCACGCTCCATGTCTTGGTGGCGGCTACTGGCAGTACCCCGTGTCCAGCCCCTCTCAGCCCTGGCCAGGTCGGTGACGTGAAGTGAATCCCTGCCACTAGTGTGACACAAATTATATCTTCAGCTGCGCCTTGGCTCCACCACTTCAAGCAGACGGAGGCAACACCAGCTGCTCTTCCAGGGCTTCTCTGAACCCTCCCGTCACTGTAACGCCGTGGGGATGAACCTGCCCCTCATATATTCCTGTCTGTGTCTCGTTGTCTGCACGTGAAGGTTTCCTCTGAAACACCCGTAGGTCACGTTGTGTGAACAGACCAAGTGGCCATGGCCGGGTTGCTGCTACCCACGACCTGCTCCCGCTCCTGCTCCATCCCCAACCTACCAGGCTCTGCGTAGAGGAGTAATTACTAAACCAGCCTGGGAAGCCTGGAATTAACTCTGTATGTGTATTTTTTCCTCTGAGGGTTTCTTTAGACTCAGCCTGCCTCCATAATCTGCCGTGTTAGCTCTCGCATAGCTGTGAGATGTAGCGATTTCTGAAGAAATCCAGTCTCTGTAAGGTAAAGAGTACAACCTACAGCACGAGGCTGCAGCTGCTGTGCTCTTTAGAAGCCTTTTTCAGTCATTTATTTCCAGAGGGATTAGGATCAGGTCTTCACGTAGCTGAGAGCTTACTTAAATTTTCGACTTCCTTCTAGGTCAAAGGACAGTTAGTCCAATTTTTCCATGTTTGATGCATTTCCACATTACAGCATGTAGAAAAATCCTTCCATTATTATTATTTTGAATACATCTGTAATGCTCTGAGATTTTCTTTGGAAATGGTTTTCATAGTGGACTCATAATCATTGAGATTTTCCGCATTCTGCCGAAGTTATAAGGAATTTAATAATCCTGATACCTAAACCCTACAGAGTGTAATAGGAACCACCAACACCTCTAAAGACGTTTTGCATCCTCCTGTAGAAGTATATGGAAGGGAATATCTGATGATCTGCTGGATTACAGAGAAAAAATAAAAAGGTATTTTCTTCTTCCCTAAATGCAGGGCAGAGCTGTATATTAGTTAACCAAAACCAGTTGAGCCTCCCCAAACTGAGCCATCCCAGTGCACCCACCCTGAAAAAATCCGATTATCCGCTAGACCCATTAGGAACAAACCCTACAGAGCCTGGAGAAAATGTCTGCAGCCACCAGTGTTTAGTACCAAGCAGTGCGGCTGCCTCGGGGTGTGTCGGGTGGCCCCGTGGCTGTGGGCAGCGGAGGATGCCCCGTCCCCGCCTGCCTCTCCTTGTGCCCATCTCCCCATCGCTTTCCAGTAGGAGATTTCTCTGGTTCGCTGCGTCCCAGCGTATCCCCTCTGTCACCTCGGCATGGGTGCTGTGCTTTGTTTTATTTTTCCAACTCTGAACATCACTCGTTCCAGATTTCTCCTGGATTTACTCCCACGGAGCAAGTTCACAGACGTTCCGGGTTCATTTTCTGGAGTGACCCGTGCAAAGGCTGTGTTCCCTTCTGCACAGTGCCCTCCTGCAGCCAGCAGGGATGGGGCGGGTTGGCCTTTGGGTGCTTTCTACATTTAGTTTTTATACGTTGCAAAAATAGAAGCCGTCGGGTGTTTCATTCATGCTAATACTGTGCTGGAGAGCTTCGGCGTGACCTACATAGCGACCTGCCTTGCGACGGGAGCCGAGCTGGCTGCGGTGTCCCTGTCCCTGCCAGGCTGCTGCCGTGGCTCAGCCCACCCCTTGCCCCCCTCCAGGCCCTCTGCTTCCTGGCAGATAAAGGCTGGTGGTCGCGCAGCGCTTAGGATTGCCCAGGCCTGGGAGACTTAATTGGTCTGTGAGCAGGGGCTGAAAATGTCTGGAGCAAAGTGCTGGAATCTGGAAGGGGTATCTGGAGGGTCTCCCTCTGCACGTGTTTATTTGATGCAAAAGTGCTTTGGTCTAGATGCTAAAACTGACAAACCAAACCATTCATTTCTTAAAGTTCAATTCACCACTTAGAGGATAGAAAATAAACCAAGCTAAGCCATGGCAGCATTAAACAGCGAGATACAGGATTGACAGCAAAGCCCACTGTGGCTGGGACTGTCTCTCTCACATAAACCGATTTATCTCTGTAGAACAGGAGCCTATTTTATGAGCTTCAGTCGGGAAAAAAATGAAAACTTCCAGAGAGAGTGTCTTAAATAGCTCATAAAAAACAAGCATCTGCCACCGTGGCCAGGGATGTCTGGTACTGCCAGCAATGCAGCAGCCCCGATGCAGAGCTCTGGTACCATCCATGTCCTGGCTGCAGCTTTGGCCTTTGCTCTGGCAGCAGCCGCCTGTGTCACACGCCGGGAGTGACTGAACACCAGCCCCACGGGGCTGCCTCCGTATGTGTCAGCCCCTCGCTCTCTGATTTTCTTCACAGCCGCAGTGTTTACCTTGAGGCAGGTGGGGAGCAGGACCCGGTGGTGCTGGGCAGCGCGAGGCTGAGCAGCAGGACGGGCTCAGGGTGGGCGATGAGCCACCAGCACCCACACCGCTCCCTGGGGCACGGCTCCCGGGGTGGGACCCACTGCCCCACACCGGTGACCCATCGTCGAGAGTGCCAGCACCACACAAAGTTGTTCTTCAGTAGTTCTTTATGAAAAACGAGGGTTGGTTCAATGCTATTGCAAATGCCTAGTTACAGCAAGGACAGGAGTTATGAAAGACCACAGAGAGTCCTGTGTCCCTAAGGAATAAATGAGCAGGGGACACCCCGCAGTCACCGCTGGCCAGGGACTGCGGTCCACCCTGTGACTGCTGCCACATGGGTTCCTGTTAGCTGGGGAAGCAGTTTGCCACTTCATTCGGCGATGGTGCCTCCCCTCGGCCGGCGAACAGCCGCCCACGTGCCGCCCGGCTGGGCGGAGGTGCCGCAGCCCCCGGGCAGCTCCTGGCTGTCCCTGCGCAGGGTACGCGCGGCCACGCTGTGCAGCGATAAACGAAGGATGCCTGATTGCTTAAACCAGCGCGGCGTAGGAAGAACACCACACACAGCAGTGAGGAGATTATGATGGCTTTAAGCGGGGAAGAAGAAAGTGATTTCCCAAGTAGTTGTTTTCAACAAGCAGCTTTTTCGGTTGGATCTCTCAGTAGAGCCATCACCAGCTGCTCAGCCGGTCCCGTAGCCCCTCGCTGCCGCCGGTCCAGGTGCCCCAGCCGTGGTTCATCTCACTCAGTAATAATGACATACATCACGTTGCCGTTCCCACCCAGAAAGCAGCTGTTCCCCTCAGCTCGGCCAGTGCTGGCCGGCTTGGCGGCAGCGCTGGCGGTCGGGACTGGGCTCAGCAGAGGAGGAATGCTGCTGATAAACTCGTTGGAGGCTGATAACTCCGTGCCTCTCGGCCTCAGCTCTGGAGCGCTGTGCACTGCCTGTAGATGTGTCTCTCCCGCTGCCATCGTTAAACCAGAGCATCTCGGCAATTACAATCGGTTAGTAACACCTTTGTTGCCTACGGCAGTTGCCCGGAAATGTGCTTTCTTGTGCCAGGCGTGACCAGGGGCAGGAGGCCGGTGCCCCTCCAGGGTGATGGGCGCGACTCTCTTCTGCCCATCAAATCAGTTATTCCAGTTGCTCTCCAGAGACTGGACACACCTCTGGAGAACCCATTCCCGTACTAGAATATACAAACCGGGCTTCGCTTTGCCTTCCGCCTTTGACGCTCTGTCACCATTAGTGCTTGGATTTGAGCTGCAGTTCTTTGAGGACGTTGGTGTCCACAAAGGAGACACTGTTCTGTCTGGAGATGGAAGGGTTAAGCAAATGAATTTACTCAGTAGTATCAGAGCTGCCATTTGGAAAAGATTTAGGGGCGGAGCCCCAACAAGTGACTGCGGTTCCTTCTCTCAGTCCTTGTCTCTTACATTTTTTGAATCTGCAGCTCCTGATTTTATTGTACCTGCCAGAGGCAGAAGGAAATCAGGAATCAGGCTCCTCTTACTCTTTTTCACTCTGAGATTTCTTTGCACCGATGTCATTTGTGGTGGGGGTAAAGGGGAACACGCAAATTATTCTACATTATGTTCAGAGTAATGACAAGACTTAAAATAGCTCTCAATTAGCAATTGATTGCAATTAATTGGAACAACATAGGCTGACATGAAGGCTCCGTATCTCCAGAGCATTTCTGAGTTCATGAGTTCTGATTTTCAAAAATTCAGAAGCTGTGACTCCCACGTTACCAGAACCATCTGTCGGCAGTTTATACTGTACATCTTCGAGAAGCAGGAGCGATAAACACTTCGGCTTCGCTAATTAAACAGGAGTCCAAAGCGGGGCTCGAGTCTGTACGCTGTGCTTTCTACACACACGTGTGCAAATGCCGACACGTGTATGTGTCTGTCTCAAGGTCTTTCATACTCGGTCAGAGCTGTGTGCAGCCACGGGGACGAAGCCTCGGGTGGGCTCCTGCCCCAGCTCGGTGCCGAGGGAGCCATAGCTGTGCTGGGGAAACTTCCCCGGCTTTGCATGGAGGTGTTAATGCTTTGCTGACGCTCATCCAGGTCTGAATTCCTTTGTATGAGCTGCTGAGGAGCCAGCGGTAATGCTCGTGTGGGCAACTCTAAAATTAGGGCACTGGGAGGGAACGTGTTTTATGATTATTCAGACTAATTTGGGTTTACCTGTATTTTAATTAATGGATGATTGGAATTTGTTTTGGAATAAACGTCAGGAATACGTCAGAGCAAAACCGCTGTGGGAGCTCAGTCCGCGATCTGCCTGCGTTCCTGCCCTGGTTTCTGGTCGATGGAATGTCCCACCCGAGAACTCTGCTCACGCCATGGTTGACTCCCGGGGATTGTGCAGAGACGACAAGGAAAGCCCTGGCTCTTTCACCCAGGCTGGCGTAGTGCAATCAAACTGCACTTGCAAGTTTTTGAGCGTATAATTAATGTAACAGAAGGGAAAAGGAAAGATCGTATTATTAATACAGCAATAATAAGATACAGACAAGGTGCAGAAAACGACACAGAAAAGTCTTAAATTTGAGGGGACAAGGCTGGACTTGAAGAAGGAAGGTGCTGGTAGTGGCAGCTGTTCTCACCTGCTAAACCGTCCGTGGAGAATACAGGCGGGGATTGGAAGAGTGTGGCTCAGCTGCGCGCTTGGGATGGGCTGGCCAAAGATCTCACCTGGTGGATGAGAACTGGAAGGGACAAAGACGGATGGATCTGGGCTGCGCGAGCCTGAGTGATTTCCACAGTGCTACCGGAGAAGGAGCTGGTTAAGCAGGCAGCTGTGGTGAGGCTGAGAAAGAGGTTTAAAACAAGGATCGATTTGAAGAGCTGGTAATCAGAAACAATTAAAAGTTGACAGATGACCTGGATTAACAGTGGACACATTTGTTGAGGTAAGAAATGTTTACTGCACAGCAAAGTGATGCCCAAAGAATAAACTGACCACAGAAGTTGTTTTCCTCTGAGAAAAAGGGTTTTGTTAGGAAGTGGAAGGAGGAATCTGTATGGCTTGGAGTACATGACAACTTTCAAACACGGTCTGAGAGCGTCAGTGACCATGGTTGACCAATGTCATCACAGAATCACAGACTGGTTTGGGCTGAAGGGACCTTCCAAGCTCACCCAGTCCCACCCCCTGCAGGGAGCAGGGACATCTGCCACCAGAGCAGGGGGCTCAGAGCCCCAAGGGCCAGCCTGACCTGGGATGGTGCCAGGGGTGAGGCTTCTCCCACCTCTTGGGGCAACCTGTCTCTAAACACTAATTTCTCTGAACACTCCAATTTCTCTAAACACTTTCTATTTCACTCCAAACTGCTGCTCACACTTTGTGCTTCTCTTTCGGCTCAGAATTTTAACTAAGATCCATATGTAAATATTTTGGCTCATTTAATATGCCTTCTGGTATTTTAACACCAGGTCTCACATTTTCTCCACCATTTGGGGAGCTTATTTTTATTTTCAAACAAGTTTGATAGTCTTACAGAAGTTCATTTCCAGAACCGAGTCTCTTAGGAAAGGTCGCTGGAGTGCTGGTAAAATGGCAAAGTGCTGGCAGCCTCCTGAGAGAAGCGCGGGTGCTGGCTGAGGGCTGGCTGAAATTCCCTTGCGCAAACCACAGCCCTCCCCAGACAGAGGGACCACGGGCGGACAATTCTGGTTTTTACTCTAGGTTAGCAAGTTCAGAAAATTTCAATGGAAAAAACTTTAAAATAGAATATGTAAATGAGTGGAATGGACTGGGAAGGAGGCACGTATCTGCAGAGGGCAGCTTTCAGCAGCACCCGGGTGTCCCAGAAGGGTGAAAAATGGGCTCAGCCTCCTAAGTGCTCCTGGCAGCAGCCGATGCCTCCGCGGGTCCCTTCCTGCTCCTTCGCTGCTGCCTTTGAACATACGGGAGAGTTCAAAGCAATAACGTTACTGTCAAGTCCTTCCCCGGTTTTATTTGCTTGCTGAAATTTTGCTGAAGATACTTGATCCTAAATGCAAATAAATCCACCGCATGTCCATCCAGCTGCCAGCCCTGATCCCAGAGCCAGTTACTGGCGTGGCATTTGTCATTGTTCCTCAGCTTTACCTTGGCAATTTTATTTAGACAGGGGCATTTTCTGCTGATAAATTTAGCTCAGTTACCAAGTCAGAATGTATTTATTAAAACAGCAATTAGACCTTGGTCTCTCATCAATCACAGCACCTTTAATTCATGCACGGATGCAAAACCAGTTGGCGGTGTTGTGCACGGTAGACAAGTGATCTAAATCAAACTGTCACTTACTGACATCTCCTCACCTGCAGACCTGGGGGCAGCCCCGTTCTCATTCACCGTGTGAATAATGTGCGGTGGCTTTAGAAGCTTCACCGCCTCATTTTCGAGGTGTCAGATACTTTCAAGCTTCACAAGGTTGGAAACAAAGGTGAGAGTAGGGGTGAGGGCACTGGCCACTGGGACACGCAGCTGATGGGACCCTTGTGGGAGGGAGGTGTTGGGGGGCTGGGGGGGAATGTCCAGAGCTGCCTGGATCGGGGTGAGGCCACCCTGTTCCCACCTGCCGATGCTCCTGGCTCCCTGGGCAGGGGTGGTAATTATGGCTCAAGTGGGGATCAGTTGCTGCCATTAGCCCCAGCAGAAGAGATGAAGTGTGGAAAAGGCAGTGAAAACCAAGAACTCTGGAGATGTTCAAGTTGTGGGGACAAGGAAGAAGAAAAGGAATGTGAAATAGATACAAAAAACTCCAAACCAACAACAAAACCCTAGAGCAGAAGAAGCGGTAAGAATACTAAAAGGTGAAAGGACATTATTTTCTAAGACAGACTCAACCATCCCTCTTCCCTTGGAAAAAAAAAAAAGGCCAAAAAAACCACCCGCCCCCTCAAAAATCAACCCAGATATAGCCCCAAACCTCAAGAAAAAGGGCTGTGAAACCTGTAGAAATGGACTAATTCTGAGAACAATGATCTCTTCTGCCTGTAAGGTCAGAGCTGCATGAAAAAGCAGCTCCATCCCACTGCATGTTCTCACACATCGACATGTACCTTCATTCCAAATTCAGGAGGAAAAATAAATCAAATTTTTGAAATTTCTTGTGGAATAGTAATTTGTAACATTCGCTCTGAAATATCACAACATTGCACTTCTGTCTGCCTGAAGGTTTGTAATAGAGAATTAACTCTATGAGTGTGATATTAAAATTAATGATACCGGTGTCAGATGAGGGCAGGTGTGATCTAGCCAAGCACTTTCCCAGTGTAAATGTCATCGGAATCACCCCCTCTCGTAGAGTATTTCAGTCCCAAGACAACAGCATTTAGTGGTAAAAAATAGCCTGGGAAGCGTTCAGCCCTTTCTCCTGGGATGTGCCGGGGGTTTCTCCCACTGGGTTGTGCTCCCTCTGCGTCTCCAGGCGGGCTCGGGGCGCAGGGGCTGCGGTTCTCTCCAGCGCAGCAGCTGGGTGGTTTGTCAGCGGGGTTAAATCCGGGCTGGTCACCGGGGCCAGGCAGAGGCTGGGGCTGGGGCCGGTCCCACAAGTGGCTGCAGCTCCACAGTAAAACAGCACTTGCGTGGGAGTCACTTATGGAGAGAATTTAAATTTGAATCGTGTTACATTTTCTGTGGGCCTTTTTCTGGGTGGACTAATGCAAAAACCTGCTTCTCAAAGTCCCTCGACGCCGAGGAGGGGGAGATGTCCCAGCCTGCTGCAGCACTGGGGCTCGGGGCAGCTTCAGAGACCGCAAAGCGCCCCTGCGACCCCCCCGCAGTCGGAGCATCGCCGCTGGCTTGGGGGGCTGGAGGGGCGGGCAGGAGGGGGCGCGCTGCCGGCCCCGTCTCCATCGGGCTGTTTGTCCCGGGCTTAGCACCACAAAACTCACACAGCGCCGTGTCTGAGATGGACTTGGTGATGGCGGGGGTTGGGGTCGAGGTGCCATTTCTCACGGTAAAAACTCTTTGTTGATTTTGGTTTGAAGGTCCTGTGCTAGTTCTTTTTGATATCACCACTTGTCTCTCCTCCCTGGTTTTCTGCTCGCCATCCCTCCTCGTCGTGGGGATTTCCCATTCCCTGCTTGCGGGGTTCTTGTGAAAGGGGGAGAGGAGAAGAGAAAAACCGGATGGCTGATGGTTTGTGTGTCAATTATACATCAGAGGCTTTGCTGCTGCTTCAGAAGCTTCTAATAATAATAATTATAATTAGGGCACTGGGAGAGAAATGTGCTGAGATCAGGGAGAAAAGCAGGAAAGCCAGGCCAGAATTAATTAGCCCCTTTTATCTAAGAATCTCAAAGCATTTAGACATTAATTAACGAATTCTGTGGTTAAATCAGCCGTTGTTCGGTTTGCTGCCGGAATGGTGGCCGGTCCCGGGGCTCCGCACCCTCCCTGGCTCAGCCATGGGTCCTGCGTGGGTGAGTGCTGCTGCAGGACAGAGAGGAACATTCCTTCTGATCCTCTCGGCTCTGCCTGTCACCCCGACAGCACCCAAAACTGCGATGAGGATTGCCTCTGCGATTTCCTTTCATGAGTGGTCGCTCCACCACACTCGTGGCTATCAAAGATCGTGCTCACGATCCAGAGAAGCTGGTGCAAAACCCAAGGCTGCTCGTGCTCTCGCCCAGGCTGGGCTCTCGGGAGGGTCTGCAGTTTGAACGCCGCTTTTGCCGGCACTTGCCTGGACCCCACACAGTTCCCGCTGTGGAAAACGCATTGTTTCCAGCAAAACAACGTGCAGTGGGTGCACATGGAGGGTGTGAAGTGCTCTGCTCATTGCAGTGGAATACAGAACTGGTTTCTGATGCAACCTGAGATCTGTCAGCAGCTTCTAATCGCTCCTGGAGACCGAGGGGTGTACATGGCGGTGACATGTGGCACAGCCTTCAGTCAGTAGCCTTTGCCTCCCATCCCTCCTCCGTGCCCCAAAACATCTCTTAAAAGTGACTTATTTTTAAACAGCCAAACAGTGTGTTATTTTCCTTTGGTAGGGGGTGGCTGAAGTGTTTGGGTTTAACATTGCTAGGAAAAAAAAGAAAAGAAAAAAATCCATCTGAGGCAAACAGCAGTGAGAATTTTCTGTTGAAATCCCACTGCCAGGTGCCCTGGCCATGCAGCGAGGACCTGGCACTTCAGCTCCTCCTTTCCTTACCTATGAGCAGCTGCCCCACTCCCAAAGGGTTCTGCCTGCTAATGATCCTGTGGAGGATTTTGTTTCTAACCGGCTGCGTTGCAACCGAGCATGCAGTTATCTGTGGTTCCCGAGCCTGCTCCACGTCCCCTGTCAGACCGACCGGTCCTTTTCCCTGGCTTTGATGTCAACTAATTGATGTCATGCAGAGAGTAATTTAGATAATTAAAGTGATCAAATTACATCTTGTGTGATGTGTCTAGAATCAGCAGCTTCCTTTCCTTGGTAGAATGGTGGTGCAGTTCCATACCCCGCGGTACTCTGCGGGCACGGTGAGCGAGTCCTCAGGGAGTTCACTCAGCTGCTGCGCTCGTGGCTCTCAGAGCTGCCTTTAGACCGAGGCTTTTCCCTGTATTGTCCAGTCTGCCCCCAGAACGCCGAGCACCTGCTGGCTCCCGAGGAGCTGACAGAGCCAGTTCACCCAGCCCATGGCTGGGGCTGTTTGTCAGAGTGCGGGGAGCAGAGGTTGAACACAGCCCCTGCTCGGCTGCGTCCACATCAGGCAGCGGAAGTTGGCAAAGCAGTGAAGGGGGCTCTCTGCCCACACCGTTCGCTGGGCACCTGCCCCGTGGCCGGGAAATCGTGCAGAACTGTCTTGACTCACAGAGCCAACCTCCTTCCGCGGTCATTGCTCTGATCCTGGCTGGCACAGATGTATTTTTCATGTGTTATTGCTTAATACTGGAACCTCTCTCTTTTTCCCTCCTCTGGTATCTGAAGAGGTCTGACAAAAATTATTTTTTCCCCTACTCATTAAATGCTAAAGGGCAATTCAATTTTCTCCACAGCTTTCCCTCTCTCTTTAGAAATTCTTAATGCACGGCTCTGGCTGGCCTGAGACGTTGTTCTCATAATGATTATATCACGGTCTTCTCAGCATAAAACATAAGCTCATTTGGTAGCTCAAAGCCAAAGTCCCCTCCCGGTGCTGCCCGCACACCATGGGCTCCTGGCTGCGTGGAGCGGGGCTGAGGGCAGCCCAGGCAGGGCTGCTGGGGAGGCTGAAGCCAGACTGGCCGGATGGGTTTTGACAGCGTGTTTAACCTCGCACACAGACTTCCCCACCAGTTAAAGATGTCAAAAATATATTTATCAAAAAGAAATCTGATCACCTTTGCCGCTTCTTTTTCCACGGAGTGGAGCAGCTGTTCAGGCTGCAGAAGGGAACTCTCTGATTTTCACTCTCCCCACTGCTGCGGCAGCTGCTTGGCCGGGCTCTGGCCCTTCTCGGGGCATTTGGAGGTCTCAGCATCCCCAGAGCATCTGCTGCTGGACACCAGCCATCCTGCCAAGCCCTGCTCCCAGTAAACCAGCCCAGCCCAGCTCACTGAACACTGGTGCTGGCAGGAGGTCTCTGCCAGGGAACCTCTCCAAACCCTGCGGCTGTTTCCAGCACCCAGATCTCGCCTGCTTTTGCTGTTCTGCCTCATGAATAGATGATTTTCTGCCTCCCAGATCACCCGCGGCATGCCCGTCATTGGTGAATATTCATTAAGTGAAATTAGCATCTACTAGGTCTTAATTAACTTATAAAAGGCTTGTTTTGTGGTAATGAAGTATATACTCTAGATGTGCCTGATGGCAGCTGGTGGGTTCCCCTGCGCATGCAGCCATCCCTGAGAGGGGGCACGGGGGGCTGGCTCCCTTCACTTCCCAGAACTGTGAAGTCGCAGATGAGGAGGTGTCTGCGGCCTGAGCGTGAGCTCAGTTGGTGGAGTTCCATCAGGTGATGGTAGCAATGTCCTGTGCCACTGCAGTGCTCTGTACGGGATGTCTGATGTTCAGTGTCTGGTGTTCGGTGTCGGGGCAGTTTGGGCACTTGAGGCACGTACTGGAGTTTTGTTCCTTGGCTGGGCGAGGTCAGCACTTTGATTTGTGTTTCCTGGGCTGTCCCACTGCTCTGGGATGTGGATGGGCTTTAGCTGAATGTCCCTGTGAATTTCCTTAGAAACTGTTCAAGAGGCACCAAAAACTGCCATGCTCAGCCAGCAGTAGGATGGAGGAGGAGGTTGCACAGTGCTGACGGGAACTGAACTGAGCAGGAACCTTTCCCCTCTCAACTCATTTTTCACCATTTTTCAGACTTCATTCGGTTCAGCATGGGGTGGGGAAACAGCAAACATAGCGGGAGCACATCATCCTGGCATAGGAGCAGGTGAGCATCCCACACTGCTAGCCGGGAGCTCGGGATCCTGCAGTCCAGAGGAGGGGAACGTAGCGTGAAAGAGCTGGTGGCAGAAGCCGTGCTTGTCCAGTGTATTTCCCCTCTTAGAATTCTGTCGTCCTTCAATGCTCATGAGCAGCGCGAGGGCAGTGGCTGACCGTACAGGTGAGGAGTAGTGATTCCAGGCAGGTGCAGAGCAAGCACTGGGAAGGGGAGCAGGAGCTGCCCTCCTCGCGGCCAGGAGAGCCATGGAGGAGGCACTCCCCTCTTCCAGGAGCACCCTCACCACCTCCCTTCCACCTGATTCATCCGCTGGCATTTGCTTGCTGGAATAAATGGTTCTGTGCTGAGGACGGGCAGAGGCTCCGGGACGGTCCCTCATGGGGAGCAGTCGGTAGCTGCAGCCCAGGAAAACCCTCCTGGAGCTGTAATGTCAACTGCAACAAGGAGCTGCAGATCCCCACAGCTCAGGGATGTGTTTTTCAGACACACGCGTGATCAGGGTCTGCAAAGGCTCAGCACATAATGCCTTTGTCGAAGCTGAGCAAATTATAAAAACTTTCAATTTAGCCATTATTGACTTTTTTCTGACAAGATACAGACCAGTTCTTGTAGCAAGTCTATAAATTGAATTTAGCCACACAGCTCACAGACTGAGAGACTCCTTCATTGACAGGGAAGAGGCAGGAAGAGGTTTGGAAGGGCTTCCTGGCTCCTGTTCTGCCACCTCTTTCTATAAAATACAGAGAGTGTGCTCACGGCTGTGCAGGAGGTGGAGCATTGGGCAGGGACTGTCAGCAGTGCAGCTTTCCACAGATCGCTGCCAGGAGCTGGCAAACCTCCTTCCTCCAGGGCCGGACCTGAGGCTTGAGGGGTTGGCATTGGCAGCAATGTCTTTTTTCTTTTTTTTTTTTTCCCCATTTTTTGGATGGTGTCCTGTTCCTGGAGCAGGGACAGCAACCAGTCACCTTGGACCCTGAGGTGAGGAAGAGATTTCCCCATCGGCTGCACCGTGTGTTGCCTGGCACTGCAGCAAAAACCACTGATGCTGCCGCTCTGACCAGGCTGTTCCCCCTCCCCATTCCCAGCTCTGATCAGACTGTTCCCCCTCCCCATTCCCAGCTGTGGCCGAACTGTTCCCCCTGCCGTTCCCTTCTCCGGCCCTTGCCCCGCTGTCAGGAACGCCCCACGTGCCGGGGTGCAGGGCCCCCCGTCCCTTTTCCCGGTGAGGGCAGGGGATGTGAGGCTGGTCCCGAGCTGCAAAGCTAAATTACGCTTTTCTTCATCTGGATAATGTTACCAATCTGCTTGAGCTGGAAATGGTAATTACATTTTAGTGGGAAGATGGATGCTTCCAAATGACATTTAAATCCGTGATTATTGCCGTGGTTTGGGCAGGGACCAGTTGTTCCCAATGCCAGCTCTGCCCCTTTGTCACGGATTGCTGCGTTTGGGCAGGGCTCCAGCTGAAAAACAAACCATCAAGCCGTGTGCTGCATGAATCAGGAAAGAGATCAAGGATTATGCAGGGGTTCCCATCCCTGATGGGTGACGCAAATGAGGGACTGTTTCCCAAAAGCCTCTGGTGTGTGTGTGACCAAGGCCGCCCCTGAGGTGACGGAGTTGTCGGGCTGGGTGGGCAGGGGGAGGCTGGGGCTGTGATACTGGGACAGAGTTGTTGGGGTGCTGGAGAAATGCGGGGTGCTGGAGCTGTCCGTAATGGTACAGACAATGTCCCAAACGCTGTTCCCTGGGGCGGGGGAAGCCAGGAACTGTCTGACAGCCGGTTCTGAGCTTTGTAACAGGCTTTGCATTGTGGGAGAGGTGTTTATCGGTGCAAGTAGCCAATGGTCACCTGAATCCTGTTTGATTTCTTACTTTAAAAAAGAGTGTGATCCCCAGGGCCGGGGTGCCCATGGCGGGGTCCTGCGGGGGTGCTGGCTCCCCGGCTCACCTCAGAGCCCATGGCGGGGTCCCGCGGGGGTGCTGGCTCCCCGGCTCACCTCAGAGCCCATGGTGGGGTCCCACGGGGGTGCTGGCTCCCCGGCTCACCTCAGAGCCCATGGCGGGGTCCCACGGGGGTGCTGGCTCCCCGGCTCATCTCAGAGCCCATGGCGGGGTCCCGCGGGGGTGCTGGCTCCCCGGCTCACCTCAGAGCCCATGGCTGGGTCCCGCGGGGGTGTTGGTTCCCCGGCTCACCTCAGAGCCCATGGCGGGGTCCTGTCAGTGGTCACCTGTTGGTGACCCCGGGTGTTCTCTGTTCCTCTTGCAGGTGAGCCCTCCCGGTGGTCCTCGTCCCACTGCGACTGCTGCTGCAAGAACGGCAAAGGCGACAAGGAGGGTGAGAGCGGCACATCCTGCAACGAGCTGTCGACATCGAGTTGCGACAGCCAGTCGGAGGCCAGCTCCCCCCAGGAGACCGTCATCTGTGGCCCCGTCACCCGCCAGCCCAACATACAGACTCTGGACCGGCCGGCCAAGAAGGGGCCGGTGCAGCTGCTGCAGCAGTCTGAGATCCGGAGGAAGAGCGACCTGCTGCGGACTCTCACCTCTGGCTCCAGGGAGTCCAACTCCAGCAAGAAAAAAGCAGTGAAGGAGAAGCTCTCCATCGAGGAGGAGCTAGAAAAATGTATCCAGGATTTCCTCAAAATCAAAATCCCAGACAGGTTTCCTGAAAGGAAACACCCCTGGCAATCCGAACTGCTGCGGAAGTACCACCTCTAGGCTCGGGGTGGGGAAAGCACACAATCTTCTTACCCTTAGAGCGAGATTCTAAGTGATAGGAAAATAATTCCCAATAATCATTATTTGTCAGGGCACGAAAAAGAAATCCATCTCTATAGTACTGCCTAATTTGCCTATTTCACCTTAACATTTATAGTCATAGGGTAAGGGTACTTTTCCAGTCCTGGAAGCACAATGACAAATGCTTTTATTTGTAAACTCTGAGTCTTACACAAGCAGAATTCCTTAAGGGCACAACCATACTGACAACAAGAGATGCTCCTGTGCGGCTGCTGCTGGGGCTGTGGGGAGGGGGCCCGCGCAGGCAGCTCCGGGGGCTGCGGACCGCCAGCCTTCTGCGTCCTCCCTGTAGTGCGTGTGTTTGTCTGGAGGGATGTCCCCGGCTCACAGAAACAAGCTATGCCATGGCAGTTTACCTTAAGCATGTGTACATATATATGTGCATATATATATATGTGTGTATATATATCTCTGTGTATATATATATGTATATATATATCAATATATATTGCTTAAAGATTTTCTGGCCCTCTCCTTATAACTGCACTTTTCAGAAAAGAGCATTTTTTAGCAGTCTGTGGATGTTCCTTTTCTTCTTCAGGTCTTTGAGGGCTGAGCAGTAGAAAACCCAAACCCATCTCACTGTCACTGCCCCGACCCCTCTCTCCATCTTTCCCCCCTCTCTGAGGCACTGTAAATGCGTTTCAGTGGAGACCAGGGAGCAGCGTGTGGGGCTGTGTTGCCATCAGCAAAATACTCCATTTGGCTTTGATGACCTCCGTGTCATCCCCACACCTCCAGGCGCTCCGGTGCCAGTGGGTTAAATGCCTGATGATCCCAGTTGGAAAGCTGTAGGAATTTTCCGGGGCCGGATGCGGTGGCAGGGGGGCGGCCGTGCTGGTGAGAGTGGTCGCTTTCTGCAGGCTGGCCAGGCTGCTCCAGTCCCGTGTGTTCCAAGAGAAAAGACAGACCCCAGAAGGAGGTACTCGTGTTCCCTCCCACAGACGCCCAGCTCAGCATTGGTTCCGTCTGCAGCCAGAGCTGGGACGTTAGCCAGCAAACCGCGCCACATGTCCTGCATGGGGAGAGGCTGCTCCTGCACTGGTGGGAGCAGGGGTCCCACAGCCCACGACTCCCCTGGGGCAGGGATGCTGGAAAGGGAAAGGGAAAGGGAAAGGATTGGTCTGGTGTGGTGCAACAGGCTGCCAGTGCTGGGTAACTCGTGAGCGCAGCAGCAGGGACCGGAGAGCACCCAGGAACCGCATGTTGGCAAGCAGTGACCGGCATAGGGCCAGCAAAACCTGGGGCAGGGAAGCGTCGGAGGGGGCTCAGCTCAGGGGGCTCGGCTCAGAAGTGAGCTCAGGCTGCCAGGGTGGGCGAGCCACGGAGAGTGACAGGAAAATGCATTGCTCCAGGTAACCCACTTTGGCCGTAGCTGGGAACTAGCCAACTAAAGTGTTTGAGAGAAATTATTCATTTTCTAAAGGCACAGGAAGAAGAAGATTTTATATATATATAAAAATATGGGATGTGATAGTGCTGGTAACACAAAGCACTTTGACTCTGACTTATTTAGTGTCCTGCAGGCTCCAGGGCTTCCCCCTCTGAAATGTCAGAGACTGCTATGGGAGATGATGTCCAATATCACCCAGGTTGTTTCTGTCGCTCTTCCTGTAGTTTTGGCAAGGTGGTATCTCCGTCCTCGCACGGCTCCGTTGCACCCACATGCCTGTCTGGGACATTTCTGATGTGCCAGAAGAGCGTGAGGTCTGCATGAGCACACGGGCAGCGGCTCATACCCATTGCTCAGCAGCAGATGTTATCGGTGAGGATGCAAATTTTACCAGCAAAAAAAGGAAGCAATACTTGTCTGGAGTGACCCCGAAGGGTGAGCTGGCTGTAGGGAGGGGGAAGAACTGGCCCAGCAATACAGCTCCCAGTCCTTGGAGAGCAGGGCTTGGGTGTGGCAGCTCGGCACCATCTCTGCTGAGGTTTGACATGCAGGAAGGGAGCTGCTTCTTACAGTGAACACGCAGCGGTGGTGACGCAGAGGGAGGGCTGGGAAGCAGGGGGTCTGGCCTGGGAAATGCCGGGCTCGGTGAGGAAACTCAGCACTTCTTGGGGTCAGGCTCTAGAACCAATGCAGGTTTTAAGATAGTCACTCATCTCAAGTTCAGGCATGGGAGTTGTGCAGCCCTCCACATACCTGCTCAAAAGGCACGTTTTCACAAGGAAATCCATGTTTCACTCAAGATCCACAGGTTTGGCTCCTCTTGGTTCTTTGCTGGTTGGTTTCTAACATTTTTCTTTTCCTGCTCAACTTTTCCTGCATCTTGCCCCCCTACTCTGGCACGATGCAAACAAAGCTGGAGGACAGACAGGGCTCTCCCTCGGCGTTTCCAGGGAGCATGCAGCCCAGGGTGGGTCACCCCTCTTCCTCGCAGCAGACTGCAGCTAAAACCCTGCCCTTCCCACTGCTCCAGATCACCCCTTGTCTCCTTTTAGGATCACAAATATTTGGGCTATAAAATGCGTGCGGCAGAGTGGCCGAACCGGCGGGGGATGTGTGTGTGTGTGTGTGTCTGTGTGCACCAGACCGACAGTCGGGGTGCACAGGATTGCACAATGATTAATAACTGTAGAAAAATTAGACCAAATGAAACACGCCCGAATGGGCTTGATTTATGTGGCCTTCACGTCTTCGGTTGTAGATGAAATGGTTATTACTCTCCAGTGCTACAGAAATAAAGGTCTTAAACTCCAGTAATCACAGGCGGCCAAACCTGCTCGGAAACACGATGCTTCTTGCCGTGTGGGGAGGAGCGGAGGAGAGCGGGGCCAGGCGCCTGGGTGCTGTCTGCAGCGTTACCGCAGGGATCCGGTTCCGGGCTCACTTCACGGTGCAGGTGTTTTCTGGGGTCGTTTGGTGGAACAGGCAGTTGAGGTCTGTGCTTCAAGGCTATTTGCCGTTCGGACTGCCCGGCAGGCTCTGGGTGTGATGGCCGCTGCAGCACAGGAGCCCTGGGCAATGGGAGGGGATGCGCACCCCTCCCCGATGGGGCAGCCGAGATGCTGGGTGCTGCACAGCAGCCGCTGCTGCTGCTCAGGGGTCCCCTCCTCTCCCGCCTGGCCTCACCGCTTTTCTCTGGATCGCCAATACCCCACGGCAAGAACCCCACCCCGCCAAAGAGCCACGCTTGGGCACCTTGTTCTGTCACTGCCCACCAGAGCCCCGCAGCTGGCTCTGCCGCTGGGGGGGACAGGAGGTGGGGGCACTGTGCAATGGTGCGCAGATCCATGGCCAGGTAGAGACAGGCACCAGGGTAATAAAAACGCTGCTCCACCATGGCCCCGTAGTTGACATGTGGGAGGCAGTGGGCTGGGAAAGAGCGACCGAACCTTCTCCTGCCGGTGGTGGCCACCCTGTGCAGCTGGTTTTCCTTAGCTCAGGAGGGTGATGTATTAACTCTGGAAGTAATACAAAAGTAATGATGTCCTGCACACGTACATACACATGGATACATATATACAGGCACCTAGACATAGGCACAGTTAGCTAGGGATGTCCATGTGCCTTGGCGTGAACCTTTTTGGCCAGGTTGGTCTCCCTGCGGCATCTGCAGGATGCGGCACCACTCCCTGTTAGAAGGGTCAGGAGAAATTCCTGCAGCAGGTGGGTACCCAAGTGGTGCCTCAAACCAAACCAGCAGAAGCAGGGAAATACAGTGGGTGCTCAGCACGTTGGGCACCTTCCTCCCTCCTGGCCTGTTTCCTGGGGCTATGCAGGATGTGGGCTGCAGCCCCCACCCCACCTGCTGAAATGAGGCAAGGAGGGAAAGGAGGGAGACAGAGCAGGGCGGTGGGGAGATGGGGTGGGGTAACAGCTTGTCTGAAAGGTAGCTGGGTTGTGAGCTCAGAAAATACTCAGCTCAATTGGACTTTGCTTGAGAGAGAGCCCGTGTCTGTCCCTAGGACATTCCAGGTCCCTTGGGGGCAGCAAACAGAATGAAACTCCACTACCAGAGTACTTGGTTCCCTCTCAAACACCTGGGGAGCAAATGGGGCTTTGAGCCGCTTTCTACACGTAGCGAAGACCAAACACAAGTTCTGCTGAAAGTAATTTGAAAACTAACCTGACTTCAGCAGGACCGAGACTCTGCTAAAACACCTTTTCTCAAGAGAAGTGGGCCCTTGCCTCAGTGGGGTGAGAGGGAGCCGTTAAGCTCTAATCATTCTCATCCTCTTAATTTGCTCGCACTGTTCATCACTCCTGTGGGTGGCAAACGGGTCTGGTCATTCGGTGACGGTCTGGTCTAGCCAGTCTTTAATTAGCATGAGCTGTGTAATAGTCTTACTTAAGCCTGGCTTAGGACAGGGCCAGGCCAGGGAGCGTGGTAGGCACACATAGCCCTACTCGAGAGCGTGGCGGGGTGACACGGGATGGGTGACATGGCGTGAGTGCTGCTGGTGCCTGGGATCAGGTTAACTCGGCTGGGCTGGGCTGGGCTGGGCTGGGCTGGGCTGGGCTGGGCTGGGCTCAGCTCAGCTCAACTCCCATCGCAGTCACACGCATCGCCCCCAGCCTCGGCAACCCACGCCCGCCTACGCCTTTCATGGTCAGAAACACCCATTTTCCCAGGGCTTTGTGACCCACCCAAACACCTCAAGGGGCCTGAGCAGGACTCAGAGCATCAGAGGGACAAAGGGAGAACACGTGAGTTCACAAAGACCCACGGGGACCAAGTTCCTTTTTCCCTAAATCATCTACACACACCGTACAGAGGCTTCACAGCACTCTGGAGAACATGTTTTGGGTTTTTAATCCCAGTTTTGTGAGTCCGTTTATTAATTTTATTTGCAAAGCCGGGGCTGAAGGAGAAACCAGGGTCGGTCTTTATTGGCAGCGACCGTGGTGTAGCCGAGCCCTTCAGCCGCGTCTCACACTGCTCCCCCAGCCCCAGAAAGGCCAGGGGAAACTCCCCGGGTCCCTGCCCTGCCCCGAAGGCCGTTGCACCACTGCGAGCACACACGTGGACCCGACGCTCAGAGCCCCTTGTGCGTAGGGCGCCGTGTCTACAAAGTGATTGTCCAGTCTTATGGATGGTTTATGCCCCAACGGGGTTTTGTAGATTAGTAGTAAAAGAACAAAAAAGCACTTTTAAATTATTTATATTCTAAAAAGACATCCTTTATTTTTCTTGGCATCGATATCACTTAGCTAAAAGAACCAGTTTATAAGTACGATACTGCAGATTTTAAACTACAGCAATGCTAAAGCGAACACGACGCAGCAGGACGGAGAATTAAGCAGACAAAACGTACCGAGGTGAAGCAGAAGGGTGCAGGGCCCAGGGGGTTGGCTGGGAGCTGCTGGACGCCAGCGGGGGGGTGACCTCCCTGACGTGCCGTCCCGCGTCTCCCCTGGCCGTGCCACCCCGTCCCCAAGGAGCGGGCGCGGGGGCTGCCCCTCGCCCGGGTGTGCAGGATGTGACCCGACCCGGCGCGTGGCTTACCCTGACGTTCCTGCGTGAGAGGGGCGAGTGCTGCCAGCGCAGCGTTTCCCCAGCCAGCGCGAGCTGTAGAGGGGACTGGTGATTTTGTGACCTACTCGGGGCCTTGCTCATGTTACATTTCCGGACCTCATACAAGCACTTAACGGCTTCGCCGAGGCCGAGTCAGTCTGTTGCACATTGATGTAGATTAAGTGGCACCCACTGAATTACCTCTCGACTTTCCAACATGGCTCACTTGTACATAAGTGTAATGTCGAATTGTTTACAGGTTATTTTGTCCGTAATTGTGGAAAAAAAAAAGTTTTAACTACAACTTTAAAGGAATCGATTTTACTGGAAGGTGTTTAAAACAATGAATGTGCTTAATGCAGTGTAGACATCTTTGGTTATGGTCTCACCTGAATGCATGTATCTCCGTGTGTCAGTCCCCACCAGTGAGGTTATTGGCAATATTCTGCAGTCTGTGAATAGCAAATATGCATAAACTACTGTGACTGACAAATATAACTCGGTAACTGTTTCTACTGTGGTATGTAAAAAAACCCTGTAGCTTTTAGCCTGCTGTATTTCCCTGGTACAAATAACACCATGAAAGAAAGAGACACCTTGGAGAACCCCAGCGAGTCGCAGCTGTGGCCTGGGGCAGTCGGTCTGCAGTGGCAGTGCCAGGCAGATGTGTCCAGCTGCTAAAAAATACCTGTTCGTAGAGGCTGGGAGGTGGTGCATGGAGGGGCTGTGTTACCTTCTGCTCCAGCATCACTGCTGGTGGAGGAGACGACCTCTCGTGTAGGGTGACGGTAAATGAAGAGAGCCACTCCTGATGAACTGCATCCCCGCGCCGGGTAACACACATTACACCGTGCAGCGGGCAGTGCTGTGGCATTGGGTGGCTGAAAACTGCAGCTGATTTGTGTCTTGGCATTCAAATAGACCAGTGCACACACCCTGTGAGAGCACAGCAGACGAGGATAAGTTGGTATCCTTCAGCTGTCATACACACCCCCCACTCTATAGGGAGATACATAATGGGCTTTTCTTGCCCGCTGGGATTCAGGGTTGGTTCAGGTTAACCAGCTACTTGCAGGCTGGGGATTATACACCCTTGAAGGTGGTGGGGTTTTTTCCTCATTTATTTCTGGTTGGGCTGAAAAATAACAGTCCAGTGGTTGCAGAGTGAGATGCATCTGCCTCCCTGTCCTGGACAGCGATTCTCTGATGCTGTGATTTGAAAGTACTGTCACCAGCAGCAATACTTCTGGAAAAGCCACCACTGCATCAAGGGTTACCTGCCCAAGAATTCCTTGAGATACTTCTGTCCTCGGCTCGAATCAGGAAGCATCGCTGTATGCCAGGTCTGTAAAATCCAGGAAACCAGGCGATTGCTCACTTGTGGGGCTGAGTAGCTGGGGATGATTTTTTTATTATTATTATTTTTAATCCGTGGTACTTGGCTGCTCTTCAGAAGAAGCCCTTTCCATCGGCCCCTTCCTGGGCGAAGGGGAAAGGTCCCATCTTTGCAGCGCTCCCCCCATATGGTGCTTCACCAGGGCAGGGATTTGGATGGCACAGTGTCTGCACAAGCATATGGAAAGCAAAGTGTTTCTGGAAGTTCCGTCTCCTCAGATGGCGAGGCGGGACGCTCGCCACATGCAGTCACAGCCCGCTGCACCGGCTCGACCACGGGCAGGCTGCGAGCGGCCGGCGCTGGAAGGACCACGAGCCCAACGATAACGCGATTCCAATCGCAGCAGATGACGCTGGGGCAGCTGCCTGCCTCCTGCCTTGGTGACAGCCAGCGCCTGCAGAGCCAGCCGCTGCGCACCCCGAACAGCCATTGCAGCTCTGGGCGAGGGTCTCCCAAGCCAACCCCCCCTTATGGGTGCAGGAGGCCGTTCTGCTGATGTTTCTAACCAAAGCCGGTGGCCTGTCACCCTGATTCCCTGCTGGCTGCCTCCCGGGTACGAGGACCTCTGAAACCCAGAGTTCGTCGCCGGCTGGTTGGGTGAGCAGCAGCATTGTCCTCTTCTGGGCTGGGCTGGCCCTGCTCTGGGGCACCGCAGCTCGGCGGGTGTCGAGGAGGATCAGCTCACGCGGTAGTGCACGAGTCTTCCTACAGATCCGACCAGCGGCGATGCTGCTGTCACCGGGTGTTCATGGGAGGTGATGCAGGTCACTCCTCTGCGAGGGCTGTTTATCCAAGTATCTCAGTTGTCGTCGGTGTTCGGTGCCGGTAACACGAGCCGGTGACTGCCAACAGCTGGACTGCAGATGTCTGGGCAGTGGTTGCACTTGTGTGCGGACGAGACCTTTATGACTGATGGATTTTTACTTTGCTGACCTTTTTTTTCTTTAAAAAAAAAAAGACAGTTTGGAATAAACAAAGAATCGAAGTTTGGTTTTTTTTTAATGTGAAACTACAAATGCCATTTTGTCTAACCTGAAATGAAAGAAAAGTTTCCCCTCAAACAAAGAAGAAATGAACAATGTTTTATTACACCCATTTTTGCTCTATTTTTGTTCGAATTAGGTCAGTTTTGAACTGAAAAATGAGAACTTCTGAGGACAGAAGTCCAAGTCCCTCACATCTGGAACAGCAATATGTGAGCATTTGACATTTCGGGACGTCCCCCTTCCGCACAGGTTTTTCCCATCCCGGCCTCTCGCCGTGCGCTCCTGAATACTCTCATCTCCACAGACCTGCTGACAACCCGTTCCCGGTCCTGGCAGGAACAACCTGTTCAGCCCCACGGCAGTGACAGGCAGGTCGGGGGGCACTCACGGAGGTGGCTCTCGGGCAGCAGCACATCTTCTCTGAGACGCCTGAGGACGAGTGTAGTCATTCATCCCGGGAAAAACGTCCTTTAAGAGCCCCTGAGCTTTCGGGAGGTGCAGTTACATGTCCTGGACTCTTTCCATTGCCTGTGCAGGCAAATTGAGTCGAAATGGAAGAAATCCATTTGAGATCAAAGCTTGGTGTATTTGTTTCCTTTGGTGGCTCAGGAGACCGCTGTGCCTGTTCTTGCACTTCCGTCAACTTTATTTAGTTATGATAATATTTATATTATGTCTTGGGTGACATTGGGGTAGTTCTTGGGAAGCTGCACCCTGCGAACGTGCCTCGTTACAGAGGTGCCGTGGCTGCAGGTCTTGGGGTCGAGGAGTGAGCAGAGGGTCCTCAGTGGGAGCCGATTGCCGATGCGCCAGGCTCGGGCCAGCTCCCTCGTAACAATCTGAAGAGAAGCTGAACTGTTACGGAACGAGTTATTGTCCTCCAGACAAAGGCCGGCAGTCGGGAGGAACCAAACCAGTCAGAGGTGCTGGTCCGGCTCAGCCCCGGCTCCCCCCACTTTGCCCCGGCTGGGATTCGGTCTCGCTCCCCACGTCTCTCAATCCTTCCAGCCTGCAGAGCCGGAGGACACGCCGGGAGCAGCTGAGCTCCCCGCTGGGAGCAGCTGAGCTCCCCGCTGGCACTGCTCCCCAGCCATCACAGCTCCGCCCCAGCAGGGGCTCCGCTCCGCAGCTCCCCACCGGGGTTCTGGGGCAGGGAGCTGAGTGCTGCTGTTCCTAGCCCTGCTGAGGACCCTCTTGTCTTCTTCTCATGCCAGGGCAGGTGTCAAAGAGCCTCAGATGATCGGGTGCGGTAATTACCGAGGATTTAATTGCCTTCCCTCGGCAGCACTGTGGGAGGCACATGGAAAGTAGCAGAGATTCCCTTTGACACCAGGAGATACCAGAAAATAATTCTAATCTGCCTTACAACTATATAATGAAAAAAGCTTCTATATCAAAATATATATTATATACACATACATATATTTCTTTTTCTCGCTGACTGAGTTCCAGGCGTTCCAGCCTGTGGGCAGCACGAGGCCGGGTCTGGCCTTGCCCTATGCCTGGAGGGGGTGTTGCTGTGAGCACGCGGGCGAGCGGCAGTGGGAAGAACAGCCCGAACTCATCCCGTCTTCAAACCCTCATTGGAGGAGAGGACTCCTCTCCCCAGGCGTGACCCCTAACGCCCCGAAATGGCAAGCTGTCCCAGCACTCGGTACGCAGAGGAGGAGGTCTGGGATGGGAAGGCTGCAGGTTAGGGCCCGCGGCCCCTTTCTGCTCTGATCTTGGCAACTCCCGCGCGACGCGCTGCTCAGGCAGGGTGAGGCGTGACCATGCAGGCCATCCAGGGGCTTGACGGGAGTGGGGATGAGCCCTTACTGTGCTCGCGAGGCGCTCAGCAGTCGCTCGGTGGTATCCAGTGGAGGAGGAGGGCCCCTTCCGCTGTCGGGCAGCAATCGGGTGGGAGCACGGTGCTGGTGTGCGGACCGGGCCCCCTCCAGCCTGCACCAACAGCCTGTCCCCGCTGCGGCAAGGGCAGGGCCCGGACAAAGAGGACACCCTCCGCAGGGAGCTGAGGCAGCGAGGTTGTCTCGTGCGAGAGCAGAAGCAGCAGACTCGCTTCTTGCTCGCCTTTCCTCCCCCGGGGCTGCTCGCAGTGCCGAGGGGCCGGTGCTGCCCGGGCGGCCGCCCCTCGGGCTCCTGCTGCCGAAGCGTCCGTAAGGGAGAACTCTGTAAATACAGCAGGTTAAAAACTGGCAAAGCCACAGACGATCTGTATTTACTGCAGATGTTTCCCATGTTTTGTAGTATTGTTTTATTGATAAATAAAAATCAACCAAAGACAAAAAAGGGCACTTGGCATCGTGTGTGTGGCCTGGACCAAGCCGCTCGCGTGCACTTGCTGATAAAAAGGGGATGGTACCTGTCACGGGAGGAGCTGCCTCCCACCCCCAGCTTCACAGCCTCCCAGGGGACCTTGGGGTGGGTGACCACAGGAGACCCCGTCCTCGGGGCTAATCCTCACGGCGTCGCTGACCGTGCTGGAAGCGGTGCTGGGCTGGAGAGCTGCTCCCAGACAGCTCAGGTTAAAATCTGGGGAGACGGTCATTTCAAAGCTGTTCGTTGAACAAATACTGTTAAGCAGCTGAGTACACCACAGCCAGCCACAGGCCCGCGGAAGAAATAAGGATTAATGGATTAAGAATTAATGAATAAGGTTGATGGAAAACCAGGAAAATTGGGTAGATTTTAAGCATGATGTAAGAGTTAGGATACATACTTCATCCACCCACGACAAGGGTGAGACTCCACAAGCTTAGCAGAATTTTAACAAAGGAAAAAAATGCCTGGAATTTGCAGTTTGGTCCCTCAAAATCTGGGGAGGCAGAACCTAGGTGTGGTTTAGCTCAAGTTCACTCCCAGCCTGAGCAAGGAGAGTGTGTATATTAAAATACAGCCCTCCTGCTGTCGCCAGGTCTCTGAGAGCAGCGTTTGCACGGCTGAGAGGAGAATGACAAAGCGGCAGCTCAGATATGCGCGGAGGTGGGTGAGAGACCAGAGGGGAAATTCATCTGCTGAGAGCAGGGCTGGACCAGAAGATCTCCGGAGGCATCTTCCAGCCTGGCTCATTTTGTTGGAGGGAGAGAACTTGCGGGAGGAAAGGCAGATTCCTCTAGGGAGAGGCGGGGTGGGGGGTTACAAGATGGGAAGGAAACCAGGGACAGAAATAATGAAAGATGGGAGATGAGAGGAACCCTTCGGCTGGAGAAGCCAGAGCCAGGGCTATGGAAGAGTCGTGGAGAGCAGTGTAAGAGGAGAGGAGCATCCCCGTGGTCCAAGAGGTGTCCGAGGGGCAAGACCTTTGTGAACGACACCCAAACTATTAATCTTGTGACCAGCTCCGTTGAATTGCTTGACACAGATTTAACCGTGGAACCCATGTGTTACTGGCTCCGCGCTGTTGGTCACCACAGCCACGGTCCTGTGAAGGGAAGGACAAAACTCACTCAGCCAGGAGCCAAGAGGGCAGTTTATCTGCACAACGATTGATACCCGGTTTTTGCAAACTGCTCTTGAAAGTGTGACATTGGGGGACCCTCACGGTGTTGCATCCAACGTGCATTTTCTTCTCAGCAGAAGATAACACTCAGCGTGGAAACAAGAATTCCCACACGCATCCTTGTTGGCAAACGGTGTGTTTGGAGCCACCAGTGAGCCTGGAACAGCCCCTTTCGCAGCCCAGCTGGGCCGCAGCTCTGGGCAAGCCTTCGAGCACCCCTGTGTGTCGTGGCTGGAGGGCAAAACCACGGCAGATTCAGAGTAAATGGCTTTTTTTTTTTTTTTTTAAACTATTTTCTTATCTAAAGGAACGTACTGACACAGGTCACCTCACACCCTTTGACCCACCAAGTTTGTGAGCACTGCTGCCTGTACGAGCTCTGGTGTTGGTTTCTCAAACGCTACCTAGGACAGACAAGGAGCAGCAACGCACGCGTCCCTCTGAGCCGGGGTTACCACAGGTAACACCCTGCCGAGCTCAACAGGCACTGGCTGCAGATGTCACCGCTGTCTCTGGAGCACCACAGCTTGACATGGTTGACGTTTATCCCCACCGAGCCCTCCAAGAGCTCAGGTCCCCTCCAGGCTCGGGTGTGCTGAGCTGGGCACCCCGAGCAGGGCTCTGTTTGGTCTAAATGACTCGCTTAAAGCCAAGCGGGGCATCGGCGGAGGCAGAAACAGGAGCGCAGCCCACCTGAGCCCTGCTGCGCTTTTTAACCACAGGCCCCGTCCTCCCCCCGCCTCCGCACGCCGACCAGCCGGCTGAGCCGTGCAGCGTGCCCGCTGCAGCAGGGACAGTGCCGGGTGACGGGGAGCAGCGATGGAGCAGTGACTGAAGGTGCGAGCTAGGTGGGATCCTTCCAAACAGGGACCATCCCCCTTGGTCCTGGTGCTCGTGAGGGTGCAGCAGTAAGAGCCCCGTGACTCCATCTCAGCGTCGTTCAGCTCAGGGCTTTCTCCAAACACTAATATTAGGGTTTTTTCTCCATCTGAAACCCAGGAATTAAATTACAAACCCGGCCCAGCAGACTCCCTGCAGTGGCGGATGGAGCATGGGCAGCTGAACTGCTGCCGGTGGTGACATCACCAGGAAAACCTGCTCCTGCTCCCCTGTAAGTTAACGAGGAATCGTCCCCCGAGCTTCACGGGAAGAGGAGCCACGCGCTTGTCCCCGACTGCGAGCGCATCCTGCGCTGCTGCAGTAGCATTGCTGCAACACTGAGTCATGAAGCAGGACGGCGATGACGAAAGTATCACTAATGCATCACAGGATTTGTAAAGCACAAGAAAAAGACAAGGGAAACTCGAAGCAGTTTAACTGCACGTGAATTAGCTGCCTCCCAAAAACAGCTTGAGAAAAATGGTTTCATCAGAGACTCATTAAAAATCACTAAAATTGTTAATACTATAAACATCCTCCCTGTGCCATAAATTTCCAGATGTATTTTTATTATTATGCCCATTTTATGGGAGGAGAAAGCAAGGTGCAGCTATTAGGATTATTTTGCCCCAGAGATCACTGCCAGCAGGAGGCACGAAACCCACCTCATCTCGGCCCATCCTGCACCAGGCTGCCGGATCTAAAACCCTTTATCTGATTTTATTCAGTCTTCACTGAGGCAAAACATTCCCTGATTTCACGATCTCGTGCTGACGGAACCGGGAAGCCCATACCTGCGATTCCTGTGAACCTCCACTTACCCGTGAGCTAGAGCTGGGCCAGCAGGAAGAAACCCTGCTTGGGATTTCACCCCTCGAACTGCTGGGGAAGCCCTCACAGAGCTCCTGGAGCTGCAGACAGCGCTGGGCTGTCAGAAATCGTTTAGCACATTTCAATGTGAACGCCTTTTAGCATATGGATCTGCCGAGGCGCTGAACACAAGGTGACGGGCAACTGCTGCGTTGGCGCCCATGTCCCGGACCTCGTCCGTAGCCCTGGAGGTCGGAGCGCCGGGTATCGACAGACTGTGCTAAGACAATGACCCAGCGAGGTCTGAGGTGTCCCAGGGGAGGAGGACTGTCGGGAGGGGGGGTGCTCACCAGCTTCTCCGGGGGAGCCTCTGTCCCCCCGCGCTGGGCTCCACCACCCGCCTTGTCGACCGCAGGAGGGACGGGCCCAGCCGAACACCACAGCCCCTCTGCACAGAACGGGAGGAGTTTCAGTTTGACTCTTAACGTCCGCGCTGACTTTGCTGCCCCCACCCCTCGCTCCTTCTTTATGAGCGGATCTAACATGAAGATAAGCTGCAACAACAGATGAGCAGCCACAGATAAAGGGCTTCCAGCACGCCATGGACCGTGCGCGTCGACAGCAGAGCGATGACCTTGGCTGCGCCTCGGAAGATAAATCCGCAGTTTCCTTCTTGTTTATTCAGTCACAGACGTTGACCCCAAGTTAAATGAGCAGCCTGCGAGGACACGGTCCCTCCCAGGCCGTCCGAAAGGGCGCAGGCGCTCGGAGGCGCACATTAAAGATGTAATTTCTGCCTTCTCTGTGCTCCTGCCTGTGTTACCAGTCGCGATTACGCTACCCTCATTATTTTTTGAAATCCAATAAAGACATCCAGTGTGTGTAATTTTAACCGAATGTGTTGGGAGTAGAGTGTGGTTTAGTGACGTCACCAGTGCTCCAACTCGTGGTGCTACCCCGGCAGCTGTGAGCTTTTCTGGTCATCACTAGCCCAGAACGAGCCTTGCTCTCTTCGTGATTAGCCGTTAGGACCATTACACCTGAGCCCGTCCTTCCTTCGCCGTGAGACACGCTGCCTCAGCGTGAACAGCCACGGAGGTTGGAGTACGTTGTGCTGCTGACGGTGTGTGATGCACAGACAGAGAAGTTGGTGTGAGAAGCGCTCAGGCAGCTTGTGGTGGGGAGCTGGGATAACCACGCGTGCCAGAGCCGTGTGCCAGAGCCGTGTGCCAGAGCCGTGTGCCAGAGCAACACCGTTTTTCCTGTGCCACCAGAGCTCTCCCTGGCCTTGGCGTTAATGAATTAACCCAGCGTCACGCTGCGAGAGCTGCGGAGAGTGGGGCTGACACAGCACAGCTTTGGGCAAACCAGGGACGAGTACGGAGGGTGCAGCAACGCATCCTTGGTGTAACAAGACCAACACAGACACGATCGCCGGCGCTTACTGCCAGGCTGCGGGGCCGCCACGCTGCACGGTTAGACTGTGATGTACAGCCCAGGACGGGTGACGGTGAAGGTCGTGCCCACACGTGCAGTAACAGAAGGATTGAAATTATGTCTCTACTAATCCCTCAATTACCAGCAGCATTGGCCTGGATGCACTTGCCCATCCTTTCAGCCCGGCTGACTGGCCGTGAGTCCCTGACAGCCGAAGCTGCAGGATGAGCTGCTGCAGCCCCTGTGCGAAGCGCCGACTGGACCCCAGTGCTGAGTGTGGGTGAGGGGTTCCTCTGCTTGCACAAATTTCGGTGTGTGGGGAACTCACTCCCTGCCAGCACGTACTAACCTTTGCCAAAATGTCCCCCCTCAGGATGCTCTGGCAGAAGTGATGAAGTTGCTGCTGGGGAGCAGCCCAGCCCCAGTGCCGGGGAACTGCCAGCCCGGGAGAGCAAGGACCAAAATAAATTCAGTCCCATGACCAGAGACCCAGCTGTGTTCCCAAGTGCTGACAGCTCTTGTGAGGGAGCTGTGGAATCCTTCTGCCATTGCTTTGGGCAATGAAACCTCGCAGAGCGGGTCCCACAACCCCTGCGATGTTACCCTTGGGTTGTCACTGCTGTCTGTGCTCGTAGGAAGAAAACGAAAGAAAACCAAACCAAACCTCAGAAAACAAACTGGAAGCCAACAGAAGAAAACCCAAACCAAAATCAAACCCAGCAGTCCTCTCTTCTCATGGTGGAATTGATATTTAAGGGAAATCCTGTCCCTGACTTCAGCGGCAACAAGATCCAACCCCCCAAACTGCGCAAGGCCAGATACCTTCAGTCTACTTTTCCCTCCGCCTGAACGTCTCCACCTCCAGCTTTTATCCTGCTCCGGGCTGTTGTTCCTACCTGCAGCATCCCCCACACAGCTGCTGCCACGTTTGCCACTACTTCACCACTCAGCTCTTCCAGCTGTCCCCAAATCTAATACATTGATCTCATTATCACAGAAATCATTGTAGTTCTCACCAGCCTCCTCATGCATTTTTGCAGCTTTTAGCCAACACGAAAGACCGAAGATTTTCCTTCGCAATTTCATATATTTTTAATCACTCGCAGCTTCGAGTTGTATCTCATCCCTCCCTTTATGTCTAGGGCAAACCGCACTGACCGGAAAACATTCTCTTTACCTCTGCCACCGCTTCGTGCTGCTCGTTATGCCCCGTGTTGCATCTCCGTGTTGGTTCCTCTCTAACTCACAAGCATGCGCATTTTTCCAGCGCTGGATGAGAAACAAATTCCACGAACAATGCGGAACTCAAGCCTGGCAGTTTAATTGCAGTGGTTCAACACACATCCCCAGCAAACAAAACCTGAGCGAGAGCAGCTCTCCTCCTCCTCCCTGGTGCACCAGGGGACTGTCACTGCGGCGGCGGGCCCCGGCTGACAGACCGATGTGGAGGGGAGTGACACCTTCATCTGCTCCGAACGCTGAGGGATGTGTTCAGCCACATCTGTAGCATCCTTGTGTCTCCTGTTGAACTCCTGTGACTGATGGGACAGCCACGTCATCCTGGAGAGGCACATCGCTTACACCATCCTGGGCACTTCTCTGCCGGCTCCTCGCCCTGGCACAGGAGTGGGCAGGCAGGCGCTGGACCCAGTCCTGACTGGGTCCCACCCCAGGCCCAACTAGTAAAATGTACTTCAGGTTTCTGACTACAACATTCCCAAGCTAATACTTAAGCATAAGAAATAAAAAACAAACCACTTTTTTTTCTCTCGGGGTAGCTCCGTCAGCTTTGGAGACTCGCCCATGCCTGGTGTCTGCCCTTCCAGTGGTTCCTGCATGTTGAAAGGTCATTAAGTACTACGGGTTATATCAGAACCTGAATGCTGAACCCAGCTTCCTTAAACCAAACTGAATTCTCTCCCTGGGGTGGTCTCTTCATCAAATGTTTTGTCATTTCGTAGCATCGACCACCATGGAAGCCCAAGCTGCACTGGCCTGTCGGGCAGCAGGTTACCTGCTTTGCTCTGCACCCAGAGCCTCAGTGAGCCTCCTGCTCTTCCAGCCAGAGCCAAAATCAAGGACATTGGAGGGAGGAGCAGTCAAACCCCTTTGTAATTTCTTCCAGCCACTAATCTATGCCCTGAAAGAAGGGAATGGATATTCCCTTTAGATCTACCTGATAGGAATACAAATGTTATTCTGCTTTTTATAAACGCCCTAATCCTGTATTTAAGCTCTTTCTGAAAGGACAGAAGTGGTGAGCTGTTTTCCAGCGACCGTTTCTCCAGGCAGACCGAATTTCCATCCTGCAGTTGTATTTTAGCACTGTTGTAACTAATCACCTCCTCCAGGTCAAACCTGCAGAGGCATCCCAAATCAGGTATTTAAATGACAGCAAAAAAATTCCCCTAACGCCTTAAAGTTAATGATGATCTTCATTTTCCACATATTCCTCTCCTTGTAATAGCCATGTGCTAAATCTTCATGAGATTTTTATAGTTTCACTGAAGGAATATTTGCATAATTATTAGAGCATAATCTGCTGTAATGGTCCCACTGATTTAACTGTTATAGCCAAATGTACGTGGTGTCAAATTCAAGCATATAAAGATCTGGACAGTTCTTGGGCAAATACCATGTCTGCTGGAGGATGTGTGCCCACGCCTGTGCCCGCTCCGAAGGGAAGGACATCGCCTGTGTCCGGGCAGGAGCCCCTCCTGCTCCATCTGTGGGTGCTGCGGAAGCCGGACCCAGCCCGATGGGGTGCAGAGCCGCAGGGCTCAGGGCTCGCCCTGCCCGAGAGAGCAGCGTAAGGGAAACCACCGGCTGTCGTTGGCCTTTGCCGTGCTGTGCTGGGCAATAGAAGCCACAGCCGAGCCCCACAGCCCCTGGCACCGCTGTGAAATGCAGGATCCCCTCCTGGCAGCTGCTGCCCCAGCACATGGCCATCTCTGAGAAGGGATGCAGGGTCCTGATCCAGCACCAGGACCCCCCCGAATCCCCCTGCATGAGGCTGTGCAGCCCACGCGCCCGGAGCACTGTGCTACCGGGAGAGCTGGTGGAAGCGGAGCTGCTCCTGTGATGGGCACCGAGGGCGAGGAAGTGCCCTGGACAAATATAAATCTGGAGAAAGGAAAACTTCACAGAATCACAGAATCGTTTGGGCTGGAAAAGCCCTTTCAGCTCCTCGAGTCCCCCCGTTCCCCAGCACCGCCAGGTCCCCACTGAGCCCTGTCCCTCAGCACCACCTCCACACGCCTGGGAAACCCCTCCAGGGATGGGGACTCCACCACTGCCCTGGGCAGCCTGGGACAGCCTGGACAACCCCAATGGGACAGAAATGGCTCCTCAGGGACAACCTCAACCTCCCCTGGAACAACTGGAGGCCGGTTCCTCTCGTCCTGTCACTTGCTCCTGGGGAGAAGAGACTGACCCCCACCTCGCTCCAACCTCCTGTCAGGGAGTTGTCGGGAGAACTTGGAGCAACCGTCGTCTGCCTCGCTACTTCGTGAGGTGTGTCAGCGGGGATGACGCTCCACTGGACACGATCCCCTCAGATCCTGCATCAGGCGGTGCCTAATGCTTGGGGATTTAGGGGCAGGAGCCTGCAGAAAATCGCAGGCTCGGTGCTTTGCGTAGGTTTTATGCCAGCTGAACAGGGCCTGGCCTCCCACTTTCCCACTTTGGAATCTTCCCCCATGGGATTGACGTGAAAATCTATAAAAAGGATCTCCTGAAATAAGAGGGGTGAGGTGTGTGGATGCTGTGATGACAGCAACTATATAAGGATGCTGCACAGAATTTTTGAGGGAAAGCATCAAGCTTCTGCTATTTTCCAAGCAGATCATACTGCCTCTATAAAATGTCATTTCCAGAATTTTTTTAGCCTGTTCTAATAGATACTGATAAATGTTCTTCCCCTTAGGGCTTGTCAAGAACAGAGGTGATTGATGCTATCTTCAGAAGTAGACACAAATGTTCAGCACACTATATCTGCCAGTATGAGGGATCTCAAAAACAATGGGCTAAACCTAAGTTGCACCAAACTTTTTTTTTTTTCCCCAAAATATTTGAAATAACCCTGTAACAGCAGTTTTGGTTTCAATCCTACCTCTCCATGAAAGCCGCAGGAAAGACCTTCCGACATGTAAAATCTGGGAAATGAATAAGAAAAGCAAATCATCTCAAAACCACGCGGGCAACGGTGTGGTGTGAGCACGGTTTGGGGGCAAAACACTTTTCCTGCATTTTTTGGACAATGTACGTACTCAGTTAATACTATTTACTAAAAATACTGGGGTGTTGTAATCGGGAGATTGCCCAGGCCTCAGCCCGGAGGCTGGGAATGTCTCTTCTCTCCCAGATCGGAGCTCCAGCCTTACATGAAGCTCTTAATGCCTTATTAAGAGCAGAGAGATTTGGATGTAAAGTGCTATATTAAATTAACTTTCCTTATGTCTTTTCACATGGAAGTTAAATATTTCCTCATAGCTCTAGACAGCGAAAGACAACCATGTAGGATTAGCTGAACGGTTTTTTCTCCATTAAATGAGAACTGCGGAGCTCAAGCGGGGCCGGCGTCACGCAGCACCGTTCTGCCTTGTCATCAGCCGAGGTTGTCTTTCACCTAAAATCCAGGGGGATTACTAATCCAACGGGCACTTTCACTTGGTAGAAACCACACTGCTAATGAGCATCCTGGTGCTTGTGACATTACCTGTGCTGCTCTGGGGAATTCGGCTTCCCGAGACGCCCCACCGCGTTCCAAATGTGTTCTCCCGTAACGGCTGACAAATGCCATTAATTGTTACCCCTCAGCTATAAGCAGGCAACAACAGCACCAGTTAGTGACTTCTACTTTTTTTAAAGCAGAACCTGTCAGAATAACGTGATTAAGTGTTGCTGTCATAGCCCCAGATTGTGCATGCTGTAATCCTCAGGTTTTTTTCAACAGTTTTGATGGTACTTTATTTCCATAACAGCGGATAAACAACCACGTAGTACAAGGCTATAATTTCATTGATTGTTCCTGGCAACCTTGTACATCGTGACAGCTCCTGCAGCTCCAGTGATTTGTCACTTGGAGCTCAAGATTCATCTCTTCCATCTGACACGGGCTCGTACTTTACATACAATCCACTTACATTTCACATCCCCAGAAGAAGCATACAAAGATCATGCAGGGATCTGATTTTACCTCATTTTACCTCATGGACAGCGGGTCACTAAAGTGCCTCATCAAATATTTGGGGCATCGAACAGTGCTCAGAGCTTGTCACTCCAGACCCCAGTATTCCCACTGCTCCGCTCCCACGTTGGCACCCAGCTGGGACTGGGGCATCTTCCTTGGGGCTTCAGGCAACATTTGGGGTGTGGAAATAGAAACCAGCCCCTCCAAAAGGGAGCTGACTTAGAGCTGCCGTGTCCATCCTGGGCTGCCTCCAAGGGCTTCGTCTCCCTGTGGGACAGCCAGACCTGGAGGCAAGCGGGGCAGCGGGTACTTCGCAATTTGGGAGTGTTGGTGGGAACCACCGCTACCATACGGGCATGGAAGATTGAGCCTTTTTGTCTGATTGACAGACAAATGAGCAGCGTCCTCCTTTGTCAATGGTGCAGCTGTAAGAAATTAGGAAATAACTTCTGGATAAATAGATTTATTGGTGCTATTTGGTTTTACATGGCTGGAATGGTGTGTTTATAAAATATTTATAGAGTTTTCCTTTGCAGTGATGGAACAAGAACCAGTTAAACAAAGTGTGGGTCTTCATTAGTGCCATTTCACGTGCAGTTTTGTTTTCTGCCTTGTCTTGTCCCTTCATTAAATTGGCCCTCGTGATAAATTGGCCCAGATCATTAATTAATAATTACCTCTTCTGTATTAAATCAGATTCCTCGAGTTAGCACTACTGGTAATGAATTTAAGATTACGCATCAACCTGTATCATTTCTCTGCTCCGTATTTAAGTCACTCCACTATTCATCCAAAACCTCATCAGAACAGATAATAAACCACTTCATGAACAGATGTGCCACTTATTCATCTAGTTCTATAATGATAATGAAGAAAATCTAATCTGGAGTGCCTATGGAAGACAATCTAAAAGACAGATTGGTATGAATAATAAAGACACTACACACAAATTTAAAAACTGACATGAAAAGGCAATCATTAACTACCCCACAATGCTGCCTTTGATAGAGCCTGATGGTGTATAAAAACAAGCACCTCTTGGGTGTTGGACTCCACAAGGAGCTACTGCTTCTGCAGATCTAACTGCTCTGAATTGCTTTTATTTTAAAGAAGCATAAAAGATAATTTCTCTTACAGCTGGAAGCAACATCTGACATTGCAAAATGCTAAAAACACATTGAGGAGAGCTTGGAGATTTCAGATACATTCAAGGTGAGTGGGATAACACTCATAGTTGAATATTTATTCAAAAAATAAGAAAAAGCAGAGACAAGTGGAAACTTGTGAGGCCAGCTTGCTCTGAAGAGCCATTTACCCCTCGTTAGCCAGCTACGTATTTACCTGGCTCCTCAGATATGCTATGATTGATTCCTGTCAATAGGATAAAATCAGGAATGAGGTAGAGGCAGGAGACACTTATTGTAGTTGAGTATCTGCAAAGCCTTTAATGGAGCTGCATAGCTCCATGATTTCTGTTAACAGCCAAAAGATCATTTCAAATCCCCAATGTGCCTTTGAAGAATTAGAGCCATTACGTTCAGTGTTGGTGACATCTCCTGGATTGACAACTGTCACCGATTTATTCCCAAAGTGAGAAAAGCACAAACCAGGCAGTATAAGCTCTCCAAGTGATATAATTTAAATTAAAAAAAAAATTTTAAAAACCTGCTTGGAGGAGGGGGACAGGGAATAATCATCGGCATCGTCATCACCATCATCATCATGATGTCCATGAAGTGGCACTAACTCAGAAGTTTACTCTGGCCACACACCAAACACATGCAGTTCATCACGAGCACGTCAACCAGAACAGTGGGAAAAGTCGCCCTTGGCTGGTGTGGAAGAGTGAGGAGACCTCAGGCAGCGGCAGGCTGGGGGACAAGGGGCTCACAGCCACGGGTACAAAGTCATTAGCAAAGCTGTGCAGGAAGGGTGTGTCCTGGGCTGTTGTCATTCAGATGGAGGGAAGTTAATGAAACCATTGGTGACACTGCCAGTGCAGAAAAAAGCACAAGTGTGGGGATAGCCTGAGATCCTTTGAACTTCAGAAGCATCACCTGTGCGTTTGACCCCTCTCCAGAGCATTTTCCCTAAGGAGGACCAAGGCTGTCAGAAGAGGGACTTTGTGGTGTCAACCCATGCCCAGGCAACCCCCACACCGCTCCTCCAGCCTGCGGGCTGGGCACCAAGCAGACCCTGTGGCCCATCCTGTTCCCATCTCACCAGTGCCCCGGCAGGCAGCGGGGCTGCTGGAGGAGGCATTCCCAGCTGCCTCACCCTGCGGGGTTGGAGGAAGAGAACAAGGTGGATGGGCTCCACTGTCCCGGTCAGTGCTCCCTCCTGCTCTGCCTCACTGGGACCTGCTCACGGCCACTACTTTACCTCACAGAGAGAACCAGACTTAGAGCAGAATCTTATTAGTGCAGGAAAATTGAATTCGGCGTCAGTAGACATTCACATCTGGACAAGCCGCAACATTGAATGACTTGTGGGAGCACGTAGGACACTGTCCTTCCCTGAGGGCCCTGATGTCTGCGTGTCCCCTGGTGCCCCGACACGTCCTCAAATGACAGAGCCAAAGTTATTCCCTCTAGAAAATGACCCTGAAGAGAAACAGCCCATAACAGTAAATCTTTCTTTTAACAGTTTGTCAACAAAGTAGTACTGCTTGTAGCACCAAAAATACTGCCAGCCTCTCTCAGCATCTGTCACAGCAGCAGCAGCTGACACCGCCACAAATTCTGGGTTAAGGAGACAGGAAATCAAATGGGTTTGAGAGGGCAATGTGGAAACTGGGTTTCTCTTTCATGTCAGGTCCTCGAGTCTGAACCAACAGGAGCACCTGAGGGGAAGGATCTGGCCCCATACACCCAGATCTGTGTTCACTGTGGTGTTGGGCTCCCTGGCTGCCGTCACCAGGGTCTGCTGAGGAAGAGTTTCTTCCCTCTTTGTTGCTTCCTTACCGAATTCGGGGTCAAATCCTGTGAGTTTTCCTTCAGTTTTCCCATTGATTTTGATGGAACTAGGGTTTGCTTTAATTCTCTGAGCTCTTATCTCAGGAGGCACATTCCACATCCAGGGTGACCCCCTTGCTCCAGCTGTTTACCGAAACAGAGGACACGCAGCCGTATCTGTGTGGGCTCAGACTTAGCACGTAGGAGCACAGATAAATCGACAGCGTTTCACTATCACCTTCTGTACGCATTTGCTGTGGCAAATTGTTAGATACTGTCTGTACCTGTGTCTGTCTCTTGGCCAGAAAAAGACATTGGGGTGCCAGGTCTGCCTCATTTCGTCCCAGGTTAGTTGTGGTAGAGGTCACCTTTCAACCACAGTGGTCAGAGACCACAGTGGGCTTTGAAGTGGCTTTAAACCCAAGAGAGAGACAAGTAGGTGAGCCATTACCGGGGACCTCTTAATGCTTCTTGTCCTCGACCCAAGCGAGGCACAGTGCTCCTGACCAGGAGCATCCAACTCAGCTTTGCTGGAGATGCAAAGAGCCACCAGCATTTTTCAGTTTCCTTGGTGAGCACTGTCAGATCTAAAACACCAAAATGAACTGAAGATAGGAATGTGTCAGAATTAGTTACATACGTTCATACTAGTTCTACGCCTTCTCGAAGAGCCAGCCTTTCCTGGAGCAGGTGTTAGTACCTTTACCAGATCTCTGCTTCTCAAGGACTAGCTCAAACTGGTCAAAGGGCAAGTATTTAATCTTCTAGTGATAGAGCAGACGTTTTTATAGTGAGACTGGTTTATTCTTAGGATACCTTCAATAAAGAATATACATCCTCCCAAGGACGAATAATTACTCGAGCAGCCTACGGCAGTTTGTCAATGAGAGTGACCCTGAGGCTAGTTAAAGTTCATAAGGGGCAACATGAGTCACGATTAGAAAATAACAGAACTATTTCTCTCAGTGACACAAGGTGAAAATTCAATAGCAAATTGGTATGAAATATTATGACCCAAACTAAATCAGAGAAGAGTAGATGGGGAATTACAGTTGTTGCTCATTTGGGAAGCAAATGTGAGGCTGTGGAATTTGAGGGCTTGGGAGGGCTTTTGGTATCTTTGGTAACATTGATATAAAGATATAAAGGAAGAACATCCAAGAGGTTTTCATTTATTACTGTAGTCAAGGAACTTGAAAAGGCAATGAATAATCCCAGAAAGAGCTCCACTGTCAAAGTGCTGGTGGCTCAAGAGCAAACGGTCTGGTGGTCCAGCAGCCCTCAGTCAGTCCGACACTGCAAAGAGCAGTAGGAAATGGATGCAATTGCACAGGATTGTACTACGTCTGTTCGTCTCCCTGACACATACTCTGTGCTGACATCGACTCACGATGTGGCACAGCTCCAGACGCTCTCTCCTGACACAAGTCCTCTGTAGGCATGGCCAGGGCAGGACACCCGCTGCTCCATCCCTCAGCCTTCCTGCCTGAAGGCTAACCTGCAGCTCCTGCTCTCCTCCACCTCCATGCGTCACCGGTGGGAAACGCGGGGATAGCCAAGCGTGAAGCAAGTGACCCTTTTGGGCTTTGTTCCAGCTCTGTGCTGGCAGCAGCACAGCCCCTGATACCTGGGTGCTGGAGAAGGGGATCCGCTGCAGCGTGGCTCACTCCTTTCCCAAACAGCTGGACAGAGTCTTGCCCAGCTCTCCAGCAGCTCACCCCTCGCCCAGGCGGAGCACCCGACCAGGGGGAGCTGTGGGGGTGAGTGAGGCTCTGCTCCCCACTGCTGCTGGGTGCAGAGCGCTGGCAGAATTTACAGAACTACCCTGTAAAACCCGACAGTGCAGCGACAGAGCAAGCGAATATGGCCGCTGATCAAACGTGTGCTCTGATGGATTACACGCAGTCCTAAATATTAGAGGAGAACGTATTTCATCTAGACAGGAAACTTTAAGCAGGACACAACAGACATTTTTCTTACAATATTAACAATTTACCATCTGAACTTTATCTTCTCCTTGGATAATAACTACTAGACACTGGGTAAAGGAACAATTGATTTAAGATCTCAATCACAAGAAAGCGTCTTATCTGTACAGCCAAGCAATGAAGCAGCAGTCATCTGGGGTTATTGTACATTTGTCAGTCCATTAAAAGCGGAGACTTGAGATCTATATATGGAACATAAGACATTTGTGGAAATGACTCTTGCAAAAATCTTTAGTGGTTAGGAGTTCACAGTCTGTGCCTCTCCCTTGATTTCCCAACATTTATGAAAAAAGACAAGAGAAAAAATTTTTATATCTCCTATACTTGAACTTCCTTCCCTCTCGCCACATGCTTTTCCATGATGATTCAATCGCTGCTCTGACAAGGAGCGATGTGGTGCACGAAGAACTCCTCCCTCCATCCTTCTGCAGTTAGTCAGGATGTCCTCAGCCGCTTTGGTGCAAACACCGGGAACTTCTTCTGTGGGTTTCCAAACAAGACCACAGCAGCTTCACAGCGATTCGTGTTGTTCTGTGTTCCGAGATACTTGCTGCTGTGAACTTACCCGCGAGCCGTTCCTGACAACACACAGTAGCCCAATGTGCTGGGCTTGCAAAAAACCTGGAGGAGTATTTGATGCAGCTCTTTTCAATCCTATTCATCTGCTGAAGACGGAGGAGGAATTCATCACAACGTTACACGGGCTCATGTTGCGTGCCCAGCGCTGGGTGTGAATGCAGTTTGAAATGCACACACTAATGATGAACGGCCGATGTCAAACAGGACCAATTTGATAATGATTTTTCCCCACTTTCTGCCATCTCTTATAGAGTATATACTGATGTGAGGCAGAGATGTCAAACCCAAACGATTCTGAGTTCTAAATCACAGTATGTTCATTGACAGAATGAACGATCCAAATCCTTTTTTCTGCCTAAATTTATTTCTAGCAATTATTTTAAGACACAGCTTGCAGTCTGTGTGCCCTCAACTGATCTCACCTAGGATTTCCAGAGCAAGATCCTTGCTACCCCAGGTTTGCTCTGCTGCCAATAGATGACACACTCTTATCATTAAACCTGAATTATTCCTGATCTGGGCCAACAGTTTTAAGAGCAGAGAACTTACCAGCAAGACCCCCTGTGCACATGTTGGACTGCAGAGCTGAAGCTGCAGAGCTAAAATGGGTGAAACCATGCCCACAGCCTTCGTTACGCCAGGATGAACTACAACCAAGCTTGTGTTGCCACAAGAGTCATAAAGGTGGATTCCCACCACACACAGAGAGCTCCTTACCTCTCACCAGGCACGTGGAGGCTTCTGCTGCCCCATCACCCCACGGATGTTGATGTCTCCTAACTGGGGAAGGGCTTGTCCAGCCCGGAGCCCTCTCCCTCTTCTGCACAGTCTCCATCCTAGTGGACAAGGGGCCCCACCAAGGTCTTCCTCTTCTTCTCCAGATGCAGCTCAAGTAGAAATGATGGTGATGGGCAGTCATGGCATCAACACCAACCGATTGCACAGGCCTTGGCGTGTGACACACTTGTCCAAATGGCACTTTGGGCAGGTCTCCTGCGTGGCACAGAGCGAAGTGGCTGAGGAATCTAGTGCAAGTCGTGTTTATTTTTAACATGACTGCTCTGTGTCAAGCTGAATGCACAGCGCACTGGTTGCATTTCTATTCCAGTTACCATGGTTGCTAATACTTAAAAAACTGCCAGAGAAAGGAAGAGGATTGTTCTCCCCGTGCTGGGAAGTGTCTCCCTGGCTCATTCCTGCCCACATAGCGCAGCAATGCTGCTGGTCTCCTCTGCAGAAGTGAAAGCTGGCAGAGATCTGCCGAGCCGGGTGTGGCTGGGGTGGAGCTCGGTTTATCGTGGTTTATCACTGCTCTGGCAGAACAAATCTCCTCACCTCTACTTTGGTTTTATGCAGGGAGAAATCTCTCTTACTATTGCTGCCAGTAGGCATCCGTGGGAGAAAAGGAAAGTGCACTTGCATCCCCAAGACTGCTCTGGCATGTTTGATCTGAGACAGTGACAGCGTGCAGTGCCAGGCGGCCAAGAACAAGGCAAAAGCCTAGGAGAGGAAACCAACTGCAGACAATATCCACGCTCCCTTAAGCACAATGCTCCCCTAGGATAAGCAAATAACTCTCTGAGATTTAAAAAAAAGGAAAAAAAGCAGACAGAGAGCAGGTATTTTCAAGTACGACGGATCTGAGCATGATAAAGTGATGTATTCAGTAGCGTGAGCCTTCGCCTTAGTCCTGTTGCTAAGCGGGGGGCGCTTGGCAGCAGCACCTCCCTTCCTGGTGGCAGGTTCAGCCGTGCCTGCAGCTGAGCAAGCTGCGTGGGTGCAGCCTTGTGGGACACACCACCAGCTCCCCTGCGCTCTGCCAGGGCCCTCCATCATCATCCGTGTGGGTCCCACCTCCCCAGTGCTGTGATGGACCTGACCCTCCTCACTGGCGGCTCCGACAGCGTGTCTGAAATCCCGCTGGCTGCCAAGTCCCCTCGGTATTCTCCATAGGTCAGAGCAATAAAAAACATTGAATCAATACGGCTTTGAACAGCCTTTTGACTCCAGGTCTGCTGCAAATCCTCCAGCTGGGTGATTTCCCTCTGGCTCTCCACCTCCCGACATCCATGTGATGATTCCCTACGTACAAAGAACTACAACAAAACATCACGCCAAAAAACCACCTGAACCCCGTGGAGTTTAAATTCCCGATGAACTGTGCATTATCAATCAGGCAAAACAGTCAGCAGAATCGTTAAATCTCTACAGTGGTTCCAGAATCAAAGGACCTTGGTTCAACTTACCTTCCTTTAGGAGACTCAAAATAGAGTTTAGTGCCAGCTCAGCCAAATCCCCACTTTTATTCACTTGCATTCACTTCTCTGAGCATTTCCCTGAGGACGTTTCCCTTTGCCCAAATGGTGCCTTTCTGGTGGCTTTTACTGAGTCACCGTGAAGTGACAGGAATGGAACAAGGGGCTAGAAACTGAGTAAGTCACCAAACAAATGAATGTTTATTGCCCACCCAATCGCCTGGTGAAATGCTCCCTGTTCCTCTGTAGGAATTTTTAATTTTATTGCTAACACTTCAAAGAAAATTATTAAACATATCCAGGAAAGAAAATACAATACAATACTACAATAAATTTATCCTATTTTCATAAAGAATATTCTGACCGGCTCCTCCTAGGCCCCTCGGCACGCCACTCCCTGCTGCAGTTCCTAGATGGGGTTGTGCGATGCCTGAGCAACCCTTTGGAAAGCACCGCTCTGCGAGCACTGCTGGTTTTCCTCTAGTTTCAGGTACATGGCTCACCAGAAGGCATCATCCCTTGTGGTAAGCTGAGGCCACACCCGTGCTTAGACACTTCAATCCTACTGCCATAGAATAATAAATTGGGAAAGGTCTCAAGATAGATCCAAGGCAAGGCACTGTCCTACAGCCGTGCTGCTCTTTGAGCCCCTGCGACGGAGGACATTCCCCACCGCCTCTCCCCAGGCTTCTCATTCTCTTTCCCTTTCCTGGCTGAAAGAGTCGATGAACCAACAATACGTGTCTACATCCCACAGTGTCACCTGGTGCTCCAGGGCGGCAGATCCCCTCCTCAGACCCCGTGGGTGGTTCTGCAGCACCTCGTTCTGCTCACGGCAGGTTTGGCTGGGAAGTGTTTTGTCCCTGTGCTCCTCAGAGGTCAGCTGAGACTTCACAGCAGTTCCTTTTGGCTTCTAAGGCTGCCCACAGGAGAAAAGCAATAAAAATAGTTGGATCATTGGCGTTTCAGTGGGAAAGGGTCACGGAATTAAGGCTCACCTGGCTCTGCTGTTTCCTACTGATTGAGTCTCTGGTTTATTGCAACCTGTTCGTACAGTTATCCATCATTCCTCACAAAATTTGGTACAAATTCATGTGAAAAGTCATTACAATATTCACCGTTCATTATTTCCCCGTCTCTGCCTTTCAACCCAGCTGCAGAAATAATACCGTGTGACGCCAGCGCCAACGAACAGGCAACGCTGTGGGATGAGGCAGCCACGGCCTCCAGTGGGGGACACGTGCCAGCGGGTCTGGGGGAAGGCAAGGACACGAGGCCACATCTCGTGTGTGCTCCTAATCGGCTCGCTCTCAATTACACAGTTCGCAGGCAGCTAATAGCCTGGTAATGACATGCTGGAAGACCTGGCGAGTGCTTAGAGCCTGCGACGCCAGCGGCATACCCAGCTGGAGCCGTGCGAAGGCTGAGACTGTGGCGGGGGGCTTTGTCCCCAGCCGTTCTCGGTCAGAACTGCTCCCTGCTGATGTCACTCGTGAAAACCCCAAGCAGGGTAGAAATACAGAGGCGCAATGCCACTTCCTCCTGCCGGCGCTGGCAGAGCCGGGAGCGCTGAGCACGGCAGCCTGGAGCTGCGCTGGAGGCAGAGCACCCTGCGACCGCCTGCCAGCCGTGGTAGACCTGCTTGTCTATTGCTTGTAAGCCTGTCTGAGTGGAGGGTCATTTCTAGAGCAGAGCTCCCTGGCCGGGAGAAAAGGGACTTTGACGTCTCTCCTCAGACACTTTGAGATATAAAAAGCGAGTTATGAATAACGTGAAATTCCAGCGGCGATGTGCACAATGTGTGCGAGAAGCAGGGCAGAAGGGAGGGCACTGGAGAGCCAGGTCACCGAGAGTGCTCCACGTGCAGCAATTCTCATGAGCAGATCAAATAGTGTTTTAGTGAGGGCTTATAAATGTTAATCCAGCACCTGTTTCAAGTTCCCCAAACGAGCAGGAGCAGTCACGGCCCGTGCGGGCGCTGACACAGGAAGGAGCAGTTGGTGACCAGTCTCCCCTGTTTACTCCCATGCTCTTCTCGTAGGACTGCAGGGGCCTCTGTTCTCATTGCCACTCTGGGGTAAAAGCAGATCTAATCTCAGGAGGAAGAAGGTAAAGCTTCCTAATTTAATAGGTGTGCACCACATCCTCACGAGGTGGAGGAGAAGGGTTCAAGTGGGTGCCAGAGTGGAGAAGGGGATCTCAGGAAGGGATGCAGGGCTGGAGTACACCTGCCTGTATCAGCAGTGCCTTTGGCTACTTGAATTATTCAGAATTGCCAGCACATTACCTTGCAGTAAGTGCCCTCCCACGCAGAGGAAATGCAGCAGATATTAAATTTTGTTCAGTCACAATGCAGAATTTACCGCTGCCTTCGTACCCCACGAGACGCTGCTTTGTCACTGGTCAGAGGCGGCACGCAGAGGCTACCGGGGTTAAAGCTCTTCACAAACGCTACTCTTCTGTAATGGAGAAATTAAATTTTTGGGTAAAGGGCAAACCCTTCAGTTCTGCCCACCTGACGATTTACAGTGCTTGAAAGAGAGCTGCTATATTTCACCTGATCCCGAAACCTTCCTTCACACAGGGGCTCCAAATTGAATTCTGCCTCGGAATGCGAAATCAGCCGGGGCCGCCCGAGCTCCACAAAGCCGCGTCCTGCCCCACGCCCTTCGGTCCTGTGCCCCATCCTTCTCAGCTGGCACAGTTGTGCGCACCCTGACAGAGTTCAGACGCTAATAAATAATGATGACACAACTCAGGACTTTAAAACAGGAGGGGAAGGAATAGAGAATAGCCACAAAACATTGACTGTCAAATAAAATCAAAGTGCTTTTATAGCTGTTACTCACATCACGAGATACTGCTCTGATACAGCGATAAACACATCCAACCATAAAAACATTATGTATTGGCTTTTTAAGTCACCTCCAACTATTTCAGTGCAGAAAACTTTTATACGGTGCCATGGCACTGCATCAGAGCGCTTGCCCCTCCACAGTGCTCCTGCACCCAGAGCAGGAGGAGAGAGGTGGTACCGGCCTCTCGCGGGTGAAGAGTGGAGTCTCACGGGGAGGCTTGCCAAGGTCACAGAGACAGGCTGCGCACAACGGAAAGTTGCTCCGGCATCCCCTGACTCCAGAAGAAACCCAGACTCCATTATATCATCGTGAAGAAGCTGGAGCTCTGTAACGAGGCACCAGCGCGAGCGATTCAGAATAACCCCAATCAGGGAGGAAGGGAAGAGATGCAGTAGGAAACGGGTTTCTGGATGATAACTGACACCAGTTAACACTCGGTACAATCCCTGCTTGTCCTCTCTCCCCTCTCTCCCCTCTCTTTTTCAGCAAGGGCCCACACGCACCAGGGTGGGTAAGAACACGGTGGGCTGGGTATGTCAGTGCTTCAGTCCGTTACGGATATCTTGGGACCAAAATACAGATGTTCTCGCTCTCATCTTCCCCTTTGTGTTCCTGCCTTCCTGTTTTAGCCAGATGGACCTCAGCTATTTCTCGGAGCTGCACTCAGCTTCTGATGGATTTTCCATGAGCAAAAGGCAAACATCTTTTTTTCTTCCATCAGCAATTTTCTACAGTAAATAAGAAAAGGAAATGGAAAACCTCGTAGGAAGTCCCAGGCTGCTGAGGCTTTTTAAATGGCCTCAGAGCTCGGGCACGAGGCAGATTAATCACAAAAGAGGCGCGTCGAGCCAGTGCAGAGGATGACACTTGAGGGCTAGTGTAAGGACGGATTAATTGAGCGATGGGACTGGGAACAAGAGGAGCCCGAGCACGAACCAGCAGGTGCGGGAGAGTCAGGACGTGGCAGCATGCAGCAGGTGAGACTATTCCACAAAACCAAGCATGGCCAAGGAAAAGATTTCCTTCACATGAACACTGTGATCTCGTTCCAGTGTGCTTGCAAGAAACCAGATGATTAATTGGATCATTTCCTTATCCTGCTCCAAAGTGAGGTCCTCAAAGGGAACGGTGTTTCTGTTGCTGCCTGACCCACAAATACAGGGTGTCAGCAGCTCCCAGGAAGCTTCAGTACGAAGCAGGACAGAGCAGCACGTGTTAAAGAGACAGGCAAGACAGGTAACAGCCCCTGTGTCCCCAAAACTGATCCCATTCCTCGGGTTAAGGCTTTAAAAACAGCTGACATTGAAACGTACCCCTCATTTAACCACGATAAATAACTGAACTCAGGTAACAGGCTGCTGCCGGCAGGAAGCAGCACTTGCCAAATACAGCGATGCCTTTTCACACCGTGTTAGTGCTCCAGGATGGATCATCTTTGCTCAATGGCCCCTTTACCCTAAAAATACTTAAGATACCTTGCAGTGATTTCCTCCACCAGGAAACCCGCACGTACTACTACAGCCATCAGAATGAGAATCAAATCCCTTTGTCGTTTCTCCGCTCTCATTTGCCTACAAGTGCTGCAAGGTAGAGCCAAAAAAAGAAACGGAGGCACAGAAAAGCTCTGCCGCCTCGGGCGCACCCTTGTTCCTCCAGGACGGTGCAGATCTGCTCCCGAACAGCTGGTTCCTTCTGAAAGCTTCATTTACTCCTGATTACCCACGCTGCATCCCCCCGTATATCCTCAGCCCCAGATATTTAGTTTTCTGGGGGCCGGCTCTCCGAGCACCTAAAAGCTGGTTCCATACGCTCCATTTCTATGCCATTGTATTACCCGTGGATAAGCAAAAGGAAACCAGGCCGATGAGCAAATGGTTCATGCTGGGCATGGAGACACGCCGCCAGCGGCATTTTGTCTGGTGCTGGGAGCTCTAGTGTGCTTCAGCAGCTACTGAATTGGGTGGTCTCGGAGTACAACGTACAGCTGCCGTCTCACAGGGGTCTGTTGATTCTCTGAGCCAGCCAGGGAGGGATCAGCTTCTCAGAGATGAGTACCCAGGGAGCTGAACCGAAAAGGCGTGGTTTCGACTTGTGTGTCGTTCCAAAGACCTTCCCGTCAATCCAGGACTGCATTTCAGTTTCTCAGCATCGTGAACTTGTTCTGAAGCTGCCATTGATTTACTGCTCAATTTCTGAGCGGTTTGAAGAGTTTTTCCCCAGCATAAACGCTACTTATTTGAAGTAGAAATTGAATGTGACGGGAAAACTTCTTTTAATTTGCAAAAACAAAGAAGGTTAAAAGGGGCAGAGAAAAAAAACCTCCTCAAACCTCCAACTGTCAATTTTTGACATAGCAATGGTGCAATAGCAGCTCCTGCACTGATTTAAGGAAAAAAACCAAACCCACTCCACCTTTCCAAGCCTTGCATCACTGCAACATGTTGACAGGACCTCCCAAAGCCTTCCAGTGCAGAGCATCGTGGTCTGGCTCAGGAGGTTCCCGAGGCACGTACTGACACATTGGGTTACAGCTCACTGTGGTCTGGTGCTGTGGTTGGTACCATGTATTTGCTGTCCAAACGCACCGACTGCCCTTTGAGATCACAGCACCTCTGGGATTTCAAAACACTTTATGGATGTGAACAAAGTAAACCCTGAGACCTCCTTCCCTTTCTCCTCTCCCACAGCGACCCAAGGAGTGAGTACTCACCTCCTAAACACTAGGGAGAGAGGGAAGGCTCCGTGTCCTGCTCCAGGGCATCTCTGGTGAGAGGGAGCAGGTTGCAGATTTCCAAATCCGTGACCTCACGTCGTACTTTAAAGCACCAGCCCAAACCAGTGCTCTGCATCTTTCCCAGCACCTCCAAACCAGGTTACCCACTCTTGCCATCTGTTCTCTCACAGCACCGCTGTATGCTCGTGTTTTCTGTGAGGATGGAGCAGGCTTTCAGAACGAAGACCACCGTTACCAGGCGAAGTAGCACCCTTATCGAAATACAGTAACGAACCGGCACTGAAATGAATTAATGGAGTTCTCATCCGAAGTGTGCAGACACCTTACTGTGTCATTCTCCACTAAATACACAGTGTTTCTCTGCTGAATTTACTTGCCCATGTCTTACATTTACATTCTTTGTTCTCGTATTATGTTTGTAATGAATTTTCATTAGCGCATTGTAGAGAAATCTCTCTTTCAGTGATCACACAAATGCTGCTTCTTGTTTCCTCATCCAATAACTCAAAAGCAGAGACTGTAATTTTAAAGTGTAAAGGAAAACGATGTTTTTGAAGATTGTGTTCTGTGCAGAGCAATTCAAAGTACGTCACATTTCTTCCACTGTGAGATCCTTGATCACTGGTTTCTTCATTCTATTAATAAGCTGTTACCAGTGACACCAAAATTCAGATTCCTGGGTGAGCGTTACAGACCCAGAAGGGAAATACCTTGAACTGCTCTTCCTTGGCGTGCTTTCTTCCGTTCCCAGAGAAGAAGGACGCTGCCAGACCCGTCTGGGTCTGACCTTCACCTTGGGCAGAAGTTCAGCGCGGTGTCTGAGAAACGGACGGCTGGAACCGGAGGGGCTGGCGCAAGTTGCTAAGAGATGCCACATACGCGTAGGAGATGGAGCAGCGGGACAGGGCTGGCAGCCAGCGAGCAGATCTGCCTCCTGCTGTGCTGCGGGTTGTGATGGCTCACTGCTCCCCAGCTGAAACTGCTGGTTGGACACCGTTTGTCTCCGTAGTTCAAGATAGGACTAACGATGGATAACAGGCTGTACTGCTCTTTTATCACAGCTTTTTGATTAACATGAGAGGTTGTCTGTGGGTATTTCCTGTGCCAAATTATCCTTTCAATTCCCAAAGCCTCCATCCCAAGCATTTACAACGGGTTGTTCTTGTTGCAGGAGAACAGAGAGAAAAGGATAAAAAATAAAGTTTAGCTCTCCTTCAGCTCCTGCCAGCACCGTTCAAGTCTGGGCTGTGCCACAGCGAGAAGTGACAAAGCTTACTAACACTTGGTTTTTTATTACAGCTTTTCACCTTTTAGGTCAAGCTCAAAGCAGTGCTCTGACCTTCCCAACACGACTGAATGCTAAAGCAAGACATGCTTTAAGGCACACAAAGAGCGAGTAAATCTGCTGCAGCCTGGGAGTGGCGTCGGAGCAAGGGGGGATTGCGGTGGGATGAGCAGGACAAAGGGGGTTTTTGCAAAAGGCAGCGCTTGAGCCTGTCCTGCTGCTGCCACTTCTGCGGCGAGACCGAGCAGGGATGTGACTTACATGAGACTTTGAGCAGGGTCTGAGCAGCTGAAAGCTGCTCTCCACACCGACCCCCTGCCTCTGCCCTTCGGGCTCGTCACAGCCCAGCGCGGACAGCTGCTCCTCTGCCCCATCACGGACCCAGGGCTGCGGGAACCCCCCACCCCACACACCCATCACCCACACCCTGCCATGTGTCCCTGCCATGAAAGCAGCCTCGTATCAGCCTTCACCACTTCAGAGGGCTGAAAGTAGGTTAGATTAAATCTGGTGGACCAGATTTTGGTCACCTTAAAAACAACAACAAACCCCCCCTTCCCTCACAGCCCTCCCACACACACATCTGCCATGCTTAAACTGGAAGATTAAATCACTTTTCCACTCAGCTGGCAAGAGTCCGCCGGTAACTCGTGAGAACAACAGTGTTGAAAAGGAATTAACCCCTTCAGCGAAGCGGCTGCGCAGCGGGGCGGGGAGGGCTGGGGGCTCTGCCCAGCAGCACGGTGCTGGCAGCCAGGTCTGTCCCTGCCTTGGGGGCTCCGTGACTGGCAGGGAGGGCTTGGCCGGTCTGGAATGAGAAAAAGAGCAAAGTCAACGTGGAGCAGAGCACTGTCACAAGGACAGGGCCTGCGCCCATCAGCGGCACCACGGGGCAGGTTGAGGGGAGCGGCCGCCTGCCTGGTCCGGGATGCTCTCCCTGCTCCTGAGGTGCTCAGTCACAACCCACAGAGCCTTCACCTTTTTGTCATTCTCAGTTTCTGCACTCAAAAAAAAAAAAAAAGCTTAAGCTTACCATTTTGAGGTGTATTTTGTGGCAGTAGATTAAAGGTCTTGCAGGGAACTACCAATGTTAATCACTCTCACACTTAGGAGATGCTCTCTCTGACATTCAGGAACAGCAGGCTCAGTGCTCACTTACACACGCCTTGCCTTTCTCTGTAATTCGCACCCCAAGTGTCACCCGAAGCCCATGGGCCGTCTCTTTCCTTTGCAAGGAAATGTCTCTTGCCACCCGCTAAACGAGACCTCTCTTTCTGGAGATGCACCTCATTGGCAGCCCACGTGTCACTTCTCGGTTGAACTGGCATTGAGGTGCATCTCCAGGAGGATAACACTCCCTTACCAAAATTAACGTTATTCTATCTTATTTAATTAATTAAGCGATTTTGCTGACCTCCTCTCTGCATTGTATTTCCACTTACCTTGTGCTTCATTAAACTTGCATGAAGCTGCCCAGCCGTCAGCAGCTTGCACTCAGGTTGCCAGGAACTAATCTGACAACAGATTGGAAATCACCGTGTGAAATAATAAGCGGCTTTTACTGGAGTTATGAAAATACCGATGTCAGGTAAGGCGGTGCAATTAGCAGGGAGGCAGTTGAGAGCCTAATAGCGAGAGAGAGGAGATGACAGACAGAGCGAGCAGAGTTAAATCTGCTCAGGAGAGAAATGGGCTGGTGACAGCTCTGGGACGGGATGGAAAGGGAAGGAATCGAGCGAGCACAGAAGCAGGTGAGAACTGTGGCACAACCACCGTGGGCTTTACTACCGTGCTTTTTTTGTCTCTGTGCTGAGTTGCAATCTAGACAGCATAAAACATTTACAGAAGCGCTGCGCCTCATCTATGCCACCGCGGTAACACACGGCCCTTTGCAGGAGCCCCCACTAGATTTGATTCCACTTGTCAACATGCAGCTGAAATCGTTACCTGGACAAAGTCAGAGAGGAGCACGTCCCGCCTGTCTGCGCCCACGGCAAGGACGTTTAGAACTCGCCAAAGTACTTGTTCCATGAGCACAGTCGTTCGTGTCCAGCAAAGGTTCACTCGCAGACCTGGCCTCACCTCAGATGGGGAGCTCAGAGGATCTCCTGTCCGCGGGTTACACCGCAGGTGCTCCCCCAGGACTGGGTAAGCAATGGGCAGTGGGGACCGGCTGGTGCTCTCTGCTCACCATGCACTTGTGCAAAAAGAAAAAAAAAGTATTATTGGGTAATATGAGCTCACTAAGTGGTGACTAGCGTGATGGAGGGTTAGCTTTGCCACGCTATTTGCATCACTAATTATTTTGGAAAAGAGTATTTTCTGATTTGAAGTGACTTTACATTTTAGAAAATGTTGCTCACTTCTGGTTTAAAGAAGTTCCAAGGACAAACTCCGAAGAAATCACAGTGGGATAAAATCTAAATGTGATGCTGACTGATTACTCAAACCCATAATGCTAAAGGGTGTTTCAGGAAAACTTTTAGAATTTAAATTTTTCAACCTAGGTGAGTGAGAAGAGAGTTGACATCTCAGAAACGTCCTGCCCATCCTTCCCACCCATATCGCAGTATTGCTTCCAGGAATCTCTGTAGGTTTATTTTTAGCTCCTTGTTTTAACATAGACTCAAGCCCAAAGCATCCGAGCTCTCTCTCATTTTAACCAAACTGTTTAGTATTCGGCGCTGAACCGGAGGGCACACAACAGCAGGCACTTCGGCAGCTCTCGCTGCACAGCTTTCTAGCAGAAGGCGGCTTGCCCTGAGTCAGCCTGGCTGATTTTCAGAAATTTAAACCAAGCATCGCTCCCTCAGACACCGACTGGTAGAAATGGCTTAAGAACCAGGTTATGGCAATCCCGGGTGAAAGCCCAGATGAAGCCAAAGGAACACACACACCCCGCCCCCCCCCCCCCCCCCCCCCCCCAAACCCCGTGATTTTAACATGCCTGGGGTTATGTTCTTCACATTAGTATGAAAAGAATAATTTCAACACGTAGATGTAAATAGTAAATACAGGGATGGCTTTTTTTGTGTCCTCCTTTAAAGCATTTGAAATGATGCCGCACATACACAGATGGGCACTCCCTCCCTGCTGCACCTGCACCCAGCAAACCCCGGCAGAGGGTCAGCAATCAGCACGAGAACAGACCGGTACAAAGTGACCATCGTTCACAGAACCGCAGGCGTCAGGCCAGAAGCAAACAGTGCCAGCAGTGCAGAGCAACAGGCGAGTCCAACCCTGCTCCCTGGAGAGACCCTTGGCTAAAAGGGCTTTAGATGCCTTGCGATAACATTTGCTTTATCGGTGTGTCATGACTGCCATTGCTGGTGCGCCAGGGGAGGGGTGAATTCACACCGACGGCACCGCCGGCAGGACCGCGCCTTCAGAGACCTGCTGCAAACTGGCCATCGGTGGATGCACACACAGAAAACCGGCCACGTTTCTCAAACACCCGTAAGGACTTGAAGTAAAAACAAACTTAATATACACGTGTTGATCGCTGGCTGACAGAGATGCTGCCCCGTGATGCAATAGCTTACGTATATCGGGCAGCGTTTGATCTTAATCTAGCGAGGAGAAAACTCAGCGTACCTCCTGCTGCTTCAGCTAACCCGGGTTGTCTATCCGAAACACAGACGAGCCAGTGGCAGCTCTTTCCATTTAGCACTGATGGCGGCACACAGCACGTGGCACCGCGTGCCCCTGCACGGCGAACTCCATCATCGTAACACACCCCAGTCCGTGCAGATCAGTGAGAGCCCGGCTCCGTTACTGACACTGACAGTGACACCAGCAAACACCCGAGTCCTTCAGAGGCCAACCAGGACACTGCTGTTTTTGAGGAGGGAACCAGCGTTTAGTGCTCCAGCAAAAAAGCTCTTTGTGCAGAGCACCAGGTCCCCACAAGTGCAGCCATCAGCTCCTGGAAGGGTCTCCAGCCTCACCTCAACGGTTGAACTGGAGCATTTTGTGTGCATCAGTGCACAATGACACACTCTCCAAACTCATGAGAAATGCCTTAAACTGATGCGTTTTCATGAAAGATGCATCTCTGCTTTCCTCCTCACATGCCCTTGGACACGGCGCTGACCGCACCCCAGCGCAGCTACCTCTGAGCACTCTTCTAGAGGGACCAGATACTGCTCAAGCCACCTCTTTTTAGCTTAAACTCTATCATAACCTTTTTTTTTTTCTAATTAAGTTTACAAATTCACATAACATGAGCCAAGTAAGTGTTTATGCAAGAACCGAGACCCCGCATGAACATCCATGAAGGTGGTGTGGTACTTCTCATGCAGCATTGCCGTGAAGCCGAGCATCCACAGTGGCGGCCACGGGTGCCACTGCCCTGCAAAGCCACACGTGAGCGTGGAAGGGGATTGATTCGGTGCACATCACGCAGCAGAGCCATGACAATCCGGTGCATTATTCAGCAGCGCCTGTGATGCCTTTCCGTTTAATCCATGTGAAAATTGGATTTATGGTATAGGAGTAAGAGCTATCTGAACATGGCCCATAAAACTGGAAGAATCATATTTTTCTCTTCAGCAAGCAACTTTTAACAGCTCTGCTGGGTGCTTATTTGCAGTCACCAGGCAAAAATTTTCTCTCTGCTGTTTACGACCCTTTTACTCATTTCTGTGACAGAGGGGGGTGGTTTGGAGTATGGTGCCAGTGATGCTCTAGTTACTGGGTGTTATTTGCTCCAGGGACTCTTTTGATATGTAGTTCTCTGCTGTACTAATGTTCCCATTAGTCTTGATTGCCTCTGCAGGGGGTGGTAAAGACTTCTGTAACAAAGTGCCTAGGAAAATCCTTCAGCCTTTGATATTTCCTCTGTAACATTTTCCTCATCTTTCACAAGATACCAGTTTACTTTGAAGTTGTTTCCAGTTCTGTTTCTGTCACTGCTTTATACTTCCACTGGGAAGCTGGACGTTCCTCGGGGTGGGGAGCAGAGAGGCACCAAACAGCCTCCCTTTCTGTGTTCCTCCCTCGGTCCTGATCTCCTGAGTAAAGCTGCTGGTTATTGAAACCGTACGGTCTGAAACCACGCGGTAGTAAAACACAGGCATCAAATGCTGTGAGGGATTGCTCTACGTTGCTGCAAGGAAAAATGAAGAGCAAGAACATATATGTGGAAAATCATATACCTAAAACATCCCTGTGAGAAGATGGCTGGGGACTGAAGCTGTTCAACAGCCATAAAGCATAGTGGAAGGTCAAACAAAACATAAAATAAAACGAGCTGGAGGTTGGCCTGACCTATTCAGAAGTCCAGGTGTTTACTCATACCTTGGAAGCATGGTGGGCTTAGGAGGCTGAGCTGGAATGAATGGAGATTTCCGGGTGAAATTTCATACGTTTCCTGACTGAAATAATAAAAGTGGGTTTTTTTGTCTAGGAAATAATGCAGGGTTTGAAATGTAAAAGTGAAAATGAGGAGCTAAGGGATCTTCTCACACCTCTGCTACCTGGAGAGAACAGCCCCTTTGAAAAGGGCTTTATATCCCCTGCAATAACCTTTGCTTTATAGCATGTCCTAACTGCTGCAATTTCCATCGAGATTAGCAATAGAAAGTATATTTAAAAGAACCCAATAAGTAAAGAGAACTTAAATGAACTTTTTTAACTTTGACGACTACTGTGAAAGCCTGGGAGAGTTCAGAGATGCTTCAGAGAAGCTGTAAGGAGGCTTCTCCTGCTTTGTCCCCCCTCCTTGCAGCACTAAACCACGCCAGGGGCGTCACTCCGGGTTGACCTTTCCCAGTCTGTAAGGCTCCAGCTGAACTGTGATTTGGGTGCTTTTCTGTAACATCAATTCACGGAGCCAGACACCAATTTGCCGTCATTACCAGCAGTTCCTTTGGCTCAGAGACCACTCACATTACTTCCCATTACAGCCCAGCCTCGAAAATACGAAGCGAGGGCAAGAGCAGAGCTGAAACAACCACAGCAAAGGCACAGCAGCAGCACTGTGCAAACACAGCGGAGTGCTCCGAAACACAACTGAGCAGGGCGTCGTCCCCATGTTCGGGGGTTTACAGGTAACCCAGGGGCTACTCAGCCTCCAGCTGCTTCACCCCACCAGCTGCAAGGAGCCCCGTCTCTCCACCACCACGTACCTTTCCGTGCTGGGATGACACCTCTTGTCACTGGAGTCACCTACGTGTGAGAGAGGACCCAGATAGCTGCGGAGGGGTGACCGAGCTGCACTTGGCTGCAGGATCAGCCCATGGGGGGGGTCCCAGGGAGAGAAGGGGCTTTTCCCGCACGCATCTCCCATGCGGTGGTTTTTGTGCATTTGGAGGATGCAGATAAGAAGGGCATCGAATTTGAATGTTATGCTAATAAGAACATCTGTGTACTTAAATCAGCGCTGAGCAGCTGGTGCATTTACAACAGCCCCCAGCATGTCTAAACACTCTGTAAATACAGAGTTAATATCTCCCGAGATCAATTTATCATTAATAAGTTATAAAAACAGGATGTGATGCACACTGAAATAAAAATAGTGTGAAGAAAGCCTGTTCTTTATTTCCATTTTCTCCCTCCTGAAATTTAGAGGAGTGTTTCTGGTGTGACCGATGTGTTCAGAGAAAGCAATTGCTGCAGTTAAGATGTATTAGGCTGCAGTCCAAGCAATAGCTTCAAATGTATATTCCAATATATTTCGTACTACGTTGGGCGTATTAGGACTTGATTGTAATTCACATAACAACAACTTTCACGATTAAAAACGTGTATTTAAAACTGGCAGTCACTGACATTTTAATAAGGATTGAACTAAAGATTTCCGTAAGTTCTGGGGGACTACTACCATCCATCAGCCGATGTCATTCTGATGAGAAATTGTTGTTAATGATCACAGGAAATAAGTTCAAATTGAACCCACATGTGTCCTGAATGTGTCGTCCATCCCCATCACAAGCAGATGCGGGTGCTGGAGGACAGACCTGGGCAGGGAGGATAACAGGTCCTTGCCTGCTTCTCCGTGCCTCGGACTGCCCCTGGGGTCACAACATCCGACACTCTCAGGAGGAACTCTGAAAATGAAAAATGCACGTTTACATCACATTTTCTCCAAATCTGGAGGGATCATGGGATCCTGAAATCCCAAACCGCCTGGAAAGGGCTGAAGAGAGAGGACAGAGCTCAGCTGCCTGTGGTTATCACCATCTCAGCTCTCCGGCGTGGACTCCACCATCTGAACTTATTTTGCACTCTTTGGGACCCCACTTACTAAGTCATAAAAATTAAAGACAGCTACTATGCCGAAATGGATCCCTTTTGCTTTCACATAATGGGCTGTGAACAGGCATTGGCCATATATATCCTGTACTCCACTTCTTAAGCCTCCTGGATCCACAGACTGGTGACTGCTTCACTAAACAGGTAATTTACGGCCCCTGTAAGCTCAGAGAACTGGTATAACTCAGGGTACTGGGCAGGTGTGAGGTGGCAGTTTGATCGATGCTATGTGCGTCTGTACCATTAAGATATTCCTCTGCATATTTGGAGGCTGTTAGTTCGGGTTTTATCTCCTGCTCCTCTCTTCCCGGAACACTTTTATCTTGCTCCAGTAATTGCCAGCAAAACTCACAAACGGTAAAGGACAGGAGTAACACTTATCAGCGACGGTGCGCCCCCCGCACTCCTCTCCACTGTCATGTGGGTCACAGCCTGAAAGCTGGGCACCACTGTCACAGCCAAAGGCAGCCACGGGAGTCCTTGTCCCACGGGGTTTGGTGCACTGGAGACACGCCTGGGGAAGGGCTCCCAGAGAGAGGATCGTGGTTTATTTATTATGGTCTTATTGCAGTCCTAAGCCATGTTTGCACGGTCTTCTGCTATAAAAGGCTAACGCACACGATGGTTTGTAATTTTGTCTAGCCTCACCCTGTTTGGAACAGGAGAAACGATTCGTAAAATACGCCAAAGCCCATTAGGTTGGCTCATGATCTTCAACAGTCTCACATAAGAAACTCTGGAGCGAGACTGAAAGCCTCCAGAGCATACTGATCGATTGTGCAGCCCCACAGCCCGGTCCTGCCTTTGCCCTGATTGCCTGCGCCCGCCGCAGAGCTGCGGAGGCTCTGCTTTGTCTGGAGCAACCTCTGTATCGGGGCGACACAAACGCACTCTGCTATTTGCCTGATCGATGGTTTTCCGCTCACCCACCGCGTGAACAGCACTCTCACCTGGCAGAACTCCTGCAAGTGCTGACACCGCCGTCCGGGGCAATCTTCTCGCAGCAGCCCATTTGATTACTTTCCTGGAGAACACTGTCCTGCCGGCTGGCCTGGCTGGGGACACGACCCCAAGTTGGTCTGCTCGGTTACCCCTGTCCCAGGGCCCTCGTTGGGATTATAGCTAATTGAAGTCTCCAGGCTAACTTGTTCCTTAATATCCTGTGTGAAATGTGAAAAGCTGCGTTAAACTTAACACGGGGGGAGAACGTTTGCTCTTTGACACGCGCTATCCCAACCCTTCCCTCAGCACCAACACGCCCAAGGCACGGACCTTGCAAAATCCTTCCTTGGATTTGCTGTATTCCAGAGGAATTTTTAATTGGAAATTGTCGGGTTTTTCCTAGATATGTGAAAAAGAGAATAAATAATGTTCTAGAAATGCAGGACTTGAGCAGAAGCTTTGAGTCTTAATAATGCTGCAAAAATTTAAATGTTCACCAAAAAGACTTTTTTGGGCCATACGGGAGCAGAAATTCAGGGCAGCCAGCACGGAACTTGCCAGAGCACGACTGCCAGACGTAAAAGACAGGATTTCATCACAACTCTGCCATGATAGAAAGGAAAACAGGTTTTAGGAGAGCCAGCCAGCAGGTGCTGAAACTCAGAGTCTTCAGAGGGTGTTGATCACAACATCACGGTACGTTTGCAAAAGGGCCGGTACCATAAAGCCCCTGTCACCAGAAGCAGAGTTAGGGTGAGGTCTGGAAGGCGGCTCACCTCCGTCTGCTCCCAAGCCGACCAGAGCCAGCACCGCAGAACTAATCATGACCCCGACTGGTAAGGATGGAGCCAAGCAGAAACGAAAAACCACTGCGACAGAGATTTCTCCTGAAGACTTTGAAAGATGGGCTCTGGTTGTGGCTGAGTCTGGGGAGCACAGGTCTACAGGTACGTCAGAGAAAGGTCAGGTGAGGGGGTTACAGGGAAAGGCACCAACGGCAGAACCGTTCACGGCAAACCTGAAGATGCATTTGCAAACGCGCCAGTCAGAGCCATCGCTGCCAGGGTGAGGTGGCAGTCACCGAGATCTGATTGCTGAAAAGGCAAAATGAAGTCTTTTCCCTCACTACAGATACTGTGCCCCAGCCCAGATGTTGCTGCAGTTGTGCTGAGATGGCTTTGATCAGGCTGGCAGGTCTCCCGATATCCCCCAGCTCCAGCAGCTCTCACCCAGCTGCAAACGGGACTAGGACACACGCAACTGGCTTGAAGATGGTGCCCGCAGGTCCGTACACGTGCCGTCACGTCCAGGGGCTCGTCTGCAGCCATAGAAATACACGGGTTTAACGAGCGAGGCAATTCTCAAGGTGATCACACTCGCCCACGGTTCAGAAAGGACAAACCAGCCTTACCCGATGAAGGGAAGGAAATCAGGTGCCCAAGGGACACCCCTGCGAAATATTAAAAGATCCATCAACTCCTAAGCAGCACTTACCAGGGCAACAGCTCTTGGTGGGTGCAGCGACTTGATCAGGAAACGGGAAGAGCTGGTGCGTTGACACCGGGTTATTTACACACTTACTACAGGAACGTTTGTCAATAACTCCTTGGAGAGAAGAGGAACCGAAGTGGGCTCGAGCCCAGCCTGGGTCCTGCCTCTGATCCGTGTCTTTCAGCACCCGCTTCAGTTCTTGCAGAACTTTTTAATTGCTGTGAGAGCGAAACAAGGAAGAACACTGGAGATAAGCTATGTATGAATTGTCACTGCTGCTCCCTTCCAGATCACCTGGAAAACAGCTCTGCCTGGCAGAGAAATGAAGATAGCGCTGCTGCAGAAGCTAAAGGGACCCGCTCGTAGAAATCCGTCAAACGCAGAAGGGCTACTGGAGAACGGAAATGCTAAGTGCTCTCGATGCTCTAATCCAGTAATTCCATTCCTCCTGGCTCTTCCAATCGATTTTTCCATGGAAGGGGGAATTCCCACATCCCACCTCCTTCTGAATGCTGTGAGAATGATGTCTGAATTTCCTTACCCACCTCCTGCCTTGTGTCCCACTCCAGTGCCCTTGTGATTCTGGGGCTATTCTCTTCCACTCATTTTATATTAATCATGATCATCTCTTTCCTTCCTATTTTAAACCTAATCTGTTTAAAGCTGTTTAAGTTCATACAACTCTATAACAACCTCTTCGTTGCTGCTCTGCAGACACCGTGGTGCAGCCTGGGCATTGGTAGGTGCTTTGGGAATACAGGCACTGCCCTTATGGGTGAGTTTTTATCGGACCGTTGATGCGCTCTTGCAGACAAATCATTCCTGCACACAGTACCGTCTTTCCTCCCCAGCACATGATGTGCTTGGTTTGGACCCCAAAATGTTCTGATCTACTCTCTCTATTCAGCCAAGGGAGTTATTTATTTGAAACTCTTTGTTCAGAGATTTTGGAAGAGTTAACTGAGCTCTTTACAGTAAATGTCACTGTAATTCCAGATGCTTTATTTGGTTTTACACTGAGGTAAGAAAGAACAGCTGCACTTGTACAGGAAATATTCTTCCCTTTTTCTCCTTTTTCCTGAGAGAATAAACTGATTAAGAGAAACCTTCATCTGTTACCTTTCTTTCCATCCAGGATTGACAGCAATTTAATTTTTTAAGGTTTCTTAAATTATTTTAGAATGTGGGAGGGCTAAATTTGGATTTACTTCCTTTGGATGTTTTTCAGGCCAGTGTTCACAGGGCACTACAGGAAGGTTCTCCTCCTTGCTCAGGATTCTGCCTGTCACTTAGCCAGAGGGTTTCAGGAGGGTCCCTCAACTCATTCAACTTGTTTAATCCTGAAGGCAGAGCAGGGACCACGTGCTGCCCTTCCCAGAGGAGAAGCGATGCTGATGGGCTCCCTGTCTTTCCTCGCAGTGCTGCAGAGAGGACCCTGCGCGTGGCTGCGCGGGTGGGGAGCTCGTGCTGGAGGTGTAAAAGCTGCATTCAGTCTTCCCTGCTCCGCAGTTGCTCAGTGAGCAGGCTGCTGGGCAAGCGGGTGGAGAGAGGCGTGGGCGTCGCGGTGCTCGGTGCCCACGGGCATCATGCCAGCCTCGTGTCTGCCTGGCAAACAGGACTGCGAGCTGCTGGCAACCATGCCCCAAACTGAAAAATCCATTCTTCTACAACCTCAATTGCAAGAGGAGAATAAGAATGATCCAGATTCAAGTGTTTACGTTTGGTACACTTTTTCTCATTAATACAGATGGTCGTTGGATGGTTCTGGGAAGGAGAAATACGGTTACGAGAGCCCCCAACAGGTACAGTACTGCTGATACTGCAAGAGCAGGAATTCTTCCAAGAGCTGTGTAAGTGAATGGTGGGAAATCAGCCTTTTCCCGGCAAGCTGTGAGTGTGTGAATAAGCATGAGAAGTGTAATTATTTTCTCCTAGCAATATGAATAGGACACTTGCCCTGCCAAAAGAAAGTAAAATTTCTTGATGTATTGGGATGCCATATACTGAAACATTGTGGTGTATTAAATCACATTTAGTCTTTATTCTGTCTATCAGCTGAGCAGCGCAGCATGAGGTAATCTTCTTGATTTTGTGCATTTCCTTAATCCTATTTGTAGAAGATCTTATCGAATGTTCAGCCCTCCATTAAAAGAACAGGCTAAAGCTGTCATGAGGTAGATATCAAATAAAAGAGATTGGCTCAAGTGATCAATTAAAACCGACTACAAAATTAAAAGTTGGGTTTTTTTGCAATGCACCATACAGTTTCCTGCCCAATTGTACTTCAATCCTTTCCTTTACACACTATTTCTGCTGGAGACGTAAAAGGGTCTGCGAGGTTAGGGGGTGGTTTACCTTGACAGCAGATGGGAAAGAGTCCAAAGCCCCCGGACGGTGACCTTGCCCTTACCCCTTCTGTCGGCAGGACATCTCCGGGCTGCTTCTCAGTAACATCTGGCTGAACTTGTTTCCATGCCCCTGGAGAGCGTCCAGGATGGCAGCAAGCTCCTGGGGACGGGCCCTGGCAGGCTGCTGTGATCCGAGGCACCGTCTGCCCTAGGAAGAAAATGGTTAATCAAAAATCACAGCCTGTGCTCCACAACGGTTTTGCTTGACCAGAAGACTTGACTCAAATAACAATGAAAAATAACAAAAAACCATAAAGTTTTCTAATCCTTGTGAGGTATAAAACAAACCCCAGTTCATAAAATGATTCAACTTTTGGTAAAATAAACCAAAAAAAGATTGCTAACAGCTCTTTTGTGAGAGAACCGTTATTTTACCTGAGTTTAGCGCAGTCATTCCACAAGAGTTAAGCTTAGGACCTTATTTGCATGGTGCCCATCAGGAAATGTTTTTGTGTTATATCACTGACCATTCAGTTATTTCTTGCCCTTCCTAGGAGTCACTTACAGCTCTGGGCACCAACGTCAGCCAACAGCCATCTGCTGCAATCACCGAGACGGTTAAATCTAGAGACAAAGAGTGCGTAGAGGAAACAAAATCATTACATGTACGAATAACAGAGAGTCACTAACCCTCTAATTTATCTGCTCCAGAAAAATGCCGTGCAGGCTGCAAAGCGAGATAATGCTCCCTGCCCCGGAGCAGATAGTGCTGGGTGGCAGCTCGTCCTTTTCTGGGAGAAGCCACGATGAACAAGAATCCAACTGGTGAGTTATTTGGAAAACGCTGGTACAATTGTCTGGAGCTGAAAGAAAACAGCGCTTTTCCAGCTTTCCCCAGTGGCATTTCGGATGCTTGTGATTCTTTTCTGCTTCTGAGGAATTCTGTGCTTTGCCAACTGTCACTGACACCCCTTGCACAGCGGCTGTTGCGGCACCTGCTTTACATTTGGATTCTTGGCACAAGGGAAGAAGCGCTGCTTATTGTCACTTGTCCTCGCTTCCCACTATTGTGATATCGTGCTTATTACAAGAGTGATTTACATTTTCAATGCTGTAACTGAAAAACAGAAGCTACACACTAAATGCCGACCAACGAGTAACGGTGTCACCTGCTCGTCTTGACCTTTGTTTATCCTCAGCATCAATCCTGCATCTTTTCTGCCCCAGCAGCCAGCAGCTCCTGCTGGTCCACCTTAGCACACCGCTTTAAGGAGGAAAGAACGAGGAAGAAGTACCCACGGTTACGTACAGTGTAACCCAGTTTAAGGATAGGAAAACACCAGGCGGGGCACAGCAGGCTCGCCCTGCCCCACCTCCTTCGCAAAACCAGATGGGTTTCTGAAGTTCAGTGGCAGGAACCAACTGATGCCAGTGCAGACCCAGCTGATGCCAGTGCAGACCCAGCTGATGACCAGCCACCATGCACTGACAATTTATAGTGTGGAGATACCCCTGCATAAATCCCGCTCAGGTCGGTAATCCCACCTCTCACATCCCAAGCCAGCCTCTTTCACACGAGCAGATGAAACGAGACTTTGGAGATTGCTTTGCTCTGCAGTACTTGGGCAAATGCCCAGCTTGAGACACTGCCCAGCCCCGCCTCTGCCCAAACCCTCCTCCGCCCAAGCACCCTCATTCTGTTCGCTGATAAGTTCACTGCGCTTTTAAGGTTCTCAGATTTAACTCCATCGCGTTCCCAGGGGCTGGCAGGAAAGAACAGAAATACGGAAATCCATCACTCGATGAGAGACAGGCTTGAACGAGCGCCAGGACTAACACTCCCCAGTTCTGGGCAGGGTGTATTGCAACACCTCTTGGAAAGGCACCTTTTTGCCAGCTGTTTCCAGGTCTGTTTTTCCCAGCAGTGCCTTCAGAAGGCTCACGCACCTCCCCGCGGCACGCAGGGCATTCCTGAGCAGAGCCAAAGCTCTCCGAAGGAGCCTCGGAGAGGATTGCCATCCCCACCGCCGCAGCGGGAACAGCCTCTGTGTCCTGGGGCAGCAGCGGCTCCGGTGACCGGCGACCGCTCAGCCCAGTTAAACCTTTAAAACATCTTTTTGCCCTTCATGGACTTTGGGTGTTCCCCCTCCCTCCTCACAGCCGACTCCATTTTCCGACGGTTGAACTGGACTCAGTAACCCAAGAATAACTGAGGGCAGCAGGTAACAGCTCGTTACCCCGGACTGCGGGTTCCCTGAGCAGCCCCAGTTAGAACTCAAACGTTTCAGACAGCGCCTCCGGCTAAACCACGTAGAAATGGACAGGTCAGCCTTTGGAAAGCAGGACCGAACGCCCAACATTTCTGCTCTCCCTTTCGCTCCTGTGCCAGCCACTTCTTTGATTGACTCGCAATAGCACTAAATACAACTTAAAATGCTCTACTGTTTATTTAATCTAGAATCTTCAACCTCTGGTTCGATTTTTAATCACCCGATTACTGAAACAGGCAGTTCATACTCATACCAAAATGATTTTTTCCATCTGATTTAAGTTGTATCTTTGAGAGGTTATTTTCAGTCTTAATTAAAATCTATACACCAAAACTACTGTTTTCCCACTAAAAGCAACATAAATGTCAACACAGTAGTAGCAGCCCCAACCTTTCCAGCGCCCTGCTGGACAGATTGATTCACATAAGCCAGTTTAAGAATAATTTAATTCACCATCAGAATGGGAACGACCTCTGACCGAAACCCCTCTGAGTGCAGCGTGGAAGCGCAGCAGCGGCCACCAAGGCCATGGCTTGGCATGGGGTGGTGGTTCTCCCCACTGCCCGCTCTCATGCTGGGTACCTTCAGGCTTGTGCAACTGTCCCATCCGCTGCCTTGGGCCTTGCCCCACGGGATGGGTGCGTGTAGGGTGTCTTAACGCCAACACGAGAGGAAGATGCGTCTCGTGCGGGGCCTTGAGCACGTCCAGCCACCCCCGTGTGCAGGAGCCACGTTCTCCAGCCACACAGCCTCACCACAGCAGCAGACCCAGAAATAAAACTGCAGCTAGATCACCTTTGCTTGAACTCAACAGACTCACCAGAAACCCAGTCTGAACAAAAAGCGCGTCTTCTAACTCACCACGAAGATGGAAGAAGGTCCGCAGAGGAAAGCTGTGGCACCTGCCAGGGTCTGAGGCAGGGTACTGGGAAGCACTGGGTGCTGGAGTTAGTTCCCACTCATCTCAGGCGCTCAGTCAGTGCTTTTCATCCCGACCCTCGGAGAAAAGCAAAGGAATGTGATCAATGCAAGCACGCTGCTTTGTTTGCAGCTGACCAGAATAAACTGTGGTGGTAGCTCAGAAAACCAGCCAGAATAATTACCTGGATCAAGAAGAGATAGCTGGAACCGCTTTTAAACCTTCTACCCCCTGCCACTTTGTTCTTCAGAAAGAAAATCACGTGGCCACACAGAGAAGACAGGCACAAGTTACACTGGGAGAAATTTCATCTAAATTTAAGAAATTTTTTTCTGTGAGAACAATTAGTCACTGGAACAACCTCCCCAGGGACATGGTAGAGTGCCCAGCTGGAGGTTTTCAAGAGGTGGCTGGACATGGTACTAGATAATCTCATCTGCCTCCACTTCCCACAAACGGTCGAACCAGATGGTCTTCTGAGGTCCCTTCCAACCTGGGCTGTTCCACCCGATTCTAAATCCAATCCCGAACTTTGTGCTTTTTCAGGAAAACAAAACCAGAGAGAGCGGCAGAATCAATAGCTAAATAAGAAACAGCTCAGATCATTAGTTTTAATATTTTACTCATTGACAAAACATATTGACTTTCATTGATGTTCTATAATATGTATTTAAAGAGCAGATGATGCTTTACAGAAATATTTCGAGTCCATTAAGAAAAAGAACAATTCCACCCATGACAGAAAATCTATTTTTGTTTGCCATCATTTTTTATTAGGAGGAGCATTCGCATCAAAAAATGATGCGTCAAAAGGCTGATCTCCTTTCTGAGCTCACAATTTGTGGACTTACGGAACAGTACTGCAGAACTCAATTGCAAATAATAGAATTTTTGCAGAATTATTGATCGCCTTTATAGAATTTAATCAAAAGTTACATTTGTGCTACAGGATTCACAGCTAGCTAAAGACGATCATTTTTATACCGGATTTTATATGTTTTTGAAAAAAATCTGGAAAATACTATTGTGTTTCCTTTGAATTCCATAAGTTTCATCCCACAATAAATGATGTGGTACTGATCACGAAACGCCTACAGAAATAGGACGGTTTAGGCAATGTTGTGCTGGTGCTTTAGTTCTGTAAGTGCTATACCAGCCATCCGTCGGAGCTGCGTGGGCAGCCACTTATCCCCCACCAGCATGCGCCGATTCCCGTCCATCGTGGGAGTCTGACCGAGCAATATGTTCAGGTAAAACTTTCAGAAAACATTTAGGGTTTAAAAAGAGGTTTCAGGACTCCACCCACATTTTCAAATTAATTTTCAAATTAATTCGGAGATAAAGTTAGTTACTAAGAGTAACTGAGCACTTAGAGTGCCTGAATTTTTATAATAGCTGATTATTGTCTCTTCCCTTACCTGGAGGACAAGGGGTGATGGTTTTAAACTGAAAGAGGGGAGATTTAGATTAGACACTAGGAGGAAGTTCTTCCCTGCGAGAGTGGTGAGACCGTGGCCCAGGTTGCCCAGAAAAGCTGTGGATGCCCCACCCCGGCAGTGTCCAAGGCCAGGTTGGACGGGGCTCTAAGTGACCTGGTCCAGTGGAAGGTGTCCCTGCCCGTGGCAGGGGGTTGGACTAGATGATCTTTAAGGCCCCTTCCAACCCAACCCTTTCCATGATTCATGTTTTTTAACTAAGGTCATTCTGACATTGCCTACCAGACAATTTGGTCTGGTAGAGCTCTTTAAAGCTCAAATTTTTAAGCAGAGTAGTGCCTCAATGCTCACAGTGTCTACCACGTTGGACATCACATTCTCAGTGGAAGCCCCAAACCACAGAGCCTGACCACAAGGCTGGACCATATCCACTCCTTTCTCCAAAGCGGGTGGAAGGACATCCCCTCCACCCCTGAGGTGGAGAAGCAGCATTGGGAGCTGCTTCTCATGATCCTGCACCCCTGGCCCCACGCTCCAGCAGCACTGGAGAGGAAAACCCCAGCAGAAAACACGGCCCCTGTCATCTAGCTGCATTCCATTAAATAACCAGATATGCCCGAGATCAGGCTCCTCCGATCTATCCCATTATGGATTAAGTGGAGTCACTGAAGAATCATTAAGACCGTTTTGCTGTCACATCACCTGCAAAAGACTAAATGATTTACCAGAGCGCCCTCCCCTCTGCGGAGGCTGGACCTGGTTCACTTTTGTGATGTATTGAAGTCCCTATGATCACCCACTGAAATCAAAATTCAAGCTGAACTCCTCATTTCCCATTGGAATCTTAAATCAGGGCTTTTCATTACAGATCGATTTTCAAGTGTCATCTTCCAAACAGGCATTTTGGTTTAAAAACTGGAAACATAAAGATGACTTAAATCCGAATGCCAACCCAAAACGAAATAAACCATTTTCTCCAATAGATCTTATGATTTTCTTTCATTCCCAACACTGAAATTTGAGTTCCAGCATATATCAAAACAGCTTTGAAATGCTGACTTGGAAGAAACATTTTTGTTCTGAATCGAGTCACTGGAGGCCTAATATTCAGAATACTAAATTAATACAGCCACTGTCATTGGTATAATGGTCTTATTTACTTGGTAGCAGAAAGAGCAAACATTAAGAAAAACAGAATTAATCAAGTACTACCTCTGAAAACCAAGCACCGAGCAGAGGTGCAGCTGTGCGAGCTGCTATTCCTTGTGCAGCTCTTCCCTGCTTGTGTGGAGAGAAGGAATAAAGCAATTGCATCGCGTCTATATCCTATCGTGCTGTTCAGACCTAGATAATTGACGCTGCTACACATGAAATGCTATTTATTGGTTAAACACCAGTGTGTGTGAACTGGCACACTCAGCCGTATTGCGGATCCGTGTACACAGACATATGGGAACGTGCAGCAAGCGCCATGTGAATCAGCTGAACGTGGAAGCCGCGAAGGAATTCCTGCACACGAAGGCAGAGAGCGATTAACAGAGAGACAGACGAGAAACGCTTCAGAGTTTAAAATCAACGCCCGGAACGTCCACCCAAAGGAAGAGCCTCCTAGAACCAGCGTAACCAGCGCTTCGTGTCAGCAGCGCTCCGCCTTTGCCCCCCGGCCAATCCAGTTTAAAACACACCTCGACCATCTGGTTTTGTTGAGCACTTCTTGGTTTTATCCACACCCAAACCACTACGCGATACGGCTTTTCCTTCAGTGCAAACTCTGTAAAGCGGAGAAAAGAACAACAGCCGTTAAAGAAACGGGGTCCCTAGTCCCGCTGCCCCGACGCCTGCAGCAGGCTGCTGGTTGTGGAAGAGCTCGCCTCACCAGAACACCTTCAAAGGCACGTTCCAGCGACCGGCTGAAGCACTATCACAGTTCATTACGTAAAACACAATTTCTAGGGGTACGTGGACCCACAAGGATACACACCGCTACGACTGCCAGGTACCTCTAAACCGAGCAATATTGCCCGGGCACTGACCCCTGCTGAGGAACTGCCTCTGGCGAAAACGCGCAGCGCTTCCCTCTGTCCAGGGTATTCGGTCAGAGACCAGGGCAGAGCTGTTTGCAAAGAACGTGAGTTCTTATGTTTCACAACGGACTAATGACAACAAAGTGCTGTGCATTTTAGACTTCATAAAACCTCCTTTAAAGGGACACCTGCAGATGCTCTGATGGGAGGAGAAAGGACAATAAAACCTAAAAAAATGGGAGAATGGTGAAGAGCGAACGGTTCCCTATGGGGTGGCTGGGACGGCAGGTGAAACAGCAGCCCATCGCACAGGTAGTTTCACTGCGACCCTTGGCGCGGATATCGCCGCAGGGGTAAGAACACAGCCCTGCTCTGCCAGCAGCTGCACAGAGGCACCCGCCCTGTCCCGGGGCGTTTCTCCCTGGACAGTGACAGTGCTAGCCGCCACTCCGAATCTCATAGGCTCATCCCCAAGTCACCACCACCTTCGGGATAAAATACCACGTGCTCCAGTAAAATGAGTGGCTACTATGCAAACACAAACCCATAGGTCCCTGTGTTCTATTACCACTGAGAATAACGTATTATTATCCAATAGATAAAGTTCAGAACTATCAAAATCTTAAGGATTCATTCTACTGGCAAAATGCAGTGCCATCAAAGTCCTGGAACTGATAATTCCAGCGGTGCCCGGGACTGACACTTCATCATGCAGCAATTGCATTTGCTGAGCCCTGGCTCGGCGCCTTTTGACTCTGAGCAGTTATTCTGTGTCTGGATTTCACTGAAATCCACGTAGTGTTGCAGCTGGGAACCCGCTCGAAGGCTCCAATAACTGTTTTAGCATCTTCCCTTTAACCGAGGGAAGGTAAAGATGAATTCCAGATCCCCAGCGCTTTTCTAACAGACACACAGGGACAGGAGATGATGACATGAGCTCTCTGCTTGTCAGTGCAGGAGGTTTTTAAGCTGACGGTATTGCTCTTTTGGGCCACTCTCCATGTCCAGGCAAGACCAAAAGTGTCCCCGAAGTCCCGTTACCCAGGTTTCTCCCCCGGGAAGCCCCAGAGCCGGAGTGCCACCATTCCCCAAGACAGAGCCGGTGTCCTCGGGGACGCATCATCAGATCTGAGGGAAAGCAACACTGTTCTGGCAGTCAGGGCCAGCTCTCCTCCGAACCTGGGGGACTGGGGGAACGCTAGCACTGCCATCATCACACTGACACCCCTGGAGCAGCTCTTAGCTTGTGCTCGGGTAAAGCTAGAGGAAAATAAAAGCCAGTTAACAGAGTCTGTGAGAGTTAATGTTGGGACCCGGACCTTTGGTGGAGTTTTTCCTTTCTTTCAGGTGAGCTGTGGTCTATTATTTTCTAGTTTGGAGAATACTGATGTATCAGAACTCTGTAAATTCTGGGATTAACAAATAGGAAAATCAATCTGGTTAATGGAAGAGTCCTTCCCCCCACCAGTTTCAATAGGGGATACAAATACTTACAGAGGAAGGGTGATGTCTGAAGGGCGTCTGTCTCCTTATCCACGTGGCACCAGTGCAATGGGGGCCGAGGACCGGCCCTGGCGCAGGCGCTACGGTAAAGCCCCAGCCCCGCTGCCCCTTCTCTGGGGCAGGCTGACAATTGATGTGTATCCACGGTCTGCACTGTGGTTTTGGGTGCTACTGTCAGCCTTTGGGGGCCTCAGATAAGAGCGATAGCCTGGTGCTACCTGTCAGAGGGTGTCACACCCCTTCAGTGTGCCCGACCTGATGTGCTGGGCACGGCTGTTGGAGACGGCTGCAGCTGGCAGGTGCTTTGGTGAAGCACAGCCCATTTCCTTACTGGTTTTCACACTCCTGCACGTGGTTTTACATGCGGACAACAGGACCTGAGAAGTGCCAAAGGCTCGTGTCGTGGTGTAAAACAATTATGATACTCACTCGGGGAAGGACTGCGCGGTCGCTGCATACCCATGGCAGACACACAGGAAAAACCCCCCAACCAGCATCTCTGAATGTACCAGCCCACGACCGCAGGGCTGCGAATCGCAGTGAAAGTGCTGGATATCCCAGTAAAACCTGTGTTAAAACACTGGGAGCATGGGGCTAGGGGGGATGAGGAGGATGAGGATACCCCCTACAAGGACACAGCAATGACTGTACCTGTCACAGGAGACTTCTGGATTGTCTGGCTTTTCCATTGTCTTTAAGTCAGAACATTTTTTTGCTGTACTTTTTTCCCTCCTCAGTAAACTTAATCGAAACCAGCCCAGAGCAGTAATTAAATCCCATTTCTTCAGTTTCTTTTCCAAAAGATGTGTTTTACAAATGGAGCCTGACTTTGTTTTAAATCATCTCCTAATAGATTTCAGAGGAAATTTAATAATTCTCTTCTATCCTGAAGTGACTCAGTGATGGAAAACAGATGTTAAACACAAAACAAGGACAATTTATTTATCTGCTCTTGCACTCCCTTTGCTTTCATTTGCACGTAAGCTGTTTGGTTAAATGGTGGGATAGGGAGGATGTGAACACTGCTCTCCCCTTGTTCTGCTGATGTAACGACAATGGGAGGATTATTTCTTAATTTTCAGTGTGGTAAGTGGGTAATTATTGTCCAATTAGACTTGCTATTAACCTCTCTGTATCTCATTTTGCCATCCATAAAATGAGAATAACAGCACTTACCACTCTCACTGGATTATTGTGGAGATTTATTAGTTAATGTACATACGGCACGATGAAAATGAAAAGCGCTGCACACTGGCTAGAGCATAATTATTAATAAGAATCGTTGTTAGCATGGCTACAGCTTCGGAGGCTTGAGGTGTGATTTGATGCCTGGCAATAGGGTGGACTCCTTAGGGCTTCTCTTGTGAACCCTTGGTTCTTCAGCTTGAGTAGTCAGACGGAGGATTTAGAAAATGGGGTCTGGTGAAATTAGAAGCTTTACATGCTGGTGAAGATAAATCTCTTCTAAAACTTTATCCAGATTTTATCATACCTTCTCCAGGCAGCTGTTTGTGATGGATAGGGAAGCCCATGACATCCTCTGGAGGACTCGTGGTGATGACAGCAGCATTGCCCAGGCACCACTTGAGACCTCGTCCCTCTCGGTCCTGGAGCCCCGCAGTGCTGGACAAGGTCCAGTTTCCATATCGATTGCTGAACACCCGTGAACCAGACCAGAGGTGGATAATCAATGATGTTTGATCCAAGTGGTTCCCCGCTCAGCTGACTGCTCTTTTTCTCCTACCTGCATCTTACAGCATTGCTGGGGCAGGGACCGAGGCTGAAAAGAGGCCACGAGGACATGGGCAGGAGTGGGGGGTCCAAGGTGGGGCTGGTCAGGTACCCTCCGTGCATGGAGAGCCGCCTGGGACCAAGTTTGCCGCTACTCTCTATGCTGTAACAAATTGAAATAAAAATAATAATAATAAAAAAATCACAGTATTTGGCAAGATCTTGCAGTCAATAATGCAGCCGCTGAACAGGAGGAACTCAGACCCTGAAAGGCAGCTGCCTTTTACGTGCAGCCTCGTGCCGTTTCACTGGTGGAAATCCAGTTACACAGCACTCTTCCTGGGATAGCAGCCGAACCCGGGAGCACAGTCTGGGCTCCGCTTCTGAGATGAGCCGGGAGGCGCTTTCCAGCCTGGAGCAGCCGACAGCGGTGTCTCCGTTGGTGACTGGGACACCAGAACTCCTGAGTCCAGTTGTGCTGCTGGTCTGTCAGGGACTGGCCCGACTGGTCTGCAGAGCACAGTGACGGTTCCCACAGCCAGTCGACACTCCTGTGGTGCGGCACGAGTCTGTTGCTGTCTGAAAGCCATGACTTGATACCCGTCGCGGATAATTTAATTAAAGACTACGCTAACTGATGCATGGGAACACACCAGTAATGAGTGTATTTTATCCACTACGGAACAAACACGCTTTCAGAAATGTTCTTTCTTTAGCTCGTTCCTCATTTAAACACTTGGATGGTTTCCAGCAGCTCACTGTTGCTTCTTCTCCCATCTGTCTCACCAAGAAACACAAACCATCATTCTGCTCATGTGCCTGTGTGTGCATAAACGCACACACACACGCATTCATATACAGACCCCAGACGATGTCCAACCTCCAGCCACACCATCTGACACGTCTCAGGTGTGTGAAAGCACCAGTCAGGCAGACGTCAAGGTACAAGAGCAGGAGAGGGGACGCCTCCCCCCTGACTCCGAGGTTTGCCGATCACATTCCTGGGCTACCTCCCAAAACTGAGGCCACTAATTAAAAGTTCAGTGTCTTATTCCTTCCCACGTACTGTGAAAAGGTGGAATTTCCACCGGCCGCACAAGCACCCAAACAGTATTTTCCTTTGGATAAAACGAGGAAGAATGAGCGTTACCTGGGGTAGGTGTCAGCTCTGCCTAGCGCGAAGAGGATCGATCTGACTGGCACTCCACGATCGCTAACGAAACAAAGCGGTGACAGAATAACTCTCCTTCTGTGGTCGTCCTACCGACAAACCGCTGCTAACACAACCATCTATGGACGCGGAGCCGAAGCAGCACTGCTTCTGCGACACAGGGGATTGATATGGTGACGCATGTAGGTGTAGCAATAATGCGTTAATGAGTTATTGATTTTTTTAATTAAACTTTACTGGTATCATGTTTTCAACCTAAATGAATGCCTCATTAAAATAATTAATAGCATGGCCATAACAAGAACTGTCTGAAATAGCAACTAATCGTAAAGTCCTCCTGTAACACCGCGTAGGCAGAGCCGGAGTCTCAGCGGTGACGTTGTACCTGTCTCCGACGGACGCTGCAAGGATCCAGCACAGCAGAGCTACTGGCACGGGGAGCCCTCCGTTCCCGCAGGGCTGCTGGCGGCCAGCCATCGCTGGGCTCTGCGCTGCTGCTGCTACCATCCTTCTGGGGATGGGTCACAATGCAACCACTAAACAAACAGAAAAAGAAAAGAAAAGAAAGAAATGAACCCAAGCGTGCTATCCAAGGGCCAGACCCCCATCAAAGCCACGCTCCGGAGCTCAGTCGTAGTGGCCTGTAACTGGGCAGATAAACCTTCTCATGGTACCCAAGACCGTTGCTCTAGGATTGTTCTGGCCTTTTCTGTTCTACTCTGCTTTCAAATTCCAGCCCACCACCGTGGAAGCCAGACCGGTGTGAGCCCAGCTGAAACCCAGCCCTGGCGGGATGCCGCACAGTCGACGTGCCCCGCGCTCCCTTCTCCCCCCGTCCTTCCTTCCCCTTCCAGCTCAGAGCAAGCAGTCGTCACTCACACAGCACTGAAATCAAGGACTCTGCTTGTTCTTCGGCTGATCCCTCACGTTCAAAGGGCATCCTTGCTGAACCAATGCGTAGTTAACCCTTCTCCTCCTACACACACCAAACCCAGCCTCAACTTCTGCCACTCGAAAATGGCAGATTAATTTACGAGAGTTCCAGCTTTGCAAATAAGTGCTCAGGACAGAGCACACAGAGCAGGAAACCCGTTTGAAAGCTCGGTATTTCTAAGCACAGCATTTAATTAACCCCTAAATCAAAGTCAGTTGTTACACATAGTGTGAATAATAATAAATAAGAAAAAAATATGTAACTGCGATCATAATTAGAGAGCAACTCCTGAAACTGAGGAGACATTTTCTTTACTGGAATAGAATGTTCAGGTAGAACTTTTTTTTTTAAAGATACATTTTTAAAAAAAAAAAAAAGTCTACTGTTCTCTGAAGGAGGAGGTCTGTTGAAGCTACTGCCCCTGGGTTGGGAATAGTGCTACAGATCTGGTTATTGATGCTCATCAAGCTCTAGCCCTTCCACAGCTTCCACATATTTTAATTCTATCCGAAGCCTCACTGGCTGTTTTTAACCCAAACTGATTTTTATAGTCATAGCTGTCTGCAGCAAACACTTAATATCAGACTCGCCCACAGTTATGACTTTCCATGGCTTTTTCCAAGGTTCGTTCTGACCTTTTTACCCTGGAAGAACAGTGCAATAAGAAATTCTGAATTCCGTTATAAACCGAAGAAAGACATGTCCCAGGTGAGAAGGAGAGCTAGACAGCAGGACTATAGCATAGCTTGCCCCATCTCCTCGGTGAAGACATCTCACCTTTCCCTGCTGTGTGGGGGTGTCTGACCCACTGCAGAACCACCCAATTGCACTGATCAGCTACCGACGGCGCTGGCAGGTGACTTCAGGGGGCAGGGGATAAAACCAAAATATTCTTAGGGGTTCATATAAAGCAGCTTAAAAGCTCTTTTATTTAAACGAGTTGCCACTGCAACATTACATCCCTCTCAGGGAAAACCAAAAATATCGTCTTATTTTAAAACAAGTGCTTCCTTTAGGGCTAATTAAGCTGACAAATAACGCTTCCAAGGACTGAGCAGTGTGACTGAGCGCGGCGCAGGGACGCTGGGACCCTGGAGAGGAGCAATTGCTGTTGTGCACAGCTGGGAAAATTACCGTGCCCCCTCTGCACCGGGACATTGAATGAGAGAAAAATAATACCTCATTAATCTTCCTAATGAACCTCTTCTAAACAAGATCATTCACAATTTTATGGTACACATGGGGTTGCCGTGGAGATTTGCTAAGCTGCCTACCAAACCGTGCCTCAAAGCGCGCAAAGCCAGAAGGCAGCTGCTAGCGGCGCAGGCAGCACGGGGGGCTGCGCCCTTCCCCTCCCTCCAGATTCAGTCGTACCACCGCAAATCCAGGGATGGGATAGACATCCCTTCCGAGACACAGGTTTAGTTTCCAGGAGTATTGGGTGGAGGATGCGGTCGAAGCAGCACAAACGGACAAACGGGTGAACTGAGGTGTGCAGTCAGGAGCTGGGGGGTCTGTGCCAGTGCGGCGCATCTCCAGGGAAGTCTCTTCAGCCCGGGTCACGCTGCCCTTCACGGCCGAGCACAGCGGTCCCTGACGGTCTCTGGAAAGTGAGAACCGAAAGGGCTGAAGTGACCATGCCTATGCTCCACCTCTTCTACATAAAAGGAAGAGGGTGCCTAACGTTCTCTGAGGCATAAGAGACAGACTGTCTGAAGTTTGAAATTAATTACGCGAGATGTTAATCTCACACCATCACAATAATCTTCTTACAGTCACAATGAAAGCTTGAGGTCCTGACCTTTGACAATATTTGTGTGTTTAATACTTGTTCGATAGGACTTACAATTATCTTGGAAGATTTGGATTTAAGTGTGTTGCAGTCTCTGATGGGAAGACGCTCCAACAGAGCACAGAACACCACGGACTTTTTACACCTTCTACAGGCTTTCAGTCAAGTCCTAAATCCCCAGCGTTTCAGAGTCCATCTGGTGCTTCTCCTATCTTTTGTCACTGAGTTTTAGGAGAATTCTGATAAAAACCTCTCTCTGATAAAATTGGTGTCACAGCAGTTCACGACACTCACGTGGATTTCTTTGTCCATTGTGCCCTTAAATCATCCACATTAACATGCAAATGTGAAGCTTTTTTATGGCGTAGGCAGTCTCACGGGAATAAATAAGGGTAAAACAACATCAAGTTATGTTTTTTTCTTTCTCCATAATGGAAATACAGCCATTATCAGATCAACACGACAGTAAGTAAATGATACTATTGCGAATATCCACCAATTTCCATAATGTTTCAATGCTGCATTTCCATAATTTCATACACTCCTTCCTTTTTATTTAATGGTGTTTCTCTCAGTCAAGAGCTCAGAGCCCATGATCATTTGTGCGTGCTGGAGACATCAGTGAACAGAGGAGGTGGAAAACAACCACCTTTGAGTTTCCTGCGATCCAGCAGCTTTATCTTTCAATCCAAATCGAGGCAGCTTTGCTGAGCTCATCCTCCAGCTGCTCGTCCGCGTGTGCCAAAGCACTGACCATTTCTGTAATTCAGTGCAGCCTGTGAATTATTTCATTCTGTGCCTTTCCTGTTTATGTCCAATTTACGTATGCACTCAGCAGCACTATCAGAGCCCAGGGAAAACTCCATATGGCAACCCCTCCCTCTGAGGAAGCTCCCCGGGGCCACAAGGCACTCGGAGCTGCTCCTGCTTGTCTGGAGCTGTTCACATTGTGCCAGGCTTGTGTGGGTCCAGCCACGCCTGGAAGAGCAAGGGAGTATGATGCTCTTCCCACAAGGTCTTGGGCACTCTCTGGAGATTTCTGCCTTTAGCAGCGATGGCAGAAACACACGTCAACCATTTCACAGGAGTCCAAACCACCGCCGACAGGTTTCCAGAGCTATTCACACTTCATACAGTGCATCTTACAGAAACTCCTACAGAGCAGCCAGCACCTCGCAGGAGTCTTAGAACCACGAACTCCCTTCCACAGTCTTATTTAACGGGTTAAGACAATGAATTACGTTACCAATTCTTTCCCCTACGAACACCGCATTGAAAGCGCTGGCTCTGAGAAGCGTTGAGCAATGCACTGAAATTGAAGCCTGCTTCTTGCTTAAAGTCTTTCACTTCTTTAAAATTGCATTCCCGCATGAGAAGTGTCCGTACAGGTAAAGCTTTCACTGCTTCCCATGACACTGGTTCCCTGGACACAGAGCATTGCAGAGACTGAGGGCGGTGGGAAACCCAGCCTTGGGTCTGCAGCCCCGAACGGCACCAGCCGTCACTGCTGTCCAGGCTGTCTCTAACACTAATGAATTAAGTCCATCTTTGTTTCAGTATTGCCACCCCCCTCCTAGCTCTTCCCCGACATAATGTTGTTATCTTTGGGCCTTGCATGGATTTTTAATTATCGTTATTACTTATATAGCACGATGCACACAGACAAATTTAGTCGTGCTGTTTACATGAGCTAACCTGATAGACTAATGGAGAAATGACGCAGTTTGTTCTCACTGTTGGCACAAACACCATTTCTTTTCTCACTCTCATTAACACAGTTGCTGTTTATAAAAGTCTGATGGTGCTGGAGATGAAAGTGTTTTCTCCAAAGAACAGGTAAACCATAAACAACACCACCCTAAATCTGCAATGAATGCGTTTCAATCCCATGACGGAATGATGAGGTAAAGTAGCCAAAGAATCGAGCCCAGATTAATGATATTTCATTAATTATCTTGGAAAGCTCAGACAAAAATCATGCAGAAAGGCAAAAAATAACTTACTGAGAAGCACATACACAAACCTCCAGACAAAATATGAAACCAAATCCTTCTGCAACAAAAAAGAGAAGAATAGTAAAAAGAGGCAACGGCCAGAACATGTATTCATCCGTGTTTGAGGTGAGAAGAAACCTGGAGGATAGCTTAGAAAAAAACTAAAACTCGAAACAAAATATAAACCTACTCCCCACAAAGGGCAAGGAAAGGAAAAAGAGCAAAATTTAAAGTCATTCTTGCTGACTTACAAAGTTATAAGAAAGGTCTCTTGCTGCTTGAACAGATGGGTCTAAAATTGTTCTCTGTCAGCAGAAACATCACAGACTGTATTTGCCTGGAAGGGACAGACCCTGGTGGGGAGAGGTACAAGGCAGAAGTGCCACACAGGTACTTTATTTGGTCGTGCCCCTGAGCAGACAGACTGCAGTCGATGTACCTCGTGCAGAGACACTTCATCTCTCCTTCCTCTTTTCTGGCCAACCCTTGTACAATGCACCAGTTACTTCTGCTAGTGCACAGATTCGAGGAACACCAGAAGCCAAAAATGAAGCAGAACGAGACCCTTCCTTTATCATTCCAGCTTGTTTGTTGAAGACATCTTGACGATGTTCTATCTGAAGAAGTCTGTTCACACATCAGAAATGGAGGGGCAGATTTAGCCACATGAGGGTCAGTGCTGACCTTCAGAACAGCCCTGGCCGGCAGCCAGGGACGTTCACTGCCCTGTGGCGGCCACCATACAAACATCTCTCCTGGAAAAAAAAATGGCTCCATCCCTCAAGATTTGTCTCTCTGTGCTGTGTACCATGGACTTGAATACATCCCGATACAGAAACATCAGTGTTTGTGTTTACATTTTCCTTGGAAATCTTTCAGGTTGAGGCATTTTAATCAATTCTCTGGTGGAACATCAAGCGAGGGTTTTGCCCAGCTTGTAGAACTGAGCACAGAAACAGAACTTTCCCAAACCGCCCATGCAGAAAATCTCATTAGTGCACAGATTTCCAAAAGCACAAGGTATCTTCCTAGCTTCATCGCTTTATCATCTGTACAGCAATAGCATAATTAAGCAGTTTTGCTGGTTCCCTAGAAAGAGGATAAGTAGGTGGCTACTCTGACACAAACAGAAGTGACTAAAAACCAGCTGCAACTGGAGCACGATTAACCACCAGCGGCACAGATTCGCGTTTAGGTGCTCTGTCAATCCGGTGTCATCAATGCAGATATGACACAAAGGTACTGAAGACTTTAAAGGGAGACACATCAGTTCAATGAATCCTTTCACAGCGACACGCTGGGACACAGCTGAAATGGAGAAAAGCGTAGCCACATATCGGCTGTTACCGCCGTCAGCAGCTGGCTTCACCCCTGTGTCTCCCGAGGGACAGCAGAACCCGGGAAGTTTACGGAATAAATCTCAAAGGATTATGAACAATGGAATGAAAAGAATGCTGAAACATCTTTCTCAACAGGAATTTTAAAAGCTGTTGTGTATCAGAGGTGAATTCGCCTTCCTCTGAACCCAGGGACAACCGTGCAGCTGTGACAGTGATCGTCACCACATGTGATCTCCGGGTGAGGTCAGGACATGGCCGAACAAAACACGTTAAATGAAGCTCTACCATGACGTGACATACACTTGCCATCATGTCTCTGCAGCCACCACGGTGAGCCCCACTGCCAACAAATCCCCGGGTCCTGCACGACGCAGCCTTAGCACGCAGCATTGATCATCCGCTGCTTCAGAAGCCTCAGTCAAACCTCCCTCAGAGACACCGACCACCATGTGTCCAAGAGAGCTCCTGGGCAGCCAGCAAAGGGCAGAAGCTCCTGCTCACCTGTGGGCAAACTTTGCCCAGATAACAGCCACTCCACTGCCTGCTGCCCACTTCTCATTCTCAGGAGACCTACAAAATGCCTTTGAAGAACAAACATTCGTAACCACAGCAGGTATAAAAGCTCTGGAGTCGATCGCCCACGGTTTTCTACAGAACACACCGTCAGCAATCCCCTGGCTCTGTCAGCGATCACTGCTCGCCGTCCCCCCGTCCCGCAGGGGAAGGACCCTACCACCTCTCGTTGCTGACCCCCTCCTCTGCTCCTCAGGTGCCAGCCTTGCCTTTATCTCACGTTACCTCGGAAATTGAGTCATTCAGGGCAGTTATTCCTGCTATTACCTTGAAGTCTCTTCAGTTTCATCCCTGAAGGCAGGTTGTTGTGCCCCACCACTCGTCTGCTTTTGCTGTCTAAATGAGTGAATCTACAGACCTGTCTTAAGCCATTTCTTCACCATGGCTAAAACAGCCCCATTTCTGCAGTCTCTCTCCACCCAGCTCTGGGTTTTCCACAATAACCCTGCAAATACATCCAAAGAGTGTTTATACATAAAACCTATGAGACATTTTCCGCACAACCCTCCTCCTGGCCCAGCTCAGCGATGGACTGGCACACAGGCAGAGTTTAGCTCGCAGTATTAAGGGAAAAGCATTGCAAATAGAGTTAATGGAAATCCCTCCAGCGAGATCGTATTGTAAGCACATACATGGCATTTGGGTGCTGATTACACGTTTAAGAGAAGCTTAATTTTGCAGAATTTGTATGTGGTCTCATAAAATACAGCTTGGGAAAACAAAACTAAAGGCACAGTCCCCCTTTGCAGACAAAGGCTGGCTGGCAGGCAGCAGCAGTCATGTTTTCTTGCCCTGCAGTCTCCAGCTCTTTCTGACAAGCATGCCATGGAAGTGAGCAGGCGGAGTTCAAGCCAATAGGAATATTCCTTTAGTGCCTGACAGAACTAAGGGGTTTTTCTGAAGCAGAAAAACACAGCACTTTATCGTTTGAGTTATAAAAACGACCACCTCTGTGACAAAGCCGATCGTGCTGGAGTGAGGGGACAGAGCCCAGGCTGAAGGAGCGTGCAGGGGGAAGGCAGCAGACCAGAAAGATGCAGAACTCACCAGGGATGGGTCACTTCTCATCCCAAGGTTGGTTAAGTTGGGTAACATGAGAAGCAGCAGCTTTTAGTTATCCGTTGGATTATCATGCTCAGATACCTGGGTCACATAGTGGAAGTCTCCCCGAGTGGCTCTAATTAGGCACCTATTGATTACCATATGTTTCGATTTTGCAAGGACAAGCGCACACGTAGTTTGCTCACTGGGCACAGATTGCCTCTGCTGTTCGAATGTTCCCTCTGGAGACTCTGCCCAGAGGACTCCGCAAATCTCTGTCATGATGTCTCGCCACACAGGAGGAGGGTAACAACGTTGTGAGGTGACAGCTGAGGAGAAATCTAACTGCCTGAATGTCTGTTACGGATTTCATTAGGTGTACGCTCATTTTGCCAGCGCCTGGGCCAGCATTCAATTACTAATGCAGGCTTTAAAAACAGGCGAGCATCACTTCAGGGATAATGAAATTTCATGAGGAGAAAGAATATTGGCTTTAAAGGTCTCAGAGCACTGAGACACTGTTTTCAGAGCAGCTGCGACTCATCTGCTTTGTGGAAATCCAGGTTATGATTTCCAATCACAGTTTTGACAACCCTGATTATGTTGATTGGATTTTGTTACATTTCTGCAATTTTCTGGCATTAGATTATATTTTTTAAAAATAGAGAGAGATAGGAGAAGGATCTGCCTACCTGAAACCACATGGAGTGGAAGACTTCCGCCTAATGGCTTTTAATCCAAGCCTATGTAAATTTTAGACTGGATGATCTATGACAATGAGATCTGTCAAGCACGAGTCACCGCACTGTAACCGCAATGGGAAGAGACATTCACATTACCCAGCACGCAGCAGATAGATATTGCTATTAGAGACGAGAGGGCAGAGGTGACAAAACCGTCCCATTCCATGGTGAGCAGTGGTCCCGTTTCATTGTAATGTGAGCGAGAATCATTTGACACTTTAATCAAAGCAGCATCTCCCATTCCGAGAGCAGAGAACTCTGGCAAAGAGGCTGCGAGCGGACCCGCACCCCTCTGAGCATCTCGCTACGGAGAGTTGCCTCATAGTGTTGGGAGCAGAAGCGCGTGCGGAGCGGTGAGGAGAGGAGGAGCAGGCAGGTACTGCTTGGGGGTATCCACTGCCGGTTCACCCTATGGTATCCCGTACCTAGCAGTCATCTCGCTCCCCGTGCTTGGGAAGCCGTCCCCTCTCTCCTGCCCGCGTTGATAATCTGAGCACATCGTGCAGACAGTGTTTCCCAGTTTCTGCAACCTGTCTCTCTCCAAACTATTCCACAGCACTGGCTCTGTGCCCATCTTCTCCAGAGACCTTATCCTGCAGAAATACGTAAAAGCAAGAATTCCTTTTCAAGAAAGCCAGTCTGGCATAACATTTAGAACAAACTAAACCATAGTAGTGACTCCTTTTTTTCTTTATTTTTGTTTTTTGTAGGTCTGAGTTAGTTTTCCTCCTCCACTGTTTTCTGCTGTTGTCATTCTCACCTTTTCATTCCAGTGAACATGGAAATGAAAAAGGGAAACGACTCTGTCTTCAGTTTTAGACTTGGAGGACTTGCACACGTACAGAGATCTGAACATTCAGGAGAGTTTATTGGTGTGGAGTAAGTGCCAGTCTGACCCTCAAACGTGCAAAGCTGACTGGCCCCTTCTCGGGCAGCTCTGGAAACAGCCGTGCTCTGCGATGGTGAACGAAGCCGGGGAGCTAACGCACAGCCCTGGGCTTGCTGGAGGCACACCTGATTTCAGTGTCTGAGGACTAACTCTGTCCTTTTACCCCCTACAGTTGGCTCTATCAGAGATGAAGTGGTGTAAGACAGATACATAAAATATGGCTTTATAATATGCAGGAACCATAAAGTCCACAAATACTTAGCTCTCTCCAGAAGTGAATTGACAAGATTAAACTTCTTGTTATGCCATTCCCCAGTTAACAGTCCACTTAATATTTGACTAAGCATTATTAAGAATCAAAGACAAGCAGAAAATAGTCCCTAATTCACTTCAGAAAGAATGAGGGAGAGTTCAGATTGACTTGCACTTCTTTCAAACTCCTGCCCCCCAACTTCAAAGACATATTTAATCTCTTACATCATCACTTATTCATGCTGATGGCACATACAGGAAGCTGGAGCTAAGGGAGGGAGCCAGTGGCTCGTACCGTGCTCATTACTAGATGGATGACTTTCAAATCCTATTACTGAGCATGGGGCTCCAGCTAGTGAAAGCAGCTGTTTTTCTCTCAGGTTCTCCAAAATGCATCTTTAAACCAGTAAATAAGTGACAGCCACCCTCGGCTTAATGTCTGAACATAAATAACTTCACACAGAGTGAAATAACTCAGCAGTTCAGAGAGCCAGCTCGCCTTTCCTTGCACAACTCAAGTGCTCTGTGGAATGAAAGAAGAACACCATGAAAAGCAAGGAATGTTCGAAACAAGAGGTGGTCCATGGAAGGGGTCTGCACAAGCGTTCCCTCACCCCAGGCTTACGGGTGGCAGCCCTTGGGCATGAAGATGCAATTCAGACATTCCCACTGCTGACTGGGGCTCTCTGCGGTGCTGGAGGGGTGGCTATGACCTCTGGCCTCTGAAGGACAAGGATGGGGCTGTGCAGCACCACCAAAACCCCGGGCATCGGCAGGCAGTGCTCCATGCTCAGTGCTTGCTGGCCAAACAGATGGAGTTCAGCCCTGAGCACACTCGAAGGTAACAAACTCCAGTTCCTGATACTTTCATCTCTCCAAAATCATAATCTTTTCATCCAGCTCCAGCTGATGCTGCCACAGCAGCTCCTTGCCAGCCATCCTGAAAGCAGCCCTACTTCTGTCCCTTTGCCTTCAGCCTCTGCAGACTTAGACTATAAACAAAGTGGTAACTCACATCTCAGTCTCTGGTTTAAGCAACTTTTTAATATTTGGAGATTAATTTTTGTGCCAATTCTGTTCAAAATCATTTTTATTTCCCACTAAACAGAAATGAAAGGGTGATGCTGGAAGTTGGAAGCAGTATTTTGATATTTCCTCCATGAGCTATGCCCCGTGGAGCCAGCACGTGAAGTTAAAGATATCCCGTCACCTTTCTCAGCTGTCACTGTGCGAGCTGTGAACCCCCGAGGTTCCCCCGTGCAATGCACACCTGATGGGCCGGAAGCTCACAAGCGCTGAGCTCATCAGGGTGAAATGCCAGAAAGCCAACATTTTGCAGGACAGACATATTTTCACGACACTTTTCCGTTTCTGTTAACTGGCACATTCCAAGGAGATCAATTGTGCCACAAAGTTCTTGACCTGCTCTATCCACAAGCAGACATAATCTGTTGTAAGAATAAAGTCTATCGCAAAATCGATGGCACATTTTTCTGCACTTAGTTTATCTCTTTCATTGATTACACCTCTAAAAACCGTTGAAGCACAGCTAGAAGAAAAGATCTAAACACTGAAGAAGTTATAAATCCCTGTGGTAGAGATAATGTTCCATATCCTGAGCTGCTGGGTGTCAAACTGCGGTCTCTCGTAAAAGCCCTAAAATTAACTAAAATATTAAGTTCTGCATCTTTTAATGCAAAAACCTGCATTCACTTGCAGCATGTTATATGCAGATACTCCATAACCATTCATTAAATCAAGCTAAAAACCATGTTATCCTTTTATAATTAAGCAGTATCCAAAATTCCACAGACAAAACAAATTTTGCATAAAGCCTAGCTTACAGGATTAGGTGATTATAATGTTTGCACAAAGAAAACACCAAACTTTCTATGACTTCATAGAGAAGGGTGGGAAAAATCGGATTTGAAACTGCTTTGCCAGCAGCACATTTCCTGCATTCCAAGTCTTGGTGTGTCACCAGCACAGGAGCTGCTGTCTGTGAAACCGGCACAGGACGGTAGGTTTGCGATTGCTGCACTGAAAGCTAGAAGTTCCACTGCCACTTCAGTACAGGAAAAAAAAAAAAAAAAGATCACTGTGTATTTACCACCAGTCTCCACCTGCCAGCGCACACAGGTCTCGCGTTTGGAAGTTTGCTCAGACCGTAGCTGAAGACCCCGTCTTTTGAGGTTGTTTTCTAGCAGTCCAGAACAAAGGAAGCTGCAACAGGCAACACTGTGCACTTGTATGACTGGGCTCATCCAGCCCAAGAGAGGAAAAACCACCTCCCCGCTTGCACACACCCACGGCAGTGACCCGACAGACCTGCGTTACCGCGCCTAGAGCCAGCTCTCCACAAAGCTCTCCCATATGCAACCAGTCACACGCGCTTTCTTGAAAGGAAGGACAGACAGACGCCATTCCCATGTACCAGTATATATCTTTTCTCACATTTTTAAATTAACAAGAGATTCCATTCAGTATAGAGCTATCAGAGAGGTCACAAGTATTCCTGGAATGGCCACTGCTGGTGGGGTTGAAGCTCTCTTGAAGATTTACTGAATTACCCTAATACTAATGAGGAAAAAAAAACTGGTTAGAGGAACCACAAGATTTTGCAGAGCAATCTGCACAACCTCCTCAGCAGAAATCCCTGCCTCCATAGCTGCAGTTAGGCATTCTGGATCAGATCTATTTTATGTTCTCTCATCATAACCATGGTATTCCAGGATGGGGAATCTACGTGTCTACGGTGGCATAAATTGCCTCTTTATTGCACTCCTGTAATTTCTAGAATTCCTAAAATTTGATATTAACATAATGTTCATGAAGAATATTAATAGGTTACAGCAGAGGAACTGGGATGCTGCCAGCGTGGGAAGGTACCAGAGCGTTCAGATGAAGGATGGCATTTGCAGGGGTGATGAAGCTGTAAAACTAGGCACCAGATCACCCCGTCGCTCACACAAAATGCAGCTCTGAACCACTTCCACGGCACATACCACCGCAGCCACGTATAAGGCTTCTCTATAAACACAGGAAGAAACATAACCCTTTGATCACCCTTTCGGCTGCCCAAAATCATGTATCTGTGGGGATTCTTCATAAGGATCTCAGGGTTGCCAAAAGCCCCTTGCGGGGCAGTCAGCAGCACAGCACACGTTACACCCGCAGTGCCTCACCTCTCCGTGTGGCCGTTCCACTCACGACACACAGCAGAGAGCCCTGCCTGGCTTTTCTTTCTGGAAGGGAAGGCTGAGCCGCTCCCTATTCAAATGAAAGTTCTGATCCTGTAAAAAACACGGACCGTTCTGAGGTTCCTTGGGCTCTCCCTGCTATAAATCAAAGTTGCAGATTTCCACTAGAAAACCCTATGTTGAAAGAACAGACCAAATTCTAGAACTGGTTGGCAGAGAATGAAGATCCTGGGAAATTCCACTTTCCTTACAGTGGAAACATTTGAACAGCGTAAGAGGCAGCACAGCAAACGGAAGAGGTTCAGCATCCTTTTCATAACTGGAGAAAGAGGAGAGCATGAACCTGGGGAAACACCCGCTGCAGCGATCATAACCCTCTCTGTGCCTTTGTCAGTCTCCCAGCACAGCGAGCAGCAGGAACAGACACCACCACACCAGCACCCTGTACCTGTTAGCATCAACACTCCTGTAACAGCACTGGGACTGACGCGCCTTTCACCACAGGATTGCAAACGCTTTAGCCACTGGTTATCTGCAATTCTTCATTCATTTATTTCTGACCAAAAAAAAAAAATCCCCACCCTGAATGTATTTTCTCAAGAGACTTAATGTTCGTACCAATTAACGCACGAATTCAGCAGGTGAGTTGCTTCCCTTTCCTCCTGGGAATGATATATTCAATTACTGCCAGCAGATGCATGTAAGTAGGGGAGCAGAACACAAATTCTCTTTATTTCTGCTCCACGCATCACTGAGTATTTTCAACTCATTTTTATGCAGAGGGTTTTGCGTTTAAAAAAAAGCTATTCACTCCCTATGCATTACACTGTGCATTTTAAAAAACAGTTCGGATTACGCTGGAATGTTTCTGTCTCTAACGACCCAGTGAGTGATGCCAGCCTATTCTTTGGACATCTGTTCTTGCAGGGAGGCCTGCACAGGGAGATGGAGCATTCAGCTCATGCATCACGCCAGGGCACGCACAAGGGTGTTTCAAAGCATCAGGGCATAATTTGCACAAATGAGGATCCTTGGGAGTTTAGTGCCTGATCTAAGAGCAGCTAAATGGTTATCAAAACATAACAGCCTGTCTTTAAAGTTCCTGGTGTTTAGACTAATATTGAAATCAGCCACAGAGCTTGTTTCAGTCCAGAAGCCAGCAGAGCCCCCATCTCAGCGTGGAAATTATGCCTCAGGGAGATGAGGTTCTTTCTCTTGAATCCACACAGAATTAAGTCATGTTTACACTGAATGTGTAGAGACTTCTGTGTGTGAAAACTCTTGAGCAGCCTCAGACCTTGAAGAATTTCACACTTGTGTTCAACGTCATATTTTAAGCTCTCATGCCAAGCACCTGGACCTACTCCACATCAAAGTGAATATCGAGAACTCTCATGGACACCAAACCAGAAAGCAGAAGAACATGCTGTGAGCATCATCCAGAGTTGATGGAAGTCAGAAGAAACCTCTCCATTTCCTCTGCTGGACAGGACAGTTACAGGGTTGTTTGGGCTGCAGGGGACCTCAGGAAGTCTCTAGTCCAGCCTCCTGCTCAAGGAAGGGTCAATGCTGAGTTCTGGCCAGATTGCTTTGGGCAGTTGGGTCTTGAAAGTCACCAAGAGCAGAGACCCCAGAAGCACCCTGGGCCAGTGTCCAGTTATCCTCGCAGTCAAAACCTGATCCTCTAGAACACCCGCTCCTTGACTTCGTGGCTGTCTTCTCTCCTCCCTCTGTGCATCTGAGCAGAAAGCTTGGCTTCATCGTCTTTGGCACCTTCACAGGTACTGTGAGGCTGCTGTTAGACCCCCCTGAAGCCCTCTCCTCTCCAGGCTAAAAAAGCCCAATTCCCTCAGCCTCTTGTCGCAGGAGAAGTTCTCCAATAGCCGGGGAACGCTGGCACAGACACAGCTTATTACATTTCTGATTTGCTTTCCTAATGATCTGTTGCTCAGCCAACTTCATTCTACAGCCTCACAACTTAGAGGCGGTGGAGCATGCTGGCGTTTTTTTTTTTTCCTTGCCTTTTTTGAAAAATCAACAAGGTCCCACTGGGGCGATTGCATAAATTACCATGTCTTCATGGAAAAGGTTTCAAGAAGTTATTTCAAAATGACAGGCTCTGGGCTTTCCAGAAACCTGCCCCGACATATATCGTTATGGGATGGGTCATATGCTCAGCTGGTGTAAGCTGTCATAGCACCATCACTCTTACGGAGTATTTCATTATTTTTTACTCCAGCTAAGGATTAGACGCACAGTTGCTCGTAGGAGGCCAGCCAGCATTTCAAATCACACTCTTGTTATTTTGGCAGCTTATCTCTGTGTACAGAAACCAATTATTGCTGGGATGCATTCCTTTTTTGTTCAGCTTCATTTTAAAGATTTAGCAACTCCTTCTTTCCACTGCTGTTCCTGGATTGCTCAAAGAACACCACAGCAGAATAATCTGGGGGGGATCACGTTGGTGAAGAAGAAAAGGTGAGCATTTTCTTTCGAGCAGTAGCACAGAGAAACCCTTATTTAAATACCTAAGGATACACTAGTCGCTGCTTACAGGCGCTAAACAAGGAAATCCCACATTCCTTAATATTGTTCCTTTAAGCTCCTGTTCTCCTAAGACCACCACCATCCACCCACCTCTGCCCGCCCCCCGCCCCAGTCCAGACCTCTGGGAATGCAGCACAAATTGAAAAGGAGCAGTTAACGCCAGCAGGGCGATTATCCAGACCACCCTGAACCACACAGCCAGCTACAGGTACAGAACAGTTAAATACCCCAGTTTTCAAATGGTTAAACACCCCAGTTTTCAGTCACGCTCAAGGTACTTCTACATTTATTCCTTGAATTCTTAGTCAGGCAAAAGCCATGGCCATCATGGCAGAGAAACAAAATCGAACCCAAAGGAAAGAGGGTGAGACGTTGTAAGCTTTGTCCTCCTCTCATCACTCTTTTTCATATTTGGGGAAAGGAAGGCAAGGTCTAAATAACATTTGCAAAAGTTTCATCTCTCTAATAATTTTATGAGTCTGCCACGTTCTTAATATAATAGAATTTCCTTGTTCTCTGCACTTCTGTGAAGTCTGAGATATACCCAGTGCGACTGAGCAACAGAATTAAATATCAGCTGAGCTCAGCTGGTGCAGTTGCACGGTCTCTCTCCTTCCCAAGAAATTCATTTTTTCTGGGACTTTTCAATTCCGACTCAGAGTTGAAGCAAAGGCGCAGACTCTTTTTAACCCATCTTGGATGGAAAGTAAGAGCCATGCCACGGACAAAGTTAATGCAGAACTTTAGGAATGCTTCAGCAGCTGCTACTTGAGAAAAGGTGCAGAAAACTGGTTCCAATTTCGACCTTTGTCACAAGCTCCCAGGATGAACCCCCATCCTTCTTTCTGGCCTCTTCTCCACCACTTCTGTGCTGAAGTGGGTGACAAGCACTTTGGGAAGACCAAGACCTCTCATGCCCCTTTGGAGAACAAACAGGCAGGTCCCCAATGCAGAGATGGGGCGTGTGTCAGTCACGAGCTTGTGGAGAGGTGGAGATGGTCCTTTTAGAGGCAGAATTTGGGGTTATGGAAAGCTGCCTGAGTAAAGAGCAGCACTGACAGCATCCTTCCTGCTCTATAAACAAAAAGTGGTGCCTTTGCTTCTCAAGTCCTTCTTCTCTTCTGCCTTTCATATACATGTTTATAGATAGATAGATGACACAGAAGAAAAATTTCCTTGAAAAATATGAGGTTTGTTTAGTTTGAAGTGGAAATGTTCTGGTGAACTCTGGACCAGGCTGGTTTGATGCCTGAATGCTTTGATGTGTGTTTGGAGCAGGGTAGTTCTGCAGTCTAAAATCAGTTCTACTGAGTTCTCTTCTCCTTTCCTTACGTACGACTGCAAGTCTCCCACCTTTGAAGAAGGGAAGGAGGACCGTCTGGTCATGGAAGAAACCAGCAAGAGAAATTAGCATTTAGACAGTAATTCCCATTACATGAAGAACTACCCAAGTGACGGGATAATTCAGCTGTGTCGATTAGTGAGACAGAAGCAACTGCACAGAGCTTGGAGTGTGAAAAGAACATAAGGCAGCTCATTTTAAACTGTTTAACCAGAACCAGTACACGGTGCTAGCAAGTAGAATACCCGAGAGGTCTGATGGATAATACTCCTCGCTCATATACCCTGCAGTGCTCCTGCCCCCTGCTAACGTACGGATCCACAGAGATGAGAGAGAGGGCAAAGCGACGAGCTGAAACAGGTTAACCTGGCATCTTGCTTCACCACCTAACATCAGTCAACATAAAGTTCACCCTTAAAAAAAAAATCATCTTGTCAGTCCTATTGCAGTTAATGCCATTAGCTCAGTCACTCACACAGCGGGGAAGCCTCCTCTGCCTCCTCTCAGAGAGTTTAGGGAAAAAAAAAAAATCTGTGAAACACCTGAAAAAAAATGCCCATATTTACCAAAAGTAAACCAAGTCTCTATCTACATGAAACACAAAAAACTCTGAAGGAAAGCTTTTCCTGCACTAAGCAAGGTCCCCGTAATGGCTCCATAAGATCCACGGTTGAACGGATTTACAAGTTATTGACACCTTACCTCCGCGGTTCGAAATGAAAACCCACTCACTGTGTGCCGAGGATTCATTTTAGACACAGAATATCGCTTTAACCGCCAACGATTTAAAAGAAACAGGAGCGAACACAGCACAGGAAACGCCTGAACACGCATTCGCATGAGAAGACCTGGGTGAGCGCATCAGGAAGGTTGTGCCCCAGCGAGGGCTGTCGCTGCCCCCAGCTCTGCGGCACACGGAGCCAACACCCCCTAACGAGTGCCTTAGCGAGATTGCTTCATTTCACAGAGGCACCTGATGGATAAAACACCCAACGCACTCCTCGGTTCAAAGACTGCTTTCAAATTTTACAGAAGACAACAGCAGCAACATGGCATTTTAACACTCACGAGCTAAAACGTCTGCGTTTTCAGCAGCCAGGCATTTCCACAGCCGAGCTGCGGGGCTTGTTCTCCCCGGGGTATGTACTCTCCTGGCGAGCACTGAGGAAACTGCAGGGAGGGGGGTGAGCAGGGAGAGACCGGACAGAGACGTACCTACTGCCCACATGGAAAACTAAGGTTTCCATTGTTTTCAAATCCCACCAGCTTCAATACACTCGCCGTCAACCCTAAGAAGGCAGAAGCAGAGGTTCTGCTGCTGGGCTGAAGCGGTGGTAAGCAGCCAGCGGGTGGGAGCCGTGCTAACCGGGGCTTGCTCCGGCCCGAGCTGGGGCGAAGGGTGCTGCACCCCAGGCTGGTGCTCGCTGCTGCTCGAAGAGATGTTTCATTTCATTCTCGTCAGGCACTACAGGCTTTCCGAGCTACAGCTAATTATACAAGATTTATCTGTACGAAAACATGAGGATTAGGCAGGCAGGAAAGCAGCTAAAATTTATTTGGGGGTTTTGTTTAATAAAAAGGTATAAAAAGCAGGATTTGTACAGAAACAAATCATTTCCAAAACATGTATCTGAAGGCAAGCGGGGGGAGGAGATTATCATTCAGGTTTTTTCTTTTCTCTCATCCTTTCATGCTGCTGCCAGGGAACGAGAAAAAAGGGGTATGAACCTGTGATGCAGCAAGGAGTTGATACAGCAGGAGACGGGAGGCTGCTGCTCCTCCCCACCGCTCCTGAGAGCCACATGCCCCTCGCAGAGCTAAAATGAATTCTTTTATCAATCTGTGTTGTATTCCAGATGTTTAGTTCATGAGGAGGTCAGTCCTCACAGAGCGAGATCAAAACCCCATTACTCAAACCTCAAAATGTAAAAAAACCTCTAAGGAAGCAAACATTCAACTGGAGTCGGTATCAAAGCTCTCCCCGGTGTCACCAGGAGAGGGATCAGGACAAGGCAGGACGGAGGTACACACAGATGGCAACATATGGACACGTAAAGGTCAGCACAGTTCCCACTGCGTGAGCTGACAAACAAAACCCCATTCCGCTGTGGGTAGGAATGGTCCTGAAACCTCAGGCGTTACACAGCACTTCTGTGCAAAGGCTCATTTGGCTTTACATCTGCTAGTAGCTGAGTGAGCCTCTTCCACTCCTGCTGGACTAGGTCATGAGTCTGCCATTCACTGCCGTGAGACGAGAACACCACCGGACTTGAACACCCGGGGTGAGAAATTCCTGCTAGAAACATCTCCAAACCTGGCTGTTAATCCCAAGCTGTTACTGCACTCCCCTTGATTTTGACCAAGATAGTTTTCAGTCTCATTTCTTCAGAAAAAATTCCCCAAACTCCCCCGCTACGTTACCCTCTCCCACAGTTTCATAGGACCATTAATTAGCTATGACACATCGATCCCAGTCCGTGACGCACGTGACGAGAACTCGGCAGCACCCCATCGCTCCCGCTCCCTTCCTCACTGCCTTTTACCACTGTGACGAACTGAAATTGGAAACACTACCACGCGCTGCGCTGGCAGCAGAGCAGTCTGGTACGGATTTTAGAGGCAGCCGTCTAAGAAGTGTATTTGTGGTATTACAACTCTTACAAACCCGTCCGTGGGAAGAAGGCCTAACGCCACTTCTGCAGCCAGACGGCAAGCTCTGAGAAGCAAGGACTGCGTCTATTCTGTGGGGTGCTTCCAGTGGGAACAGAATACAAACAAATGAATAAAAGAAAGAAGGTGGTAAAAATAACTTTTGTACAGATAACCTTAAAAACCATGGTAAAAATAACTGCTGGTGCAGATGGCCTCAAAAAGTGCAGACCAGCGGGGCCCCTTGCTGCCTGGGCAAGCCCACGCTGTGCTCCAGGTGCCGGGTGCAGAAGATTTCCTTGGAAAATGTTCTCGGTTGCAAAAACCGACATCAAAGGTGTATGAAAGTTTAAATGCAACCCAAAAGATTGAGCGTCACCTCTCCGGAGTGCCCCGCATGGGACCACAAGACCATTCAGGAACATTCATCTGCAGGACAGAAGACCTCAGGCAGCATTTTGAGCTTTCAGGTCTCTGATATGCTCTTAATAGTTTTGGTCTAAGAGGGACTCCTGAAGGTGAACCGAAAAGTGTTGTCAAAAGACAACTTAATTCCCAAATTATTTCTGATCTTTCAAAAAGCCAGGTGTCACCTCCCAAGCTCCAACATAGCCCCTTCTGCTTCTCATACGATACAGCCCTTAACCAATTACATGACCAAGTCGTGTTCTTGCTGGTGGATTTTCATCTCATGCCACAGGTTGAAGAGATTCTAGAGGAAAACATTGCCTTCTGCTTGGTCTTTCCATTTTTGCTGCCGAGATGGAAATACTGGTAGTAGAGAAGGTGAGAGGAAGGTGGGAGGAGCAGCAATGCTCCCTCAAGGGTGCTGATCACCATGCTGTACCCCAGCAGCACGATAACAGGAGAACAAGGGAGGAACAGACAATTCTGCAGCAGACGGTGGGGGACAGACAGCGACCGGCGCTGCTCTGCGGAGCTGAGCTGTGGGGTACGGCGATCAGCACCACCGAGGGCCACGGCAGGAGTCACCCCGCTGCCATGACCACGGGCCACATGGACCCAAGAGCACAGAACATGCAAATAACACGCCAGAGGTGACGTGGGGAGGTTTGGCGCGTGCTGCTCAGCACAAATGTCAGCACGCGAAAGATGTCCCGTTTGCTGCAGGGCTCACCAGCACAGGGAGAGGAGAGGTGGTGGAGGCTTCTCCCAGCCCGGGCATCATCTGACACACTCCAGCGAGGCTCAGAGCAGTTTTGTAACTTGAGTGAACTGACAGAGATGATGTGGGGTCACAAAATGTGTGTGTAAATAATGAAATACAAAGCCAGAGAAGACCAGACCGAGCCGGAGCTCAGTGATGCAGTGAAGATCTGAGCAGATACAGCTGCACAGTCGGAATGTTAAAATTTTCAGTGCTGTGCTGGCATTTCTCAGCTCCTGGCAAAAATAGAACCACTGGTGTGGCTGCCGGGGACTGAAAATCCTGCGAGAAAGTTGCCGTGTTGAACAGGCACTAAAACTAAAAGAGCCCTCGGGGAGCGCGGATTGGAAAGCCGCGGGGAGAGGAGGGAGGTTCGCACGTGTGCGAACAGGGACGAACGCTGCGAAAGCTCCGGAGCTGCGCGCTCTGCGCTCGCTCTAACAGAAGAGCGAAGAGTTAAAAGTGACTGCAAGGTATTAGCGGGTGGAAAGGTAGCCCAGGAGAGAGAAAATCGTCCTGCTGAACTGGACAATAAGGCCCGAGTGCCCTCGGTGCCTGTTACTCTCGACTTCAGCATCAAGAGAAGGAAAATAAATAAGGGTAGAAACATGGTATTTTACGAGAGTCATTCCAAAGAAGTATGTAAAGGTCTTGAAGTATGCAAAGGGTCCTGCTGAGCTGGAGTCCTCACAGGAGCGACGGTGGGTTCCGATCTTCTGTCGAGAACGGCGTTACCCTGCTGCTCACAGCTTGATGCCCCAAACCTCATGAAAGCAGGTGACACACCATCAACCGCTGCCTTTGCTATCGCTTTAAAAACGTACCTTACTATGCCAATCCATTCTTTTAACTCAAATGTAATCTGAAAGCAACCGGGCAACTACATCAGGATTCAAATCAGCTTTCCTAAACGGATGAAACAAGGGAAGCAGAGCACACAGATGCCCAGACAGATGCTCCAGGTGGATTTTGGTGGCTTCTGAAACAAGGAGGACCAGAGAGCTCATGTTCTGCTATTTTCAGTGCTCTGCAAGTTGCTAACAGACCACCTGGAGAACAAACACTGCCGAGAGGGAAGCTCCAATTACACAAAAATACCTGTGAACGTATCATCGAATAAATGTGCTCAACCGCATTCAGAAAGTTTTTCCAGAAATACCGAGAAACAGCTGAGCCATGTGAAACAGAGTTCACATTTTCTGAAGCTTGTGAGGCTGATGACACCATACTACCGAATCTCACTCAGGACATAAGGATATCATTTTGAACACAGGGCATGGTGAACGTCACGGGGAGAACCGCAGCGGTCAGCAGTGATGTGCTGGCCGCTGCCTCCCCACTCGAACAGCCCCTTGCAGCTGGATGGTGCGAAAAGCAGCTCTGAGCCCAAGACCAGAAGAGGGGTGTGAGCTCACGTCCTCAGCTACGTTAGCAAGTCCTTCCCTGTTCCGAGCTAAGGTACAGAAACCACTACCCTGGCCTCTGCTGGGGCGTCTGGCAGTACAAGACTCTTGCAAGGGGCTGCTCTGCAAACCGGTCCGAGTCACTCCTGCACCGCACGCTCGTTTCATCCTACCACGAGCATATTCCAGAGCTATTGTCGCTGCGGCGTGATTCAATTAGCCCTCTCCCTCCCCTCTCCCTAATTCTCTCCTTTGCTAATTCTCTAGCCTGGAAGAGCAGATGCCTTCCTATCAAACCTTTCAGCACAGAGTGCTGACATTTGGAGATAAACAGAGAGGCACTAGGCAGGCAGCTAATTCTCATCTCATCCTGCTCAGAATTTCGATTACAATTTGCTTTTAAGATGTCTATCCACCGCACTAGTCCAGAGATATGTCAGACATGCAGCCCCGCTAATAAAAAGACACCGTTGCACTTCGCATGTCAAATAACGGCGTAGATGGGTTCAGAGATTCCACAGCACACGTACAATCCTATTAACTGCGCCTCCATTCGAAGACCCAATTTGAAGCTGCAGCAAAAGCTCATTCTCCAAACTGATTATGGCATTACAGAACACGCTTATCCCTCCGGGTCTGAAGATGTTATTTATTTAAGCTCCCTGACCCCAGAGGCCAAAACCCGGTAAACTTGGTGGCAGGCGCAATAATTAGCCATGCAGGAGCAGGCGCCCCGCGTGCCTCTCGGAGCAGCCCCTTCCCTTCGCCCCACACTCACTGCCCAAGCACTAAGACACATAATCGGGCTTATGCATATGAGCGCGAGCAGTTAAACCCATCATCGTTTTAGGCACAGGACAGTCCCCGGGATCAGGGGAAGCGAGTATCTCCAGAAAATCCCAGTACGGTGCCTCGCTTCCTGCTAAGGAGCAGACCACACCAGGACTGGAGGAGCAGCTCCAGGCTGGCTGGGGCACAAACGGCCTCAGTGGTAGCAGACAAGCATGACTCCAGCCACACTCAACCCAAAGCTCCCCCGAAGGCAGAGAGCTCATTAGGCTGGTGTGACTGAGACCTTAGCCATCTCCTATCTCTCAGATGCAGGACCAGTCTGCGTTCATGGGCCTTGTGGGTGTTCCCCCGCCCAGTTAACAGACTCCCCCCAGAGCACCTAGGTCATTTCTCAGGTGCCATAGATCACGCCTCCACCCTGCACACTGGGCTGTGTAGTGAACACTGCAGAGCACAGCAGGGGAAACTGATGCTTTAGTCCAACTCAGCAATTTCCAGTGAATCACCACCCTCCTGTGAATATCACGATACTATTTTGAGGTGGGATTTGCTTGCTTCAACGTTAAACAACAGCTACCTGCGTGCACTTGAAAGGATGCTCAGCTCAACAGCTGCCCGAACACAGCCACAGTCTCCAAGTTCATACTGGAAAAAAATGCAGGTAAGGGAACATTCCGTAGTAGCAGCCATCACCGTATTTACTGTATCAGCGGCAGGGTACTGCCTGAAGAACAAGGCACTGGTACCCTCAACCTGTGCCCAGCCTTTCTGCAGAGCTCCAGACGAGTCGGGGTTGTTGGCGAAAGGAGGTGAATTCAAGCAGAACCTGTTACAGAAATACCAATGAGAAGACTCTGGCACATCGCTATCAAAGCACGAGCAGTTTGGTCAAAGCCCCAGGTTTCATCTCCAATACACCGATGGGATGTCACCTCTGGTTTATGTGTGATCCTCCAACTCTGCTTCTGAGGTGCTCTGTAGTGCCCAGCAGCAGAGCTCGGTGCCCTTTAACAGACACATCCAAGCCCAGTCAGGAGGACAGTGCATGAAAGGAAAAGAAATTGGACTCGGGTGCCTGAAGAGGTGACCTAGCCAGACACCTGGATGCATTTCTCTACTCCAACAGCCCAAAACATTAAAAGAAAAGTCTTCTCCATGTCTTATAGCTTATCCTACTACTTCCAGCTAAATCCTTTTAAAATGATGCTCTCTTCTTGGCACTCACTCCCTTCACACAGTGGTAGCTGATTATCACAGCCACTCTTAGTCGCTGTTTAGCCAATTGAAACATTTCCTTCTTTTAATCTTCCCTTCAAGTTCTTCAAGCTCCTTAATCATTTTTGTTGTACGTCCCTGGCCTCGTTGTAATACGCAGCTTGCTGGCAGTTTGGCACCCCTGCTAACAGCACTCGTCAGTTAATAGAGTCATGCCAAGCGTGGATCTGCCCACATCACAGAAGCACTTCTAAGATGCCAAAAACCTGTAATTCCTCTTCAAACAGCACTGGTAAGACTGCACCCAGGTTTCTGCATTCCCTTCTCTATAGCTATATTGCAGGGAAATTAATGACTTATCTCACAAAATTAATCAGTGGATTGTTCCCCCCAGTCCTTGCCAGCATGACACAATACGGACCCCAGCCAAACTGCCTTTCCTCCACCAAGCTCGGGTTTCTTTGCCCCCCACCTGCCCGACGGTTTTCTGGCAGAGTTGCTGCTTTCCAGGTCTCAGCTTCCACCTGGTGCTTGCAGCTCCTGGCAGAGGAACTGCCCCTTGGAAAGACCGTCCGTCCCAGCGAGGAACCTTCTTCCTTCCCAGGCAAAGACTGTGCATCAGCTTATTTTCTACACACAAGATGCAGCTCTTGAATAGACAGTCTCATCTTTTATATCGTCACCTTTTTAACCTTTCCAGTGACCCCGCTGTAACGTCATTTTACCTTCCCATGATTCCCAAAGCTGTGCTCCGACACCCTGGGCTCCGTGCAGTGAGGAGTGCCCCTGAGGGCAGGGCTCTGGACCCCGCCTGAAGCTGCCCTGGCTCGTGCACCTGCACACCGCTTGCTCAGAAAAAACCAACCCAAAACCCCCAAACTAGGGAAACCTGGAGGAAAGAAATTCTTAGCTGTCCTAGCCGAAAACACCGTCATGCCCTGCAGTAGCCATTCAGTTCCAGGAAGGATGTGTTTGCCGAGGCAGCACACGGAACCACGCCGGCAGGAAGCAGGCTGCTCGGGGGCGCCCATTTCTCCCGGCTGTCAGCGTTTGTCGGGTTTGTTTTATCGTTTCCTCTGGCTCTATAAAACACCGGGACGCACTGCCGCAGACCTCCGGCTTGCTTTCCATGCCATTTTTTTCTGACTAAGTGAGATGCCACTTTGGAAAGCACTGAGACATCGCTGCTAAATTACACCCTCCGCTCGCGCAGACAAGCACGTACTGAACTCACTCCCACTTACCAGTTCAGCATCTAATTCAGTTCAGAGTTGGGAGAGCGCTGGTGACAACCCGCTGTGCTGGGCTTGCCAGACAAACTGGGAAGGCACCCGTGGCACCCCCTGCCCCCAGCTCCTCGCAGACCCGCACCTCGGCTGGCTCGGTGGGCAGCTCCCAATTCCCGCCTCTTGTGATGCCTTTGACTTTGCTCCATTCTTGCAGAGGAGATAACCCTACCAAAGGGAATTTTCTCCTCATTTAGTAGTTTTTCTATTTGTACTTCCTGATGTATTTTAAGCTACTCTAGAAGTATTTCAGTTGGAGAGAAACAAATCTGCACTTCTAAAATTTTGTAATTACCGATTATTGATAGTTGACTATCGCTCATTAACTGTTCTGTTGTGGAGCGATTGCGATTTTCTTGTTAAACAAAGCAAGACTTTATGCAGCAAATCAGCAGTTCAATAGGCCAAGGTAAAGAAAGACAAAAAATAATACAACATAATTGGATTTTAGTCGGATTGACCTTAAAATACAGAAAAGGAAACCAAAATTGCTTCTTAAGTCAGCCCTAGCCCTAGCCCAACTGCACCATTATTTACTGAGGCTTTATACTGTCCCTTTCTTTGTATAAAGTTTCCATGACACAGGCTGTTTAGATGAGGTAATTGTATTGATTAATTAACTTTTGGGGCTCTCCTACACTCTAAGTTTCAGCAATTCTGGTAACACACAGCCCGCTCTGTGGACGCTGGCATCACCTCAGCCCCAGGGAGCTTGCTGGGTGGGACCCCATCATCTCCTGCTGGGCAGGACCAGCCTCCCCCAGGGCAGAGCCACACTCCCCTGGGCAGCACTGCAGGTCTGGTCTCAGCTGATAGCATTTGCTTTTATGGGTGATTGAGAAATGGAAAGTTTCTGAATCCAACGCCTCCTTCTGCGCCTTGGGGGTTGAGCGGTGCCCACCGCACCATATTTTGGAGGTCATCCCTCCCTGACCTGAGAAGGAATCTGCAGGTTTGTCCTAAGGCTGCAAAGGACTGTTCCACCTTTTGCTCAGCTGAAACTCCACAAGGACTTTTTTTTTTTATCTTAATGAAAAAAAAATTGTAGACAGAGATGGTGCTACAGAAAGAAGACGGCTGTGAGATGGCCGGCTTCAGATGACATCTGTAATGGGGGCGAAAGAGAAGGGTAGAAAATGTATTTTCATGTACTACAGATATTGTTCTTCAGAGACAAATGATACCAGCAAATACAAGCTCCCTGCCAAGATATAAATACCAAGCTGCTGATACAAGCCTGCTTTTGCTGGGAGCTAGTTCAGCGATTCAGAAACGACGCCAGAGGAGGGTGCAGAATTACAGATGTGGCCTCCAATGTCACCCACTGCAAAGGTGCTGAGGGGTCCATTTATTTTCCAGGAATAGCAATATCATTACTAAAAAATTCCATGATGACATTGAGCTGTTCAAGTTGTGCCAGCTTGTTTCTTTTAGAGGTAATAACAGACTTCACGTGGAAACATACTAAATTACAGACATTTTTCAAACCAAAAGAGGCTGAAGAAAAGCAACAAAGATACTCCACTAATGCTGCTTTATCTGTTCATTTTGGCAAAGCATTTGCTACCTGTCTTCATGGTGCCCAGCAAGAGTGACCACTCCGAAAACACTGTGCTGAAAGGCCCTTCACACGAGGGGCGGGTAAGCACGCCCCGCAGGAAGGGCTTCGCAGGCAGCCCGGTATATTATTAATCACATAAAGCAGACAGGCTGAACACAAAGTGAAAAGGAAACACTTAGAGCAGCTACGCTGCCGGTCGGAGGTAAAAGGGTAGTTGGCAACTGAGATAGGGACTTTACTGGAAGAACAGCTTCTGTAGTGCTAATGCAGTCTTAGATAGTTAAATGCTTTGATTTTCACAGCCATCAAAAGCCTCGGCGGACAAAAGATGTGTAAGAGGATCCATTAGACAGAGAAACCAGGAGCATTAGAGTGAGGGAAACGATGCAAAACAACTGGACGAGAGGAAAGACCATTCAGCTTATCCCCAGCAAAGCAGAATGACGAGCGGCTTGTCAGCCCTGGTCCGATGTATGGAACTCAGTGCTAAGCGCGTATCACGGAGCGCATCCGCAGTGCAGCGTTGTCCACGAGTCACTTGTCCATAAAGCACATCCCTGCATCTGGAAACGAGAGTACGTGCGAGTCTGAAGGGAGGCGATTCAAACACAGGAATAAGTTTGCAATGGAACCTTTTTTTCAGCGCACATGGGAAGCAGCACACTCGAATCCCCCGGCTGCCAGCCAGGACCAGCCCAGCCTCTACTCACCCTGCACAGACAGAGTTTGTGAGGGGAGGGAGAGGGCTTGGGGGAGATGTAAAAAATAGTTATAAATGCCTTCAGGACAACGAGACAGACCAGTTCCCAGCGTGGTTTTGTGGACACCTGGCTATCTGTATGCTGCATACATGCACACACCCACAGAAGGACACAAGAGATGGGTAAAGCACCAAGTCTTCTCCTTTTGCTGCGAGAACCAAGCTGAGGTCAGGCGTCCCCTCACCTCAGCATCAAGACCCAAGCGGATCAGGGATGAGAACTCACACTTACATGTGGAGAGAGAAATGCTGTGCTGATTACCCACAACAGCGACAAAAAATGTCTTGGATTGGAAATCAGGTCAGGAAACCAGAGCAGGTTCTTCAAGAGTCACTAAGTCCTAAAACATGCTGAGAGCAAAACAGCTGCAAATCCCACCGAGATCATGGCCCGCTCCAGGATCTGGCCAGGAACACTTCATGTGGAAACGGCACTACCAGAGCTCACAAAGTCACCATCTAGAACAGTCTTCATAGCCCTTATTTTCTACTAAAACCCAGCCCACTGCAGAACAGGACCAAGTGCAGGGCACCGAGGGCGAACTCAGGACCTCGCTGCAGCCCGGGCTGGACAGAACACGGGCACGGGAGGGACAGTTCCATTCAGCTGGAATGAAAAGGGGGCTTGATGCTTCAAAACGGTACTGAAGTGGGCCATGCACGCCCTCCTCTCCCCTGCAAGGTTTTCAGGGCTTCATACTAATGACCCCCTTCCCCGGGCTGGTGCGAGCCTCCGCGGTGCAAAGGAGCAGTTTAGCGCACTGCGAGGGCGAGGGCCACTCTCCTCCAAGGTACAGCTCCTCTCCTCCCAGACCGGCTCCGGGAACAGCGGGGGAGCCACGGGCAGATCCTGCCCCTGCTGCTCCGCTACTGAAGCGTCCGCACGTTTTCAGCGAGAACCTTCCCCCCATCCCGCCGAGGCCGCTCCCGCTCGCCGGCTAGCTGGCACGGACGAGGTGATTGCAGATCTGGTCAGAGATGTAGTATAACTTCTAATTTGCTCTGTTTATTTAATGAAACTCATTGAGACTAATCCTCATTTTCTAGCAAGTGTAAAAAAGTTCCATTTAATTAAAAGTGATGACCTTCACGCCTACAGAAGATTTTCAGGCTCAGAGGATTAGATTTAACACTTTGTGCCAGATGCAAGTACAAAAGCAATGCTCAATTAGATGAGGAAAAATCTCTGAAAAAGACCATCATTTCTGTTGATAGTTTAAACTTCTGCTTGAAGGGGAGAATACAGTCAGTGGAGGGGGAAAAAATTACGTTCCCTAACACTGGCTACACTCTGCAATCATAAAAAAAGTGTTTGTACTTTAATTGCTTCCAGTAAATTTACTGAAATAACATCCACCACTCCTTTTTCATTTTCATTTTTGAGAATTAATATCACAAAGAGGAAAAAATGGATATATCATAATTAGAAAGGCCTTCTTAATGTGCGGGACTTCAGACATGGCAGATTTTAGAAACTAATGGCAAAATTAAATTATATTAAAAGTTCTGACATAAAGCAGGAAGACTAAGCAAATGGTGGGCCACACTTGGTGGCACATCACTGTCACCCCCCTCGCACAAAGCCTGCATTGCACATTGTCATCTAGATGTACAATTCATCAGAGGAACACCGGGGAGTCCCCTTTACTCCGAGCTGTGGAAACCACTTCCAAAGTTAATGGGTACAGATTTTTTTTTAAAAAGAGGGCTTATATTGACTATGATGTTGAATTGAACAAGCTTAACATATTACAGCCTGCCAGGCGCCGCTCACTGCTCGTCTCAATCCCACCCTCACGTAAATACTAAGGTACAAAAATTAACTCTATTGTTCTAGAAAACCACCTTGATTCATTGTGACTGCAGGAAGGTGCATTCCTACAGCAAACAAGTTACGGTGCGCTGCTTCGCTGCGGTTCCGGATTTACGGCTGTGTCTGATGGAATACTGCGTTTCTGCGCTAGCTGGATGCCTCCATTTTAAACTAACTGCGCGTCGCAGCCGAACGGCGAGATCTGGTACTTAAACTACTGTGGCGAAGCAGAACATGACAAATTGATGCGTGGGAGTCAAATGTTCCTAATTTTCCAATTAGTGCTTTAAAAAAAATAACTGAAAAACAAAAGAAGCTTGCAATAAAAAGCCCAGCAAATGCAAGAACCTTCGTAACATCATACTCACACCAAGCAAAAGCCGAACTCCCTCCCCACCTGCTTCATAATCGCTTCTTTGAGGGCGTTCTCAGCCCCTGCCGCTCAGCTCAGGTATCAGGGACTTAGTACTCAATGTAAATTTCACTGTCTAAAAGCTAGCAGCCTTCCATGCTGACGTGCTCTTCAAACGGGAAAAGGGAAAACACGACAAAAACCCCATTTATTTCCACATTCCTCATGTCCCAGGTCCCCATTTCCTTCGGAGTTCACATTTTAATTGCTGTTGAGGAAGGTAGATTTTTTCCTCAGGTCCAGCTGACAATCTTCACAGCTTGTTGAGTTTGGCCAAGCTGCAAATGGTTTACATATTTGCACATTTATTTTTTAAAATGTAACTTTCAAAAATTCCTCCTGAAGCAACATCTGTGTTCGCATATATTTTAATTTCTTCCCCGAAGTTTACTTGTTAGTGGCTGCTTCTCCACACTTCAGTGATAATGTCTGAGGCATAAATGAATAAACGCATTTTACTTAGTGCTGTCTGTTTGATTTAAGGGAAGAATTAAACCCGCAGGAACCCGGTGCCATTGCCACCAGACAAACCGCAGGCAGCGCCGCGGGCATCCCACAGGCAGGGGCGTTTCAGTCACCCTGGGATAACACCGCTGCCAGTACAGGGTATACCCCACGTACGCCCGTGTAACTGCGTTTTCCTGCACTAAGAGGGTTTTAGAAGTTTTATGAGGGACATGAAGAAAATCCTCTCTACCCCCACCCCCAGTGACCAAGCCCTTGGAAACCCCCGGCACTGCCAGTGCCCGGGTCACCTGTCCCCCAGCGTACGTGTGCCAGGCAGGCACTGGCTGCAGCCACCCTGCACAGCACCCTCATCCTCCAGCACCTCAGTGCCAGGTCACAGGCTCAGGACAAGGATCGTGGCTTGACAGCGAAAGCCACAGTCCAACGCACAAACCCCCAAGCCAACAGCCACTGAGCTCTCCTGCTGGGACACGTGTTTGACCCTGCCCTGTGGGGCACGGCAAACAGCGGCCAAATCCAAGCTTGCCAATACCTCCTCATCTGCACATCCGACCCCCAAACTACTCTGCGCCTGTACTAAGACCCCAGCGAGCCATCGCCTGCTGCAGAGTCACACCTACACGCCATCAGAGCTCCTGCAGCCACCTCGTAACTTGTCTGCACGTCAAATTAATGTGAACGTCTGGCTGTGCAACAGGCGCCACAGCACGTCCCCACCGAGAGCGTGGAGCAGCCCCGCGCCCTGTGACACCAAATCCTGCTCTCTGCTGACGCCCCAGCCTTTCCCAGCTGGAGCAGGATGTCCCCGACCAGAGACCCCGAGGGGCTCATTCCATCCGAACTACCGCCCTGTACAGGACCAAAGCTAACACGGTGCAGAGCAAGAGGCTCGGAACAGGTTTCCAATGGTACGTTTACAGTTCCCCTTGCAATGGCAGAGCTGAAATAAACCCGAGCCCTTCTGTAAGCAAAAAGCCAGGGAAGTCGGGGTGTTATCAGGCGGCAGCAGCCAGACGCGGCACAGAGCACCCGGGGCTGGGCTGCAGCTCCAGCTACCCATCATCATGCAGTTCCATGCCCTTGATGATGGATAACGAAATTAAGTAGCAATTAGGACTGGGCTCACCTCTGAAGGTTACAGGAGATCCCTAGTGCTATCCAGACACAGAAGCTACATGGTGCCTTCTGATTTACGAACCTAAGCTCAAAGAGTTGGGCTCAGGGCTGAGGTCCCCCTTCAGCAATCACTCAAGTGAATTCTCCCAACAACCCATTCTCATCCTCAACAAGGCCTCCACATCGCTGCATCTTCTGTTCAAAGAAAAAAAATAATCAGATATATTTTTTCTACCATTCCCAAACGACAACAGCAGGGAAAGTCAGAAGTTTGCCTCTGTCTGTGGACACCTTCAATCGGGGATATCACGCAGATAGAGTGGAGACCGCAGAATTCAGCTGCTTCCATTTAAAAAAATCTAAATAAGCATTATTCAGATAGAATAGACACCTAATTACAGTTTTTGAAGACTACTGTCCTGCCTAACTGCTGAGCTGCCCCAGATCTCAATAGAGCCGGGCACCAGCACAGCCCCACCAGCATGGGCTCCCGTCCCTGCTGGGAGCTGAGCCGTGATGAGGGATGCTGAAGTGCCCCCAAGAAGCCACCCCTTGAACTCTATATTCCTGTTCCTCCATTTGCAGCAGAGGCAAAGCCTGCTCTCTCTCCTGTCCTGGGAGGTCAGGCTAGATGGTCGTAAAGCTCTTTCTGACCTCTAAATCCACACGCTGTGCTCCATCCCCACCTGCAGCCAGAGGAACCCGCAGCACTGCAACATGCCTCGCTGATGGGAAACAAGGCACAACACCTCTGAGGCTGTTCCACCGAGCTGGGTGGAACACAGTGACATTAAAAAAGATCATTATGTCTAAGGTCTGTAGAATTCTTCCCAATTAAGAAACCTGCAACTAAATTAATGCTTTTAGATTCACTTGAATCTAAATTTGTTTCCTTCAGGAAAAATAACCAAACTCTAACTTTATTTGGTTTGAAATATTATGCTTAATATGACTTCATTCATCAAATTTCAAAAGTAGTATTTTTTTGTCTGCTTAAACCAAGAATTTTATAGGGACATATTTCACATTCAAAATACTATCTACAAACCATTTTTTCCACAGCCAGTTACTCGTAACCAGCAACCTAAAGAATTAATGACCAGGTTGAATGAGTTAGTAGGATCTTGAGGACCTGGGATTGCACAGATCACTCAGCCCCAGTTCAAGAAAAATTCCCAAGGCTCTTTGCTGAAATATATCCCAATTACCCGTCACCACTAATCACTTTTCAAGGCATTTAAGATAGCAGTCATGAATCACAGTCTCATCAGCTCATTTCCAGAGCTTTATGCACTACCAGGGGCTCTCAGGAATGTCTTCAGGGAGCATCAAGATGCAACAGCTTCCCCAGAAAGCTCCTTAATGGACCTGGGAAACAAGAGTCTTACAAAAACATGCTCCTAAATGGATCTAAAAATAATGTTGTTTTGATACCTAAATAGCTCTTTAAAATAGAAATATAAATGTTTTAAAGAAACAAACCTCAAACAACAAAGCTTTCCTCAGTCCAACAGCTTTAAGATCTCGTGCCTCTCCACAACCTCCACCACAAGCTCCAGAAACCCTTCCCTGGCCACTGCGGCCCCTTATAACCTTCCTGGGAGCACTGTGCTCTGTCCCGCCCTCCTTGGGTCACTCCTCATGCCAGGTGCTTTCCACGGGCTGATTCATTAGTCAATTAAGATAATTAGGAGGTTTACGTGCTGGATAACTCAGAAGCATTTATAAAACCATTGAAAACTCATGGGCTGAATCCTGTTTAGAGTCACAGCCCTATGAAAACATTTGATTCCCATTGAAAATGATTGATAAGCACTGTGTAAAATTGCCATCCAAAATTCCCCCAAATTCAGACACGTGACATGACAATTGTCTTTTCTATGGAAGTCGATGAAATAAACATCACACTACCTGCAATTTGTTTCTCCTGTGGAAGCATCTGGCATCAGCAGTTGTTCGGGGCAAACAGCCGTGTTGCCAAGTCTCTGTTTTTATTGAAGTGAGCTCCAGTGGGGATGGGATGGTGTGGGGAGTGATGGGGCACAGGCGCTGCAATAGCTCCAGTCGGGATGGGATGGTGTGGGGAGTGATGGGGCACAGGCGCTGCAATAGCTCCAGTCGGGATGGGATGGTGTGGGGAGTGATGGGGCACAGGCGCTGCAATAGCTCCAGTCGGGATGGGATGGTGTGGGGAGTGATGGGGCACAGGCGCTGCAATAGCTCCAGTCGGGATGGGATGGTGTGGGGAGTGATGGGGCACAGGCGCTGCAACAGCTCCAGTGGGGATGGGATGGTGTGGGGAGTGATGGGGCACAGGCGCTGCAATAGCTCCAGTCGGGATGGGATGGTGTGGGGAGTGATGGGGCACAGGCGCTGCAACAGCTCCAGTCGGGATGGGATGGTGTGGGGAGTGATGGGGCACAGGCGCTGCAATAGCTCCAGTCGGGATGGGATGGTGTGGGGAGTGATGGGGCACAGGCGCTGCAACAGCTCCAGTCGGGATGGGATGGTGTGGGGAGTGATGGGGCACAGGCGCTGCAATAGCTCCAGTCGGGATGGGATGGTGTGGGGAGTGATGGGGCACAGGCGCTGCAACAGCTCCAGTGGGGATGGGATGGTGTGGGGAGTGATGGGGCACAGGCGCTGCAACAGCTCCAGTGGGGATGGGATGGTGTGGGGAGTGATGGGGCACAGGCGCTGCAATAGCTCCAGTGGGGATGGGATGGTGTGGGGAGTGATGGGGCACAGGCGCTGCAACAGCTCCAGTGGGGATGGGATGGTGTGGGGAGTGATGGGGCACAGGCGCTGCAATAGCGAGGCGCTGCGGTGTGAACGAGCTGGCGCGATCCCTCTCCAGCCACACAGCTCGTTCTAGAGGACGGCCAGTGACAACGGTCTTTCCGGCCATTAGCACAAACACAGGGAGGAACGACCCATCTCTGGCGGGATGGCTCATGGGGGCTGGCAGAGCGAGAAACACAAGCGACCATGATCACCGTACAGCACCGGGGCTGTGAAAAACTGCCAACACATGTTCAACACACCCCAGGCAAAGGGTGCTTGTCCTGCACATGCCCTTGCATCATCCTCCTGCTGAGACCCCCAGACCCACCGCCTGCAGATGCAGCCCCATGAGAGCTGAGAGCTGAGCATCCAGCTGCTCTGGGCATCCCCACGTGCTTTGCCTGATGGAGGTGCCCCAGCATCCTTCTAGACTTGGGCCATGCTTGGGGGCTTTAAATGGCAATGCCTGCTGTTCCTCCTCCTTTTCTGCTCGGCCTCACGGATCTGTAGGCTGCTTTTTGGTGACGGTGGCGGCTGAGTGGAGGTTTTCAGGATCAGCATTTTGTTTTTGCAAATCTGATGTGGCAAATAGGTAGGAGTCGGTGACCAGCTTCTGTGCCTTCATCCCGCCTTCCAAAACTGCATAACAAAGTGCAATGATAAATCTGTCGAGATTTTGAAACATGTATAGTAGGATTATGAGACTTTTAAACACTGTATAAGGGTAAACTGTACATGTGAGGGTAGGAAGGGGTCTCCCACCACCTTCTACACCTACTCCATGCAAGTGTTGTATTAGCACTTAAGAAAAAACAATGCTCAAGCTTTTTTTTTTTCCTCTGATTTACCTTCACTCTCTAATTGAAAATAAAGCTTGTAAGCAGCCTGGCCCTGTCAAGGCTCTGCAAGCGGAGCAGCTGGCCTGGGGAACAGCCCCAGCTGAGCCCCACGCACGATCCATGCCCAGCTTGGTGCAGCAGCACGGCCAGGGGGGAGCACGGCACCTCCTGCCACTGCCGGCACAGGCTCCTGCCCAGGCTGCACACCAGAGCGTTCTGGTAGCCCATGGGGCTGCACACTCAAAATGCTGCAACTTGGGTCAAGCCTGAAAACCGCGAGAGCTTCCAAATCCAGCTGCCAGCTGCTCGCAGAGCAGAAAGGGTCCTGCCCTCCCCCTCCTCTCTGCTGCAGGTGGTGAAGATGAGCAGCGCGGGTGCCAGCAGCAGCAGGTCGCAGTCGCTGTGCTCTGTGGTGCCAGGTTTTACGGTTCTTTGTTCATGGCACAGATGGCATTTTAGGGGAGGTCAGGAAGAAAAGACAGCAGCGGCAGGGATGAGGGGCTGTGTCTGGACCAGGCTATCCCAGCTGGAGGCCAGTGGCCAAAGCAGCTCACACAGTGGCCTCGAGGGGTCTCTGGGTGGGGGAGGTCTCACTTGCTGCCTGTGGTGTCCGAGCTCCAGAAGAGCCCTGGTGAGATGTGGGGAGGTGATGTCATCGCTCTGCTTTGGAGAGGGTAGTGTGAAGGACACCCCCAAACCAGCCCGTGGTCAACACATGCTGAGCTGAGGACCTGCACGGACTCGGTAACATCGTCTTTACGCTTTGGTGAGGACAGCGCAATTCCTCTTTCCTTAGGAATGGTTTTGTACCTAAACCATCCCAGGTGCCCAAAACACAGGGTTTATATTGATTCATGCAGGTAAATGCTATTGCAGAAGGGATTCCACCCGAATCATTTTATTTAGCATGGATCGCAAAAGTTACGGGTTAGAAACAAACTTGCCACCGACATCCAAGAACCGTTGCTGCAAAAATTATTCAGGATAAATGGAGAGTGATTTTCATCAAGCAGCGGTGTGGGAAGCCCAAAGCTGTGGTGCAGAAGCCGCGAGGGGACTCCTCTCTTCAAAGAGCTCCCCCTTTTTTCTCTCTTCAGCACGGTTACTAAAGCAAAGCCTGCCCATCGCCTTTGGCCCAAAACTGAATTCTTACCAATCCTGACTAACATGCACATAAAAAATGAAAAAAAGAAAGAGGGGGGAAAAAAGGATCGATCCACAGCAAGAGGTCCAGGTGCCTGCTCTGGGCTCGGGCTCTTGGTGAGGCCATCACCCAGTGCCACATCCTCTGGGAGGATTCGGGGCCGTCACACTGTTCACTTCCACTGCAGGCAGCTCTGATCTCTGCAATGGTCTCCGTAAGCAAGCAGAGCTCCTGGGCTTCTGGAATGAATGCACCGTGGCCGAGTAGAGCAGAACAGCTTGGAAATTTCCATCAAGTACTTTGATTTCAAAATCTGACAGAGCAGATAAGCATTAGTTGAAATAATTGTAGAAACTGCTTCACCTAAAGCACCTTCAATACCAGCAAGGTATCACTAGCAGCAAGACACTTGTTTTATTACAATTGTTTAAGACTTCGCAGTGATTATTGTCGGCACGCATACTGAAGTAAAACTCCTCTGACATTATTTTGGTTAAGGTACTTAAAATATTGTACTAATAGACTAATTCAAGGGGAAAAAAAGAGACAAAAATAAACAGAAAGCGAAGCTTGGAGAACGAAAGAGAAGGAATCCTATCACCACCCCCACACCTGGCCACACAGCCCTGCCAGGGTGGCCCTGCCAGAGCCCCGCAGGGCAGCGGGAGCCAGGCCTGGGGGTCCTGGGGCCGGAGGAGAGGAGAGGCGAGCAGCCCTGTCTCCGGTGACACACTAGCTGAGATCATTTGCTGCTTACATGTAACTTCCACAAATCTCATTTCTGACTGAGAGAATAAAAGCAGCAGGACGTGGGCAGATGCTGTGTGAACTTCTGTTGCCTTTGCTGTGACCGTACTGTGCCCCACGAGAAAAAAGCATCTCTGGACATCCAAAGACAGGCTGCTGGGAGCCAAAAGATGAGTTACAAAGCCAGGAAAAAAAAGTAAAGGAAATAACGACAGAAGTACATAGCTGCAAGCCCCTCTCTAACCTCCTGGAAAACCATCAGGCAGGCTTCAGAACAAGACTCTCCTCTGGACATGGAAATCAGGACACTGTAGGCAAGGCTCTTGCGAGTGGAGCCCACCTGCTTCCCCCAGTGCTGCTCTGACGGCAGCGAGCGAGGGCGAAGCGTCTCCTGGTGCTCTGGCAGACGAGGTGGAGATCCCACCAGCCTGGCTGCAGATTTCTTGCCTCGCCTCTTGCAGCCGGTGCCTCTGAGTGGCCGCTGCCACAGCACGGGCTGCCACGTGAAGTCCCAGATTGAGTGTCTGCTCCGATTTCAGCCTTCCAGGGCTGGCAGGGAGCCACGTGGCATCATAAAATGGAGCCCATGGAAATGGATTCCGGCAATGCCAACGTTTTGTGTGCCATTTAGATGCTGTCTCTAGGCAAACTGTCAGCAAGAATTGGTTCAAAATCCAACACATCACCTAAATAATGAAAAAAAAGGATTCTGAGTAGTACTGCCAAGCCATAAAATTTGCAATCACTGCTTCATTAACAGCAGGAGGAGTCTGGGGGGACAGTGATAATCGGTGTCTCTGAACCCTGGAGAAGTGGAAGGCAAAGTTCCTCATGGGGCATAACCATGGCCTTTCAGGAGAGAAAAACTGTGTCCTTGTGTCACTGACATCTGAGATGGCTTTGCTTTCGACTGGGAAATAAATAAAACACACAAAAGCTCCAGCAACCCCGGCGACAATTCCTTCCCGAGCTCCACAGCTCCTCAGCGGGTTCTCCTGCCTCGCTCCACGCACAGACTGCACGGGCAGTGTTTGCCTGAACAGGACTTAGTTTCAGTTGCTTCAGCTCGCAGCTTAAACACCTTCAACACCGTATACAGGCACATACACACCCATCAGAAGCATGGCAGCACAAATCCAAAGGAATCTAAATCTCAGCAGTGCAAAAATCCAGCTGAGGAAAACCAAAAATAGCCAAAACGCACCTAGTATCCCACACCATAAACCAGTATCCCCAAACTTGGATCCCTCGTTTGCTCTCCTCGAGTTCCATTGCAAATTCAGTATTTACCGTTCCGATTTGAGCATCCCATGTGAAATGAGCAACAGTTTGATTCTACTTGGATTTAATATATGCGGTGGAAGAACAGGCGCCAGCATCCAGTTCTCTCTATGCACAGCATCTGAAAGAAAGATCATTGTGAGTGGGTTCCTTAAAGGCAGAAGTAAAAATCCACATAAAATTCAATTAAAATAATTCAGTCTAATCTGCTGTTAAGACTTCACTAAATCGGGGTAGAATTTACATAAAAATTAAACTAACCCATGTGCAATACTGAGCCATTTCAGAATTCCCAGCAATTTAATTGAATATGTTTAAATGGTCCGTTATCAGTGTGATTGTGGTGGATTTCTTCAACGTCAGGAAGGTAATCAGAGAAACCACCAGACATACACACCCCACACTAATTAATTATGCTGTAAAAATGAACTTAATGAATAGACTTTTTCACAGTTTTGTTTTATCTGAAGCTGCTTTATTTGCATGTTAATAAAAACATGTGCAGCTAATTTCAGAAAGCGACTTGCGTGCATAATTCCGCCCAGTTTCAGGAGCCCGCACTGTGCAGCGGGGAGGACTCCCGCAGGGCTTGCACTGGGTCACGTGCCACGTTTGAAGCCAAGACAAGTCCCACCTAGGCAGGGCAGAGCGTCCCTCCCCGCATGACACAGCCACCCCCAGCAGACCCACCCGCCTCGTGTGTTCTGCACACCAAGGTGGCAAAGGCCAGCTTGCCCGCTGCTTGCAAAATCATCCCCCATGAGCAGTCAGTGACCCACCATGGTCCTCCTGAGAAAGTCTTCAGCACCTGGGAAAGAGGGAGGTGAGCACTTGCCTCCATCCTGTCAAGATCTCAGAAATGTGTCCTATCTAACCCAAATTTTTATTTTCAGTGCACCCAGCTCAAGGAAAAAGTTATCTGCGTGGTGCTGAATGCAAATTTATTACAACCCCTCTGACAAGTATCTGCCAGTTGCCTCCTCAGCTTGGCCGTGGAGAATCGGTGCTTTGCTCTGTGGAAGGTGCCAGCATTCAGTGGTACCCAGTCCCTGTTAATGGGCACATTTTCTCTGCTAGATGAACCCACGTGTGGCCGATTTCTGCCTGTATGTGATCACCGATCTCTCATTTAAACTCAGTTTTAACCACAGAATGTTCTCTTTTTCCATCACTTTTGCTTTTGGAAGACGTGGCTGCTCCCTGAGGTAAGGCCAGTGAAGTTGGCTGGTACTGCTGCCTACAGGTGGCCGGAGCCCCCCATGCAGGCAGGGAGCAAACGTGATGCTCACCGATGGAGTCGAAGCCGGGCGGCTCAGCTGCTGGCCTGAGGGACGGGAGATGCGGGAGGCTGCGGTAGGGCGAGCGCGGGGCAGGGCTGGCTGCTGGCTCCATCACCCTGTCAAAACCACCACACGCACCCCAGCACGTGAAGGAATACCAGAGCACGCATTTAAAATAGCCCAAAATTCGAGGAAAAAATGACCCCGCACTCACTAATGGGTGTGACCTCTTGAGCAGCATTCCTGAGGCTTTACATCTTGACAGCAGGGTTCATAATGCTCTGCTTTAGGACGGGGAATATAAGAGAGTTCATCTACTGTCTGATACAGCAACCTCTGGGGTTTTAAAGCTTGACTCCAACGTGTACGCTGGTTCCAAATGCCAAGGAGGAAAGACACCCATACCATGCTCAAGAGACCAGCCAGCACGTCTCTACAGAAACCACGTGCTGTCAACGTGTCAGTAATATATTAATATATTATTATATTAATTTATCATTAGCCATGCAGCCTCATTTCACACCTGGGAGCAGCACAAGGAGCTGGCCACCTCCGGCACCGCCTTTTCTTATCTCAGGGCTCTGCCTGGTCCCAAGGAGCAGGAGATGGCAGCTCTACCAGCAAGCTGGAGCAGAAAGAGCTTCGAACTGATGGTGTCAATTATAGCCCCGGCACCGAGTCTGAATAACGACTCTGCATCTGACAGAATGTGGAGAGCATTGTTAATGCTGCTAATTGTGAAGGCAGAGCCCGTGAAGCGAGGATGGATCGCGTGTCCCGAGCACCTCTGCAGGAGCAGTGTTAACGGCCGGGGAAACGGTCCGGGGTTAAAGCTACGAAATGAGGGTCAGCGTTTTGAGACAGCAATTGTGCATCAAGTGAATTAACAGATGGCAGAAGATATCCGAGGGGTGGACATGGCTGTCATACACAACTATCTGAACGCTGTGATTCAATCGCTGCCCCAAACGTACTAATGTTGGCTGCTGTGTTTACACCAGACGACTTGGATACTTGTTATTTACTATTTACGTTAAATAACTACCTTTGACAGCCACTAGGCTGAGTGATCAATATTTTGTTAAAACACAAAAAATGCCAAATTACCTAAACGAGAGTGTATTCTCTCCGGAATTTAGCCACACAAACAGGGATCCTGTTCTCTCTCTCTGCTTTCAGGTGCCTTTTGGCTCTTACTCTGGCTGGTGAGAATAGTCACCTCGGGCTCCTGTTGCTTTGGTACACTTGCTGCTGCTAATAACAGCTGAAAAAGAACGAGAGACTATATTATATCTGCATTTTAACCAAGGTCTTCCCAAGCACTTACTACTTGTAACTGGGACCAGCTGGAGCCGTCTGTGGTGTCCCTGACTGGGAATTCTTTCACGCTGCTGGAAGGTCACACCGTAAGTGGCTGCATCTCCCAAAGAGCTCAAAACCGCTTCAGACACTTGGACGCACAGAAGAGCTGTTTGGAAAACACGGCTCCAGTTCTGGCCACAGAAGACTGCAGTATTTAACCCATAAACGCTTTTTGCCTTCATGCAGCGTCTCAAGCCGAGGTTTCTCCCCACCACGGCCCGTGGGGCTCTCGAGCAGTGAGGTCTGGCAGATGGCACTTACTCAGGACACCGAGGAGACCCTGCGAAGTCAAGGGCAGCAGCACCCCACGTCTGTCGTGTCATAGAGCAGCACCCTTGCACTGAGACACAAAGCCTCCGACCCCGCGCCCACCGAGGCGCAGACCGCTCTCTGCACAGACCGCGGATCTGTGCCGGCAGCGATGGAGACAGAACGGAGGGGGCTCGCCCGTTTCTTGAAAGGCAAAAGAAACAATTTTCTGCAGTTCCTTTGACTTTTTCAGCCAAAAACAGCTGAGAGGAAAATGTGGAAGGGTCAGGCTTGCCTTTTCCTTGCCAGTTGCCAGCACCCTCACCTCCCCAGCTGCTCACAGCTGGGTTACAAGAGGCCAGCTTGATGGAGATGTCACGTTCTGTGCTCTTGTTCCTCTAAAAAGTTTAGTCACAATGTTTTGGACATTTCTGAAAACAGGTTTACTAAAAATGAGTGACCTTTTTTTCTGATGAAAGAGCCCAGCTTTCCCCAGGCTTTGCAAGGGATTTCTAGGGCAAAATTGTGTCTGGGGCAGCCTGAGCGACCACTGGGACACACCACTGGAGTCTGGCACTGGGAGCAAAACAAGGAGCAGGTTCACACGATCAGAGAGTGCTGGCGATTCAGCAGCTGGATGTCCTGTGAGCTCCCTCCATGCCAGGGGACTCAGGTGCCATCCGGTCCCAGCGGGTGGTTGGGGCTTCAGGTGGATCTCTGGGTGGTCAAGACATTGGTTGTCACAGGAGCTGAAATACCAAAAGATGGAAATGGGGGACGTCCAGACCTGGAAGCAATATGACAAGGATCAATAATGCAGAGGGAAGATCTTTAGCTGGACCGCACCGATCTCTGCTCCAGCTTGTTCTCCTGTTCTCAGCTTTGCTGGGGCTGATGGACACCAGATTTACATTAAAGAAACACGGAGCTGCAAAACTAGTGCCAGCCGTTAGCAAAGATAAAAGGGACAAGCAGAGTGGTTGGGTGCTATTCAATAGACCATCAACGCTACAAAGACGCAGAACAGGCACTAGGGAGTCATGCCTATAATCATATTTAAAAAAAGATTAGGGTCAGGATGAAATGAAAGGCCAGACACATTTGATTCTCTCCGCTAGTTAAGAGAATTACATGTTACACAATGGAAGAACTCAGCCACAAAGAAAAGGGGAATAATTACAGTTATTTTGGAACAATGAGAAATCTGGGAAGTGAAATCTAATTTTTTTCTCCATTTTAAGCACAAAGTCCAGTTGTTTTCAGCCTAGGTTAACTTCAAACATTTATTTTCCATCTCTAAGAAGCTTTCTGACTGGGAACAAAGTGAAAGAAAAAAACCAAACTCGTGTAAGCCATTTCTGTTTGAGAAATCACTATTACAAGCAGTCAGAGTAGTGCATGAAGCATCTCCCACCACCCCCGAGCCCCACCACCGCTCCTCCTGTTCCAGGCACGGAGGAGCCGGCAGCACCACCACCATGCCGGAGCACCACCTCAGCTCCCTTCAGCTCCCTTCATCCCGAGCCGGGTCCTGGGCAGCGCTGCAGCACGCAGGGAGGGCTGCAAGACCTCCTGGGCTCCACTGCAGCTGGAAACACAGCCCAGATCATAAGGAGTCACCGTCTACTCCAAACCTGGTTCAGCAGTTCCTCCCCTGCCCTCCAGGGAAGCGATTCCCAGCCACCATGGGTGCTCAGCACGCACGGTCTCCACACCAAGAGCCAAAGCTCTTCTGACAGGACTCTCTCTCCTCTCCTAAAAATAAATGCAAGTGGTATCAGCTGTCATCCTGGGCAACAAGAATTAATAACGCGTTTCTTCAGAGTCAAGCGCATCCCATAGACAGGAGGGGAAATAGCTGTAACCCGCCTCTGATTACAGCAGGAGATAGTGGGGCTCTTCCCGGCCCTTCCTCGTTTGTCACTGTCTCCTCTTGCCATCAGCTATTTACTCCACACTCCTTGAATCATACCTGGGATTTCATTATCAAAACCAATAACTGTGTTTTGATACAAACCATAAGATGTTTCTCTCTGCCTGAAAAAAACACCCTGGCATTGTATTTCTCATAATAAGTTTTAATTGGATTTTAGCTTTCTGCCTTTTATACTCCATCTTCGGCTTTATTGGGTTTAATTACAAATCCATAGCTATTTGTTATGTGGCTCTGGTTTGATATTTTGCACTGACAATTACATTTTTATTCAAAGAAAAAATGTATTAGGAAAAAAAAGCCAGAGATGGGCTCATTGTATGAGCTGATTAATTGAATTCCAGTTTTATGTGCATTTATGATGAACGACTGCGTGCCAAAAACCCATCAAATATTAGATCAGCGTGCAGTTCCTCATTTTAATTGGTTTGCACAAAGTGCAAGCCGCTGTAATGACAGATCGGCTGTGGGAACACAAGAGCGAGGGAGGCACTCAGTGCCCTGACTCCCATATCTCCTAACACTCTCTTCATAACTCCTTAAAATCTTTCCACGCAGAAGCGTGGTGAGAGAGACAGGGAAGCTTCAGCACTCTCCTTTCAAGACATCGCCGCCTCTGCGATGGGCCCTTCTTCTGAGAGCTGCTATTTAGTTTTAATTATTCATGACAGTTATTAGCAGATTAGGTGTTATATGTTTTTACGGAAAAATAGAGAAATCATACAAATTAGAGACTGTAGTTCGCTGCCACTAAACCTTTGGGGAAACATGGAGCAAATTGCAAGACAATAAATAATAACTGTATTATTGCAGCCAGGAGCCGCACCCCCAACTCCAGCAGCCGTCTGCTGCAAACCTTCCTCCCTGGGTGACGCGTCACCGCGGCCAGGACAGCAAACGCAGCCGTGTAACCACAGAGGCTTTGCCCCACGCTCTGGATGTGGGTGAGAACCACCTGCAGCACCCCCGTCCGAAGCGCTGATGTGGTGGTGTGCAACTGCAGCCCAGCACCACCCCGCAGCATAACTTAACGTGACGCGGCACCGAGAAATACAACCTGACAAACCGGTGGCCCCAGCCAGTCTTGCTGGAGAAAGCAACTTTTACTGTTTGCTTTCCTCGCCGACCACCATTAAACAGAGCTTGCCAAGTATTAAACTGTGTAGTCACCCCAGTTTTATCATGTCACATCACATTAACTTGAAAGCAGGCGAGGACACACACGAGCACCCCAGACTGATGCTCTGAACCAAGACCGAGGCTGGAAAAAGAAACGCGAAGTCCTACTTTTAGAGCTTGGCCAGCGCAATGACAGAAAACTTGGTCATTCGTTACCACAAGCTGATTGAATAAAAAAATAAAAAAAAAAGGAAAAAATTCATTTCTTACTCATCTCTGGAAACCTGCTGGAACAAGAGGAAGGACCTCCCCTCCCTGGGTATTTAGCCTTCCTTCCAGAGAGCAAGTTTATTACATCGAGCCTTCGTTTCAGATCGATACTCCTCGTTACCCCTTGGCCTGTGCCTATTGACCACGGCTCTCCTTGGCAGCCTCCTCTGCAAAGCGCAGTTCACAAATCACGAAATCTGGGGGGGGAAGCAAGCGTACTTCATTATTCCCACCTTTGCAAAGCAAAGGACAATGAGCATAAGCCGGAAAAATAAATCCAGCCCTTTTCCCTCAGAAAAGCCGAGCGCCAAAAGCGGGACAGGGACACTCTCTAGCCTGGAATCTTGGAACCCTTCACAAGTTTTGGTTTTGAGGGGCTTTTTCAAGCTTAGCAAACAACTCTGGAAGGAGAAGTTGGTGTCACAAGCACTGACCTAGATCACAGCAAATTCACTATGTGAATAATAAACTGTACACTCCTATTAAGCCAAGCCTTTGTGACTGTTTGATTGCGCTGACACCCTGCTTGTCCCGCACCCGTGCAACGGCTTCACGGGAATTCCTCCTGATCCCCAGCGACAGGAGAGGGGGGAGCCGGGCCCGCTGGTTAACAGTCAGTGACATTACGGACTGATACCAACGTCCAGGCCCTCCTGCAATAATGCTGACTCTAAACCAAGCCCTCGGCTGCGTGCCAGCAGAGTCAGAAAGTCCCTGTCAAATGTCACGAGCCAGATACCCGCTTTTCCTTTGGTTTTATGGCACCTTCCCAAGAAGTTTGTTTATATAAACCAAACCCCTCCCATTTGTGCGCAGCCGAAGTCAGTGACTGCAGCAAGGACAAGCGCTGCCGGGCCCCTTCACACACGTCCCACCGAGGCTGTCCAGCCCAGGCTTCAGTTTTCTGCAGCAAACAGGGCTTGCACGCCCGGGGTGTGCTGCAAGGAGCGCAGAGGAAGCAAACAACGTGTTAGCTGACAAAATAAGGAAGGTGCAGCAGCTCTTGGCAAGGTCTGAACAAAATAACCTTATTTTCATCCACCCAGGCTGGAAGTCTGATGTGCTGCGGGACCGCTGGGAAAAGCGTGGCACAAACAAGATGTGTCAGCCCATAAAACATACTAGAAAAAAAAAAAAAGGCTCATCTGAAGTGGTCTTCTTATGGTCATATCTAGAGAAATCAGGAAAAAACTGAGATTAATGGAGACCGTCAGCATCAGAGCAAAGTATCTGCACTAACAAGATGAAGGAGATTAAAAAAAGAAGATATAAAAGTAAAGCCAAGCACCCAAACGCGTTTGGTCCAATGAAAAGGCAGAGAGACCTGTGCAACACAGATCAAGTCCCTGATTTTATTGAATTCCTTATCCGGAGGTAGATTCACACCCCAGTACGGGTGGGACCACGAGGCACAGCTCACCAGTGGCTCTGAGGGAGGTTCTCTCCGTGCAGGAGCGCTAGTTAGAACCACCCCGTTCTCATGAGATAAAACGTGCCTATCGGAGCTCCGTACCACGGGCTAAAAGCCCATTGATAGAAACGGGTTCTTACGACTCGCAGAGTCATCCCAGGCAGGTTGCAGGAACAGAATGTATATGTATTGATATGTAAATATATTTATATATTAAAAGCCACATGGCACAGCTTAGCTACAGAACAGGCAGCCTTTCCACAAGGCTTTTCCTCAAAGCTTTATTCCTTTCTTATCCGGAGAGGTGTTTATATTATTGGTCATGAGTATCAGTTACGGACTGGACCGGAGGGTCTTCTGCTGATCCTGGCTTCTTCTGGCTATTCATTAGCTAGCACTACGAAATAAGCACCAAGTCTTTTCATGTGTTACCTGCGTGAACGGGGTGCATGTCTGGCTGCTTTGTGAGCAGAGCCATAGCAGAGAAATTCCACTTAGAGGCGGCGAGAAGAGCCAGTCCTTTCCAGCACACGTTCACAGGTGAAATGATGCTCAGGAAGGTGCATGTCACTGGTGGTTATAGCTGATGGTGGGTTGGGTCATCTCCCGGGCAACCCATGACCAGCTCACGGAGATCAAGAGTTGTAGCTGCATGGTGATGGGGAACAGGTTTAAGTGACAGACGTGAGCCCCAGTAGTCACAGGAGGGGTCACACCAGTTTACACTCAGCCCAGAGGCGGCCGAGCCAAGGGCAGAGCAGCCCAGCGATCCAGCTGGCCCCAAGCCACGGCTGTGACAAGTGACAGGTCAGTAACACACTGAGATTCTCAGGGCACCAAGAAAACAGCACCAGAAAACAGACAGGGTTGTCCTAGCCAAGAAGAAACTTAAAATTAATTTTGCAGAGTATTTTACTTAATTCTTCTTCTGCTTCTTGACATCCATACAGTGCAATAGCACTCAATAGATTATTTTATTTCCCCTTTACTGGAGCAGAAAAGACAAAAATGACTGTGTTATTTGCTTGTGTAAATTAAAAAAAAAATCCACAGGAACAAAGAAACTACCTCTCAGTTCTCGTTGTAAGAAATCACCTGACACCGACCAGCTAAAGTCCTACCGGCTTTTAGCTGATGACTACATGCCAGTCCAACACCGAGATGGCGATTTCCCAGCTTGAGGTGGCAAGTCAGCAGCATCTGCTCCAGAGCCCAAAAACCCCTACAAGGGGCACCAGGGAGAGGGGGCAGAAACAGGGGAGCTTAGAGACACCAAGAGAAAATAGAGGCTGCGGGTAAGGGCATGTTGCACAGTGTCCGGTTCGTGCGCAAAGATGGCAGTCATGAGCCCATTTCTGTGGGGACAACTTCAACACTTGAGGCACCGTGTGTATTTTTTTGAAACGTCAGTTATCGACCCCAATTTAACTGCTTCTGACTAAGCAAGATAGGATCACTGCTGATTTGCCAACTATTTTCTTTCCAGGAAATGGGGAGACGGGGTTGAATTATGAGGTTCAGAAACAATCCCCTTTACTCTTGACTGCACAGCTCCTGCTGCTGCGATACCTTGAGAAGGTGAGAGGCTCTGCAGTGTGAAGGCATCTTCCTCCTGCCGTTCCCAAAGCAGTGCCAGCTGCAAGAGGAACACAGGACTACCGACCGTTTTAAAACATCCCCAGTAAGAGTCCGTCTCCAGATACAAAACCGCCTCTGATCTGAACCACAGGAACAACGTGTCCTGTGTGCTCACCAGGAGCATCTCTGAAAAATGCAATGTGCTCAACAACAGATGAGTGCTCTCCAAGGCAGAGCTCAGGAGCAAACAGCATCGCCTTAAGAAACTGGAAGGTAAAATAAACATCGATAAGTCAGAAATTCTGTCTCCTTCCATAGACGAGTGGGTGAAGGTCGGTGTACTGCAGCACCGTTCCTCTCGTGCACTGCACGCAGCGGGTGGGCTCTAGTGACCACCAAGAAGAGCCGGGAAGGGAGGCACGACGTGCTGGGTGGATTGCCCTTCTCGCACAGCCAGCGCTGCTGAGGCCGGGAGCCTGCAGCACGTGAGACCTTACAAACCTGACAGAACAGAACAGCGAAAGAACAAAAATATCCCCTGTGGTCCCTGCATTCTCCTCGGACCAGCCAGCAACCCCAAGTACCCTACGGCACAGGCAGAGGAGCTATCTGACATGGATACCACAAAACCTCCAACTCTGACAGCGTGTGATGTTCACCCATGAAAAGGTCAATTTTCTCTGACTCATGAGAGATTTCAGGGAATAAAATTTCTCCAAGACGTCTGCAAACAACTGTTTCCCAAAGCAGGAGCCCTCGCAGAGCATGGGAGGTGCTTGCCAGAGAACGAGCCACCGGGCTGGTCGGCTTTCAGCGGGGTCTTCTCCTCTCCCCTAACTTGTCGGTTTAATCTCTCCATCCTGTTTGAGGCCCCGTCTCACACCTGTAAGAGTCATCTTTGCTACCAAGGCTTGCAAGCCTGGTTCAGAACACAGGATCAATGTGAAGAATTAGACTGTCTGTGCTCAGTGAAAGGCGAGGGAAGCCTGGAACCATCCCCTGCGGGACTCACGTGGGATTTTTACCTGGTTGCAGAGCGAACGAAGAGCACCGGTTCCGAGACGAGCTGCATGGCCTCGCATTGTCAGCACAGGTTCATGCCAGGATCAGGAGAAACAAGAGGCTACCAACGTGAAGGTGGAAGAGGGACAAAAGGAGAACAACGGCTGGACTCCGTCAAGGAGAGACGCTGACAAGCAGACAGAGCAGGACGGTTTGAGGTCACAGGCTCATTTACATTCAGAAGCAGCATCCAGTTTCAGCCTCAGGATCAACTGTTATTTTTCCCACCTATCATCATCTCAAACGTCCTTGTGCCAAGAGGAATGACCGTGGCTTGTGTCTGTCCTTGGATGAACCGCTCTGAGGAGCGAGGGGCTTCAGCCCTGCAGCACCACGGGCTGTTTTGACACGACCACCCCGAGCACATCGCAGTGGGGCCCTGCACACTCCCCAGGACGACTCCCTGGGCCTCCGACAGCATCCCGAAAGCCACACGATGACAGAGCCAAAGCATTTCATTCCTTAGTAAAATCGAGCAAAATATATCCCTGGAAAAAACCCTGAAACTTATGTTTAAAGCAAACACCACAATACAATGGATTTACTCCACGGTATTTTCAGGAGTTTCAGGCAGGCAGAACACTGAAGTGCTTGAAAGAGTTTTCTCTTTCTCCTGCCGGCGTTAGTCAGTAACAGCTCAATCAGACGAGCTTCTCTCGGGGAAAAGCACGGTGGAGTCCGGCGTGGAAAGGCCAGGTTTTGAAGGGAGAGAGCAGCTGTGAGCACCTCAGAGCTAGGACAGAAAAAGCGGTCACCGGGGTCCTCGTGACACCCCATCTCACCGCTTACCATCCTCCTCCACCCCGGAGGGGTTTTAATTAGCAGGACATCTCAGCATCCTGACCTCAAAATATCCTAAAAATCCAGAAGTACAGAACAGCCTAAGCTGAACCGCGGTCCGAAGATGGAGACGGGCTCTACAGACAAGCTGTGCGATGGAACAGGAATTTGTAAGAGTAACCTGGAGCAGAACGTGCCAGTGAAAAACGGAAAAAGCAGAACAAAATGAGCTTCAAGAGGAAAAGAACATCGCAGCTGGAGAGAGGCTTTGCAGCCCTGCCCAGGGAAGATGTGTAAACAACCAGATTAAACTCTGCGAGGATTTCTCTAACACCCACACCTCATGACAGGTGAAGAGAGGAGACATGAAATTTGGGCCAGAAAGCAGGCTGGTGGAGGACAGATTTTTTAAAATAATAATGGTTTCTTTTTTATAATAAATAATGGTAATGTTACCTTTTGTTAACAAATAATGATTCAGATAAATCCCACCATTAAAATCAGATCACTTCACAGCTGCAGCAGGGTCAGACCAATAGCAAATGGAGGGTGCATCAGCGCTGGTGAGCAGAGGAGACAGGGCTGGCTGCGGGACGCTGCCAGGCAGCTCACCCCGGTACCTCGCAGGCTCCGCAGCCCCGCAATCCCGCCTCAGTTCCTCCTGCAGCAGCACGCTGCTGAAACGCAAACCAAGTGACATTTTTAAAAATAGATTTCTAAGAGAACTGCAGGAAAAAAAAGACAACTAAAATGAGAAATTAATGGGCTATAATAATATCATAAAATTCCTATTGAAAATGTATCTGCGTTTTTGCTAACAGTTAATGGTCTGTCCTGAAACACTCAGGCTCTCACCTGTACTTCAAAGAGCTCTTGGCTGCAACTCTCCTGCCTCAGTTTTTGCCATCTTTAAATGGGTTCAGGAAAGCCAAGACTAAGTGGTTTAACCTTTGATGTCCTGGAGCGTTTTACCTTGACCTTAACATGAGGGTGACAGCCATGGGTGGCAGATCATGAGTGGTGCAGTTATCATGCAGGTGGTGAAAACCACTGAACTGAGTGGTGAGTTGGCCAGATGGAACCAAGACCTTCCTTCAGCAGGTGCTCAGAGAACACCTTCACTTTCTTCATATTTCAGAGGTTCCAAAACCCCGGAAATTAATAATAAAAAATATGACATGCATAAGGGTAGGGGAAGGGCAACATTCCAACCTGCAGCATACGAAGTGTTTGCCAACACATGGGGGCTGATCCTTGGCTCATGTGACTTGCCACAGCTCTAGGAAAATCAAAGGAGTTACGACATACCGTACCAGTTAAATTTCAGTCTCTGTTGGCAAACATTTCACAAACCCTTTTATCTATTGAGAGCTGAAACAAACCTCTTCTTCCACCCCCAGTAAACAGCTTGGTGGAAGCAAAGTTCTCGAAACCCATGAGATCAGCTTCTCTCAAGCAGTTCTGCCTCCCCCGGACACATGGTGCGAGATGGAGCATGTCAGAAAGCAGAGAAAAAAAAATCAACTGTTGGAGCTGTGCTGATGGCAGAAACAAAGCTCGTTCTGCACTGTAACATATTTTCCTTCCACAGTTGTCCAGCCATGTTTTCAATGAACTCTGCAAACTCCTAATTCTGTCTTCTAAACCAAGTTTCCCTGCCTCTAACAGTTTTACAGCTGAGAAGAGACAGAAGTCCACCTGCAGCCTGCCCATTCTGACCTGATAATTCAGCAGGAGACAGGAGGCTGCCACTGCACTACCCGCAGCACCACGCGCCCCACAGTACAGCCCACAGAGGAATGAAACACTAGAATTTAAAAGTTACAGAAACTCGATTACAAACACTGAAATCGTACTCGACTCTTCAGGTTATCTCCCTTTAAAAAGATGCCCAAGAAAGCTCTCAAATGCCACCCCATCTTAGCGCGCTGCTCGAGAGGACATTTGTACGTGGTGCAGGAAAGGAGACTCTGGCTGGTCTCTCAATCATGTACGACTGCTCCTCATCCAGCCGGCAAACATGACCTGAAACCTCCTGCTGGCAGATGGGCACAGAGGCAGCTCCAGCCTGAGTCGCTGTTGTACTTGTCACACCCAGCCACTGCTCCATTTCGCTTTAGCTGAGGGGGGAACACGCTGCAGTAAGAAACTTCTCAAACCAGAGTGTGCTCTGCAAGTCAACTACGGCACCAGCAGCACCTCATCAGCGATGTGCCGCCCCCAGTCACTGAAACCCAGACCCACTGACTTCAGCGGCACATTGCCACTGCTTCTGTTCCTGTTGGACCTTCAGAGGGGACACGCTGAGTATTGGATCCTTCAAGTGCCACACAATTATTTGTCCAGTCCCAAAAGGTTACACCTACACCAGACCCCGAAGGCAGGCGGGCTGCACGTGTGCCAGTACAGGGAACAAGCTGAAAACAGAAGAATTTTACAATTCCTCACTCGTACATCCGTGTCCCATGGACATAACTGAGGACGTGGCTGGATGACGTGAAAGAGCAGAGCTCTGCATCTCAGCACAGACTGAGCCAGCAGGGCGGTGGGCAGAAAGGACAAGACCAGACTTTTACCAGCACGGAAACCGATGGCAGGAACGAGGGATCCCACATGGTGACGTATTTGGATGCCCGTTTATAGCAGAATGACCTGCAGAACATTCTCCTACCACAACCCACTGACACAAGTACTTTGGGTGGCCCCTCGGCCACCTGCGGTCAGCAGCCTGCCTGTCCGCACGCTGAGGCTTTGGGTTCAAGGTGGGACTGAGCAAGCAGCCCGTGCTCAGTCCTGCGAGGGCAGAGCAAGAGCCATGAGCTCACAGGCCAAAAGCTGCCGGGTGCTCCATGGCAATGGTTCCCTGCAGGGAACAGACCCTGGGAGAGGGGAACACGCACCCATTTGGGCAGCCAGAGCATTAAACAGCACCTACCGCTCTGCAGGGCTGTTTACTCACCATCCCTGCATGGCACACAAGGGGAAAAAAGCTCTGCAAAGATGTAAGGGCCAGCAGACAAACCCTCTTCTCCCTCCAGCTTCTCAGTTTCTGGAGGTTTATGTATTCTGGGTGATGGAAGCACTGAAACTCACATCCAAAAATCTCTGCACCCAGTCCTGCCCCTGAGCTTTTTGCAGCCAGTGCCAGGGTGCAGAGCTCCGCAGGACTGCAGGAGATGGGACCTGGCCGGCTGACGGGCCACAACGCTCCATGCTGCAGAAGTGGCAGATGCTTCACTGCTGCCCACGTGGGCACCTCGCCCCAGAGCCTGCGCAGCCCCACCTCAGCTCTCCCGTTCCACAAGTGTTTTGGTCACAGGCTGCCGCCGCCTCATTTCCTCTTTGTGACAAAGAGCGCAATCAAGTCCAAGTACTGCGCTGGGTGCATGGTCGAGTGATGGGCAGTGATCCTTCAGCTGGCCTCAGATGTGGAAGCAGCAGATCAGAACAGGCTGCTCCCTTCCGAAGGGTACAGGTGTGTGTGTATATGTACATACCCACACACTCACAGACTGATACACCTTAAAACAGATCTATGTATGTGTATACATATTAATATAAAAACAGGCACTTAGAGAGTGCTTCCCAGCGGTAACCAGCAGCAATGAGCACCCAGCTCGTAACTGGAGACTCTGGAATGAAGAGGAAAGACAGGACTAGAGAAGGTAAAATTGATTTGCCTTAGAATTGGCTGGTATCACCAGGATCATTTCATTCGTTCCATCATTATGTTCCAATAGCAAAATACATCGTCAATCAGGAAAAGAAGGTTTAAAAAACACAGAAGTGAGAGTCAACCAAAAAGCAATCAGAGTGGGTTTTAACAACTCAGCAAGAGAAACAGCACAACGCCTTTGCAAGAACTGTCCATTTTATTTACTGTTCCCAGCTGCATAACAGGAAAACAGGTTGCTAACTTGGAGTGGAAAACTTCAGAGGGAAAATGCCAGCGCTGGACCCTGAGCCCCAGGGTTTTCCCTGCAGCACCATCTGCACTCAGAGCAGAACACGCTCCACGTCCTCAGAATTTGAAAGTCAATAGTTAGGCTGAGCTACTATTTCAGGGAATTTTCAACTCATTAGTATTCTTGGTTCTTACAAAGGGATTGTTTTGAAGGTATGCAAAAAAAAAAAACCAACCTTGTTTAAGCTCTCCAGAATACTGAACTATAGCTCTGTGGATAGCTCTGTGAATCTCGACCCTTACAAAACAACAATAGAATTAATTTCAAAATTAAACAATTTCAAATTATTGAATGCTTCATCTGAAGTCAAAACGACTTTCTTTTCAGGGAGGTTTTCAGGGCTTTTCTTTAACGAAGCAAACTTCTAAACTCAAGAAGTTTTTAAGCCCCCAGCTCAGTTGAGGCAATCTTCTATGGAAGACAGGAGCCTCCAAAAGGATTGTCTGCTTCTAAGCATGTGACTGCTGAACATCGCTGTTTCTCTACTCGCAGCTCTGATTTTCCTGTTGCAGAAATACAAAAACCCGTTAATGTCCTTGTTGCTACGAGCAGATCTGGGAAGAGCCGGGGAGAACAGCTGCTGAGGAAGCGCTGCCTGCACAGGGCTGCTGGCGTGAGCCATGGGACGTGCTGTTGTCAAGACAGAGGAGACACACGAGTGTTTTTAAACGGTGTGTTCCAGAGGTGTCGTGTTTGGTTTTTACGAGGATAGCGTTCTCCTCTGCCCACCAGAACACGGTGCGCAGCACATCAATCTGCCTTTCTGGTGATCTTAACCGCCAGCCTGGAGGCAGCTTTGTGCGGAGGGTGAAGCTCCTCTTGCCCTCCGGCCAGCAGCCAGAAGCAGCGCTACCAGGGCTGGCCCGTCAGCGAGCACGCAGAGATGGACAGGACCCTTCAGACAGCCGTGTCCTCGGCTAACCCAGGGCACGCCAGAAGCAGAAACGAGGGCAGCACAGGAGAGGGATGACGCCGGACACTACACAAACAGGTTATTAGGAATAAGAGGCTGCCGGGCGCTGAGGGAAGAGCTGGAGGGCAGCTTTTACCTTGTATTAGTTGTACAAACACACAACCTGCCGTAATGAATTGCAGCAGGAGGCAAATTGGAAGAGATGGCCCACAGGTTACAAATGTACAACTACAGCGCTTGCTCTTACCAAGTGCAGAGTAACCCTGTGAGAGATGAACGACACTGATGGGGAGAAGCTGAGCAGGATGAAACAAAGGAGGTAAGTCTCTGTGCTTTGATAATTAGCAAAGCACTGACCATCTAGAAGAAAAGCAACACCACACTAAAAAGTCGATGCGCCTGCTGTCAATGGCGATTACCACCGAGGAGCACTTCACCGTAGTCCTTCAGGATTCAAGTGATACTTATTCTTTTTGCAGGATTTAACAAAATAATAACAATACCTGTGAGGAATCGCGCTACACACTGCCTGTGACAGGGCCCTCCCATTGTTCAACCCGTGATTTATCTGGGAGCTCAGAGTGCAATCATTAGACCACCACAGGAAGCAGAAGACTTTCTGAGGGCTAATGATCATTGCGAGACCTTCCCAGTGGGTGCACGAAAGGTAATTTATCATAATTTGCTTCTGTAATGTTGATGCATTGAGCAATATTCCTGTTGTTCAGCAGTCCCTCAAACCCTCCTGGGCAGCGTGGAGGCAGAGGTGGCAGAAGCTGCGAGGTGCAGGAGATGGGCTGTGCACCTACAACATCCCTCTCTGAGCACACTGTTCACACACCCACGTGGGTATCCACGACAGCCTCACCCACGGAGTCTGGAAGAACATGCCTGAGTCAGTGGACCAACACCACAGCGTTCCACAGACGGGCTGTCTGTCCTGGCCTGAGAGCAGAGAGGGCAGGAGCTGCACGAAAAGCTGGTGCTGCAGTATCTGTCCAGTTTAATACCAAAGCTGATCAAAACGTTTACTTACATCATGCTTCCAGCTGGTGTTGGCAGGCAGGGAGTCCAGGCAGACATCACCAAATTCACACAGTCCCCAAACAGGACAGATAATGCTGAAAACCGCAGAAGCATTAGGAACAATGCAGCACCAGGCGGGGCTTCTGAAAAACAACATTTTTCTTACAAGCCATGTCTCAGATGTGTTTTGTTTTCCCCCAGCACAGCAGAATAACGTCCGTGCTCTGAAATTTGTATTATTTGCTTGACCGAAAAAAAAAATAGCCACTTCCAAAGTGAAAAGCCCCAGGTTTTGCCTACGTGACCTGGGACTAACTCATGCTCGCCCTGTGTGAAAGGAAATACCGCACCCAAGGTGCTCTTGCAAAGCTCTCTACAATGCCTTTGCAGCTCTGGTAAGAGACACTTTGGAAGTCCGACGCAGTGTTGGTTTGTTTAAAGAAAAGCGGTGCAGATTTAAGAACAGACCCCGTCTACCCTTCCTTACATCCTTGATCTGAAGATAAAACCGCTAACAGGTACTGCAACTGTCAGTTTGGTTCCCAAAATACATCTGAGCTTTTTCTGCACACAGCAAAGCATTTATCACTTCTCCTCTTCGCAAAGAGTGTCAGCATTTGTGTACTAACACCCTTCTGGTACTTTATCGTGTTCTCAGCCAGGGAGATTATCTGGGAGGATCTTGGAGGCGGCAAACACACACAAAAGGAAGCATATGGTGCTCTGCTCAGAGAGGCAATGCCAGTCTCATCACTGCCGAGATCCCAGAAAATGCATCTCAGATTCAAATTGGTTTCATGAAACCAGCAGAAAAAAAAAAAAATCACATTTCTAAGGAAATAGGGTAGAAAAAATATTAATTGTGAGCCAACTAGATTATTTATTACCTATTGTTATTTGTGAGCAAACTAGACACCACTGGCAGGACTGGTACTCAGTTCTTCAGTAGTCAGTGGGTTTTCTCCTCTATCAGATCTCCTACCACTTTATTTTCTTCCACCCAAAAATCTGACAAAGCAGCACACTGGCAAATCAATTCTGAAATTGTAAAGCCCATAAAATGAAAATTAAGTAGATTTCAGAGCACTTATTTGGGCATCTGTCACGAAGGAAATATTGGCTTTGGCTGCCCACCCCAAACCCAAGGACTCTTTCCCTCACCTCCATTTTGGGTAGGAAAGTCAGTTCGTTTCCCTCTGCCTTTTGTACTACCAATGGTTCAAGAATCCCTAAAAAAGTCCAGAGCTGTCCCTCTCCTGCTGACACGAAGCTTTACTCCTTGGACCCTCTCGTTCTTCTCAGCCATCCTTATGGGCCCGTCCCAGCTCGAGATAGGCAGGACGCAATCACGCCTCCCCTTCACCTCGGAACCAGAGAAAGCTGCGAGGAACAACTAACTGTGGTTGACGCAAAAAAGGAGTAATGTTGGATATTAGAAAAGTGTAGTTCTTCACAAGAAGATTGATCAATGGAAGACAAAGGGGTTCTCACTGCTCGTGTTTACTGACCCCACGATCAGCAGCCAGCAGCATTGCCAGTGAATAAAGGACCGTCCCACGGCCCTGTGCTAGCCGGTAGGTATCCTTCCTAGAAGGAAAGCCCTGAGCTGCCTGACGCAACCCTTTCCTCAGCCGAGCTACCGTAACGTTACCCGGGGATTGAAGAGCGGCTGGCTTCAGAGGGGGTTACGCTGCCTGCCCGTCCGGTAACGGTGAGAACCTTCTGCCACGGTCAGGCGAAGGAGTCACAGCTAAAGCGAACCGCAAGGGACCACGTCCTCTGCGGGGTGAAGGAGGCCGTTGTATTTTGGAGACATGCTTGCTGCCCGTTACAGAACAGCTTTGTTCGGCAGCTTAAGCTCGGCTACCGCAGCCGTCTGTCAGCGACCCTTCTGAGGTGCAGAGTTTCAGAGCACGGAGCTTTTGTCTGCGGGTCGGGAAGGCCAGACCTGGGAAGCAAGCGGTGGGCTATGCCTATGCAGGACAGCGCAAGGCCTGGGCTGGGCTCTGCGCTGCTGAAGGAGCTGCTCCAGGCGCGTACGTGCACGCGGGAGACATCCTGACACACGGTGGTTCTTCTAGCACAGGGGTTAACCCCGGTGGTGCTGAGCAGAGCACGGTCAGTAATACCCATGAAACTCAAAACCTTGATCCACTGGCATTAAAGCCACTGGAAAATGTCTCGGTTTCAGCAAGAGCCGTGTTAGGCACTGACCTGCAGCCCCACTCACCTCCAGCGCAGCTGAAGACCAAACTGGTGGCGCAGAGCTCAGCCAGGCTCAGGCACCAAGTGCTTCAACCACAGAGGTAGGGGCGGTGTCACAGAGGAGGTGTCTGCCCCGCTCCACGGCACCTCCAGCCCCAGGGTGCTCCGGCCTCCTACAGAGCTCAGCAGCCCACCGCCCTTCCGACCAGCTGGAGACCAGTTTGCAGGCTCCCCCCAGCCCCAGCCCCAGCCCCAGCCCATTCAGCTTGCCGTGACACGGCACCGGATCAAAAGCGCAGCGTCAGACCACCGCTGCCCCAGTGGTGCCCAAAGAGTGCTGAGCATTTCCAAGTTAAACAAACAAGCAAATTGCTGCTCACCGAGCTGCTCAGTCGCTCACAGGAGTGGTGGTTGAGAGGCTCTTCTCCAGCTATTCAGCCACTCGCTGCATGCGCCAAAAAAGTTATTGAGTAAGTGACTTTTGTGCCGTGATGCATCTTGATGCTGACACTTCATCATCTCCTGGCAGTCACAGCTGTTTGCTGCTTTTCTTCTGACAGTCATTACATTCGTTGCTGTTTGTCTCTCGCAGAGTCTTCGGCGGCGCTGGAGTTTATGAGCTGGAATTAATGGCCAGTGTGGCTTTTGGCAAAGCCTGCTTAGTGTCCCCGTGAAACCTCCAGCCCTGTTCTGCCCAGCAGAAGCCGCACTGTCCTAAGCCTTGCCCCCAGTCAAGGAGCTATTAGCGCACTGTAGAAGTTCAGCAGCTTCACTGGCTTTGCTCTCGCTTCCATGCGAGCAGAAACGTACAGGCTCACTGGATTTCTCATGTGGCCACATGATAGATGCTAGAAGAGTTGCAGACAATTTCTTTCTTGCTTTTTTAATCAAGTTAAAAAGCAGCAACCAGACCTTTTTTTATCTGAATGGGTAGATTCATCTAGACTGCAATTTTAATTTTCTATTTTTTTTTCCCCCTGGGGTCATGTTATTTGACTCCCCAGTGGAAGAAAGAACGAACAAGGGACAATACCTCAATGCAGAAGCGAGAAAAGTCAGTTTTTAGAATGATTCTTAACTCTGTGAATTAGCAAAGCAACCCAAACCCCCACGAGAGCTGTGCACAGCCTTCATAACCCAGGACACTTGTCCTTAGTCCGGCCCCATCATGATGGGGCCCTTAAGGCTGAAGAAGTGCAGACAGTAAAACAGGGACTCGCCTACTGCTGCCAGTCCTCCAGGGCATCTGTCCCAGTCTAAAAATGCATACGGTCACCTTCGCTAAACCAAAAAGGGGCGTGGGACAAAGAGGGTAAGCTCCTGCAGGACAAACCTGCTCCATCAGAGTTTTTTCTCCTGTCCTTGCTTTCATTAGAATACCTCAGAACACACACACTACTACTTACATTCAGGAGCTCCTTTATTTTAATTTAGTTAAACTTCAGATGCTTATCTGCAAAATCCAGGGTCCTAATAGTGATGATGACCTTCCATGCAGTATTTTGTGATAGTTACTGACCAGCTGGAAGAACAATCCTCGATCGGTTTGTATTAATGGCTGTGAAAAGCATTCCCCGTTAACCATCATTGCAGAGCCTCTCAGAGCTGTGTTTGTGCTGCACAAACAGAGCTCAGTCGTAATTAATTGGGGCACATCCCTTATTTCCACACAAAGGAATGGGAGGGGTAGTGCTCATCGACATCGTTCATAAGCTTGGAGCACTTGCCAGTTGGTGCAACTTCCCAGGGATTCTCAAGGTTGCTCAAATAAAAGAGCAACACTTACTGCACAAGAAAGCTTTGTTTCCTGGTGCGATATTGCTAATTCAGGCGGAAAACAGAGAGAAGACGACATCAAACACGTGAAAACAAAGGCCATGGCATTATTCCGCAGCATAAAACATTCCCAGACAGTACAGAGCGTATTCCCCATTTGGGAAGATGGATGATCTGAACGCTTTCCAGCGGCACAGAGCCTGTGCTCCTCGAGTCCTGTACGGTACAGGCTGACTATGCTCCAGTACCTGGTACGGCACTTACAGAGCCTGACCGGTCCTCTGATCACTCTATAAATGTCTTTCACTTTAACAGGTTTCATCATGCCTTCGCCATCCCGCGTTCCACGCGGTAACTCGCTGCTCTGTCACCCTGTTGTGCTGTTGGAGGATAATTAATGCCCCTGAACAAAGGCAAAATAAAACACAAATGCATAATAGTCATTCTGGGGTTTGGGGAGATGTGACCAAAGAAAAGCAGCTCCCCATCTCCCCTTCATCTTTATCCTGCCATAAAAAGCGGTTTTTCCTGTATTGTTTACTGGTTTACCACCAAGGCCCCCTCAGATTTTATTTCAACATGAATATTAATTCAAGTATCATTTATATTGTGAACAAAATGAGGAAAATATCTCGAGGCTGTTAAACCCCAGTCGCCTGGCAGAACCGTCTGGCTCTTTTTCGGATAATCACACACCCGTTCGTGTATTAACTGGTGCTTTACAGAACAGATGCCAGAGGACCGTCCCGGCCCAAAAGGATTTCCACTGGGCTCTTGGCTCTTGCTTTCAGCTGGATGGCACAAAGCGGTTAACCAGGGATATGGCAGTGGCATTCCCTTTCCATTTTCCCACACCCGTTCTCAGCTGGGTTTGTTGAGGTCGGTTCTCTCCATGTACGGAGTCACAGCACACGCACTGTCATTGCCACAGCTGAAGGCACCCCTGAACCACTGAGCTCGGTGTGGAGGAGTTCAAGCCACATGCTCCTCTGCTTTGTTGGTCACCAACATCATTAGCAGCTCACAGGAGCCAGAGAACAGCCAAGGTCAGCAAGGAGCTCTGGAGATCATCCGGTCTAACCCCTCTCTGGGCAACTCATTCAAGTGTTTGACAACCCTCACAGTACAGGCAGGGTAACCCCCTCCCCTGCCCCACCAGCAGCACTATTCCTAACGCAGCCCGGGCTGCTGTCGACCTTTTCACAGTGAGAGCACATTGCTGGCTCACGTTCAACTTGGTGTCCACCAGGCTCTTTCTGCAGAGCTGGTTGGCCCCCAGCATGTCCTGGTGCGCAGGGTTATTCTTCCGCAGGTGCAGAACTCGGCATTTCACTTTGTGAACTTCGCCAGGTCCCTGTTTGCCCATTTCACCGGCCTGTCCGTGGCCCCCTCAGAGGGCAGCGCAGCCGACTCGTCTACCAGCTCCTCCCCCGGTGTTATCTGCAAGCTGGCGGAGGGTACCTCTGTCCCACCACCCAGGTCAACAACCAAGATGTTAATCAGGATTGGCTCAGAGCATATCTCGCGACCTTTTGATGTGATCAGAAAGCACAAAGCAGGGAGAGCACGGGGAGGGGGAGACAGAACAGATTAAAAATTAATGAATTTACAGTGTTCAACTTAAATGGTCAAGACAGACAGCAACTCTTCTGCAGTGCAAGAGTCACTCGTGTTGCCCAAGTTTCACTCGAGGCAAATCTTACTTTGACTTGGCGAAGAAGTCTGCAGCCTCCAAGACACCAGCAGTTCACACCTCACCACATATCCCCTGTCCACGTGTAATTTCGTGCTCCCAGCTCTGGTTGTGTGATGTCCGCTGTTCATTCCCACCCCATGCTGTACGTTATGGGCCCAGCGCAGGCTGCAGGCTCCACACTCGATCTTCCAGAGGCCGACCCCTGAACGCTGGCGCTTCTGCAAAGTTAATGAAGGAAACTCTGTTGAGCAACTAATTCTTTGCTTCCCTGCTTAGGGCAATGTTTCCAATCAGCACCTCAAAGGCTTCTGAACAGAGTGCGGGGTTTACAAAGCCTGGAGCCAGAGCTCTGCGTGACATTTTGCAGTACTGCTGGCTTTCCACCCTCTGGAAAGCTGCCCGTGGAAGCCTCCAAAATGCCCAAAGCTTCTTCCAAAACAACCAGCAAAAACAGACTTCCAAGACTTCCAGTGGTTTAGCATGTTACCTCTGAAAAATGTCTATTTTTGCCATAATAAATCAGGCTCTGTCCCTTCTCCAAGTCTGTTCTGGTCTAGTGGTCCGAGTTCACAAACTCCAACACTTTGCCAGTGAAAAGGGGTGTTCTAAAACCAGAAATGGTTTCCCTTTGTTTCCAAAACCACGTAATTCTTTTGCAGTACCCGTATTTTAAGCTTCTGTAGCACAAGCAGCGCTCTACAGATACTGAAGGGAAGAGCAGATCCCCCCACCCCTGTGCTGGTACCAGCTGCTGCTCTGCTCAGCTCAGCAGCCGAATGCTGCAGCGCCTAAGTGCTCTCAGGCAGCACTGCAGGAGACCGTTTATCACAGAGGCACCTGCACACAAGCAATATCATGATTTTAGCCCCCCTTGGCCACACTGCCCACCGGCGATCCCTTCTCACAGATCAGTGCAGACAAGAGCCCCGATGCCACTGGCAGCTATTAAACTCCATACAAGCCAACACGCAGCCCTGGTCCAGCTCGGCAGGACCATCCTAACCACAGCCGTGCGCACAGCGCCGTCAGCAGAGCACAGGAACACAGAGGAACCCATCCAGCACTGTATTATAATAATGCCTGTGGGTGTGAAAGAAAACGAGAATCTCTGCAGCAGTACCTGTGCCCAGGACTACAGAAACACTCCTGACCACCACCCAAGGTGCAGCACCGTTAACATGGTGCGACGAGCCCCAGCCAAGCCAGGAGAAGCAGAGGAGACAGACAGGTCTGCTTGGGCAGTCTGCGGCCAGCAGTGCCATCACCTACTGACAGAGCATCACTGCCAGGCTCTGGGGCACCCGCACTGCACCACGACACACGCAGAGGACTTGCTCCATGTGCCTTACCTGAACAAATGGGGTCACTCGCACCCAGGAAGGGGCATAGAAACACTGCAACGACTAACTTCACCTTGGCAATTAACTACAGCTCCTGTTTAGGTCTTGCTCAGGTGTCTCCTACAACATACAAATATCCTCCAAAACAAGATTTATGGATTATTTGACTACAACAGTTATATCTTCCGACACCACACACTGTGTTAACATCTCTCTTTTCCTAAGTAGTTCCTCTAATGGATTCACCTTGGCCATCTGCAGGTACTTTCATTAAAGGCTGCTGAAGAGTTTGTCGTCAAGTCTCTGGTCTTTCTCTTTGCCTGTCTGGGATGCGTAGGCATCACCCAGCACATAGACAAACATTCTTTAATAGTTGCAAACACACCACTGAGGAGATAACCAGCCTCAGCGCGATCCCACCTGTTATCTTCTCTGCAGCGGCTTGCCCAGGTCTGCCCACAGACCTGCCCAGGCACAGGACACAGACAAGGGAGCAAACACAGCTTGGCTGCCTCAAGCCATTTAAAGGGCAGCTCTTTGCCTAACAGGTTCACTCCAGACGGAAGAGATCAGTGGGTGACGACAGGCAGCTCTGCGGCAGGTTGAGGAGATGCTCAGCAGCTGGGGCTGGGCGGAGAGCTCACCCCAGCGGAGCTGTGGCCAGGGAGGCGCGTGCCCGCAGCGGGAGCCGCACCGTGTGCTCTGCTTGCTGGTTTTACAGTGTGTTTCACAACAGACGGGTCAGCGACAGTCTTCTTTGTGTACAAATTGCAGCATTCATGCACAAATACAGCTCCCAGTAGAAAGAAAACGGCTCCCAAAACACTCGTGTGAAAAACAAGTGGAAAAACAAACAAAACAAGCCCTGGGAACTGTTTCCAAACACAACTAGCAGAGGTCACAACCACAACTGCGCTGGCAGCCAGGCGGGATGCGAAGAGCTGCTCCGGGCTGTTCCCGCAGCGCGGCTGGTTCTGCTCCCTCCGGCCGCACGGAGCCGAAGAAGGAGCCACGCGCTGGGCAGGAAAAGAGCCGGAGCGTTTAAGGCCTCACAGGGGCTGCGCCCGGCCCCCAGGGTGGGCTGTGGCCTGGGTAGACAAGAAATCCGTGCTGGGTGAATTGTCCACGTGCCACTGCTTGTGTGATCAAAAAGAAGGAGGCACAACCCAAGCAGACTTCAAACTTCGTCAGCTGTGATTAGCACCTTAATCATCGGTGCCTTGCGGATACCAAAAGCCAAATCCTTAGCAAGCCAGTACATCATTACGTTTGAATTAGTTATTATTTCCATCGTTGGTGGTCCTCTGAGAAAAAAGCACAACAACAGCATCAGCCCTACCAGTTCTCTTCCAGTATCCCAGAAAATCCCAACAAGGTTGGGTTGCGGCAGGTCCGTCTCTCACCAGGACACCAAGGTTTTGGAGAGCCTGACTTAGCAAGCGTCCACAACGAGCGAACGAACCTTAGCAGGGAGGAAGTCCCTGCACCCCCTGTACGGTAAGATACAGCGGCAAAGGGGCATTACTTCACTTTGCTGGCGACAGAATTGTTTATATCCTCTTTCAATACAGCTGAAAACCCAAGCAGGCTGGTATGGCTCATCACTAAGATTTCTCATTAATCATATCTGGGGGGTCAAGACACCAGCAGCTGCACTGTAGGGACTGAACTATGGCGCTGAATTACTTTGAAGCTTCACAGACTAAAACCGAAGACATCTCTTTTCCCAAAACCCTGAAGAAACACTGCAGGCACACAGCAGAAGCTGAAAAACAAAGCCACACATTCCATCAGCGTCTGCCATCCGCTTTGGGGTGCAGCGGTGTTTGCTCTGACGCTGGGGGAACGATGGAGAAGAGCTGATGAACCCAGGATCAGGGCTGATGCAGTGCTCTGAGGGGCATGAGCCCAGGCTTGGCACAGACAAGGGAAGCGTCTGTGTTCAGCAAGCCAACCAAACCAAACTCCTTCGCTCCACCTCTTCAGTACTCTGCCCTGCTGAAGACAGCGGGGAGCAGAGCGGGGGCTGCATGCCCCCGAGCCCAGCGAGAGCTGCTTTGCATGGCTGGGCAGCAGCTCTCTGGGACGGAGCCTGGACACCAGGCTCCAGCACCCCACCAGTGCTCGGGCGAGGAAACCACAGGCTCCCGCCTCTCCCTAGCTGGGTGTTGAGCCTCATCCTCTGCCGCAAGCTGCTTCGCATTATTTTTACCAGAACTGTGCTGGTTGATTGCTAGTCCAAAGGACAGCTCTTTTATTTCCCTTTCTTTAATTGGCAATACGAGTGAGCCTAAGAATATCTTCATTGCTTGGAAACAGAGTGGTTTGGAGCTTATCTATCATGTCCTCCCATCTCAGCTTTCGGTGAGGCATTACTACCCTCTGGAGTGGTGCTGGCAGCTATCACCTCTTCCTCCCAAGTGGCGCCAAGAGATTAGAGCCAAAACGGCCCTCAGGCATTCGTCAGGCAGCCATCAATGGCTGGGAGGTTCACCCAAGAGAACAAAAAAGGAGCTTTGTGATAGAGGATAAAAACCAATCTCTGGAGAATTACTTACCCGAACGGACGATATGGACAGGGGAGCTGGTGCCACCTCCAGAGCAGCACCTGGCCACGGCTTGCGTGAGCACATGGCACCAGTGCCAGGCGAGAAGGGCACCTATGGGGAGGGTCTGGGAAAGCCTCTTCCTCAGTGCCTCCAAGAGGAGAGGACTTGGGCATCACACCCTCTGGATAGAAGTGGTCTGAGAGAGGGTAACAGCAAATCCTGCTCGCTGCGCCTCGTAACTGCAGAGATTTGCCTGTACGGAAATTTTCCCTCCAGTATCTGCTAATGAAGCTTTATCCCTTTGTCACAAAAAAAAGTCACCCATCGTACCTATCGTCATAAAAGGAAAGCAGGGGATGGAATACGGCTGCTGGCATCTGGCCAGCACAGGCCCACTGTGCAGGGATATAAATCTTTCACGACAACAGTTCTGATCTGGCGCAGCATCACAGGATTGAAACACCTCTTCTGAAGCCCCCAGCAATCATCCTGACTCACCCGCTGTCTTGGGTTTCACACTGACATTTGGTGACTCAGACCCTCCCTGTGAAAAGCAGGGGTTCGCACGGACTACAAGAAGAGTCGTACAGCAGTCTCATCTGGCAGCGCTGGGAAGAAGAGGCGGATTTTACACAGAACCTTGGGAAAAAAAGAAAAAAGGAGGAGGTTGGAGTCAGCTAAAACGTTAACATGACAGTTCTCCTTCTGTTCCCTGTTTGGAGAAAGCCTGAGCCATGGATTGCCAGAAGATAATGTCACACTGAAAATTGTTTTGCTACTATGACCATATTGCATGAACCGGAGAGACACAGTGGAGCAGGCGCCCGGCTCCCGGGGCAGCGGCACCCACCTGCACCCCGGGCTTGGCGGGGCAGGCAGGAGGAGGGATGCTCAGCACCGGGCTGGGACCACAGCATCTCCGACCGAGTCCGAGTGCAGCATCGCCAGCAGCTTCCTTCCTTGGAAGAAACTGGGCTTTTCTAGCAGTTCAAGTCAGAGGGCTGTGCAGGATCACCAGCAAACCCATAATTGTGCTCTCTGGTTGGGACACCCAAACCCCAAGGAAGCCGAGCTCTGCCCTCAAAGCTGGGTGCAAAATCAAACATGTGGCTGTTCCCTGTCAGCTGGAGGTTACACAAATGTTTTCTTGCCCCGAGAATGGCAATATTCTCTCTCCAGCACGTGTTGTGTGGGGCTCTAGTGCCCTGACAAAATGCTTCCTGGTTGGAGAGCCGTGTGAGCACTGCCAAGGAAATAGCAAGGCCTCCTGGATAATTACACTTTAGTAGAGTTTAATCAAAGAAGCTGTGGACTGTGCAAGCACCGGCGGCGTCCTGCAGCTGCACTGATTTCCACAATGAAAGCCACATCTGTGTGCTGCAGCATGTGGAGAGGCAAAAAGAGAGGATCGTGAATCCTGGCTGGAAGAGGGTTGGGATAAGCTTGATAAATCAATGTACAAATAGGCTATTCTATTTTTCAGAAAAAGAAGTAAAGAATAGCTTCCACTCCTCTGCCACCCAGGCTTTTTCCCTTCAGCAGAAACATTCATTTTTGTTTGAAGCGCGTTTCTCCGGTTGGTAACTAGAGATGGTCTCTGTGTGATCAGAGCGGTTCAACCATTTCATCCTCTGAAGCTGAAGTGCTTCAGCAACCTGTTAATATTCCTCCCAGCAGTGGCTCAGAGGGTAAGCGGGACTGTCGATGTGAATTAGTGCATTTCCGCATTGCACATCTTGTACAAAGCTGTAATTCAGGGCTAGGCTTGTCTAGACCCTGCAACAAATCTCCCTTTTTCTGTCAAACCGTATTTACTCCAGGATACAGAAAATTGTCGGTATTTACAGCGCGTTTGGTGGTGTGGTTTATGTGCATTTAACACCCCATAACATGATAACCCTGAAACCGGCTCCGTGTGCGGGAAGGGGTTGATCAAAGCATGGCATCCGAAGTCAAATACATTTTTCGAACGCCACGTGCGGTCTCTCCGCGAGGCTGTTAGGATGTGACGTGCATGCACAGTCAGTGTGCTGGCGCGTTCCCGGCTGCAGCTCACACACAGAGCTCTACATTGCGTAAAGCTGAACCATAAACTCCACCCCAACACACTTTGCTTGTCTTTCTGCTGTCTCCAAACACGCGCTCAAAGCTGCAACGCGACAATGAATGGAGAGCCCTGATTTTCCAGGGCCAATTTTCACATTCGTTAGAATTGGTTGATAACCAGAAATATTGCTCAAAACATTGTGAGCAGGACATCGCCGGCTCCAGAAAGCAGGAAACTTCCTGGAGACAGGAGCAGGCAGCCTTCGAGCTGCAGGATGCTTTGAGCTGTTCCCAGCTCTCCTGGCTCAGAGGTGACAGAGACCTGAAGTGCCACTGGGATAGAGCAGTAGGAATAGGTATCTTTTTCCCTTGGGATTGCCCGTTTCATACATTGGCTGCACCCCAGTGTTACCGACGGTTCTAGAGCCATGCAGGTAACCACCAGTGCCTTATGGCCATTCACCTGCCCCATTGTCCCAGCAGCTGCTGCGGGACCTCCAGAGCCAGGAGCTGCCGAACCACGTTTCTCTACAACTGTTTCCCCATTCGAACACCAGGACTCTCAAATTTCCAGTGGGCTGAAAAGATCTGCTTCTCTCTCCATCTGTCATTAAGGAGCAACCAGCTCCCCTTGCTTGGGAGATGGGCCAAAGTGCTCCGAACCTGGGCATTTGGAGTGTATTTTTCCTTATTTCCGCTGCACTTAAAAACACCAACTTCCCGTGGTAAAGCTACTCATCACCTGCCCTGTGACGGATGGAGCTTACAACATCATGGCTACTTAAAAAAAACCATGAAAAATACAGACCCATCCCATTTCAGTATCTTCTGTTGGTTTACTGATTCACCCTGCAGCAGATCGCAGGCAGACACCTCCGCGGCAGCTGAAGCAGCTGAGCTCTGCTGTTCCCGGGCTCCACCGACACGAACAAGTCTCTGCTCCAAGGAGCTTACAATAGCACAAGCAAAGAAATGGCAACAGGATTCATCCCTCCCTCAGAAGGCTGATTGGTTGAAGTGGAAACGCTTATGAGAACAAAGCTGCTTCAACTACATTTTCAACTGGAAATTTTTTCTCAGTCACTAGATGAAAGTACTGATGAGAACCAGGAGACTTGCAGAGGAACTAAGCGATACGCCCCACGGTGCCCAGCTCAGAGGAGGGGCGAGAGCACAGGCTTCCCACCACGACCACCCTCCCTACCAGGCAATAAACCCTTTCTGAGGTTGTCTCTCCTCCTTCTCTCTTTCCAAATACTTGAAAAGTCTTTCTTGTTTGTTTTTGGTTTTGCACTGTAGAGTAGGGGAAAAAAATTAAAGCTAAAACTCTTCTGCAGGTGGCTAAGCACTTTTCCACCCACCTGAATCATAACCTGAACCAACAAACACACTTTCAGGTTTCCATAACCCTAATTTTCAAAGAAAACATTGTCACATCGACCCCTTTTTTCTAGTAACGTAGCAGGTCCCGAACGCTGCACATTGCGACCACGTGCCCGGCGGAGCCGTTCATGGACGCAGCAGCAGCTGGTTGCCTCCAGTAGCTGCCTTGCAAATAGGCTGAAAAGTCTTGTTTCCACAAGGCAAGGCAGACTAGAGCCAACGTCCTACTGACAGAAGCGACTGATCTCTGGGTATTGGCATACCCACCAGGCACCCTGAAGGGCCACCCTTTTCACTGTTTGCGGACAAAACGCAGGAAGAACTTCTCGCTACGCTCTACCTCAGGTACGGGTAAGAAGAAACTCAAACAATAGTAGTCCTTCATTTAAAAAGAACAGACAGGAAGATTTGTGCTTCTCTTATCTCTAATCCTTCCTCCTCTCTCCAGAGATTGGGTCCAATTAGCTACTTCATATGGGTTATGGCTTGTGCTGCTCATCTCTTCCTTCAGCAGCTACCCCCAGCCCCATGTCTGTGTCACGGAAAAGAAACTCCGAGTCTTACAAAGCTCCCACTCCCCGGCAGGGGCAGCAGACTGGCTCCTGAGGAAGAGCAACAGCTCCTTTCTGTTCCCCAAAGCGCCTGCGCAGAGGGAGATCCACCTCCGTACCTGCCGGTGTAAACCTGCCCAGGGCCCGACCCTGCTCCGGCAGCTGCAGCCTGCGCACGTGTCCAGCCAGGTTTCAGCTGTGGGTATTTATTTTTGATGCTATAGCTCATGGGGATGTTTTTCTTATTTTACCATGGGATGGTTTATCAAGTGCTAACGAAACGTGAGATGTATAAAATCATTTGCTACGTAGAGCGGGGGATGTTACGAAGAGGTTTGTAGAATTAGGAATGGCAGCTCAAGGGTGAATAGGAAACAACTAATCGTTCACAGGAACATAAAACTGAATTACCTAGCAGCAGCTCTAAAACAAACAAAAGGAAGCACATGTAATCGTACTTTGGGACTCATCGCCATAGAATGCTTCGAAAAACCACAAATGTGTTCAGAAAACAAGTAGGCAAATGCCCAGCCAGAAGTATGCCAGTGGACGCCTAGCGCAAAGGAGTAGATTTAAGCTGAGGCAGTTGAGTCAGAACCTCTTTATTCTCATCCTTTCCCTTCGATGTTCCCTAACGACCGTCCTCCAAGTCAGGACGCTGCCAGAGACAGACCTTCAGCCCGACCTTACGCAGCCCTTCCACTATTCTCCAGCCAAAAGCCTTGACTGTGGCTTTACGATATTCCAGGGCACACAGTCTAACTCGTAGGACAGAGTTCCTGGAGCCGTTTAAAACTGCTCCCAATCTGCAGTTTGATCTTTGCTGCCTTTCCATGTCGTGGGTCACCTTTCCCTGTCGTAGTAAACCACGACTTTGAATATCTGCTCGGGCTTTTAAGTTTTGCCTTAACATTTATTAGTGATAAACAATCTCCTTTTGATTTTAACCCCTCAGCATTAATATGATTCAATTCTACCTCATTTCAGTTGGACCTCAAGTGCTTTGGCAAATAGAAAAGTCTCCAATCCCAAAGGTTTTGATAGCCAGCATCACTACAAACCCGCATCGCTAGAGGGGGGAGTCTTTGGTGTTCAATCCTTGCACATGAGGCCATTAACCCTTTTTCTTTTCATAAATAAATACAAAGCAGGATATCACATGACCTACAGCATGGGAACCTTCCCGAAAGGAGGAAGGAGGTGAAGGGTGTGTCCTCTTGATACTCTTTGCAGCCCAGAACTTTATCCAGTTTTCTCATCACAAAGATGAAGGTCCCTCAGATTTCACCACTTTTACTATTAGCAGTTCTCTACGCACTGCGAGGGGAGGAGTGAAAAACAAACAAACAAACAAGAAAACCAACTGTCCACTGTCCCTCGATTGATGACAAAACAGGGCTGAGCGTCTCCAGCACCTCATGGGGCTCTTCACCACTCTCCTGCTTACACTGTGTGTCTGACCCTGACCCTGACCCTGACCCTGACCCAGCCAGCATCCCTGCTGCTCCCGCTCGGGCACAGGCAGCAAAGGCCTGGGCAGGAGACGACGCCCCCCACCCTGCCGCGCGGCTGCTGCACAGCAGCCAGGTAAAACCCAGCAGCGCCCTTCCCAGCTCTGCCAATCCACTCGCTGTCGGAAAGTGATGACACATCTTCTATACTTCCCTAAGGCACATGGAGTCGTGCACCTAAGGACCCTCCATAAAGAAACCTCCTCATCACTCTTCTTCTCCTGTCCTGAAAACGTCACACAAACACCACTTTTCCATGTGATAGTTTCTCCCGTCTAGGGACGGGATCTCCCCTGTTCCTCAAGGTGAGTCTAATGGCGCTGCCTCCCCTCACTGTCGAGATTGCGCTGCTGGCACTCAGAGTGAAAAAGGGTTGAGTCTTTAGTCTCTCCTAGATCACACCTTGTGTTTAATACATTTGACTTCTCTCAGATGAACTGAGAGACGTGTGTCTTGGACGGGCTGTACTGTCTTACATCTCCCGTTACGTCTTTCACAAAGGCTGCCTGACGAGGTACCCTGTTCTCGCCGGGCACCAGAAACATGGTGCCACCTCCACTCGTATGGATTGCGGTGCTCAGAGAATGCTGCACTCTGCCACCTTCCAGGGTATGGTTAATATACGAGACGAGACACTGCTCCCTGTCAAAGCACGCTTCGTTATATCGACTTTGTCAACAGGGTTAGAACAGAACGACAGATCCAATTTCATCAGAAAGGCATCACTGTACTAACCAAAAAAGCCATCGTCTGTCCAGCGTTCAGCTTGTCTCCTAAACTGCTTAAATACACTGATCGAAAGCCAACTGCTTACTCCAGCTACGTTCCGGGTGCACACTGCACTGGCATTACTGTGATAAGCCTCTTCCAACGATCCTGGATTCTGACCCGCTAAGACAACTTACTCCTCGAAGCCCTCACTTGTCCTTAGGACATCACTGCTTGACGACTTCCTGCTGCCCTGAGACCTGCTCATCAAAATAACCTGAGACCTGAGTCCCAAGAGGCCCAAAGGTATTTTAAAATGCCTCGTTTCTAATTTTGAACGGGCCCTTACCCGGGGGACTTGTTCACCTAGTGCTTGTGGGGGTAAAGGTTTAGTCTGAAGCTGCTGCAGATTCAGGCTTGTCCACACCGAGGAGCAGGAAGCTGTTTCTCCAGTGGTTTTAGATGATGCTCATTTTCACTTTTCATGTCTTGCTTCTATGAGCAGTCAGCTAAAGAAACCGTACCGTACACTGTATTAATTTTTGAAGACAGAAAAATATTACCAGGTAAAAGACCTAGCGTTTGCTTATACTGAACTCCTTCAGTTGCTGTTACTATAACTGTCTGTAAATATATATATTTAAAAACAAGCAGGATAATGTACTCCAAATACATCTGGCTAACTCCCCATGGAGTTACACAAATGACAGTATTTTTTCCCCTGTATCTTGACCCAAGAACATTTCCTCCTGGCAGAGGCTAGCTCTCATTCAGACCTCAAGTGAAAAGCGAGTCGGTAAGAAAGAAAGTCATTTAGCTGTGTGCTCTATCTCATTTCGACTTCAATGAGGTGTTTTCATTAAATAAAACAAAGCACACAGCAAAGAGCACCAGCGATAACTTCTGCCCGTTTGTGGGGGCAACAGGATGAAGATACCTGCCATCGTATTTTTCACCAAGATTAATCTTAATAGCCACCCTTTCTAAGCTTTACCCGTTGGAGCTCACAGTATTCACTGTGCTTGTGTCTCCCGGTGTTGAAGGCTGCATCCCCAACAGAGGGTCCTTTACAGTTAACCGGAACTTTTCTTTTCTCCAGCAAATGTTTCAAATGACGTTGTGCTCCTTTCCAGCAAGATCTGTCAGGAGGATTAAACAAAAGCCGTCTAGCCGCAGCCTCTCTGTCCGTGCTGCCCCGCGGTCTGTTCGCAGGCCTGTAGCTCCCTCAGAGCAGAGGCGGGCACGAAGCACACGCTGGGGAACACGGACCAAGCGCGGCTGTACGCTCGAACTCGGCTGAAGTTTCACTGCACGCTGCTTCGAAGATTGCCCACAAGCTTAGCTCAGGGTGCCATGAAACAGCACCAAAATGGCAAGGCTGACAAAACAGTTCCGTTTCAAGATCCAAGAGCAAACCAAACCAGGGGAAGAAAAACAAGAAGGGAGACGCTTTGATGTGTTTTCTTTCACCAGCCGCGTTTCTCCCTTCTTCATCAGTTTGCTCCCTCTCTGAAGTGTTAAACACAGCTTGTCTTGTGGCTACTTCTTGGCTTTCTTTCACCTTGCTCCTCTTTATTCCCAAGCAGTTTAGGTACAGTTTGAATACGGGATGTTCTTCAACGGGCATGAAAGAGTCATTGGAAGTAAATACGTGAAAACAAATACACTTGATTTCTTAAGCTCTTTAATTATCCAGAGCTGGATGTTAAGTTCTGCTTTTCTGCCTGCCTCATGACTAGCAAAGCACTCCACTGTCTGCTCAGCAGTTTGGGAAGACCTGAGTCGGGTCTGTCACATCCTGATCAGTGCTGTGAGACGGGACGGGCTGGGTGATCCCTGCCCGGACAGCCAGCATCCCGCCTGCGGGGTGAGGATGGGCAGCCAGGGGCTCCCAGGCACGGCCCCACCAGGAGGGACGCGCTGCTGCCCGCACCACGACATGCTGCTGGCTGTTTACCACCTAATTTCGAATATCTTTTATCAATCTGATTTTCAGAAGTGCTGGAGATTTGCTTTCTGAATCCATCCCTGTGTCACAGCACTTACTTGGCATTCAGGTACAGGGAAATTCCATAATGCCAGCGACACTAGAAAAATTTAGACCTTTAGCTTTTATAAACAAGAACATCTGTCTGAAGGTTTGAGAGAAACAAACACAAATACTGCAAATGTGGAAGGGAATTTACATTTGTTTAGATGAAAAAGCATTCATAAATAACATTTGGTATTATTCTCTGCGTTGCTTGTGCAATAATGAGTAAGGATCCATAGTTTTAAGGAAAAGCCCTCCAAAGATACAAAAATACTTTGGAAAGAGAAGTTAATTACAGTTTACAACATCCCCCTAAAGTCAGAATTATTATCCCACCTTTGAAAGTAAGAGTCTAACGAACTAATCCAGATTTCAGGCAGTCTAGAAATGGTCAAGAAAAGACTAGGGACCAAAAACATTTCTTCTTAGCATAAAATCCTCTGTCCTCTACGGCACCGCTCCACTTGACAGAGTGAAAGAGAGTAACTATGAACGCCACAACGATGCAGAGTGAGTCTCTACAGTGGCATCTCACGCCTAAGGATGGGACGCCCAGTGACTCTTGCCTTGGCGGAGTCTGCCTGTGGAGCAGAGCAGGAATGTGTGCACGGGAGCAGTACTCTTTCGGCATGTTAACGACCTGTTCTATTGCTTTGGGAGATAATCAGACCATAACAGGGCTGTCGCGCTTCTCTCGCCTCCCAGCACGGAGCACACTTCAATGGTCTCGATGGCACATCCCCTCACTGGGACAAATGCCGTTCTTCCCAGCTGATCCCAGCCAACAGAACCCCGTTTCCCCAGCGCTGATCCCAGCAGCTTCAGTAACATCAGGCAAGTAGGTACCAAAGGATGGCCAACCCAACAACTTCATCACGTTTGTGCCTCGAGGAATGGGGCAAATCCATCGCCACCTTTACCAGCCCACGGCACGTCAGCAGCTTTGAGCTCCTGCACGGACTGGGAGGGGTGCGCGGTGCCGAGAACACACATCCGATCGGACACAGAGTCCTGACTGGCCCACGAACACCAGCACCCACCGCAGGAGCATGTCAGGAAGTTTCACAGGAGTTGAAATCAGGTCACTAACCTGAATTTTTTTCAAAAATTTATGGTCTCATTTTTTAACCACATGTAAAAAAAAAGCCCAGTTCCTCAATAATCAGCTCCAAGGGGATGTTTATGGAAGTGTAATCAGAACAACACAAGACACGTTTTATGTGAAGAAAATCTAGCGTGTGAGAGCACAGCGTGACAAACAATATGTAATCACCAGTTTAGAAGGGGACATTTATCTGTATAAATGCCAAGATGATTCTAGTGACAAGTGGGGCGTTTTTTCCTGATTTGAAGTCACAAATGCTTGTTCCGAATACTTTGAGCAGAGCCGGGCACCCAGGCAGATCAGCAGCAGAAGGCATAAGGACCTCTCCTGGGTATCCAACCGAAGTCAGTAAAAATAAAATGCTGCTGCTGGCGTGACTTCCCTCGTGGGGCCGCCTGGCAATTCAGCGCCCAGTAAGGAGGCAGCAGTAACTCCAGATGTTCCTGCTGATAGCTGTATTGTCTGCCTTGTTGGCCACTGCGTAAAGCTCTCCACTTCATGGAATCTAACCATTGCCTGGGAAATGAGGTGACAAGAAGATAGTGCCGTCTGGCCTTGAGCGCCCCCACAGTGGGGGCTGAACTCCCTCACTCATCCCTGTCCTTCCCCCTACTTGCCTCCGCTCTTAGACCTCATTCACCCTGATCTGCATCAACTGTGTGAACTCCAGGTTTGAATGATGATTTGCACTCCAAGATAAACAATGCTAATCAAATAATTGCTGTAAATGTGCTTTGGACACTGAATCTTCAAGTTTCTTACCAACAAGTGCCTGCAAGATGCTCACCAGGTCAATACCAAAAGCAGCAAACATCCCACAGTCCAACAAATTCAACCTTCCCCAGTTTATCATGGTCCTAATTCCCTTTATTAAATAACTGCACTGTAGCTGCAACAAAATAAAATTAAGAACACAGCAAGGCACGTCTGAGTGCAGGGTCTCACGGTGCCAGAGTTTACCCTGGAACATATGGACCAGATCTCCACCGTCCACATTGTGTTGCCTTGGCAACACGGACACCTTAAAGAAACCGTTAACCACTCCCGCGCAGTAAAGCTGGCTCCAATTTTTCAGTAGAAACATCATAAATGGCCTTTTCAGTAAACTCAGAGGTGTTACATTTGTGGTTGAAATATCAGCAAAAAACCAACCAAGCGACTGAAAACGGTTTCCCCCTGTTTTAATCTTTCTTGACCATAAAATGTTAGAAAAGGGTTAAGTTCTTTGCCATTTGGGACAAATTACCCTGGTGTGCTCGTGAGTCTGCACAGAAAGGCAGTGTCACAGACCAGCTCCTGCCTGAGCGACGTGTTTCTGCAAATACCACGCATGCAGCCCTCTGCGGTTTTACATCTATACCATAACAAGCTCTTCTCCTGGGAAACGTTCCCATGTTTATTTTACTCCTCCAAGTAAAAAATGGAAATGTCTTTTTCCCCCTACAACTTCTGTCTTTGCTGCTCTGTATTTTGCAGAGCATCTTGTCACCGTGCTGCGGTATCTGGCAGCACTAATCTGTGAGTATAATCCAGCCTGCTCCACACAGGCTGCCAGCCGCCCCGGACGCCCCAGCCGCCCCGGCTGCCCCAGCCGCCCCGGACGCCCCGGACGCCCCAGCCGCCCCGGCTGCCCCAGCCGCCCCAGACGCCCCAGCCGCCCCAGACGCCCCAGCTGCCCCGGCCACCCCAGCCACCGGGCATTTCGGGGAAGGAACAGAGCGAGCGCTCTGGAAGAGCTGAATTCCCACATGGCAGAGTGAAAACCTTCTGTTTTGGAAAGCAAGCACCTGGGCGCTGCCAGCCCGCGCTCTGGGCGCGGGACGGTCCCCCTCTTCCCCTTCTTCCTCCTCCTCCTCGGCAGCAAATTCAGTTCTAAATGCAGAACTGGAATCCCAGAGTGGGGCGATGCAGGGAGAAGCTGGGCTTGTTGGAAACTCATGAAAAACACGAACCACCCACTTCTCATCGTCACTGCTCCCTACCTCTGTTCCCTTCGCCTCTTCTGAAAGAGAAAAGTGCCTTTCCCTTAAAACTCCCCGCCAGCCTACAAGCCTTATGGAGATGGGAAAATACACCACCGCAGCTCATCCCCTCTGCAGCCACCCCAGGGCTTACCTCCAACCCTGTTTTGGGCCGTACCCTCCCTGGACACCAGCACCACCCGAGTGGTTGCCGTTCGCCCAGCGTGGGCCAGTGGCTGGAGCTGGGCACGTGCCCCAGCTCTGGCAGTCGCTCTGCCACCGCTGCAGGTCAAAACAGATTTTTCCTCCTGTTGCACGATCCCGTAACCCTTTGGGGACTGTCTGAACCTTACAGGTCCTGCAATTAAGAAATAATGGGCTTTGTAGGATGATTTATTTCCATAGATTTAGTGTCAGCTCTGAACAGACAGCTCAAATTATTGCCGGTCTCCAAAGTACCTCCCTGACAAAGCACCTCAGAGACCTGTTTAGATAAACTTTCCTGTTTAAGCAGAAGGCTGGATGGAGGCTTGCTCCTCCAGGATACCCTGGAAACGAGGAGAATACCGCATGTGTGCCCCAAACCAGCATGATGGGGAGCTGGGATGGACACACACGGGCGGGGACGATGCTGCTCTGTGTGCACCCAAACTCCATTCAGAGCGACTGCTCCTCATTTCACCACTCTGGAGAAAGCAGCGTCCTGCAGCGCGTGCAAGAGAGTGGAGAGAGATCCAGGATCAGGCTTAACAGGCAGACGGCCAGTTAGCTGGGAAAAAAACAATCTCATTAACTGAAAAAAAGTGTCCTGAACGGTCACATTTAGGGGTCACAAGAGCTTTCGGTCCCAATCTCTTTCCATCTAACCAGGAGGAGCGCACACCACTCAGACAGACCTGCCTATCGGTGAGGACAGCAGAGGTGAACGGATGGATGCCGGGTGCTGACTGACCCTGGGACCGAGCCCTGTGGCGTCCCCCGTGCAGACACCAGCTACAGACCGCCGTCAGCCAGAGCATCCCACACGTTGCTAGAACCAGCTCCTCGCAGGCAGTTCCGCCTGACTCCAGGACACGACAGGAAAAGGAAAATGCCAAACCCAGGCCAGACTTTCAGCAGCTGGCGCCCAGTGTCACACAGCTCCTCCTCGCCAGGCTGGCGACTGCCACACCAAAAAAGAACCAATTTGCAGAAACGTGTTGTCGTGGCCTCCCATCAAGTGCCATTGGCTCTACACTGAATGCCATTTCGGGTTTGTTTTTCCAAGAAAATCTTCAAAAGCTCACGGTTTCAATCCAATATGAGCAAGAAAACTTTCTGAAATCTCAAGGACACAGGAGGAATGGGAAAACTACAACCCACGGGTTTCGAGCCAGTGCTACTTTGCACTTTCTTGAAGCGTGACAAGAAACAGCTCCCAGCTTCTGGTTCTGAGCAAAAACCTGATTTTTAACTGTGGCAGCTTTCTGTGTGGCTGAGCTGAATAACACATGACACAGCTCTGGGCGGCTGCCGTGCGATGATGATGAATGAATACCAAACGGAGGGAGCAGCAAAAGTCATTTCCCCATGGCCTTGAAACACAGCGGAAGCTAAACTGAAAAGGTGCGTGAGACACACCTCAGACACCACCACAAACCTCCACCCGGGTCTGCGCAAAGACCGAAAAGCGGGATTTAATACATCCTTTATGAAGTGATCTAAATAATAAAGCTGCAATCTAGACCGCAAAACCCCATATATATATATATATATATATGTAAAATTCTGTTCCCTCAAGCTGAAATCCCCAAGACTTTTGTGGTGTTCTGCTCTCTCCTTCTACGACACCTGTGCTGGCAGCAGTTACAGTAAGCAGAGAATACGCTTTCCATCAGTATAAAGAACAAACACCGTATAGGGACGAACAACTCAATATATATTAAGAGTAATTTATCGGTACCTCAGAAGAGCACGGGAAATTTTGGCCGTACTGCTGGGGGTGGGGGGCGGGTCCCCTCAGTAGGAGCAGCACTCTGGTTTCATAACTTTGAGTTTGCAATGAGCTCGATTCAGAGAGGCCCCTGAACCGTGAGCACTTACACGGTGCACTCCATCACTCCAGCCTGCAAAATGGGATTGAAATGAAGTTACACCTTCCCAGTCACTCGGTCCCGGAGATGTGCGCTACCAATTTCACAGCTGGTTTGGGCGTTCCAGTCTGTACGAAGCCAGAAGGGAGAAGAAAATCTCCTTCCACAGAGGTGTGGGAGCATGGGTGAGTGGAGGTGACAGCCTTTTAGAAGCTGCTCAAAGATTTGTTTATAAAGCAGGAGGGTATTCTGGTTATAAAAGCAGGCAGGCGTTCGCAGGAGGTGACGGACATCTCCTGCCTAATCACGCTGCCATCCTCCCGCAGAGAACGCTGCCATGCTGCAGCCTGCACTTCTCACAGCGATGGCTTTTGCAACACAGCAATCAAAAGATGAAGAAAAATGCCTCATCACTCTGCCTTTTACACTGGCTCCATTATTTACTTACTTCATGACTAATTCCTCTGCTAGAAATGAAGTGATGAACACTACCAGGCCAGAACTTCCCCGTTGCCTGAAATTGCTTCTCAGCCACCTGAAAAGCGAAATTTCGGAGAGAATGGCTTCTACAGCCCAATCCATCTTCAGGTGAGAAACCCACCGCCTAATCACTATTTATCTTACCCAGGCAAACGGCAACATCCATCTGGCTTTTTCCTGATGCTGCGACGAAGGGATGACTGGGCACAGAGACGTTCGTTACAGGGAACGCTGCCCACGTTTAAGAAAAACAAGAAGAGAAAGAAACAAGAAAAGACAAAGTCAGGAGCGGGGCAGCACTAGCCGAGGTGCTGGCACTCAGACTCACTCCCCAGGCAGCCTTGGTCAGCCCCGTAGATTTGAACGTGAGAGAACTACTATATTTGCTGAAAAATACCCCAAATTGGGATTCTGGCTATCCACACAGGATTTCCTGCTGTGGAATAACACAGGAACTGGGGAGGGGTGTGCCTTTTTCCTTCCTTTGTTTAATAACACAAGCAGCTGCTGATAAACCAAATGCCATCTTTTTGTTGGTAGATTTAGGGAAATCTCTAAACAGAAAAGCTAACTGTAACCCTCAACACGGCCAAAACGCCGAGCACAGTGTGCAATTTCCTAACGGAATGGGGCAAACAAACCTGTAGCTTTGAAATCCTCAGCTGTCCCTAAACACACCCGCTTTTTCCCCTGGTGAAGTCCTCAGCACCTCGCAAAGGTGGCGCGTGGTGATGATTGCACCGCAGAAGATTAATCAAGGGTATAAATTCAGCTGCTGAACAAATTTTTGTGGTTTCAGCCACATTCTGGAGCCACAGAGAACTTGCTGTGCAGACTCACGAGAAAATGACAGCTCTGAATTACGATGAAGAGCTTTACCAGCAGAGCTGAGGCTGACGTTCACGGATGCAGTTGGGCTAAACCTCTCCACGTTGTCTCAGCAATTAGGAAACGCAGCGTCTGGAGCTGGGGAACAGCGGTAAGAGCACAGAGCCACGTTATTAACAGCATCGTTCCAGAGCAGACCCGTACGGAAACTCCCAGAGGGCGATCTGTGAGATTCAGACCAAAAATACGGGGTATAACAATATTGGAACGGTAGCTAAGAATGGCCTTACCCAGCGCCTTTACAACAGAAAACCGTTCCCACAGTTAACGGAAAGGCTCGAAGCGGCTCTGCAGGGCTCTCGGCGGCTGGGAGATGCCGCTAACTCCCGACAGCTTCTCCTGGCGGCTGCTCAGCTCAAACCCGGCACAAAGCACAACCTCCATTCGCAGCTAGGTCTCTTTTTCATAAACATGCTCTTTTATTAAAGCTAAAAGCAGCGCATAAATTAGGTGCTTTTCCTTAAGAGGATGAGGCTGCTATTGAACTGCAGGCATATGTTAAATTAGGAGGAAGTTCAGAAATCCTCGAGCAGTATGAAACCGTTGCCAGCGAGCGAGAATGATTTATTCATGCTCTGCAACGAGATTACGCAACGAGGGAAGTTGTTGCTCTCCTTTCCCTGCACCCTGCGCAATCTGCCTCGACGCCTGAGCAGTCCAAAGTCCATTAAGAGATCCTTCATTATTGATACCGTAAATTGATTTAAGATTGAATTAATTATACATGCTCAGCCAAAAACTATTGCACCACCCCACAAGCACCTCTCCTGGACAGTCCTCCTGCAGCTCCAGGAACAACCACAGCCATGAGCACTCACCTGAGAATAAACCATTTGTTAAATACTGTAAACACCGTCATTTTAGCCCTTTGTCGTGGGGGCGTGTTTTTAATACAGATGAGTAACTGCGTATCAAACTGCCCAGTGCTTGGCAGTAGTTCGGACCACTAGACACAAAGCTTCACGTAACAGCTGCTCTTTGCTTTTATGTTCAAGACATTTTCCCAAGCAGTTGGGGCTTGTTTGCATGGACTTTTTTCTCTCCTCTGACTCCATTACTTATACCCAGCTGAGATTAATAGTAGTGTTTTATCACGCCACACGTACCCGTCAGCCTAGGGGAATACTCCCTGATTTGTTGTTTTTTCTCTCACAAAATGCTTCATCAGCTCTGATGATGTAAAAAGTGTATCGGAACTCAAAATTGCAGGTAACACACTACGACGCTTCCCATGCTCTAGCATGAGGACTAACTATTGGTTCCCATTACTTTTGTGCAGGTTTGCCTGAACTCCCGCTCAATCAAGGAAGGACTCCGAAGGACCAGTGAGCAACTGGCCCAGGACCTAGTGAACGATTTCCAGCACGCTTCTTGACAGGACTCATTAAATTTTTAAGGTCAAGACTTTTTCAATGGTAAATTGGATTTTCAAGTGAACGCCATTTTTCCACAGAAAGAGTTTCTGCAGAGAAACAGAAATGCACAGGAAGAGTTTATATCCCTTTCTCCTCTGCTGTAGGATGGCAGCCTGAGAAGTGACCCGTTCAGACCCGGAGATGTGCTGTGGAAGCTCCTCCTGGGAAGCCCGGTTTGGGTGGCCGCTGCCTGCGCTGACGCCTCGGGCTCAGCCTCCCTACGGTGTCCTCCAGCAGCGCGGGATGTACGGAGTGCAGATGGCACAGCCAGCTCAGGCTGTGCAGCAGAAATCAGAGCACGCCAGCTTTTTGGGCAACATGCACGTTTTCCATAGCGACGTCGCTGCTTTCTGGGTCAGCCCCTCGCCTCCGGCGGCAGCGAACAGCCGCAGGCTGGAGCACACAGCTGAGGAGCATGCTCAGTGCCGAGGTGAGCTCCGTCTTCTTGCAGGTAGGTCAAACTGGGCTTGATCTGGGCTCATTTGGCAAGTACCTGTGCGAGTAGCAATCCTTTTTCAGACAAAGCCACGTACTCATAAGGAAGCTGTGCAGGAGATGCCAGGCTGCTGCCAGAGGAGCACATATATTGCACTTATTTGCATCCCTTTTCCTTTTCTGCACAAAAATACACTCATCAGTTTCAGTAAATTCTTCCACAGAGATAAGACTGAATTCATTACCAGCTCATAACACTGGTAATCCTGAGACTGATAAGAAGGGGAAGAGCAAGGCCATAGCCGAGAAGAAATCCCCCCATGGCCCCACGGCCTCGAGAGACCATCCATGAGCTGGGGGAACGGCTCCGGCATGCTGAGAAACGAGCCGGTTTGAATCTGCGTACAATGAACGGTCCCTATGATGTGTGGTTTATAAATGTAGCTGCACTCTTGAACAGCTTTCAATTTTGGAAAACCTGCTCAAGCAGGAAAACCTGCGCTGTTTAAGGAACACAACGGCTCTGTAAGGGGAAGAGCTCCTGGAGTAAAGTGGCTTCTGGCATATTTGCAGGTGTGAGGGGTTAATACCAATGTCAGAGCAGCACAGGCTGCATTTACGTGCCTAGGTGCATTTACACGGTTTACATCCCCAGCCCTGGTCAGGGTCACCGTCACACACAACCCACCACATCCTCGCAGAGTTTCCTTGTGGTCACAAAAGCAGATTTCTTCAGCGTTACCTCCTGGAGATCATTAATCAAGAACTTCAATTTCAGCAGACTCTCCAGTAAAATAAATGGACAAATAAATTCCTTCTATCAATGAGAAGTGGTCCATAACCCCTTTTGGTTTGTGTCCCCTGTACTGGAAGAAGATGAAATTCAGCTTTCTCCAAGTATTTTTTTGCTAACTTCATGAGGCAAGTGTATCAATGGCTACTTTGTACATTGGAAGTTTAAATACAGAAAAACCAAAAATAAAACTATTTTCAGAGTTCCCGTTGGGATTTCAGTGACTTGTTAAAATCCCCATCTTTGAAACGACAAAAATCACATTTTGTGTTATTTTTCAATTCGAAATGTTTTCAAGGGATCAGTTTCATTTTCCTGTATTTTCCACAGTCCATCAAAAAAAATGCCATCAGAGCAATCCAAAAGTTTCGTTCTGGATTTCAAAGAGACTGACTTTTAATCTCCACTGATCTCTACCTCAGCAATTCAGTTAATGTCCTCGTGTGTTTGGTTTCAGTCGTTTCAGTTGTCTACCTTGCAGGGAACAGCACTTACCGGATTTCTGCAGCACCCAAAACATCGGGCCCCTAATCTACACACTAATACCACGCAAATGGCTTATTTCCAAATATGTCTTTTGTATATTACCATGAAAAGAAGTTTTCAGTAATGTAAAGGCAACTGGGCTGATTAAAGACTGACTCCCCGAGAAGGACAAACACCGCTTCTCTCTTAAGGGATGCATTTAGAAGTTATAGTTCCCTTTGGCAGCTGAAAGATACTGGAATCTATTATTCATCAATCAAGCTGTCATCACCTAGAAGATTAGATGGTGGCCCAAGAGACATAGCCAATATAAGTTTATATATTTCTCAAGAATAAATAATAAAAACAAAATCAAATTTAAGGAGGATTCGGTCAGGGAAGAGAAGAGGGGGGCATGGCGGGCGGAAAGGCACAGGCGGGGCCAATGCCCTCATTGCCATGGCAGTATGAGCCGCTGCGTGTCTCTGAGCTCAGCGTTATACACCATTCCAACCACGGTCTCACAAGCCAAACTTGAAAAGCACAGTCTAACCAAATTAACGGAACATGGGCATGGAGAGTGTGGACAATCGCCAGCCAAAGAGCGGTTATTAGTGTCCCCCGTGAAGATGAGAGAACAGACCAAGTGGAGACCCACGGTGTGCTCCTGCCTGGACTCAGGGCCCGGGGAAGAGAAGACACCGATGTAATTTGTGCATGACAGCAAGCTGGGGGTGGCCACAAGTGCTCTGGAGAACAGGACCAGAGGTCGAAGTGCTCTTGACAACGGCGAAAGCGCTGGGAAATCAGTAAGAAGAAATGTAGTGAAGGTGGTTACAAAGAGTTGTGCTTAGAAAGGAGGAATCAGCTAGACACAGAAAATGGAGAGCATCTGGCAAAGCAGCAGGACGGCACGGGAGGCTCCTTTGATGCCTGAGGACGAAGCAGCAGTTAACTAACAGCCTCACCTGCAGAGGGGCTGGCTGCAGGATAGAGACTAGGAGAGGGCTTCTGGAGACCAGCTGCTTCAGTAGGTCTGGACATGAACCCCTGGTCGGTTGTCACCCAGATGAAGGACCTTTGGGGCCGGGAACGTTGCACCAGTCCCCGGTGCTGACTGTGCGTCTGCCCAGGCTCAACGTTGTTTTCCATTTACAAGAGGGGGGAACCGGGGAACCAGCAATTTGGGATGGCTTGAACCAAACCACTCCCTGTGAACCGCAGACTCTCGCACACCCTCATGTCTTTCCTCTGGTAGGCCCTTGGGTGAGCCCAAAGCGGGTGTTGATGTCTCCTTGTCCTAGAGCAACCCCATGTGCTCTCGCTTAACAGTGAAACAGAGGAAAAACATTACAAGGGTGTATTTTTAGCAAATATGTAACAAAAGCATTTCAGATGATTCACTCTGAGCATCCCATTATCGAAATACGTAGAGTCATCTCTCAACCCTTAATACGGTTGAAATTATCTTACCTGTCCTCTCCATTATTCTTGCTGACAAGTGAATGGTATAAATGCCCCACAGCTCTAGGATAAATGTACTTCCCATACAGATTAGGTCAAATGATGTAGTGCTAACAAACATATCCATGGAAAGAAAATAGACATGCTAATCTATAAAGATTTAGATGAAGGAAGAAGCCATCAATCTGTCAGGAGTTATCAGTTTGGTTTTCTCCCTGTGTTACTACAGAGATTTCTTTTTAAACTATCTGCCCTACTCAGGAGAATATGCGTGAATTGCAGCTGGAACACAATTTTTCCTAAAAAGCTGGGGATTTACCAAAAAGGCATCCATCTCCCAAGTGTGGGAGAATGCCTTGACAAGGAAACAGCCTTCTCTTGGAAACTGCCGTTGCCCCAGTTAGGAAAGCTCTTGCTGTGCATTCCAGTGTAGGAAAAAAGGGAGAAAACAGATAAAAATAGCACTCTAGCACTGCTAGCAGATAAAATAAAAGCGTGGCTTCAGAAGACCTGTGCCATGTGTATTTATGAGCACTCTGGTCTGGTTTCTGTTGTTGATTGCATTCCTCATTGTTTTCTTTCTTCTTCATCTTACAAGACATCTGTTGTTTCCCTGCCCCACTCCACTCTTGCTGGCTGGGGCCAGCACCAGGTATTGCTCTCACAGGGTGGGCTGTCATCGCACCAGGGGAAACAAGAAACCCAAAACAGCCTCCCGGCTCCTCCCCGTGTCACCTCAGCCCCCAGGCCACCAGCCACCAACAGAGAGTCTCATTCTTTTTCTTGTATTATGCTGCTTAAAATCTGCCTTTTTCTGCCTGTGTGAAGTGATAATTCACATCGTGTTTCCTTTAATGACTGAGATAGAAATGCCTTCCATTTCTACATAAATTAGAAGCATTTATACTCTAAACAACTGAATAGTTATTTGCTAAATTACAGTGATGCGGCTCTACCCAACCGATGTCAATAGGATTACCCGTGTGAGCGATTACTTGCCGATGTGATTAAGGGGTCACTCACTAATGGTAAACGAGGCAGCGGTTGCACAACACTGCTACAAGACTCCCACAGTCCTTCAAAACCGATGGGACATCTCCCGGGGCAGAAGGCTGCCGAGCCCCTCTGTGCCGAGGGGCACCACGTTCCCCTTCGCGAGGGGAAGGAGTGTGCAGGACACGGGCTGTACGAAACAGCCTCTGTCCCTTCTCAGCTGGGAGTTAACAGATTTCTAAATGGCCGAACATCCACGTGGCTGTTGTGTACCCGCACCCTATAGCACAGCCACAGGCTGGGCGTGCACAGACCTAACTGCCGGCACCTCACATCTACCTCTGCCCACAGACACGCTCTCCCCATCCCTCCCTGAAATGCTGCAGCCATGCACAGGAAACCTCAGCAACAGCTTGGGGGGAGTGAAAAGCAGCACCACGTTCTCAGAAAGATCTGAATGCCGGAGTGATTACATACGTCCGATTCTGGCCAGGACATCCATCCTGTGGCTCGCAGGAAATCAGGTTGTACGGCTGCGTTCTACACGTCCTCTGCAGATGGAGCCCGTGGTAGTCCAGCACCCTGGCTCCTCGCTGGGGTATTTGTTCAGCACTGACTCATAGCAGAAAGTGCCATCTTCAGTCGCAAACGATTCCTTGCAGTGTCACGAAATCCCTCGGAAACTCCCATCCAAGTACTGGCCATCCTCCAAGCAGCTTAGTCTGCAAGATCTGATAAGATCAAAGGCTGAAGTGCAACAGCCCCAGGCAACAAAAAGTACAAAAATGTATATACGTCAATTGGGTGAATACTAATGCCACCAAAAAATAAAAGTTAGAAAACTAGAAAAGTAGCACCTATAGCTGTCTGTGAATACTCTAAGGTAACCCATAAATTACAGGGCTATGCCAGAATAGACACGGGCAGTAATTTATTGGATGTGCTAAGCTGCTCTCCACCTCCCTGAGCACACAGACAGATATTTTTGACATAGTACCCGCTGCCTGTGTTTTCCACAGCGACATACACAGGTTTGTCTCCCAGAAATTCCAGAATCCTTTATGGGATTAGATACTCCACGGATCATATTGAGTTGATAAGCAGGTCCTCAATCTTTCTGTTTCCCACTTGGCCAAGAGCAGCGTTTGTTGGGCTCCCGCTTGGGAGCCCCACGGTCCAGGGCTGGCAAACAGACCCAGAAAGAGCTATTTGTCTGTACTGCTGCTAACCTGGTTAGCGTGCTTCCCCAGCTCCACCTGCTCCGGAGTGTAAACCATGTCTCACTTAGTTCTTTCCTCTTCATTTACCAAGGAAAAAAAAAATCCCTTTAACCTGAAAGAACTTGGACAAATCTTCATGCATTTAAGTATCCATTTGACAAGACAAAGATCAGTTAGATCTGCCTATTTCCTCGGCAGTTCTGTCTTGGGGGAACCAACAAAAAGGACCATGATGAAATGGCTTCCTCACTGAAGACAAGCTCTTGTGGTAGCATCACACAGCTGATACACAGAGAGGGACCTTCAAACGGGGTGTGAAGGTAGCTAGTGCGAAAACCCCAGAAAAAGGTATCTGAGCTTTATTCAGGGAAACCTGGAGTCTCTCATGCTAAGGGAGCTTTTCCGAGAAAACGCTAGAGGACCAGCCTTCTGTACGAAGGGAAAGCAATAGTTATTGACTTACACATTCCAGAACGTTCAAGATGTTTGCGTGGCACCTGGGATTCTAGAAATGTTTTTCCATACTGGACACTTAGAGATAGACCCAATCAACTCCAGAATTCAGTTTCTAAAAGTTACGAGGATGTTTGCATATCGTTAAGGACCACTGGACTGCAGGTCCATCCTATTAGAGAAAGCTGGATAGAGCAGCAAGCAACCTACTCAAAAGTTCACAACAAGATGAAGCCACAAGGAGCATAATGAAGGGATAAGCGACTTCCCCACATTTTTAGAGAGCTGTGAATACCTGTTAGCAAGCAGATGGACTCGTTCCTCCAGCAGGTTCCTTTCATCCCTCGATTCAGCAGGTCCCTTGTAGTGGGGCTGGCTTTGATGCTCTCCGGCTCCCACTTGCTGGAGGCAGTGGATGTGTCTCACTGCTTTGCTTTCAACTCCTGAACTGCGTTCACCTTCAGATGATGAGCCTTTCACTGGAGACCTTGCATCAATGTGTAAAGTAATTCCAACTTTTTGCCCCAGCAGTGCTCTAACTTCATGATGGCAGGAAACGCATTTGAAGTCTACCTCAGCCTTTCCATCAATACTATTCTCATCACCACCGAGTCAGGTTAATAAGCGTAGTTCATCCACCCTGTCCCTTCGCCTGCTGCTTTCCTGGAGGGGAATATAACGCATTTCACATGTCAGGTATTTAAAGAGTTCTTTCATGTGCCGCCTCAGTTCATCGCTAATAAAATACATTTTCCTGTTTTGCTGGTTTGTACCCTGTGTGCTACATGCTCTATCGAATTTAAGATAAGCTTCTCATCCCACTTTTTATCAGGAAATAGTCATCATTAAAGCCATCCAGACTTCCAGTTGCCCCATGTCAGATGCCATTTAACAAGCGTTGTAACAGAGAGTGGTGACAAGCACGGGCAGACAGCACTGGCGAGACCCGCATCATGATCCTCCTTTCTCCAGAGCTCTTCAAACCACCCTCCAAGCCATGAACTTCTTCCACCACCTCCTTTCCAAGGAGGAAAGAGCAACTCGACCTGCACAGGGCAGGAACAGTGCCAAACAGCTGCCTTCAGAGACCAAACTGACCCCATCTATCCCGCTTTGCCAAGAGGAATTGCTTCCTGAGGTGAAAGCATCGCTCGCTGGCTCTCAGTCTTTGCTGCAGATGAGTTTTTTTTAGAAAGACGCAAACTTCAGGCTGTTTGTCCTAAGCAAAATGAACATCATTCATCACCTTTTGAGAACCACCAATCACTAAAAGTTAATGCCTCCCAAAGCTTCTCAACTGCAAATTCCTTTCTAATACAAAGTTAAAAACAACCTCTGAAATGCAAATAACCCAGCAACCTCCACAAGATGATTTATGCCATGCCATATTTTTCATGCAAATAAATTAAAAGAAGAAAATGTAATTTAGGGTGAACTGCAATGTGTAATAGAATAAAAGAGTGACATTATGTCTGCAAAACTCTGAGTGCAACCTGTTGCTGCTGGAGGTTTGACCTTCCCAGATACAGACAAAAAGATTCCGATGTATTCAGTTTGGTTTGGTGTACAAACCATTTCATGGCTTCGGGCATGTCAGGAAAAGACACTTATTTTAATTTCTTTATGTTGGTGTCGTTTCAAGGGAAGGCAGAAAGTCTGGTTCTCAGTTAATGTTTGATCAGCAAAGGCGAATAAAGAGCCTCCTGTAAGAGCAAGGCAACACCAACCCCATCCGCTGCACGAGCCCAGAGGGCAGGACGTGCTCCTCGCCCACCCGCTTCCCCCACTGGTGCACTCAGAGTGCGCTGGGGCATCAGCGGGGTTAGATCGTGGCTGATGAGGAACCATTAGAAAAGCAGCCTCCGAACAGGACGGGAACCGAGAGGTGTGCCGAAAGGTCCTCGCTGAAGACAACAGCAGCAGCCGCAAAACCAAACGCTATATTAAGGCCAACATTGTGTGACTCTGTTCCCATAGCACTAACCGTAACAGAGGAGAAGGCGTCTTCCGTAGGGCTGCTGGGGACCAGACTCTGTGTGGGAGCGAAGGTGAGCAAAGGGCGGGTGCAGCCCCCTCCCCTGCCCCCAGACACCGATCCCGTGGTGCAAGCGGAGCTCGGGCTCCTCTGGTGAGCTGCTGCAGCTGCATCTCCCCTCGCCTCACCTTACGGGTAATGTCAACATTTGGGTTTTTATTCTGCTCTATTAAACTCCATCAAATGGAGGGGACAAATCTATTTTGATAAACTGAGTGGACAGGATGAAGCCAGATGGGGCAATGGCACTCCGATCGTCAGCAGTCCCCGGCAGCAGCCTGCCCGAACAGCTACGTGGGCTGCTCTTCTACACGGCTCACTCTAGTCTGGGAGCTAAAAGGGAAAGGACTTGGAGACTGGTTTGCTACTGCGACGAGGCGAGTCAGACGGGGTGTAAAAGAGCCCTGCTATAAATAACGGTGGTGAGGGGATGTCAGCCCCAGCACAAGCAGGAACGCTAAAGCTTTCTCAGAGGGATGACTTGCACAGTGCATAAATCTGCGCCAAGTGATACCGCTCTGAGCTCCATTAACAGCAAAGAACTTGCCCTAAGCTGCCGGGCTGTCAGCGGACACCTCCGGCTCAAGGACGCCCTGCCCAGGCCCCCGGCCACCCCAGCTCCAGTCAGGAGAGAGAGGGCTGCCAGGAGCTCAGGCATGGCAGACAGCTCGCGTGCGGAGCCCGAGGGGGTTGTGTGGTCTCACATCCACGTAAATCGCCACTAGCAGCTTATGAAGACCAGGAATTGACCTACAAGGCTCTCCCAGTCCCAGCTTAAATCACAAATTTCATCCAAGTAAAGACATGGGCCTTAATTTTAGTTCTATTAATATTAATAGCAACAAGAAAAAAACTGTACCATCAAAAAGCAACAGCTACTTATAAACGAACAGATCTTGTCTAAATCGGGGCCGTTTCTCCTGGTAATGATAAGACCCTGTCAGGTAATCATAATCCTCACTGAAAAATGCTTTGCCTTCACTGCTGTCCTCTGAGGTAGTAAATCTGAGACAATCTGTCTGGTTCTTAAAATATAATTCCTCTTTACTAGAACTGATCTTCTAAAAAGGGCTGGGGGACGTGTCTTCTCATTCCTTCTCTTTCTCTGTGTTTTCACTGGCAAAGCCTCAGATCTGCTTGGGGTTGTTTTGTTCACCTCCCAGTATGCGTGTTTTTGCAGGAATGGGAAGTCTTCAAACAGAAAAATATCACAAGCATCAGCCAGGGACTGCAAAATCCCAAGCTCCAACTTGAATTCTGCCAAAGAGACAACGTGTGGCCTTGGGAAAAATCACCTCTCCTCCCTGCAGGCTCTCCATCTGCTGCTCGCTAATAAAATGGGATTATAAAACTGCCCCATCCCAAAGGGCAGGTAAAACTTTGAAGGTGAGAATTGTGTTACAAGCATGATACATTATTATAACACAGCAAAACCCCTTTCAGGCCTTTTTTCTCTTTTATTCAGTGTGAAGCAGCCACATTTCAAAATGAAAGCGGCGGACCAGCTTTTCCATTTGCACAGACTTCTTTCAGCAGGCGGCAGATTAAAGCTGAGAGAATAATCCATAGCAATTAATTTATTCAATGAATTTAGCCTCATTTTCTGTTCACAAAATGTCTGCAAGCCATTTACTGGGTTTTTTTTCCTGGTTTACTCATTATTCACAATTATTGCAGCGTAACTCTTGGTCTATAAATTACTCTTGAACAATTAGCTGAGCGTATTTTAGAAGCTATTTGGGTTAGTTTCAATTTAATACAGAGGGCACTTTGCCTCTTGGCTCTCTCCTCACCATTACGGGTAAGAAGAAAAGGAACAGATGTGGCCAGGATCCAAACAGCCGCCTTCACCAACTGCACCCAAAACCCCCCTGGTTGCCCTCCTAAGTCTGGTTGGCTTCTGCAATAGAGAAAACAGAGCCCACTAGACCATCCCCTGCACAATGCTTCCCGATCGGGGACTACTTCCACCCCTTGGGGGGACAAGACTTCCTCTCTAGAAAGAGAAGTCCAGAAAAAAAATTGCATTTTTTAAGAAATTGAGCAAATTTTTTGTCTCTCTGAACATTTTCTTGTATTGGTTTAAGTCTGTTTTCACAAGCATTTCCATCAGCATAGAGAATTACTGCAACATTAACAAATTTCTTTCAATTTTAACCAAAAAAAGGAGCAATACCTCAAGGTATGTTAGCAGAGAGAACACCAAGAAGTGGTATTTGAACAAAAAATGGATGGGGTTACTGGTGGGTAAAGGGGGATGCTGGCCAAGTCCATGCAAGTTACCACCAGACTGGCTTCATGCGGGTTCAGAGACGTTTTAGCATTTTAATGTGCTATTGGCTCAGCAAATAAATAAATTACAAAGTGCAAAAAGAGCCTCTGGAAAATACATTAAGGCAATCTGCAAATAATTGCTGTGAGCTGGGCTATTATGGCTTTGACTTCTGAAGTATAACATCTCCCAGAGATAATGACGATAATCATATCGAAAATAGTTGCCACCCTTTAATCTTCTAAGACAAAACAGAGAGCTTTGGGAATTTGGGACCCCGTCACTCTAATTGAACATCTGACAGGCAAGTAATTAGCCTGGAAAGCAAAGGGGTCACCCAGCTGCCCCTGCAGAATCCGTCAGCCTCCGTTCGCCACCACACGGGGCAGCTAGTTCATCGCCCGCACAGGTTTCTCATTGAAATGGCTTCATTGCCAAAAAAAAGAAGGCTGTCAGACAGACTATTTCCAGGACAGATTTGGAGCTCAGTAACTCGCACTGGGCATGTAAAGATTCGCCATTCGTTATAAAGGCAGCTCAGGAAAAATGGCACCAAAACACTGGAACAAAAGTCATTTGTTGACAATTCTGTTAAGATGCAGGATTGCTACCTGCAGTTTCATTTTTCTAAAGACAACAGAAATATATCAAAAATCGGCTGTGCAGAAGAAAAGCCACTGTTTCCAGCAGAAATATCTTTCTGCCCCCCCAGCCCCCTTTTCTCAAAGCGCAGCCTGCTTTTATTGCCCATTTACTGCACTGGTTCGGGCAGGCAGCCAGGACGCTGCCTCCTCACCCGACGACTGCTGCCAGCGAGGGGGGTGATGCTCAGCATCCGCCCCGCATCCCCCAGGACAATTCTGGAGGGACAGCATCGCTCTGAGCGTGGGCTCTGCACCACAATGGCCTGGAGATGTGAGAAGGATCCACGGGAAAACCAGCAAGAAGAGAAAAATCGCGAACTGCTGCTGTTGAGTTACAGGAGGCTCTCAGAGCAGGTTTAATTCGAGAGCCTTGGAATCCAATGGAAAAATCCTGAAAAAAAACCCCAGACTAAATCCATTGCAAGCTTTGAGAGCTTGGTGGATATCTGTCAGTAGACACGTGACATCACAAGATCATCCATTCAGGTGATTCAGCAGCCTCTATCAGATGGTTGAAGAGAAAAGTAAATACCAACTGAGAGCCACAACATATTCCATAGGCTTTAGTTAGTGTGGAGTCATGAAGGCAATTTCATCCAGGATGCCTGTCTTTGGGGAATTTTCGGAGGTGTTCTACCGGACATGCCTGTATCCCATGACGTGTTCTCCACACATACCCATATTTCAACCTGGCTGTTTAATAAGGATATTTCCTCGGCTTTTCTTTTTAGGTTTTATTTCAGGATGTATTAGAGAAGCTCCTAGAGGCTACTACCTGTTTTTCTTGTTTAATGTATGAACCTAATTCCCACAGAGAACAACAGAATATTCTTTACCTCAGGATACAGGACTCTGAGCAACCCGATCTCGTGCAAGATATGCCTGGAAGATAACCACGGCAGAGGGGTTGGGCTAGGTGATCTTTCGAAGTCCTCTTCAACCCAACACGCTCTCTGACTCTCGACCTCATCTGTGATTTGGCAAAGCTGGCTCTCATTTCAGTTTAAACCTTGAGGAAAATGAAGGACAGACCCCAGGACCCACCTCGTGCTTTGTGCTGGCAGTGCAGGACAGGAACACGCCAGCGCTCCGCACAGTGGGAGAGTGCCAAAGATAATAAACCGCCGTGCCCAGGCATGAGGAAGGGCTGGAGCAGCCGTGTCGGGCCACCCACCCCGGCTGTGCTCCATCCCGCTGTAACTCACCCAAACAGACCTCGGAAACTTCTAGTTTTCAGCCAACTCGCAGACATTCAGCTGATGCTGTTTAACTCAGGGTCATTGCTCAAGGCTAACAATAAAAAAGCCTCCCTGCATTTTCAGAGCTCTGGGTAAGGTGTAAAAACAAATTACCTAGAAAAAGCAGCACTTTGAGAAACTGAACTAAGGTAATTGAAAAACAAGTTTGGTGCTCAGCCAGTATAATATTTGGATTTTGAAATACAAATGATTCCTAATACAAGAGTCGAGCTCATATCAAAAAACTATTTTTCTCCATCAGATCACTTAAGAAGAAGAATAAAAGAAAAGAAACAAAACCCCAGCCACCCAGTGCAGGGGGAATGCAATGCAGTACGGGTGATCACTTACCCGCTCTGGTTTCCATAACTGATGTAACCACGTTCTTGGCTCCAGGTCCCGGTTTGCAAAACAACGAGATTTTCTATCTTTACTAGCGATGAGGTATTTTTCAGTCACACATTCTAAAAGTCTCTTCAACTTGCAACCAGTATGTAGGACTACACACTCCTCAGTACAGGCAATAAAAGTCCTGTGATTACAATATAAAATACATAAAGACGAAGACAGTGACAACGATAAGCACTTCATCATGCAGGGACTTCTCTCCACACTGCCCTGCTACAGCGTGGCCTGTGCTAACTCCTAGTGCCAATTCCTTTTATTTCTGCCCTGGTTAATCTGGCAAATCAACCTGGCTCATGTAGTCCCCAGCCTGGAAACCTGCCACGGTCTAGAACCTGGATCCAAGGACAGATGAGTCCTTCTGTCCACCTTCCACCCAGTGTCTACAGCTCTCATGCAGTGAAAATGCCCGCTTTCCACCTTAGAAATTGATTCTTAACCATGTCTCACGACCAGCGAGGAGCACGGTGTCCCACAGCCGTTGTTCTCCTGATGAGACACCAGGACTGTGAGCGGCAGAAAATTCAGCCTCCTCTCCATTTGCCGGAGTTCTTGTGCGAGTGGATCTAACAGAAACTTTCCTTGCCGGTGGGTGGAAAGTGTCGCTGTGCAGAGAGCTGGCTGCCTTTCTGCGAGAGGCGCAGGGACTCTGTGGAAAGGCTCTGGGAACCAAGACACTGAAGAGGTCTCTGCAGGTCTAAGAGATTTCTGCCACCTCCAGGCAGTTACATTTTGTTCTTCCCTTGTACCTAAACCCCATCATGTGGTGTCACCAGCATTTGAAAATTTACTTTTTCTGAGCATCTTGTCATGAATTCTAGCGATTCTGCCTGGGACACGCTGAATGGTTCTTCCAGTCCTTGATATTTACAACCTTGAAATGCTCATGAAGAGTTACACTTCCCCTTAAGACACCGCTTAGCCAGGCTATACATATTTAATTCTTTAATCTTTCCTCATAAATCCTATCCTAGCTTTAACAATTCTAGCTGCTCTTTGAATCATCTCCATCTCCCCAGAACTGGCGCGATGAGCTGAGCCCCCAGCAGAGGCTGACAAGAGATGTATGTTGAGAGACAACTGCAATTGCTCTGCAACTTAATACCTGCAACCCTTAATTATGTCGCACTTTCATTCAACTATCTGTCTTCGAACTAGAATTTAGCCTACCATTAAAATCTCTTCTGAAGTCTGTGTTTCCCACGTGACACCCCTCTATGATATGGCTTTGATTTACGTCCTCGATACTTCAGCTCCAGGAAACACAGCGAGGCGCCTCTCCCCCTCCTCACGTCTTCCAGGACGTCGCTGACTGGAGAGCTGGGCTGTAGGGATGGCAAATGCTTCCCTGCAAGAGTCAGGTCCAGACGATGGATTTGAATTCACTTCTCCTCAATAGCTGCAGGTTACTTCCATCAAAAGTGGGCTGACAAACCTCATCTTCTCCAGTTCTTTGCCAGTAAAGCCACAGCACCAAACTTGTGGTGCCTTTCCTAACACCCACCAGCGTACCACTGCAAGGCACCAGCCAAGGTTTTTTAAACGTTGGCGTCAACAGCAGTGACAAGCCTCATGCTGTTCTAGAGGAAGGGAAGGCTGCAGGTTTTGACAGACAGACAGATACACGGATACGGCCATAAATATGTTGAATTATGCAATGTCACATTTCTGAGTTATTCGTTCCGTCTCCTCCCTTTTTGGAATAACAAAGACAAATTAGAAAACCTGAGTTAAATCACAGTACGGGACCAAACATATTCACTTGGACGGTTCAAACAGGTGATTTGTTCTTCAGCAGACGTGGTCTTAACTATGCAGTACTATTAAAATCCTACACCCGTCACTGGGGTGTTGGAAATTAGCCAGCACAAAGCCTGGGCTGCACAGTATTATTACTTAATCCGTATGGTTGATACAGCAGCCCAATGGTATCTGTGATCAAACACACCACCTCATACAAGCATTTAGGGGTCTGCTTCTAAGCTCTATTTTTATGAGTATTTTTTTACTAGACAAGTCTGGTATTATGCTGGGTCATCAAGAAAGCCCTTAAACTTTGCATCTGAAACTAAACCAGAACTGACACATGTTCCTCTCAAAGTCAGCTTATCCTCCAAGACCCAAGGCAGAAAACTTGAAAATGGAAAAAGCTGAGAAGCTGCCAGAAAAACTAAGTCAAGAAATAGTTTTTGTGTAAAAACACATGATCAGAAGAAAAAGGTTTTATTCATTTCCTAGTATTTGCTTTTACAGCCGGGAAATGAGGCAGGAAAGTCTTTCTCAGTCAGAGCCTTGGAGTCCCCCAGTCAGCAACTTGCCAGATGCAGACCAGTTCTTACTGATCCTTACATCCATACCCACGCTAGGGTGAACGTGCCGACGGCAGCCGTCACTTCTAACTTCACAGCATAAGCCAAAGTCAACAGAGGGACAAGATGGTCAGGACGAGTACGGCGCTGAGCCGGGTGAGGAGGTGCTCCCCCCTCGAAGGCAGCGCACGCAGGGAGCTGCTGTGGGGACCCAGATGCATTTCAGGAGACTGCGGAGAACTTCCCGCATGGCAACTATCAGGTCAAAACTGCTGAGCCAGATTTCCTGGCGCTGTACCTTGATCTATGTGCCATTATTAAACTTGTGAATGACTCATTGTCACAGCTCCAAGGTATTAATATTCATTACGATGCTTCTGTTTGCCAGAATGGTTTTATCTATAGCCATAAACTACAAGAGGACACTTGCAAGCTGAGGAAGGGAGACCAACCACCCGTTGTTCAAAAGACAGGAGTAATAAACACCTATGGCAGCAGAGTCTGAAGGACTGAAAGGCTCCATTTAAATAATTCAATAGAGTTAAAACTCACCAGTACCTTTATGGGAATTTTAAAAGCATTCCTGCTGCAGGCCAGGGGCTCTGAGGGCAGCAGACCAGTTTTATGGGTTTCTAATCCTGCCCAGAATTATTTCAAGCATCTGCTGACATCTGAACACCCCATCTATCACTCCACTGGAGTGCCTGGCACAAACACAGTCACCCCTGCAAACCCAGGTCCAGATCTTACCCCAGCACTCAGCAGCAGTGGGTTCTTCTCACCACTGGTGAATATTCCTTGGACCCACGAGTTCCACTCAACTGCCTGTCCTCTGCCTTGGGAGGAGATGAGGAGGGCTGAGAGGTGAGTAAGGGTCGAGCTGAAGTGCATAGGATGGGTCCAACCGCCTGTGACCTGCTCAACCCAAGCGCTCTGGGATTGAGCTGTCTACCAGTCACACCAGGTACCACCGTGACAGGTCTTTCCTGGGCTCAACCACCACGAGCAAGAGAGCAAGAGCCTGCACCTTCACCTTCACTAGGATTTCCTTTTACCTCCTGTTTAAAAAAATAACAGAGACGTTATTAAGCAGAATTAAAGATGACTCACCTCACATATCTCATCTGTCTTTAATACCAAGCCTGCTAGAGAATGAATAAGGGGTTTTAATAAGAAGGTGGTGAGATCTTGCCGAGCGACAGAGCTTAAGAATTGCTGCCGTTGTCTCTAGCACAGAACTTTGACACTGGCAAAGCAGAAGGATACGCACGGTGAAGAACATTGATTTTACAAACATGCAATTTCTCAAATGACACAAATCAGCTAAATGACATGAAAATATATCTGGAGACTTCATAATGTCACCTCACGATCCTGACAGGATTTGACAGATAGCAGCTGAAGAGCTGCTAAAGCCGCACAGCATACTGTGACGGGATAAGATAATTCTATCACCTTAATACCAGCTATTTTCTCATCTCTCAGGGGTTTTCTTTCCTTCTAATCTTACAAGCGTTAAACTATTGACATGCTTTCTACTGTTCTAGTTAAAACTGCATCCCGTTCCCAAATCAAACACATCTTTGTTACACACTGGGGGAGGAGAGGGAAGAATTCCTCTTCAATCACACATGACAGAAGGATGGAAGGAAAATAAAGTGAATTAACCTTGGAGTATTTGGCTGGTTTTGATTGGGAGGTTGTGAGCATGAAACCTGTCTTCTGCTTCACTTCCAGCCTTTTCTGATCCTTGTCTCCTGTCTCGCCTCCTGCGTGGGATCGCCTTCTCCCAGGACAAGCTCCCAGGAGTGCCCTGGGGTTTTGGCTCTACTCCCCCAGCTATCTCCTGAGTACTCACCCTCCCGCTGAAACCACCCGGCTTTTCAGCAGCTCCTTGGAACACTCCCATATCTTCCCATAGCCACTGAGAGCTTTTGGATCTCATCAGGTAAGCACAGAGAAGAGCCCCGGTCCTGCTGCCAGGCACTCGCGTGTAAACCTGCCGCGGCTTTGGCCGACTGCAGGTTGAGAGAGGAGCTGGAGCAGTGGGCAGCACAGACTCACTCGTGGCGTAACGCCGCCGAGCTGAACAGGCTTTTGGAAAAACAGAAAACCATCATGTGCTTTGTAAATACTACGCTGGTTTCTGATGCAAAAATGTTCTGACGAAGGGTACTGCCGCAACTAACGATCTTTAAGGGAGCTTGGAGCTCCCTGTCAGCTCACTTTAAGTGAGCCTCCAAGTAACAACATTTCAGGAATGTTCTTGGCAGGCCTCCTGTTTTCCTGATTGTTTTTCCTCTTCTCCATCTGCATTTTCTATTTATCACTATTCTGCTAGCCAGCAGCAGCTTCCCCACATTTCTTGGGGTTGTAACACCCACGAGCTACATTTCCTTACTTCAGCCCAATGCACTAATGCTCTAATTTACTAATCTACTATCTCATTTTTTTATCTAATTTGCATACTCCAACTGCTGTTAGGCAGGTATATAAGGAACTGTAGAATCAGGACATTGAATGGCATCTCCTTTCTCTCCTCCCCTGTATATGTTTATGACATTAGGCAATGCGATCCGGGTACTGGCCCTTTCCATAACACACATGATAACGCACTTGGACAGGGCTGAGGCCGGTTGTGCCCCAGCAGACGTGGTGCTACATGAAGGCGAAGACTCCACGAGCACCCCGCAAGGCGGTAATCTCTGAGCTCAGCGTGAAGCAGCAGAACACAAACCATCACAGAAAAACAATCCCCAGCATTATCAGTTATGCTCGACTAAACTCACCCGCCCGTGCTTCCACTTGCCCAAAGCAGCCGAGCAGGCGGCTCTGCCTGTCGTGGGTAAAAGCTGGTGCTCGTGGCGCTGGGCTGAGGGGGATGTGCTCACCAAGGCGCCTCTGCCTTCCGCTGGGATCCACAGAGACCCTCGCCCTGTCTCCAGACCACAGAAGGGCTCTTCACGTACACGTGATGTGCTCCGAGACGAGACTGCCCCTTGGCTTCCAGAGATAATAGAATTATTAAAACTACCCAAACTTACATAAGAAAAAAAAAATCCAGATTTTTTCTCTTGCCACTTTTGTTCAGCTTCATCGCACAAAGACCTCAATATTTTTAAAAGCTTGAACCTACTTTTTATCATTCGGATCAAACTCGTTCTGCAGCAAATGAAGTCACATGAAAGAAATTTACACTAATTTCTGATTTGCTTAACAGCACGTTCAGCTCACCCCAAATGCCAGCAGCCTCATTTTCCTAATAGCACTTTTTTCTGCAAACTGCTTTAAAATAATGAGGAGCTGAAATAAAACTTGTCCCTTGAAGAGAAAAATTGGTATACATAGAGAGTTAATTGTGCATGCTAATTGCTCGTAGCAGAGCACTTAATGTCAAAGCAACTATTAGTTCATAACATCTAAAATTTGGGAAAGGGAGTCAGCAAAACCAAACAACTTACAGAACTCGGGAATCACTGCAAAGCTTATTCTCTGTGCTCTAAACCAAGCTGAGGGGAAAAGAGCCAGGGCTGGATTTTTCTGTGTTTACACTGCGTTTCTCCTTACTTAAGTTGCTTTGGGATAAACTGAAACTTCACATCATACAATTCTAAATGGTAACTGTTGAGATGATGAAACGAAGTCTCCGAGAAGCGGCTGGAGCCTGGCACAGCTCAGGACTCCACCAGCGGAGCTGTGCTCCTCGCGCAGCCTCTGCTCCGGCTGCGGGAGATGCTGTCTGCAGGGCACGTCCCTTGGTCCGCGGCTTTGGGGGCCCGGTGCTGTGCTCGTTACTTGGCTTGAGCTCATTCCCTAATTAACGCTTCCACACCAGCCCCAAGCACACCGCGTGACGAGGGCTGCTTGAGACTTGACGAATCACTCGCCTTCCAGCTACTCCCCTCTCCCAGCTACTACATGAAGCAGAGCGGAGGTTCGGGCATGTTTTGAAGGCAATGAATGCCCAGCATGGATCCTGTTTGTATCTTCGAAGTTTAATGCAACTTGATGGAAGGCTGAGCCGAGTTAACATAAAACTAAAAATAGCTGCTCCCGTTAGCAGAACTGTTCGCTAATTTTGACGCAAGTCAACATCTGTTTTTATTAGGAACTCACAGGAGTAATTTATCTCAATGAAACTGCAACGCAAAATTAGCGTTACACAGCTGGGCCTGTTGTTTCGCTGCTTTGAATCTTTATGTGGCTTTCAAAGTCGAATAATAACGCAATGCCCAACTCACCCTGAACATCCCTGCTGTCACCGGCTGAACGTGGCGAGCACCAGTGGATGAGCAGAGCTTGCCTTCCTCATCCGGGCAGAGGAGGAAGGACAAGCAGCAGCCTGGAGCTCTTTCACCCGTGGCACCTGGGTATGCCCCGTACCAGGCACGCCTCGACCGATGAAACCCACCACCCCAGACGGGGCATCTTCCCAAAGCCACCAGCATCCCGTCATCCAACAGCTGCCTCTTGATCCTTGGTTCAAAAAAGAACAGTAACAAGAAGAGATGTGAAAACCCCAGAGGAAGGGTTTGGAGAGAAGGAGTGTTTCTCCCTCACAAAAGGGTTTTCAGAAGCAGTTACCCACCCCTCCCTTTCCCACGGGAACGCAGCCGTGGGCCAGCAGCACGTCACACCAGGCTCGTGCGTGTTAGCTGGTGGGTCTAACCCAGCGCCGTGGCTCCACGCACAGGACGAGCTGTCCCTGGGACAGACACCACGGGGGGATTTTAACTGCCGCTCTGCCACAGCGTTCCTGCCATGTTCTGCTCCCAAACGAGAGCCCTCGGCGGGGAGTGCCGAGGGGGCCAGGGTGTTTGTCCCCCCACCGTTTATGGAGGGGAAGCTTGGAGAGATTTCACCCAGCCTAGAGGGGTGGGCAGCACTGTGACATGAACATGAGCCTTTCACAGCGTGCACGTTTAGTAAAGGGTACTCCTGCTCCGGAGCTGTCCTCACCAGCAGCACAAACACACTGCACCTTCCCGCGCTTCCAGGGCCCGGCTCTTCCCATCCCTCGCTCCGGCTGCACCCCGGGAAGTCACTCACCGCTTTCTGCTTCACACTCAAGTGATTCCTCAGTCAGAAACAGATGTGCAGCAACTGCTGGGTAGAACAAAGCACAAAGTGAGGTTGCAGGGGAGAATATGTTTATTCAGTCATAAATATCCCCAAGCAGCACCCTGGGGAAAGCAAGAACAACTGAACATCACTTTGTTTCTCTGGGAGAAAGGGAAGGCAACAGAAGCAGCATAGCGTTGGGACTCCGAGGGGCTTTCCCCTCTGTTTTTCTTTGCACCAGTTCCCTTTTCCAAATGGCATCGTGCCTGTCATTTGGGTTCCCCGCGTTCTCAATCCCAAGCTGCGGTCTGTCTGAGACAGCATCTCGGGGTGACGCGGCTGCCGCCGGACTCATCATCCACACAGTGACATCGCCCCTCGGGAGGAACGAGCCGCTCACACAGGATTCATGGTTCTGCCGCTCGGCTGCGGCTGCCGTGGAGGGGCTGTGTCTCAGGAGGGTGCTGAGCTCAGCCGGTGCCCGTGGCTGGGCACAGTCCCACCCGCCTTCCAGAGGAGACCAACCGCAAGCCAAGTGACCACACGCTTTGTTCGTCCCGTGGCAGCACAGCCACTGCCCAAGGAGCTGGTGTTAAGTACTCAGCAAAAAAAAAAAAAAAAAAAAAATCTGACTTAAAGTGCACTTTCTCCCCCTCTAGATCCAATACGCCACTCAAAGACAACGTTAACCGACAGCGGAGACAGGCCTGAGCTGCACAGCGTCAGAGCTGCTCTCAGAGGTCCCCAGAGCTGGTGGCATTGGTTTGTCCTGTACAGGGGGTCACAAAGCTCAGGTTTACAGCGGGGTCTGAAGTTTCACTCCAACCTGAGCACATACAAAACTCAGTACAGGCACTGCTATCCGCAAGTACTTAAACATAAAATACATCTCCTTTTAGACAAGAACTGAAGCATTGCTCGTATGTGCCGAAGTGCTCTACCTAAGTGCTGAAGTCCCAGCGGAGGAAGAACTTTGTACTCACCTTTAACTGAATCCCGACCTCAGTCCGCACGCTTTTCAGAGCAGGGCAGGTTTAGGAGTTCTGACTAAGCAAGACCTGCAGAAGTTTCAGCTCTCATTCCTAAAGAACCCCAGCCCTCATGCTCAGCTCATTCCCTGCCCTGCTCGGAGCCTGAACGCTGCTGCCCAGCCTCAGAGAGCGGGTAGCAGAGTCCCACATCCCCCAGGGCAGCACCGGGGTCCCCAGCAGCACTGCAAACCCACCCCGAGTCCTGGCGCTCAGGCGATGCACGTCCTGAACCGCTGAAGCTGAGGATTGGCATCTCCAGGACATTCTTAATCTGCTCCGGGAGTGCTCAGGGGAAAGGCTGCTGCTTTCTTCTAAAGGAAGGGAAAAAGAACAAGTATCATTTTATCTGCATCAGTTAGTGGCACCGGGGCTTTTCCTGCCTCTGTCCCAAAGCAGTGCAGTAACCTGGGTGTCACCGTATTAAATCAATCCAACGGAGATATTTACCTTGCACCAATTAGGTAAGACAAGCTATAAAACCTCCTCCAAACAAGACAATTTGCTGTTTCAGGTCTGAATCATGTTGGCCTGAGTGACTACAACAGGTACACTGGAGACATGTGAAGCGATTTTAATTGCCTGGAACTCCCGTACTGTCAAACTGTAGGACAGGGAAGGAGAAGCCTTTATAGTTACCTCAGTGTTATAGATGCGCACGGTGTTTGAACTTGAAATGCTTCTACATAAGGGGCTTAAAATAGTAATCAACTTCTCCTATTCAAAGAGATCTCTGTTTTTCACTCCCATGGCTTCCTGCATGCACTCTGAGCCAGAAACTAGGTCACGGAGATAGAAGCCGTGGGAGGAAAATAACTTTTGTATTCTGGGGATAATTCATGCAGCCGGCTTCTCTGCCGCGAGGCAGCACGGCACTGGGGGACCGTGAGTGCAAAGGGTCCTCCATGGGCAGGAGGTGCCGGCAGCAGGCGCTGGCTGCCCAGGTCTTGGCTGACAAGCAGAGCAGCTCCCACCCAGAAACACCCCCTGTGCTGCATCGTGACTCTGCTTCTGCTGCAGTCTGGCATGGAGGGTCAGGGCTGTGCCCATAGGGGAGCAATTGCTGCCAGGGCAGCTCCAACCTGAGCATCACCGCTCGCTGACACACCCATGGGACGCATCACTCGTCTGCTGTGCCGGCGATGGGGAGGAGCAGCGGGGCAGGGATGACCTACAGCCCAGCCGTTGCTCTGCTGCTGAGTACAGAACCACTGGGCACGGAGGGCAAGCTGCTTTCCTGACTGATGAGCTGTTTGTATGCGAAACAGCCTCTAGGTCATCCATGAACGGTGTGGAGTGAAATTGTGTGACCACCCTCAAAGCTGGGGAAGGTCCCCGGCCATCTGAGCATGGGCTGGGGCCAGGCTGGTGTCCCAGGGTGCTGGGCAGTGCTGCAGGTGCAGCCTGGTGGGACCCACCAGCTCATTGCCCACAGATGTGGTTGGTCTCACCAGTGCATGCATCTGGGGGTTCACCCCTCAGCTGGCAAAGATGCCAGGGACAAGCAACAGACATCTCAAAGCATTTTGCTTTCTGAAAATGAGATTTAAAATACATTACCCAGGAACAATTCTGAATACATGTATCCAATCATGACATACTTACACATGCTTTTATAAAATCTGTGCTTGCATTTACATGCCTGTACCGGCAGATCTCTGTCTCAGAGCTGACCATCCGTGGGCAGTCTGCACATAGAAACGTCTCCCTCAAGGAGGCATCACTCACAGTCAAAGTGCTGCAGTGTCTGGTCCCTCAGCCAGCTCCCCAAACAGCCCAGATACCGCGATTTGTGTTAGTGGTGTTACGGTGAGGAGATGGGGCGGTTTTATAAACTGTGTCAGCCAGTCCCTAACCTGTCCCTCGGCAGCGATACAGGCAAAGGCACGGTCTCTCTTTATCTGACAATTTCTAAGCAGAGTTTCATTTTTCCTGTTAGTGACCAGACAGAATTTGTTCTGCCCCTCAGTTGCTGACTACCCGCGGCAGCACACCCCCTGCCCATGGCAGGCTCTGGACGTCACCTGCCCCACTGCGAGTGGCCCGGGGGGGCTGAGCTCGCCCACCAGCTTGGCTCACCCCCCTGGCAGGGTGCCCTCCTGGGCCCTCGGAGCATCCTCCCATCTCCAGAGGCAGCCTCCGCCTCCACAGTTGAAACGGAGAGGCTGAATCCCTCTGAGGCAGAATACACATCACACCTTTAGAAAGCAACAAAATGAAGATGTTAATTATGAAAAGAGAAGCTGCCAGGATTATTAGGGATGTGTCGAGCAAATTAGAAAGTGTTATTCATGTGGAGAATAGTTTAGCATATGCTTGGAATTTTTTTCATCTATTCAACTCCAAGACTCTAATATACCGAACTGCTTCCTGTCCCCACGCTACCCACCTGTGGCAGACACACCACAATGAATCCCCACGCTTCCAATTTACTCCTCTCTTTGAAAGGCACCTTTTTGGCACAGTAACACACTGAAACGCTGCTAATAATTCCCTCCAGTGTATAGTGACGACAGGGCTGGGGTTTGGAAAAAGAAAGTTCTGCAGATGGGTCCTTCAGATCGAGTTAGCGTCTCCTCTCTGCTGGCTGACTGTGCCATATTGTAGCTTAATTAATAATAGCCTTCTCTGGAATTTATTCATTAAAACAAAAAACAAATGCATAATGCAATGTGGCAGATCCTCAGCGATTCACACCAGCCTCACACGGTAGCAGTCACATTCCTGCTAAAGCGACGGAGAGTTTAAATTATGCAAATGGTGAGACTGTTGGTTTAGAACTGAAAACTCAGCCAAGAGGTATTTACCTTCACAATTCTTTCTTCTGAGGAGGCTCCTGTATGTGCCTGTGCAAGAGAAAGCACGCATGGGACATTTGCCCATGTCCAGGCTGCAAAGCATTGCGAGCTCTTACTGGTTTTCAGGCATTCGCGTACTTTCTCCAGTGTTTAACTTCCAGTTCCTCTTTCCTGCGAGCAGCACGCCGCGGCTGTCACAGACCTATTCGCACAGTCAGTTGGTAGGTACAGCCGAGCCCCTGCCTGTGGGTGAGCTGTGGATCACTAAGTGCAAGTACAAGATGCTTACATAGGTACATTAACGCCTGTTTATCTCTAGGTGCCAAATAATTTGCAGAAAAACTGCAAAATAAGGTATACTGAAGGCAGATCTCTTATTAGATGCAAAAAAGATCTGCTCTGTGATTGTGCTGGAGAAAGAGTGATTAGGGGCCCATTCAGGCAACCAAAGTATACAGGTCCAGAGAACTTGGGACTCTGTGAGAGCCCCTCCCTGAGACCCAAGAATCCGGCTGGCACCTGCCTGACACAACACAAATAAATATTACAGACCACAGCCTTGAGAAAAGCTTGCCTGGAGTGAAGCTTTTAAAGGCCGGAGATGACTCTGAAGCACAGAGTGCCTGCGAGGTTGGCGACGTGTCAACCGGCTCCTACGTGACATTACCTTAACTATCCAGCTGCGACCCAGTGCGTCTACATTGAACACTAACATGATGCCATCACTACACAGAGGCACAAATTTTGCCTCCCCAAAACCCAAGCGAAGCTTGAAGCACGTCAACCAGAAATGTCAAAGTCATGAATAAAATGAGGGGGAAAAAGACGAAGGTTATCTTGAGGTAATTGTACGCTTTTAATGAAAGGAGTCATGCTAGACTCAAAGCCGTGTCACATCACACAGATATGTAAATAATACTGACAGATTAATGCTGAATTCATGAAAGAAATCAGACTCACTCATTCAGAAGCTTTTAACACACAGCTGTGGATAAACATTTGGTACATCACCTTGGGACCAAACCAAGCACAGATGGATTGCAGCCAGCCGCAGCACTGACCTTGCAGGACATCGCTGACCTTCACGTCACTTAACCTCTCCGTAAACACATGCCTGTTCCCCTCAGCGCAGAGCCCGAGCTGGTGTCAGTGGGAGGGTTCCACTCACTACAGGTGCCAGCAGCACCAGCCCCACAGACACAGCCCTGGGCAGCAGCAGCGGAAGTGCAACCGCCCCGCCTGCGGAGGTAGCGAGGAGAAACCAGAACCCTTGCCAGGAGTATATTTAGGGTGCTTAACACAAAGGATGTTGGGCAATGTGTTTGGGTTTCTTTACTCAAATAAATCCTGGGTCCTCAGGAACTGCGCTGAAAGCGCAGATGTGTTCCCGTGTAGGAGCGGCCATCCTACCCTGCTGCACAAAGAAACCCCTGGAGCAGACGGGCAGATGAAATAATCACAGCCGACAAGGAGACTAAGAAGGTGTCAGCCCCGTAGAAAAACACGTTTCAAACCTAAGCTTAAAAAAAAATTCACATCCCCACGCAAAACCCCATGCTTGTACTGTGTTTCCTTTGCTTCCCTTTCCTGCTCTTCCCATTTTCCTGATTCTCTGTCCTCCCAGTTTCTAATGAGAAACTGTCCAAATCTGAGTTAGAAATACTAAATATACAACCTTAGGGCTGCACCAAACCCAGAATTTTTTAATCAGGTGCCTCTCTCACTTGGCAGTCCAAACATAAAAATAAAACATTTATTTTTTCCAACTTTAACTGCACATTCTTCTTCCACTAACTGTTTGCCGGCATTAATTCAGCAGCAAGGTTCTCAGAGAGGAGCTCTGCCCTGAAGCTCTGGCAGTGGCTTTCCATCTATTCCAACAACATACATCAAAATTTTATAAAAGCCGTAAAATATGCTGCAGCCTAGTTTTATCTTCTCTCTTTGAACATGCAAATAATTTGACTCCATCTTATCCAAACACTCAATAACCAGCAAGAGGAAAGAACAGGGTAATTTACAGGCTGGTGTTGGCAGAGGGAAGGGGAGAAGGGGCGGGGGGAGAGGGGAGACGCTGCTGCGTTCGTGTCCAAAGCACTGTGCGGGAGCCGTGCAGCGGCTGGAGCAGCTTCACTTCTCCTCAGTCTTTTATCACCGTGCTCCTCTAATCTTTTCCAATTGAGGGCAAGAAAAACCTTCTGAAGATGAGCTCCGTCCCCAGCTCCCTGCCCTCAGTGTCAGCACTTTCCTACCTCCCCGTTTCCACCCACTCATTAAACAGCCTCTCCAGTTCAAACCCCTCTTACCGCACGCGTCTCGCTCAAGGACTTCCAGCCGCTACCCAGACTGAGAGAAGGTGACAGCTCAGAACCCAGCACTGCTGGCAGCCTCGGCTGCTGCCCGGTGCCCTGAGGAAGCCTGGACAGGTGGTTTCCTCACTTGATCAAGCGTTTTTGAGCAGGCTGCTCTCCCCCCTCCATCGAGAGCACGAGCACCAACCCAACCCTCTGCAGCGCGGCTTTGGAACACCAAGGTAAGCAAGATGCCCACAAGGTTGGGACACGGGGAACTGCCCCGGAGAGGCCCCAGCCGTGCACGCTGTGTCTGCCTTCAGCCCCACCAGCACGCGGGCTGAGCACCGGCGCCAGAAGCAGCAAGCAAGGCTGGGGCCTCGGGCAGCCGCGTGCAAAGCCAGAGAGCGCAGGGCTGCGGATGTTCTTCCTCATTCCTCCTGCCCATAACTGCAATGGTCACTTAGCAAATAACGGGCTTGATGCTGGAGAAAGACTTTAACATGGAACGGGACTGGGCACAGCCCGCTCCTTGCCGGCTGTTACGGGACAGCAAGTTGGCAGGCAGAGCCTTCCTCCAACAGGGCTGCACGCACCGCGGCCGCCCCACGTGTCCTCAGGGAGCAGCAGCGGGACAGCCCAGGCGGACGGGGCTGCCCACCTCCTGTACACCAGCCACCCAGCCAGGAGGGTCACGCAGCCCCGCAGAGCCCCTCGCCAGCCGGCGCCACGCAGTGAGCTCGCTGCAAACTCCCCAGGAGCTGCCAGCCCAGCGCCTTCCCAGGCTGTGCTCCACAGCACGTGTCCACGGGCAGCCCACGGCCCAGAGAGACCAGGCTCAGCTTAATCTGCTCACAGACAGGCATTCAAGGGTTAACTAATGTTTTGATTCTGTGGTCCTCTCTGAGAACCAGTCAAGGGAAACAGAGGAAAGAGAAGGCGGCAGGCTGGCAGGCCAGGACAAAAGTTGCAGATCCAGGCGCTCCATGGCCTTGTGTTTTCCAGAATTACTTTTGCTGCCTTTAATTAATCTCTCCCCAGACTCACCAGCCTGGAGAGATTAAAGCAGGAGAGATCACACCAAAGAACTTGTGCACCACGATTCTTTCCCTGTAAGCCTTTACAGTCCTGTAATTGAATTCACATACAAATGCATCCCAACTGCGCTATGGGAAAAGCCGCGCTGACCTACTTTCAAGCCAATTTATCTGTACTCCATGGATGCTTTCAGTCACTTTATAAACCAAAGATTTGTCTTTACAAGGTAAATTGCAGAATCACAGAATTGTTTGGCTGGAAAAGCCCTTTCAGCTCCTCGAGTCCCCCCGTTCCCCAGCACCGCCAGGTCCCCACTGACCCCTGTCCCTCAGCACCACCTCCACACGCCTGGGAAACCCCTCCAGGGATGGGGACTCCACCACTGCCCTGGGCAGCCTGGGACACGCCTGGACAACCCCAACGGAGAAGAAGTGGTTCCTCAGATCCAACCTCAACCTCCCCTGGTGCAACTTGAGGCCGGTTCCCCTCGTCCTGTCATTTGTTACAATAAATGTACCCTTTATTGGCGAAATCAGAACTCCCTCTTGTCCTGCGAAAGAGCCCATCTATTGAGAAATATGCATTTCCACATGATCTGGTAATGTTTAGTGTTTTCTTTTCAGTCCTAAATGCTGGAGCTTTGGAATTGCACCTGAAGCTCAGGCTCATTCTTTTCCTGTGGATGGGTGCAGCCTCGTTAGCTGCAGCAGCAGACAACCCTCTTCTCTCGCCTGCTAAACGCCTTCTTTCCAAAACATCCATGAATGTACGTACAGGAACATCCTAATTTTGAAAGCCCAATGCACAGTATTTAACAATTTAAGCTAGCAATGCTGTGCTTCCTCATGGCCATGGCGAAGGGCCAAAGGAAGGACAGCCTCGCTGAGCAGGCAGGGCCACACAACAGCGCACGCTGCCGTAAGCGGAGCCAGAAGAAAACGCTCCAGCGGATTTCCCGACAAGAATGATGCTACCATGGAACTTAAACCGCTTGCAAAATGGTATTGTTTTGATTCAAATATCCACAAAAACAAATCTACCCAACACAGCTAAGAAACAAACTGAAGGGAACATATAAACCAAAGCCTTCCAGATCAAAGGCTCCCACCAAGCTGTGTTTTCCTATTTCCACTCCCATACCGCCTTTAGAACCGCACCGCATTCCATTTCCAGAGCAGCGGTCTCTACTGCGCACCCTGTCCAGGCTCTGCCAACGCTCTCCTCTGGTCTCTCCTGCTGTCTGCACACACACAAAAGGAGTGGGAGCAGCTCACACCTCTCTTATTTAGATGTCCAAGAGCAGTGGTGTGAGCAGAGGTGAGGACAAGCCACGGCACGGGACAGGACAGGGGGACACAGGAGCCCAGCCAGGCACCGCCAGAGCCAGACCGGGCAGTTTGCCGTCAGCAAGACCCCCCTCACCTGCCACGTCAATAGACGTCAGGAGCTCCCTTTGATGCTTGAACTTGAATCCTGCCTACAGCAGCTGGAGCTCTTTGACAGGAATTAGATAAGGTGAGTTCAACAGCAGGTGAACCTCACTCACACACCAACCCTCCCCTCTCCCTCTCCCCCCCCGCCACTTCAATTTAAGGGGCGAGCTTTGTTTTGACATTGCAGAAGTTGGAGGCTGCTGGCTGCTTAATCTTCTGTCTTCGGTAAGTCAAAGCAGATCATAGCTCCGTTACCACGTCAATAAAACACGGAGACAAGGAGTCATTTTGAAGACCCCAAGAAACATGCTCTCTGTAAACACCCCGCGGCGCAGGGATGCAGCGCGCTTAGCACCTGGAAGGCTGAACTTGTAGACCAAGCACTGCGTGTAGGTACCCGTTTGGAGGCTTGGTTTGCTCGTGCCCGCGTGCCCTTCCAGAGCCACACGCCGGCCAAGCCGCGAGCAACGCCGCAGTCCCGCCACCCAGCCCTCAGCGCGTTTCATTTTTTGCTCCACCTCACAAGCAGTAGCTGTGGCCTGATAAGGATTTGCAGAACAGAAAGCTGCTCAGGGCTTGTGTTCGGGAGCTCGGAGCATGAAAATCCATTTCAGGGCCCATCTCCCCCGCAGCGAGATAACCCCCTCCCGAGCCTGCCGCAGGAATCTCCTACCGGAAACATAAACAACCCCAAAACTTGTCCTTTTCTTGGCACAATTAGCACTTGGAGCCCAGGACTGAGCACCCCCCAGCCACCGCAGCCTCAGCTGCACAAGTTCTCCTCCTTGTAGCTGAAGGAGGATGAAAACGGAGGTTGCCTTTCACGAAGGACAAAACCGAGCTGGTTTCAACGACCAGTCTTCCCAGCCGGAGGCCGCGAAGGGATCCTGCTCCCATCCTCCTCTTTTGCCCCGCTTTGAAGGTACATCTCCAGCAGCGGTCACGGAGTGCCGAGGCTGGGGTCAGCTCTGGGCCGGGCTGAGGGTCCCACAGGAGTGAGGTGGGGACCAGCCCCTTCACCGCCCTCTCAGCTGCAGGGGGGCAGCAGGGCTGGACGCGGGGCAGGACAGAGAGCCCAGCTTACCGCTCAGCCCGCACACAGAGCGTGACAATGCTGGCCTTAATTTCAACCAACATAAAAAATGCCATGCCACAAGTAGAAATATTTTGGCAAAGATCTGCCATTTTTCAGGGGGCGGGGGTTTCTTCAAGGGAGGGCAATTCCCCACAGAAAACGGAAACCCATCAAGAGCACTTCCGTCAGAGAGCAGATCTGTGGCTGCTCCATGTTGATGGGAAATTCACCAGCAGCATTTTTTAATTTTTTAACATTTTTTAACATTTTGTTGAGCATTTTTCCCCGGGAACATACGCTATGTCACAGATACATATGCTTTAAAAATAATGATGATTAATATTTTTTGCTATTTTCTCAACACTCTTCATGGATGAGCAAAAGCACCACACTCCATCATTAGTAAGGCAAAACATTCTTCTGCGCATCTAAAACTTCTTCAAATTGCATCTCCCGTGACCCTGGAAAGACACGTTCTTCACCCATCGCTGTCTCGGGTGGGAGGCTCCTCAGCATTAGCAACGGCTCGAGCAGCACCGGCAGTAATGAGATCTGGGATGAACCGTTTGCTCCCGGGGTCGCTGAGCCGCGGGGTGTTTATCCCCCTCCCCAGCCGCAGCCAGGACAAGCTTTGTTTCTAAGAGGCACCGCGGTGCTGGGATTTCTACCAACAAAGCAGGATGATGCTTCACAGCAAACGCTGGTGCACGTAATCCTTGTGAACCACAGCATACCCCGCGTGCCCCGGCAGACTGCTCCTAGGGCACACCCCTGCCCCGAGCTCTGCGAGAGAGAAAACGGGAGGAGCAAACAGTAAATATCAGCCATCTTCTCCCAAAGAAAAGCGCTGTTTTCCTGCGAGCACACAGCCCGTGCCAGCCTCCACAGCCGCTCTGCTGCTGGCTTCCTCTTCCCTCCTCCTCCACCATGCCATGGTGACCGTGCCACCACCCCCGCCACCACACCACGGTGACCACATTGTCACCACACCACCGTGACCAAACCACCACGCTGTCACCATACCGCGGTGACCACATTGTCACCACACCACGGTGACCGCGCCACTACGTTGTCACCACACCACAGTGACCACATTGTCACCACACCACGGTGACCGCGCCACTACGCTGTCACCACACCACAGTGACCACATTGTCATCACACCACGGTGACCGCGCCACTACGTTGTCACCACACCACAGTGACCACATTGTCACCACACCACGGTGACCACGCCACTACGCTGTCACCACACCACAGTGACCACATTGTCACCACACCACAGTGACCGCGCCACTACGCTGTCACCACACCACAGTGACCACAGTGTCACCACACCACGGTGACCACGCCACTACGCTGTCACCACACCACAGTGACCACATTGTCATCACACCACGGTGACCGCGCCACTACGTTGTCACCACACCACAGTGACCACATTGTCACCACACCACGGTGACCGCGCCACTACGCTGTCACCACACCACAGTGACCACAGTGTCACCACACCACGGTGACCACGCCACTACGCTGTCACCACACCACAGTGACCACAGTGTCACCACACCACGGTGACCGCGCCACTACGCTGTCACCACACCACGGTGACCACATTGTCACCACAACACCGTGACCGCGCCACTACGCTGTCACCACACCACGGTGACCACATTGTCACCACACCACGGTGACCGCGCCACTACGCTGTCACCACACCACAGTGACCACATTGTCATCACACCACGGTGACCGCGCCACTACGCTGTCACCACACCACAGTGACCACATTGTCACCACACCACGGTGACCGCGCCACTACGCTGTCACCACACCACAGTGACCACATTGTCACCACACCACGGTGACCGCGCCACTACGCTGTCACCACACCACAGTGACCACATTGTCACCACACCACGGTGACCGCGCCACTACGCTGTCACCACACCACAGTGACCACAGTGTCACCACACCACGGTGACTGCGCCACTACGCTGTCACCACACCACAGTGACCACAGTGTCACCACACCACGGTGACCGCACCACTACGCTGTCACCATACCACAGTGACCACATTGTCACCACACCACGGTGACCACGCCACCACCCTGCCACCACACCACAGTGACCACATTGTCACCACACCACGGTGCCCATGCCACCATGCTGTCACCGCACCACAGTGACCATGCCAAGGCACTGCTCTAGGGAGGTCTGCAGCGATACCAGGTGGATTCCTGCGGTGGAGACTGTTTACAGGTAGAGAAACCAGGGAACAGCTGCCTTAGGGCAGGGGTCTCCTGCTCCAGGGATTCCTGTGGCCACTGCCGTTCCTGCCAGGCTGTGGTCACCTCCAGCAGTGGACGAGAGCAGCCTCCCGCCGAAACCTCGCAGGGCTGCACTCAGCCAGCAGCGTTGGGTGCCCACCAATACTGCCGTCTGCAAGGCTGAAACAAATTTAACAAATATTTGTAAAAATTCTCTATCATCAACACGACTTGCTGGCTAAGCTCCCCCTGGGGAATACTGCCATAATGCTGCTTCTCCTGGAGGAGAGGCCACTCTCGTTTGGCCACCGAGCTCGTTACCTAACACCACAGCAAACTGCTTTCTTCCAACGCACCCATCAAAGAGCACAGTTAGATTTTATATCTGTAAAATGTAAAGGAGACTGGACGAATACAACAGAAGGAAATCCGTTAAGAAACACTAAATAGGAACGATTCATCTTGCTCTACAAATGTCAAGAGCTAAAACCAGTCAGAGGTGGGTGAGGACTTGGTGATGAGTTTCTCCTCTCTGCTTCTGCTCACGGCCACGGCTGGAGACGGGTCCTGGGAGGGGACGGTGCATGGCCAGGCAGAGCCAGCAGCTCGGCACACCAACCGCCTGCATCTCCGACCACATGGACCTTGTTCACGAGGAAAGGAGAATAAAGCTGTTTGCCTTAAAAAACTGCAACATCGAATTTTATTTGCAGAACAATAAAGCCCCAAAGGAGAAGGAAGCAATTTTGTTAACATAAAATTACTCCTTTCATTCAGAGTCTTCACAATTTTTTAAAAAGCATATTGCTCTGTCTCTGCACTGACAATCTTCAGCTCTCCCTCTATATTTCTAATAGGTCTAAGCTAATTAAATTAATTTCCCAGAATAATAACCTCCCAGGGACATACAGCCAGATAATCCTTAACTCCTCAAGAAGTTAGTTTCCTGTAGGGGTGGGGAGCAATTACAACCCATTAGTCATCTGTGGTGCAAGGAGATGACAGGGGTTTCTATTGATTGTTTTTCCAGGAGCACCATGAGAGAAAGCAATAGCGCGTGGGTGTCCATGTTAACAAAAACTTCATGGGGAGACAGCTTCAAGTGGGATGCTTGATGTGCAAGAATATACACAGCTCTTTAGTCTTGATTTACAGCAGACAACCCCTCCCTCCCACGCAGGAGCAGGGGAACAGCCTGCCTGCTGCACAGCCACCGCGCTGCCCACAGGGCGGGCAGGCTGGGGAGATGCCTCCACACCAGGACCACTGGCAGGTCCCCCCTAACCCCGTGGGTCAGGGGATCCCATGGCCCAGATCCACGTACATCCCACAAACCAGCTGCTGCTAAAGTTCCCGCACTTCCCGGCTGAGGAAGAGCTGCTAAAAACAGCGGGGTGACTGTCACCACCACACCAGCTGAGCTTCCCAGCACCTAACGTCTACCCAGAAGGCTGCAAGTGCAAAGAAACCACTGAGTTTCCTTGGGAAACTCGACAAAAGCCTTGGGGGTGCTGTGAAGGCCATTGCTGGCCATCCCCAGGACCAGAGAGCACTGCTGGAGGGTCCCTCTTCTGGGTGGCCCTGCAGGTCACATGTAGCGTACTCACCCAGTAAACCTCCATGCCAATACGGGTAAAACCGCTATCATCGTGCAGCGTTGTCACCCTGTGCATATCACGTACTGTGAACCAATACCAGCATAACACGTACCTCGTGGAATTCCACAGGGCTAGTACTGCCAGGTAAGCTTGGCCAGCCCCCCGCATCTCTCAAGCTTTGCTTTCCACAGAGTGGAATCATTCAAATAGAGCCCAAATTAGGCAGCAATCAGCCTTTCTGGGCATAAGCACAGCGACGGTAACAGCAGAGCTTCTCCCGAGTGAAACACACTGACTATTTCCCGCAGTTTAAAATACTGATCCAGGTACCTGGAACACGGAGTACGTACCCACATCACTGCAGGGAGAAGTAACCGGGGTTCTCTAACCCACGGCACTGCTGCTGCTGCTAACACCACGTTCCTTCAAACCTGCTCCTTAGGTTAGGTGGGGCACGCAAAGCCGTGGATAAAATCATTTCCTAGGCCATCGGTAGCAGACACCAGTCAGACACCAGGCCACGGTCACGAGCTTCCTGCTGCCCCTCCGGCTCGGGCAGGGGATGGGAACCCCAAAGCTCTTGGCTGATGCACAGGCAGGGTTCCAGCTCAAAGCTACATTCAGAAAAACCCTTGCTCAGGGCAGTGTGGGAGTCTCCGGGACTGCAGCACATGTCACCAGGAACCCAGTGACACTTGCAGGGCACAGAGGTCATTTGAGATAAAGTATTCATTTGGCCTTACTTAGTTAATTCGTTTCTCCTCTCTGATGTCCAGCTATCTTCAAAATTTACATCTGCAGACTTGGCTGGAGCCTTTCATGGTCTGCTTTTGAACTATACGTTGCATATGTTACAGCGCAATAAATTTGGCATTTCAAATGCCAACAAATGACTACAAAATTGGCCCCTTGTGAATAACAGCCCAGCAGCATTTACACGTAATTATTTCACCCAGGAATTTAATTTGCTAGACATAAAAGTTTCGCTGAATGAAAGAGCACTGCATAATGATCTTTAAGCACAGGAAAGAGACGGCCGCTACCGTAGGCACTGAAATACGTGACTCTCCTCTCCAGCCGTAAAGCGAATTCCCTGCGGCGAGGAGCATTTCTGCCACAAACGTAGATAACGCCTCGGGATGAAGGGCGCTGCTTGTCTGGCGGAGGCCGTAGGTGTGTACACCATCAGTCACCACGCTGCCGGCTGCACCGCGGTGAGCGAGTTACCCCCGCACCAGCAGGAACCTGCGCTAGTCAGGCAGCTACCAAGGGGTTTCTGGCAACTCTATTAGTCAAAATACACCTCGAGTTAAATACACCTCGAGTTAAATACACCTCGAGTTAGGAAACAAAAGACTGTCTTATCATCTTAAAAGACAGAAAACCCAAACCAAAATTAAACCAAACGAACTAACAACCGAGGAGAACCTGACGCAGGGGACAGAGTGCTTATCCCGTATCCGGGAACACAACAGCATCCGCTCTATCTGTACAGACATCTAGAACACACAATACCTGTTTCACCGAGTTTGAAATGTACAGCTGGGCTCAGCGCAAAACCAAACGAATCAATACAGTAAAATAAAGAAGTTCTTCAGTTAGGAAAATTCTAGGAGTTTTGTAAATGACCAGTCACGGTAAAACACCCTGACACATCCCACCATCACGGAGCAAGCCCTGCTGTCCCCTCAGGCTCCCCTGGCAATACCAACCCCGAGCCTGGCGCAGCCGCAGCCCAGAGGAGGATTCGCCAGCGCGTGGTGTTGTCCAAGCCACAAGGCCACCAGGCTGAGCCCCGCGGAGGGGACCACGTCCCCAGCCCCTCCTCAGCCCGATTCCCTTTGCTCGTCACTGACAGTCATAAAACACGTTAAAGCGCTCTTTCCTCAGCATATGTGCATATTTAAGGACACATCCTGGCACACCGAGGACTTGCACTGCAAGTAAACTGCTAAATTAAGACTCTTACAAGCTAATAACAGAGCTCGGGAAATCCCAGTCGCAGGAGATGTGCCAGCAGCCGCACTCCGCTCCCCAGACGAGCACCGGTTTCCACCCCAAGGAGCAGCCAGTCATCCGAAACAGATAACCTGCAGCTCGAGGTGTCGGGGCTCCGAGTCACGCTCAAAGCAGCGTTCGGATGCGCTCTTGTTTTTTACATTTATTTGCGTTCTGCGGATTCGAGAAGATGCAAATCTAAATGTCTCGCTGGAATGTTGGACGTGCGTGTCAGCACACGCACCACACTGCCCTGGGGCGGAAACACAGCACTGCGGGAGGAGTCAGCAAAGACTGGACACAGCTGCTTCTCCCACTTTTGACACCAAAAACACTGAAGCAAAGCCAGATGTGAGTGCCAATTCCCAAAATGTAAAGACTAAAAGGATGATTTCTATCCCATACCTGTTCGTAAGGCTGTGACCTAAGTGTCCAGATCCTGCCCCTCACAGAGCTGCGCTGACTTGTGCGGGTGAGACTCGCTGAACGCCAGCCCGTCCTTCCCAGACTGATGTCTAGCTCTATTTCATAACCAACCAAGCTATCCTGAGCATGGGCTGCCCAGAGTCATTAGCTTCGGATGACAGTAAGGAACTGAGAGCAGATGGCATTTGAGAAACTTCACATCGTTTCCATCTTGATTTACTCCAGATAAAATTCTTACGTAACTTTGACATTTAGTGCCTTAATCTAGGGAGAAATTCCCCATTCCTCATCCTGCGCTTCCTCTCTTTTTTAAGATTTAAACACTGATCATGTCACTGTTGAAACAGATTAACTCCTCTAGTCATCAGGGCAGGGTAGTCACTGGAGCATGAGTGAGCTGTCTGACAATCACATTTCAGCCCAGACCCCCTTCGGAAGCAGCAAAGCCCCTCGAGGAGGGGAGGTCGTGGCGAGCGGTGCGGTCGCCTCTTCCGCTTGAATGCGTGTTCATTATCACGGAGCCAAGGACGAGCCCGGAGCAGCTGGAGCCTGGAGCAGCTGGAGCCTGACCGGGAAAGTTATTTTAGCTCAGCGACAGAACCGAGTCGTTAGCCATCTCTGAAACGCCGTTCACCTCCGAGGAGACCTGGGATTCGGGCGAGCTGCCTACCCTCCGCAGGTCGTCTTCTGCGTCTGGACCGATCGTGGGCGTCGCTTGCTCAGTTTGGACTTCAATAGGCTATTTGGCCGTTTATTTACCTACCCCCCTGCTTCAGTGCCTTCCTCAATCGTCCACGGGAGGGAGTTTGAGCCTCGAGGGGCAGCTAGAGCAATGATGCTGGAGCCAAACAGCAGCTGTTTGTGCCTCCTCTCTTCCAGCAACCACACCAAACTCGTCAGCTGGCCACGCAGTTCGTGTCATTTCATGCAAAACAAAAGTCCCTGTGAGCCAGGGTTTGAGACTGGATAGAGAATGGTGTCCCTACATAGCTTCTGGATACAGGCAGCTAAACTCGTGGGTGGACTGCTCAGCACCCGCTCCAAACCACGACCGCGGCCACACCGACCTCAGACCAGTTTCTGTTTACAAGGCAAAACTATAAAAGAACTTATAAAAGAGCTCAGGCTTCAAGTGAAGCAATAAAAGTGATGTTTCTTGGGACACTGTTCAAAATCAAGTGCGCAAGCCCACAAATCTCAGAGCCAGGTCCATGAGAGCCTCAGTGCTGGGCTACAGCTGCGCTGGCCCCCAGCCCCTTCCCAGTCTCCACCCCAGCAGGACTTTGTGAAAGAGTCACAGAGCCCTCGGTAAGGTCATTGGTAGTAGGTAAACCCCCCCACTATAGCGGTCCCTGAATGTCCCAGATTTATCCTCCACCAATCCTGCACCTCTCCACCTCCTTGTTCTAATAATACAAATGGCAAAACTCAGCAATCATCAGGTTTTACCCTTAACTGCTTGAAGTTGGGGGGTGATATCATATGGGTCTCTGCAGGGTCATAGAGAGGGAGCAGATGCCTGATTTTGGTAATCTAAACCACCCTCAGCTACAGAACATCGAGAGCCCAGACACTTCTCATCCTAACTTGGTCATATCACCCTGCTTTAAGTAGCCACCTACTTTAACCTCATCAGCTTCCTACCACGGACTCCTCCAAGGTGTGGAGTCTCTGCTTTGACTATTCTGCCTCTTCCCAGGAAAGATTTCCTCCCTTTGAAAGGAAAAAGTCAGCAAAGAGGAGAAAATCTGGATGAAATCTTCTTGGATTTTGAACTGGGACACACCTCTATCCAGAACGAGCTTTATTTAATAGTTGTTCTAGTTACACAAAGCTTAGCAAAGTACTTTAGAACTCGACAAAAGCTGTAGAAAGAGAGAAGCAAAGACAAATCATGGGATTATGCACAATGTGCAGAAATAGGACACTGGCAAGTACTTGGTTGGTAAGATCATGTTGGGTCTCATGGGATCTTAAGCTTCCCGATGTGATCAAAAAGACTAAACCCTGATGAAACCCGTTATAAAGTACCGGAAATAAAAGCTTAATGCTGTGCTTAATTTTGACATTCTTCTCTTGGAAATCTTCCCATGTACGTTGCGTTGCCAGAGCCAACAGCCTCGGAAAAGCTGTGAATCTCCTTTAGACCTTTGCCACCAAATCTAGCTGGAGAAGTCCCTTAAATCATATGGGGAAATGAAAGAAAAACTCCCCCTGGGTATTTGAGTACTTCTCTGCAGCAGGACAGCTACCTCCTCTCTTTCTCTCTGCGGATACATGAAGGTTGTTCGTTACCTCCTCGGTGATTTTTTGCTAAAAAAGCCTCTCTAAACAGTTTTTTCCCATCCTGTAGACTGTGAATTCCACGTTACCCTCCTGATTTGCCACTGATAACACAAGAGGCAAGGTCTGGTGTCGGCTGGAGAGCTGCAGGAAGGACAACCCCCAGCACAGCCGCTCGCGTGTTTGGATGTGAAGTTCTGCTTCACTGAATATACACGCATCCCCTTTAAAACAGGCTTTCAGCCAATGTTTGTCCTCGGCGAGCTGCACTGCTGAACAAGCTTCTGGAGATCTCCGATGTAAAAGAAAAAAAGATTAAAAACAGAATGTCGAAATAGAGTGAACATTTGCAGAAGGTTTTTCCCCTAAAACTCACATTTTTCACTGAATTGCATATTCTACAATTTTTAGCCCTCCTCATTATTAAAGATAATAAAGAAATATGAGCTAATCTGCATGTCCACGAGAAATCTAAGCTACGGACACCAACCACGGTACAGAAGATATTAAACCTTGAGTTCGCTAGAACAGCGTCCCACGTGGGGGCAGATTTGGTGGCGCAGGGTCACAGTCACAGCCAAGGCCTCCGAACAAACCTGCCCGCGGTGCCGACCCGCAGCCAAGGCACAATGGAAGCAGTAAAATGGGTATTTTAATCACTATCCCACCGCCTTTTGTTTCCAACATATTACTGAGGGAATTAGATCTTATGCAAATTACTCAGTGAACCCTTCATTCAAGGAATTTTAACCCCTTTTCCTTTTTAATAACCCACTAACGGAATTTGATTGCTGGGGGTGCATGTGGCTAATTCTTTTCAGTGAACGTTTCACGAGATTTCTTCTCAGGTGAGTTGTTCACAGCCAGTTCACTTTAACTATAAATTATTTGTGGCATGTGGCCCCTCACAATATCACTTTGGAGCATTTCTATTCCCGGGCTGGAGGAGAGGAGCGATGTTACGAAAGCATGACAGCTGTGCTTCGAAGTGTTGGAAAGAAAACAGAACGAGGACAGGGAAAACCACAGAAAGGGTCACACGCAGTAAAACACATTCATGTTTTCAGCTGGACCAAACCACTCTGAAAACGCTTTAAATAACCCTCTCCCCCCTCTGCTGCGAAAGGCTTTGTCCTCCAATCGTACGTTTTCTAGAATCAAAGTAAATTTTTTCAAAAATAATTCCCTGCCCATTTGCAGTATCAGTCTTGTGGCCGTTGGGCGACTGCGGTACGTGGACGTGTAGTCGGCCGTTGGCACTGCAGAAAATCGCCCATCCTTCCTGCTAACGCGTGCAACTCTTGAACCGTTATTTGCAAGCTGTAGATCCCTCACAGCAAACTACCGACTGCCGTGAGGAGGCCGGGCCCTTGGCTGCCCCTCGCTCCAGGAGCTCCTCGTGCAGCACGATGCTGCAGGCGGACACGAGGGCTCCGGGCTGGTGGAGCGTCCACGGAATACCGCGTGGAGCTGCCAGCAGCGCGGGGTCTCCCTTGACGGAGCTGCACACGGGGCTTGGCAGCAAACACAACTAAAGAGCTCTTCTTCTCATGGAATCATTCAACCCTCCAGCAGCTGAGGTTGGAAAAGACTTTTTAGGATCATGGAGTCCAACTGTTAACCCAGCACTGACAACTCCGCATGTCATTCAGTTTTTAAATCAGACGCTTCTGCTTCCATGAGTGATGGCTGAGGATGCTAAAAACAGCACTTCCCTATCAGACAAGTCATCCCTTCACGACAGGTCCAGCCAGCTGTCGTGTGTGTACTATTGACCAAGTCCCGACCTCCTAAAAGCTAATGGGCTGCTCAAACCCTTCTGTGATGGTTTGTGACAACCTTCTCCAGGTGGGGCTGCGCTGCCGCTCCAAGAGTTTGCCGCTAGAATGTATTTTATAGGCAGATGAATACGAATTACAAGAGAAAATAGATTGATATTGAGGCAATAGAAGGCTCTCATTATCCCAAGAAACATGAAGTTGGTGAGTTAAACACCTTCTGTCCTCCCACTGTTTGTGCTTCACCATCTACTTTAATATGCTTATATTTGCAGACCTCACTGGTTTATATTTACCGATGTCACTGGTTTATATTTATTTACAGATGTCACTGGTTTTGGTTTAGGTAACAGTGTGGTTATCACCAAAATGAGTTTAGGCTAAAAAGAAAAATAAAAATGGTGCCTATGTTAAAAAGATCTTATCTTTCCTTGAGACGCTCCAGCAGCCGTGACTTGGGGCAGAGTATTAAAATATTAGTCTCCATGAAACTAGTTATAAGCTATTAGTTATGGGTTAATGGGCTAAATTAGTCTCCATGACAAATTACCCCCATTTGACTTCACGACAAGCCTTTGGCCATTTATGTTTGCTTAGAGGAGATAGAGATCTATTAATTAATACTCGTTATTGTTGCCTCAGGCGGCATGAACGTTGCCTGAGCTCAGGCAGTAGGTTTTCCAGTGTCATTATTCCCCATGGAATACGGGTACATCCATGCCCAGGGGCTCCCGAGTCCCCAGGCAGATTTCCTGCCAGTGTCACCCAGTCAGGCCAGTTTGGACCGTTTAGGGCAGGACCCTTCGTTTTCCCCGCAGCCCATCGCCCACGGGCTGGGTGCTGGTCGCAGCCCCCTCCCGCACGGTCTGGCTCTTCGGGTCCCATCCCAACCTCTCATTAGCGGGTCCCCCCTCCCCTCACGGCACCAAAATTAACTGCACTTCCCTGGCACTTGGGAGGGTGACAAGAGAAAACATGAAGTGTCCCTTGAAGATAACGAGTGTAACTGCTACCATTTAAAGCTGCTGGGGAAGGAGTGGATCCTAAGGCTTGGCAATAAAAAGCATCTTTAGAAGTTCATGGATATTTTCAGAGAAAAAATATGAATATTAATACTAAGCATTGAGATAAACAGCTATGCTGCATTTAAAAGGATGCTCTATTTATTCTAGAGATTTTTTAATTACAAAATCAATGAAGTGTTAATGATTTTAAGCATTACTTCAGCTCACTGGGAGTTCCAAAGGAACTTTTTTTAGTCTATGGCATAAATTCGTACGTTGCTCAGTTTGACCCATTTGTCAAGACAATTTCCATTAGTAAACATGAATATTTAATGAAAGGGAAAACTGGCATGAGCAACTTCACTTAAGCGACTAACGACTTACTGGAAAACAAGTAACATACATTAATATGCCACTTTTTAAGTATTTGCAGAGCATAACAACCCAAATATTTCAGTAAAAACCTTATTTTACTCTGTCTTTATTTATCTATGACTCTACCACTGCCATTGCATACAGATGTCAGCAAATCAGCTCAAAAATAAACACTTTTCTGGTTCAAACTAATCACTGACTCCTGTTTACACACGGCTTCCACAAGGAGATCTAAAAGTGTCTTCACCTCTTTCATTGCTAAATTAGCTAATTTGTGTGTGTGTTTGTTCAGAGACAAACACAAAGGCCTGGTGACTATAAAGCCCTTGTTAACGTACATGGAAGGAGAGAAAATTACTGCAAGACACTGAAAATCCATCTGGAGACCCAGGAGTTGTTGCAGAAGGTCTGAAGCCACAAGAGGCTACTGAGAGCAGCTAGCAGATCCCAGGCCCTGCTCTCCAACCACCCTTTGGTGTGACACTCCCCTACGAAAACCACATCAGACTCAGCCTTACTAAATACAGCTCGGGGCGTCTTGGAGAAAAATGCCCGTGGAAATAGGAATGCAGGCACCGGAGCAAGACTGCGACGGAGCCCTTCATACCAGGAGACGAGCAGTGGATGGTGTCGGAGCTTCTGCACGGGTTGCTGTTTACTGTCAGCCGTGAACTTAACTGAGACCACACCAAAGATGCTTTGACCTCCCCACTTACTCTTTCTCCTGTTGCTGGATAGCCGTGTGGACCCTGCGGCCGTGCCTCAGCCTCTTAACGCCGCCGTACATCCCGCTGTCCTTCAGCCCCCAGGCTTCTCCGCCCGCGCTGCAGAGCGGTGGAGATCTGCTCTCACACAGAGCGTAAGAGCAGGTATCAAAACTTCTGGCTCTGCATGACCTGCTGGCACCCTGCCTCTCCTTAGAGAGGTCTGTGGGATTTGGGGTTGGGGGTTTTGCCCTCAGATTGCAGCGCCGGCAGTGCGCGCTCCGGGAGAGCCAAGCCCACCCATATGAGTAAAAAGTCACAATGCTGATGAACACCATTACGCCCATCTGAGAAGGAAGCAGGGTTTCTCCAGCAGCAGCTCTCTTCCCAACTGACCTCCCTCTGCCACAAATCTCTTTTGACAGGCGCTCACAACTGCTAAAACGAAAAGCTGCTTCCTTTAGTCACTATCCCTATAAAATACACTGACTCTCTTAATTACGAGCTTAGTTTTTTTCCAAAGGCTCTACCCATGCATGTAGGCAATAACTCAAGCTCAGAGGCAAGGCACCATGTAACAGAGACAGAGCAGCACAGTCGGGTGGAAAACAAGCCTCCCCAGAGCCCGTGGGAGCCGGGGGACGCTGGTGGGGGCTGGGCACCAGCTCCCCGGGGACATCTCCTGCAACCCGCCCGCCGAGGTTCACTGCACAGGGAGCTGTTTGTCACCCTGTCGCCGGAGCTGCAGACCCGTGTTCCAGAGACTTAATGTACGAGACCATGCCCAGGTGGGCGTTATGTATTAAATATGGGCATAAAGGCTCACAGAATGAAGGGATTCCCAGTCCCACGTGTGCTTTCATTGGACTCTCCCCCAGTGTTATCAGCAGCAGAGACGGTAGGACTAGGAGCAGCCAGCGGAGTAGGAACCCCACGGTCCCCATGACACACCAGAAAAATTACCAAAACACTGCATTGACTCAATTCTCCCTTCAAACCACAGAAAAAGCCAAACAAACCCACTCTTATTCCTCCTTACTTCAATCAAATGATAAGCAAAAGAGGTTAGAATGCAAATACCTGCATGGTATCTGCCTTCATCTCGTCCTCTCCAGCAGCCCCTCCACGCCTGTCTGCTGGAAAGTGAAAAATCCAGCGACTTTTACAGCCCCACGTGCTGCATCTGCGCGTCCTTGGCTCCAGGAGCCGTGGTGAACCTGGTACAAGCCACACCGCCTTCCCCAGCAATACTTGGGAACACCCGAGGACAAACACTTCACCGGAACGCTGGAGGTGATCTGAAAGTTATGGCCAAGAAAGGCACCAATCGATCCATTTTGTATCAGAAGGAGAGATAACGGCCATTAGCCGGGGCTCGCTGAAGATGAAACATTTGTGTTTGTTTAAAGAAACGCCTGACTGAACTGAAAATCTCAATAAACAATCTCTGTTGAGCATTTTTTGTGCAGTAATTCAAGAACTTCAAAAGCATGCTAGCCAACCCAATTTTATGTGAATTTGATATGGATTTACTCATGGCAGAGTTTGTTTGAAGTCTGCAACAAGACACCTTTATGGTCTTTCACCCCAAAGCATCCGTCTTCCGTATTTCAAGGTAGATTAGAAAAAAAAAAAACACAAAAACAGTGAGCAAAACAAAACCAAACCAAACCAAATTAAAAAAACTAAGCAGCCATTAAAAAGTGTTCCTTTGAAAAGCATGAAGTAAAAGAAAAAGTGGCTTATTTTCCACATACTGCCTATGTCCCACCCAAGTCATCTACAAACTCTGATGAAAATTCATTACGAAAGTCATCAGGGAACAGAAAATACAGGAAACATTTTAAGTTCTGGTATAGGCACTGAAACACTGTCTTGGAGCAGAACATTAGCTGGGACTGCCTCTGACGCCGGGAGCCAGGGACAAACTGAAGAGCAAAGCACAAGACGATCTATGAAACATCAGAGCTATAAACTTTGATGGTCTTCCTGAAGAACTTGTGAAGGATGGCAGAGCTGGGTCGCGTGCTTCCCCTGCCTTTCCAGAGGACTGTGAGGCAAAAGCTTTCACACCGAGTGGTTCTTGGGGACTCTCAGGCAGGTTCTCAGTGAACACTTTAAGCATCTTCCTAAAAACCTTTCCACTTCCAACACTCAGGCTGGAGTGTCTTTTCCTGTAGGTCCTCAGCCCTTCTAATTAACTAAGCACCAATGCCGGTAATGAGAAGAGCCCTCAGTCTTCCTAACAGGGAGAGACACCTCCCTGCCACCAGCATCCGCTCCTCCTGCCGGAGACCCTGCCAGAACCAGGGGAGGACGGACGTGCAGAAAGCATTCCTCAGTTACGTGCAGAAGGAGAAAGTGAAGAACTATTTTCCCAGTGTTATTTCACTAAGACCGTGCACATATTACCTACAGATCCACTGACTTTATACACTATTTTCTTCCTTATCGCTGAACGCTCAGCTTGGAAAGGGTTTATATCTACATACACTGCACTAATGGGATCGACTTAAACCTCTTCCCCTGCTGAAGGCACAGCTCAGAGCAGGGAGAAAGCACACACAAGCATCCACATATTTACAGAGAAAAAGAATCAAAACTTTCCTCCTGCTGCCAGTGCAACTCCAGACCCTTGATACCGGTCTCCTCTCACTGCTTAAATTAGTTTAAGGATAGCTGTGGGGGGAGCAAGAGAAGAAACAGCAGCGAAATCCCTGCAGCACAGAATCACCTCTTCTGGCTGGTGATCACGAATAACATGTGGGCACAAACCCAGACACCTTGAGCTTTAGCCTCATCGCCAGCAGCTTAAACAGTATTGGGGGAAATATCACTTCACCGAACTTCAAATAAATTCAACCCTTTTTTCATCAGCCCTTGTTACTGGGAACTAGGGATCTATTTTTGATCTTCAGCCTAGAGAGAAATCAGTTCATCCCACGTTGAAGGAGAGGAGAGGGTAAAAACATTTCAATTTCCTTGCCCTGGGCAGAAACGTCAGCGGGAGGCACCAGAACCACTGAGGGAAGCACCGCTCTGCACCCACCGGAGGGGACCAGGCAGCCCAAGCCCTTGGCCAGCAAAAACCTTCACCTCCCCAGTGCACCCGAGGGAAGCCCCAGAGAGCCACCCCAAGCCCTGGCCCTGCAGACAAATGTCCACTTCCAAGAGCAGCTTTTCGCTCTCACAGCGTTTCACCAAAGGACTGTAAAGCATCAGTCAACCCAAATGAACTTTAACGTGCTCCTCTGAGAATTCAGAAACAAGCCTGTTTTACGAGGGCTACAAATAAAGAGATGTTTCAGGGCTCTCCCAAGACCACTTCCCAGGACATCTGAGGACCTTGTGCAGAATTGCCAGCCCTCATCAACTGCACTGTCCACTGCCACAGGTGACCCACGTGCGTTTAAATCTTGGGTCAAACTGGAAGGACACGATTTCTCTGAACCATAAAACAAGGTCTTGATTAATAAACTCAGTTGCAGAGTATTATTTAATATCAGTTCTCACCTCCTTCACAGCATGATGGAGAGATGGAAGAAAGGAAAAAACCACCTGCACTCAGCAGATCAAGGCTGACTTTGCAGCAGAGGATCTTCCCTGTCATATATCACACAGTATTCATAAACTCAGGTCATTGATTTCTTAACAGAAAGCTCTTCTGGTAAAAAAAAAAAAAGGCAACATGATGTGGACAACACAGTTCAGTCACGGACGGTGTGTCGAGCCGGCCCCAACAGGGAGGGAAGCAGGGCTTTGGTGAGCATCCAACTGCGGGGTAGACGGGTAGAGCAGACAGAGTAACAAAACACCTCATGTAAGACACAGAAACTGTATTTATAGTTTCAGAGAACACATGGCAGGGGAGAGACCCTGTGTGACCACGTCACCCACTGCTGAAACTAGCCCCTTCTGCAGATGAGTGATGGAGCCAACCGGAGCTGCTGCTTCCAGGTTTTCTTGTCAAGAAAAGGCTCGTTCTCTTGGGGATCATGCAAGGAAAGACATTTTAGGCTGGAGAGCTGATAAATAGTGCTGGCATCGACAGGCTCGCTCCGTGTTTTTGTAAGCGGGCACGCATGGATGGACAGCAGTGAATCAACGTGCCTACAGCACATAGTTAGCAGTCACCTTGTGCCATGCCTCCTACGGCAGTCATTTGTGCAGCTGCAACAGCACAAACATGACTTGCCTGGACACGCTTACCACCAATGCCCTGGAGACAACTGAATTAGTGGAATCGCAGGCGGCCGTTGTCATACCTAAGTAGCTCAGGATGGAGTTGCCTGTCTGCATTTCCCCAGCGAGCCCTTTCCATCCATCGGAGCTGATCGATTTTCAGTCAGTTTTCCGTGGATGAGTTCAGATTGCCCGGCCGCTGGTATTCAGAAACAGGGGGAGTTAATGTACTAAACTGCACCGTGATCCTTCCAGTCTCCTCCAGAAATGCAATTTATGACAGCAAAGACCAAGTGGACCGTGTTCTGCTCACTGAAATTGTTTTTTAGGAGGTACCATATCTACAAAAGTGGATTTATGAGCGATCGCTGAGTGCCAAGCGCAGCAGCTACCCTGAAACCAAGGAAGCTGAAAACAAAACGGAAGGAAATAAGGATGCAGATGGAGGAGAACTGAGGAATCTTCAGAGGAGAGGGAAGAAAGAAAAGGTCAGCAGGAAATAAACCGGACTAATGATTTTAGACTGCGGTACCGAACTCAGCCCAAAGGTTTGGTTTTTTTTTTCAGAGTGATTTACCTAACTCTACCATCACGGTTTTCTCCAAGACCATTCCCCCTAAAGTCAACAGAAATAGCCACGTCCTTACAACTTTCCATAGAGCTCCCTGCAGTTCTCTGAGTCACAGACAAAATACTGTTTGGAGCAGTTATTTTGGGTATAACTTTATTACCGGGGCATGACAGAACTAAAAAATAACTTTGCTGGTCAGAGAGTTTATAGCTGTGTCTCTTACATCCTGAATGTCACTTCTTCAGTAGGTTCTTTTTCTGGAGCGATCATTCGCAGCGATGATCTAAGCAGGGGGCTTGGACAGCAGCTTTCCAGCACAAGGGCTTTATTTGGAAGGGTATAAAACCCCAAGAACTAATAAAATATTCTAGACTCCCCAAGGCAAAGCGTGTGCAAGATAAGAAGGGTCACCCCCTGAACGGATTATAAATACACACCGCGCATCAAGTTTCTCCACGTTCCCCTCCCTCACCCCACCCACTTTTTAACACAAAATAAGAAAATACAAAAATAGCTTTGAGCACACTCGCGAGTTGAATCTCGCAATGGCCGGGCTGAGGAGCACTGCTCTCCCGGCGAGTTCTCCGCCTGCGGCACAGATCAGAAATGCCGCTCCTCCCCGGCTGCGGGCGCGTTATCGCGGCGAGGTGCGCCTTCCCAGCGCAGAGCTGGGCAGGTGGGACGCGAGGCTGGAGCAGGAGCTGCGAGGAGCCGGGGCAGAGGCGAGCGAGCCTCGCGGGATGCAGAGCGGGACGGGAATAATAATACCTGCAGAACACGGACGCCGGAAATTCTAATGCCATCTCAGCAGAGCACCCAGATCCAAGCCCAGCTCGCAGGGAAGGACGTGTCTGCACTGCAGGGCAGGCTTGAGACATGCTGGGATTCGCTGCACGCACCCCCACACAAACGCGGCCATTTAATGTCCACAAGTAAAGCTTTCATTTCCATTAATTTGCACGATAAACATCTTCACTAATTATACGCCGCGCTTACACTAATCACCTGCCTAAGGCCATTCATTTTATGCGGGGTTCCTGTCAGATCTCATAAACAAAAGGGGGCTGGATGCGATGCTTGGCTGAAAATCCTCCTTCCCATACACCCTGGTGCTGAAATAAAGGAACTGGTTGCAATTCTTCCTTCTAGACGGGCAGAAGAGCAGCTAATTCTCAGCTGAGTCTGCCTCCGGTACTGCTCACTTGCCTTCTCCGATCCCACAACAGGGCTATTGATTTTTCCTCATTATTTTTCCATCAGGATGCTTATTTTTGCTGCCTACCAAAATTCCAGCTCCCTGCTGGTTTTGTGTTCCCTGCCTACACTCCTGTCCCGAGATGCTTTCTCACTCAGCAGCAGCCCCATTTCGGGTGCAGATGCACTGCTCTCCTGTGCTTTTACACGCTGCAGAGAGAATTCACACAAAAGACTCCGCACTAAAGTGCCTTAATAGTGACTCCAGGTTATCGTACGCGGCCACCAACAAGGTCACCATCCAAGAGGGATTCATATGCAATCCAGAGCACCCAGCAGCATCTTCTTCCTCCTTTTACCTGCACTTTCCCCAGTGTCTCGGCTGCAGCCAGCGCACCCGGTGTTCAGAAGGTGTACAGGAACAGGGGCAATGTCCCAGGAAAGCCACCAGCCGGCCACCAAACCTCGTCCTCTGCCCGCCACCCCTCCTGGCTTTGCTCATGGACACTGTGAGCAACACTCCCATAGAAGTCACCAGCCCACAGGGTACGGTCCCCCTGGCCCCGCTGCAGCAGCTGGGCTGGGCCAGTTCAGACCTGCAGCACCTCTGCCATGGCTGTGTCTGTCCATCTGTCCGTCCGAAGCCAGGGAAGGGGGCTTCAAGTGGAGCCATGGACCACCCGAGATTCGTCTTGGCCAGCCCTCCTCTTCAGAAAGGTGCTGAGCACCAGCCCTCCCGCCGCACGTAACTGGGGTTCAAGGACATGGCCACGGATCCAGCCTGCCTACGAGTTCTGCGTTGTTTGTAGACAGAATAGAGAAGGGAACCAGAAGAAAGAGAAAGGTGGCAACCACTGGCTTTGGAATAACTAACGGACTTTGTCCTGCTGCTTTCTCTTGGTTTGCTCAAAGAAAATCCACAGCACCTCCACCACCTCCACACAGGGAGCTGCCCCGCGTCCCCACGCATGGTCCCCACACAACACTCCACGCAGCTAACATGAGGCCAGGCTCTGGAGACCCACCGTCTCCCTCCTCCTGTCGCTCTCCCCAGCTGCCCTGGAGCAATCCTTTATTTCACGGCGATTAACTCTCCGCCGCGGCAGCAGCCCCGCACGATTCCGAATGCTCTGGGCAAATGTTCCTTTACTGATGACATTAAACACCAGAGCCCCCACTGTCGGGAGGGGTCGATACACAGAAAGCCCTTCTTCACCCTGAGCCTGAGAAATCACGTGCAGCCCTCAGAAGAAGGTCTGCACGAGTTTATTAAGAAGCTCGGCTACTTCTCCGTTCCCAGGCTCTGATCCAATGAGGTTGAAACTAGTATCTCATTAGAATTAATTAGAAGTGCTGAACCATTTCATGATTAGTTCATTTTGTACTTAAATATACATAAAAACAACCAGAGTGGAGTGACCTCTAGTCACATATATAAAATAATCAAAACTGCTCTGGAAACATATGGAATAAAACTACTTTTACCATTGACTGTCGCTTAAGTGAGGGCTGTGGTGACCTCACACACCAAAAATTTAACAAGAAATAGTTTGGAGAAGGATGCAGACAGCAGCAGCTGAAAGTTTAGTTTTCCTGTCTGGAGGAGCTGGGTTCACTCTGTTACACCAGCCCTCCCCTCCCTGCTGTACCCTCTGCTGAGAAAGAGCACAAAAAAAACCCCTTTTCTTCTTAAAATCTTGTTTTTAGAATCGTTTTCTCCTGATTAAAGTAGTTCCTCTCTAAGCATCTTTGGGGCGGGGGGGGAATAACTTTTTTTTTTTTTACTTCTCACGAAAATAAATCAAAGCAGAGAATCAAAATGCACTTATTCTTGAGTGTCTAAAGTGGGCTTTAACAAATGGGCTGTAAAATTTCACAGTGTGCTGCAGAATCAGCATCTCGAGGTGGAATTTGGTTTTCAAAGCTGACCTCCTGTGAGGATGAGCCCAGCGGTAGCCAAAGCGGTTATCTTTGTCTCCAGAGCAAGTCACTCGTCACCAGACCAGCGAACAAGAGCAAACAGGCCCTAAGATCTAGGCAATAAATCCACCTTTTTAGTTCATTACAAGCTCTGTTGCCTGATCCAAAACGTTCAGCTAAAGACCCACCTTACATCAACGCTTGGTTGGACATCCTTAGCGTTCCTTCCTGCCTCGGGAGATTTCTGTGTTTCACATCATTCAGAGAGTAGCAGTACAAGGAGTTTACAGATGTGGCACCTGCGCCTGCAGCTCAGCTGTACGGGGGGCAACACCAGAGCAGGTACTTGAGGTGTCTGCACCGGCTCTTCAGACACAGAAAGAAGAGAGTGCGCAGAGACCATCAGTCCGTTCTCAAACACTCCCCCGGGGGCTCCCACACTCACCCCGTGATGTGTTCAGGATCAGAACGTGCTGCTTCGTTACGGGCACAACTCCCCAGAAACGCCCGTTAGAGCGGAGAAGGTTCAGAGATCAAGATCTGGATGTTATTGCCATTCCTGGCAGGAGCTCCAAAGCGGCTCTGCATTCCCCACCAGCACCGGGGGAGGTTCGGAGCCGACCTCTGAGCACCACCGCTGCTCCCTTACAAAGAGGCTCAACCCTTAACACACACAAAACCTGCAGCGGGCTGGAGGGAAACGCTGCCAGAGGAGCAGGAGCAAGTCCTGCGGAGGGAGAGGAGGGCAGACAACCGGGGAGGCAGAACACAGCCCTAGGGCACTGTTAAATGACTGTAACGAAGTGTGGAAATGGGCCTTCAGCTGCTTCAGGCTTTGCCCGCAACAGGAGGGCTTCTGGGTTTGTCTGCCATGGCAGATTCCTTCCCCAAAGCCAGTACGATCGCCAAAAGCCTCCAAACCCCAAAACGCAGCTTGCAGGAGACTTCACACAGCCTAAACAAGGTCTGAGGCATAAATGCCACCTCTTTGAGACAGAGCTTCCTACAGCCACCCTTTTCATTGCGATCTACCTTCCCTCAGAACTCACCAGGCAAGTGCGGAAGGGGTTAAAGGCCCCTGTCCTTCAGATGAGCCGTAGGCTGCTGTAGGCTCCTCGCTGGCCCAGACAGGCTGGCAGTACGCGGCCGTGCCCTGCTGTGAACGTGCTCTGGCAGAGGGTGCAAACCCCTTTGAGGTTCCACCTAAAGCCACCTGAGGGGACCCACAGAGCAGGTCTCCACCTTCCTCTGCCCCGTGACTGGTGATGCCACACACCAAGGCAGCACCTGCAGTGCCATCCCTGGAGCAAGGTCAGGGTGCTCGGCACCCACGCGGCTCGGCTCTCCACCAGCCCACTGGACAGATCCTTCCCCGCAGTGCAGAGCACTGGGCTGTGGGGCGCTGGCGGTGTGTGTATGGACTTTTAACATCCAGACCAGCTGTCTGCACAGACCGCACGCCTCTACCAGCCCACGTCGCCCTGAGAAGCTGCGTGTCCCCTGGGAGATTGTCCCTGCCCCTGTTTATTAGGGTTCCGGTCATATGCTGCTTCTAAAAAGCTGAGCTTCATCATCTGTGAGTTCGTTACAGTCCCCTCGGAAATCTCTTTGCCTAGTTTTCAATGACATCCAGGAGGAGTTCTGCACAGAATGATTTTTCCCTTCTTACAGCACACAAACACAGCACACGACCGTCCTCTTGGACAGATCTATTCTGGATCCATCCAGACTGACAACCCGAGTGGACTGCAGGCTGCACTTCCCTGCAGATCTCCTTCCCAAAAGCTTTACAGGCACGCTGCCACAGCCGGGAATCACCGTCACCCTGTGGCCACCGGCCAGGAGCTGAGGGCACCTAAGGGCCAGACAGACCACAGGCCACGGCAGCCGGGTGCCCGCATCAGTGGAGGAGGAGCGAAGGAGTCAACCACAAAAGGGTTCACCTCATCTCCAGAAGAGGCGAGAGTTGCTCTCGAGCAGCTTGATTAACTGCCGCGGCGTTGATGATACGCACACCATGGCCAAGGGTAAAAGAGAGACTGCGGGAACCGTGACAAGAGAAATAACACCGATGGGTTTCAGCTGAAGGTCCGTATCCACCCCGAACATTCGGTGTGGGGGAGTACGAACAGGACCACGCTTTTCTCCCAGGATGGTCATCGTCTGAAGCCTTTTGCTTACGCACCCAAAGGAAACAAACAGCTCTGGTGAGGACGGGGCAGCCAGTGCCATCCCTGGGAAGGCACCGGTGTCTTCCCACCTCCCTCTGCAGCCATCTGGAGAGCTTCAGCCCCGGCCGTGGGGGGAAACTGCAGCGGGGCCAAACTCCGGCACCCACAGTGGGACGGGGAGCTGCGCCCTGCCCCAGCGTGGGGATCGTCCTAAATGGAAGAAGTGGGACTCAGGGGTTACACGCTGCTAACGCTGCCTGTTCCTGAACGCTCAAATACAGCCTGAAACGTGACAGCCAGGGCTTAAAAACGGTTTAAGAGACAACGTAGAGAATGGGTTTGAGGGGACAAAGATCCCCAAAGTTACACAAACGTCACTTTCTGCAGTGTAAAGTCTAACAGAAAATACCGTACCATTATAAAACTGCCCAAGGAACAGACCACAGTGCTCCGCAGGGAGCACCGAAATCCGCTTTCTTCCCCAGCCAGCTGGTGAGGTCACGCACAGAGGGTGACCCTCGCACGCTGCAACGGACCAGCAAAACGGAGGGAAAGTGGCACAGAGCAAGGCTAACGACTTCTGCAGAGCCCGTTTTCACCCAGACAGAACCGTTAACAATCCCAGCCGCAGGCCGGCACAACGGCTCCACACGGTCACCTGCGAACTGCAGCGGCTGAGAGCTCTTCCTGCAGGGAGCGAACGTGCTGGTGACACGGAGAGGCTGGAGATCGGCGTGCCACGGCTCACCCGTCCTCCGTCGCACAGGCAGTCTCTGCACTGGTACCAAAGCTGTGCTTTTGCAGGGGTTTGGAAGAGGGTTGACTGCACTTCTTCCCATTGAAAGTGCCGCTCCCCTCATCCCCTCCTCAGAAGCAAAAGATGAATTAAAGCAGCATTGATTTTCCATTCCCTACGTTAGCTCCTATTTGAGCTGAAAGCTTAATAAACTATTTCTGGCATACAATGAAATACTGTGAGTTCAATTCAGATGAGAGTTTGCAAGCAGTGTCTTTCTTAATTACAATCAAAATGCTTACACTGGAAAATACTGGAGTCAGCAGAGAACTCCAGCGTTAGCGAAGAGTCTGGGGAACTAAGAGCAAGAGGCTGCCTTGACCGCAGCTCGTCAACCCTCTCGTCCATCAGTGTTTCTGCGCCAGGGCGGACAGGCCATCGGTACATGGAGCCCATAAAAAAGGTGAGGGTCTGCATTAACCAGCTGCCTCCTAAGACGAGGCATCTCCTTTCATCTGAGATGCCCCAGCTGTCGCCTGTCCAGGGCCAACGACAGCAGGTCGGAGAGGACATCGCATGAAGGGCCGTGCTCCCTCCCTGCAGGCTCCTTCGCCTCCTCCTCCCACTCCCCAGGTCACCACCAAAAGCCCTGATGGTTACAGTGCAGTTAATCTGACCCAAAATAAAAAGAATTCAAGGTTTATACTTCATGACAGGTGACAGATTCAGCTCTATCCAGGCTGTTACCTGAAAGCAACTCATGTAGAAAGCAATCCCTACCAGGAAAGTATCAGAAACACAACACATACCTAAATGTATGCGTTAAAGCACTGACACATTTAAAAAATAGGAAATTCCAATTCAAGATATATTTATCATTCATTTTCAGTGGGAAAAAATAGTATTTCTTTATAGTTCAGTCCTAAATGCTTTTTGAAAGTGAGCACAAAAGACACAGGAATACAGTGAAGCTGAAGCTTAATTTTCGGTTTGGAAGTACTTCAGGGAACAATTTTCCTGCTATCTACCACACCTTCAGGAGTGTTATTTTGGTATTAGTTCAGGAACTTTTTTTTTTTTTTAATGGATGGGATTGTTCAGCAAATGACAGTATTTCAAGTTGTTGTGCGAAGCCACCGGTGTGCTGGATCTAAAATCCCTTTCAGATACCACAGAGCCCCGTCCCGGCGCTGCTCTGCAGCGCGAGTGGAAGGCTCTCAGCTCACTGCACAGATCTGACTGACTTGCAGTTCCCAGGCCCACGGAACCCCTATAAATAGACTCTGCTCAGGCAGCGAGTCACGACAGTCACCCTGGAACGCCGGAGCCCTGCTGGGAGCGGCGGCGGGAGAACGGGGGGTTCGGGCTCCCCGGGAGAAGGGCAACACCAGTGGGTGATGCAGCTCCTGGGGCTGGAGATCCACTCTCCCGGGCAGGGTTTGCAGTGGGGACGTGTCTCCACCCCAGCAGACTTGCTTCCCTTTACCAATGACCTATTTCCCTTATTTATGAGTCCCTTCACTTTTCCACATTACAGCCGGGCTCTCGAGCCTTGCCACACTGCCCCGTCTCCTCATCGTCCCAAAAGTTTCTGAAGCTTTGCAGAGGACACGCAAGATGAACGTTGTGATCTCACCTTTTTACACTTGCTGAATATTTAAAGGTTTTTAGCTCCCTTAAAATAAATCTTTTCCAAGTGGAAGGACAGAGGGCTACTGTTGCCATAACAACCACTGCTCAGGAAATTTTCTTTTGGTAAATACAGCAGAATTAACTGCACAGTTTTAATGTTTAATCATATTCTGTTAGACAAGTACGAAAAAAGGTAAACCGCAGTTCACCTTGCCTCCCTGCCACCTGCCTCCCTGACCAAAGCACAGCTCCCTTCGAAGCACCCAAAGATGGTAAAGGAAAACCACCTGTGAGCTCATCCGTTACGCTGCTGAGGAAGCGATAGGCACCGCGGGAAAAGGGAGAAGATTGAAAATCACTGATGCATCTTCCATCACTGCCATTTCCACGAGGTTAGAAAAAGTCACAGTGGGTAAAATCTTGGGAGTGCCAAGGCAGCACCCGGGGTAGCAAACGCAAAAAGGCATTTTCCATTTCGTGTGAGGTGCAGAGAAACTACAGCTGGGTGCTCCCAGTGGAAAACCTACAGCCACGGTGTGAATTCCCTGGAGGGGAGAGGGAGAGGAGGGGAGAGGAGGAGACCCGAGGGCCTCACCGCCCGGACACCCTGTCCAGGCGCTGTGGAACACCCTCCTCCTGCCAGGAAGTGGAACCCCTTGCTGGAGGAACAGCCAGAGGGCTGAGGGGATCCTCCCACTGATCCCCGGACCTGAACTGCAATCTGCGCAGTGTGGCAGGCTGGTGGAGGTTGGGAAGACGCCATTCAGCTGCAGTCGCAGGAGCTGAGGTACGTCCCCCCAGCACCGACACCACGCGGCCCAGCAGACATGAGGCTGTGGAGAGCCACCACCTGGGCTGCTGGTGGCCCCGTGTGCCACATTTACTGCAGCCAGAACAGAGGTGCTAAGACTCTTTCTAAACCAGCCCAGTTCATTTCTAGAACGTTCCTGTGTCCTCATGCCTTTGCTCCCCCCGTGCACACTCCTTTGAACGATTCCTCCCAGCAATGCCTACGTGTAAGAAAAATATTTGCTACAGATGAGGTAAAGGAGCCAGCGCCGAGCGCTGAAACCCAGCGCGGGGATCTCAGATCCTCCACCCAGAAATGGAAGAGCACCTGACCCGCTAATCAGATCCAGACTGCTCAGATCTCAAATTAACTTCCCACGTACGAATGAACTATGAAATTGGAATTCACAGGTTAAAAGTTTTCACACAAAACTCAGTAAACATTTTCTACCACCTACAGTAGAAAAAAAACAACTTTAAATTGATCTGAAGCTGCTTTTTGCCGTGCTTTAACCTACCTCAGGTATTGGAGCTTATACATTCCTGCCCATTTTAATAAGAGCAGCTCGGCAGAAACTGTAATATCTGGAGTAGGCAGAATGTATTTACCACACGTAAACACATTGGTATGGGCCTTTAGTAAAATCCACTGCAATGCCATTTTAACTACTTTTCTACTACAGAACAGCCTCTGGCCTTCGCCTCAGAAAAGGTAAAGAAACATCCCTCCGCATTCTGACCTGCGCAGAAGGAATACCATAATTCAGCTGTTATTTAACCTCTCAGAGTAATAAATTTGAAGATCTGACCTTCAAGCCCAACTAAAAAGCTTCTTTGAAGCTCTTGATAAAGCAAGCAGTTCATACAGGCCATTTCTCCCTCAAGACGGCTCAGTTCCACTTACGCAACTTAAGACACACTGGAGGCTGTGCCAGAATGTCACTGAACGTGCTCCTGGGCCACCCAACTCGAGCGGAGCCTGGGGGTGAGAATCCAGCCACAGACGCCCGTACAGCTGCATTATCGCGGAGGAGAAAGAAATCCAGAGGCGGGCACCCACTGTAAGAACCGCCGTAAAGAAATGAGGGCTCCCAGAAGTTAAAAGCTCTAGAATGTTGTTACGGCAAACACCGATAAACCATAAAACGAGATCAAAGGATGTGCCCATCATGCCAAAAACAGCCACAAGGAAGAACAAAAGCCACTGTGAGGGCAGGTTCCTTCATGCTGCTTTTGGAGTATGTCAGTGACGTCTAACCAGCTTGTCCTGGACCTGCTGTTAAACCCTGGTGTGGATGGACCTGCCCTTACCTAGTCACTGCTTTGGGAAACACAGTACACCCAGCTGAAGGCAGTTGTTTTCCTAGAAGTTTTCACAGAGAGAAACCTTGCCAGGAGGTCTGTCTGTGGTATCAACAGGTCCGTGTGCTGCTTGGAGGCCGCTCCACCATGGGCAGGCACCAAAGTACATAGCGGGGATTTCAGCAGCCAGAAAACGGGCCCCTAAGCAGAGACCTTGGGCATCGTCCAGCTGCATCCCCTCAGAGGTACCTCAGCAGCTAATTAAGCCATCAACGCTCCAGCATTTGAATGAGCTCCTGCATCTCTGTGCAGCATCGCCATATGTTGTTTAGACAGATCATTACTGGTACTTCAGTCAGGGCCAAAAAGCTGAAATTAAAAGATATCCCTCTGCAAACAAGCTATTTGGTTCCCTTGAAAATGTGGACGGGTTGTCTCAAGGCCATCAAGCTTTGGGAACTTTCCACCGCCCCTGAAAAGTGACTGTCCCTGTTGGCTGCCAACTGCCACGCTCGATGCCGTGCCCGTCCCTGCTTCCCAAACAAGCGGTGCTCAGCACCCAGGCACTAAACAGGCAAGGTTTGACCCCATGCAGCTCAAACCACTGCAGCGGACACCAGTCCCGCTCCTGGGGTGGCACCTGAATCTGTAGCACATCAGACAACTCCCAGACATCTGTTCACTGAGGCTTTCCTTCCTCCACCCTGACTCCACCACGGGTGCTCTCAAATCACTATTCAAAAGTCTTATTCCTGCCTTGACTTTTCCATAACCTTGTTGGATCACCTCATACCTGCACCCCAGACTGATGGATCCTTCACCCTCCACCCACCTGCGTTTACCAAAGATCACTTCAAAGTCTTACTCATTTAGTTCGAATTTCGTGCTCCCCTTTGCCCTTTCCCAGCTCAGACCACAACGGCACTGGAAAACTTCCTGAAGCCTAGAAGACTGTCATGGTCAACAGATGTCCCAGACTGAGAGAAACTTCTGCTGGTGGCTGTCCAGCCATGACAGCAAGGAGGGGCAGGCTCAGCCCTGCCTGGGAGAAGGGACCAGCTCTGCCTCCTCGCCCAACAGTTGCCAAAGGGCCCCTCAAAGGAGACCTACGATTTTCCAAAGAAGCCCTTTCCTCGTGCTGCACGTTGACAGCACAAACAGCCGCCGTCGGTGCAAGGGGCAGAAAACGCGCCTGCCATCGCCTGCCCCAGCTCTCCCGCCATGCCCCAGCCGGCTCACGGAGGTGAAGGAAACCTCTTCTGGAATTAGGTGAAAACAAAAAGCTGTTCTTTTCTCTCCAGCAGCACCTTTTGGCTGCAGCTTCTCCTTCCAAGCATTAAGTGCACTTTCTGTATCAAAGGCAAGAGGCTGATCTGGCTGCATTCAACACAAAAAGGGCTTTTCCCTTTTAACAGGCGGTGCAAGAGGGGTCAGAGGACGGTGCAATCAAGGAAACGCCAACACAACGGGCTCCCTCGGGAAAGCTGCCTGTGTGTAGCCCTACCTCGTGTTGTCCACAAAGTAATAACCAGTGGAAAGAGTTGGTCGAGCTAAGAGAAACATAAATTGCTGCGTTTGGACTTATTGTGCAATAAAGCAAACCCCAGCACTGCAGATGAGCAGGGAGGAAAGACCCATGTCAGAGGTACAAGACATGCAGCGGTACGCCATGCTCTTGCCTGCTCCCAGGGCTGACACTTACCGGCCAGCAGAAGCTTTTTACTCCATTTTTAGATATTAACGCGCACAATGTTCTTCCGTCACTTCAGCACCTTAAAGCACCTCTTTGTAATTATAAACAAGGTAAGTCTTGTGCAAGGAAAGCATCCGTCTTTTCTAGAGGATTTCAGCACTCGCTCTGCACAAACGTGGTCCGAGCAGCTGTTCAAAGCCTCGAACGCTGGCTCCATGATGAAAGAAACCTGCTCCAGTGACGGACCGGCACATCTCACTGCAGGCAGCAACGTCCCGCTGCAGCCTCGTACCTCTGCCACACGTGGTGATCGCAGCCCGGTAAGCACTACGGTCACTCCTGTTTTCCTTCCCACGCCCTGGCCACAAGCAGCCCCACAGCGACGTAAGCCAACCGGCACGTCACAAGGCAATGCCCAGTGACCTGGGCTGAGAGAAGCCCTCGGCTGTGAAGGTGACAACTAGGGGGTGGAGGTGACACGTGGTGAGAGAAGGGGGGACATCCCGAAGAGCAGTTCCTTCTCCAGGAACACTTTGCTAAGATGAATTAGGCAAAACACACCGTTACACGTCAAAGCGAACACACGGTTCCACAGGCAATCCTCCGGGCACGGCTGCTAACGGGAGAAAAGGTGAATTAAGAGGGCTAAGCAGAGCGCAAGGGAGCATGTCCTTCTCCGGTCCCACGTCACTGCATCACGCTGACCTGTTCATTCGAATTCCCACCTAAAGAAATATTAAATGTGTTCATAAGGCCCTTTAAGCGGCAACTTCCACAAACCCGGGCTCCACAGCCACTCCCTCAAACAACTGCAGTGCGACACGAAAAACGGCTTTTACCTGCGTGTGATGTTACACAGACGAATTATGAGATTCACGTCATTAGCAGTTGTTTGTTTTGGAAGGAAAAAGCTGAGGAAATGACAGCAGAAACAATCTAGTGGCTTTTAGCCCCCCAAAACTACCTGTACAATTCAGGCAATGCTCTGAGGAAGCCACGGAAAAGGCTGAACAGGGACAGCGAGGTCAAAAGGAAAGGAACCAGAGCCTGGCTTCTGGCTGGGAAGAGGGAGACTCGGAAGGAACCACCATCAGAACCATTAAGGAGTTAGAAGAAACAACATTTTTTAAAAGGTGCCAGTGTAAGGACTCCCTGGTGCAAGCGAAGCGGCACCGGAGCTTCTCCCAAGGCAACATTTGGGGGAAGAAGGAAGGAAAGGGTTAGTGCTAAGGATGGGAGCCTGAAATCTGCAGAGTAGACAGAACAATCTCTTGGGAAGTGCTGCCATCCCTTGAGGAACGGAATTCCTCCCACTTTGTGTAACGCAGATGCAAATTAAAAACAACAAAACGCACGTAGAGAGTTTGGTCTCTCCAGGGTCCGGGAGGTGGGCAGTCGCGGTGAACACGAGGGGCTGCAAATCAGCTGTCACACACCTGGCTCAACCACCTACGAGAAACCCAGTTCCAGTTTGCTAACGCCGTTATTAGGTAGTTTGGCAAGATGACGAGACAAGGATCGAAAAGACGTCGTGTGACGGATGATCTCACACCGACATGACATCGAAGCAGCCGGGAGGGGGGACGCTCGGCAGCAGGGCTGGCCCCTGCACTCTGTGCACGCACGGGGACCCACCTCAGCACCCAGCACCCGTGGCAGTGCGGTCAGGCTCCGTCTCAGAACCGCTCGGTCAGAAGGAAACAGCACAACTCTAGCACGAACACAAACGCAGTAACAGGAACCAAAGGCGCATCCACCGACCCGAGGGCTTTGTTAAACCGAAAGGCTGGGTGTCGATTCCCAACCGGTACAGCTTTGCGTAAGAAAGTCCTGAGTTCTACTGCTGTTCCGTCGCACACCCCCCAGTACCAGCTGCAGGCTGTATCCACTGAACCACACATCTGGCTGGAAGGAGAGGGCTCGCGGGGTTCTGACTCTGTTTGGAGAGAGGACCCAGCTCTAGAGCTTTGCATCCCCGTTCTGCGCTTTCTGTCACACACACGAATCGTCTCCCCAGCGTGCCATCGCTTTCAGCAATACCCACGGACACAGTCGCATTGAGATGACACCCTGGGATAGCGAATGCCTTTGAGTGCTCCAGTGACTGGGATGTGCTTTGTTTGAGCTACCCAGGCTTCATTATTCCAGCATAACCAGCAGGGTGGGTGATTCCATTTCCATATCAGACACTCTGTCAGCAAGGAAAGAAAGGCTGTGGGGTCTCCATGAAAAATGCCTGGTACCCTCAGCATCTCTAAACTCTGGCACACGTAAGAGCTGTCCCATGCCATGGCTGTGGATTAGGATATTTTTCCTTTCTCTTCAAAAATCTGTCCTGCTCGTGTAGCGTGATGAGGACAGGTCACACCTTCAGAAGAGTTTTTCAGATGCGGGCAAAGAGGGTCAGTTATTCCTTGGGGATGGGCCCATGCCTTGGACACGCTTCTCAGCCAGGGTCATGAAGCCAAGTACCAGCCCCATCAGCAGCCAGCGATGAAACAGGAGCGGCTTTCAGTGCAACACGGAGAATTCTGCGGTTGGCCAAGGCACGGTGTGAGCGGCTCTCGCGGGATCTTCCCACAGCACCTGCCCTCACCACAGTGACCCAGAGGCTTTCTGCCCAGCCAGGGGAGGAGGAAAGGCTGTGCCCACGAAAGCCTGGATCCTTGTGAAGTGTCACAGGGCACCAACCCAAGCACCTCTACTCGTCAACTGGTGCCATTTACCCTGGGCTTTCTGCAACAGAAGATTTCCAACTGAAAAGATTAAGAGGAACTGGGCTGTAAGGAGATGTGCCTAAAGGGCTGCTTGTGTGACTCACTTGTTCCGTTCCCTGTCAAGATCCGTGAGGGCTGGGAGATGTCAAATCTGAAGAATTCAAAACAGTATTGAAAATGGCTTAAAACTGGGGGCAATGGAAGTGTGAGTACGGGCAGGAATTCTGCAATTTCAGCATTTCAGCATGTCGGTATTTAACTAAAATTATTCACAGATAATTATAGAAGCCAAACTGTGGCACTGCAGTTCCACATTTCCGTTCTCTCCCAAAGAGAAGGAGAAAATGTACATGACCAAGGCAAGGTTTGCAGCACAAAGCACCCCCTGGTGCTCTACACACTCCACCGCGGTCAAGTCATGCTGAACGGTGGCAGCAGCTCACTCATCACATGAAAACCCACCACGTCAGTGTATGCTCTACACTCGATCTGTTGGCCCATATGAAGAGTTTGGGAATCTGATTAAATGTCCATACGTAGCAAATTAACACAGATTTAACATTGCATTGTAAAGTCACTTCCAGTGTTTCCTGTCAAACGAGTGGGTGCTTTCAAAATCCTTATTTGGACTCAAGCTTTGGTACCTATTAAGTTCAAGAAACTTCTGTCATGAAACTCATTACAAATGATTCAACTTAATTTTCTGCATGCTGCAGTCCATAAGAGACGTAGCCTCTGGAGTAGGAAACCCTGAAATGCTACTGTGCACGATTACAGGCTGCAGACACACGTCCAGCTGCCCATCGATAACGTCCCATCACGAGTAACATGGAAACAGGAATATGCTTAAACTTTCAATTATTATTACATTATCGTGGCATAGAAACAACGCAGATGACCTCTCACTGCATTAAGCAGTTAAGGTCACACTAATCATTCCCAGGAGTGTGGAATACTTGACACGAGACAGAATGATCCAGAGAGAGGAAAAGTTGTGCCTTACGGGTGTGGGAAGCAGCACGTTCCATCTATTTTTTCTTTATTTGCTCTCCTTTATGGGAGGATTTTGTAGACTCCCGTTGGCTTGACTGACAGGTCTATATGCACAGTTAACCTTCTTATTAGTGAAACACCTCCTCGGGGAAGCCTAAAATCCCCCAGTAATGACCAGTATTTATACTGCCTAACGCAGCTGATGGGTTTTGCCTTCGGAATGGCTCAGGGCTAAAATGAGCTCAAGGAGTATACTACTTGGAAATCCTCCTTTGCTTTACAAGCACAGGCTTAAAAAAGGTTTTAGTGAGCTTGTACTTAACCCTCTCCCTGCCAACAACAGGCACATCCACTGTGATGTGCTGTCTTTTCTGTAGATCGGTTCAAGGTCTGAGATACAGAGCCCAAGATAATCAAAAGAACTCGCTCTCCGTCCCTTTGAGAGGCCATAAGAACGGGTTCTCTTCACAATTAATTGCACTGGGCCGTGCTCATATTTACAACCCAGCGGGGAGGAAGCACATTGAGAAGAACGAAGGTGTCTTTGATGTTCATCTCAAAAGGATGGAGATGGCGCAGCTGTCTACTTCCTGTTCCATCCTCATTTCTATGGCACTGCACTGCTCATCTGAGTCAATTCCTCTGCGCTACCCTGGAGGAGCTGGGCTCTCGGTGAGATGGAAGGTGATTGAAATTCTATGGCTCCACTGTTCAAGTTCCTGAAAACAGAACACTGTCAGCTGCAGAGTGCTGGAAACAGCACAGTGTCTTGGCAGAATACAGCAGAGCCCCTTACCTTGCTATTATTTATTGTGCATTGTTAACCCCTCGTATTCCACAGTTGGAGCTCACATGACCAGACACGCACAAAGCCGTCCCACTCCAACAACACCACCGACCTCACCGCCTTTCACCTCAACTTGATGTTCTGCAAAATCAACACTACAGAGGGGAAACCATGACAGTTTAGGGCATTAGTAACTACGAGCCAGCACTTCAACATTTCAGTTAAAGGATCCAGTTTTCCTATTACCTTTTGCTGGTCTCGCAGCCAGGACTGCAAACCTCAACTTGTAGTTTTGCCTGTAGTTGAAAACACCCCATTGTTTATTAACCTCATTTTAATAAACTTTCAACACAAACCTTGCCTTGTCCCTGAGGGCAGTCAGAGAGCCTGAGCTGCTACAGCTGAAAGTAAGTGAGATTTGTTTGAATTTACAGCTGCAGCATGGATCTGTGTTCCTCCAATTAATTTCAATTAGGAAATCAGAAGTCACGATGTAGTGAAAAAAACAACCAGTATTTTACACCACAAAGTACAAGAGAGACTGTTAAGGCATCAGCCTAGGATCTGGGAAAGCTGTGGTCAAGTTTTAGCTCCCCCACAGTCTTTCAGAAGCCTGTGCAGGTCACTTCTTGGCCACTCCATGCCTCAGTTTTTCATCCATAAGATGGTGATAACAGATCTGCCCTCCTTGGGCATGTTGTGGGAGCCTCCAGGAAGGAAACTGTATGAAGTTATTTACAGCTATCCAGTCAACTGTAACAGAATGAGATTGTTTGTCAAAGTAGAGGTGGCAGCAGTATATTGTGTCATGTTTCCAAGCTATTTGAAGTTCCCACAGATTTCAAACATGTGGTATTTGTTCTCCTTAAATGAACATGAATACAGAGATCTGATCATGACTCTCACATTGAGTCATTTCAGGACTGTGGCCCCTGAAGGCAAAAAGCAGCTCTGGTGACCGACCTCACTTTGTTAGGGAAAATGTTTTGCAAGCTCCTCACACAGGGAAATCAAGATTTCACTATTGGAAATAACTCAAGTTCTATCCATCACACTCAAGTTCTATCTATCACGCTCTTCCTTTAGGGCTGACGGGTGGGAGACAGACTCATCGTCGTCTTCCCTCAAACTAGGCAGTCAATCAGCTTCCAATGAGCTGGCCAAATAGTCACACAGCTGGAAAAACAAAGTGATGCTGTCAGATACAGGAACTCACATACCCCTTTCAAACCCCACTAATTATGACTAATATGAAACCCAGCACCTGGGCAGCCTCGATGTGCCACAGTCTCAGAGCTCTGCAGTACAAGGTCTCCCCAGCGTTCACCACCAAGACCCCTCTGGTGCAGGAGGAGGCTGGGAGAACCAAAGGTTCTACTACAACCATATTGACAGGCACATTTGGCAATAACTGATTATTTTTAGGGGTACATTCATACTTCATTTGCAGACCGTGTTGAGCCCAGTTTCCCAGCCCAGCTGCCCAAGCCAGCTTTCCAGCCTGTCCCAGTGTCCGAGACGGGACCAAAACCACCTGATTCGTCCTTCCCATCTCTTAAGTCCAGTGCAACATCCTGTGCCACCATGGCTGGAAGCCACCTAGAAATTGCTCTCAGTTACTTGGTCTTCTCTGGCTTTGCCTTTACTTTTGGGAAGACCTTGTGCAGGAGGCAATGGGATGGGACCACCAAGTCAGGAGTGAGGAATGTGGGGAAAGGTGTGGGAGCTCTGGTGTCCAAGGCCTTCAGTGCCACAACAACTTTCAAACATTGCAGGAACCAGCTGGAAAACAAGGACAGGTTTGATCTACCCCCAAGTTCAACAGCGTCAGGTAGGACTCACAGAAGACGGCTTGGTGTTGATAAATTCAAACCCACCCTGGTTTTACAATTAAATGTTGTCAAGGCAAATAACCCACGGCACAGGTTTCGTTCACCTCCCTGTATTTAAAGGAAACCGATTGTCCTGTCCATGGCGCCAGTGAGCAGATAAAACCATTAAAGATGCACTTCCCTAAGAAAGCACCAAAAGAGTCAAAGCAATGAATTTCATCCCGGAATTAAGACAAGCTTTTGAACAAATTTTTTTGTAAGCAAAAAGCCCAGCTCTCCAATATTTCTCCCCGAACACGCGAGGCAGACAACTGCTGCTACCCATTTAACCAGCTTTTTGAGATGTTCACTTATGCTGCGCACACGTCCCCTCGGTAGCTCTCCCATTCCCCACGCAGGCGCTCGCTGTTTGCTCACGTAGAACCTGAGTCTGACCTTGAAAACTGCAGGCAAGAGTGAAATGTTATGTAACTAGTGACAGCTAAAATTAAACAAATATTACAGAAGTAGGAGCAGGACACACACCACAGGAGGGAAGGAAAGGTCTTCCACCAAACACGAACCGAAGTGGCAGCACTGCCCAGGTAAGGTCTGCTGTTGACTGCACCTATTTGCAATCACAAATACCAGCGATATCAACAGGGATGGAATGAAAGAACCCCTCTTTACTCAGTTACTACCCAAACCTCATTCAGGAAAACACGAGTTAATGACAAAACGCCAGGAACCAAACTTAGGCAGACGGGATAATTAAAGCTGCTGGATCATGAGAAGCAGGTTTGTTTGGATGGGATTTTGCTAGGGCTGAACCACGCCGTGGTTTATCATCCGTGACCGACCGTATAAAGACAACAACGTGAGAACGAGCATATTCACGATGCTTTTGGGGAGGCGGGGGTGGCGCGCTTTGTAAGTCAGCAGTTTTCTGGGAGACTGTAAGATCCTGTTTACTACCAGTGCGCCCCGCAGCGCTCGCCCCGGAGCGCTCGCCCCGCTGCCCTGACTCAGGCAGCATTACACAGCCCTGGGAACCCCACCTCGCGCTGCAGCCAGCCTTGTGCTGGGTTCACTGGTGAGCGATTCGGGTACCAGTCGCTCTGTGCACACTGAAACGAGCTCATCAACAAGGCGGCAGCTGGGACAGCAGAGGGGCAATGTGTCACCCGGCCGGGCACTGGCACCCGTCGTACCCCTGCCTCCAGAAAGCCACGCGGCATTTCGCGTCCCCGTGGCAGTCTGCGGTGACATCTCTCGGCACTTCGGTCTGCAGACACACACGGAGCCCAGCGGCGGCAGGGGAGGGAGGAAGCTCTCTCCAGGGGAGGGAAGCTGCACTGCTGGGCTGGCATCAAACAGCATCCCGACCCATGCGGTGAATCACAGCGTGGAGGAACAGGAGGGGCAGGAGGGGAGAGCGACGGCGAGCAAAGCCGCTGCTGCTGAGAAGTAGCAGCCCCTGCTCCAAGCACTGCTCTGCAAACAAGGCTGGCTGCCTGAAGATGCTTCATCTACCAACCTGTCTTAGAGCACAGTTTGTTAATACAGAAAATGACTATTTATTGTTTGCAGACGCTTGTGTGCAGTTTGGGTTTAGGTTTTTGTTTGTGGGTTTTTAAATACAAAAGGTTTCTGCCCTGCGAGGACAAGCAAGCCTAGGTCGCACAGCCTCATCCGCTCATGTCCAGGTGCCTCCAGACCAGAGCCACGATCCAGTTCACACCTGCACACACCTACAGGAAATCCTGAAAATGAAACCCCCATGGGGGTGTAAGTGACCCCCATGTCATATCCTGGGGCTTGTCTCCTGAAAAGGGAGAAGAAAGACCACGCAGAGTAACCAGCTCTCTGTTTTCAGGCATGAAACAGTCCACAGGCTGAGATCTCAAGACAACGACCAGAACCAGTGCCATCCAAGAGGGACCAGGGCATGGACACATGGGCACCATAGCTGGGGCACAGGGCAGCCCTCAAACTGACACTGAGCTGGCCTCCATGCCACCTCCCCGGGGCCTCACAAAAGCTCAGCGACGGGGAAGTCCCTCCTGCTTCAGCTCATCTTTCAAACCCAGCAATGACAGCAGCCATCTGAAGAATTACAGCTGTACGAATAAAAGATGCACGCGATCCTTAATCAATGTCTTTTTTAAGCTTGTAACTCTCCTGAAGCAGCACCTGCAAACCAGGAGAGAAATGCAGACACCCCAAGTACAGTACCAAAACCTCGAGATTCCAGCCAAAGCATTCCGCTTTCCTGTTACACGCCCTCAAAACCCTCTGAGCTTTTCCTTCCCTCTAATAACCAACATCTGATATTCACAGAGCTTTTGCTGGGTCTCCAAAGTGTGATTATACATGACAAAGTGCATCGAGACTCTTGTTTAACTCAGTTAATTCACTATTGCAGAGCTTACAGGGGAGGCTGCTCAGAGACAGACAGCGAACAGCCAGCAATAAGGAACTAATTGCACCAGAAAGAAGAACCGTACCCTGGGGAAGCCCCACCGACCATTAGGGAAGTGGCCATGCAGCCGAACAGGCTCCCTCTTCTCTTCTGTACTCCTGGAAGAGAGATGCACGCATCACACTAATTGTTTTCCGCCCTCACGCACCCATTCCTGTTGAAATGGGGCCGGTCCCGAGGAAGGGCTCCCATGTTAACAGCTGTACCAAGCTCTCCTTCCTTCACAAAGCGGAATATAGAGATCGCTGTACAACCAAGCACTAAATGATGAGCCTGCTGCTGCAACAGAAAGGCCAGGTTCATTTGTTTGTTCCTCGCTGCCAAGCACACAGACGTGCGAGGGCACTGCAGTCCCCTGCAAAGCCTTGGCAGCACACAAAGCCCATAAAGCTCTACACCTCAGTCCGTTCCTGGAACGGAAACGCACCATCAGCAGCACCGCTGCAGAAGGTGCTCGGGGTTTGTGCAGTTTTTCAACAAGCTGACGCACCGCTGCAGTCCCTCGGGTGAGCACGTCCCTTTCTGACATTGCTGGCTGATAATGTTTTCCCTAGAAGTCTTCAAAAACATCGTGCCATAGGACTGATTGTCTCCACTTCCAAATGACAGGCTTGGGGGCTCCAGCACTATTTGTTAATGAATTCAGGAGCTTTCAGTCTTCTGAGTATAATTCCCCTCAAAATCATAGTCTTCAGTGGCTCCCAGTTTGCAAGTCCATTAGCGCCCAGGGAAGAAACCTTCCAGCTTGTCCATACGCTGCCTGATGGTCCACTTCCAACACGTGTTTCACATGCTCGGCACTGAATGGGTGCCAACCATCTCCAGCAGCAGAGGACGCAGCAGGCGCAGCCAAGGGCAGGTCCTGCGGTCCTGTACAGGGCTGTTCATCAAGTGGTGGACACCCGGATTCCACCATGAGTATCTGATAGTTGTAGCTCACCTGTGCAACCAGGTCTACATTGCCCCCTCCCACGCAACGAAAGCTGTGAGGAGCTGTGTAAGAGGGAAGAGCAGCCTTATTCCAGAGCCTCCAAACCCTGGGCTCCACACTGCAGGTTCTTCCTCTGGAAGTCACTACATTGCCCATTGCCCTGTAGCCACAGCACAGTCTCATGCTCTGGAAAGCTACAACATCCTCAGGGAAAGCTGGGCAGGTTTTTCTTGCAGCCCTTGCACCATTGTCTCTAGAACAGCTCTTTTTTATGGCTCTCTGCTGCACACACCCAGACATAACTCTGTCACCTCGTTCAGCTCTGACCTGCTTTGCCCACAGAGCCAGATGGGAGCCAACCCCCCCGGCTTCCTGCTGGAGCGCTTTGGCTGCATTCCCACACCCCAGTGGGTTCTCAGGAGTTCCCTCACAAACAGGTAGCCAGACAGGCTTTTAACATCACCACCCCCCTTTCCCTGCTCGGGACCATCCGTCCTTGCCTTGACCTGCCCCACACAGCAAATCCTTGCCTTGTGCAGAGGCCACACTGCCTTTAAAGCACCTACAGAACATCCCAGAGGGGCTGGGACCTGACGGAAGGGATTATTCCCGCTTTAAAAACAAACCTGGACCCGCACGGTTACATTCTGAACAGCCATAAAACCAAGAGTAAGAAAATAAACCCCCCAAACCCACACTGCTATCCCGCTATCCCACTCTGAGCAGTGCAGGGAGACCACTTTGGTCACAGAGAGCCCATGGAGATACAATAAAAGCTTATTCTGTAATGAAGATTAATGGCGTCTTTAGCTGTAACTCTGCATTTAAAAAAAAATTTAAAAAAAACAAAAGCAAAGTCTTCCTTTGAGAATGACCTCAAGAATCACGCTCTGCCAGCCTGCCCTAAATTAAAGGGTCTTTTCCAAGAGACTGCTTGTGCAAATTAGAAGATCGTGTGAAATATAAACCCTTCTTCACAACACAAAAGCAAGGCAAAAAGAGATCACCGCCTGTTCTTTGCCGGTAACTGCACAAGGGCTCAGTATTAACCTGGTCAATGAAATCCACTCAGCTGATCACCCCCGGCCACCCGAGCAGACCAGGCCGGTCTGTCCTGGGGACACTTTCCTGCCAGTGAAACAAAGGAGCGTTTAGCCCCCACGCACGCTTCGGGCTCTCTCTGAAATCGCTTAATGGGATTTTGAACCATCACCCGCTCCAGCTGGAAACAAGCCCCGCTCTCAGCCTTGCTTTCCAGAGCCTTCTCTTGGAGGGGAAGCTGTGATCACGGCGGGTATGGAAGGAAAACTGGAGAGAGAAGAATTGCTATTTGATTCATGAGCTTCTGCACCCTGAGTTACAGCGACATTAGAGAACAGAATAATCAATCACAGAGCGGTTTGGGTTGGAAAAGCCCTTTGAGCCCCTCGAGTCCCCCCGCTCCCCCAGCACCGCCAGGTCCCCACTGACCCCTGTCCCTCAGCACCACCTCCACATGCCTGGGAAACCCCTCCAGGGATGGGCACTCCACCGCTGCCCTGGGCAGCCTGGGACAGCCTGGACAACCCCAACGGGACAGAAATGGTTCCTCAGGGACAACCTCAACTTCCTCTGGTGCCACTTGAGGCCGGTTCCTCTCATCCTGTTGCTTCTTCCTGAGGAGAAGAGACCGACCCCCCCCTTGCTCCAACCTCCTGTCAGGGAGTTGTCGAGAGCCAGAGGGTCTCCCTGGAGCCTCCTTTTCTCTTGCTAAAGAAGCAGCTGCCTCTTCCTCCTCCTTAACAGCACAAAACATCAGCAATTTCTAGCAGGTTTCTGTCAGCCCCGCGCAGACAATGACTGCGTTTACTGACACTGCAGGAGAGGTTTGGAGATGCTTTCAGGCTGAAAGTGGGGCGGGGAGGGGAGCTAAGGATAAGTGGTGTTGTCCTGGCTCTCGCTTTTAAGGCACGGTTCACCAGCAACGGAACAGCTTAGAGTCCTGCTCTCAGAACGGTAATTACGGCTGCGGGTTTCATCGCCAGCCGGGCGCTGGGCACCGCGCTGGGAGGCAGCAAAAGGCAAAGCTGGGTCTGGCCTCTCTCAAACCCTTCCTTTGTTCACCTTTAGTTTATCTACAGTTCCAGCAAAACTGAAATCCCAAACAACACAGCAAAAGTGATATTTCGGTGACATCTGGGAAAGGCATTTCAAACCACCCAGCAAATCCCGCAGCCTTCTCCAGCAAACGGCGACCGCCCGCGCGCAGCGGGGAGCTGCCGCCGGCAGCACTGGAGACCGGCACCGCTCGGGCTCCTGATTTCTCGAGTGAAAAGAATCATGCACAAGAGCTCTCCATCGCCATCAAATCAAGGCTGAGCTCCACCTCCCAGCAACTTAATGTCACTGGCGTTTGGCCTCGTTTCGTTAGGCCAGAAGTGCTCCTTCTTCCTATCAGTGTGATCGGAAGAGGAAGTTCTCAACCCTCCTTTCTCTAAAAAAGCAGCTCTAAACCAGCACTGCTGCGTTCAGAGCACTGTCACGGCGTAACTCATTACTTCTCACAGCAAGCCGGGATGGAGTAGGTAATTATCTATTGCACAGCTGGAAGAACCCGAGACACTGATGCTCAGGGACTTGCTCAGCACTGAACAGCAGAGCAGTGGGTACAACCAAGCCCAGCATAGGCTCACGTTTACTCACACCACTTGTTTCTGCTCCAGTGGTCAGCCCCCACCGCAGACTCCTCAGCCCAGGACAGCTATCCCGCATCCCGAGGTCAATCCAGCGTTTGCCTGCCCTTGCGCAGGAAAAAAAGAGCGAGGCTTTAAGCCCCACTAATTTTTTTTTTTTTATTTTCCCCTCTTCCTCTTTTCCTGATGCTTCCTGTAACTTCCTTCACTGCTGCACTGGGTCAGATGGGTTATCAGCTCTCCTGGCACGGCATCCAAGGGCGGAGGCAGCCCCTGCCACCAGCAGATGTAAACGCTTGCACTACCAAGAGCTCTGGATCTTCTCCCATGAAAAAATCACCAACAGGACTCCACGTGTCAGCATCAGACCACTCTGAGATCACATTTATTCAGTGCACGATATCACACACAGCTTTTCTGTGCGGTCATTTTTGACCCAGAAGGTGCTGCTTTATTTGTAACAGCTTGGAGAGTACAACCCACCCACAGTCCTGCAAGACCCTGTTTGGAAGGAAGGTGTCAGCGCCTCAGGGATCAGCCGTGAGCCGCCTGCCCTGAGTTACTGACAGCTCCCGCTGCCTTACGATAAAGATTTCATCAGAACAAGCGTGGATCACCATCTACCGACATTTATATACTAAAAATATCAACTGCACAACTTTATGCCCCCACCTGCACCTGCCAGTGAGGAATACTGGTGCAGTATCCCATTGCATTACTCCCATGTTGCAGATTGACATCCTTCCAGTTCGAATTTCATTAGTACATTCTGCTTTTTCCATTTGTGGCGTTTCAAACTCCAAGAGGAGAATCTCACTGCGGTAACACAATAAAAACGATAACCCCCCTTTTGATCTTCTGGGACACCAGAATATCACAGCAGGGGCTGTATGATCTCACCTTCCTCCAAGGTCAGAAGAGGCACCTGGGGGCACACAAAACACCACTGCTGTAATTAACATGATCTTTTGTTTCTCCTTCTCAAATTAGGGAGTTAATGAACCTTGGATTATGAATGAAACACTGATGAGAAACGGGAGATGCAACAGTCCTGAGTTCCAGTGGATACCTGCCTGGCAAAGCCTTTCCCTGACCCACCCTTTCTCCACCAAGATCCAACACCTGTAACAGTGACCTCCCAGGTAGGGCTCAGGGTTTTGCATTTTCCTTCCTGCAGCCTTAGCTTAGGTGGGGGATACAGCCCCACATTTCACAGTATTTTCCAAAATGCCAACAAGCAACATGCAGCTGAAGCTTTAGTCCAGCACAAGAGCTAGCAGAGCAGCCCCGAGCGTAATCAACACCCCGGGAGGTCCTGTCCTCTGCCCAGAGACCACTCGAGCAATTCTGATGACAGCAGATGGTGGAACTCACTTTAGGAAGTGAAGAAAAATTCCTCATTACAATCTGTGAGGCAAAAGCCTCATCCAGGAGGATAAATCCCAATAAAGCATGGGTAGGAGAGACCCAGCAGCACGAATCGGGCAGCAGCACTTCTGCCCCCAGAGGGGTGCCCCGGGGCAGCGCACGCCACGGTCCTGTACTGGGGACAGGGTACTGCCCTGCGGAGCCACTGCTGCAAGCACAAGCTGAACCAGTGGGGATGGGGTGGTTCCAGCTCCAGTGGCGACACATGCCTGTGGTTTTATTGCTACGTTGAACCTGGTACAACACCCCCACCCCACTCCGTGCCCTCTATGGCAAACAAACGTAAATCTGTACATAAAACCAGAAATAAATCACCGAATTACTTTTTCTGTCACTGAGACTTGGAAGGTTTTGGATGAAGCTTGCAGGGATGGGGCCACATGTACGGTCTTGTGAATGTAGGAGACTTGCAGCAGCAAGCCAGCAGCTCCGGACTGCCCCAGGAGGGACAGCTCAAACTCCAGATTTTGTGTTGGAACAGAAGGGAGGGGGGCAGCCGCTGCACTCGCAAGGAGTGTTTCTCCCCCAGGCATGGGAGTACCAGAGTTTTTGGGTGACAGCCAGTGCCAGGTAACCCCAGCACTGACTGATGAAGGCCACCCTGGCCCAGAAACGCCTGCGAGCGCAGGGAGATCGAGCGCTCGCAGGAAGGGAGCACCCCTCAGCCCCCGCCGACGCACCCCCCGCTCCCTGCGCATCCCTCCTGAGCCGAGGATCTTGTGCCTGTGCCAGACCACGCGTATCTGGATCCATCATCCGCAAACAGCAAAGCCGTAGAAGCTGCACCTGCTGACGCTGTTGCGGTGGGTCGAGCTACTGAACCTCATGTAAATACATTGATTTTTTTCTTCCTCCAGATGGTGCAATTCAGAAAAAGTGTTTCTAAATTATGCCTTGCAGAAACGCGGAGAAGTGCAGCTAATAACAGGCATATTTCAGGTGAACGCTGACCTCCTTTCCTTCCCCATCAAGCTCAAGCATCCGAAGCTCTGCGAGCACTTTGTACAAATTACCCGCAGCCCGTGAACTCGAACAGAAGGCACTCTAATTGGAACGGCAGCGCCACAACCTCTCCCCCACCGCTCCGTTAGGTTTCCAGCAGGATTCAAAGGTGGCTACAGAAAACAACGCAGATTCATTGCAGTGTCCGGTATAATTCTTCTCCTTCCCTTTAGAGCCAAACAACAAAGAGCATCTAGGAAAAATTAGAGTGATGAGCCCCACTTATTTCTACTTTAAAATGGTCGGAGAGACTTCAGCGAACCACGGCGGGGGCGGCATCAGCACCTCCACGCTGTGAAGCTGCAGCGCCTCTCCCTGCCCTCCCCACGCAGGGCGGTGGAAAGGTCCCGGCGCCTTCAGCAGGAGCGGGAGTATGATGTTCCACAGCAACACAAAGGCCAGTGAAAAGGCACGAACTCCCCTCCCCAGCCACGTGCTGCCCACTTGTGAGCTTACCCCAGACCAACCAGTGTAACCAGTACGGCCGGTTCGCTGCCGCCGGCGGCACCCACCAAACAGGCGGCCGCACCTCGCCGAAATGCGGGGCTGTCCCGCGGGGCTGTCCCGCGGGGCTGTCCCGCGGGGCTGTCCCGCGGGGCTGTCCCGCGGGGCTGTCCCGCGGGGCTGTCCCGCGGGGCTGTCCCGCGGGGCTGTCCCGCGGGGCTGTCCCGCGGGGCTGTCCCGCGGGGCTGTCCCGCGGGGCTGTCCCGCGGGGCTGTCCCGCGGGGCTGTCCCGCGGGGCTGTCCCGCGGGGCTGCCCGGCGCTCCGCTGAGCGGCTCACCGCGGGCTGGGCTGCAGCTGGGGCACACCACGGCGCAGCTCCTGGGCACCCTCCGGGGGAGGTGAGCCCTCGCCCGCACGAGGGAGAGCCTCCCACCCAGGGCTGCGAAAGGGTCACTCACCCGCGGGGCTGAGGGCTCCCTCGGTGCGGGAGAGACGCTCCGACAGCGTCCCGAGGCGAGGGGAGAGCCTGCCTGCGGCCCCGGCGGCTCCAGCCGGGCTCTCCGCAGCGCTCCCCTGACCCCGGTGAGGGCGAGCTGTGCTCAGCACAGACAGCAGCCAGCGGAGCCCAGACTCTGAGGCACCAGCTAGCCCTGGGGCACCGAGCTGATCGTTATCAGGGGCTTGGGCAGCCCCCAGCCCCGGTGCACGCAGCCGTGGGGGGCCCGCAGCGACACCGCTGCTAAAGCCCCTCACAGGACACTTGGCTCCCCGGGGATACAGAAGTAGACCAGAGCAAATTTTGTGCTCAGTTTGCTTCTGGTTTTTTATGTAAGAAGAAATCTTTTACTTAGGAAGAAACCTCTGGGGTTTGGCCAACGGAAACTTTTCCAAAGTGCATCACTTCTGTCAAAGAAGTTGACATCCAGCCAGGAAACAGGGACTCAAGACCTCTTTTTTTACCTTTGTAACTGAATTTGTCCCAGGAGACGACAAGTGCCAGCAGGGACACAGCAGACCTCGACATCCCAGTGACCCCGAGAAAGTCACAAGCACACAGCGACAGCCGAGCACAGAGAGGGGAAAACAACCTCGTTTTTCAGAGCTGTATAAAGGACACCCCATCTTCGGTAAAGGAGTTCCCATTTTTCAGGGGGCACCACCCCTGAGCACAGAGAAGCCCATCTCTGCTCAGGCTCCCACTCTCATCACCATCATCAAGACCTTCACAGGTAAAACAGGTTTGAGCTTTTCCCTGGAAAGTTTCGCTTGAGGGAAGCCGGGGGATGTGCTGCCTTCTCTGAGCTCTTCCAGACCTGTCCGTACCAGAGCAGCAGCCTCAGCCCCTGCAGACATCGCCCACCGCATGCTGCCCGCAGACAGCTCGTCCTGCGGAGGAGAACACGTGCCTTTTTTGTTGCCCCTGGGTGGTTTTCAGCCAGTTTCAAACCCAGGATTCTTTACATATAAAAGCATGTCCTGGTAAATCACCTCTCAGAAAAACTGACCAAATAAATATTCTCGCATCCAGCTCTCAGTAGGTCCAGGCTGGGCCGGTTCAGGAAGGAGGGGTGAATTTTAACACCCTCCACCTCTGCAGCACCATGCTGTGACCTGAACTCTCCTGGAGAAGCAAAGCTTCGGCTGCAACTCACCACCCGCTTCTGTTCTTGTAAAGACAGACAGAAGCTAATGGTCCAGACACAGAAAAATTAAGACTTAACTTCCTGGCAGTTTTCCCAGTACTTTAAAGAAACACTGTAAAGTAGGTCACTGTACAATATGGAATTTCCCAGGTATTTGCACCTTCTAGTAGAAAGCTGAACACTGGAGGGGACAAATTTAAAACTGGGTGGAAAATGGGCTGGACATTGCAATGAAAATGTGAAATCTAGCTTCTGGGAGCCAGCGTGCTGCCCCTTCCCAGCCTTGGAGCATCCCAACACACCATGTCCTGGGAGGCCTGATCCCCCCCCCACCCCGTAATGCTCCCAGGGACAATCAACCCTCCCACCTAACCAGAGATAGCTCTTGTGCATCAGTTGGGTCACCAGCCGGTCCCTCCCCGTCCCGGCAGGGCTGGCGGGCTGGTACCTGCTGATGGCCCCAGGGTGCTGTCCTGCAGCTCCCAGGACCCCCCTGCTCAGTCGCAGCTCCGCCTGCCAGCACGGCAAGGGCTACAGGCTGCCGGTGCATCGATGCCCGTGGCACCAAGAGACTGTAAACCCACCGACAGACAGCTTGATCCTTCCGACATCGGGCTGAGCCTCCACCCACCAAGCAGGACCCCACGTGCGACCAAAACCCCTGAGCCAGGGCGCAGCCAGCAGCTCCCCAGTGAGGAACCTGCAGCTTTTCATCTGTTACCGGGGCATAACTGCTCGAAGGGGGGTGGCAGAATGGGGAGTCAAGACAAGCCACTGAACAATGGCTCTCACCACCAGCTCTGCCCTGGTGTGTGCCCTCACTGTGAGCCAGCATCTGCCCTCGCCACCCCTCGGAGGGGACTCACTGCCCTTCGGCCGAGCACAGAGGCGAGAGATGGCAACGTCAGAGTTGCTGCCAAGGAAATACTCATGCTCTGGGTGCCGTGACCCCGGGAACACGATGGGGCTGCCTGGACCAGCACCCTAGGCAGGGACGGTCTTTGGGTGGGGCTGAAGGGCCGAGCACTGCTCTCAGGGACTTGGTGCAGTATGGCACTTGCAATGGTCGGTGGTTATAGCCCTGAGCAATTCCCCCCCAAACCTACTCTCAGCTCTTCATGTCAGTATCTGTGACTCTGCTTCCTCTGTTTTATAACATAACAGAAACTGCTGGCAGGGTTTTTGTAACAGAGCAAAGACAAAAACACTACATTAAGCCAAAGACTAAAGAAACCGAAATAAAACCGACACTATTTTTTTTAAATAGCTGTTGTCAGTGATTTGCTGCTGTGCTGCTGAGTACAGCCACGCTGCTCTCTCCCAGTACTTCGAGCTCAGCGGATGCAGCAGGAAGAACTTCCCCGTGTTCACACGGGCGTTTCTGCCTGCTGGAAGGGTTTCAGCCCTCCGGGGTTGGTGTTAATTACTGCCCTGGTTTACTCAAGGGCAATCGGCGGGTCTCGCAGTGCTGCGGAGAAAAGCAGCCACAGCCTCACTCCTGACGGGTGGAGAGGGATTTGTGGGGCTTTCAGAGCCAAATATATTATGTTTACTTGTTAACGAGATTTATTCTAGTATTTTGTATTTATAGTGCACTGACTCAGAGTCTCGACAGCCTTTACACCACAGCTTTTATCTGACCGGTTTTAAATACCCAAAAACTCTTTTCCAAAGTGTTAAGGTGGCAAAACTAAATAGGGGAACAGAAAGTAAAAGGTTTTTTATAAACTTTGTGCAGAAAGTTGTTTTAAATAAGCTGTATTTTAAATAGGAATGAGGCCATCCAGGTTTTCTCTCCACTTTCCTCTGTAACACATACTGGTGAGTATGTGCTGGGGGCAGACATACATCTTTGCTGCAGGCATGCATGACTCCATTCCTACCAGCTATAAATTGTCCCTAAATAAAGGGCTTTAAAAGCTTGAGCCCAAAAGACTCCCCATGCAGGGACCTGGCTGCTGGCTTGGCAGGCTGGTGGGAAGTACCTTCTCTCAGGATTACATCAACTTCTACCAGGGCCAGAGCTCTAACACCACTGCTTTCTTCCATCCCTTTCCCTTTGCAGGGGGTCCCAGCCCTTCCACCCCCACAGCACACCCCCTCCCCTCCCGTGGTCCCTCCAGGGTCCGGCAAGGACCACCCACACCCAGCCCACCCAGAGTCCAGCCACCCCTTCCCTATGAAACACCCAAATGCAGAGACTCCTACCTGAGACCGCAGCCAGGCCCTCCAGGACAGATGGGCGAGCAGAGCCCACCACAAGCACCCCCAGGGCGGATGGGCAAGCAGAGCCCACCACCAGCACCCTCCTGCCAGGGCCCAGAGAGGGGCACAGGGCACCTGCTCCCCATTAGCCAGCAGCCACCCACCAGTAACTGAGAGGATTAAATAGAGCTGGGGGTGGGCACAGGATGCTGCTCCCAGGTGCCTCTACCACAGCCATCAGCACCGCCCTGAGCCAACGCACGCACCCAGCACCCAGTGCTGGCCCAGGGAGCCCCCGGGCTGCACTGGGGAACAGCACAAAGTCCTCTCCCTTCTCCCCCAGCCTCTGGAAAGGCACGTGGGGTGTAAGCCCTAAACCAACAGTATCTGTGGTAAAGAGCTGCCCCTTCCTGAACCAGCTGTGGGAGCTACAGCCACACAGAAACCTGTCAGTCACTTGTACATCACCCTCACTACCGACTCAGCACTTTTCTGTGCAGAAATAATTGCAGAAGTTCTTTATCTTCTTTCTCAGAGCTGCATCTTTCTCCCCAAACGCTCAGCTGGCCTTTTTTCCTATTGACCATAGAGAAAATGCCGTAGGCTTAAAAAATAAAGCCCAGCCAAGTGTAACAAGGTGAGAAGTGGTGTCAGCACAGCATGTACGCCCGGCGATGCCGCGTTACGGGCACTCCGGGCTCTACCCAGCTGGGAAGGAAAAGTTTGATGTGAGACACGACGTTAGAGCTCCGCTTGGCCCAAAGAAAGCAGCAGTTGGGTCATCAGACTGTCAGCTTGTGTCAGGGATGGAATGGCCAGAAGCCGGTTGTAACCGTGTGATGGCTGGGCTAGGGGGATTGGCAGCAGCTCTGTAACCATGGAGGCCCCAGAGGTGAGGCACCCCAGCGGAGGGCAGAGCTCTGACAGGAGCAGAGGTCTCAAAGGGAAGGTGGAGCTCCTGCAGGAGCGTGGGGACTCGCTGCTGGAGCAGCAGGGTGAGCGGGTGCTTTCCCCATCTCCAGACCCGTTACATCACCCACTTTTTCTAAAATTCATCCTCCAGCCCAGCCTGGCCTCGCAGCAGGATCTTGCCCAGGGAGGTGTCCAGCCCACGGTACTGGGAGGGTCTGACCGACTGCCCCCCCACGCTCTGCTCCCTCGGCTGTGGCTGCTGCAAAGCCCGGAGCTGGGGACAAGTGAAAAACATTTTTCAGGACTTGGAAAATGAGATCTTTTGTTAATTTTTTTAAAATATGTATGCCATGGGCCCGGCAATCACCAGTTCCTTGCACTCGTCCTGCTCTGGCTACCCTACCTTCCACACCCCGCTTTGGTTCCCTCCTGCCAGTGAAGCCCACTGGTCCCCAGGACCCTCTCAGCCCCTGCCATCGGTACCGCCGGTGCAGAGCTGCCGAGGTGGGCGGGTGAACGGTGTGACACTGTGCCGGGGGCACCAGCCCTGGCCAGCTCACTTTGCTCACACCCTGCAGCGATATTTACTCCTGTCCCTGGGAATCTGCTTGTTTTTCATCTTGTCACGGAGCACAACCAGCACTATCCTTCCACCGGTGAAGCCAGGACACGCCAGTTAAGTGTCCCTGCCTCTGAAGCAGGGGAATGGTTTGTCCTTTCTGTTCTGTTTAATTTTTGAAGCAGACAATTCATCCCACTGCTGTGCCCATCACCTTGGGCTGTCTGTCGAACCTCCCAGTAAGCTGCGGGAGGGCGGGCGGGTGGCAGCCGGGCTCTCCACAGCCCCTGGCATCAGTCAGCCCCGCCTGCCACACACTCACCCCGATGGACCAGGATCACCGTCCGCCTCGGGAGGTTAAAAGCTTTTCCATTAGCAACTTTGTTGGATGCATTTTGTAAAAAGATAAAGCACTGTGAGAAAATAAAGCCTTGTCATTTACCTCCGCAAATAATTCAGGGCCGATAATGAGAAGGAATCAATCAAGGCAGAGTCTGCAAGGCCTTTCTGAGCAGTGTCAGTGGAAAGGCATATAAAACCCTGGCACTTTAACGGCCTCGCTGCATCGTTTGCAAAAGACCGAGACTGCCACAGGGCGCCCAGCCCGCTCCTGGCTGGAGACTCGCTGGTGTTGAGAACAAACGCGAACTGAAGCAAAAGGGAAAAACAGGCGTGAAGGAATTCTACCGAGGAACTGGAGAACATGCCACCAAAACGTCCGTGATCGTGATCGCAGGCACAGCGCCTCAAATGAGCGGGAAACTGGCTGCCTGGCCCAGACCTGAGCACGAGGGACCTCGGCAGAAGCTGAACAAGGGCTGATGCAGAAGCTGAGAGAGCTTGTGTGGGGGTGGGAGCCTGGCAGCAGGATGGCAGCTTCGCTGCGCTGAGTGGGTGGCCAAGGGCGAGGGGCTGCTGTGGCCACGTGCCCTCCAGCCCTGGCAGCAGGCAGAGCACCGGGCCCAGCCGCGGTCCCCAGCAAAGGCAGGGGCCAGGGACAGTGCAAGGGGGTGACACCGAGCCCTCCCATGCCTGGGAACCGCAAAACTAAACCTCTGCAGCTTTATGGATGCTCTTGAGCATCTGCTTCCCAAACAAGGAACTGATAGCCCAGGGAGGAGGAGGAGGAGGATGTGGGCTGCTCCGCAGTGGCACCCGGTGAGTTCCCACGTGCCGCCCTCCTGCACTGAACCCCCCCACGTTGCTGCCAATGCAGCTGCGGCCGCCGGGTCCATGAACAGCTCCTCCAGCTGTCTCTGAGCAGCCGCAGTGCATGGGCAGCAGCACCCACGGGAGGAAGGTGACTCCTCCCGCCTCTCCACGCAGGGCACCCGGGAGCACCCGGGCTGGAGGCAGTGGGACGTGGGGCTGGTCCTTGGTGAGAGCCGGCAGCTCCACGCCTGGGAAGGGGCCTGTGCCTCTGAAGAGCAAAACGTTTGATTCCTGCACAAAGCCGAGCCGGCTCCTGACATTTGGAACAATTCCTGTTTCACACCACTGGTGCCTGGCAGTTAAACAAAAGAAAAGCAGTGGAAATGTACTGTCTGTTCCCCCAAAGGCAGCGCCAGTGACCTGAGATTACAGTAACGTCCCTTCAAATGTCAGAAACATTTACACCACTTTCTGTTTACAAGGCAACAGCAAATGTGGCTGTTAGTGGATGCTCTGCTCTGCCCTGAACCGCATCCCTCCCCACGGTATCACCAGCCTCTCCAAAGTGATTGCGGGAGCCACTGAAACGACGGTCATGCTCCTGGGGCTGTTCTCCAGTAGGCCAGGGCAGAGCCGAGCCCCGGGCGAGGAGCCGGGGTGGTCCTGCTGCCTCAGCGAGGGCCAGGCCATCCCACCACCCTGACCATGCTCCCCGGCCTCCCAAAGAGCACCCTGCTCCCAGGAGAAGCCTCTGCCCTTCTCTGTCTGGCACCCACAGTAAGCAGATGGGCCACGTGGGCTCTGAAGGAGATTTTACTGGACTTCATTATTCACACAATAATTCTATTTTGGGGGACACACACAAGTTCTTCCTGTCCTAATTCCAAAGTCCACAGTGATGCGAGAATAAAAATGAGAGTCCTAGGATGGTACAGAGCAGTTCAAACAGAAGTAATGTGAGCATTTCCTCAGGCACACGAAGCAGCAGCTCAATAAATACGCTAATGAATGCATTTAGACTTGGCCATTACATTTCATAAATATTTACTGTTCAGTATTCAGAGTCCAAATTCACAGGAATTGGTTAACAACCAAAACCAGAAAGATAAAGGGAAGTCTTGTCCCGCTGAGCCGGTACAAATGACAGCTGTTTTCCAAGGACTCCTTCACCACAGGGTATCGTGAAGGACCCACGGCACCAGCCAGGGAAGCACAGGGCCGTGGGTTTACCCCGCCGGGGAGCTGGCGCGTGGCCATGGGCTGCGGCAGGGCTGTTACCGGGAACACTCCTTTAGGTTTGGAGCGGGACAGCTGAGACCACTGAACACTGACGTGAGCAAGGCCACAGCACTCAGGCAGAACAAAGAGTCCACCGAGAGTTTACGTCACATTTGAGAAAATAAAACACCCTGAACAATGCAAAGCTGATGGTTTTGCTTTAGGGCAATCAAATAACTAGTTCAAATCTCCACAAAGAGCAAACACTGACTTTAATGGGGCCATTTGTAAAGCGTGGCATTACCGAACTCAGTAAAGGGTTGTGCTTATCCGAATTATAAATGAAAAGCTTAAAGGAAAACTACCCTGATGGGCTGTGTGGAACAAGAGGAGGAAAAGAATAGGAGACACGCTTTGTCAGAACTTTACTTGCACTTGGTAATTCCCCCCCAGGTCTCCTCTCCGCCTATTCAGAAGCAAGGCGAGAGAAATACTCTCTGAAAGAACCCAAACATATGCAAAGCTTGATGTCTTTACCGCTGAAAATACCCGGGCTGGCAGAGGTGAACACCCAAGCATTTCCACCCCAGCAATCGGAACTGGAGCAGGGAGTGACTCGAGTGGGGAACCGTAAGCCCACGCAGCTGCTGCGGCTGAGCTTCACTTCTGCAGACGAAGCCTCTGCCCCACGGGGTGAAGCTGTGGGACACACAGCGCGGGGGGACTCGCACCTCCCGTGGTAAGACACGAAGCAAGTGCTCGGCGAGAAAAGGGTGTCTTCCAGCAACGAGGGCTGGTTTGGTGCAGGCGTCCGTGGTCCCTTACCGAATTCTCCCTCTCTGGAGGTCATAGCACCGATTCACAGGACAATGTCGTTTCCAAGCCTACAGTCGTTCCTCCCCGGTCCCTGTGATCAACGTTCCCGTAAGTAGCATGATTCCTTAATCTTTTGTAAAAGACCTGCAGTCTGTGGCTGCCTTTTCTTCCAGCTGTGCATACGAAATGCTCGTTCCTCAAAACAATGGTACCAGTAAAGTTCAGAGAACAGCCACGGAATTCCCAAGGCAATGAAGATCTGCGGTTCCAAGGAAACTGCGCAAACACATTTTCTCCTGCAAAAGCAGAGGAAATAGGCTTCAGAAGAACATTTATTAGGAGGTAATCAATAGCCATTTGCTCTTGTTCTGAAGCTAATTTAAGAGTTGACCAAACCTTCCCTCCACAGATAACCCCTGAAGATACCACTTTTGAGTAAAAATCCTTAGATAGAACCAATGTCTTATTTTACTAAAACTACCGTGCTCGTGCTACATTAGCAGAGAGGAGAGGATGAAATACCGGACATAGAAGTCATCTTAACCCCCACACTGCTCAGGAGCTCTGCAGTAGTATTAAGCCTAATGCTGCAGCAGATCATTATTTTCCTTGAAAATTCCTCAAAAGTTGCGTGCTCTTTATAATGGACAAAGAGCCACCTTTATTTGTAGAACTACAGGAGCACAATGTGCAATAGGCATCACGACCTTCAAACAGTTTTTGCTTATCTCCAGACAGATGTTGCACTCACAGCTGCTCACCAAGAGCAGGATCACCCACACTGCTCCTCAAGAAGTGTCTCCATTATTTTAATACCCTGGAAAAAAAGCAGAAACCAGTGCCCATGTTACACACAACTTAAGGATTTCATACATTAGAAGGGGCCCCCCACAACAGACCAGTAAAGCCTTAGAAAAACCAGAAGTTGCATTTCACAGTCCCGCACTAACTCGCTGCCCAGGAGGCACAAGGACTGCTACGGCACAGGGGGCCCCGGCGAGGACAAGGGACCCTTCGCAGCGTGTGAGCTTCTCAAGTCAAGGCTGCATGAAGCCAGGGCACTTGATCAGGTCACACACTTTATTCCAGTTCTGCCACTGCTTTGCTCGGACCAAGCTAGGTCTCATCCCTGCACCCTGGTGTATCCCTCTTTAAAATGGAAACAGCGTCACTCATATTCTTCACAAGCAGTGGAGTATGCGAGGATGAAAGCTCCCCATAAAAGCCAGTGAACTGTTTCTGTAATGCAGGAAAGCAATGCTGAAACAAAGTAAAACACCATCAGCGGACCCTGCAGGTGAATATTTCTTATCCAGACTGATCTGTGAAGGAAGGAGGAAGCACCAAACCATGAACTATTAATTAAAGCAAAACGTAGGTTGAGTCCAGGGGTTGTTAGTCTGGGGGTTCACTGCAGACCAGCGCTCAGCAGCTGGCAGCAGCTCGGCAGATGCGAACCGCTGACCCGCCACAGCAGGGCACCCGCCGGAACGCGGGGAAGCTTTCGGCCAAGGGCTCGTCCCACATCTGTGGACTCCTCCACAGCCCAGCTTCAATGCTTTGCTATTTTGAAATTACAGTTCAAGGTTCAGTACAAGGGGAGCGAGAAGCAGCTTCCTGTTTGGTGGCAGGCAAAACCCACTCGCTTTAGATAAGAAAATCCACAACGTCCTCCACTCCCAGCCATTTGCCAACCCCTCCTCTAACATGTGGTCAGATCTCGGGGACTGAAGCTTAGCTGTGACCTGTGTGGGGCTCAGGCTCACCCCAGTATGCTCTGTTTGCCAAGATAAAAGAAAAAGGACTTCTCAGCTTGAGTCACTGTGAGAGGAGGTAAAAAAAAAGACAATTAACTTTAACAAATAGGTCAAGAGATTTCTTTTCTCATCTTTACAAAAAAAATGGACAAGATATTTTATGTCTATGAAAAGCAGTTCGTCTTCCCTGCCTTTTCTTTGCAGGAGGCACTATGCTGACTGCTTCAGTCCATCAGACTCAATGGGACACGCCACTGTTTACAGAATGAAGCACTAATTGACATAAGTGAAGACTCAGAGCTTTGCCTGGGGAATTTAAAAATGTTACTTATTGAATCAATTGTGTTCACAGCGTGACAACTGCTTTTTCTTTTCTTTCTCCTCATAGCACTGCAGACTTTTAGGGAAAATGGTGTTGGGGAAGAAAAGGGGGAATGAGAGGTGACTCCATTAAATGAATAAAATACGAAAGGGCAGGTACAAGTCATTACCCAGTAGCTTTTCAGCAAGGAACGACTAAATCAAAGCCTAATCAATATATTCCTTTCAACTAAAGTTCAAACTCTTCATCTCAGCCCCAGGAGATCGGGCTTAAGGGAGCTAAATTTACCCTGCGCAGAGTGCAATGATGCACCTGAAATGCAGAACAAACGTCGCCTGCCCATTAAACTCTGCACCTCTACAGCCGCAGCTCAGAAGCTTCTCTGATGGACAAGCCACAGAACAGTTTTATTTTTGAGAGGTGGAGGTACTCTGCTACCGACAGTACCCCTCCTGGGCTGGAAACTTCCCCTGGAGTGCCCCTGTGGACTGTGGAGCACCCCTTCCCCTCTGAAGGAAGCCAGGCTCCTGCCAACAGACCCCGAACGGGCTGTGCTGAGAGCAGGGATTTACCAGCACATCTGCTCAGACTTCTGAATTATTCAGGAGGAAAGTTTTATTGGCAATAATGTGGGTGCACATCACTCATTAATATTGTCTCTGAGCAGGTAAGAGAAAAAATAATCATAAACGCTGTCATTTCCACCCAAACGCACTGTGACTTCTACAAACAAAAGCAGGGCAGGACAACTTTATCTCCTACATTTTTGTTCAGAGTTGGAATAAAATAAGAGAAATATGACAAATATGAGGAGCCATAAACTGTCACTGTCATTCTGTTAGGCATTAAAAAACCCTACCCACAGCATAGGCCCATATCTCAGGTACAAACATGATGATTAAAAAGATGAATGCCTTTGGTGCCCACAAATAGTAACTCTTCCCTCTCTTTCTATAAAATAAAGATATTTCACATTGACTGTGTGACTACATGAGCTCTATTGCAGCCATTCACAAAATTTAATATTCATGAAGTAGTTACACCTGCTCCTCTGTCATTCCCCTGCCCCTCACACCGCCGCCTCCCATGGCTTCCTCACTCCCTTAGCTCACCCCAGCCTCTCCGAACAGATGGATGGAGAAGAGCAGTGCTGACAGGATCGAGGAGATAAAGCAGGAATCATGGCTTGGCTTTGAAAGAAACAGTTTGACGTATCCTCAGCAACTCTACTGGGGGCAAGAGGAGCAATGCCTTTTGGCCAGGCCATTTGGGGGGATGGAGATCAGGCACCAGAAGGCAGGAAGCCAGTAGAAGCCTGGAGAACATCTATCAAGCACTGTCATTCATGCAATCTGTATTTTAGAACTGCGAGTATCACCTTTGTATTGCCAGTTGCGTAAAACATGCCTCAAAACTACCCAACAGAAGGAACCCACTGAACAGCGCAGGGGAAATGCAGCATGTGGATGCAGCTGCTGCCTGAGGGAGACAGATGTTCTAGAGGCAAAATTCAGGCCAGACTGACATTTACAGCCGATCTGGTGCGCCTGTGGTTTTCCATCACAGATCTGCAGACACAGCCAAAGTGGCTGAAGGATTCTAACACAGCACTGGGGAGATGCTGTGAGCTGGTGTATCTTATCCACTAGCTCTGCACTGGCACAAGCCAGCAAGATGTGTTCCATTGCTGCGGTCACTGCTCACTCAAGCATGGCTGTCGACTTTGGTCTCTCTTCCCTTTTAAAGCCACAACAAGAAGATCTTAAGAGTTATCAAGAATAAGCCCGTGAATAAATGGCCATGCTGTTTGAGATACATTTCCATCTACAGCTCCTGGGGTGCAGGTGCCAGAACCAGCTCCTGAAGCACAAATGAGAAGCTGGGGCTGTCGGCCCCTGCGCCAGCCGAGGGAGAGAAGCATCCAACGGAAGGGGCTGCGGGTGCTGCCCAGGCTCCAACACCCAATGACTTCAGCAGGAGAAAAGATAGGACACTGCCACAGCCACTTCAAAACCAAACCAAACCAAACCAAACCAAACCAAACCAAACCAAACCAAACCAAACCAAACCAAACCAAACCAAACCAAACCAAACCACAACTTCAACAGTATTAACCACCTGGTCCTCAGGAGTAATGAAAGAAGCATGAGGTATGAGCCGAACTCTGGACATCTAAGTTCATCCGAAAACAAATTTCTCCATTAGGTAACTAAAAAATGACAACTAGTGGTAAGTATAGGTTCAGTATAGTCTCACAGTACATAAGATCCATGAGCCCAGCCTCAAAGAAGCCCTGTTTTCAGGCACGTACACATGCTCTCATTCATCTGAAACAAGACACAAACTGGAGGGGGGATAAAGTAAAGAAAAAAAGGCAAAAAAATCCTTCTTGCTTCCTCATTAAAAAGGTTTAATTAAGAATTCCTCCCTTCTCCTTCTTGCTCCTTTTTCAGCAGGTGTCCATTTTAAACAGACTGCACAGCATGACCCAAACCCCCAACTCTCCTCTAGGCACAAAGTTCCAGAGAACAAGGCTTCCTTGCGACCGCATTTCCCAGTGAAGGCTCTGGGAGATGTCACTGCCAGACCCAGTTCATCAATCCGACATGACTCCCCAGGCCAAAAGGCCTTTGAACACGGGCTCTCCGCGAGGCTGCGCTGGAGAGCTGGGTACCTTTTATCCTCTTTCATAATTATTTACTGAAAGACAGAACTGTTGAAGAACACAGAACTGCTATGGGGAGATTGACTGTGGCTACTGTAAATACTTCAAGCCACCAGGAAAAAACTCCAACATTACTGGAGAAAAATGCGTGACACAGTATAAATTCGTGTTGACTACTTTTGACTATTTCAGGGTAAAGTGCTATAGAACTGCAAATTATTATTACAGCATTAGCTGGCACAATGAGGCATTAGGAAGAAGAACTGTTCAATGCCTGGGGGAAATCAGGAATAAGAATGAATTGCAGAAACTGATACAGTCATACACATTGGGTTTTAAGATGTATTTGAAATAAAACTATTACCATAGTAAAACTAAATCCATTTCTGTTCTGCTTATTCTCGGTAGACAGAAAGAAAAGGTCAAATATTTTTTCAACAATTAAAAGATATAAGAACCCAGACTTAAAACATCAATTTAATTTTGAGCCCAGATCATCTGGTGATTTGAAAGAATTTAGAATATAGTTCGGGGAAGAAATTAAAGCAATAAATGACTTACCTTCTTCACTCCTTGTTTTAAAAATGACTGAGCAAAAGCTTCCAACACACAGTTGAGCAAACCTGCCCCTGTGACTGAGATTCTGCCTTTTTGTGTGAAGTCTGTCCTAAGAAACAGGAACAAAACACCCTTTTATTTTTCTGTCCACGTAGTAAACGTTATGTGTAAACCCTGCGTCAGACAGTCAGTGTTTGGCACTGGGCTCTCCCCTCTTACATTCACACATTGGACAATCTCAAAGGCAAACGTAACAAGATACAGCAACAGCAGCATAACGAGGGGCTTGTAACGACCACCTCCCGTGGGCAGCACGGCCGGGTCCAGCCGGACTCGGCCACAGGCAAGACACACGCGTCCTGGAGCGGCCCCAAGAGCAGCAATGCAGAGAGCTCTGGAGGGGACACAACGCCGTCCCCAGAATCACCCACGCCAGCTGCAGACCCTATGAAATATGCTTGTCCAGCACCCTCAGGACATCGTCCCACCCGAGCTGGGTAGGAGCAGTGGCAGGGGAAGCAGAGGACCCCCTCGCCTACCCCGCAGCACGGACACGAACCCGGCCCCACCGATGTCACTACAACTTGTCACTGCTGTGCGATTCAGTAAGACAAACCCGTGGAATTCAAGGGAGGGAGCTGGGGAACATGCCAAGTTTCCCCCATCCACAGGACAAGATGTCAGCAGTAAAAACCAACCCCTGAACTTGGCTGCTCTGTTTGAGATGTATTTATCCATTTTGCAGTTTCACCATTGCAGGGGACAAGAAAGGGAAAATATTGATCTGTGATTGATTTCTGCAATGCTGCAGCATTAGGGCGCAGTCACAGGGAGCAGTCTATTAACAGATGCAACCACTAAATTATTGACTAGTTAAGTACGGCAAATTTGGTCTAATTGTTTTTATGATGGGAGTTTAATTAAAGTGTCTTCAGTATAAAAAGTCTCGCAATATTCTTGTTGAGATAGCATCAGGGAGAGCTTCCAAAGCCGGTACGGCTTTCAAAACTAAATTAAAAGTTCCATCCAACGCGAGGCTCTTTGAAAGAGGGAGCTTTAGTACAGGAGATCTTTGGAATTCCCATCTCCAGCTGACGAGCTCTGCTGAGGCACCACGAGCACCTCCCCCCACCTGAGACCCCTTCTCACCCTGCACACACCGCACTGCCAGAGACTGCGGCTCCCCCGGGCTGTGTGAAATGAGGAGAAGCGCTGGGTCGTAAAGGGGATCTCATGGCAACAGCGATATGGAGTGGGAAAGCAGAGAAATGCTCCTGGCGAGGAGCGGGAAAGAGTCAAACCACAGCACAGAGGGACATCAAATGATACTGGAGACAAAATCCAAGTCACAGAGGGATTCTCCACTGCAGAAAGGCAGGTATAACCTGCCCAGACACGTGGAAATTTGCCAATACAAACTTCAACAAGAATCCAGGCAGGTACAGGGGAGTTCTGCCACTGACTTCCCTCTTCGGTTTGGCACTGCGCAGTCTGCTCTTCCCAGAGCCCTCCCTGCCAGCACAGCCGCTGCCCAGCTCAGCCGGGTGGAAGCCAGCTCATCCCAAATGTACATAATGATGTAACACATCCTTGGGGTAAGCACAAGGAAACTGCTCTAGAAACTGTCCCTAACCCAAACACATGCCTGTGCAGGCAGAGGGGAGCAGCTGGCAAGATTCAGACCGGTTTGATGTACCAGCAGTGTGGGTCTGGACACACACTGCCCACAGCTCCGCCTGTGGCCAGGCCTTGCCTGCGGGGACTTTCTTGGGACTTCAGACATCAAGATGAGATGCTTCTCTGTAACAGCAATTAGATCATGGAAACCAATAGAAAGTCATGAAGGAGTTCAGCCAAGAGGGTAACACAGGTGCTTTCCCCACGAATATACAGATTGCCTCATCATGCCTTTTTCAGTGGTTTATAATTTATTTATGGTAATGTTTGTTTGCTGCTAGATCTTTTCAGACATTCATATGCTCTGCTTGGAAGCACCCACAATAATTCACTTTGCAAGAATATGCAGCAGTGGCATCGGTGCGTTCACATTTATTTAGGACAAAATAACCACTTGACGTTAAGAGGAAGAACTACGCTGTGGTTAATCTGACTGTTTGGGACTGAGCGAGCATCGCTTCCACTGCCCCAGCTCCATTAGGGACAGCAGGAAGGTCGCAGTCTCCCTTCCCTGGTTTGTGGGTCTCTAGTTGAAAATGCTGAAGGATGTAACTGATCATCTCAAACTGGGTGAACGAATCCACATCCTATGGATGAGGTTCTCCTAAACATTGAAGCCCCTCATCCTGGTGGTTTAACTTGCTACAGCGCAGTGGTCTACAAAGCAGCTGGGCTGAAGTCTGCACAGACAGTTATAACTTCATCAGATGGGAAGAAATACTCCTGACTCCCATCAGCATAACCCCACCGCGTGTGCCTGGGACCAGGCTGCAGCCCTGTCACTGACCCCACTGGCCAGAGGCACGAAGCCAGGCTGCAGCCCTGTCACTGACCCCACTGGCCAGAGGCACGAAGCCAGGCTGCAGCCACTGCCCAACACCTCCCAAGCCAGCAGCTATTGCTGGGTTGGGAGTGGGCAGTGCCCGGCATGGAGCCCGCCTCACGCCTGGGCGGTGCGGGGAGAGCTGAAGGCAGGGACCTGCTCAGGCGCTGATCAAGATGCGAGCCAGCCAAGCGACGCTCTGCTTTCCTTTATCAGCATCCTGAACAGTGGCACATTGAAGCTGGTGAAACAACCAGCCCACTATGACACACGCATGGTGCCTGTCTGAGGTACAGAGTTTCCTCATTCTCTTCATGCTTTTAGAGTCCTGCAGAGTTTCAGGAGGCTGCTATTGAAATCTGCTCAGCAGTGCTTAGTATGGGAGAAAAACAAGTTTCTGTCTGCACTCAGGTTACCACCACTCTCACAACGCTGCTCTCTCATAATGTACGATGTTCCCATTGATCAGGATCACTGGAGTCTCTTCACTGTGTGTTATTTCTCTCCAGTGCTGCTAATGTTATGTCCTTTGCCTAATTCCTTCACCCATTAACCTGTAAATGTCCCTGTGCAGATACTACTTGCAGCTGGAATTCCAGCCCATTTTCCCAGCCTGCATTTTTAGATCCAGTCACTAGAAGACTCCTGAGGAAGTGACAGGGGAGTGCACAGGCACAGCCAGGTATCCTTGAGCCTGTCTGGCCAGGGCACCACAGCTGAGGTCCACAGGCCCCTATGCTACGGTGTAGCCGACCCGCACCCGCACCCACAGTACCTCCAGAGCACTTTCAAGAATGCCTAAGCCACGAGGAATTTAATTCCATCTGAAGTTGTTTCGTTGGGGTTTTTTTTCTTCTTAAATATCCTTAGAGCTTTCTGAAATCTCATGGGCCTTGCTGGACAGCCCTGCCACGCCTCCCAGGGAACATCGCAAGGCAAAATAACAACTAATTACCACAAGAGACACCAGAAGAGGTAAGACTCAATGGGGTTGACATCAGCTGGAAATAAATCTTTTTTTAAAGACAGTCACATGAATCACATACCCGCTCATTTCAATGCCACAGGAATTAGAAATTCCACCCTGATTCTGCTGTAAATGTGCACAAAGGCATTTCTAGGCTCCGCTCTGCACGATCACAAGGGTGTGTGTCCTCCCAGGCAAAGTCCCACAGCAGCTCACAGCGCTGGGGCACCGTGGGCCAAACACTGGAGAAAGAAAATTGTTTGGGAACAAGAACGCTCCGTGCCAATGGCTGGCAGGCAGGAGGGAGCTGATGACTTTAACTGCTGTCCAAGTATCTGTTGGTAGACACAAGAGCAGAACGAGCAGTGGCCCTGCCTGCTGTGCAGAGCCGCAGGCGGGCTGCTACAACTGCAGAGCAGCACGAGGGAAATTAATGTCCAGCTATGGCTTGTGCTCTGGCCAGAGAATCTAACCTCGCGTCTGAGCAACAGGACACCTACACATGCTGCTTCAAATGCCTTCAGGACATACCAAAGAAATTCTTATTCAGACCCCTTTGATTTACAAGCACCCGAAAGGCCATTTCCAGGGCCGTGGGCTAGCAGCAGCAGCCTGAGCCGGGACAGGGGCACCGCTACGCCAGAGGCCAGCACTCACCAGTCTGGATTCTCTGAGCTCGCTCTGAAGACAGACTCCTCGCTCAGAGATGCGTACTGTGTCCACGTAAGACAGTGGGTTTTCATGGCCATATTCCTTTTCTGCATATCAAGCCAAGATTCCTCTTCCAAGTAGATGTAAGGCACTTTTAAGACACTGACCTAGGAAACAGGAGAATTACAGCTTTTTAAATAAAAAAAGGAAGGGTGGAGTCACTCCTCGGTATTTTGAAGGCATTACCAGCCTCAGAGGGTAAGGCTGAGGCCTCCAGAGGAGAGCACATCAGCTGAGGGTAGCCCAAATGAGAACACTCAGTGTCCTGAGCAGCAACTGAACACTGTGCAAATGCTCCAAGGCCCAGGGCAGTTGCTCAGTCCCCAGCCGGGCTCCCACGACTGCTGCGGGCCAACGGGTCAACTATGACAACCAAGAGTAAGAGAAGCCTCTTCTGAACAGCCACATGTGAGGCAGCCAAGGCCACGCGCTAAACCACGAGGACAGGAGCAAGATGATTATATTGGGGTGGGGGAACGGCTGTACCTTCACTGTGTCCCAGGTAACCTTAAACAGCTTTACTTTTCCCCCGTACAAAAGAGAAAAGCCCATCACTGCCTGCAAAACAACCACCTCCACTAGTCACATCTTAGTGTGCCCAAGGCTACAACTTTGTTCATTCAAGTTAAATATAAAAGCAGTTCCTAGAGAGTTTTTTCTCTTAACTTCTCTTTCAAAGTAACATTTCTGATTTAAAAAAAATATCATTAGGAAACGTGTTCCTTTTAACCAAGACAAACCACTGCGAAGCCTTACGGTTTTACAATTGACTGAACTTCTCAAAATGTAGCTACCTTCCTCAAGATTTCAGGAATCACATTCCGGCACGTTGCAATTCTCCTCCGGTAAATAATCCCTGTAGACAAATCTGATGAGAAAAGAAAATCAGAAGAGAGGAGTTACAGCAGCAAATATTACTATTTTTAACAAATCAAAGTAGTTGGAAGACCTCACGGCCCAGCAAATGTGCAAGAGGAAATGCAGCAAAATGAACAGGGCATTGAGGGGGTGAAGGTTCATTGGGTTCTTTTAAGTATAACCCAGTACTTCTGCTGCTCTGCCAGACAGAGGCTGTAGCTGAGACTGCTAGGGGCATCCTGCACTCTGCCTCAGGAGGAGGGTGTCTGCATCCACCTGTGCAATCCAGACCCCCTCACCCAGCACCTGCCACCAACACTTTCCTGGCATTTATACTGGTGCTGCTGGGAAGCAAAGCCCTGCAGGCAGTGGCAGGGCTCCCTCCCGCAGCCTGGGCAGGGTGCATCAGGACCCACTAGAGAACTCTGTTCCCAGCAGCACTGGGCAGACAATGACTGAGGCGAGAGAAAAGCTCGGGCAACAGAGCTACCAGACCGTCACACAGAGTCAAGGTTTAGTTTATCCCCACCCCAGCTGATACTCTCAGGTTCGTTCCCTGGGCAAACGCACCATGTGCAAGAGTTACAGAACAGCCCTGTCTCATCACACATTTATTTTCGTATTGAGCGGACCCAGTACCAAGGACAAAACTATCTATTAGGAAACAAATTACAGTTATTTAGTGCCTTCAAAAAACGGCTGGCTTTTAGAATCACTTTGCCTTTTAATATTTAATGACCCAGATCAAGAACAGAATGCTACTGAACACGAAGCCAACTGGCAGGCAGCCCAGGCTAAAGACTTCTCTGGGGTACGAGGACCTTCTCAAACAGTTGTGTTTGGTGGAGTCTGTGAAACGAAAGCTTCATGGGGTCTGGTCTGCAGAACTAACATACACATCACTGCAATAATATGAAGCATCTCCCTGCAAGCGAGAGCAGAAAAGCATTCTCCGTCAGAGCAGGTTACTGCACTGGAGAGAATGGCAGCGGCAGCACGAGCGCTCAGCTTTCTTCACCCACTGAGCAACCTCACCACCGACTGGCTTGGAAAGAGAGCATCAGCCTGCAATTAAGAGCTGCCATTCAACCTGAGCTGCGGGACAGAGGACATCTCTAAATGAATGACAAAGAATTCAGGGACTAAAACTTCAGGGATTAAAGCATTTGGGACTAAAAATTTAAAGTCTGTAAGTTCTTCTTTCCACCCAATGAGTATCTGATCACAGGAAGAAAGGTGGTTATTTCCACATAAAGGCCTGTGGTACTTGTTTAATGCATCCTCCGCACGTGTTACCTTAAATGCCCAATTCCAAGTGTTTCCTGCAAGCTCAGCAACTGGGAAACAAAAACCCATGCAGCGCCAGCAGTCCTGGTCTGATGGCTGCGCTCTGACCCAAGCTGGTTTATTTTCCTGTCAACAGGACTGGGAAATGGTAACATCTCATTTTCAGTGTTTCAGGAGTTCTGACCGATACAGCTAGAGCCTGAGGATCTGTGATCGCTTTCTGACTGTCAGCACCCTGTGAGGCTACCACACAAGTCTCCAATCCCTGGAACCACCTCCCTGTGTGGGAAGGGAAACAGCAAGAGATCCCTGCGCAGGTGGGGACTGTGAAAGCCCAGCAGCACGATGCCTGCGGAGCGTCCGAGGCTGGATGCACACAGCTTACTGTCCCTCCTTCCCAGGACCTTACATCTGGTCTGTAGAGCTCTGCAGATGGAAATCATCACAGCCACACCAAGGCACCACACCACAAGAGAACAGACTACAGAGAAACCAGCTGCGATGTGTCTAACGGCCTCAAAACAGGCTGAAAATTCAAATACTTAGCGCAGCTAAAACACACGCTTTGCGGGGGGTAATATTTTCTCGGTCTTGCTTACATGGCGTCCAGCATGCAAGAGTCCCAGGCACGACTGCAGCACCCAGCTTCTGCTGAAATACAACTGTTCCGTAATTAATTCTAAAGGTTATGGAAAATGTTAATTAGCTCTGCAAGAGAGGTCAGGCAGCTTACCTGTTTTCTCCTCCACTGTTTCTACAGCCGTGACGTGTTTCTCCATGGGACTGGGATACTGGGATAAAAAGGGACAGGGTAGAGATTACTACTTCTCACACAGGTAACAGAAAACTGCTGGCTCCGCTTGTCAAGTCAGCAGCAGTTTCACAGCTCCTCTCAACAGGTACGAGCTGCCTGGTATTAACAACCTGCAGTCTCCGCTCAGCAGAGAGGAGGAATTTTGTAAGATTAGCTTAGTAAGTAAGAAGGAGGAATCCCACAAGACTGCTATGAGAACAACCGCTCCAAGAGGAGACGCTGGCTTCTGCTGCAATGTACTGACACCTTCCACACTCCCTCCACACCACAGACAGGGAGACGTGAGCTCTTGACCCACGTCAAGAGCTTTCAGCAGCGTGGCAGCCCCCCGGACCCAAGCCCGCCGCGCTCCACTCCAAGGGGAATGACGGTGTCCCTTGTTTCTGCAGAGCTCGACCCTTGTCACCACTGCAAAGCACTTAGGCCATACAACCTCCTTCCTCAAGCAAAAAGCTGGTAAGGTAATTTATTAAACTCAAGTAATACTCAGAAGTTACTGTAACCTCCACACTAATGCACATGCCAGACTGAAGAAACACTGACCGCCAGACTGACAGGAAACAAAACACAGAGCTTTGGGAAAGGTGGGGAAATGGCACCCCAAGGCTAGCTCGGTTGAGGTAACGCAGTTACACCGCGCAGCAATAGGTGCTCCACAAGTCTGCTATAAAAGAAGTTTCAGGTTCTAAGCTAAAAAGGTCGATGACTCCAGAACAGGCTGTTCTTTAATCCAGCTCTACTATTTTTTCTCACTGCAGAATAGAAGATGATTTTAGAAGTGCAAGGTTTCCAAGTCCTATTCTGTACAGAAATCGGAGGCTCCTCCACGACGGGCTGCTTTGAAATGGCAGTAGTGGCATAATTACATTATCGATGTAACTTACACTCTGTAAGGCCCAATGGTGTGAAACAAAGAGCCATTTACATAAATCTTTCACTAAATAGCAGGCTCTATTACCCCAGTGTTTAAACAGAAATAGACTCAATTTCCTACACAGCAAGGTAAAAGAAATAACACTACAAGTCTACAAGCAGATGTAATGGCTAGGAGCATCTAACAGCCACCAAAACAGCGTTTCCAGCCAGCAGAGCCTCCCTGCAAGGCTTCTGCTCCCTGGGGACGCCAAAGCCAACAGCAGCAGAGAACAAAGAGATCTCAGCCTGGCGGGTGCTTCAGCCCTGCATAACCCACCCCTGAACCCTCCTGCCCAGCACCAGCAGCACAGGAGTCCCACTCCTGTGTGAAGGGCTCCCACTAGCCCAAGGGCCTCAGCCTTGCCCTGCAGTCTCCTTGCCCTGACAGGCTGCCCTGTGCCACCCTCCTGCTCAGCAAGGGCCCGGGGCAGGCGCTGCCATCCCCCCCAGCAGTCACACAGGCCACTGGCTCCAGCATGGGCACCCCCAGCTCCTTGTGCTGGGCCACAGGACAGAGCAAGGACTTCCACCATCTGCAACGGCCTCAGGAGAGGTGGCTGCTACCGTGCTGCTAGCCCAAGGCCACAGCTCCCAGCACACGCCGTTCCTGAGAACGGAACCCCGGCCACGCCGCAAAGGGCAGCCCTGTGCCGGGAGAGAGGCCTCGGGCTACCAAGTCAGGGACGGGCCGCCGGGCCGCTCTCGCCACGCGTCCCCGGGAGCTCTCAAGGCACAGCGACCGACCCCTCAGCGCACACCCGCAAACCAGCAGCGGAGACGGTGCTGGGGCCGGCCAGGAGCACCGGGCCGCGAGCCGAGAGGGTGGGCAGGATGCGCCCGGGGTGCTGAAGGGCAGCTGTCCTGCCTGCTGCCGGGGACAAGCTCCCGAGGCCAGTCCCGCAGCGCCGGCGGCTCCCGGCAAGGAGGGAATGCCATCTCGTGGTCCTGCCTGCAAGCGCAGGGACCGGCCGCGGGCTGGGCACGGCCGGCTGGGCACGGCCGGCTGGGCACCGCTTCTCAGCCACAGCCCCTGACCCGCCGTGGGCGGAGCTGCCGAAGGGGCTCCAGCACGACCCCCCGGTGATGCTGGGAATCACAGAATCGCTTGGGTTGGAAAAGCCCTTTGAGCTCCTCCAGTCCCCCCGTTCCCCAGCACCGCCAGGTCCCCACTGAGCCCTGTCCCTCAGCACCACCTCCACACGCCTGGGAAACCCCTCCAGGGATGGGGACTCCACCGCTGCCCTGGGCAGCCTGGGACAGCCCGGGACAACCTCAACGGGACAGAAATGGTTCCTCAGGGCCAACCTCAACCTCCCCTGGAACAACTGGAGGCCGGTTCCTCTCATCCTGTTGCTTCTTCCTGACAAGAGACCGACTCCCTCCTCACTCCAACCTCCTGTCAGGGAGTTGTCAAGAGCCAGAAGGTCTCCATGGAGCCTCCTGTTCTCCAGGCTCAACCCCACCAGGTCCCTCAGCCGCTCATCAGCACACTGTGCTCCAGACCCTGCACCAGCTTCGTTGCCCTTCTCTGGACACACTCCAGCCCCTCCATGTCCTTCTGGGAGTGAGGGGCCAAACTGAACCCAGGATTCGCAGTGTGGCTTTCCCAGTGCTATATGCAGGAGTAGAGGAGACCACCAAGACCTGTCCACTTGGTTGACACAAGAGCAAATGTCAGCCCCCTCCCCACTTCGGGACAATCCTCACACCCTGCCGTCATTACACCCTTCCTTGGACGGCAGGCGACGCGTTCCCCACATCTCAGACGCTTGAGCGGTCCAAGCGCTCTAAGCGCTGTGACTCAAAATGCGATACAACTGTGAAAAAGAAACACTTATCCAGACAAGCGTGCATTCTTTTCTTAAAAAAAAAATAAATAGCTCAATGAGTTCCTGCAGTAAATTTCTTTCCAGATTGATTTGTTTATTTTAAAGACATTTCTCCTCCATCTCACTAAGTGGACCCAAACAAATCCGCTACAGCAGAAGCTCGAAGCTGGCTTTGCCTTTCAGCTGCCCATGGCTAATGACCTCTGCCTGCCCTGGCTGCCAGTCACCAGTGTTTCCTGAAGATGCCAGAGCCTGTTTCACAGATGCGGAGCTGCCAGTGAGGTACCAGCAAACAGCAGTTGGGAAGCACCAAGACCTCCATGCCCAGAACTCCCTCAGCACCCCAGCACATGGGTACCCGAGCGGTTAGGGGATACCCCTCATTTCAAGCACTCAATTCCCCACTCGACAATTCGGATCAGATAAAGAATACCAGTGCTCTCATTCAGTCCTCCCACAAATGCATCGATTGTTTTCTACCAGTAACAACAAGCAGAGCTGACTGCATTAGTCATTGTTCTGAATCCAGGGGATTAAGGCCCCCCCATACCCTTCCTAACCGGACTGTGTACCATCATTTATCAAAGCAGCTGTTTCTTACCACGGCAATGTTCCTCAGAAGTTGTTTGAGGGAAATAGCAGCCCTCCAAGAGCGGCACGGTGTTTAGCAGCAGAGAGGAATCACTGCAGGTTACACATAATGATTTGTATAAAAATGAAATATTTCAAAGCAGTGAAGGGCTGATTTTACACACAAGATCAAATGGAGCCTACATAAATCACAACGACAGCTTCAAAGACTTGCAAAAAATAATAATATTTAAATTCATAAATATTCTGATGTTTTCTTTTTTAACTGCAAGGAAATGAAGCAGTGATACTGCAAAATCAGCTAAACCTTTCCAGATTCCTCCCCTCTGTTATTGGTTTGGAAAGGTGGTGCCTGTGAATAAACGTAAATTAAAAATAAAAAGCCTAGCAAAGCCGCCGCTCAGGTTACCGGCTGTGCTGGGGATCGATAAACACAAAAGCCTTTCACAGACAGACACACTCATTTCAAATACAAATCAATTTGTCATACTTGAACTAAGTGTTTGATTTAAGCGACACCTGCACTAACCCGAAGCCGTCCCGCAGAAGCTGCTGTCCGCTGCCGCAGGCTGGGCGCTGGCACAGGGCAGGGCTCCGCTCGGCCCCAACAACCCCGGCTTCCCCACAGCCTCTGGACGCATCAGAGGGCAGGACGGAAGGCAATGCCGCTGCCTCCCGCAGCACTGCTCCTCGCCCACATCGCTCAGCCCTTCAGACCCGAGCACCCAACACGTCCCTCGGGACGGTGTCTGCCAGCACCTGTCCTCCCACACCAGCCACACAGCAGCCGTTTGCTCTGGAAACACGTGGCACAGGCAGAGTATTTTCTAGAACATTTCTGAACGAGAACACACGCCCCATGTCTGACGTAGCAGGCCGTCCTCCCGGCTGCCGCCTACCTCTGACTGGTTTGCTGTAACGGGAGCAGAGGACGTTTCTGGCGCTGGCTGTCATCCTGCTGCAGAGTGCAGGGATGCTTTAAACCCAGCCTGAGGGATGCACAAGTGGGAGCGGGGGGAAATAAAAAAGCCCAGATTGACACCTTCCACAGTGCGACTGACTTTCACGCTCCCTCCTCAGAGATCACAAACTGTAGCCGATGCTCAGAATGCCCCAGTCGAGGCAATATGTGGGATTTCTGCGAGCCAGGAGATGTCCTGGCACAAACATGCCCTTGAAGAGCCCTGGCTGCTTTGGCTCTGGTCTCCTCTGGTCGCACCCTCCCACCCTACTCTGCAGTGGAACAGCCCTGTGAGGTTCAACTCGCAGAGTCACAGCAGAAAGAGCAAGAGCAGGAGCCCTGAAGTCAGTTTTAACTATGGCATTATGACTAACTATGGCAATTATTTCTTCAATCATATCAAATGCCTGGTTAAAAGCATGCGATGCACTTTGCTGCCACATACAAATGAGGATTATTTTAACCTTTCTGCTCTGCGCTTCTGGCTGTCATCATTAGCCTCGCTCTTCCCCTCCAGCTGCCCTTCTCCAGGCAGCACACTCGGAGCATCCCATTTGCATCTCTGCTTCAAACCCTTCACAAGGAGAAGCACCATCTCTGCCTCTCCTCTCACCTCTAATTGCCAACCACTCAAGAAAATCAGCAGAAGGCGGCCCTGCCTTCCCCGCTCCAAGTCTGCCCGGAGTTTTGCAGGGACTGCTCCAGAGCACATCCCTGCTTAGCCGTAGAGTGGCAGTGTGAGCTGCGCCGTCAGCAAAACCCGCTGCCCAGGCCTGCCGAAGACAGCTCAGCATTTCTGCAGCCGACAAACATTTGCTTTTTTGCCTTTCTAAAGAAAACCTTAAATGCATCTTTGCACAGCCCTATTGTAGGGCAAAAAAACAACAGCTGTAGATGGTTAACAGAAAGAGAAGAGAGACAGAAAGCCTACAGACTAAGCGTCTTTGCCTGAATGAACTGTTTAAATTTCTGGCACTTTGGCTTGTGAGGAATTTTTGGGGGTTTTCCTTTGTAAAACATTTCATATACACAACAGTTTGGTTTTCAGTTTAGGGCATGACCTCACTGCAGGGATCCAATTCCTTTTTGTACGGAGACATCAAACAACAAAGAAAAAATAGGTGGTCAATAAAAACAAAAGCACAGCACCACATTTCTAGATTCGCGTGTCTCATCAGTCACTTCCTCACCAGGTGGACACTGAAGGTGAGAAGCTGACCCCATCAAGACCACACACAGAAGCCTGGTGACTTCAGCAAGTCCCATGTCATCTTTACAGGCTTTCGGCAAACAGGAAAAACTTGTTATTTCTTGGTGGCAGCGCAACATATCATCTTCCACTCCTACCCTAACCCATAAAACCAATGCGGTTTTTAAGGATCTGACAATTTTTGATCAAAGGTCACTTGCCATGAGGCATTCTCTGTCTCCCAGCGCCCAGGGTGGCAGCAGCGGGAGCAAGGCTGCACGCCACAGCAGAACGCCAGGCAGGTTTGGCCACCGGACACGGCCCCACGTCCAGCCCAGCTCTGCTGTGCCAGCGCTGGCCGAGCCTCTCGCGAGCGGGGACACTCCTGCTCCTCTCGGCGCTGCCTTGGTCACAGCCAGACCTTTGCTGAGAGGAGACAGAGAACTGGCAGCCGGCTGAGACAAAAAAATCCCTGTGTTTTAAGTTGGTTGCAGCAAGGATGAATTTAGCCCAAAGTCAACATTTGTTTCAGCACCTTGTGCTGCTGAGAACATTCACAGGCCCAAGGGGTTTGTGCAAGGAAATGCCCTGCACTGTACAGCTGCTCACTTCTATCGTCATGTTTAAACACACGCGGCCAAAACAAACAGAATGGAGCCTGCTCTGTTCTTCACGTCGGTGTTCACAAAACCCAGCCACAGCTGGAGGGCAAAAGCCCGGCGTCAGCTTGTAGCAAAGATTAGAATGCATCCCTATTTCTGTGCCTCTGTTCAAAGGAAAACACCAACAAAAAGGACAGTTTTGATGCACAGCTGGGAGCTCAGTCTGAGAGACAACAGCGTTTGGAAGGAAATTTAGCAGGAAGCTGTTTTGCTAAGAGCAGATGCCACACAGGAAAGCTGTTTACCTGCCGTTAGCACAGCCTCTGCCACTGCCAAACACTGTCATTTTAAAGCCTACCCCAAAGTCAAATGATTGTGGCTGTCCTGCACCAAGCAGTGACATGGGGGTCAGCATTCTTCAAGGACAGAAAATCAGATTTCATTTCTACCAACCCAATCTTTCAAACAGATCCCAGCCACCACGACAGAGCCCCTGGAAGGGCTGGTGCTGCTGTCCTGGCTGTGCACATGTCCTGAGCTGTGAGCAGCCATGCCGTACCCCCGCTGAGTCCACCACAGCACACAGACCGGCACACCATGCCTGTGGAGCAGAGCCTGTGGCAGCAGGCAGGATTTGGTGGCTTTGTTCACTGCATCAAAGCCCCTCTTGCATGTTTCAACCACACCATGCTCTGCAAGCAGCGGTTGGGCTGTTTCTGGTCAAGAAACTGCTGCTTTCCACTGCAGCCACGGCACTGCCCACCATGTTCTCCACACCAGGGCTGGCAACTTCCCTGCTGGAAGTCACAGAAACATGGAATCGTTCTGGTTGGAAAAGACTTTTGAGCTCCTCCAGTCCCCCCGTTCCCCAGCACTGCCAGGTCCCCACTGACCCCTGGCCCTCAGCACCACCTCCACATGGCTGGGAAACCCCTCCAGGGATGGGCACTCCACCACTGCCCTGGGCAGCCTGGGCAACTTGAGGCCGTTTCCTCTCATCCTATCACTTGTTCTTGGGCAGAAGAAACTGACACCACCCCAGAGCCCTCGCTCCAAGCTCCTGTCAGGGAGTTGTCAGAGCCAGAAGGTCTCCCCGGAGCCTCCTTTTCTCCAGGCTCAACCCCCCCCAGGTCCCTCAGCCCTTCTCAGCACATTGTGCTCCAGACCCTCGGTCACCCTGGGGTGCCAGCAGCGCGATGCAGCCTGCTCTGCTCCAGAGACTCGCAAGCAGCACCTCGGGCACAGAAACGCAGGTTTTCATCGAAGCATGAAAACAGCTCTGATGAAGAGGACGACCAAGGTTTCAGATGCAGGAGGGGCCGCACACCCACAAAGCCCCAGGCGGGAGCCGTGCCGGGGCACGGCGAGCCCCGCTCCTCCCGCCCACCCGGCCCGTGGGTGGGAGCCGGCCGGACCGCAGGCAGCGCCGCGGGTTCTGCTCCCCGGCCCCGCTCCGGCGCCCTCCGCACGCCGGTTCTCTCCCCCACAGACTCGACTGGCGTTTCTCCACGCAGCTACCGCGCAAGCAGGGCCGGAGCACGGCTGTGAGGAGAGAACCGGGGCAGAGCCGGCGGTTAACGAGGGAACTGGAGCGGAGCGGAGCGGCCCCGGGGCCGGCTCAGCCCCGCCGCCGCCGTGAGGCGCTCCTGCCCCGGCGGCAGCGCCCCGGGAGGCGGGGGGCGCGGCCCGGCCCGGTTACCTTGCGGAGGTAGCTGGCCACCACCTGCTCGAAGGGGTACGGGTACACGCGGTGCACCTCCACCGTCACCCCCATGGCGGGCTCCGGCCCGGCCCCCGGCCCGGCCCCGCTTCCTGCCCGCCCCGCCGGGCCGCCCCGCCCCGCCACCATGTTGTGTGCGGCCGCCGCCCCCTGCGGACCGGCGGGCACCGAGGAGCCGGGCTCGGCCCGTCCCGCTGGAGGGGGTTCCTTGGGCAGCAGCACCACGCCCTGCACAGGGCCAGGGACCGCTGTGTTCTCGGGGGTGTCCCGCCGCGCAGCACCAGCACAGATCGGAAGGAAGGGCGTGCTGCGGCTGCAGCCCCCGGCCCTCAGCCCCGGTCGCGGCAAGCCTGGGCCCGGCTACCAGCACCGGGCGATGGCCCCGGGCAGATCTGCGCCTCTTGAAGCTGGTAACAGGCTGGACAAGGGCCTGAACAACTGGACGGCAGTGCTGGGTCCAGCTCTGGGCTCCTCAGCCCAGCAGAGACATGGAGCTGCTGGAGCGGGGCCAGAGGAGCCACAGGAATGACCCGAGGGTGGGACCCCTCTGCTGGGAGGAGAGGGGAGAGAGCTGGGGGGGTTCAGCCTGGAGCAGAGAAGGCTGCGGGGAGACCTTAGTGCAGCCTGTCAGTGCTTCAAGGAGCTGTCAGAAAGCTGGGGAGGGGCTGTTCAGCAGGGGCTGTTGGGACAGGACAGGGGGTGATGGGTTCAACTGACAGACAGGGATTCAGAGCAGAGAGAAGGGAGAATTTTTTACACTGAGGGTGGTGAGACCCTGGCCCAGGTTGCCCAGAGAGGTGGGAGAAGCCCCATCCCTGGAACCATCCCAGGTCAGGCTGGCCCTTGGGGCTCTGAGCCCCCTGCTCTGGTGGCAGATGTCCCTGCTCCCTGCAGGGGTTGGACTGGGTGAGCTTGGAAGGTCCCTTCCAACTCAAAGCACTCTGTGATTCTATAAGGGCAGCAGTGACTGCGATGGGCAGCGCTGGCCCTGCAGCGGGGCCGCTCCTCACTCCTTGGCACCATGCCGTGCACAGCCGGTTGCTTCTGGCTGGTGTAGAAATTTAACCAGCAACATGTACAAGTAACCCATTGCCTCAACAGTAACCTCTCTGTGATGCTTTGGGAAAGCTCAAACCTCTTTTTCATGTGAAATTAGTGGGGGTTTATTGGGTAAATCAAGTCAGTGTATTACCAAAAGTAAAATGAGGGCTTTTGCAGTGGGGGGAGCGGACCCACCCGGTGCTGCTCTGGCCGTGTTGCTCGCAGCCCAGCCCTAATGCCGCACACAAACAAGCCCTGCGGTCCCTGGTGCTCAGGGGCTTCCGGACTAAATCAGGGAAGAGCTCGGCTCCTCACTGCGAGCATCACCCCGATGAGTGTCGGGACGACTGGGAACAGCTGACACAGCCAGGAGGAGCAGCAGTGGTTGGGAAACAGCATAATTAGCAAAGAACAATAAATACTGATTTTATAAATGTGTAATTGTGTCTAGTTTTTTTGTAAACATTAAACTATCAGGCAACAATTGTGCCACGTTGCTTTTTTCTTAAGCTGGCAAACTTTTAAACAAGCCCAACTATAAGATCAAACAGGTCGAATCTGAGGGAAGAGATCTGCTTGAGAACAGCTCCTGGTTTGGGAGGTCTCATCTGCCTTCAGGGAGTACCCAGGGACTACGTTTTTCTCCTGCTGCGGATCCTGAGGACAAATGGCGCCAGCCAAGTACCTGCTACAGCTTGATGCACATTTTTTGAAAAATAAGCCCTCAGTACCCACTGAACAATTTCAGCAGGAGGCATTTGGAAGTCCAAGAGCTAAAGCAGCATTATTTCTATTCATTTAAATATTGCAGAGAAATCTTATAACCTACCACAGGAAAACAGAAACTTGGCCGTAAATTACCCCGTCCAGACTCGCAACCTCAGCAGGAAGTACCTGTGAGCCGCCTCCACTCCCCAGAGCCTCAGAGGTAATATGTGAGTTAAGGCCACGTTAACATTACTCGTGAATACAAAATGTGCTAAGTTAATGCTCTGGGGAAAAAATACCCTTTCCCCTGTTTGCCTCGGCCTCTTGAAGCCCCTTGTTCTGTGCCTCCAGTGGCAGCCTGCAAAGCACCCCACATCGCTGCCTCACCTCGACTAACAAGCGTTTACCTCTGCAGATTACAACGTGGGATTCATGTTAAGCAACAGAAGTCCTGCCCACCACCAGCCTGATCCTGAAAAGTGCTGAGCACCGCACGGGGGAGTTTTCGTTCAGCACTTCCTCATAAGCAGGCTGAAAACATAACACCTTCTGTTTATAATAATAATATTGGACATTTTCTCTAGCTCCGGATTTGGGGAGGGTTTGCAATTTCTTCCCATAAACCAGACCCCGAAGGAATCTTTGTGTCCGCTGATTTGTCAGGATCAGCAGAATCCTCAGGAAATGCTTGTGACACCGCAGGGCAAGTGCAGGGTTAACTGCAAACGCTCAGCAAGTCAGAGCCATGGGGAGGCACCGCTCTGCTGGTGCCCAACACCCTGACACCGTACCGACCTGCCCAAGCTGCACCCGCTGCTGCTGCTGCTAATGGTGTTACTGGGGTGCCCGGTGGGTCGGGCACCAAACCCCTGACTGAGGGACCGTGCCAGCACTTTCAGCTGAGTGCTGGCTGCCAGATGTGTTTCCGCAGGTGCTTGGCTCCCGAATGCCGATCCTCTCCTCTGGGTCAGGGGATGTGTCCACCCAGCAGACAGCGGGGTCTGGGCTCGTTCGGGGTTAGACCGGGTGATGTAGCGGACCAGAGGGACAGCTGGTAGCAGAGGTGCAGCATTCACAGTTACAGCGGGACGTGTGTAATGTGCCTTCCCCATCTTCTAAAAGCTGGAGGTGATAGCGAGGCTGCTCGAAGGGTAAATAATTCAGAGGGTTCAGCGGAGCATTGCCGCAGTGCTGCTTGCCTGCTGCAGGGCTGGGGGACCGGGTCAGGCGGCGCAGACCTGGCAGGGCTGCAGGCCACTTTCGTTGCAAGCTGGACATCGGAGAGCCCTGTAGGACTCTCGGAATCGGTTTGCCAGCATTGAAAACTTGCTGCCGTGGCACAGCGAGCAAGGAGCAGAGCCTGATCCGTGACACTGGGAACAGCCGTGCACAGCATCTCTGCCCTGGAAGAGAGAAATCACCACAACAATCTGTCACTGCTATTGGACACCCGAGTGGCAACAGGCCTGGAGGAGGAAAGTCTGTCTTCTGGTCTTTTAAGTCGTTGTTGCTCTGACAATAACATTCAGTTCTCTAACGGAAGATTCCCCACATATTTGGGGACAATTTGCAGATACTTCTACAAAATGAGAAGTTAGTGGGACTGCGCTTATAACACAACACTTCCAGATTTTCTCCTCCTGCAAGGGTCTGCCCAGCTCCACCCGCCTTCCTGCCGTTTCTTAACACATCCATCTTCCTCTGCTCTGCATCCTCGGTTCTGAGCCACGCTTCATTTCCTCAGGTTTTCTCCTCGCTCTCTCCCCCCGAAATCCCTCGTCACCAACACACACAGCTTCTTGCAAGCTGTCCCTCGTGCCTGCAGCTCTCTCCCAGGTGCCAGACAGCCTCTTTCAAACCCCATCTTAAAATTGAGCACTGCCACAAAGCCCAGGAATGATTAAATATCTGCACCAGGAAGAACGCAGCACGGCGTAGGACCGTTTTTTGACGTCAGGTGCAGAGCCCTGCATCGTTCCTGTGCAGCGGTTCTACTTGACATGACACTACGGAACGAGGTTTTTGCTGAGATATGGGGAGCTGGTGCCAGATACGCTCCGTATCGGTGCCTGCTTATGGATTTGATAGTTCAGATTAACTGACTTCTTGAAGAATTACTGTCCTGTGGTTTGGTCATCTTTAAACGAATGTTCATAATATCTGTGTATAGAAAGTCCAAAATTCTTCTAAAAAAAACCCCATAGTTTTAGGACCTTCAAGTTTAACTTTTTGTTCTCAAACACAAAGAACAGAAGCACTTTGCTGAGTTCTTCCAGGGTTAAGAACTTTCTCTGGAACAATGTCTGACAGGAGCTGCGGTCCCCCCCCGCCACACATGCTCCCCCGGCGAGGTGACCAGAGGAAGGCGATCCATTACCTTATGGAGGTTCTTTTCCTCATACATTCCTCCACAGGCCAGGAGTCATTTTTTGATGACTCGGGTTCTGCCAGGAGATGGGTGAATCTTGGTTTTACGTTAAAGCCCTCTTTCCGAAAATCAAGTTTATTTCAAAACTGCCAAAGGCCACAACTCCTACACTGTTCCTCATGGCCGTTGTCAGTTCTGGGGTCCCTGTGCAAGCGAGCCATCCGCAAGGCTGGTGCTGCAGGACCAGGGTAACCCGCGCTCAGCACAGGCCATTCTCAGAGCTGCAGAACTGCAAGGCTTCCTGTGTGCCCTGCGCGACACCATCATGTCTTGTGGGGTCAAGTTATGGTCTGGTTAATTGGGATTCTGACCAGCAAAGCCTAACCCGTGAGAAAACAAGGGGAAGGCACAATCTTATTTCAGCCGATGTTCAAATTTGAGCCTCCAGCAGTCTCAACCACAGAGCAGCTGTATTTAGCCTTGTCAGGCGGGAGAAACTCCGGCCTGATCTTCCCCCACTGGGAGATGGTGACGAAGGGTGGACCTAAGCCAAGCTACTTGAACATCAGTGGTCTACAGGGGAAGCATCAAGAGGGAGACACGAGCGTCTGCAAACAGAACCGCTGTCCCCAGAGCGCAATCTGCAGTGCAGCACTGATGGGTTATCCCCGAGGGCAGAGAGGAACAAAGCGATGCTTTTAATCTAAATAGAGTTAAGTGCCAGACACAGAGAGAGAGATGGAGCTTGGGTGGGAATACTGGGTGGTCTGACTGGAGCTGTGAGACCCAGAAGCCTTGGGGGCAACGAAGCACTTTCCCTGTTCTCTTACCTGCACATGCTGGCTGCAGGCCACCTTTTTTTCCACATCTTTTTTATGTCCTCCACCGAATCTTTCTTTCCTTTCCCGATGTATGAAGGCCCAGTCATTTACTCCCTCAGTCTGGATGATTCTCCTCACGAGCTCTTTCTGGTCCATTGGTGCACGGATGATTTTCAGGTTATTAGTGTAGATGATGATCTTGCCAAAATCTAGAATTGGGGAGGCCTGTAGAAGGACCTTATCAGTGTCTCGCCTGTATAAATACACTCTGCAAAGACTGATGGTCACCGAGCTTCCAGAAGAACACCCCCTCTGCATGGTCATTTGCTCGGCCAGCTCTGCAGCACTAGCCAGCTCCCCACCACCCCCAGAGCACTGAGCAGAACTGGGTGGAGAGTGGGCTGTGGGATCAGACCAAGACATGGGTCAAATCTTAGAAGCCTCACTTTAACGCCCTGTTCCAGATGGGGGAAGCTTTCTGGGATGGAAGTTCTCATTCCAACCCACAAGCAAGAAAAAAAAGAAGGCCCAGTTCTAAGAGCAGTGGTGTTGGCGTGTCTGGAAAAGCAACCGCTTCACTGGGGGCACCTACGTTTCTTTGAAGGTTGAGTAGTTGGGGCAGGGGTTGTGGAGAGAGGTTTTCATGGTTTTGGCTGGGAGTAGGAATTCCCCGTGACAGTGACCTCTGCTGCAGCCTTTGATGGGTTTTTCAGATTTAAAAGAAAGCTTTTCCTTTGTAATTTATTAATGCTGGCAAAAGGGTCAGATGATTAAAACCCATCATCATCTACTGCTAAATTGTGTTCCTGACAGGGCAGAGCCAGCATAATGAACTATCTCCGGCCACACTTGAATTTGTATTTTTCCCAATGATTTTAAAGCTGAACTTGGTATGGTCAAACATTTCTCTGAAAGCAGCGTTTTGCTCACCTGGCCCCTTTTTCCCTTCACACCAGGCAGCACAGGGCAGTTTCCACAGCCTGCTGCTTTACACACCCTTCCTATTCTGCACTGTTTAGGTATCTTAGGTGTCAAGAAGCAATGCAAAAGGTGATGTTCTCCTAAGAAAATACCCTGCCAGAGTCACACCAGCCCACGTGAGGTGGCTGGCAGCTCTCCTGGGCATCAGGCACCTGCTTCCCTAGGGGAAAATGCGTGGTAGGGAGGCAGGTGAGCACAAAGCCTTACCCATGGCAGAAGGCTTTAAAAGCCCCCTATTTGTTTCATCTCCAAATACCAAGTGGATGCTGATCCAAACCACCACTGGTACTGGACAGTGTGATTACTCAAGGGTTTACGGTCAGGGACTCCAAGGAATAGAGATGAGCGTTACCCAGGCATACAGAACAAATTAATGGTGCAGATAAGATCCCATTAGTGCTTTGGCTTTGGGCAGGCCAGATTCGTCGTGGTTTGACATTCTCAGTTAAAGTAGATGTCCTGCGTATCAAGTCAGTAGAGTTCAAATATCAGCCATCTGGGTTTCCTACAGGCAACCTTGATTAGCACCAAGGATTAGCACACTTCTAATGTATTCAAATCAGGGCCACGAAAAGCATTTCTTACTTTTTACAGCACTTTGGTCTCTGTAGTTGTGTGCCAGTGACATTCCTTGTTTACCTAAAGACCACAACAGATGACATCACAACTTCATATTGCAGCGGTTGCTGTACTTGAGTGACCTCACATCTCTCTCTGGAGGTATGCTCAGCTCTTGATCCTCTGCCAAGGAGTTGGGTCACTGCCACCACCACCACGCAGGGCCGTGGGACTGAGGTGGGGTGGGAAGCAGGGCTGGGCAATGGGCTGCCTTGTTTGCTGGCATGAAGTGCTTGTTGTTCTGTCTGAACTGGACGGGAATGAGCCGTCTCCCAGAGAAGGGCCCAGTACCGATCCGCTGAGCCAGCTCACCTCACACCCTCTTCCTTTTACCATCTGCTCTCTGAGCAGACTCACCTCGAGTTTTACAAGTCTGCTGATACATCATATAACGTTCTCCATTTGGAGTTCACCTAAGCATGAGGCTGCGTTATCAGTAGCGCGGATACGCCATCATCATTATGCAAATTTAGTCATCGAGATTTGATGAAACCGAATAGCAGTAAAAGATAGGTAAATCTAATTTGGCAGGGTAAGAATATGAACATAATCCCTGGGTATTAATCAGTTCAACATATTATACAAGTACTGGCTTTTTATTAGGACTAAAGAGGCACTTCTATATCAATGGCATTAATTATGCATTAACAAAATATCCAGTGGAACTAAGCTGGGATTGTTGAGGTAGCCGAAGGGGAATTCTCACTTGCCAGAGGTTGCGGGTGCCTCGCTCAGAGACTCACTGGGACACTGCTGGTGGCACTAACCTTTTTGCCAGCTGAAGTCATGCAACTTTAATGTTTTAAATATAACTAATTAAGATAATATCCACCTTACATTTGACTGCTCTAGCTGCATCACTATGTATAGACATATATAATGGAAATGTCCCACCTTCCTCTGCAGAACGGCTGGATGCCAGTGAGCCTGCTGAGAAGATGGAGCACAGCTAGCAGACGTGTTCATTGCTGACCACGCTGCTGTGACACACGCGGGTCTGGCCATTTGCAGAGTAAGCTGAATACAGAATTGGTGGGATAAAGGCTGAAACTTTAGAGTTGCCCTTCTAAAACCCCAGACTGACAAACCTGAGTTTTATCTGAATGAGGTTCAGGTTTGAGACTCCTGTTACCATATGGCTACAAAAATTGTTTAGCCTGAAGCTAGTTTCCAAGTGGTTTGGCAGCCCTGGGCTGGACGTTACTTACCCTGCAGTGGCTGTTGCCTGCCTGGTAGTCACTGAGGAGAGGCGAGTTACTGGTGAGACTGTATTTCTTATCCTCTTTGAATATGCTGATGCGCTGGGCAGTCAGCTTGGCTGGCGAGTAAAACCTGTTTTCTGGTGTTTCCCCAGCCCCACAGAAACGGTCCCCTGGCTCGAAGCTGTGGCGGAGGAAACGCCGAGTGCGCTCTTTGGCTGGGGGCTCGAGCTCCTGCCCATCTTCATAGACTTGTTTTAACACTCGACCACTGTAAGCTGACGATATTTTGAACCTCACTTTGCGGGGTCTTCCCTCGTGCCGCTGATTGAGTTTCTTCTGGTGCTCGTCCATTATTAGGATTTCAAGATGCAGGTCCTGGAGATCAACTCCAAGAGCTTCGGATCCAAAAGAAAACTCTCCCCAGCTTCCCCCAGCCACATAATGTATAATTCAAGGTTTCTAGTTGTTCCTCTCATCTTACAGCAAAACTGACACCACTGTATTAAATATTGATAGATATTCACAAAGAGAAAATATCGATGGTAGTGAAATAAGGTGGGTTGGTGAGTGGTGGGCAGGCTGGTTTACCACAAGAGGAAAGGAGTTACTTGGGGAGAACGGGATTAAATAGGAGACTCTGCCCATGTTCTGAAACCATGGAAATGTTTCAGCTCTGTGCTGTGATAAGAGCTATCCCAAATACACCATCCCAGCAGCTCTCCTCTCCCAGGTGAGAAGTTAAAAAGACAAGTTCACAGAAAAAACCATCCAACCTCACAAATAGCAGATGCGAATAATTCCTCTTCCATTCTCACGCTGAAGCCCTGAGAGCACAAAGCTCCATTTCATTTTAATCCAAATGTGCTCCTCTACAGGTTGGTGGAGATCTCATTAAGATTTTCTCTTTAGCTTTCAATCCCTATTTGTAATTCTTCTGCCTTTCAGGGCCTTTTGACCATTCTGGGTTTGCTTTTCAGTTTTAAAAGACAATCCCTTTCTGAGAGCACCAGAGGCCCGATCCTCCGCTGCTCGGCAGCCTCCGGGAGCACAGGCGGTGCAGCTCTTCTGGTCGTTTTCTGTCCTGGTCGGCAAAGCAGAGGTTTGCAGAGCAGAAGGGGATGGGCCCCGGGCCCTGGTTACCCTGGGCAGGAAGAGCCGTCAGTGTTAGGCAGGGCTCTGCTCAGGGAGCTGCTGGTCACAGCCAGCCCCGCTCAGCCTCTGAGACTAATTCTTCAGTGCTCACCCAAACCTCCGTCACTACAGTCCTTCTCACCCCAGCCTGTCGTTAGGGATCCCCACCAGTTACCCCCCAGCCGATACCGTGCTGATGCGCACTTTGTCACGCTGTTAAAGCGGGGTCTTGTCCTCTGGGCTGGACCCCAGCTGAGCACCTCGGGCTTGTCTTTCCTTGGGAGGGAAAAAATGAAGAGTATGTTTAGCAGAGAATGCATCAACAGGGTAACTGCTGCCTGGGGGTTAAACAGCTCCTGACACCTGATGTACCAAGCACATACAACAGGAATTAAGATCTCTTGTCTTTCCACTTTAAATTTCCGTACATCTCCACTATTAAATGCAGTTTCATTGAGCAGGACTTCAACTAAGCTTCTGCCTACATCCTGCCAGAGCTATTGTCTTTTAATTCAGAACCAGTGCTTTTAACACTTAATATTCTCAATAGATTAACGTATCATGTAGGTTAAAAGTTTGTTCTTGAAATACCGGGACGACACTTCGGGAGGCTGTATAGGAACAGCACACATACAGAGCTGCCAACCAAGCCAGCAGTCTGGGCGTGCTGAAAGCGGCTTGTCGTGGCAGACATTGCTCTTAGAGGTTCTTCAGGCTGCTGGAAGCCTCATGGTATGTACAGGTAAGAGATGTATATTCCACCAAGGGAACATGTGTGAGCCTGTCTGGGTAAACATACAGCCATGGATACACCCTTTTCATTTCCAAAGCACCATTAAAATGTCCGTGTCAGTCTCCCATCCTATCTCAAACAGGAGGATCTCACATCACATGAAAACCTTGATTGGCATGAACCAAATTCGGCTCTTAAACTGCATTTACTCGAGAAGCTCGATCCCCTCCTTTCTCTTGTAAGTCCTGGGTGAATCAGGCCACAGTGTTACTGCTGTTTCACGGGTACTCCGTGCTCTGTATTTGACACAATTCACTCTCTGTAAGATACCTTCATTGGCGTTCATTTTCTTTTGATTAATGGAACAATCAAACAGGAAACATAGCTCAAAGCAGCAATGAGAGAACACAGCATGAGCACCACTGCCATGGTCTGTGCTGGGGAGACGAGCAAAGCCACATCCCATCCTTACGGTTACTGCCAGGTGCTGCCAAAGCACAACGCGTCTACCCTGGCCCTGCATTCTCTCCCTAGATGATCCCCCCCCTGCAGCACTCTCAGCTGCATTTGCTGTCTAGGTGAACAGCTCGTGGCTGCCACCAGGGTGAAGCCCACCTTCTGCAGAGCTACGAAGTCCCACAGCCGCACGTTCCCGGGACACACCCCAGGCGGGCATGCCGAGGCTGCTAGTCAGGCCCACTGCAGAGGGGTCCCCTCAGATGTGGATGTGCTTCTTTACTCCCTGTTCAGATAAACCTTGCGAGTAAAAGATCCCTGAACAGCCTTTCTGCATTTCTTAGCTGTTCTGAACAACTCAGGCCAACCTTTCACATTAAACATGCCAACAGGGACTTTCCCAGGGGCATTTGATGAGGCTGTCCCCAGAGCCGTACCAGTCTCACTCCAGTCAAGGAGCTTTACGGTGTGCGGGGGGCAGGGGAGAGCAAGCTGGGGAGCAGCGGGTGGAGGATGGATGGGCTGTAAGGAACCCAGTGCTGCCTGTTCCAGCTCTGCCAGCACAGCCCCATTCATGCTGCTCTCGTGGGCCAGCGAGAGTTTGTTTCCCACAGCTAGCACAAGTCTGCCTGAAAATACAACAATAGTCAATTTGCATACAACACTAAAATCATTAAGTTTCATGATCCAGATCACTGCAGTATGTTTTACTTCAGACTCCGCTCCTCTGTATTTTAATGACATCTGTCTTTCAAGCACAAGCCCTCTCTTCACCCTCCTCCCCACATCTGGAATCACAGAGTGATTGCTGGAAGTGTGCTGGAGGCTCCCCAGAGCAAAGGAACAGTCCTTGCCCTTGAGGAGCACAACGCATTGGTTTGGATCTACTGTGACAAAGCAGGGTTTGTACAAAGGGCACAGGGAAAAGCCGTGGTGCACTGGACTGTGATGCTTTGAAGGCATGTTTCTGCCTGCAAGTTCTGCTGAAAAACGTGTTGCTGTGTTTGTTTCCTGAGAGCAAGCACTACAGTCCTCCTCCTCCTCAGGAACCCGAGGGACAGGGATGGGGAAAAGCGTTACAGGCTCAGCTGCAGCAACATCCAGATGCTTCAGCCCTGCTCCCTGCTCGCATCATTCCGAGCACATCTTAAAGTAAGGACTGCTGGAGAAGAGACAGAAAAGGGGCCCGAGCCAGCATTAGGGGCCATAGAGAAGGGCTAGAGGTCACAGATAAGAGGGCAGGTCAGACACGAAGGAAGCAAAGGAGCAAGGTAGAAGCTTGGAAGGGAGGACACAAACATTAAACTTGCTTCAGTGTGGGAGTAGTGAGCAGAAAGGTTCACATCAGCAGGTCAAGAAGATAATTTTAGCTGAATTTAAAGGAGTTGGAGCAGGCCCTGTGTGTGCTGAATAGTCCAGTAAGGAAAAGCAGGAGCGAAAAGATTCTGCACGGAGTCACAAACAGAGCTGCCGACTGCTAACCTAAGGAAAAAGTCACCTTCTGGATACGTACCAGGAGAAACTCACTGGCATTTAGACGCCTCTTGGATGCGTGAAGAGAAAGAAAGGAAGGAGTCCCTTGCTAGTTGCAAGGCTGAACGCTGGGGAAGGTGGTGGCCTTACCATGGCCAGGGTGGTGCGCAGGAGGAACTGCCGGGCCATCAGACCTACATTTATTCACAGCCAGTTGATACTCCTTTGAGCTTGCACCAATTCTGGCCTTTAGTTTAATGCCTCTTCTCTTGATCGCTTTTACCTCCTGGTGCATTTAGAGAGAGCAATCATAGCCTCAGCCTTTGCCCTGCTGGTTTAGCATGCCCGTTAGCTAATGGCTCGGGCATTGAGACAAGCCACTGTGAAAGCTGAAAACCAAACACCCCAAGCGGTGTCAGAGCCCTACACGGGAACAGGGGGCTTGAACAAGCCAGAGCTGTTTTTTGGCTCTTTGTCCAACTTTCAGTCTCCTGCCACACTCCATTTTCCTCCAAGCTGCAGAATCACCATCAGGAGGTTTCAGGTGTGTTTCCATGCCCTGGGAACAGGTCCACAGGGAGCCAGGGAGGCTCGTGCCACTGCAGCGGGAGGGCTGTTCACAGCACGGTGCCAGCAAACTGAGGATGTTCTCAACGCACTTCGTGACAATCAAAACGAGCAGAGGCTGGGATTCCCAGAAGGGTGTTTGCAGGCAGCATGGTCACCACTCCACCTGGCCTGACAGCCTGTGCTTGGAGCTCATCACTCATCACAAAAAGAGGGGTTTCATATGTTGTTGAACAGACTGAGTGCAGCTTCCTGAGCTTGCTTCAACCTGCCAGCCACAAGAATTTGCCACCCATCAGGCAGAACAGCTACAAGAGCTCCTTGTCAGCCAGCCAGAGTTGCCAGAAGCCAATCTCAACCTTTCTTTGCCCTGGGGTGGGGGAAGAAAACACCAACTTATACTTATGATCTCATATGATACAGAAGAAAAAAGTGACTTCCCTTTTAAACAAGCTTGCTGCCAGCATGGACTGACATTCGTACACCGGCCACACTCCCTCGCTGGTGGGTGCAGCCCCCCATGGGGGACCTGAAGTGACAGGATGGGTGAGCAGGTGACAGCACCTGAACCAGACACAGGCAGAGGTGACCTGATCTGCACATGGGATGAGATGTTGCACCCACTGATGTAAGACTGCCTGGGAAGCTACTCTGGTCACGAGAGTCTTGTACCATACACAGTGCCACAGCAGATGCTCAATGAAGTGAGTGGCTGAGACCAGACCACTTCTCCCACCAGCCTGAGGAAGACATCGATGAAGCTGCTGCCTGAATGCAGAGAAAGCCTCCCAGTACAGTGTGTGGGATTAGACTGGGGCCTGGAACAAGCATGTACTGCATTTGTCCAGTGCACAGTCTCGGAGCTCTCAAGCTAGGGGCCCTCACAGGGTGCCCACACTAGCTGTGTAGTGATCATTATTTGATGTGGGTTCACCAGGGCAGGCATGACCTCCAGAGGTATCTCATCCAGCCTCCACTCAAAGCAGTCTGTTCAGCATTCCCTGTGCCTGCAGATATGCAGAGCAGCGAATTTGTGTAATATCATTAGCAGAAAATAGGCACAGAAGAGCACCCCTCATGGGCTGCAATGGCCGGTGCCAGAGCAAGCAGCACTGAAACTCATTACCCTAACACCACCATTTCAAAAGCATGGAAGACACTGCAAGATTTGCTCAGCCTTGGATGCAGGCATAAGCTCTGTTGTTTGTATCAGGAGGCACTAAGCTTTGTCTCTGTTTGGTGATGGTAAGCACTCCACTGAGCATCGCTGAAGTTCACAGCCATCTTCATTCTCTGCCAGAGACCGACGCAAAAATCCCTGAAGCACTGGGCAGGCGGCTTGTTCCTGCTGTGAAACACAAATCTGCTGTCAGGATACCCCACGTAGGCTGAGGAACTGGGACACAGCAGAAATGAAGCCACTGGTGGCATGGTAAAAACTAGCAGGCTTATATAGACTTATGCATATAGACCAGTGGGCTTAGACTTACATAGACTTGTGCACATGGCAGCTGAGGAGAGCCTGAGTTCATACGGATTTGGCTCGTGGTTGGATTCTCTGATGTCTGTTAAGATGCACACATCCTCTCTTGTTTGGAGCACGTTTGACATCTGTGGGGAGTCCTGAGCATCTAATTAGATTTGAAATCATGTGTGAAGTCATGTTGTATCATCTCCCTTTGCAAAGGGGCTAACAGGGTTTCCTTCTTTTGTGCTCAGCCTCCTGTTTTCACAAAAGTCACAGGATGTTTAAAATTCTGGATACTTTTACTCCCCGCTGAACTGGATTCACAAGTCATGAGGGTGCACAGACAGGCAGAGCTACACATACACACCTCACATAGCCTGCGAGTTCCTAAGACTTTTGAGGAAGCCAAGTGGAGCAGCTTTCCTTTCGCTGGCTGCCGTCTGGCCTCACGTGCGAGGCAGGGCCTGCTGCTCATTCCTGGAGGCTGAAGTCAGTGGGAGTGGAGGACGCCCAGCACCCTGAGCAGCGTGCAGGCTCCCTGATGAAAGCCAGCTTACCCAGCACCCACCTTCGCCCTGGAGACTCTTACACGGGCAGGTGAGAGTCCTTAGTAAGCATAAAAATCTTGAAGTCACAAAGGAACAAAAAACCAGGAAAAACTGCTTCAAAGAGGGACATTCCCAAGGGTTGAGTTTTACCTACAGAGGCAAACTTGCCTTGGCCTCTCCTGAGAGCACCACACAGCCTGAAACTGGGGTTCAGAAGGACACGTGTGGTGGGCATGGAACAGAACAGCAACAGCAGGAAGGCAGCACTGCCCAGCAAGTGCCTCCAGAAACACACAGTGGTTCCAGCTGTGAGCAGGAGCTGTGGAAGGGCAGTGGACAGTTCTTGGATAAACACCACCTCCCATCAGAGAGGAGCACATAAGGAACACTGGTCTATACTGTAGCTGAGATACAGCTCCTGGATGCCTGCAGACATGGGAACTGCTCTGCCAGTGTGGAGTAACTCTACCATGAGGACTCCAGCCCCACTGAGCCTTTCCACTATGCTGTTCTTCACTGGGCTCATGAGCAGCCCAGGTCCTGCTCTCCAGACCTCCTTCAGCAAGGAGCACTACTCTGTAAGCAGGAGCTCTTGGAGAGGCAAAGTCAAACTGCCAACACCCAAATCACCCTATGATCAAACAAATCAGCAGCAAATAACCAAACCAAGTGTTCCTTAATTCCCTAAAGCAGAGGTACATTTGTTAAATACTTACCCCTCCATGCTCCCCATCCTGTAGCACAACCATCCCCTCCACAACAGAGCTGGAGCTCTCTGAGCAGCAGTATTTATACGTGGCTTGGCCAGCTGAGCTGTGGGCCCTGCTCAGGGCTGCGGCACTCGCTGGTGGCCAGAAGCACCTGGGACACTGAAAGGTGATGCCTCCTTGCAACCAGCGTGGTTATTTGCATCTGTGTTTCATTAGGTAACTGAAGCCTGTGGTCAGACCTGTGTGGAGAACAGCTGAGAAGTGCTCAAAGCAGCTTTCAAAGGCCTGTGTGGTGGTGCTCAGGTCCATTGCTACCTGGAAACACTTATTTCTTCTTGTCTTGAAAAATGAAAATTGCATCCCTGCAGATTCAGCCCTTATTGGGCAAATCCTGGTGGAGCAGGATTTAGCACTTGGTGTTTCTGTGGTTCCTCACTGCACTGCAGGGAAAAAAGAATGGATGTACCAGAAAGCAGGGACAAAGTCACAGCAGGAATGTGGAGCAGAGCCTGGCAGCAGCGACCTCGTCATCCCAGCCCAGCTTTGGTGCTGAGACACCCAGGCACTGTCTGCTCGAGGGACCATGGTCTCACAGGCAGCTTAAGGTCCAAACCAGGGTTACTGGAGCAAGAGCTGCCCAGTGCCCTTCCCTCCTCAGGAAGAAACTCCAGCTCCAGGCCATGCAGCAGCCTCACGAATGGCTCTTCTGGTCTCCAGTGCTCAGGGCGTCTGTCCTCAGGAGGGGTGGCAGTGGCACCCCATCTCCTGCCAGTGGCCAGCAGCACCCCATCGCCTGCCAGCGGCACCCACTCGGAACCCAGTGCTTGAGCTCAGACCTTGCAGGTGCTAACTCAGAGGTGCCAAAGCCTGTTCTGGGTCTGGCCCAAAATCTCCCAAGCCTGGTGTCAGCTTTGATCACCTCCATTCCCCTCGTGGGCCACTGCCACAGCCCTTGGTGCAGAGACCAGGCAGCAGCAGGAGGGGCTGGGTCCAGGTGACCTCCCTGGGTGCAGACACCATGGTGTCTGTCCGCTCACTGCTGCTCAGCCTGGCTCCGCTGCCAGCTACTGCTAATGACACTTCAACAAACACATAACAATCTGTCTTAAGGAAAATCAGTGAATAAATTTAATTTAAAAATACTTCTCTATTTCTGGCTAGGCACCACTCTGCTCCAGCTACTTCAGAACCGGCTGAAGCCTTCACGTCACCCAACAGCAAGACTGCACAAGGCTGCTATGGGCAGAATACAACATGCAGCTCTCTAAGATCAATAAACAACTCTCTAAAACACTTCTTATCTAAGTGCGGATGGCTTCTCAGTGTTCAGCTTTTATCCGCCAGCTGATGCGCACCTCACGAAAGGGCAAAAGGTGGAAGAAAGACATACTATCCAGCTGCAGGTGGGTTGATCCCTGCTGTGTGCCCCTCCAGAGGTCGAGGAGCGGTGTGCTGGGAGCAGGGAGGTGGTGGCCACTGGCTGCCTGCCCAGCTGGGACGCAGCAGAGGGGACCAGGCATTGGTTTGAGAGGTGGAAAATTTTAGGGAGGCTTTTGCTCTGCTGGCTGCAGGTTCCTGTGCTGTGCACACCCCTGCAGATTCACGCTGGCCTAATTATGTCTTCAAGCAAATGCAATGTATTTACTAAATGTGCTTCTTCTAAAGTCTTCTCTGAATTAGCATCACACCCTGTGCACAGAACCCACCGCTGCAAGGGTGCGCAGCCACCTGCCGCGGTCTATGCTGTGCTGTCCACGGGGAGCCGAGCTGCGCAGCAAGCGACCCCGAGCTGAGTGGGGTACTGCTCCCCATCCTGCCCTTGGGGTCTAGGTCCTGCCATTCACCCCCCTTCAACAGCAACACCAGGCATTGTGTTTGTGGGTGGGTAGGAGGACAAGCTGTTAGCTTCAGATCTATAATTCATAGCAGCTTGTAAGTGGCACCCCCTCTCCCTGCCCTCCGGGAGCTAAAAACAGCCTGAAAGGTCCCTCTTCCCCAGCGGAGGAGGCGTGCGGCATCCATTCGTGAGATGCAGAGTAGCAGAGGCTTTGGATAACCCTCGGGAAGCGCTGCCGTGCCCGCGCCCCCTCCCAGCACACAGACTCCCCGTCCACAGCAGTTCTGTGGCATTGGTTTAATCGCAGCCGGGTGCCCTGGTGGTGCTTGTGGTGGGGGATGGGGTCCCTGACATCCATGGGTTTGGCTGCCTGGGGGCTGATTGTGTGGTGGGATGAAGGACAGGGTGAGGAAGATGGCTTCAGAGCACACAAGGTGAGGGGTAATGGAGAGGAGCTCCTCTCACTTGCTTATGCTGTTCCCTGTTATTATTTCGAGCAGAAAGCCCAGAGGGACCCAGAAACAAGAGCTGCCCCACCAGCTGCTAAAGGGGACTTCTCAGGAGCCTATTGCCAGGCCTGCATGGGATGTTGGTGGTGCTGGAGATCCATCTCATGCTGCCCACCTGGAGCCAGCCTGGAGGACTCGGTGTCCTGGAGATGCCTAGTCCCACGGGAGTGACTCCCCAGAGAGCAGGGACACAGAGGCTCTAACATCTCCATAGCTTCAGCCAGAAGACTGAAGGTTGCAGAGCTCTGTGAGAGTCGTCCTTCTGGTGGGCCAAAGAAAACCCGTTTGGTTTGGCAGATGCTTAACAAGGACGAGGGTTTTCATGTGCCGTTTCCCCGTGTTTCATTGCCCTTCAACACAGAAACTATGATGTGTGAAACACCTTGCAGAATGCCTTATCTTCTGGTAATGCTGCCCAGGCAGCCATAGAAAGAGCGAGGAAATCACTCTTCAGGTGGTAAGGGCACATCTCGACATGTCAGGCTGTGAGTGAGGCAGAGCTGATCGCAGAGGTTATCGGATGGAGGCTCCCGTCCCCGCTCTGCCACTGATTGCTTTTATGACCTTGAAGAGTCACCCCACCTCTGGTTTCCCCCCTCTTTAAACTGGAATAATTATATCCGACTTCATGGAGCTCTTTATGATCTAAAGGTATTAAATGCAAAGCTTGTTTGTATGGTAGAGTCTCGTAACCACCAGAACTGGCAATAGCCCCGATGTTAAAATAGGTGGAATTCGAAGCTGGTAAAAGCCAATACATTCCTTACCAGTGTCCTTACGCCTTGGAAACTCACAGCTGTGAGCTGGTGGTCAAAGCAGGAGGAGAAGCTGCACACACTCCGGTAAACACAGAAATCTGTCCCATTTTCTCCCAGAGAAACCAAGCAGAGAAAGGTTTGGAGCGAAGCGGTGGGAGAGACAGAGGCTCTCACAAGCCACTTGCCGTGACAGCCTGGAGAAAACAAACCTCACACTTCTCACCATGGCACATCTTGCCCAGCCTCTAGAGTCAGCAGCAAGAAACGCCGCCACAACCCTCCCATGCTCTCAGGAGTGACAGGTTCGTGTTCTGGGGAGATACTCGGCACTGAAGCCAGGATAGGCACATGGGAGCAGAACAACTATTGCTGCTCCCAGCATTGTTTCCCAGTTTACAGCTTCATGATAAAACACTTCGATTAAGAGACTCTCGCAATATGTATCTGGGCGGTTTCATCCCTTGGCCCAGGGCATCCCTCCCTGGGTAAGCCGAGGAGGGCTCCTGCAGATCAGCAGGACTGGGGCAGCAGCCAGCGACGTGCGGCCGTGCCTGGGCAGGAGCCTTCTGCAGCGACTGTGCTGTGAGCTGCCCAAGGAGCTGCGTCCTCCAGAGAGGCTCCCGCTGCATCCAGCCCAGAGTTAATTACAACATCGGCATCAAACAGAGACTTGGTAAATGAAAGGGAAGGATGAGCAGCTTTCTAGCTCTGTTTTTTAACCCCAATTACGAGACGCGTTGCAAGGGAGAGGCGGTGGCAGATAATAAAGATCAATGGGGTGGTCTGAGTGGAGAACCAGGAAAGCCTCACATCCCGATCCCACAATGGACACTGATATGCTGTGTGGCCCCATGTCCTCGTTTTCTCCATGTAAAGTGGGGGTGATGCTTAGCCCGAGGAGCATTCCACAGATGAATTAGCATTTGGAAAGTGCTTTGAAGATTTAAAGTGTTATATAAATGCCAAGTGTTAGCATCATCAGCTTTTATGTTGCAGCAGAGCCCAGAGACTGCAGTCAAGATCAGAGCCACCCTGTACCAGGCAATTCAGAAACTCCTGGCTGGAAGCAGCCCCTGTCCCTGCCTTGACGACCTGCAGCCTGTGTGCCCGAGGCAGGCAGAGCGGGGCTGGAATCACTCAGCTTCAGGGAAAGGCTGCCCAGAGCTTTAGCAGCCAGTGGCATTCTCAGGGGATGGAGAGCCTGGTGTGCTTCCCACAGCCACGCGTTTCACTGTGGAGGGGTGAGACCCAGCCCCTCGGGGAGCCCGGAGAATAGCTGCTGCCTCGGACCTGCCGCCCTGCAGGCGCGGTGCACTCCAGACCCCCCATATTGCCCCAGACCCCTCGAGTGAGCTCAGCACCACCAGATCCCCCGGGCTGGGACCTCCGAGGTCCCCCACAAACAGACGAGTGCTTAGGCAGCAGCCACTGATTTCCCGTGGGGAAATCACACGTGCTTCTCCCCGGCAAATTTTCAGTCCCGCCTGTTGTTTTGATAGTGCAACTACAGCAGAGTGGCCTTAAAGTTTAGGAAAAACTGGAGAGGTGCTCACAAACGAGAATCGATCGGAGACGAGCATTAACTGGCGTGGGCAAAACCAGCCGGCCAGGTTCGCTTCCACCACCTGCCTACTGCCAGATACTTCATACTTCTGTTTCCTCTCTAATCAGATGTTAATCACAGAGCACAAATGGGGAAGAACATGTAAAAAAGAAAAACGGCCTTCAAAACCTTTGTTTTCCATATAGTTTATGGCATGCAATGCAATTAAAAACACCAGGAGACGAGGTGATGTTATTTACAGCATCGTTCATTAAAAAGTGTGCGCTCAGCTGGCCAAGCACAAATCAACATATGACAGACTACAAAGAAACACCAAAGTAAAAGGAAACTTGAGATGAAACAGAGTGAGGTCATTGGTTTCCTGCATTGTCCTGAAGGTGTTTGTCGACATTTTCATTTAGACAAATGACGACTATTAAAAGAAAAGGTGGGGGGGGGGAACCCTTTATTGTGACAAAATCATGATCTGGGGGAACTTTTGAAACAACATGTTAACCATTTCCACTCTGTTCTTCTGAATGAGTCCTCCGGGGAAAAGGGAACTATGTACAGTGTGATGGTGGTATCTCTGAGAGGACCGAGTAGAAATCGCTCGTTCAGATTGAGACTTCTCCTTTAATGTTTGCACTACTCGTAGGTTGTAAACACAGGACTGAGATATGGCAGGGGTTGAAGGAAAAATATCTTGGATCTTTGCCACATCTACTGCTCTTGTGAGGCAGCACATCAAGATGTGCGCGCAAGGCAGAGCTTGAGATCGGAATTCAGCGGATAAAGTGAATGCAAATCAGATGCCATGAATTGCCCCCTGGCCCTCCAGTGGCACGTCCCGTGTCTCACTGGGGTGAGAAGGTGCCTATGTTGAACGCCACGCTGCTGTTGTTGGGCTTAGGTCTCACTGCAGCACACGGGCACAGTCCCCGGAGGGAGCGGTGGCGGGAGCGGGACATGTTCAGCAGCCAGCTGTGGCCATCTCACTCCAGCACAGAGCCCACTGCCCCACCAGCCCAGGAGCGGGAGCGGGAGCAGCTGGGCGCTGCTGGAGCCCGTGGCGATGGCGCTGAAAGCTGCCCCTGCCCTGCTAACAAACACATGCTTCTCGTGTTTTCCCTCCAGCCCCACGGAGCGGCTGCTGTTGAGTGGAGCATCCACAGCAACGAGGGGCTAGAGCGGTCGCTCCCTGTTCGGAGCGTCGGGTGCAGAAATCCCAGGCCAGGTCTGGCACAGGCTGCCCGCCCCGGCAGTCACTGCACCAGGCTCCCCTTCAGCCTGGCCCGGCTGAGCTGCGGGGCCGTGCAGCTGCCGCAAGCCCAGGCTTGAACCCCGACATGGTGATTGCTTCGGTCTCCTCCGGCGTGCGGCACTGGGGGAGCTGAACAGGTTGAGTGACTTCAGGCTGTGGGAGGAATAATCGTCCTGGGTTGCTTCAGAGAGCTGAGGCAGCCAAACCGGGCGAGGATGGCACTGCGGAGCGCCTGGCATCTCTGCCAGGTACCTCTGGAGTGTTTGTGTTTGAAGGACTTTTTACAGAGCTGCTGTTAAAACGGGGTAGAGAGCAAGCCAAACTGGGACCGATCTGAAAAATGAGGCGGTGCGTGGGCATGGGAGGGGTGTGCAGCGAGCGGCTGCTTTCCGCCGGAGCCAAGCGTAAACAGATGTTTATCGGGGCTCTTATCTCCTGAGCTGGTGCATTTTTGACTGTCGTGTCAGTTATGCTCCGCAGAGCGGGAGCAGTAAAGACAACTTCGCGCAGAGCTGAGTAAGGCTGCGCACGCCTGTCCCGCGGCAGCCAGCGTGGCCCGCTCTGGCTGCGGGCGAGCAGGTCCCGGGGCTCCTGCCACTGGCGTCAGCCCCAGCGCCGTCCCCTCGTGTACTGAGTCACAAGTGACTCACTTCAAACTGGGATGGGAGCGCAAAGCTGCATTTGCAAATTGGCTGCTGAGGCACTGCTTCGCAATGTAGGTGGGATGTATTACACCCTCCAGCAGCCGAGCTCTGCTCCGGTTTCCCTCCTCCCTCTCCCTCCGTGCAGGATGTCTGCCTGAGCCCCGGGTTTGGTGCGGCTCTCGCGGGCACAGGGAGGTGGCCCAGCCCGCTCCAGTGGATGTGGCTAGTGGATGGCTCTGGCCCTGCTCCTGACAGAGCTCTGCACTGAAGATGGATGATTTAGCTCTCCTTGACCTGTTGGAGTGTCCAGTGTGCTTTGAAAAGCTCGATGCCACAGCCAAGGTGCTCCCTTGCCAGCACACTTTCTGCAAGCCCTGTCTGCAGAGGATCCTGAAATCCCAGAAGGAGCTCAGGTGCCCCGAGTGCAGGACCCTCGTCCTCTGCAGCATCGAGCAGCTGCCCTCCAACCTGCTCCTCATCCGCCTCCTGGATGGAGTCAGGGGTGGACCAAACCTCACCAGGTTCGGCTCGATCCAGAGGTCAGGGGTCCTGTCCTCCCCCGCCTCCCTCAGGAGAGTCCCCAGGGGGCTGCAACTTCATCAGCACCGGCTGGCAACCAATCCCAGGATCCACATGGACGGGGTAAGGAGGGTCCGCGTTCTTTCCTCTGTCCGTGAGCCTAGAAAGCTTTCTGCTGTGTGCCGAGAGCTGACACTTGCCTGTTAGCAGTACTGCAGAAATGTTTGAAGTGAGAGAGATGGGTTTGTTTGCAAATCTGGCTGCTGTTTCCTTGTGCTATGTGAGTATTTCGAGTTCATCACAACATTGACTCAGGCTGAGACCAGCTCGCCCTTCTCCTTACAAAAACTTCATGGCAGCTGTTTTCCCCAGGAGTTTCCAGGTGCTTTCTTGACTTTTGGGGGTATTTCAGGTGCTTTGACTTTCAGGCAATACACTCATTTTTGACTGATATCAATTAAATTAGTAACTGCAGAGCTGTGACTGTTAGAGGTGGAGAAAGGTTTCCCATCGCTGCACCTCAGTTTCCCCAGCCCTTGGAAAGGAAGGAGTACCCCTAGTGATGCTGATGTCCCTGGCAAAATACCTTGAGATTCACTAATGAAAAATATTAAACTCAGCTTATGTACTAACTTTATCTAGGGATGATTTTTACTAGGCTAATTTTAAAATTCTAAGTTGCTTCTGACATTTTCTTTGACAGTACTAAAGCCTTTCTTAAATAATGAGGACATAATAGAAGACCTGTTAAAGGAGCTTGGCTCAGACGGAATTTGGGGTAGAGGCTGACTTGTGACTTTTTCTACATGATATTCCTGGATTTCCATTTCTCCCACTGAACTACTCTTCTGTCCAATATCCTTCTGCCAACATTCAGAAGCTTGGCTCAAAGGGCTGTGAAATCTCAGAGCACTTTTCAGAATCACAGAGCTATAAACTTTCAGGCAGACATGGGGCGGGTGTTCTCACCGGTGTGCTGCAGAGAGGCACCCGTGGGGGTGTTGCTGTGCAGCTCTACAGGACCCCCAGGTCCTGTGTGTGTATCCCAGGAAACTCTATGGCATTGATAAGTCGTCTTGGCTGGGTCACACATCGAGCCCAGACATCTCTCAGGAGCTCCTCTTGCAGGTTTTCCCACTGGGAAGTGTGGCCATATGAGGTGGGTCCCTTTCCTGGGCACCCTGCCTGGCCTGCAGCAGTTCGGGCAGACGTGCCCCTGCATGGGGCTGGTGGGTCATGCAGGAAAGCTGGCTGAAAATGGGAAGGTTTGTGGGTTCTGCAACTGGATTCCCCCAGCCCCAGAGAGAAAAGCACAAATACGCTCATCTGTTTTCTTCTCTCTCCCCCCCGTCTCACATTTCTTTCGCTAGTTCTCAGGACAGGTAGAAACTTGTTGATATCAGACAATGGCAGCATCCACCAGTGTGCAGCTCCCCAAAGCCTTTTAAGCCCAAACTCCTGCGAATCGGCAGAGCTGGTGAGCGCTGGGCGCGAGGGCTGTGGCTGCAGACCGGCTCCTGCAGCACCGAGACAGCCTCTGACTTCCTCTGCCTCTTGACGAAGGGATAACAAAATCACGTTACACTGAAATGCTCTTAGACTTAATTAGTTAATTAACTATAAAACACTTCGGTGTCCCCGGCTGCAAGGTGAAGAATGCAACGTATTAGTCACATTTTGGGTTTGGTGGTTTTAAATCCATGCAGAGGGGACTGGATGTTACTTTAGGTGCTCCAGTGGGATATTGATTCTGTCCTGGCAGCCGGTGAGAGCAGGGTGTCAGCTGGCAACAGTGAGGACTCGTTTGGGAGAGCTGGTGCAGTGCAGAGACAGGGCACTAAGGGTGCCTGGTCATCTCCCTGTGCCATGGAATGCTGGGCTCCAGGTATTCACCTGAAGGAACAGGGAGGAGAGGCCTCCGAGCGATCTGATCCGCGGAGCAGATGCTTTTTGTCAGGAGGCGCAGGGAGAGCAGCTCTTACACAGTCCTGCTCCAGCACAGCTAATCCCACCGCACCTGCTTCCCTGGGCACTGCTCCATGCAGAGGTTTCGTTGGCAGCTGCAGAGGAAGGTGGTGTGCTCTCCAGAGGCAGACTGCCCCAGTCTGCCGTCTCCTCGGTACCGCTAATGCCAAGCACCGCTTTGTGCTGCAAAGCCAGTTAAACTAACGTGCACTGTGCTGCACTGCAGCCAGACACGCCAGCGAAGGCAGGATACAGGACGGGGTTTGGTTTTGCCAAGGAAGCCGTTCTATAAATAAACTTCCTTTACTTCATGGAGCTGAGAAAATAACAAGTTTGATCAAAGTTTCTCTTCTCGGCAGAGAGGAGCGTGTTTCCTTGCCAGCTTTTTGCTCCTCATCCTCATGAGCATCTACGCAGACAAAAAAGTAAAATAAATCCCCTCGTTACCCAGCAAGCCAAGAACTCATACCATTTGGCGAGGCAAGCGGAGCAGCCCCGGCAGAGCTGCAGAACTAGCAGTAAAGCAATACCCAGTTTTCAGTCAGGAGTTTCACAGAGTCAGTCCCTGAAAAACAGGGAATATTCTAGCTCCGGCCCATCCCAAACTATTTCTTCTTTGCTGGCATTTAAATCACTTTTGAATCCACTTCCTACATGCCAGCACGGGGTGGGCACATCCTGGGTTTGTGCACATGGGCACGTAGGTGCGTATCTGTGCCCAGGCTGTGCCAGACGGGCCCGGAGCCACCGTCGTGGGAGCAGCCGTCCCAGCACAGAGGCCAGCAGCACTACCTGGTAGCTGCTCCCAGGACGTCTGGCCAGGTTTCAATATCTTTAACATCTATGCAGAGAGAACAAGACTTTGGATTTTCAGGATCTCCACTTAATAAACCGTCTGGAATTTAAGAGTAAAAGGATTTGCTAGGAGGTGAATGCGTAAATAATCTACGCCGAAGCCTTTGAACTCCTAGGAACCGCCCCTGGCATGTGCCAGATGTGGTTACGTCTTGTGCTGAAGCATCCTTCTTATCTGGCTGCAGCCCCAGCGTGAGCTAACCAGGGCAAACAGCGAGGCTGTGTGTGCTGAGGTGTACACAGAACTGCCATGCTGCTCTCATGAGTAGCAGACCCCAACGATACCCTACACGCAGCAAAAATCCATCCAGGCCACAGAACAGCTACCTTGGTGATGAACTTTGTCATGCAACAAACACAGTGCAGTGAGCCAGAGGAGACAGAGCCCGGGTGTGACAGCTCGCCTCTGGAAAACACAGACCACACCAATTTACCTGTGTCCTGGGCTATTTTCTCTTCGCCTGAACCGAGTGCTGTAACAGCCTCCTCCAGCTTTTCATGGGAGATAGACAGATAACACCTCGATTGGGATAAAAATACCCCGCACTCCAACGTCGCCACCTTCACATGGACGTCTATATATAGTGCCTGTGTCTTGGTATTTTCTCCTCCTCCAGAAACATCTCCAACTCCTCGCTGGATATGACAGACAGGACTTGGATTGCTGGATCTTTTTGAATCCTTATTCAAAAGCAACCTCCAGGTTTGCACCCGGGGGAGGCGAACACGTTTCCTGACCCACTCACTGTGCAAACCGCCCTCGCCACCACCCAAAAACCCAGTGCAGTCGCAGTAATGACCTCATAACGCGTGTCACATCGCCTTGGGCTGGACAAGCACTGAACAGACTTTGCAAACCCAGGCTCTGCCCGAGGAGGTGGCACCGGTTCCTTTTCCGCCAGAGAGGGGGAGCATCCTCTTACCCAGCATCTGCTGTGGGTGGTGGCTGCTTGTGCCACAGGGTCCCTCAGCTGGAAATGGAGCTGCTTCATTTGGCTAAAAATTCTGTGTGGCCTCATGGCCTTCTGGGAGAAAGGGTTGACCCCAATTCTGCTCCATAGCTGCATCCCATCAGGGTTTATCTCATTCTGAAACACTCTGCTGTGACCTGAGGAGCTGTTTCCGCAGCGCTGGCTTGCACCTTGCACGGTCGCGTGCCTCTCCTTTGCATGTAGATTTAGCCCTTGTATCTACCACAAAGAGAGCGCAAAGTCACCTCGATATATATCGGAGTGTACTGACACCCCAAAAGATGTATGTGCGACACCACCACAGTCAAGAGTTGCAGCAGGAGGAAGCTTTGCCGAGGACAGTGCTGCAGCCACCATGACGAGCTGGTGTTACAGACCGGGAGACCAAACACCTCGTTCCTCTCAGTTGGGGAGGGGCATGAGGCAGATCTCGGGGTCAGGGGATGAAGTTTCAGTCAGGTTCCCTATGGAAAGCTTGAAATGAAAATACCATTGTGATGGGGTGAAGGATGCACCAGCCGGCCGCGCTGTGAGGCAGCACTGGTGTTCGGTGTACTGGTGTTCGGTGTACTGGTGTACTGGCGTGACGGGCGGTTTGCGGAGGGCTGGGTGGATGTGTGATTGTCTGATGTTCGAGGCTGCTGGCAAACTCTCCCCTGCGCTTCTGTCGGGTGAGCCAGGCTCCTCGCTGGGGCAGCTGGCAAGCAGCAGCGGGAATGGCCATTCCTGCCTGAGCCCGTTCCTGGTGCCTGGAAAACATGCAGCGATGCTCACCGTCCCGTTGCTGCGGAGGGGCTGCTCCCAGCTGGCACCTGTCTCCAGTGACTCCCCGAAGTACCCCTGTGAACCGTAGAGCACCCGCAGCCATGCCATGGCTCGAGAGGGGGCACGGGGCCACTCCTGGCGACACCGTGGGCTGGGGGAGGGCCAGAGGACCTCCACGGCCAGCACCGGGAGCCAGTTTCTCTGGTTTTACCAAATGAGGTTCTGAGCTGCAAACACGTAGAAGTGTTTTTGTTACCAAGGCAATGAGTCAGGCTCAGATGGCGAGTCAGGAATAGAACAGGGTGTCTCAGCATGCCTGTTCACCTGCTCGGTGTCATGGTCAGCGTGGAAGGCTGAAAGTCTGAGAGTCCTCCTCGTCTTGCAGAGTTTCTCCACTCCAGCCCCAGGTCCACGAAATTGGTCATTGGCCTGAGTTTGTAATTTTCCCCTCCAGAGGGAAGGGAGAGGAGGAGGCACCTTCACGTGCAGCTCTGCCAGTGCTGGAGCTAAAAGGTGTCCTGGGAGAGGTGAGGCTGGACCTTGGCACGGAGAAGACCCATTCACAGCTGCCGTCTAAACCGTGTCTTGCTCTCCTTCACTTCACTGTAGGAAAACTGCGGTGCTTGTGCTTAAACGCTGGATTTAGTTCTGCTGTTACTGATTTTCAGGTATTCGAACTCCATGTAGCACCAGGACCCAGGCAATCTGACCCCCTTAAGAGGGTTTTCTTTGGGCCATGAGCACCTGATGGGCCCCGAGTTTCTCACTGGCTTTGCAGGCAGGAAAGAGCCAGTCTCGCCCACTGGTAAACCGCGTTGGCCTGTGTCCTGTGTAACTGGGCTACCGGGTCGGTCGGTCTCGCTAGGAAATGGAAATGCAGAAAGGGAAGAGCGGCTCCTTTGTCTGGGCAAGATGAGGACGCCCAAAGCCAGGCGGACAGTGTCCTCCCCAAGGAGGGCGAGTGGCCATCACTTCATGACAGTCATTAAATGACCATCAAAATGGCTGCTAAGCAGAGGTGGCGGCTGAACTAATTAAGCACTTCCCTGAAACTATATGGAAACTAAATCCTGGGTGGTTGGGCAATCAGAAGGCGCAGGGCCCTGGCAGCTTTGGACGGCGGCAGGGATGCAGTGCAGACACCTGCCTTCGGCAGGCCCGCTGCCCGCAGGGGTGGCCAGCACTGTCCCTTGTCCCTCTCCCTGCCACCAGCACCGTCCCAGTTGGGGGGCTGCCGGCCCCGTGCCCATGGCAGTGTGGCACTGCTGCCCACGCCTGGCAGCGCCGGGTGACGGGTGGCATCAGCATGCTGCTCCCCTTCCCAGCGCAAGGAGGGCACTGTCAGCAGGGAGAGGGCTGGGAGCAGCAGCGGGAGGGAGCGGGAGGCAGGTTTCCTCCCTGCACGGTAAACAGCCACTTCTGAGAAGTGCCGTGCTGAGGCAGAGCATCATGACTGGGCACGCCGAGGGCTGACACAGTTTGTTTTCCGTGCGGCTTAAAACCATGACACACAACTTAACCACTGCCCGGGACTGCTGACTGCAGCAGAGACAAACCCGGCTGATAGCAGCACCCACGAGGGAAGAGGCGTGGAAAGGTTTCAAGCAGACACCGTGGTCTGAACACGCTGGTCCCTGGCATCACCCTGCCGTGCCCCGTGCCAGCCGCTGCCAGCCTGCCCTCGGTCCTCTCCCAGAACGGCTTCTCAGGCCTGTCCCAGCTCTGCCTATGCCCACCGGGCTCTGCCTGCTCCAGGGAGCGGGTGTCTGCAAAGCGAAGCCACGCTCAGGTCCAGCTCCTGCCTTGCAGGTGCCTCGGCCCTCCCCCTGCCCACCAAAATCTCTCTGTGGATTAACACAGGCAGAGTAAAGCCTGACCCAGCTCCGTCCTCCCCCGGAGCTGTGGGGACATTTGGACAGGCAGCCAGACCCTCCCCTCGGGGCTGGGTGCCCACAGTAGTGCCGCAGCCATGGCCGGTGCAGCACTGCTCAGCCTCTCCTGAGAGAAGCTGCTCTGTATTTTCTTCAATCGTTTTCCCCGTTTCCATTTCACCTCTGCAGCACAAAGCCAGAATTACAAAGCCGATGTTCAGCAGGGACGAAAGCCCCGATGCGGTGGCATGTCAGCGGGGTGTTAGTTAGCAAATGGCCAACCAGCCAGATCCCACCAGCAGCCGCGGATGCGCAGACGTAGCAGCACAGGAACCAGCCTTAGCGACAGGCTCCGATACCACCTTCTGCAGACTCCTTCGGCTGCTTTTCATCTCCCCAGTCTGTAAATCACACCCACTTACACCTGTAACTTATGCCAATGGCTTCCATACCCATCTAGATCCGCCCAGTTCACACCCCCCGCTTCCTCCGGTGCAGCCCGGCTGGCTCACCGTGCGGGGCAGCCGCCAGCTTTAGCCACGACCAGTGCCGGCCCTGTGTCCCCCCAAACCCAGCAGGGGATCGGGCAGATCTGGGGAGCTCCAGCACCGACGTGAGCAGGAGGGTACTGACTTTGCTCTCCCTGGTGCTCACGGTCTGCTTGTTCTTGGAAGGTGGGAGCAATGCTCCTCAGGGGAGAAATAACACAGAAGCCACCCAACTGTCTGAATCCTCAGAATGTAATTGTAGGAAGAGATTGAATTGACAAGTTCACTTTTGATGGTTTTGTTCTCTGTGACAAGGCTGAAGTTATCTCCTCTGCCGAAAAGCAGAAAAACAGAATTGTAATGGCAATTAATTTACATTCAAATAGCTCTTTTCATCCAGCTGGATCCTAAAGAGCCCTGAAACTGCACTAGCTGAGCGCTCCCAGGAGATGGTGTGGGGCTGGTTCAGCCCATCGGGATGTGGGCGGTGGTGGCAGGGCGCTGCGGGCAGTGGTGGCAGGGTGCTGTGGGCAGGTCACAGAAGGTCAGCACTATCAAGGTGGGTGGCTGTTGGTACTGATCACCCCCACGACCAGCCAGCACGTCCTTCGGCGTCAGTAGGTAGGTACTAACCAGCTCTCTATGCACGGTGTGTAAATCCTCAGGAGCACAGATCATGCTCTCAGATCTGTCCTGGAGTCCCTGCCTGTCTCCAGACAGGTCGCTGATGCTCCCCCGGTCCCATCCCCACAGGCAAAGCAGGGTCAGTATTCACCCCACCACCCCACCCTTCATGTGCGTGGTCTCTTCAGATCCCCCCTCTGCAGGGCAGGAATTGCTTCTGCGCTCCTGCAGCGCCCGGCACAGCAGAAGCCTCCGGTGACACATGCTGCCCCCAAGAGTGGAGACCGCTGGCCGCCTCACCCTCGCCACCCTCCCCACCTGCACAGCAAGGTCGGAACACCAGCTTTCCATTCTGACACACATCGGATAGTCTGGCTATTTCCACATGTGCTGTGGAACAGCCTGGCCCTGCGCTGTGGGGGTCTCAGCGCTGAAGACGCAGAGATGGACAGGTCACCCTGGGCCACAGTCAAGATCAAAGACACCGACGTTTCTTCAGCCACCCTGGCACACTTCTAGTGCTCACCTAGGGATCCTGGGCTACAAACGTGCCCGCTCCTATCACATGCCACCTCTTTGCACCGTGGTGTTCTTTAAAGAAAAGGAGATAGCGGTGGCAGAAAGACCCTCCTCTGCCCTTTGGTATTGACCCTTCAGTGCTCCTCAGTGGCAGCTGTCTGGGTGGGAGGCTCTTCCGAGCACCTCAGTACAGGTTAACATTTAGGCTGTACTTGGACTCTACCCAGGTGTAGAGCCGGTGTGATGGAGTTTAGAGGCTCACAGGATCCAACTTGACATGTTTCCCTGAAGAGCAGCAAGTCCTGGCGAATCGCGGCTCCAGCAGCCCGCCGCCGGCCCATGCAGCACACCCGTGTGCCAGTCCCCTCCGACCAGCACCGGTCCTGCGCCAAACGGCTCCAATATAAAAATATAAAAAAGAAATATAAAAAGAAATCCAAACACGCTCGAAACCGAACCCACAGCACCCAGTGGGAGAAAAACCAAACTGGAAGGCATCCAGGACTGGATTTCTCTTCTTCCTGGCACTCTCCTAGAAATAGACTGTTCCTCTCGCGGAGGCTGTGAGGTGTTGCAGAAGTCGTGTATCTGTAGGAATATCGCTGCCTCTGCACAGCACGGATATTTAGCTCTTCTGCACAAATAACACAGTGCCGGGGGTGGGAGGGGAAGGCAGAGCTCGTGCAGAGCTCCCACGTGGGCCCTGCGGACCGCGCATCAGGGCTGACCGCATCTCCCTCCGCACCATCTCCCTGCCCTCAGACTTCTCAGGGGACTCAGATGGGGCTGGCCTGGCTCCTCACAGCTCATTTGCAGTGTGCCGGCTCTGTTTCTGGTCAGCTTCCCGGGTGGGACAGCGCCGGCAGTGCCATCGCTGCAGTCCAGCTCGAGGGGCTGGGGCTCCCCAGACATCCCGCACCTGAGCTGGTTCTCCTGCACAAGGTCCTGGGAACGACCACCTCCCCGCGCATGGGGCAACACCCATGAAACCCAGATCAGGATCAGGCCCTCGGCTATTTACTGCAAAGGCGTTCAGTGCTGGGGGAGGAGACCGCACACTTGGGGTGGCGGCCTGCCTGCCTTCGAGGGACGAGGCGCAGCGAAGAGCCACTCCAGGGCATTCCCTGTGTGGAGTTATGAAAATCAGAGCTGGGAAACCACCGGGGTGCAGGTCCCGACCCGTCTGAGGCCATTCCTGATCCATCTGCCAGCAGCCTCCACAGCCCCACAGCTCTGCCCCCACCGTTGGAGTCAGCAGGGCACCCGCTGGGGTCTGGGCAGCCGGGTCCCCTGCTGCTGTCGGGCAGCGGTGAGGGAACGGGGCTGTCCGCAGCGGGCAGCGCTCCGGGGGCTCCCCCCTGCCGAACCAGCTCCGGCTGCCCTCCCTTTGGCGCACAGTGAATCGGAAGGAAGCACCCCCAGACATCACAGCAATAAGCGGTTCCAAGGGTTAATTTGTCACTCATCCCATCTACGCAGTTGTGGACGTTGGTGAAGTGAGAGCATCTGGGAAGCAGGAGGATTCATCCGACGCCGTCAGGTGCGTCTCGCTGAAGTCGTGAGCCTTGCCTGGAAATGGGAAGAAGTAAATGGATCCCTGTGCAGGGACACTCACGGCCTCGTCCTCGCGCTCACCCCGGGTATCGCGGGCAGCGGCTCAGTCTGCTCGTGCAGAGACAGTGTCGCCATGGGGCCGAGCTGCTCCCTGGGCTGGGTTTCAATGGAGTCGCCTGGGACAAGGTTTACAGGCGTTCACAGCCTCCATCAGAAACCTCCCCTCCTCGCTGCTGACCCGGCTCTGCTGACCTCCTTTCCTGATGGTTTTAAGTGTCTCTCCCTGGTGACCCCCACCCCGGCTGGCCTCACACACTTCTTCATTTTCTTCTCTTTTTGTTTTAAATACTGGTGCTATGAGTGTGTGGTCTTAGATTAATCCGCTGCCAATAATGAGGAAGTTATAACGAGCTCACTTAAGATAATTATAGTGTGCATTTCTCCCAGCTATGGAGAGATGCTTTGAATTGCTTCCTCACGCACATATTTTTAATTTGCTTCTTTGTTTTGTACAGAGGGAGACGCAGATGTCTTGGATGGCTGCCCTAGTACAGCTGATGCCAAATGCCAAAAATAGTTTAAAAAAAATTCTTTTCTCCCTTAATGGCCTTAAATCCACTAAGAATGGTGACAGGGCATTGAGGTGCACCTGCCCCGACCATCCCTGCTAGTGGAGTGGCCAAGGAAAGTGTCTCTTCTAGAGACCATGCACCATGTTGTGCTGGTGCAGGAGGGAGTTTCTGGTCCCAACACGCCAGAGTTTATCCCTGGCATTTTCTCAGCCAGGCTCTCCCAGCAGCATTGGAGCCTGGCAAGGGGCACCTCAGGTCTCCAGCCACTCAGAGAGCCTGAAATCAGGGTCATGGTGCACTCAGGAGTGATGGAGAAGGAAATAGCAGGGGAGGGAATCAGAAATAATGAGGCAGTGCTGAAAAAACTTACAACCACCCGGAAAACAGAGGGGGAAGGGTTTCTCCAGGAGAGGCAAGGCTCTCTGCAGCAGCTGGAGGCACCCCAGGCAGGAAAAAAGCATCTCTTCAGCACCAAAACCCACATGGGTTTGGGATCACGAACACTGACTGCCCTTCGCCCAAAAGTCTTGGCAAAACATCCCACTGGCCCCTGCCCGCTTGACAGCCTGGGGTGCCAGCGGGCAGTCTGGGGTTCCATGGCATCCCCTTCTGCTCAGCTTCCCACTGACTGTAGAGGCTTCCACACGGGAGGACGTGCAGAAGTCTCCCCTTGCTCTTCTACTTGTGGAATTTCACATTCCTGCCGGAGCTGCAGCATTCCACAGCATCACGGGGAAAAAGCCTTTCCCGTTCACCAGTGACGCTGCTGCTTTGTAGTTGGTGCCTCTCTGCTACGGGCGGCCCATATTCTACACGGATTTTCAACTGCCTTTAGCTGAGTTTTTCACAGAGCTTCTCACAGGGTTTTCCCAGCTGAAGTTAAAGACAGACGCTGACCCTGCAGCTGGGGAGTGTGCCAATATTTGCAATATTTGGCTGGACATTTTGCTGCTGCTGCCACCCCACTAAAATAAAACGCTGCCTTGGATTAACAAAAAGCAACTGGACATGCTAACGGGGGAAAAACCCATCAAAACAAGCCAGGGTCCTCCTCACCCCATGCCCAGGACCGCGTCCTCACCTGGTGTCCTCGCCTCTCTCTCTGCCTGGAGCCAGCTACCTCCAGGCACAACTTGTCTTTATCGCTGCCTTTAATTAGCACCCCAGTTTCTGCCACTGCAATTAACCTGCTTTACATAAAGCACAACAGATGCCTTGCAGAGGATCTTACACCTCCCAGAGTGGACAGAAACCAGCCAAAGCCCGGGAAAGAAATCAGAGCCAAGATCCGCCCGCAGCTGCCTGTGGTATAGCGCCCAGAGGAACGATAAGCGGTGCCATCCCTGCCCGGGCAGGGCAGCCTCAGCGGGTGCTTTTGCTGCTTTCCTTTGTCTGTCCTACGTCCTATGAACACGTTAAAAAACAGTGACCCGATGTACATCTTTTCAAAAACTCCAGCTCGCAGAGTTATTCTGCGAAAGGCAAAGTGCCCCGTACAGTAAAACCGCGTTGGTTGCTCCGTGTGGGTAGATAAAGGCTGGGCTATGTCCTAAATAAAGTTGGGAAATCAATGGGTTGGTGTCTGGACAGACAAACAAAATTTTGAAATAAAAGCAACACAGACAGACTTGGGAAAAAACTGGCTTGGGCCTTAAAAATTACTTAAATTGAATGGTGTGGCTTTTGTTTTTTTTGATGAAGTGAAGATCTTGGAAAACTTAATTTCAAGTTAATTTCGGTTGTTTCGAAACCAAAATGCTTTGTGTTGCTGTGGCTTTTTTAAACTCTTCTCCTCTTTGTTTAAATTACATGATTTTTGCCATTAACAGAGTATTAAAATATTAGAAAAAGTAGCTGTTCTGGGGCAGGCGGGAGGCGGGGCGGGGGTGTCCTGCACCCCGAGCTGACCCCGAGCCTGCACTCGGGCTGGAGGGTCCCGGTGTCCCGCGCTCCCCACCCCGAGTGCAGGGAGCCACAGAGCCCCAGAAGACTCACTTAGGTCCAGAGAAGGTTTGCAACAAATCTCAGCGAGTGACTAGGAGCACTCTGCTCCCTGAAGCGAGGGGTGAGACTGTCACCAGTCACTGCCAGCTCCGGGAAACGCGACAGGGAAGAAAACCAGGCTTAGAGGGGAGCGTAAAAACAGGAGAGGCTGTGCGATTCGAACGGGCTGGAAGCTGGAGGAAAGGGTTACAGCCGAGGGGAGGGGAGGAGGGGAAGGTTGTGACCATGGAGGGAAGGAGGAACAGCCCAGCCAGGGAGGCAGGGGGCTGCGTTCCAGCCAGCCCTAGTGTCCCGCACACCCTGTCCTACCTGGATGTCAGGCACTGACTCCAGCCTGCCCCTCCGCCTTGTCCTTTCCTTGCGGAGCAAAGAATAGTCCAGACTCTCAGCTCCCCGCTGCTCACTCCTGGTTCCCAGTCACTAACACCATGCATTTCATTTCAGTGTCTCTTACTTTTCATGTATTTCCATAACTCGTTCTCCATGCCTGATATGTTTCACTTCGTGTTGCTGCGCAGCCCTTCTCTCCTCGTCCCCGCATGCGTGTGCCTCGCCTCCACCAGCCCTGTTCTCACCGTTTGCGCGAGCCCCGTTTGTTTTCTGGTGGCTCCTGAGGTGATCAGAGGTCTCTTTCTGTGCCCCTTGTCCTTGTTTAACATCAGAGGCTGTTGCGGAGTCTTTCTAAGGGAGAACGGCTCCCACAGACTGTCTCTCTGCGTGAGAAGGTCCGTCCATGGGCATGCGTCTGCAGGGAGAGCGTCCGTGTTCCCAGCACAGTCCCTGTGTTCCGTACGAGCTCCAGGGACTGATGGGAGCAAAGCTGCCCTAAGTCTCACTTTCACCCCTTTCTTGTTTTCCAGCAACGTGCTGTCGGTGTCACTAAGCCAAGCGCATGCGTTTACTGTTAGCACAAATTAACAGATAAAATGAGTTAATTAGAACTAAACGTTAAACTAATTGCTTCCTGTTTCAAACGCTTTGATGTAAACACAGCACATAAAATTCTTCTCTTCTTGGTTCCTTTTTCCTGCCAAGCACCAGTGTTCAGGAGTGCTGGAAGATGTTCCTCTTCCCAAAAGCTAAATCATTTCCACGGAAAACTTCATCTTTTCCACACTTCAGGAAAGTAACATTGAGTGTCTCTCTTCCCCCTTCCTGACCTCCCAAAAGCAGCTGATGGGGGGTGAACTCTGCAGATGTCCTGCCCGAGCCCTGGCTGCTGACATGGGTAGATTTGGGGAAATGGTGTTATCTGCTCCCACAGAAAAAGGCAGGGAAAGCCTGAATGGGTACAACAGTGCAGTCTCCACGGGGTCGGTGGGGGTTTGGCAACCATGGCTTGGAATAACTGCGGTGAGGGTCCTTCTCACAAGGTCACAGCACTTGGCAGCCGACAGACAACAATCCACATTTTGCCCACGGGAGATGCAGAGTCACTAGCTCTAACTCCCACTGCCCCACCAGCACACTCCCAGCACACCCGCACTCCCGTGGGATGGGACCCCGCTCGCTGTGGTGGTCCATCCGTCTCCCTGGTGGAACAGAGATAAGAAGTGAAGCACTCAGCTGTGGATGCAGCTACTCTGCCAGCCTCAAAGGTTTTCCCTGCAGCTTCCACACATGCATTACAAATCCTAACAAGTGAAGAAGGGCAATCGAGATCTGCAGAGACTGGCACAGAAGCAGCTTGAAAAGCCTCTTGTCCCTGGCTGTCCCGGGCACTGGCACCTCTGCTCAAAACTGATCGAGCCTCTAGAGCTGGGGACACTCCTGACCTCCCCTCTTCTCAACAGCTGTTCTCTTGCAGCCCGGAGGCTGGAAATGGAGCTCAGCATCTGGGGCTGCGTCGTGCCTGGGAGACACGACTGCGGGTGAGGACAGAGCACAGCCTCCCGTGCTGCAGAGGCACAGAGCTGTGGCTGCTCCTTTGGAGGAGCCCAGGAGTCACTCACTGGGGGTTTTATCTCATCTTCCAGCACAGGAGGAGCAGGCAGGACCCTTAAACTACTCTCCCATCCCAAATTCAAAGATTTCCCTCTTGGTCCAAGGAATTCTTTGAAGGAGATACTGCCATGCCTTGGAAAGCAGACAGAAAGCAGAAAGAGTTCCTTATTTCCAGATTCCTGCCAATTCCAGCAAAGCTCCCACAGTCAGCAACAGCAGAACAGTTAATCAAAAGGGATTAAAGAAAATGAACCACGACACAAGATCTTATTGAAGCTGAGATCCTGCTATGATTCAAGGAAGGAGCAGTATCTGCAGCTCCAACAGTTCACATAAGAGTTTAGAATATATATGGCTCTTTGTCTTCATACCAAAGCCAATCACTGCTTGCCTCAAGCACAGAAGCAATCTCTCCTAGAGGCACCTGCTGGAGCAGAGCCGAGCATGTCGTGTTGGTCGCTGTTTCCAGCTGGATGTGACACTGGAGGGACCACTCATCTGGTACGGGATGGAAATGCTGTGCACGGAGAAGGGCCTGGGCTAGAACAGCATCATTAAGTGATGGAACAGAAAAGAACATTTCAGTCGGAAGGGACTACAATGATCATCTGGTTCAACCGCCTGACCACTTCAGGGCTGCCCAGCCACTAACGGAGCAGCACTGGTTTCCAGCCGAGGGGCCAGCAGAAGGACAGAGCTCAGTGCTTGGCATTTTACATTTCCTGTACAACTGTGGTGATGCAAATGGCAACAAACATGAGTAAGCACAGGCTGCCTGTTAGTTCTGGGATGCACTTGTATGGGACGCAGCACTCTAGTCCAACGAGCGTGCCGAAGGTAGCTCCATCCTGTCTCTACCACTAGTAGGTGAAGATGGAGCCTTTGGTATCGCTGCTTTCCAGTGCAGGGGACCCCCCCGAGTGCATACCTGGAACAGCTTCACGGGGTGCAGAAAACACCAGTGCATCTGCGCTTCTCCCAAGAGGAACAGCCCTCGAGCTGCCTCGAGTTGTACTGCGTGGGCTCACAGCACCGAGGCCAGCGATGGCTCCAGGCTCATTCAGCCGTCTGCACGGCGATCTGTCGCACTGAGTGTGAAAATGAGTTCTCTAGTTTAGATGAGAGTCAGTAAAGTGGTTATTTCAAGTGAACTTTGTAGTTTCATTTTGATGAGAGTCAAGATGGTAAAGTTTCCTCATCTCTTCTGGTTTTGGGGTATCTCATCTTTCTCATATTATACTGCAACAACTATACCATTAAGAAGCCTCTCTTCCTGTAAGCCAGACTAAAGACTGAAATAAAATCATGGTCACACCGTGTTAAAGCGGGGAGGTAACCACAGGAGAGCAGGAATCCGCCTTGCTCTCGTTGCCTTCGAGACAGGCACAGTTGGCCACTGCAGGGGACAGCCGCCAGGTCAGCTGGCGATGGCTGCAACCTCCGGCCAGGCTGAAATAGAAGTGCCTGGGTTCATTAAACCAGACATTGTCTTAGGGGAGACCTTATAGCAGGCAGTAAGGTCCCATGAGAAGACTCCTTTAAGGCATTAATTGTTTCTTAATATTTTTAAACAAGTTCAGCCTGCTTTTCATCTTGATACAAATTTAGCATAAGTATTTTGGAGCTTGTCTTCAAGAAAGGATGTGGGTAGTTAATCCCAATAAATGCATGCTTAAGCCTTAGACCTCTAAATTTATTTTCCTAGTAATTACAAATGCTTTGGGGGAATTCTGTCTATGTTAAGCATGGCTGTCACGGGTGAACTGCAAGGGCTGTTTCTCGTCCCACAGGTCCCGCGAGCCAAGGCCCTGTACACCTACCGAGGGCACAACCCTGGGGAGCTGAGGTTCAACAAGGGGGACATCATCGTGCTGCTCCGGCAGCTGGATGAGAACTGGTACCTGGGGGAGGTCAACGGGATCAGCGGTGTCTTCCCAGCCAGCTCCGTGCAAGTCATCAAGCAGCTGCCCCTGCCCCCCACCCTCGGCAGGGCTCTCTACAGCTTGGACTTGAGGAGCAGGGACAAGGCCGGCAACACGGACTGCCTGACCTTCCATAAGGTACGGGACCGCACGCAGCTAGGGGCTGGGCCGCTTGGCTGGGGGGGTTTCTTCTGTTCACTGTGTGGTGTCGAGTTGCTCCCCAGCCCCACAGGAGCTCCCTCTGGGACATCAGACGTTCCCAAGCCCCCTCAGACACTGCTGCCAGTGGTTAACCCCACCCCAACCGCCCCGCGGGCACACAGGGGTAGGTGCAGGATAGGGGCATCCAGAGAGATGCGAGTGCCCACCACAAGCAGCAATTGCAGCCCCTTGGCCGTGCTGCTGCTGCTGAGGAGCTGCTGATGGTCCGCTCTCAGGACCTAAAAAGACACCTACTGACATTGTAAAGAAATTGCTTTCAGGTCTGGGGATAGGTCGTTTATGCCGCCTGACCATACCCAGCCCACCGGAACCACGCATTTGCAGAGCCAGACCTGGACTTCTCCTGTGTTTCCCTTTAGTCCCCAAAGGCTACAGAGCTTGTGCTCGCTGTTAGAGGACATGCTTCTCTGAGTAACTCGCCTCCCAGCAAAGTCAGCTGTCCCTGTGGTGTCACACCGAGGTGAGGCATGGCAGAGCGGAACAGAAAGCCCTGCCTGGAGGCACCAGTGTCCTCCCAGAGAAGTCACCTCTTCCTCCGTCCAGCTGGCAGCTCGGCTCTGACGCTCTCCTCGCTTGTGCTGGTGGCGAGAGGAGGCAGGAGAGGGCAGCTGCGGGAAAGGCCAGGGTCCCCAGGGAGTCAGAGCTGGATGTGGAATGGCTGGCAGGGGGCAAGAGGAATCCAACGGCCGAGAGCCAGCGGTGGCTTCTGACTGAGGGGAGGAATGAAAAGAGAAAAATCCCTTCAGAGCAGCATCACACATCACCAGCAGCTCTGTGACACGTGGGCGCTCAGCTCTCTCGTGCAGGAGCAGAGAAACCAGGTGGCCAGCAACCCCGCTTTGTCATTAGGATTCACTTAGGAGGAGGCACCTTCCTCGGATTTCTGCTGTCTGCATCCGTTTGTTTTTCCTCTTTCACTCTGCCTTTGTTTCACGGCTCACTCATCATGTCTGTTTGCGTTGGGAGGCTTTGCTCATCTCCGCTCCCGCAGCAGAGTTCACACGTGGGGAGTTAGCACACATCCAACTCAAACAGATGCTCTGCAAACAGGCAAGAGCGTCCTCTCGTCCCCAGCTCCGTGACAGCAGTCAGGCATTACTGTACACACGGCCAAAGATTGGAGCAGTCGCTTCAGTAGCTCCCTCCTGCAGAACCCCGGTGCCAGGGCCATGTCCTCCTCCAGCCCAGCACAGCACTGGCTGACTGGCCAGCCGAGGCAGGTACCTGGGGAGTGCCATCTTTCTGCAAGCCACCACCGAGAGAGGATTTATTCCTCCAGGAGCACTAGCAGGCAGGGGAATGTCCACACAAGGATGCTGGAGCCTTGGAGGGTTAGAGTTAGGGGGCAGAGCTGGTTGGAACAGGGGGCACGTGAGGTGACAAAGCTGGTACCATCCTACGAGTGGTGGGGACACAGCCTGCTCTCCGCTGTGCCTACCCAATGCCATGCACCCGGGGCCAGAGCCCTCCTTCCGGCCCAGCCGCTGCCCCTCAGCCCTGCAGACAGTGAGCACACAGCTCTCCCCGCTCCCTCGCTGGAATGAGGCCTCTGCAACAAAGAAAAAAATTGGGGGCAAAAATGCAAAATACAGGCAAAACATCAAGACTGCATTCTTAACAGCTTCTGTTGCAATCAGCTCTCATTTGCTGGGCAATCTGCCCTGTGAGCCCCTCAGCTGCTTCCCAGGGGCTGGTCCATGGACCCAGCTGCCCCAGCCTCTGCCAGCACCAGCCCAGCGCGTCCAGGCACGTTCCGGACACTCCAGAGCCCCGCAAGCCGCTCGCCCCCTGACAGCATAGTGCCAGGGCTGGTCTAGACATTAACTGAATTTCTGCAGTTAAGCTTGAGATGCAGGGTGCAAATAGCACCAACAAGAATTCTAGAAATAAAATGAATACTGGTAATCATCGTAATTACAGCCAGCACGGCTTCGTGGCTGTTGGATTAAAGGCCACTGGTAAAACACCCCAGTTGAAGCTCTAGTATATTTTGTAAAATGGCTTTTCGTTTAATGAAATCATTTTAGCTTAGGTAATTACTTGCTTAAGCCTGGCATTCACAAAAATAAGTTAGTTGGGGCCACCTAAAGCCACCAAGGAATTAGAAATTAATTATGGAGAAGGCAGAGGTCCAGGGAGGTGCGAGGCTTTTCCTGGCTTAGGTTTCTGCCCCATTTTGTTGCGTCTCCTGGTGTTTAGAGAGGGCAGAGTAATGTTTCCCATTTAGGCTAAAGTTTAATTTCATACAGAATTGACAGTATCACCATCTTGTACGTGTACACACGGACACGGGATGGTTTTTAGACCTTGGTTTAAGGAGTGAGGAGGGAAATGTGAAAACAATCCCTGCTTTAAAGCGATAATTCTTGGGAGACTCCTGTACCTCTCCCGCGCCAGAGCCATTCGTGTCCCTCCCGGAGCAGGCACATCGCCTCGTGAGTGGGTGAGGATGTCCAAGTTTTGCAATTCGGTAATGTCAGCAGTAAATCATGATTAATTCCTCTGGCAGTCGCCGTGGTACAAAGCATTGTCACCACATGCCCTTTGCTATTAATACTGCCTGATCAGCAGTTTCCAAGGAACGCTGTTTGAACGTTGCCCGTATGCAAACCCGGGGCCTGACTCTTCCCTCATTAAACCCAACGGTTAACGAGCCAGGCTTTTTTCAATGAAAGCAGGATCGAGCCATGAATATTTAGCCCTACAGAGATGTAATTGGATGGACCTATTTCTGCAGGGAAAGCCACCAGCAGCGAGGGCTTCTCCGAGCTCATCCCTTAAAGCCGGCTGCAGGGCTTTGAGGTCCTGCTGCGAGCCGCACCCGAGCGTGCCAGCACACGGTGGAAGAGGATGTGCCCACACATCCCTTCTAATTTAGAGTTGAATTTCCTATGACACTGCTGGAGTCAGCCAGCTCTCCTGACACCTCTGCAAGCCCAAGGCTTTGACAAGAAAGTAAGGTTCCTCTAAAGCACTGGGGAGGAGCCCTCAGCCTCAGTAACATGTTGTCTAAGCAACAGGTTTTTCAAACCAACTTTAATTTTGCTGCCAGCTTTGCATCAGTAATTTTGCGTCTGGGATTTGTCACTGAAAGCATTACCAGGGAAATGACCGAGCCACGCATTTTTAAAGGTGGCCTGTAACATCACCTGAAACCTGCCCAGATAGGAAAAGAGAGGAAAAAGGGAAAAGCGAGCAGTCGCCAGGCTGTGCCAGGCGGAACTTCTGAAACGTGCCATCCCGTCCCCTTTGTCTCTTGCAGCCAAACACCACTGCGAGGCAGCTCCTGCAGAGTAGCAAAAGCCACTGGTCCCCGCAGTTCAAGAGCGCGTCCCTACGCACGGCGTCTCCCAAAGCAAAGGGCGCGGACCCGACGGCTTTCCCCAAGGTGCCCGACTCCAGGCGGAAGAGCCTGCGGCAGTTCTCCATCACCACCGCCCTGAACACCCTCAACCGCATGGTCCACGCGCCGGCTGAGCGGCAGGTGCTGGAGATCAGCTCCCCCGTGCTCATCAGCTCCAGCAACCCCACCGTGGCCACCCAGAGCAGCGAGAAAGCCGAGTCCCCGTACGGCTCCCCTCTCCAGGTAAGGTGGTGAAGGCGGCATGGGCCCTGCAGGAGTGGAACAAGTCCGAAACACAAATCCTGGGTACAAACAAATTTGAAAAACCAAAGCACAGAAGTGCAAAGACAAAGCAGCCAAGCTAATAGCATCAGTAAGACCCGTCACCCGCATCGGGCTGCCTGGGATGTTTTCCGCTCCTTTTGAATCAGACAGGTCCGTCTTCAGGGTTCAGGGGCCCAAGGGAATTCATAAAAGGAGGAATTAAGTTATCAGAGTAACTAAACATGGATAAGGTACATCCCTGTTCTGATTCCTGCCCCACTGCAGCGACGTCCAGGTGTAGAGGGGGGAAAACAGAGAGCTTCACTTGCATAAACTATTTTTCATTTTAGCAAGTAGTGAGGAACGTGAATTCCCCAGGGAGCTACCAGAGCCTCAGCTCCTCCCCGGACACGCACTGCAGGCAAACATCTGGTTTGCCACATAACGGTCTAGGTCAAAAATAGGCAGTTCTCAGCATTTGCAAAATTAAAGCTGAAACCAGCCATTACGGGGATGGTGCCCTGTCCACGTATCCTTCACACCCTAATCCACACAGTTTCTCCAAAGACAAACTGCCTCCAGGACAGGCTTCCTCCCAAAGCGCCAGTGCAGCGTGTGTTACATCCTCAGAAATAACGAAGCAGCGTCCTGCTGCCTCTAACCAGGGCTGCCAGCCCTTCTGAAAACCCGTCGGGGTCTTTGCCCTGCCCTAAATCTATCCACACCCATCTCTGCCCGCACCTATCCACATCCAGATGAACGGTTTCTGCCAGGGCAGGGCAGTTCCCGAGAGTCCTCGCTGCTCTGCCACCCAGACCCGGGACTCTGCTGAGAGAAGCTGAATGTGGGGCTGAGATCGTAAACACAGACTGACCTTTTAGATACATCCGCTCTTTATTTTAGGAGGCAAAAGAGTCTCATCCCTTCTTCACACTCTGACTAAAGATCTCAATGCAGAATCTTCACAGATCATCTGAAATGGGAGGAAAAGGGGATTGTTTATATTTATATGACATCTCCCATATTCAAGGTTGCTCTAACGCTTTGTAAAGCAATAAGCCAGCCCCGGGTAGTGCGGTGGCTCGGCAATAAAACCCAGCAGGCATTTTATACTTAGCAATAGCCTGCAAAGAGCCTTGCATGTTAGATCCCGGTTTATGGGAGAGGAAATGAAGCCTAACAATAGGACTACAATTCAATTGAAATGGTATCATGTCTCACAAACCCAATATAATTTTACCAAAAGTGTCTCCATCTGAACTATTGTCAACAGTAGAAGCAACAGAGTGAATGTGTGGACGTTTTGCCTTAGAAGGGTTGGAATTTCCCGTCTTCTACGCAAGAGTTTTGCTCGCGGGGGCGTGCAGCAGGACCGGTGGTGTTCACGGGGCCACACGGGCTGCAGCTGCTCCTCTTCCCACCCCCGGTTTGGGTTGCCCTGACTGACCTGCAAAGCCCAGATTCTTTCAGAAGCCCAGATACGTGCCGCCAGGCTGGCCCAGGGTGGCCACAGCTCACTGAGGACACTCGTCCTTCTTCCTAGTGTTTATCAGAGAGAAAAGCCGTGGGGCAGAATCTGTTGGTAAGGCAGCGCCCATGACCAGAGCAAAGTCTCAGGACTGAGGAGTAACGGGAGAGACGAGAGCTGATGGTGATCCCAAGGGCTGGTCTACTCTGCTCAGCAGCTTCTGCTGGAAGTTCAGCTGTGATCGTGAGTGCTGAGACTGGAAAAACAGCAGCACACCTCCAAAAGTGTGGCCGTTCCAGGGCAATTAATTTTATACACACAGCGTTACCTGGAAGGAAAAGATCCGTGTTTCTCGGGTTTAAACTACTACGGAAAGCACCGAACAGTTGTGTGGCTGCTGCCAGCCCTGAAAACTCAGCCCCAGAGTATGAGTGTCGAGCTGGGGTCTTCTGTTATTAGTGGTAGAGCGAAGAAAAGAGTGGTTCAACCCCATCCCTAAGTGCCTGCGAGCCGTCTCGTGCTCGCTGCTCTGTCTGCAGAGCTCGGGCAGCCGGGACCTTGGCGGGGTCGCAGAGAGGGTGCGGCAGACACAGCCCAGCCTGCGCTCAGCTCGGCCTCTCCCACTGCGGCTGCATCCTCAGCAGGGCTCACCCCGTGCTGGGCCTGCGCTCACACACGGCTCTGCTGCGTGAGGAGCAGCGGCGGCTGCTCCCGACCCCCCAGATGGGACAGCCTCTCGGAGGAGCTCCCGCCAGCCGGCGGGCAAGACCGAACAACTCCGGAGAAGGAAGTAGGCGAGGATTTAACCGGTTCAGTGGGAACTGTCCCAGGAGACCAAGCCCGGGGCTGGATAACCTCAGCTGGCAGGCAAGGGTGAGGTACAGGGGCAGGCAAGGGGGAGGCCCTGCCCTGCTCCGCCGAGCAGTGGGGGGGCACGGGAAAGGAGTGTCTGCCTAAGACAGGGATCGGTGGGCGAAGCCGCGGAGGCTGCGTGGGGTTAGCAGGTGAATCACTGGCAGGAGGAGTGTGCACTGCAGCATCCACCCTCCCTGGGAGCCAGCGAAAGTCCAACCGCCCCAGCTGGGCTCCCGTGAAGCCCAGAGACCTCTGAGCTTAACCCCCACCCCCCGTCACTCAGGGTTGGGGCAGCACAGCAACCTTAGCGATCGAACTGGAAACCAAGTGACCCTGTTGCTCCCTGAGCCTTTAAACCCACCTTCTCTGCAAGGACAGGCAGACAGCAGATGTACATTTGGATCTGGTAACTAAAAAAAACCAAATCCGGGCATTTTGCATGGATGTGTTCATTGCTGTCTTCAGGCTGGGGGTCAAAACAAGTGGGAATTTTCCAGTAGCAGGTAGTTACGTGACACTTGCCCTGAGCTAGGAGACCACACACGTTTGGGGGAGACGGGAGATCACCAGTTCCCCCCTGAAGCACCCTGTGTGTGACACGTCCCCCGGCAGAGTCATGTCTCCAGCAATGCTGGTGCTTGGCGGGGGCAGAGGCAGCAGGAGGGGCATCGTGGGTGCACGCAGCAACAAGGCACGGCTTAAGCCGTGGAGCTGCAGAGGGTGTTTGCAGGGCTTTCCACAACACGCCGTGCCTGCCTGGCACTTCCACCTCCGAGGAGCAGGTCGGACTCATTTTGGCCCATAAAAGGCAATAACCGGCAGCGGCCGGCACTGCTGCCAGCCCTCCTCCTGCTCATCCATCCCCTTTGTGGGGCCGAGCCGGGCTCAGCGGGAGCCAGAACCAGTTTGCAGGGCTTGTGGCACACCGTGTCTGTGCATGTGCCGGTTGTGCAAGCGGGCGGGAGAGCGGAGCATGGCGTTGCTGAACTGCACCCGCCCTCCCCACCTCCAGCAGCCACGGGAACCTCTTCCCAGTCCCAGCTGAGCCTGTTCTCCTGGGCCTGGTGGTACCGGTGTCAGGGAGCATCTGGCTAAGGGAAGCATCTGCTGCTCCCCGTTCCCACCTGATAAAGCGAGCTGAGAAACCCAGCATCTGCCATCTAAGACATTTGGCTTTTCTGTGTAATAAATGATCCCAAACGTGCAGGACCCAGCTTCCAGTAGCACCAAGAGCTCCCACTGCCACACAATGGAATGGGGAAAATCCCCCGCCCCACAGGGCAGGTTCTCGCCAGGAACTGCCGGTGTCTGCAGGACACTGCAGAGAGGAGCCAGGCGAGAAACCACGTGGGCGACCGGCGAGATGGGGAGATGGGGTAAGAGAGCGTTTGAGGAGAGGCAGGAAATTAAAGTCTTTGTACTTACAAGGGCTTGCAAGGTACTCACAGGAGATCAGCAAAAGCGAATGCTGAAGTCAATTATGCATGGCTGGAAAATACTTCACTCAATCTGTTTTCCTCTCTGTTGAAAATACTAAATCAGCTTTGATGCCGGCTGTGAAAGGATCGCTGCTTCCACGCACAGGGGGAATAGAGAGAGGTGAAAAACATGGAGCTTTCCATCCAGAATTGGACATTTCAACACAGTTCCATCAGGAAAACCAGCAAGAGGTTGTCAATGCAGGAAAAAGAAACGCCAAATCCTCAAATATCAAAGGTTTTGATTATGAAAATTATGAAAACAGAGTTTAATTTCCAATCAACTTTACTTGTGTGAGAGCCTGGTCTGACCCTACCTGGACTAGAAAACGAGGAACACAAAGATGGTTTAAGCTGACCTGCCACTCCAGGTCCAGAGACAGAAGCTATAATTGCTGGAGGGTTTTAATTAACTTAATTTACCAGAGAGCCACATTGCTGGTGAGTCACTTCTTTTTCCCCGGGTCCCTGCTAAGGCAGTGCCCCAGCGCCATGTTACAGACATGACCACTAGAAATTAGATTTGAAGTGAATGAGATTAAAGCCCTGACAAGCTGTGTGGTTGAAGACCCCGCGGTCTTTGCTGGAGAGCAGGGCTGCCAGCCGCAGCCCAGCCCTGCGGCTGCCCGCTGCCCTGAGATTCCCCACGGACGCTGCTGCAGCCGCCCTGCCTGGCTGGGAATGATTTTTTTCTCCTCCCGGCAGCAGCTGCGCGCCAGCAAGGGCACAGCACAGCGAGCGCCTTCCAGCCCTTGGGTTTCAAAGGGGGATGAACCGCCTGCTCGCAGCACTTCAATCCAGGACGTATTTTTGTGCTTTAGAAGGGGCGGATCAGCAGAAGAGAGCATCCCGAGGATGCCAGACTGAACGCTGCTGTCCTTCCCTCCAACTCTGAGGGCCCGTCCCGTGCAGACAGGTCTGTGTGCTGCTGAGCTCCCTCGGCACCCCCCAGCCCGAGGTCTGCACAGGTGACGAGCAGGGGTAGGAACCAAAGGGAACGAGGAGGAGCGTGCACGCCTGCCACAGACCTGCAGGTTCAGTAACTGGGACCTTCCTGCACCGCTTGTTCTCACCATTTTCTCAAAGAGTGTTGCCAGAGAGAGGTGGCAGGTGGACCCCTGAGTACACCGTCCCAGTGCCATGCGGTGCCAGGGCTGCTCCCTCTGTCCCCTGTGACAAACCTTGGCCCTCCTGCCTGCGAAGCGGAGATAACAAACCCTCCCTGCCTCTGCGGGGCTGCAGAGACCTCGCTAATCTCTAATCCTCGCAAAGCCCTTGGAGAGCCTCCAAAGCCAGGCAGTGCAGCGGCGCAGGGTCTTACTGCCATGGTTCTGGCCCCCACTGGGAGGGAGGAGAGAGATGTCGTAGTCCTCGTTCCAGCTGATCCTCTGAAGCTGAGCCTTCACGTGAAAGGGGAGGGTCTACCTTCCCTAGAAAATTCTCAGTTTTCATTGATAGGCCTCGCACCCCAATTGCGATGTAAGATTGCAAACAGCAAGGAAAATATTTCCTTTAGAGCATGCTGACATGCAGCTCCCAGCAGGATCCAGTGCTGCCTTTGGCACGGCAGGAATTCCCCGCTCTGATAATCCTCCCGCGCTGCAGACGCCAATACACGGTCCGGGAGACAGAAGGGGCAAAGCGCGGAGAAGGCACTTAGACCCACCCGCCACCAAGCCCTTCAGCAGCGTTTCGTAGCGGAAGGACTTCGTATAGCTCGCCAATATTCTTTAGGGGGGTTATCTGCGTGTTCTTCAGATGTTTTTGGAAAAGGATTAACATTTCCTTTCCTCTATCTAATAGCTCTAGTACCAGCAGTTTACTCACGCAATCAGCTATGAAACACTAACCCACTCTGCACCAGCAACCGAGTGAAACACCTCCGTGTCCTGTTCTTGGCAACTGGAAGCTCCGTCCAGCCTGCAGAGTATGCTGGAGGTGTGGAGTTTAACAGCCTCAGAGAGATCATCCTATTTACTTCTCCATCTGCAGGGCACTTGAGCAGCACTGCTCTTACTTGAAAGGCTGGGATTTGTTTGATTTTTTCCTCTGGATGCCCTTCACCCTTTGAACAAAAGCCTCGTCTCCTCGCAGTCCCCTCGGGGAGCTGAAGCCTCTGCAGAGATCGCTGCCCTGTGAAGGGGAACGGCTGCCTGTAGCGGGACCATGCTGGAGCCCGGCGAGCACAAGGGACACGAAACTGAAACCAAACTCGGAAGAAGAACAGAAACAGCCACGGGAGGTTCTGGGGTCGGGGGTTAACGGCCAGATGCTCAGCAGGGCACGGGGCAGAGGACACCCAACAGCACACACCTCACCTCAGAAACCCCCTAACGGGTGGATGTCACCAGACCTGCAGGACGTGGAGGGACAGGGGAATGCAAACAGCCCAGCACGCTGCCCGTGTCCTCACCAGGGTGACAGGGAGGTCCAAGGAGTATCTCCTCGCCTGCCCCAGGCAGCAGCAGGGACGGGCGCTCACCCACTGCAGCAGCAGCTCTGGCACAGCATGTTCAGTGCCCACAATTGCTTTAACAGCAGGAACGGGGCTGAGGTTCCCCCCCGAACAGGAAAGACCCTACGAGAGGACAGAGGGGGCATTAGGGTGGCTGCTACCTCTCCTTAGACGCACGGTGACGGTGGGCAAAGGGCCACCCCAAACCAAAAGCAATCCCAAGGGAGGTGCCTCTGCTCCCGCGCTGCCAGCGGTGCAGCAGCTACTCCCCATACCCGGCACAGTCTGCGCTGCGTGTGCGCACGGGTCTGTGGAGCTACCCGGGACGCCACAGACGTGGTAAATAGCTTTAATAACAGTTATTAAAAGATCACTGGAGCGAGGACTGTATTATTTAGGGTTTAGACAATGCCAATACTCCCAGCTGGAGCTGAACAAATAACAGGAGAAACAGCAATGATTACACCAGTCCTCGCCTGGCAGACGCGACCGTCTCCTCCTGGTTAGCAAAGTCTGGGCTTGAAACGCCGCTTTCCCAAAGTCCTTTTCCTTCCTAAAGCGGAGACAGGGAGCAAATCAAATGGATTCACCTTGTTCAGAGCCAAGCGAAAAGGGGTGAGAAAACACTAAGCGCAAGGAGAGGGCGACGGGCTGTCACCTCAGTCGAGAGGATCTCGTGTGTGTGAGATTAGCAACTACTGCAGGTTCAGGGCTCAGACTTAACTCTTGGAAGTCATGGCTGTAGGTGAAGTTTATCCTGTTTTGTCACTGTTCCGAGAGCCGCCTCACTGACCAGGTTACCCTTCCCAAGAAGCTCCATATTTTCAGGACAGGATAAGCACTATTGGTCCAGCAGAGCCATACCCTGGAGAGCGTCTCGGTGTTGAAGGTCCCTGAGTCTTCCTCTCACTGCCTGGTCTTTTTTTGGTCGAATGCTCCGACCTCTTCTTTCTCCTGAAATGCCCTTGGTGGGCTTTTTTGTGTTTGAAGGGTGGGTGAGGCCTGTCAGATGTTTTGCGGTGCTCTGCCAGCGGCTAAACAAAGCCTGTATTGAGATGAATATATTGTTTGCTTTGCTTTCTTTCTGCCTGTAGGTCAGCGCATCTTACTATCCCACGACGGGATCTCTGGGGCACTCGGCAGCCATCGTCACTCTTCCCCATCTGCAGCACCACATACCAACCTACATGTACGTAAGAAAACTGAGATACGTTGAGGGTGGGGGGTGTGCGCGTGTAATTTTCTGTACCTTCACCTGAGGCTTCTCCAGCCAATGGCTCTCGTGAGCTGGGAGGTGAGGGCAGACAGGGCACAGCTCCCATGTGCTCGGATCCAGATGCAGACGCACGCAGGAATGTCCATGGCTGGTCTAAGCAGGGGGCCACAGGGACTCAGTGCCACAGCCGAGGTATCATATTGCCAGCAGGAGAACCATCCCCGTGCCCTTCTACCTTACCTCAGTGCCCACAGACACACAGTTCTGCCTCTCTGACAACAGCACCTTTTAAATCCTTTATATTTAAAGAAGCCAGTTGCTCCTGAAATGCCTCTAGTTATGTATTTTAAAGCAGTGGAAGTCACTGGTGTTTTGAGTGATCCACTCTGTTAGAACTTCCCCAGAGTTAAAATTTGCAGATAACATGTCATGATGATTTGTTTTCCTCTAGATAAGGCCCATCAGCATGGCACTGTAGTAGCTACCTCAGAAGAACAGCACAGCCACAGGCTGTCCACACCATAACTGGCAGCTCCATGGCTTGAGCCAGAGCTGTGGGAGCACTGGGACATGAGAGCAGCGTCTGTAGATCTGTACCACGCTCGTGGTGTTGGCTACTTCCACACCTTAGCACAGGTCACCCAAGGCTATTGCACACACTCAGTCCTGAGCACAGGAAAACTCCCCAGAGCCCAAAATAATTTTCAGGGTGAGGATTGTTTCAAAGTGTTCAACCAGCTGCCTGCTCTGCACAGCTCCTTCTCAACCCCACAACATCACACCAGGACCAGCATGTCCTGTGTAGTGATAAACCACTGGCGAGTCAGAACACGCAGACACTGACCCTCACCTGGTCTGTGCAAGGGACAGAAGTCATTCTCCAAAGACAGGCATTTCAAGGGATTGGTCTGAACAGCAGGAAGACCAAAACCTGTTATGGGATAGTCCTTGACTATCTAGACAACTGGTCCATGGTTTCTATTTGTTCAACAATATCTGATAATTGCTGTGTTGGTCTGTAACTCATTAATACTTGCAAGCAGATCCCATTTCCCTTGGAAAAAACAACAATGCAATTAAATTAAATGCCTTACACTGGAGACAAATTAAAGCTCTTTAAAGAACAAACAGGAGAAAATTTTGAAAATATGCTATTTTCTTTTGCTCCTGTTTTGCTGCCTGGTCACACATGGTTCGCTGGGGAGAACAAAGCCTCAGCACCCAGTCGTGGTCCCAGAATGATGACAGAGCGGTCCAGAGGCGATCTCAAAGTAATTTCTAGCCTGGTTCCATGCCAGACCAGAGCACAGCCATGTACCTCTTCCTTTGCCCACTCTATTCTCAACGGCCCCATGGCTGCAGCTGAAGTCCCAGTGTTTGTCTCTGTAGGGGTCCAGTGGCAGGAGGAGAGGGAGGAAGGGGAGGTTGTTGCTGTACGAGCAGTGCTCCTCCCCGCACCTCCAACACCTCCTGATGATGCTCCAGGCCAGCAGATGCAAGGCCTCTGGCTCACCACTACTTCAAAGGCAGAACGTATTCCTGATGCTATCGCTGGGATGGGGTGCCCTGCCTGCCCTCTTTGATGCTGCTTTGCCTTAGGACAGGTACGCAGGAGCCTCAGCCACTTATTTCAGCGGAGCACTCACCCGATGAGGTGGAGATCAGCAGCCTTCTCCTCCCTCGCACTTGTTGCCCTTGGCTGGTGCTTCTGGGGCAGGAACCATTGCGGGAGCTGCTTTGTTCTCCACTCCTGCTGGCTTTTCTTTTATTCGTATTCCCTTTGGCCTGAAGTTACGGGCCATTCCTTCCCTGCAAGTTCTCTCCAATATAACAGCAGCACCCAAATATTTGATGTGAGCTCTGGTTGAAGTGGCTCCAGGCGAGCAGCCGTCGCTGCCCCAAAGCCAGCAGCACCAGTTCCTCAGCACAGTTAGAGCCAGGAGCTGCAGGATGCTCTGCAGCCTCCCTGCACGCGGCAGCTGCTGCCTCCCCTCACCCTGGCTCTCCCCAGGTGCGTGGCTCTCCACTCCTACACGGCTCACGGACCGGATGAGTTGGAGCTGCAGAAGGGAGAAGGGGTCCGCGTCTTCGGGAAGGACCACGACGGCTGGCTGCGGGGCATGTCCCTCGTCACCGGGAGAGTGGGCATCTTCCCCAGCAACTACGTCGCTCCCCTCTTCAGGTCTGGTTTTTCTTACATGAAACAAAAATACATGGAGAGGGCAGCAGGTAACATGTAGGATTTGCGGTCTTCTCGTTCCCACAGAGAAACCTCTGTAGGGGTTCCTGCAGTATGACAAGGGCCAGGGGTTCCTCGCCTGGTGGGATGACACCAGGCAGGTCTCTCTCTTTTTATTTCTCTACGTACCGACTTGTCTGCACACACAGCATGGGAATCACATCTCCTGCAACAGCTGGGTCCCGCAGCAGGGAGAAGTCGGCGCAGAGGCGGCCGGCAGCGTTCCCCTTGGAGGGGGCAGCCGGTCCAGAGGAGTGAACAGTGCAGCACAAGCCTTCACCCACTTGTTTGAACCTGGGATGTCGACACAGACATCAGCAGCTTCTCCCATGACTGTTTAATTCAGTCCAGGAGCTTTGGCAGGGAGCTGTGGGTGACACAGCCGGCACATTTTGATGAGTTAGTCTGGGAGCCAGGACAAACGGCAGCGTGTCTGTGCTCGGACTCACCTTTATTCCTTTTGGATGACTCCAGTCTTTTTTTCTTTTCTTTTTTCCTGCCAGAAGGGAAACCACAAGCTGAAGGCTCTTTTAGAGTCAAAATACTGTCTTTAGAGCAAGTGTTTAAGCACTGGACACCATTAATCTAACGAAACAAGCCTGCATTAGAAAGAGCAATAATTAAAATATACAATTTAGGAGAGAAAAAAAAAATTTGCCTGCACCCTTAGTTGCCCTGAGATACGCTCAGGTTTGGCAGAGGAATGAAGAACAGCTTAGAAGTGCAGTGCTCAGCTTCTGCTGAGGGGTGAGTCAGGACACCTCTCCCAGGACCATGATTTCATTATTTGGAGCAGGTTTCCATGGCTAGAAACTCGCTGCAATGGTCCAGCCCTGTCTGCAGGAGCGGGGATGGGATGGACAGGCACAGAGAGCTCTGCTCCCATGCGATCACCTCCATGTACACCCACTCGTGCCCCTGCACCGAGGGACGATCAGGGGCATCTCAGCCTCTGCCCCGCCGAAGGCTTTCTACGGACACATCAAAAATTCACCTTACACGCTCCCAGATACTTCTGCCGCCATTTGGTTTTCCCCCCCCTCTCGCTTCTCTTTCCCTTTTGTATTTTAATCCTCGAGATCGCTCGGCTCGGCGGGGGTCCCAGTGCTGCTGTAGTCCCAGCACCCTGCACCCTCCCCGCATTCGGGAGTGCTGGTGATGAGTCTGTGCCTCCCCTGCTCATTTCATCACCATAGAGCCTCCGGTAGCACCGCGGCCCCACCTCACCTCGCTGAGAGCACAGCTCAGCCACCCTAAACAGCCGCAGAAAGTGCTTCAGCCGTAAGCACTGGGTTTGGAGCTGCTATTCCAACCTCCTTCAGAAATTTCCTCATAATAAAGTGATGCCTGTGATATTTGAGGAATCACTGCTCACTTACTAAACCACAAATCATTCCTCCACCCCAAAAAGGTAAAGAAGAATCAGAGGAATTGTTTTCCCTTCCTTTAAGGAGTCAGCAGAAAGACTCTCTGAAGGAATGTGGAGCAGTATTTGGCCAGTGTGCTGGGGGGAGGTTCTGGCAGCTCAGTGGCTTCAGATGAAAGGCATGAAGATGCCGTCAACAGGGAGGGAAGGAGGATAATCCAAGGTAGCTGCTGTGCACCAGAGAGCTGCCCAAACAGTGGAGGGGAAGCCAGGAGCACAAATCCTGCCTTGCCCTGCCCTGAGAGGTGCCTCGTACAGCTCCAGCACCATCCAGAACGCTCCCGTGCAGGGAACGGGTAGGAGGGAGCGTGTTTGGGCCAGTTCTGGAGGGAGGGTTGGGAGGTCCCTTTTGAAATGCCGTGGGATTACTGTAATGAATCCTAACCCTATTTGGGATAATTTCTTACCAGTCAGGTGCAGGAACATGAAAGCCCTTGTAATAAAGGAATCAGAAATGTGAACTAACTGTATCGTCCACAGCGTTCCCCAGCAAAGCCCCGACTGCGAGTGGTGCAGGCGCGTTAAAACCATCGAGCTCCCTTTTGGGCAAGCTCCTGCTTTCCTTGCAAAACCACAGTTCTGGTCTCAGCTTATTTTCTTTTACGTTTCCAACAGGAAAGCTAACCTCTCCGACACAAAGATGCCTCCCCTGTACGCCTCCTGGACACTCTCGACGGCCTCGCTCTCCTCCCAAGGGAGCATCTCAGAAAACAGCCCGAGACAGAGCAGACCCTTGAAAGCGGCGCTGCTGCCCGTGCCCATCACCTTGCCCGGGAGGAGCACGGTGGCGGGACAGGCAATGCTGCGGCGCGGACGTGGCAGCACGAGGAAGAGTAAGTGCTTGGGGGGGGGCGGCTTTGGGAGGGAGAAGCCAGACACATTCCCCCCAAACCATACTGGCTGCCTGCAACTGGCACCGGAGCGGTAAAAAAGAAGCGAGCGCTGCCGGAGGACAGCAGCTCTCCTGAGCGGTCCTGCCAGTGCTTGGGCTCCTGCATCAGGCTGAGCACGACGCGAGCAGAGGCTGGCCACTTTCAAGGCACTCGCCCACCTCCCCTCACCCACAGGTGACCTGGGGGGGCGGGTGGCCCTGGCTGACACGCCGGCTTTGCAGACAGGCTGCAGCCATGCTGCCGCCCAGCTGCATCCCCTGGCAAACCCGGCTCTTGAGGAGGGTCTGTCCAAGGGGTCTCGTCCCCAGTGGCTGCAGTACCGAGGACAGGCAGCATTATCCCACCGCTAGGCCAGGGCAGCACACGAAGGAAAACACGATTTTCGAGACTGAGCGTAGCTAAGCTTGTCCTGACCTCTGTGGATGAACCCTCCAGGCTGGCAGGTGAGGGGGGAAATGGCCAGGGGCAATGCTGGCTGCTCACCCTTGTGGGCACTGCTTCAAGGTGGAGCAGCTGAGGACTGCCCCTCAACGGGCATGGGAACGTGGGTCTAAATGCACCAGTTAACCAAAAACATTTAAACGACAGAGTAAGGGAGACCGTTAGATGAAAAATCATCCCTATGTGGCAAAAGAAAACCAAACTCCAGCGAGGTGACCGTGAACTGCGCCCAGATAACGTTACCAGTGTCTGAAAGGGACCATCTGCCGCGATCCTGGAAAACCTCAACCAGCAAATCCAACCTCTGAAATCCACAGCTCCCAGCGAGGGGCACTAAAACGGCACCTGAAACGTCACTACACCGACATGGGGAGAACTAATCCCTGATTATACACACACAGCCTGGGGCCCTACATTAGCTTTTGTTGCTCTGGAGAGAGCCTTTGGAATTGCCACAGAGCTGGGCAGCAAAAGCCAACCCTGTCGTGCTGAGGCTGTGCAACCTCGTCTTTGGGGTTTGCACCCAGAGTCTTTGCAGCCCAGGGGAAGGCAGGGCAAGCTCTCAAAAACCAGAGCGGTCCTGCCCAAGACAGAAGAGTTTCTGTGCCATGAGGAGTCGTGCACGTACCGGGGGGCGAGGGTTCTGTTTGCTGGCCGTGCCAGCGTCCAGCGGAGCGTCTGCCAGTGGAGGCAGATGCTGTTACTGCACGGCAGTGCCAGTGTACAGGGGCAGGTGCGTGGCGGTCACTGGCAGCTACAGCCCAGAGCCCCCCTGAGAGCAGGGCTGTCAGCGCAGGGCTGTAAGCACGGCTCGCTTCGGCCTCTCCGCTCTGTCTGCACCTCTGTGGATTCCTGCCCACTGACCTCTTGTCCAACGGTTCCTGCTCCCCAGACGGATCCCTGCAGAGGCCGGGGCAGGCGGGGACCCCCGTGCCGGCTGCCGGCTCCCTCAGACGCCCCGTGGCTGCGCTGCGACCTCAGCAGTTCCAGCTCTACCAGCACGTCAGCCCCCAGCCGCACAGCATCCCTCCTGCAGCCGGCACAGCCGAGGCGGGAGCGAGGCCCAACTTCTCCCACGACGCTTCGCCAGCGCTCACGGTCAGAGGAGGGGAAAGCAGAACACCCTCTGTGTGCAGCTCCGTGATCCTGGACGCCAAAGACCCGCCAGCAAGGAGCGAGGTGGCTCCGAAGCCGCCTGCGTCAGCCCCACCGTCCATCCTGGTGAAACCAGACACCTCCCGCAACAGCGCAGAGAAGGTACGGCCAGGGGCACCTGCTGCTTCGGGGGGTCCCCGCAGTCCCCTCGGGACCCGCAATCAGGGTGGCCCAGTACTGACCCGGGGTGAAACCCCTTGAGGGCTCCACTCCGCTCTCGCCAGGTTTCCCTCCAATAGAGGTCACTGGGTTTGTACCTGCCCTAACAAATAGGGTATTTGTGCTGCTGACGCTGCTGCGCAGATTAAGCCCTTTAGAACTGGCAAGATGCTGCACGGTCTCTCTCCGTGTGAACCAATGCTCAGTCACGATCAAGTCAGATGTTTCTGACATCTTAAATTGGGCAAAAATCCCACTGAGGTCCCTGAGATTTGGGAGCCAACGCCAGAGCTGGGTGTCAGGCCTTATGTCCGGCCGGTCTCTGCAGAGCTCCCCCGTCTCCCCACATTGCTTTGGCTGAGCTATTGGAACGGAAATTTCTTTCCCCTCTGGCAGACAGAGGAAAATTTCATAAAGTCATTCTGCAAATTGCCCCAGTGACAGCTTTCGCTTCCCGTGGCACCCAGAGAGTGAATCGCTCCACAAGCCCCAGAAAGCCCAACTGGCCTCAGAGCTCCCAGGGAGCACATCACCAGCTGGAGAGAAACCGCTGGCTCTCGGAGAGGGGCACAGCAGAACAGGCTGCCCCCACTCCCCATGGCATGCTGCCGCCTGCTCTCCCCCTCCGCCCTCTCCCCCGGCTCTCTGGACCGCTCTCCCGGGTCTCTGCGATAGCCGATGGCTCTGCTGCACTGTGCTGGGCATTCCCTGGTGCTCCCTTCCACTGGCCATCAGCTGCACATCATGCTGGGCTTCTCTGCCCTGGGAAGGAGCCCGCTGCCCCCTCAGCTCACCCCCTGGTTCTCCGGGGCAGATCACAGCAAGGAGGGCAGGTGGCTGCTTTTCCCACAGTGACTCAGGTCCCCTTCTTGTTGCAGCAAGTGAAGACGGTGAGGTTCCAGAACCACAGCCCGCCGCCGCCCAAGCGGCACAGCCTGCAGCCCTCCCCAAGCCTGCCACGCAGCAGGATGGAGCCCGTGGCCGCGGCAGAGGCTCTGCTGCCGGAAGCCAGCCTGCCGGGCCCTGAGGTGGCCATGCTCTACTTGCCCAGGACCAGCTCCAGCCCCCTGCACCAGCGACGGGCACTGCACCCCAAGGCACTGTCGCTGGACCTCTCCGGGCCGCTGACCTTCCCTGTCAAGAAGAACTACAGCAGCATTTCTGCGAACTGACGGGTAACTCCTCCGCTTGCTTACCCTCACGCGCCTGCTCCCCTCCTCTCTCCTGCAAGGGATGAGCACCCTGGACCCCACACCAGCCTGTCACCTCCACTGCTCTCCGTCCCGTGGCAAGGGGCAGCTGTTCCTCATGTCCCCACACCACCGGCACCCTCAGGACCTGCAAGTCTGAGGCTTGCAGAGAACTGGGGGAGCTCCCAAGGGAGCGGGACGGGACAGAACAGCATCTATCCCCACACAGGAGAGTCCTGTCCTGGCTCCCACTGTGCCAAGGGCAGCTGGAGGTACCCCACTACCCCAGGGCTGCGGTGAGCACCAGGGAGACGTGCAGCAGGTCTGTGGCATCCACAAAACTGATGTTCTTTCGTATTGCAAAAGCCTACTGGTAAGGTACCGGAGGAAGAACAGGAGGGGGAAGGAAGCGTGCAGGTTTCAGAAATGGTTAAGCTTGTTTTGATCTCCTTACTGCTGCAGGAAAGCCCAGAGAGATCAGAACACCAGTTCATTACCTTCCTGCTTCTGCAGGATAAAGAACCCATAAATCAAAATCAGTCAGTTCCTCGCTGACGGTTCGCGTTGCCTTTAGGGAGGGGGGTCACTCCAATTTTTTTGTTAGGTTGGTTGGTTTCTTCCTTTTCTGTTTGGTTTTAGTCCAGGAGTTTTAACACAGAATCCAGTTTAAAAGGTGATTTGGAGAGGAAAGAGACGGTGGAAAGGGACATGCCATTACGGCAGTCACTTAGGCTCTGCAGACAGGGCTATTGAATCCTGCTTCTCCTCATTGCTTGGTTTCCTCTAATTACCTGTCAGCTCCCTCCTGGCAGCCCATGAGCTCATTCCAGCTCCTTCCCACAGCCCACCCATTCAGATATCGCTGCTGTAAATATCCTGCGTGGAATTCACGCGTTTAAGCCTACTTTACGATGCATGAAGCATTGTCTGCGTGACAGGAAGCAGGATTCAGCGTTCACCGTGCCACAGACCCCCCTGCCACGGCAGCAGCAGCTCCTCTCCAGCTGACCCCATTTCAAGCATCCTCCGGTGAACCCAGGGAAAAGCAGGCTGGGGCAGAGAGCTGGGGCTGCTCTCCAGCAAACTCCTGCACAACAGCCTTTGGTTTTCGTGCTTGTTTTTCATTGCTGGTTTGTAGACCAGCAATTCCCATCCTGGCCACAAGAACCAGCCACTAGATCTGCTAACAGCAGTAGCTGTGCTTCATCCAAAACTGCTGGGAAATCACATCCTGCGTTAATTGCATACAAAACCCATGAAATTAACTCCACTGGCCATTGGCAACTCTCCGAGGCACTGGCACAGCCTCAGAGAAGGACGTTTTCTTCTGGAACTAAGGAAAGGGAATGGATAAAATCACTTGCTAGTCTACATCCCGTTCTTTCACTCCTCCAGACATTTTGCTTGTGGAGCAGGAAGCCGGTGTCTGCCCTCAGGGGTTTTCAGTAGCACAGACACCAGCAATGGCACAGATCAGTTCTTCACCTTGTGCTCTCTGTCACTAGCTAAGCTCGTGCAGAAGAATCCTGACAAACTGAAAACATGCAGCGTGCAGGTGTAAAAGGTGGTGGAAGCTGCTGATTAGAGGGTGTACAGGACACTCAGTGGTGCCACCTCAAAGACAGTTGAACATCTGAGAGAAGACATTCCAGTTCTTTGCTGAAGACCCCTCTCATCCCTTTAAAACTAAACCAGAAAACTTCATAAGCTGGCTCTGTAACCAAGAACACCCCCACTTCTCCCAAATGCATTCAGAAATCAATAGAATTGGACTAGGAACACCCAGGACCAGCTCAGCTAGTAATTCCTAGCATTGGTGTGGAGGGGAAGGAAGGGCTGCCTGCTCCCGCCTGGCTCCAGATGTGGTCCCTCACCGCATGCAAGTGGAGTCACGGCCCGGTATGACCCACTCCATAACATGCCACCGATGCGTCTAATGGGATTCCGCAGCTGCCCCCCCCGCCCCGAGACTGGCAGCAGACAATGGCCTGGGTGGCTGGAGCTACACAAGAATTAATTATGTGATGGAAATGCTGGCAAAGAAGGAGCAGCAGGAACCGGGAAGCCCAGTGGAATACTTGGCAGGGATGTCGTGCTCAGGGAAGGAAGGGGAATGTCTGCGTTTCACTGCCCCCAAAACCCAGCATCCTCAGCTCATGCCAGCGTGCCAGAGCCAAGGTCTAACAGGCCTGCCTTGGTCATACTGTTCACTGAGCAGGGTGAACAGCAGCCAGGAGAGGCTGGGCTCTGCCCTGGGGAGGGAGACGGGCCAATCCCCACGTACCCACCACGGCTGATGCCGATCCCCAGGTTTTACACTGTACAGCAAAGGGCAGCTGAGAGCCCCAGGCCCCAGACTGCCAGGGACAGGACAGTGAGCCAGGACTCTGCAGCAGCTCCCAAAGCTCTTCCCTCACTACCAGTGATTAACCCTGCCCTGCATGACCCCCGTGCTGGTTTCCCAGGAGCTCAGGAGGAGCATTCCTTAAGAGCAGGGAGCTGCTCCGTAGCTGCTGACACTCAGGAGGGAGCTCAGGGCAATCTGCATGCAGCTGAGGGGCTAAGAGAAAACAAGGAACCACAACTCACCCGGCACTTCAGATGGATGTATCTTGAACTAAGTCACCTTGTAAGTTTAATCTGCGAGCGGGGCAGGATTTCCCATGAGAGCAGGCGTGAGGCCAGGCAGCAAGGCAGAGTCTGAACTCCAGTTTGAGGCTGCGAAATTAAAAGCTCAGGAGCAGCAGACAGAAGTGACTGCAGCTCTGTTTCTCTCGCCTCGGCCCTACCACCAAAGCCAAGGTATGAGGAAAAACAGCACCTGCTTTGGCCTGGCGTATCAGACACACTGAGCTTCAAGGGATACCAAGAGCACCAGGAAAAGCCAAGGGTGCTCAGCATGCCCTAAGACTTCACAAGCCGCAGAGTCTTTCTGCACATCTGGGCTCACAACAGCTGGACACCGCTCACGTTGGCAGATCAGAATATTGCCCTTCCTGGAACAAACCCACCCTCTTAGCCCTGCTCACCAAGACAAGCAGCAGTAAGGTCTCACAGCACCCATGCACACAGGGAAGCCTGCAAAACCGTTCAGCCCATTACATGACACCGCAGTCTTACAACAAACACACTGAAAAGCACCACAAATCTCTCCTGGACTTGGCCCTTAACCCGCTGCATTATGACAACAAGTGACAGCATCAGGCTTGCAGGGACCGAGAAAGCTCTGACACTCATGCGCACACATGCACAGTCATGGGGAAGGGAAGTGCTGACCCTGAAATTGGTGCTTTGGTAAAAGAGCAGGCAGCTATTTTGGGGCAGAAGTCTCAGTTTCTTGCACGGGATATTTCAGTGCTCTGATGCTATGGTGATAAGTACCCTAAATATATTCAAAACATGTAGAGAGAGAACTGAAAACAAGGCATATTTTAAAGGAACAGCTCTAAGGAGACCTTGTTCCACAGACATCTGCCCACTGCTTTCATACTGCAGCCCATCGAGCAGAACTGCCAAGTCCTCCTCACCTTCTCTGCTCCTCCCCTGGCAACGCCTAGGAGGAGGTACCTGGGCAGCCTTATTTCACCAAGGAGCATCTCAGGGAAGAGGGACTAGCACTCTGACCTTCTTCTTCCAAAAGCCCAGGCTAGAGCAGAACTGCCTGGAGTTAACCCAGCGCAAACTCAGAGCTTTGTCACGAGCCCTGAGCGAGGCAGAGCCCTGTAGGTGGCCCTTGTCTACACAGAGAAGCCCGTTGTGCTGGGAAGGCATCAACTGCGTCTGTCAGGGAGCAATTCTTTAAGTGCACCAGACTCCAAACATCTGTTCTGGAACAACTCCTCCAACCACCTTTACTCTGCAAACAGAATCACCGTGGTGGGTTCTTGGAGCACGAGCAAACTTCACATTTTTTTTCAGCTCCGGGCTGCTGACCCAGAGCATGCTGCATCTCCCATGAGGATCTGCTCCAAACCCCTGGCCCTCTCTGGCTGCTGTCATCCAATGTTTTTTTTTTAATTGGGTAGCAGTGAAAAGGGAGGCATCACGTGTTGGCAGGAGGGTGGCAGCTTTACATGGAGGTGGGTGAGCTCCTCAAAGGTTTCTGTACTTTTTTATATATTTAACTCCCCTCCTGTCTTCCCACCCTCCAGACTCTTTTCAGCCCGTTCCCCAGTGAGGAGAGGTTAGACAGCAGCATTAGGACCCTGCTTTGCCATTCCCAAGTTGGCCAGGAGCGCCTGCAGGGGAAGGCCACCCCTTCCCCCAGGGATGCCTCCCCTCTGCACCCGCAATGGCGCAGAGAGGCTGGTCCGAGCCCTGGTCCTGCTGAAGCAGCAAGCCTGCACTCTCCTGTTCCACCGCAAACCATCACACGAAGCACAGAGCACAAAGCAAGCAGCATTAGGAAAGGCAAAGCACAACTGCAGCTGTCCTGCAGCTTCTGTAATGAAAACACACTGTTCCCTGCCCGGCTGAAGGTGCCGTCAGGCTGATCCGAGCTCCCAGCACCCAGAGCATTGTGTCTGTCAGCAGAGCGCAGGGAAGAAAGGCTGGAAAAGTGCACAAAGCAGCACACAGGGACAGAGGAACCGTTAATGAACCTCTGGCAAGTTCTTGAATTTGGCTTATTTTCTATCTGGTCGTTTCTTTTGATTAGTTAATGAATTGGAGCCTGAATCAGGTCATTCATCAGCTCAGCTTTAATTGCCTGCCTCGCCCGGCAGAAACCTCGCAGTGCTTCAGCAAGTAACCTGCCCCCCAAGCCTGAACTGCTGTCACACTTCCTGATAACCTATGAGCAGCGGCAGCAGAGGTATGAAAACAACGTTAACTGATTCTCTCCACATCCTTCTCACGGAGGATGCCTCCCCACCCCAGACAGACAGCAGAGGAGCCTCCCAGCCCAGCCTGTTGAGAGCCGGAGCATGGAGTGAAAAGGGGACTCTCACCGCTTGCCACAGAGAAGGGGAGAGCGATGATGTTGAGCCTCAGGAGGGAATCCAGCAGGGCTATTTCAGATGGCTGCTGGCCGCTGTGTCGCTGGCAATCTGCTCTCCCGGAAGCCTGAGAACCGTCCCCAGGCTGGGGTCCATAGAAAGTCCCCTGGGATCAGTCCCTGCTCTGTGATAAAGAGGAACTAAGGATCCCTTGGTTGGAAAACATCAGTCATACAAGAGATGCTGTGGTCACGCAAAGCATTTAGCATCACCTCCAGTCAGGTGCCACCAGACCCGGCATTGCTCACGACAGGGGATGGCCAGGCTGGATTCGGGCAGCCCCAGACACCCACAGAGGAGGAGGAAGAGGAGTGCCAGGGGTAGCCCAGTAACCATGAGACAGACCCTGCCTGGCTGCCGTTTCTACTCGTCTTCCAGTCGCTGAGACTCTGCCAGTCCTTCTCCAGGGTTTTCCCTGCAGCCACGAAGGCTCCTCTTTCACAGGGCAGGCGAGGGGAGCACTTTTTTTTTTTTTTCTTTTAACATGACCACATGTTTCCAAGAACCTGGGGCTTTAGGAAAAAAGTGTCCCTGTGCTGATAAGCTGGCAAAAGACCACAGGGTGCAGGACACCACATATTTCCTTCCTTCACTCCGCCAACAGCCCCTCAGCACAGGTCCATTTCCCAGAATTAACACTGGGAAAACCCCGCTAAGGTTGTCGTGAGCTCGGGCTTCCAGCCCACGCTCTGTTCTTGGTCACCAGGTGTTTTAAGGAACACTCATTTCCAAGTGTTTCATTTCCTGACTTCATCCTGCTTGATTTTTCATAAGCCACCAAAGCAGAACACGGACTAGTAGAACACCAAGCATCCCCTCCAGATTCCAAAAAACCCAAGAAATTACCTTGACAAGAACACCCTGAAGGTGCAGAGAGCCTGTCCTGAAGAGCCGCCAGCCCCCAGTCCCTCCAGCCCGCAGAGCCTCCGAGCCCTTTGTCCCCGTGTCCATGGGAAGTTGTGAAGGGATCATGGGCTGGCACATGAGATTCCCAGCGGCGGGCAGGCTGGGGAGACTGTACCTGTGAAAAAAAGAGGAAGAACGACCTATTTATACCAAAGTTCCAACTGAAATAGATTTTCAAGGCAGTTGGGATCAACCAAAGGTACTTTACCTCGATCCTCTGCCTAACAGGCCAGGGAATTTTGTTGTCGTCTTCCTGCACTGAGCCCAGGAGACATTATCATGAAATGTTACCGCCGTGTTGCTATAAACGAGGGAACAGAAATGGCTATTTTTACCTGTATGTGCTTAGAAACAGTAGGATATATAATCTTCTCTTATTTGGTGATGGGTAGGAGGAATAAATAAAATACATACAGTTAGCTTATTGTTCAGAGACACTTGTACAAATTCAGCGATGCATAATATTTTTTCCATGATGTGAAGTTCATTTTTTAAAAAGGTTTTTCCAATTTAAGATACTATCAGGGAGAAGAGAGGAGTCGAACAAAAAGACACTAGTTTTCTGTTTTGTATTAATCTTCAAAATATTTATTTTGTACTTCTGTAACTGAAAAATAATGGTTTAAAAATATTGTAAGTTTTCAGAAGTTTATTCCTCTAAGTTTATAGCGCTGATGTTTAGATTGTAGCCTGTAGATTAAATAAATTAATTGGAGCCAAATGGATTGCGGCACCTCATAGGCTGGAGCGTACGCGGCAGGACAGAGCTGCAGCAATGAGCTGCCCAGCACGGTGGGGGGCACTGGGGAAATCAGGGGCTGTGGTAGAGCTCTCAGTGCCCGCCACGTACGTGTTCCATCCCGTGGAAGTTCCCGTGTTACCATTAAAAATTTTTGCATGAAAAAACCAGAAACGTTTATTTTCACTTTATTTCAGGGTTGCTTTTTCGCCAGTTGGGAATGAATGGCAAGGAGGAGGAGGAGGAGGAGGAGGAGGAGGAGGAGGGTCACCTGGGGCTGGGTCATCTGGGGCTCCACTCTCCAGCCAGGTTCTGGCTTGAGCTCAGTTTTAGTCGGTCGGAGCTCGAGCTCCCGCTTTCTATTTCTGACGCTCCTTGTCCCCAACAGGAACCTACAAGCAAATACAATGATAATATTTAGCATTGCCTGACTTTTTTTTATATTTTTAAAGCGCTTTGAAATCTCTGGCCAGGAGGTGAGCATAGCGCTTTACTCCAGGGTGGGTGGTGAGAAGCGAGTCCCTGGGGGCAGGGACAGGCCCCTGGTCCTGCTTCCATCACCCTGTGCCGATGCTCTGCCGCTTTGCTATAAAGTCTTCAGCTGCAGAACGAGGGCATCACTGCTGCTCTCCCAAGAACAGCGAATAAACATGCACTGAATGTTCAGGTCACAAGAACCAGCTGAAGGTGGCAATTTCTCTCTTTTTGAGAGACCCTAAAAACCTCTCAAAGGCGCTGCTGGGTCAGGAAAGGGCTGTGATTTGACGATCTGGCAGAAGGAGCAGGTTATTGGTCGTTACACCCAGGCTGAACTTACCAGGGTTCTGGGGCCTTACACCCAGGTTTAACACACCGAAGGGGAGGAGCAGCAGCAGAGAGAAACTGCTGCAAAACGGTCATGCCTTTTGTTTTTAAGACAAGGCTTTCCACATGGTGGGTGGGGAGGGAGGAGGACTGGAGGGCAGAAAAGCTCCTGACTCGGGCTGCCTGGCTGGGGGCGGTTAACCAGGACAGCCTCGGCTAAGCGGCAGCGTTCCCGTGGGGTCTGGTGGCAGCCCCACGGTGTCGGCTCTCAGGCCACTGGACCAGCAGCAGGAGACAGCAGCTGGGAGCGCTGCCCGGCCTCCCCCGAGGGTCCCCAGGAGGGAGTGAGGAGGGTTTACACAAGCGGCACCAACCAAGGACCAGCTTCTCCACCTCATCCTGCACATCCTACTGCGATCACCCCGCAGCAGGAGTGAACCCACAGGCTGATCCAGACCCAGCCAGGTGAATCGCCCTGTGCTCGGGCACTGGGGTAGCTCATTTCAGCCCATGACCTGGAATCCTCTGCCTGGTACCTTCAACACAGGGGAGACAGACTCTGCGGGGTGCTGGACACCCACAAGTTTCACTAAAGGTGGGACGTGAGGATGTTCAGGGTGCCCAAGCCCTTGGCTGCATCCCCCCTTGACTTGAGAGGGCTCCTTGTTCCCTGCTGCCCCATCACCTGGCGATCTATCTGGTACAGCTTCTGCTCTGGGCTGTGCAACGCTCTTACGAGGTACTTTAAAAACATGAGTAGGTGCTTGGAGCTGCCATTCCATTACAAAACAAGCGCTGCTTTTGCGTCCACAGAGGGGACAGGGCAGTTCCGTGGACTTAATGCATTAGCTCTGCTTTGCAAATGCATCAAGGTAACAGAACAGATTTTCAGATTGAAAAGGAATGGTGGCTGCAGGATCCTGCCCAGGCCGGTGCAAACAGCATGTGGGGGGCGGTGGTGGGATCATCTTCTCTGGGACTGAGCCCCAAATGAACTTTTCACATTTGCACCACTTTAACGAGATCACTATTTGGCATCATGCTCCGGGACGTTGATCCTGGCCACAGGCACTGAGCTCCCGCTAGGGAAAGGGGCACCTGCGGGTGATGGGTGCCCCAACCAAACCCCTCTGTGAGGGAGGAGCTCTGCCCCTGCAGAGCCCTGCCCACGTTTGGCACCTCTCCCTGGCCCAGCCCGGTGGGGAGGCACCGGCACTGCCCGTAGCAGCAGGCTGCACCCCGGGACTGCCAGGACCCACAGCTGAGCCGGGCTGAGCCCCACAGCCCAGCTCCAACAGCGAGGTGAGCACACACGGGCAGTAAATCTACATGTCCCAAAACTCTCACGGCTGCAAGACAAGAGAGACCTCAGCTGAAGTTCCCTCATCCCCAACAGACTCCTGCCAGAGGAAAAGAAGGATGTTTGTTTTCTTACTGCTCTGCCCACCTGTTTCAAAACCTCACTTCAAGCCCAGCGAATCCCCTGTGTTTATGGCAAGCGCTGTCTCCAGCGCTGGACTGAGCCCCACCGCACGTGGGGTCTGGGTGTCACCCTCTCTGCCAGCTGAACTGGAAGAATTAAACTCTTTGCTAGCTGTAACCCCAACAGCAGCGAGGACAGACAAAGCCTGTGAAACACTGTTCCAGCAGAAACAGAGGAGAAACGAGTACAAAGAGCATCATCCTCGGGGTACCCAGGAGGGCAGCACCGACTCCCTGGCGGGTGTTTCGCTTTCTCTCTCACTGCTGTTCCCTGAAGTAAATTCACTAGGGCTTTGCGATCGTAGCTTGCTGAGATCCATGTGCGCTGCCTCTTGCTTGCGGTTCAGGGTAAATACACCCAGCACAACGCACCATCTCCAGCAGCACCACAGCTCCAGACCTTTGCCATGGAACCGCATTAAGTCTGTTTGATAACAGCAGTTTAAATGTACTGTTAGAACCATACAGTGCTTCCTATACTGTGGAACTCATCGGTAAGTCCCCACAGTACTTAAAAATTCTAAAAGCTGGGCAATAAGAGGCCCTCAACCCTCACGCCACTCCGAGGAGGAGGCTGCCGGGGTTTGTGCCTGGGAGAGCAGCTGGCACGGCAGGAGAGCCGAACCCCCAGAGGAGGATGCTTCGAGCTGTACACAAGGGATGCTTCAGGCTGTGCAGAGCGGAGGTCTGGGGGTCAGAGCTGCGCCCCCAGTTTTTTTAAGTTATTCACACCTGCGGCATGTTCATGACCCAACTGATCCAGCCAAAACAGAAACCGAAAGAGCATCAACTGGAAAAACTGCTCACAAGCCTAGGTTTGCCTCCTCTCCAGGACAACCCTGAGCAGGCTCTCCCTGCTCCCTCCCGGGCTCCCTGCAGACCCTCCGGCCCCAGACTGGGGTGCTTTGGGTCCAGCAGGCATCTGCAAACCCCGTTTGTCACATACTTAGTCATGGATCACTACAACCCACCCTCCAACAAATAAGCAACCCGGCTTTTAGAGTTCGAGAGAACAAAACCCAGAGACTGTTTTCAGGAGGCGCTGCTGAAGCGCTCCATGCCTTTGAATCTAACTCACGTCCTTAACGCAAATTAGTGGTGACGATTTTCTCCTCCTCATACATTATGAAAGACATAAAAGAAACCTGGAGGAAAAGTAATGTGACCCCCGTGCAAATAAAGAGAAAAAAGGATGTGAAAACCCCATCTGCTACTAAAGAAATAAAACATCAAAAGAAATAAAAATTCTTCCTATTAGACACACATCTCTGCTTAATGGATCACAAATTACTCTAACGGCCGCCACTTAAAGATCAGAGGAACAACAGCTGAATCCCCGTTACGCCGCAGGTAAAACGCAGATTTACCTCCTCGCAGCTCTCAGCCGTGCCCGGCCGGGGCACCCGCCGCTGCCCTTCGCTGCTAGCACCCTGCCCACGGGCAGGGGCCCGGGCAGCACCGCAGACCCTCCGAGCACACGGGGCCATGTCAACGGTGTGTGGGACTGGCAACAGGTTCGAGCTTGCCGGTACCTCGGTGTTTCTTTGCTGCGGGAACTCCAGAGGCATTCGGGGAGTGAGGAGCATCCACCCAAACTCAGACGGATCACTTTGTTGCGGCAGATGTCGGAGAGGCCAATGGTCCAGCCCCAGCAGCGGTGTCAGCCGGGTGGGCTGGCTCATCACAGGCTTCCCTGGTGCTTTGCAGTGGGTTGGCGAAAGGAACAAGAACACACAAAATCTAAAGATCCTTCTGGTTTTAATCACACACTATGTATTTGGAGTGACCTTGCGGGGGAAGAAAGAAGATTCATGCGATTAGTGCCACCATTTTGCTTTTCTTTATACCAGTTCCTATTCAAGGATTTGCTTGCTCCGGCATCTCCCTGCACTGAACTCCACACTCACTCATCTCCACCACCCGCCACGTCTGCGGTGAGGCAAAAGTGCACAGAGCAAACGACAGTTCCCATAAGGACTTCAGCATCTCGCAGCCCTGTCACCACGAAGTACCTCCTGGACACTAGAAGCTGTGCTGGGGTCAGATCTCCGGCTCTTCTGTTCTTCTGCTAACAGGATGCGCCAGTCACCAGCTCACTGGAAGGGGCTTTAAGGGTCAATACCAATTTTTCCAGGGTGGAAGGCTTTGGTCAGGTGCTGGTGGCATCACTCTGGGCTCCCTGAGCCCCGGCAGCCCAGCGCAGCACCCGTCTGACGGGACGGGGTTTACCACGGCCACACAGACACGAGTGGCAATGCTCAAAAGAACAGTACTAACGCTACAAAAGGCCACTCTACACCAGCCCCACCAGCAGCTGCTCCCAGGCAGCTCTCCCCAGCCCAGCAGCCGACGCGCATCGCCAGCTCCGGCTGCTCCCCACTACAGCGAAAAATCATTTGCCAAAGGTCACGCGATCCTTCTGACACAATAAGGCACTGTTGAAGAATAACTGTTTCTGCTTTAAACAAAATAATAGATTCTGGATGCTTTGCCAGTGCCAGAGAGTCAATAACTCTCTCTTCTGCCTGCAAAGCCTGGAGGGATTAATAAACTGCTTTGAACTGAATTCCTGAGTAAGAGGAGCCCTGCCCAAGTCTCGCTGCAGAAAGATATTTCACAGTGCAATATCCAGCGGTGAGTGTTCATTTCTCACCAGCTGTATGGCTGCAATACAGATTTATATTTTTATATATACCAGATTATTTCTAATGTTAACCGAGACCAGGGCTCCTAACTTCAGCCCTTACTGGAGGCCAGGAAGAGAAGTCAGGCGTTACCCAGGGAGGGATAAACGGTGACAGGACATCCGAGACACTCACCCTGTCAGCGGAGTGATGGCCTCCAGCCAGGCGAGGAGACGGATACCTGGGAGCAGCCTCTGCAGCCAGACAGGTGACATCACCATGCGCCGTGCCCTGACGTCATACCAGTTCCCAACTGCTGGGACGCCTCGCCCCCCTCTTCCCCACCACCCCGGCCCCAGGAGGCTCTTGAATTAAAGCATTCGGTTGAATCAGGTTTGGAGGACGGAGCCAAACCCAGCTGACGAGAAGTGAAGCGCAGCTTTAGCAGGTCTATGGGGCAGCCAAGAGCACATTCCTCCCGTAGCTTTCCTCACGAGAACACGCCGAACCCAGAGGCCGCCAGTGAGGGAAGAGCAGGCCCAGCGCCTTGCTGGTGCCAGGGGAGATTTAACTCACCAGGGGGTTGTGCTTGTTTTTAAAACAATCAAATTCACCAAGTCCCTGCAGCACAGGCACAGAGAAGGAACGGGCCCCACGGTGCCGTGGTCGTCCATCGCTGCCTGCGTCACGATGCAAACAACCCGTGGTTGGATGCTAGAGGAGACAGCTTGCTCTAACCCCGCCGCTTCTCCTGCGAGTGCTGCAATGGGCAGATCGGCCTCTCGGAGATGAGCTCCTGTCACTCTGGAAAACGCCTGCAGAGAGAAACAGTCTCTGCTTGGGTTGTGAGCGGGTTTTCCCCCCGCTGCCGCAGCTGTGCAGTGCCAGGCTCCGTCCAGGCCGGTGGCATCGGGCAAGGCAGCTGGTGGCACTTGCCATTCCTCTGAACTTCTCCAAATCATTCCAGCTTCCCTCTGCAGGGAACATTGGTTATGCCTCACAGTATTTTGGAGAAAAGCACCCACGGGTTCTCCTGACGAGAGGACAACTGCGGGGCACAGAAAGCCAAGGAAATACCTTGTGGTGCTACAGCAGGGAACTGGAAGAGCTGGGAAATAAAGGCAATAACCCCTGTTCTTTACAGCTGTGAATTTCTGTACTTCAAAAACTGGCACAGTTAAAAAGAAGGAAAAAGGTTCCCTTTCCAGATTTCTCTACCCAGAGTCATAACATGAAGACTACTAAGTAAGGTCAGAATTCTGTTAATAATGTGGGAAATCCAATACCAAGAAAGCCTCTTTGTCCTGTTACAGGCTTTTATTGGGAAAAAATGCATAAGAACCAGCAGAGCAGTGACATCTCCTGGAAGGCAACAAACCGTCACGGAAAAAAAATGCAGCTCTTTAGCCCTCTCTTGCTCATTTAACCATCCTTTTGGCTGATTCACTCAACACCGACTGTCAGAAATACACCCTTGTTTAACTTGCCCCTCATGGCGTGTATTAGATTTCACTGTAGCTCCTCAGAACGTGTAAAGGTGCTTTTGTAGAAGGAAGTGAAGGAAACCTTTCTGCTCACTTCACACCTTGCTTCCCCTGATCCTCCGCTGCTCTTGGGAGCGCTGGCGATCCACACGCACACCCGTGGGAAGAACATCCACCGACAGGCCCCAAGGTGCAGCACGAGGGTTCCCACTCCGCAGCGCATCACCTCTGCTACCACATACCCAGCGCTAGCCCAGTCTGAAGCTGTGTGTGAGGATTCGTACCTCAAAAATGGGAAAAAGCAGTCTGCAACAGCCCTGAAACTACCAAAAAATTTCACACTTCAAACTATAAAAAGAGCACTTAACCTTTCCACTTACATTCATAAATAGTTTTAAGAGAGAATAAGAAAAGAAAGTCAGTCCTTAACAGTGTTTGCTACAGGCGTTCCCGTGTGAAGAGCTGGCAAGGATGGAAACTCCTGTTTAACTCCCACTCAAGAGCCCTTCAGCATCGAATTACTCCTGAACCACCACTCTGAGCGAAAGGAGCCGTCAAGGCGTTCAGTCACCTGGGTCACTGAAGAGTGAAACACAAGCAGTGTGCAATCCACTTCTTCCCCTCTATCACCGGAGATGCACATCCAGCCTCTCCACCCACATCCCACCCTCTCTAGGAGGGAGGGTGGTTGGGAGCGTGGTGGAGTTCTAGCCGCAGCAGAAAAGGCAGATGCTCATGTTAACAGCCAGGATAACCATTTCTTTACAAGAAAAGCCAAAGGGCCAGAGGAAAATAATTTTATTATATCCGTGTTTAAAAGAGTAGCGGTGAACTTGCATGCAAAATTAGCTTGTTTTGGGTGGGATTTTCCTCTTTTTTAATAGAACAAAGTCTCATCTTTATTCATTACAGATCCTTTCAAAGACACTCTGTGAACTTTCTCCCCGCTAGATCAGGCCAGGTACGTGCCAGTTTAATGAACGAGATACACAATTGTGTCACCAATGTCCTTTGTCAGGCCATTCTCAGTAACACAGACGTGTTTCTCGCCCAGGTCGATGTGGAAGGTGGCTTGCTCCAGAATAGGCGTTTTCTCTGCTTCTTCTCTGCCAAGGACTGGGACACGGCGGGGCCCAAGCACAGGATCGTCAAACCTCATCAGCTTCACCTTAGAAAGATCTGCAGGAAAGAGACCGGCCAGTCAGGCTATGGGATCCACAGATGAGCTCCAGTAGCAGCCGAATGAACCAGAGCAATACTCAATACCTGGTACTTCTCACAAGGTCCTGCTCCAAAGAAATGCATTTTCTCAGGAGTAACATTCATGTTAAGATTTACACCCACTACAAGGATGTCGTTGTTTGGTGGTTACACAGCAAGTTACCAGCAGAAACGGGGATAAACCACACAGAAATACCACCTCCCAACACCACACTCTAAGTTTGCCTTATTGGCTTCAGGACGGCCATGAGGAACAGAACAGTTAGCACTTCATTTTCTGAGGAATGAATTGCAGAGACTGGGGGAAGGTGAGCGTTGTTTTAAGTACAATTCCCTATCAAACTGCACACTCATAAAAAACTGCTGAGCCGACCAAGAATCTCAGGGAAGCCTGGGATGGTTCAGCCAAGCCTCCCTCCATGAACAACCTCCTAGACCTTGTGCACCAACAGCACAGTGACACCTTCTGGAAAAGACAGCGAGAACGTCACTGTGTCATCTCACTTGTTTTCCATCATTTCAAAACACCCGCCAGGCCGAAGGCTGGTAGATCCACAGACACATTTACACACTCAGCCATCTCCCCCGGCTGTGTTCTGCTATGTACTTTATCCTATGTTCTCTCTGTGTCCACCATCATCAGTAAGTGTCTTTGTCCCACAGACAAACGTTAATACAAACACAAGCTGCCAAAAGATACAGAAAGAGAGAAGTAGTCACTCTGCTGTCACAGGCTGTTGGATGAAGTCCCGCTTCCCTTTTACCCAGCTCACAGCGCTTCAGACCTGTTTCATTCTTAATTCCTGCTTTCATCAACAAAACACAGCTGCTGCTCCTTAAGTAAGCTGTTTCCATTCACTCCACTGGCCAGGAAAAACATGTGACATGGATCATGCTATTCCGTGTTTACCTAAAATATCTTTATAAGCAGGTGGATAAAGTGAGGAATACTAAAATTATCAACAAGTAGGCTAGAAAAAACATTGTTTATTTACCAAAAAAAAAAAAATATCAAGGAAAAGCACCCACTCTGAAATAGTGCTACTCGCAAAGACCAGCTTCAGACTGTCAAGACACCACAAACGTTTAAACCAATGACAGCAGTTATGGGACTCACTCTTTTTCTTGGAAATTCAAAGCACAAGGGGAAATACCATCCATGTTCACAAAACCAGGAAAACCCACAGCCCTGCTCCTCTCTAACCATCTATACAGCAGCACAAACTCCAGCAGCTTTCTGTTCCCACTTCTCCCCAGGAAACGTGGATCAGGTCCCCATGTGACAGCCTGAGCTGGTGATTTACCTTTGATCCCTCTGTCCATCTTCATTAAGCGCCTGATGACCGTCTCTCTGCTGTCTCCCTGCCTGATTTCGATTTTTGTAGAGAAGTGGCCATTTGATGGTTGAGGGTTCACCAAAAATACAGACACACTGGGCTGTAAGAAAGTGAATACAAACATTAAGGGAGAATCTGTTTCAAGCCTCAGCAAACATGAAACTAAAACAAATAAAAGTCTTCTACCAACAAATATTCTGGGTGGATAAACTCTGTGTAGAAATGCTGACTGCCAGTGGCAGAACACAGCCCTGCCAAACTCCTCACAGTATAAACCGGGGTACGCACAAGTTTTTAGGACATGCTTAGGGAAATCAATGACATTTTTACTGTTGAAGAGTGGCAGAGCCAGAACTATTCACCGCTGTTGAGGAGTTTCACTGATCTCACACACCACTCACTAACCCCTTCAAGAGTCTGTGACACAGCTGTGCTCTCACTTCTGAAAGGTTTTATTTTTATGTAACCGAACGGAATCTTTAGCCCATTATAAACTAACAATAAACACAGGAAGTATTAAAACCACTTTCGGATCCAGCAAACAAGTAACCTAAGTTTCACGTGGAAATTGCTAGTACAAGTATAAAAAGCAGCACCACAATGTCTTAGTAACAGCAGTGAAGTGGGACTCTGCCATAGGCACAAAGACCGTCTCAGGTCTCTCCTTGGCCTGTGTTTTAACCAGAACACAATCCCCCTTATCCAAACAGCAGCAGCTGAGGCGTGTGGCTGAAGGGAACAAAGAGCAGCGTGTGTGAACGCTCAGGTCACTTGTTTCTAACAGTCGTCAGGCCAAATCACTACGTTGTGCTGACAGAGAGCCTTAACACCAAGGTACAATCATATTTAGGGCTCCGCACAGAGGAAGAAAAACAGTAATTGCTTCAGGGAAAGTTTTGAAGGGATGTTGGGTCAAATGCAAAATAAATCCAACGTTCATGTCTGATTAAAGTTCATAAATGGCATATTTGCTTTTCTCTGGGATTTTTTAAATTACATTTTTGGACTTCCAGGATCTGAATTTCTGATTTTACCTCAGTTCTGAATATGGAAAATGGTTTTCCTGGACAGCAGTCATCTTTTATTTTATCTTCTGCTTCAGAAGCAAACTTCACCTCAATGTGATCCAGCTGTAAAAAGGACAAAAGGGGGAGGAGGCAATAAGCAGGAGTTTAATGGTTTTGGAGGGCTTGGTGGGTTTTGCAGATTTACAGGTATTTTAAAATAAAAGTTGTTGCTCGCTCTTGACTTCACTCTGAAAGAGAAAAAGCCCAATAAAGCCATGTTTGTTTCATCCTATACAGGGTATAAAATGAAGGTTTGCAAGAAATATTTTTCTAATTCTTGAAACAGCTGCTTTTGGTTTTTTGGGGCATGGGGTGGGGTTTGGTTTTTTTTGTTTTGGGGGTTTTTTTGTTTGGTTGGTTTTTGTGTTTATTTGTTTAACACAGCCTGCCTGAGCTGTCCCCTCATTAGCATATCGTCTATTGATAATTGGTTATCACATGAAGCAGCGTAACTGCTACTAGACTGGTGTCCATTTTACTACGTACCACAGTTCTAAAAGCCCTGCCCAGAGCCCGATCCTTGACAAGGGCAAGGTAACCTGCGTCAGTTAACACGCCGCTGGCAGAGTCCGAGGATACGAGGCCAAGGACTCTGATCATTCCTGCTAGCAATGCCTTGAAACATCTCCTTCCCATTTCCTCAGCTGAAAAATATCTAAGGTACTGGTTGGCTCAGAGAAAAAGCCTCTTCCAAAGTGTTACTAGGCTTTACTATCAGAGATACAACTGGTGCTGCAGAAAAACCACTCTGTCTTGTGGGAACAAAATACACCTATGTTTGACAGTTAAACAGCAAAATCAAGACACAGAAAGTTGATAAACTATTACCTGAGCAACATACACCCAGATGTAAACAGGCTTAGAGCCTTAGGAAAGGCTGGTCCTCCAGCTATCCCAGTAAAATCCAAGTAATGAATATGCCAAGTATGTACCAACCTCCAGGGAGTTTGTCAGATAGACAATATTCTCCATGAGCACTGCTCGTTCATCGAATTCCAGTTCCAGGTCAAGAACGCGGGAACCATTCTTCTCCAGATTCTCCTGTAAGAGGAGAAAAAGGCTGAAACCCCTCTAAACGCTGCAAGTAAAATGATGCTTCAAAATGGCAAACCATCTCCATTAGTCACGGAGAGAACAGGCTTTTAAATACGAGAGCTCTCTGCTGGCACAACACGCTAACGCAGGAGCAATAATTTTCTGTAACAGGGTTTCTTCTACAGGGAGTTAGTGACACTGATGGGAGGAGTAAGAGCAATTAGAACAATTTTTAATATAGAATTGGAAAGGTGTTTGACATTCACAGTTATTTATAATCCCTAGTTAATGTGCAGGTTGAGAATTCACAGAATAAGTCAGCATTTCAGTGGCATTTCACAGCAGGAAGTTCAGCCTTGTGACCTAGTTTGGAATAAAGGACACGCACACAGCAACTGGACATGTTCTCAGCAGTCGTAAAACAAGTTCTCTGCTGGGAAATAACAACTACTTTGTATGTTAACATAAAAGTAACTTAATTAGTCCAGAAAGCCAACAGCAACAGTCACAAGAGACAACATATGAAAGGCAATATAGAAACCATGCAAATAATTTTTTTTTTTTTTTTTTACTAAAACAGAACTTCCTCTTTGGAATTCAGTCCATCCCTTTCCTGCTCTCCCGTGCTGAGCCAGCTGTCTCTTTGAAGCTCTGCTTTGTTCGACTCAGCACGGTTGTGGTTCCCTGGTTTCCCCGTCAGTTTAATGGGGAAGATTCCCTGCAGTAACTCTGGATCGCTTCCCTTTGTAGATCACAGGGTTTCTTCTACACCAAAGCCCTGCTTTGACAAATAGGAAGCTCAAGCAGAAATGCTCCTTGTACACTGGAACTGCTGAAAATTGGCTTCAGAGAAAAACAGACTGATCTAGGGAGTCAGCTCACGTGTTTTTACATCTTTATGTGAAATTGCCTCCTGCTCCTTCCCAGTGGAAGGATCGATGATGGGGCAAGCCTCAGCACACCAGCCTGTTCCCTATGCGCGCCAGGATCACTGGCTGCTGTCAGACAAAGGACACGGAGAACCGGGGACAGTTCAGACCCAACACTCTCGTAGGACTCAAAGCTCATCTGACCTTTTCCAGCTGCCTCAGCTGACCTAACACATCACTACAGCTCTTTACAAACTCACACCACAGCGTCACAGCAGCTTTGCGCGCTCTGTTCCTCTGAAGGTGTCTGAGCTACTGTGAAAAGGAATAGTTAAGAGTAGCACTGGAGAGAGGGTGAAAGAGCACCTCCGTCTGTAGAGTATGGCAGGCTCACAAACAGTCGACATCACTACACGCATTTTTACTATCAAGCTAAAGCTTAAGGAGAAAGAGTAGTGTTTTTACACTCACTAAAATTTTTTCCATTACTAATCCTTCTCAACTTCTACAGATCATGAATGGAAGTCAGAGAGGTTTCAAGTCCTATTCTGACCTCATTTGGTATTTTTTATTTAAAATTTGGCTTATTCTTTGCTTCTTGGACCTTCCTTGTTGCTGTATTGAATTTTTATCTGTAACAGCAAGCACAGAAAAAGATGAAAGCTTAGATTTTCATAGGCTTGCATGACTGGGAAAATAATAATGAAATATCAGAATATTAGTGATAAAAAACATAAAAATGATACACAAATTTCCTAGTTCCACTCAGGGTTCAGAACAGTCCCTTTTTTCCTCCCTTAAACATAGTGCAATCCACTATCTCTAGCCTTTTTCTTCATTTTCAAGTGTTAAGCATTTTTATGTCTCCAGAGCAACCCCCTATTCTCATCTCAGCATGAAAAACTGGAGGAGTCAAACAGGATGCGTTTCAAATGTAGAGGAATCCAAGTGTTTGAAGCACAGATTATACAACCTGGAACACACACGAACTGCCAAGCTGCCACTGGACCGTTGGTTCACCTGGGCTAATTTGTGTAGAGACCATTTTATTATCTCTCTCTTCCACAGATGTCAGAAAAGGTTATAAAGAAAACCATGAAGGTGCCAAATAAGAACGGGCCAGGACAGAGACTGACATCAAATCTTCGCAGGAGATCCAGGAATGAAGTAAAGGGAACACCACCACTCACGCACCAAGTCACAGATTATCGCTGCCTTTCTCCGACACTTTTCATTCACACCAGCTTTTTCTGTACAAGAATTGTGCCTCTGACACTTACCTTGACCATGGCCACAAACGGCATAACCTTCTTCATGTACTTCTTCAGCTCTGGCAAGGCGCTCAGCTCACTGGCAATTACTTTATTATCTGGCAGCTGACCTCCACCAACCTAAACATGGATGAACTTCCCTTAGAACGTAGAGGTATCATTAAAAACCCTTGCCCTTTAACATCACACAGCCTCTGGGCCTTCCCAGAAATACCAGAAAGGTTTGTCATCATCATTGCTTCCACATATAATAATTTTCTCATCCCTTTGAAACATTTTAAAAGTAAAATTTTAAAAATTTGACCAAAAAACCCAAGACAACAACCGCCTTTCAGGCAACTCTGTATTATTTTTCATTTGCATTTTTCTTTCTGGTGATTATATATTAACATGCTTAAATTTTCTACCAGAATGTATTTTAAATCCACATTTAAGCCTTATCACAAGCATTTTTAAGCACTAGTTTCCTGAATTGTTTGGGTTTTACATTCAAAATTTAGATATTCGCAACAATCCTACTTAGCGCATCAGACCAAACAGCAGATTTTAACACTGACGCAGAAAAAACCTGTAGAATGCCCAAAGTTTAATACCTCAAAACCGAATTTCACATGAGGAATATTGGTTTATCTCAAGACCACAGGCTGGAATAGTCACGACTCTAATCCACCAGCTCCCACAGTGATTTGTTCAGGCTGAGGATGGCTCATCGAGATGCCAACAGCCACTCTCATCACTCTTCCCTGTCAGAAGCAGAGACTCTTCTGCTTTCAGAAAAGCTCATCTCTTCTGCTAATGACTGACCTGTTCCATTCCATTCCTTGTACCAGCACTGAATGGTACATGCCTATCTGAGGACCAGAACAATGCTTCTTAGCCCACTTGCAGAGTGAGGCAGCATTAACCTGTCAGTCAGCAATGTTTCCTCAGAAACATACTTGGGAAGAAGATATTTTAACAGCTAACCACTTAAAACTGAAAATAAAATAACAGAACATGGGCCACTTTTTACTCAGATTGTCAAAAAAAAAAAATCATACTGTTGAATAAATGACATTCCTTGGGACGCTTTCATTGAGCACCAAAATTTACTGGACAGCTGTAAAAGCATAAAGAAAATTAAAACTATCTTGCTTTATGTTTAAATAGTTTGGTAACAAATCACAGCTTATAAGATTTTTACAGATACAAAAAAGAGCCCACAAAACCAGCAGGTGAAGAGCCCAAAGAAACAGGAAAAGGGTGCCCACCTGATAGTGCTTGCGCAGCACTGACAAGGTGGTGTGCTGCCAGGGCGGGTAGTTCTTTGCCACGTAGATGGTACAGTGAGAAGGCTTCTGGGAAGGGTCTTTAGCACTTTTCTAAGGAAACAGGAAAAAAAAAAACCCACACATTAGGAAGGAGTCTGAGGCAATACAGAATTATCAAGTATACACTCTTAAGATGACCTAGAACACTTCACCTTCCCTTTGACAGGTGCCATGTAGCTCTTGAGACGGAGCCGCAGGTCATGAGCTGCTTCCATGAGGTACTGAGAAGAGCGAATTAGCACCTCGTCCACGGGACCCGCTGTCGGCCATGAGGCTCTCATTATGGAGTCAGGCTTTGAAGAAATGGAGAAGTGACATGCACCAGGATGAAAACACATTAGCGTCTGCTGGTTTTCAGCCCATTATCACTCACCTGGAAACTGGAGTTTAGGTAGTTTGAACCTCCACAAGTGCCCCCCTGTAACCAGGCTGTAAAGCAGTACACACCGGCCAACAGGCACTGATTCACAGGTGTGGTAAGGACTGTACTCACAATGACACCTGCCAGATAACTACACCACTTCATCAAGTACAAGGCACTTAAAAAAACCCAACTGTTTCATGCGTAAGTGCAGGAATATTGCATTATTCGGGTTAATTTTGGATCATCTCTTTGTGATCAGACAACCGAAGGGACTTGTATTCAAGTTGCACATACCACCCCAGTGACAGGCTAACTCTGTTCACTGTCCTGCATACAATCAGCTATTATGGCTCTTCATATCATAAGACATACATTTCTTCTACTTGCATCTGAAAGACACCCAAATGCCTCCCGACACGAGCCCTACTGAACACCAGTGAAAGCTCAGATCTGAATCAAATGACGGCACTGAAGCATTAGTACCTTTCCCAGCAGTGACCAGATGTGCTCACATAAGTGGGGACAGATAGGAGCCAACAGCAGAGTCTGAACTTCGATGAACTGAAACACCAGCTCTCTGTGCATTCCTTCTATCGCCAGCTCACGGTATTTATCTTTTGCGGCCTGAAACACAGCCAATGCAGCCACTGTTAACACGCTCCAGCTGCCACAGAGAAATGCTTAGAAGAAAGCACACACAATTCTTTGCTCTAACATGCCTCAAGAAGGTAAGCACCTTAGAACTCGGTAATGGATTATCACAAGAACTGTGTTTTCCTGAAGCACCTCAGTGTGAGGTTGGCCATTTGATTTCTGCATTAGTATGGCACTTTTTTTAAAGTGTGTATTGGCACAGACATAAAAGACAGAAATATCCACCACTGTGTATCAGGTGCTATCATCCTGAACAGCTTGCATAAAGATACTAATAAGTACTAAGAAAAATGCAATGAATATGATCTCTCATTATACATATAGCTCAGCCTGCTCCATCATATTCCTGAATATCATCAAGGAGCCACATAAAGGAGCCTCTGGAACTCATTAAGTGAAGCGGCACGGCTCAGCAGACACACCGGAGACGTGGTTTATGGAGTGTATCAAAAAGCTTCCAAACAGACTATGCCTGCAAACACTTTTGTTGATGTATTAACTGGATTTCTTATGAAGAGTTCCTTACTACAAAGAAGCCAAAGAAAGGAAACACTCTTTAATAGTGTCTTTTCTTAAGCAGCTTTTCACTCATTTTAGATATCAGGACTATTTGTAGCATCACAGTTGTCTTCCTCTGGACCTTTGAAAATGACACAAGCAGACCTGTGTAATTTCAGATTTATTGCATTAAAGTACCCTTGTTTCTTGGCACAATTATGATTCCAATTCAGCTGGATAATTAAGGATCAGAGACATCGGGATCAAAAGACATCCACAAAGTAACAAATACCAGGTTGTAGTTTCTTACACCTACAGAGACCTCCTACCTGAAATTCAAAGAAGCCAGTTTTCAGAGCTTCCTTAAACATCATCTTCTCATAATTTTGGTCAGTCTTCATTATGCCTGCACTCACTTCACTGAGGAGGGAAGGGAAAACAGCAATATTGCATAGTCCACCCCACAAAATGGCAATTGTGTAAAACAACACTGCCAATGGCACCAGTGTGGCACAACCCCATAACCTGCTCTGTAACGTGGTTTGGTTTATGAAATCCATTAATTTGTAGAAAAGTTAACTACAGAGATGCTCCTTGCAAGTAAAAAAAAAAAATGGACCAAACCGTATTACCAGCCTTTGTACAGTACCTGGCAAAGACTCTGTCATTGAAGGTGTTGGCAGGACCGCTTCTCAGACTGTCTCTGTTCGCAATCATCTCCTTTACCCACTCCACCCATGTATAGAGACGAAGAATACCAGCATCTGCCATGGCTTCCACAAAGTTGGCATCTTCAACGGTGTCTCCAGCATCAGCCAAGGCTAAACGCATGCCTGAAAGACACTGGATCAGCGCACATGGCTGGCATGCAGTCAGCTGGTAGGTGTAGGTGCAGAGACATGGGACTCCAAGTGAATTGCAATAAGCTTTTCATTATCAGTTAATGAAATGCAAAGTGAATTTACAAACTGCCTGGACAACTAGAGGTCAATGTCTCAAAGATGCATGTTACCCAGGGGAGGTGCACGGCCCTCCTTCAGAAGGAAACCAGACACCAAGAACCAAGAGACCAGGAAGCAGGAGCATTCAAGAAGGAACGTGGGCAGCCGTGTACACACTCGGCGTGCATCGCCAGCGTGGGTCTCGTGCTTTGATCTCTTAAGTGATCACGGAAGAACGAAACAGGCACCCTCCAGGAGGTCTTGACACCAGGAGCAGCTCTTGGCTGAACCAGGTGTTGTACTACCACACATCCCAATTTTCTAAATCAAGTTCAGCTTTTAAACAAGCATAGCTGCTAAGCAGTAGATTTATTGCCACTCAATACTCCAATAAACCCACTGCTCCTCTGAGAGTAAAACACCCAGTTTAGTCATTTTGGCATAACTGGAAATGAGATGCAGGTCAGAACATACTTACCATCTGCAGAAAACTTGTCAACAGCTTGAGCAAGGGTAAGAAAGTTGCCTGTAGATTTAGACATCTGAAAGAGACAGAAGAGTCTTCGTTCTCACCCATCCATTTTGTTGTTGGATAAGCAAGACAGACACAATGAGGGTTTGAGCAAACCCCTGAGAAATCCTGAATCCCAGCAGCAGCTTAGTAACTCTAAATGAGATCTCACAGCAAAAGCAGACAGAACTTTGCAAGCGCTTGTCTAACTCCTGAAAGCGGAACTTGTCTGGAGCCTGGCACGAGCTGTCCCTGCTCCAGTCCACACACCCTACAGCTGCAGGGAGGCAGCACCCGCGTTCTGCACCCACTGGGTTCCAGCCCAGACTTCGTCAGGCTTTAAAAATCAGGACAACTGGTACCAAAACTTAATTCCAGAAATTACCTAAATTAAACTTAAATGCTACCTCAAAACTGGTGTTTTCAGCTCATCCTGCATAGATTTTTCAAGTACTCTGGTGGGGGTTTTTGCTCCGCATTAGACAGTCTCCAAGGCCTAACTCCTGGGTTCAGGTGCTTTTAAATTAAATTCAGTTTTTGAACTTGCATATATTAGCAACTTAGGGGCATGATCTTTTTCCTTTCACTGCACCTACTCCAATGTTGAACAAAGCCAATTTATTTAAAACCATTCTACATTCTGTATTACCCTAAAACATAACAGAACTGCTCTGAAATCTTTACCAAACTGGTGAAGCTATACAAGAGCTAAATTAAGAAAAGTTTTAGACAGAATGGCAGGAAAGGCGGGTCTTTACCTCTGATGAATGAAAAACCAGAGGGCACTGATGAAGCAACTAGAATTTTCACTATTTCCTCCTCTTAAATTCCGAGAAGGACTTCTCCACTCCTGCTGGCAGGTGCCTGCTTTGACAACCTCTAAAGCCATCTTGTACACAAAACCTCACTGTACCTTTTCAGAATTGAGGAGGAGATGTCCGTTTGCTCGCACAGCTACTGGCCACTTTTCTCTGTTTGAAGATATGATACAAAGTGTTTGGTAAAGACTTTTTATCTTTAAAAAAAAGCACAAACATTTTATGTTCTGTTTTGGGATGAACACCTTAAGTGGAATCTTCAAAAAATACCTCAGAGGTGTTTTAAAAAGTGAAGGGATGTCTTTGAAGACGAGAAGCACTACAGTGTAAGGGCTAGGGACTGTCATTGCTGAAACACAGGGCAGGGAGCACTGCACCTACACTCACACTTCATTTACCCCATTCCCTGCTATTCAGCTGTATTCAGGTCAGCGATGGGCACTGCCCGACACCTCTCCTCAGAGCCAGGTCCCTCATACCTACCAATGGAGGAAGCAGGTCCCAAATTCCCCACAATCACCCCTACTAAACACCAGAAAACAGCTTTTCCTACAAGCAGTTTTATACAACCCTTCAACAGAGGTTCAGGGGATCAAACACCGTCCCCTCGTGCACAGAACTACATTGTTCTAAAAGGACCATGTGACCAGCACAGGTTCTCAACCTGTACCGCACAGGCCACGGGAATATATCCACACTGCTTCAACGATCCTTGCAAAGTAATTAAGAAAACTTAACGACAATAAAGTCATTTAATTTCCAGTGCAGGAACACAATTCCACACTGGGAAATTCACAGAAGGAGATATTTACAGATGACCTTTGACTTTTATAGAAGAGGCCACTGAAAGCTAAAGTTAAAATTTGTTCTCCACTTACACGTTTCCTTGTTCTTGTGGCTACCTGAGCACTTTGTGCCCCATGGACAGCTAAAACCAATGACAAATAGCACCAAACATCAGCCGCATTTGGATTTAGCTCTAGATGCTGCTCTTTAGTATTCCTTCCACTCTCAAAGGAGGAAAAAAACCCTAAAGAACCACCAGCACTGCTCCAGTATGGTTTTACATGTGCCCTCTGAAGAGGCACCAAGCCAAGGCACTGGTTAGTTAGGACATAGAAACCCTTGGGTTTGCTCTAGAGCTGATTGAAGCTGCCAAGTCAATGATGCTACAGGCCAGAATTCCAGCGCTCAGAACAGACAGGACTTCAGCAAGTCAGCTACAGTCCTGCTATGCACTTAGATTTCAGTTTTGCTTTACATGTTTTAGAACTTGTATGTAAGAATTTAACACCAAAGTCTTTAAAGGATTCTAGGAAAAAAAAGGGAAATAATAGTAAAAAGCCTTCAATTTCAGTAACTTCTACAACCAACAACCATAACAAGGCTGCAATATGAAAAAATACACTTTCAACCTCATTCTGAATGTCGTGCAGTCCGAAAGAGCCATTAACAAATGCACCAGAGTTACAAACTCCCCAGCTCTACCTCCTGTTTCTGATAATGCCTGCTGTGCTTTATCTCCAAACTCACCTCTGAGCTGACCACATCGCCACATGATTATAGAGGTAGTATGACAGATGATTTGGAACAAGGTCTTTGCCAGAAACTCTGAGATCCACGGGATACCAAAATTCAAACTCCTCCTTTAGCTTGTCCAACTTTTCCTTGGAAATCTCTGTCTTAGGAAATGGAACTGCCTTGAAGAAGATGTAGTCCCAAACTTCTTTGCTCATTTGATGTGCCCTGCACAGAGTTAGTCCCGTATCGAGATGTCAGTAGCAGTTCCTCTTAACAGTCCACAGCATTTTGTGTAAGACAAGTCAAAACCATTGATTTGCTCTCACAACTTTCTGTTCAATATGAAGAGCAATCAGGGACAGAGAGTGTACAGGTACCTTGTCTAAGATTAGATGAATGAATCCACCTCCAGAAACAAAGAGAGAACTCGGAACTGCTCAGGCCATGTCCTGCTTAAACTGCCCTTTGGTATTTCCCAATAAAGCATGAAGACTCCCACAGAGAAAAAGTACTTAGTAATTAAAGCGTAATCTTGAATGTCCAGGAAACCTCTCACCACTTCTTTCACCCTCCTCCAGCCCCAGCCCCACTCGTGACCTTACCCAAACACCAATAACCTAGTACCAGCACATCAGTTTCCCTGCTCTGCCTTGCAGTGGGCCACACAGCCATTCCTCCTAGCTTCCAAGAGAGCAGAGGAGCAGGAGTACAAGAGAATCACAGTACAATCCAAGGTCACCTCCTACATGGAAAAATGACTGGACTTTTCTCACTTTGGATGGAATTAAGCCAGTCAAAATTAACACTTCCTATGAGATTCATTTCACCAATTACTAGAGGTAGGATCTACTATTTTGAATGAAAACACTGATGAGATGAAACTGAGACCCACAGTTCTGCAGCCACTGGCCTACACTATAAAAATATTCTTCTTGTTTCAGCAGAGATTTTTATTCCCAGCTCCTTAGAATTTCCCTGGAGTCCACCAGATACTACCTGCACACATCTGACATTGAGTAACTTCAAATCAAAGTTTACTATTCGTAAATGTGCTTTGGCCTGTATCATGCAGAGAGGAAACTCATTCTGGATCCAATGTACCTCCAGTACATCTTAAACATCTCGTTCAAGTGATGGGCGATACCACCAGCACCAGTTTACTGGTTCATTCTGGTAGTTATTGTTCTGTGCCTTGAATTACTGTGGTATGCCGTGACTGAGCTTCTAGGTTTGGTGCCAAAGATCGCTGTACCCGAATGGTGACTGACACGACATGCCATAGATCCCCCTTTACCCCATGGAGTAAGTCTTAGCAAAAAGTGCTTGCTAATGCTACAAGAAAGAAGTTATCTGCTCAGTAAGAGTATACTCTAATTGTGCATACTTAATTACATCAAATCTATAATCCAGTGCCCAGGATGCTCACTTCAAAGTCTGTTTCCAGACATGACTAGTATGTTTTAGTCTCTCTGTAATTAGAGAGGTTTGAGCCTACATGAAAGCCTTGCCAAGGCTGTTTGTAAGAATCTTTATTTTGGAAATGATGTTCAAATTAGTTACAGCATCAAATAAGGTAAGTTCCAGTTCCAAAGTGTAAATTAGTCCAGAAAATAGCTCATAAAACATGCATAATTAGAGCATGAGATTCCAGGCAGGATTGGAAGTCATTATTTTCAATTCCAGATGAGTTGTACTATCTCACCTCTCTAATGTGTCACTGAAAGTTCACAACCACCCCAGCCAAGAGGTCACAGAGCAGTCTTGGGAGGTATTTTGGTACAAATGCCTTCTCCATCTTACTTTGAAGGCTTCCACACACGAGTTGTGAAGAAAAGATGGTTCTAAACTTCTAAGAAAGTTCCAACTTTTAACACAGTGACAAAAGCAAGGTGTTGACCTTGCTCCCTGCATACACTGAAACATGCCGGCTTTTATAGCTGCAAAGCAGAGACACTTCAGCAGCCCCTGAAACCCATCACTGCCAAACACCTGGCGAGGACCACTTCAAGGCAAGGCAAACCAGTATTAAAACAGGTGATTTACTCTGCATACAGCTCTGCTTTCAGGGACATTCCTCCTCTCTCTCCTTTCTCTTTCCCTATTTCCCTCCTGCAGATTCGCTGTAACTTCGCTAACAGCAGGTTGACTTTTAACAATGACACTTTTTAAAGGCCAAAGCCAAGGACCAGCCTCCTTGGCAAGTCTTTGTCAAGAAAATTCAGAGGCACAGAATCATTTAAGTTGGAAGAGACCGTTAAGATCATCGAGCCCAACCGTTCACCCAGCAGGAGATAAACACGCACAGAAGGAACTCACTGGTTTGCTCTTCTCACCTGATGCCTAGAGGAGACTCGCCTTGGCCCCTCAGGTTACCTCCCTGTAACAGATGAGCCACCGTGTAATAGGCCATGTAGATAGTGGAGTCGGAGAGAGACTCTATCAGCCACTGCTCATCCCAGGGTAAGCGGGTACCTCGGGGAGATGGAAGCCAGCTATCAGATACTGTCAGTACCACTCCTGCTCACCAGCACGACTCTCAGGTATACATAAACAATTTATGACTTTCAGTGGAACATCCAGATACACATATAGACATGCAAGTACTCATGCTTAGGCTTGCAAACCTCCTTTTTCAAAAAAATCAGCTTGAAAAGATTCAATATTTGAAGATTTTATTGTAGAAAAAATACTTGCTATTTTTTTCCCCACTTCTTAACGCAACTGTCAAACATTATCTCCAGCTCATGATGGTTTGCTGTGTATTATAATGGTTACCACAGCTGTCCCATGTCACAGGCTACACGAGATGAAGGCTAGCCAGAATTTAAGGGAATCCCCACAAAATGGCATTAGTTCCTTCTTCTGAGGTCCCTTCCAAATCAATGGCCCAGGCAAAAAAGCTACAGAGATGCTGCACAGTATCACTGTAGTAATGCAAAAATAGAACTACCCCTGGCCACATGTTTTCAAGAAAGCGAGCCTTCTGCAGGACACTGGGTCAAGATGTAGGTTGGGTAACTGTTCTACACTTGGCTATACCATTCTGGGCAGCCTTCCGGATGAGCCGAGGAGTACCACCCTCATGAGCACTGAGCCAGCAAAGGAGTGGTTTGCCTACCTAAGCCGTATGTCCTGGAGCATGCATGCTCTTGGAGCCAGCCTAAAGTAGCTTCAAAATTTCTCCTAGTCTCTTCACAGAACCTGTAAGAAATAAGCTGTTACTCCTGTCAGCCCTCTTAGACCACCACCAGCAGCAAACGATCACTCCTCTCCACATCCACTTTTATAACTCACGTCTCCAGCTGTTTCAAGCACTCTGACGTCTGCTTCTTCCAGTTCGCTTCACGATAATCTAAATACCTATGGCCAGGAAAAGTCTCTTGTAATGAAGCGATCCACAGGCAGGACATTACCGGGCAGTAACTGCATATCCACAGCTCTTCCTCACTTACCACTGATCACAGAGAGCCACCACACATTCATCAGCAGACCTTGACATAACTTGTTTCTCGGGTTCCATATAAATCATGGCTTCATCCTAAGAGTTGAAAGGGCAATAAAAGCGAAGTCTTAAGTACTTAGCAAAGTCCTTAAAGTCCTCAAATCTCACTAAAAACCATCCTCTCCGTTCTCATCTCATTTACAGCATGGCTTTCATCACTGCACAGGCTCTCTGCCTCAGTATTCACTTCAGAAAAATGAGGGCGACACTTGACCACATACTTCTCCAAGCTATCAGCTCACATGATTTTGTAAAGACTATCTCCATGCATGACAAAAAGGAGGTCAGAGGCACAAAATATTACTCGTTGACTATGTCTCCACTGATTAAAACAGCTACTAGAAAATCCTGGGGTAAGAGGAGGGGAGAAGGTAAAGAAAAAGAGAATGGTGAGCTTTAATTCTACCTTCACACCCCACATATCCTGCCGCAGGATGAAGTGTTAGACATAACCTGAACATGACATTGACAAAATAACTGAAGCCTCCCCCAGTCCCAGTCCTCATCAGGGAAATCTTATTAGAGAGGTGACATGATCATTCACTGCTCTTCCCTGCATGATGAACCCCAGGAATGGGCTGGTGGCACATCACAGGTACGCGGGTTGAGGAACAGAATCAGGCAGGTACTGCAGATACTGGCAGGATGAAGGAAGACTGTCAATTCAGATCCTACACTTCCAGTACCTTCCCACCTCTATCAAAGATCAAATCAGACCACCAAAACATTTCCTAGACAAAGAAATGGGATGAACCAGGGAGTAAGGTGTCTCTAACTGAGCTACTCATCCCACTTAGTCCTAGAACACAAGGCCCTTCTTTCAGCAGTATCTATACTCTGGAGCAACTCAGAACACCGCTAAGAGAACCAAAACAGAGGTTTCTTCAGAGGCTCAGCTACTGTGAAAAGGGCAAGACGGATCATTTAGAAGCAGCGAAGCTGTGTGCTTACTACCACATACATTATCCACCATCATCTTCTGAATAACTTTCTTGACATCCTGAACTTTTTGTCCCTTGAATCCATCCACCAGCATTATCTGTAAAAGACAGGCCACAGGAGTTGATTTTTAAAAAAATTAACAAGGAATAGGTATAATAGTTCTTTAGATCAGCATAAAAGAAATAGAAGTTACTGCAGTCTTTGTCAAGCAAAAAATAGGAATTAAGTTGATTTGTTTCATTAAATAATCATGTTCATCCAAAATGTGCTTGTACACATGTCAGCATGCACACAGGCAATCGAACACAAACAGTCAGAAATAAAAATCGCTGCCTGCTTAAGAGAAAACAGCTGAGGAATACATCATAGTAAACCACTACACAAGAGAAGATGGGGGGAAGAAAACCCCCCACAAAACCCCCCAAAATCCACCCCAAAAGCACCCACACCAATGCATCTCTCTTTTTGTATCAGTTTCCAAATCAATACTTGCAACGCAATCGGTCAGCTCCCCAGAAGGCAGTCCCTTGCTAGGAGATCAGGTTATAAATCTGCAGTTTGCAGTCCTATACTCCTCCACTGACTCCACCTGCAGAACTGGACTCAGAAGTCTAAGCGAAAAGTGGTCCGGGGTCAAAAAAAAACCAAAACTCTCTTTCTTGCAGTCTTTTTTTTTTTTTTTCTTTTTCTCCAATCCTTTACTCACTTTTGTCTTCTAATCAAACTCAGCAAGAAAACACTTATCAAAACCTTTTATTACTTACTCCCTCATAAAAGCCTTTCAGGTACACTCTCTCCTTGGCCTCACCCAGCTTCTCTCTGTCATTCTGGCTCTGGATTTTGAGCTCATCACAGACTAGAGGAGCACAAAGGTTGCCATAACCTGGGATTTCAATAATGGGCACCTGAGAATGAACAAAACGGCATCAGACACTCAGTTCAAATTACCTGTGTCATAAAATCTACATGAGGATTCGTTTCCTGGATTTCACAAGCTTCACTAGGAGTGATGCACCAAACAGAGCAGAGACAAGCTCGCAGTCCCTGGGCTGACTGGGAGCCTGAACCAGCCATCAGGAAGGGGGGAAAAAAGCAATCGTTACTGGTTCCCTGGAAGTGTTTGTGCTGCAGGGTACCTTGGCAGCGGAAGCCCATGCCAGTGCTGTGTCAAACTTGTACTGTGCTACTCTCTGTAAACCTGCAGCATCCTCCACCAATCAGGTTACAGCGGGCTGACAAAGGACTAGTGTAATTCCACTCATCAAACCAGGAATTCCTGGTAGTCCCCAGTGGAACTCCTGCTCTGCCCTCCTACAAGCAACAACCCCGTTTTACCTCCTGGCATGGCACCGTGCCAAGCTACACCAGTACCGAAGGCAGCAAGTGGAACCAGGAGTAATGCAGGGCACTGGGGTGGCTTCACCCCTAACCCGTGTTTTCTAACGGAGACTGATTCAGCCCCGAGTCTGCATTAAGAGTAACAGACTTCAGCTCTGTGCACGGAACAGATACAGTAACAGTCTGGCCATTAAGCCTGCAAGTTTTAATCAACCAATATCAGCACAAGGCTGCAATCCATCCTCCAGAAGAGGAACTCCCACAAGAATTCATATGTTCCTTTCTCTCTCAAGCACAGCATGGAATAGCTAGTCTTGGTTGCAACACCCAACAGACCAAACATCACAACTGCAGCAAAACATGAAAACTTTAAACTTTTCAGCTCTTTCAGCTGAGAAGGACTTTTAATAGACATTCTGGAAAAGGCAGGCACAGCTCTCGGTATGTTTCTCATCAGTGAATACAAAGTCATGTGTACTGCAGATGGACATGTTTGGGTGTACTTACCGGTTCAAACGGCAGGACCATTTCATCTCTGATGCCATACTTGACCCTCAAAGCCTTTGAAAGTCAAAAGAAAAAAAAAATGCAATATGGATAAAACAAAAATCTTCTAGATTTAAAGATTTTCATCCATTCATAGGGTCTTTTTTGTACGTAACATTTTATTATAAACCAGACAAAGCCACTTCCCCACCTTTGCACCATTCCTCACAGACGGGTTTAATCCCCATCCCATTTCCAGGTGATTCTTTGCCAAAACATTTTTAAGAGAGGAATAAAACAATATTGCTCTACCCTGAAAAAGCATGGGACAAAAATTCAATAGCCAGGGATAGCTGTTTAGATGCTCCTGAAGCTGTAATAACAATAGCTGCTTGAAGTCCCATTTGAAATTCAGGCAAAGATCTGAATCGTGTCTCTGGAAGCCATTTCCACCACAGGCATTTATTTCTATTTCGCGGGTACTCTCCTCTACCTTAACATGCAGCAGAAGTTACAGGATCCTCATCCAAAACTATTCTTGAAGCCCGAGAATAAACATCTGTCCCAGGCCCACTGGTTTTAACATTTATTTTTAACTACTTTGATTTCAAGTTAGAGATGGCAAAGCTCCAGTTCAAGGGAGTTTTATTTTACGCACTGGATATCCACTTTTGACCTTCCACACCATGGAAAGGAAGCAGAAACAGAAGCAATTCCATTAACAGACTACCTGTTTTTTCTTCAAGTCTCTCAGGGCTGCAAAGTCATCTGGAGAATCGGAGGGAACACTTGTTACCACTCCAGTTCCTTGACAAAGAAAGAGATACACAGATAAAGGTCAGTCAACACCTTCTGACACACAGCATGCATCACACCAGCTGCGGCAAGCCGCTGCTGCAGTTACCTTTATCTTCCTTGATGGTGAGCATGGGGAGGGCAAATATAACTTTGTAGGTGGTGAGAGGTGCTGAAAGCGCAGCGCCAAGAATCTCCTATGCAGGACAAAGGAATATTGTTACCAGAAATAGCACTTTTCCAGCCTAGCTGAGTAAGCTCTCCTGGCTGATATTCTTGATGTTTGCTGGCACTCCCTACATACTACAAACAACCAGACTGAAAAAAAAGATATTATCAAAGAGGAAGTACCTATGAAAAGAAAGTAGGTACTGTTTAAGACAGTGTAAGGACTATTAACTGGCAGAAAAGTCAAATACCAGATACTAGAGACAAAGTAATTCAGCAAACGCAAAACCTCTGCAGTGCAGAGTCAAAGAAAGGCAGAAAGCAGGAGAACAGTTTGCTTCCAAATACCTGCAGACAGGAATGAATTAGAATGCTAGTGTCAAACATCAGATTAAACAAAGGCAGGAACAGTGAATCTCCAAGAGCATTTCTGCATTGACAGGAGGTCATCTAGATGTTGCAGCCACCTTCTACCTCTCTAATTTGCTTGAGGTCACATCATGTCTACTAACAAAGGAACAAACTCCGTATTTTCTACTTCATCCTTCAAAGCAGGATCATGACAGATGATGAAAAGTTTTAGTGAAAGGAGATCGAGCGATGTGAACAGCATGAAGGTGCTTTGTATTAGGATGAACAAATGCCACTGACTACACTTGGTCAAGGCACAGAAGTTAAGATAGTAAATATCAAACCCACCAACATTCAACTACTAAGCTAAGAAAGCTTCATTTGCAAAGATGCACTGGAAATGTCAGCATCGACAAGGAGCCACCTTCACACAACCCCTTCTAGCTATTGCTTCTTTCCATCCTTCGTAGAGAAGTCCTCACTCTTCCCAGCAGGCAGAAAAATGCTGCCTAAAGCCATTCACTCATCCAGAAACGCTAGGGCAAGAGCAATGCATCAGTTCACAGGTAAGTGCAAGAGGTTAATCTCCCAGAAGCAGCCACAGCTCAGCAAGCTTCTGCTTGCTATTTAGTCACTAAACACCCCAAAATTGTTGTAAGAGTGCCTATATTTTCTTTATTTAGCGGAATTCTACCACCACCTTTGCAAGGCTAAGCTTCACAGAACAGATAAGCCTGAGCAGGAGGCTTCGAGACACTTACTTCTCCCATCAGCTCCTTGACCACAGGTACGACTCCATTATCTTTCGTAAAGCCCTGGTAGGACATGTTCCTGGCAGCCCTCTGGGTACAGATAAAAATATCCCCATTCCCGGTTTCAAAGCCGATGTACTTCATATCTGGGCGCACCCAGCAGTTAGTCTGTCCAAACATGGTCTCTGGTCTGAGTGTAGCAGCCACCAGGAAGATATTTTTTCCTCTCAGGCCACTGTCGGGGGAAAAAAATTATAAGTCGCAAAAACAAAAACATTCAGGGTAACAGAGAACATACTTTAAACTAATATTTTTAGATAACTTAAGTGACATTTCCTAAGGGATGAAAGCAGGACATTAAGTTATTTTTGAGGATTTCATTTTCTTTTTTATTTTTGTTTTAAAGTCCAATTTAAGTTCCACACAGACTAGTGAATATAGCAGCTCAAAACCGAGACCAGCTCTTCCAAGTGACAGAAGTAACAGGGTAAAATTAAATTCTGCATTAGGCAAAGGAGACTGTATAAGTCAACGGTCTCTTCTGGCCATAAGATAGAACCTATTTGCCATCACGAATTCAAGACCTACCTTAATTTTGCGGGATAAGGATCTAACACCTTCATTTTTATCAGCGTGTATTCCTGAGGCCCAACGCCCTACAGTTCACATAAACAAAGCAATAATCAACACATGACACCGACTCAAACAGCACAGAAAATAAATCCCATTCTAACCCAAACGCTATTTCAGGTACCCATGCCTTCTCCCAAGCACATCGTTTTCCGTCAATACAAATGGCTGTTCACCAAAACGTGCCTGCAGAGGGAGTTGTTCTTTACTCCTATGTCTGAAAATTTACTTGTCACAGCCACTGCCTCAGCAACACCGAAGCTGATAACAGCTTGTATGTTTTGTTTCAACAGACAGATAACAGCGTGATGCAGTGATGCTGCTGGCACAAACTGACAAACAACCACAGCAACCAGCTCCAACGGCAAATGCTATCCATCGCTCAAGACAACCATTCTCCACAGAGGAGTTCTTTCCATCTTCACGTGTACTGACAACTCAGGACCAGTAACTCTGTACTTACAAAATACATTTTGTTCCAAGATACAATTGATTTTTCCATTCAGTGTTTAAGATCATAAGCAATACATAAAAATGTCAATTAAAGGTATTACCTCTCCTGTTTGCCTGTCGTGATCCATGCAAGGCTGTCCATCTTTCGGAGAATAAATGGTGTATCTAGAAAAGGCGTGTTTTCATTTGGCAGCAAATACATTAATGTGCAGACCAAGAGGGAAAAAAATAAAAATCTTTATTAATCTCTCTTAATGGTATTTTCAAATTGTGCGTAAGTCTGTTTCCACCAATGTCAATGTTCAGTTTTTGGAAGAGCTTTCAGTATCGGCCCTATCCTGCTTTGAGCTGGTACCCAGGGAAAAACTAAACCAGGAACACAGCCTCATACCCTTCAGCAGCACAACAAACACTGCTCCACCATGTCTAGCAGAGCATTTGCCGAGAAAGGATTCTAGTTCAATGTGAGTTACAAGTACGTTCTAGAGATGCGTTGTACGGTCCCATCTTCGGTAAAGCTGAGCTTAGCCACGTTCACAACAAACTCAGAGCTAGGAGGTAGGCTTACCGTTTTCCAAACTTAATCTTATTTCTTTCCTTTAGCGTAAGAAATTGCCATCGTACGAAGGAATCATAGTAAGGATTAACGTCTGTAGTAATGAACGAACGCCTCCAATCCACCTGGAAACGCGTAAGAGTCCCCAGTGAGTACATACAACAAAGACATTCAAGGAACCTCACAATACTAAAACTATTACTTGAAAAAAAAGTTTCTCTCCAAAAAGATACTGAAAGTACACATCACACAACGGGTGCACACATTGAAACCCAACCATGCAGTGTGCGTGCGCGTGGTCTTTGAGAGCTGAGACATCAAAGACTCGAGGCCACAGCTGCTGACTGTGAATTTTAGAGGGTTTATAGCAGTTTTAACCAACCACTCAAGCTGAATTTCAGCACTAATTTGTTTCATAATCTCTACCTGTCTTTACTGTTAAAAATCTGTTGTCTGTAGGACAAGTATCTTTATTTAATATCACATTATTCTTCCTAAAACTCCTGTCACTGCTGACTACAGAACAGGTATCTAACATGGAATCGAGAAGTAAAAGTCATTATTCCTTTATTCGATTCTTGTTTCCAGCTGTGATCATTGCACAGGGGATAAGAGCTATAAGAAATTAATTATCACCCAAGACTACTAAATGAATGGTTAAATGAGTAATTCCATAAACACCAGAAACATTTCGAGAATAACACTGGTATCCTGCAGAAAATCTTCTCAGAGGAGAGGCAGCACATCCACAAACACAGTAACAACACAAGAGCAGCTGCTGCCATGATTGAGTTCTAGATGCTGTGTGGTCACCTTCAGTCCCATGCTCTTCAGATCCTGGACAGCAAGGGGAGGGAAATAATCCAGCCAATGCTCGGCTTCAGAAAAGCTGACCACTTCTTCATCAGAAAGACCCAAAGACTTCATGATTCCCCACTGGTATTTGGAAGAGCCAGTCTTGGCAGCAGCTTTACTCTGAAAGGACAATAGTGATGAGGAAAAAGTGCACGATTTTGTACTCACGACAGCTCTCTGGGCTTGGGAGCCTTTTTCTCTGTTAATGGTATGGTTTCTATTTCCAGACATACAAGTTACTGCACACGCTGGAGCGTCCCTTCTCTAGCAGTGACAATTAACGATTAGAGTTTCTGGTCTACGCTATTTCCTAGCTTGTGCTCTACTGTACGTACATTAACCCCCTTTTTTCAACCGTTACATGCTTCGATCCACCGGATCCGTCTGCAGAAAGGGTGTGCCATGACAAATGGGCAAGAAGTGACCAGTTAGTTCTCTGAGGTCCTGGTCAAACACATGGGTGTTTTCACCACGAAAAGGGTAGTCCTGCACTATCTCCTCACACCAAAAGCCTTTGCCGCCGTTACTTTGCTCATACTGTTTTTGCCAGCGATTTTCCTTCGAATGTCTCCACCCAACAGCAAGAGCAGGTGAGGCCACACCTTCTGCTGATGTCAAGCAGACACAATCCCAAATGTCATGCTCCCACCGCAACAATCTCTTCAGTACACATGAACAATACACATGAGAACATCTCTATACTTTCCCTAGACTTGGTTCCTTTCCTTGCTTTGTGATGCTCCCAAAAATCAAATCTCAATTAAATACCTGGTAAGCCACAACAGTTTGGATGATTCTACTTAGCGCATCTGGCCAAAACAGGCCAGATACCAGTCTACCAGAGAAGAAGCAGAACAGGAGGTGTATACACCCCTACCTCCGAGAAAGCAGGGCTAGTTCCTACAACCTGCTTGGGAATGCTTTGTGCAGGGGGAGCGGGGGGGGGAAAAAAAAAAAAAAAATCAGAAGCACTACTCTGGATGATGTCATTTTTCTCAGGAAACTATTAAACAGTGCACCAGCTCGCCACTAAGATGTCCTGCATTAAAATAGTATCCCTGGAACCATGCAGTAGATGCATTTTTTTCAGGTCTACCTTAAAAGCACCCAGCTATCGTGGAAATACAATCAAAATATTGTATCCCAGGTTTCCTCAAGCGTGAAGGAGGAAAAACCGCTGATGCATAGTCCGAAGCTTTGAAAGCACAGCTACCAACGCAGAAAGGCTCGGTTTAAAGTTTACCTTTTTGCCTTTTGCTTTGTCTTTGATGATAATTTCTTCTTCTTTCTTTGCAGAATTTTCTTCCTCTTCCTCTTCCTCATCAGGAAATTCAGGTGGGCAGCCATATAATTCCATTTCTCTCTTGAGTTTATCTGCACAAGCCTGAACAGTTACCAGACAGAGTCACTGGCAGTCTACCAGCACTCTCCTGTGACAGGAGCTTTTTACTTTGCAGTTCACTGCAGCACTCTGAACTTCCAGGCACTGCATTAACTTCTAGGAGATCTTACAACCTCTAGAGTCCTGCCATGGCAGGAAGAGGTTCACAGTGAGGATTTTCTTGCAAATGAAAAAATACAATAGGTAAACTTTGTCTTAAAGCAATTTGTGTTCTAGACAGTGATAATATATATTTCAAGCACAACCCATCTTTACTACAAAAGCAGGTTCCAAATCACACCACATTGATGCATTTTGGAATAGATTAACATGAGGTTTGGGATGGACAGTAAACAATGCTCTAACATGCTTTAAGAAGAAAAAAAACCACGAGAAAAAACCCTCAGTAACTCACATCTTACCTTTATAGGCATTCCAGTGCAGTGAAGGCCAAACGGGAACAAGCAGCTCTTTCCCTTTAGCCTCTGGTACCCAACTGCGAACTACGAAAAGTGGGAAAATGAAACAGATGAAACAAGACTGGCATAAGGGCAAACCCGCACCCTTCTCAAAAAATAAGAGCAACTCCTTTAACAGTAAACTACTGCAAGAGATGGACACAGCCAAAAGCATGTAGGAAGCTATTTAATGGAAAGGGAGATGAAACCAGATTTTTTTCCTCAGGTCTGCCCTGCCACTGCCTGGCTGTGTAAGCACAGGCTTTCCCAATTTTCAGGGGCTCTTTTTGACTAGAGAAGAATGGGGGTGAAGAGGAGATCAATTTCGCAGGATCTTACCCACTGGTATCTGAAACCTGCTAACACCCGAGTAAGAGAGCACAATATTCACCCACAAAAGACAATAAGGTTTCTTGTGAAGTTTGTGCCATTTAGCAGCACCTCCTAAAAATCATGGCAAATCTGAAGGAACGAATAGAGGAAACACCTCTGGTCTGGTCTCCTAGAACTAAGAAAAGTGATGAGTGGCATTTCTCTTCAACCAGCAACACTTCCACTGAAAATACGGGAAAAAAGGAAAGTTTGAATAAGTCATTCTTGAATCTATAAAGTAATTAACAGGGCATTCTGTTAGCTCAAAATTTAACCACAAAATTTTATCTAGAGTAGTATGTAAAGGTATTAGCAAAGGAAAACTTTTACCTCACATTTAGATAAAGAAAACGTGTGTCCCAAGTGAAGGCGGCCATTCATGTAGGGATAAGGGAAAGTAACGAAGTACTTTCCTTTGCTGGGAAGAAATTCAAAGAATTAAAACATGTAATGAGCTTTCAAATTGCCTGTCAGAAGATGCACAAGTAAAACAGCTAACGGATATGTTCAGCTAGTATCAGCCCACAGTGACATTACAATAGTATTTTCTCTGCCAGTAACAGGAGCCTTTGATTTCAAAGCACTGATGTACTAACAGCCTTCATCATCGTTAAAAAAAACCCGCAAAGGAAAAAGCCCACATCAGACTGACATCACAAAGAAACTCCGAAATAGACCTAACACCTTCCCAGAGGTTACAAATGCTAATCCTGCTTCTGTACATTAATTACTGCAACGGCGTGAAGTGATAGATTTCATCTCCCACTGTGAGTTCAGATGTTTTAGTGGCACACTGAATAGTTGCTCATTTCACGGGGCCATATTGTACCACCCTGTTCTGAACGCGTTATGCTGTTGTCACTTGACCTCTCAACGCAGCTGTCAAATTATCTAATTTCTAGATCTTCGGGACACTGTAAATCTCTGCCTCCACCTTTGCACTCCACTTGGTGCCTCGTCTTTCCCCTCCATATACAACCACTGATGTAGGAACACCCATAAAGGCCAAGTCATTTCTGTGCTTGCAAGCGAGTTCCACAGTGTGAGCAACACCCCACACAAAACAGTTTCTATTACACCTCCTAATTCAGCACTTAAATCTTCTGACCCATCTGGGTCCTTCACTCAGTCCTGGGACTCACGTTGCTGGAGCTGCAGAATACAACAGCAACGCAGACTGAAGCTCTATGACTACAAGGATAGCGGGACAAACCGCTGCAATATGGTTCATGTATAAAAAGAAGCCAGAGAACGTCAGCTGAGGAGCAGCAACAATCCCAGGCCTGGCCTTCACCTGCTCCTGGCGAAGGAAAACAGGCTGGCCTGCACCAGGACCCCACATATCTGTTTAACAACTTTCTTTTCTCAGCGAAGCAAAGCAAGTCCACACCTTCCTTCTGGGAAAGAAGCAGCCCTTTTCAATACCAAAGAGTAGAAGCTCTCCCACTAGCAAGGGCTCAGGCATCACAGTGAGTAGCCTCCTCCTCGTCAAAAAGTACAAGTCACCAAAGAGAAGCTGTTTTTAAAATCTCAGTGGGTTCTGGTACTAGCAAGAAACACAGAGAAGGCTTTGTCCACTCTGCTGGGACTGGGCCAGCTCACGTACACCACCACTGTACGTTGTCAGCTACAGAACTGCCAACTTAATGCACGAGCAAGTCCCTCCAGGTGATCCAGGAATACTATTCATTCCAAGAGGCCACTTTTCTCCCCCTGAGTTTTGAAGGAAAAAAGTTCCCTTGAAAAGACTTTTCAAGCAGTTAAAGATAAAACCTGTTAAAGAAACAAAGCACTGCTACCTCTTTTCATTCTGTGCATCCGAAGCATTCACCTCAAAGGCTCGCTCCTCATCCCACTTCTGCTGGATCTCTTTCTCAATTTTCTTCAGGAAATCGACTTTTGCTGTCCCTTTACGTTCCTGCTAAACAGAAAGAGGAGAAGTCTGGCTGAGGGGTGAACAAGTACAGAACTGTGATGTCTTTCAGACACTCCTACACTTTTCTCCGTATGGGCGAGCCTTTCTCTGGTCTCTACAACACTGCAGCATAATCTCACCAGGGAGCATCATTAACATGATTGATGATCGGACCACGTAAATCTGTACCCTTAAGATTCAGCCTTCTGAAACAAGACCTAAATCTGTAAGGGAAGGACTAATAATCTTTTACCAAGGCAAAGGACTCTCCAGTAAGCCAACATAACACACACACTTGATCATCTTACCAATAACTAACGCACCCAGAGGTGTCTGATCGAGGAGACAGGAGTGGATATAAATCCTAAGAGAAAAACCCCACAGAATTCTGGTTGTGTTCCAGACTCTTAATAAACCCCAGGTGATGTTTCTCCATCTTGCCACACACTGAGTGAGAACAGCACAGCCAGGAGAAGTCAGGGCTGCAAGCCTATTCTAACTGTAGTTTACTAAGAGAGTTCTTCAGGTGAAGTATTGTAAATTACATCAGTGTTTAAACACCACCAAGTGTTAAATATTCCTTCTCCTTATTCTTTGACCATACAAAATGTTGCAAGACTTTTTACAAGGGGTGATGGCTTTAAACTGAAAGACAGGAGATGTAGATGAGAAATTAGGAAGAAATTCTTTACCACAAGGGCGGTGAAGCACTGGAACAGATTGTCCAGAGAGGCTGTGGATGCCCCATTCCTAGAAGTGCTCGCGGTTGGATGAGGCTCTGAGTAACCTGCTCTAGTAGAAGGCATCCCTGCCCATGGCAGGGGGTTGGACCAGATGATCTTTAAGGTCCCTTCCAACCCAACCCATTCCAAGACTCTGTGATTCTAAGAGTTGCAGGGTACATGCACTACGGATACCACAGCCGTAAAGTCTGACGTACACAATGTTCAAGGCACTACCAAGACATCTGGGGCAGAAGCTGTGCGTACCTTTACTGCTGTAAGCCAACAGATATCTGATTAACAACAGAAGTACTACAGCAAACTGCAAAATACCTTTAAAAGAAAAGCACAGATACTACAATAACTTAATGGAAGGTTCTAACTCACGCCAAGAAGGTTAACCACTAGTCTCCAACTCCCCTACGGTTCCGAATCACTCGCCTCAGCATGGCTCTAACACGTCACTAACTATGTCACCTACAGACACATGAAGCCAGCTGCACGGAGCAGTTCAGCCTTTCAGCGTTTACCAGCCCTGCGAGTTTCTCAGAAACACTCGACCCACACCCCGGGACAGCTCCGGGCTGCCCGGCACCCCCTTGCACGGCAGACCAGCCTCTCGCACCGTCCGCACACCGTGAACCGGGACAGCCACGCTGGCGCTGAGTGGAGCGCAGGGAGCCCGGACACGAGCCCCGGGAGGCAGCCGGCCCCATGCCGAGGTGCCGCGGCCCCGGGGCGGACAGCCCGCACAGGCCCCACCACCATCGACGGCCCGAAGGGAGGACCCTGCGAGCGGGGCCGGGCCGGGCCGGGCCGGGCCGGGCCGGGCCGGGCCGGGCCGGAGCTGCCGCTAAGGCCAGTAGCCGCTGCCCGCCCGCACTCACCGCCATGCTGCCGAGCCGCTGCGCCTGCCGGGAGACCGAACGCCCCGCCTCGTCCCTCCGGGCGGAACCCGGGTGGTACCACAGCGGCGGGCGGGCTCAGACGTTTTGTAGCGCGAAGGCCACCTGTGGCAGCCGGGGTGGAGGGAGCCCGGCCCGGGAACTGTGAGCCTGTCCGCCTCCTGGAGCCCCGCTCCCCTCCCGTGCCGTGGCGGCGGCGGCAGCGCCGTGCCGGTGCGCAGCCGCAGCAGGACAGAGCCCCGGTGCCGGGGCCAGGCCAGCGCAGTGGCAGGGCCAAGCAGAGCAGGGCCGCACACGGATCGGGGTCTCGGCACCGGCCCGCGTCCAGGTTGGCCACCGCAAAGGCCCGAGCCCACAGAACGGCGCTGCGGGGCTGCCCCTGTGGAAACACCCGAAAAAGAGAAAAATAAACCAACCACACCAGTCGCGGAGCTCCCGCCAGGCCGCTAGGGGGCGCCGCCGCGGCGGGCCTCCCGGGCGCCGAGGCGCGCTGCTCCTTTAAGAGCACCGGCATTCATGTGCTCGCTCGACCTACCTTGCTGGTGTTCCGCTGACCTTCGGGACGGGTTTTCTCTGCTGCTATTGGCTTAGAATGTGAGAGCTCCGCTGTCTGATTGGTGGTTGACGGCCTTGTCCCGCCCCGGCTATGCCTAGCAGGCTCCGTTGCGGGCTACAGCCTAGTTCCGGTACTAGGCCTCGGCTGGGGGAAGGGCCCGGGGCGAGCAGTAGTAGCGGGCCGGGCTGGGCCGTGCTGAGCGGTGGGGATGGCGGCGGCGGTGTAGAGCAGAGCCGGGCGGAGCAGCGGGGCCATCATGATCATAGAGAACGTGGACGCTCTCAAGTCTTGGCTGGCCAAGTTGCTGGAGCCGATGTGAGTGCGGGCGGGGGCAGGGCCTGCCCAGCCGGTGGTGTGGCGACGGGGCAGGCGTAGGGCTGGAACCTGCTGTGAGGGGACGCGGCTCCGCGCCGGTGGCTGAGCGCGGGGGCTGAGGCGCGGAGCGCTTTCCACAGCCCCTCCCCGCGGGACCCGGGCGAGACGGTGCGGGGCCGGGACGCGGGACCCGGGCGAGACGGTGCGGGGCCGGGACGCGGGACCCGGGCGAGACGGTGCGGGGCCGGGACGCGGGACCCGGGCGAGACGGTGCGGGGCCGGGACGCGGGACCCGGGCGAGACGGTGCGGGGCCGGGACGCGGGACCCGGGCGAGACGGTGCGGGGCCGAGCCCTACTCAGCCTGCCCTTCCGAGCCCTGCCGCTGCGGCACCCGAGCCCGGGGCAGCCCCGTGTGCTGAGGCCCGGGGAGGTGACAGGCCCCGGCCTGGAGCCGCGCGGGGTTTATGGGAGACTCCGATTTAAAGAGCTTGAGCTGAGGGTTGGGATTCACCGAGGGTGGTGCGCTGTGCCTGGCCTTTTGTCCCAACACTTGTGTATCGGCCCTGGCCCCCGTATGAAGCCCTCGTGGAGCCGCCTCTCTGGGCTGCGGGCAGGGCCCGGGCTCGTGGGGCTGCGGCAGCGTGGGAGCTTCATCTCCAGCTGCCTAATGTTGGTTCGTAGCACAGTCCGTTAAACGAAACCGTGAGTCAAGGCACAAGAGTTGCTGGCACAACTGAGCACACATCCAGGCGAGTCTGCTGGCGCGGCATCAGAACCGCGGTGGGCTCTTGGCGGAGGGGTCTGGCAGAGCGTTTTGTTTCTGGTTCCGTGAGTGGTAGGAGAGAGTTGTTTCGAGGGGCTTTGTCTGCATTGGTAACGAGAGCTGCCATGTGTCTGAAAAGCACTTTGCGTGCTGTCTGAGCACTCATGGCATAGGGACAGTGAGGTGCTGGCAGAGTTTCATCCATAGCGAGGGTCTTCTGACTCATCAGTGACTAGAGAGCCTCCGAGTACAACTAAGGCCTGTCTGAAGTTGTGGGATGTACATTTACAATGTGTAGTTAACTGGCATTTCTGCAGATGTTTTTCTATTTTTGTATTTTAAGTAGGGTTTATTGCTACTTGACTGTCATCAGAAAGTAGCAGGGTTTTGAAAGCTCTTCAGGACTTTCCTTTTTCGAGATAACTGGTCAAGTCTTTCTGGAATTCGGTAGACTGGAGCGTAACTCCTGTGCCTTCACTGCCAATTCCAGTTGACCTTCTCTCTTGCTGCCTGACATTCCTTTGGTACCTGAGCTGCACTATAGGGACACGAGTCAGAGGTGAGAGTTCATGACAGAGAATTGTAGAATTGACGTGTCCTGACAGCCAAGGATTCAGGAGTGAAAATACAGTGGAGAAGCATAGGGAGCTTAGGTGTGCTCCTGTAATGTGCAGTGTGATGTAGGGCCTGAGAGAAACTACCATGGAGACAGGAACGGGGACGGTTATAAAGTGACAGACCATCTTCTTTATTCTACACTGAAGGTTCAGTCAGCTCCATGTAGGTGCTGACATGGAACACGTTACACACGGTTTATCTGTTTTTGTGAGTGTGTGTGTAGGAATTGTAGAATGTGTAAATTTGTGGTTTCTTTGTTGTTAATTGCTACACTTCACATGGCTTTCATAGGGTGTTGGAAACAAGGAGCAAACTAATGTGGAGTAGAGCTGCTCATTGGCTGCTCACGGAGGATTTTTATTGTCTGGAACCAGTTGTTACCTGCATGGCCTTTGTGTTTTGTTGCTTGCTTTCTGTTGAGATTTTTACTTTATTTTGAGGTCTCTATACTATCTCTTTCTATTTCTGTAGTTCTTAGAAAATACACAATCCCCTCTCTAAATGTTAATCTTAAAAAAAACCTTTAAATCATCAAACTGGTTTAGGTTTTTACCTACCATCTGACAGCTTGCACCTGCCGCTTTACTGAGGCAAAATGAGGGGCTGTTGCTTAATCATGTAACACTGTTAATCTAGTTCATACTTTGTTTTTCTAGCAGCTGCATATTAGAATCTAAAACAATAACCAATTTAAAGATTAGTGGCAGTGTATTGCTGCACACAGTTGGCTATGTTTGGCCTTCATGAAGCTAGAGGAGGGCTTAGGTACTGTGGACAGTGAGCCTGTGTTAGGCATTGCAGCCCTTTGGATGCTTTACCAGCGTTAAAGGATTACTGTAACATTGGTAGGCAGCGATATACTCCTTGGGGAAGGAATCCCCCATGGGTTAGGCACAGCATCTTCAGCGGTACAGAGCTGTCTGGGTGCATATTTTCAGTGTGTTTTTGTGACATACCTGTCTGAATTGCTCTTCATGGTAATAACATTATAATGCTTTAAACCCACAGTAATACTTTACAGTAGCTGTGCAGGGACTTTCCCCGTACTCACTCTGCTGTTCTTGTGGAGCCGTACTCGGTGGTGGTTGCTGTGCCTAGAGAGATGGAGAAACGATGGCATCTGCTCGGGTGTCCCAGAATTGGATTTTTCTGTGAAAAAGCAGAATGGCAGTTTTTCCTCAGCAAAGCTCAGGAAGGAGCGAAAGAGTGGGACCGTTGTCAGGTGTGGTGAGGGGTGGTCGCAAGGCAATGAAAGATCAGTATTTTCTGTGCTGTCATTGAAACAAAACCTGTGATGGCTCAGCCATCCCAGTGCAGCCGGGTTGGTGCTGGATGGCAGGAACACAGTTTTGGTGGCTCTCCAGTAACAGGGATTGTCCATCGCAGGGGTTTTGGCAAACTGCAGCAGAATCAAGGCTGGTTCTTTCTCTCCGTAGATGTGACGCAGATCCCTCAGCCTTAGCCAACTATGTTGTGGCATTAGTCAAGAAAGACAAGCCAGAGAAAGAGTTAAAAGCTTTCTGTGCTGATCAGCTGGATGTCTTTCTGCAAAAAGGTACCTTTTCCACTACTACTTCTCCACTACTTCACCTCTTCAGTGGTATGCGTATCATGCAGGGGGGAGATGGGAAGATGAGGTACCATTGTTGCCTTCAAAATACTTCTTAGCCATGAATTGAATCGCTCTTACCGAGTGTGAAGGAATAAAGATCTTGTGATTTTAAAAAAAAATAAAAAATTCAAGATGCAGTTGTGTAGCTTGGTCTTGTTCCTGGTGGGTGGGAGGAAATCCTCTGGAATAAGAGCTAGCAATTTGGTGCTAAAGTATCCATCATGCTGCCAGGAGTCTCTTGACAGGAGTGTGATAACTTTTGAAGGCCTGGTGCACATTAATCTTCAAAGATTCTGGTGAGCTTCTCATAGCAATTTGGTTCAAATTCAAGGTTTTAAGCACTTGAAGTTCTGACACTCACTATGGAAGTTGTGTGGGTTTTTTTGGGCTCTGATGTTAAACTCATGGTTAGACTTCTGTGAATGATTCACTCCCATAAAAATTGCTGTGAAGAGGCTGCTGGCTGTAGCTGATGGAGTAGCTGTGGACTGGGAGCTTGATCATAAGTTTCGATTATTCTTGCCCTTAACATCACAAAGCGGTAAATGCGATTGAAGGAAAAGTCCCTGTGTCTGTTTTTGATAGCCCTGATGAATTTCTTTGTCTCAGTAAACAACCTCAAGTTCCTTAAATGCAATTCCAGCTCCTCAAATGGAACTTGTGCTCATTGATCTACTGCTGTTTTGAGAGTCTAGCTGGGTGACTTTTTTCAAAGACTTCTGTGGTAAATCTAACAGAGCCCTTAAATCTATATGTGATGATATTTTCTTGTGTTCTGTATCCTCAGAAACTTCAGGGTTTGTAGATAAACTTTTTGAAAGTCTGTACACAAAGAGTTATCTTCCTTCTCTTGAACCCACGAAAGTAGAAGCGAAGCCTACGGGTCAGGAAAAAGAAGCCGTCAAGGAGGAGGTAACATTATTTTTTCTGCCTACATGCCTCTAATTTTCAAATTAGCCATCCCAGACATTAAATGTGAGAGAAAAATCCACCTTATTGTGACCAATGATCTGTACCATCTCTGTGCACCTGAAGAAAAAGGGAAGGTGACCCCTCAGAGCAGAAAGTTTTAAAATCCCATGGTAGAGTCTACCTGCAGGTGGGGTTAAGATCATTCAGAAATTCCATTCAAACATCACTGGCAATGCAAGCTGATAATGATTCGGAAGGGTTTAATGGAGGTGAAAGAAGCAAAAACATTCCACAATACTTCCCTTTCCAATTTTGTGTATCCTGTGAGGAATAGAAATTACTTTAAATGTTTTCTGTAATACTTAAAATCCATGAAGTATGGTGGCCCCTGTACTGAGGGGAAATTCCTTTTAAAAGTGAGGTCACGTTCATTTGCCCACAGTTCTTTCTTTTAACTTGGTTTTAAGCTTTATTGACAAAATTGAAAACAATCACATTTTTGAGAAAAACAAAATAATATTCTATAGTTGTCTAAGTCTCTGTATATTGTACAATCCTCTGCTGTCATTTGTCAGATACCGCTTGATAGATATTTTTTTCTTCTAAGTTGGTGATTTTTCCAAGGGAAGAGACCTCTGTGTTTGTAACATCCTGATTTACCAGCTTTGAAAGGGAGCTGGGGAAAAAATTTCTCTAGAAATAAAACATACTTTATTTCCGTATGCTCTGATCGCAGTTTGCAAAGACACTTTAGGCTGAGTGTGTGTTTTAATTACCATAGAAGAGGTGCAAGTAAAGACAAAGAGTACATATGAAATTCTAGTCTGTTCCCTCACTCCAGGGATGCTCGTGTCATGCGGTGTTAAGAGCAAAAACTGTTGCTCTCTTTATAAACGGACCATGGGGAGCGTTTTTTTTTCTGACAAGTGCATATCCAGATTTGTGATTTGGTCTGTGAGCCGAATATAACCTGAAGGAAAGACCTTGCTGGCGTTATTTCTTCTGTCTTCAGAATTAAAACTGTTTGATGGTCACAAAGGTGACAAATAACTGCAGATCAAAATCTGTCAGTCAACCAACCCAAAGCTATATTTTGTTATGTGTTGCTGTGCAATGCAGGTCCTTATGGGACAGAACGTGATTCATCAATTGATATAAGCTAAAGTTGCTCTTTAGGTTTTTTCTCTCTTTTTTGATGTCTTTTTTTTGTCTGAGGATGAGGCCAGAATTATAACAACTTAGGGAAGTGGCTTTGGTGATGGAAGTTCGTAATTTACCGCTATACAAAACTTTCACTCTAATATTCTGATCAGTTTTCAAAAAGCACTGTTGTAATTTGTAAGAAGTGGTTTAGAACTACCTTCAGTTGACTTCACCAGTGCTCAGGTGGGGGGAAAGGGGGAGGGGTTGGGGGGTTGGGCAGGGATAAGGCAAATGAAGGTATCTAGGACAGCTTTATGGGACAACTTTACAGGATCAGGACATTAATTATTTCAACATCAGGAAGGCCTTGATGATGTGTCATATAGCTCCCTGTATTACATGATTGCTGCAAACAGAGGACAAAACAAACTTCGGGTAGAATCGTAGCTGGGTGTAGGTCGGAAAGGACTGCAGACACCCTGTGATGCCACTCGTGGTGAGAGCAGGCCCTGAGGTTAGGCTATCCAGAGCCCTGGCAAGCCAAGTCTTGAGCATTTCTACTGGGTCTCCCCAGAAAACCCTAAACAAGAGTGCAGGACACCTGGCTTTTTGTTTTGTTTTAACTGGAAAAAAATCTTCTGAAGGCTAATGCATATAAACTTCTGCCACCAAAATTTACCATAACTTCTAAACAGTGTAAAATGGCAGCAAAGTACAGAATGGGTTGAGAGTAATTTATGGTAATGGTGGAGCTGGCAAGCTTCTAAAACTGCTTTTGGTGAGGCCAGCAAGAAATGTGCCTAGTTCAACCATGGGAACAGGTTTTTTGCCTTGCAGCATGTATTTCAAAGTGTAAACTGGTGACCTGTCTGCTTGGAGAAGTCACTCTCCTTTGTTGTGTTCCGGTTTCAGAATTCAGAAAGTACCTCATTTGCAGAATTCTCTCCCTCTAACTAACGGGATAGAGGGTGGATGGAGAACTTGTCTTACATTAATCCTGTTTAAAAACAAAATGTCAAAATAGGGTTTTTTGAGGCATCTTCTCTGCAGAAAAACCTGAGAGATTTGAAACAAAAAGCCCAACTACATCTAGCACTTGATTACTGGTAGTCCTGAGGGATTCTGTGCAAGTAATACCTAAATGCCATTTCTGTACGGGCTGCTAACTGTAACTTGGACTAAATCTTGGCCTTATTTAAAGAAAACAAGAAACGGACACTCATCCTTGATTGGTAGTTGTGTCTTAAACAGAATTTTCAAGAGTCAGTTGAGGAGGAGCGGGATGGCAGGAAAAAGAAGTATTCCAGTCCGCAGAGAAGCCGTGCAGATTCCAGTGAACAAAGGTTAGTTTTGAACCAAAATATTAATATATTCTTCTGTATTTGCTGGCAATCTTTAACTGTGGGTTTTTACCTCATATGTTGTGATTTTTTTTGTTAAAACAGTGATTTCCCCCTACTCTTGTCTATCTGCAATGTACTATCTGTATGCTGATCATGGGCATGAGAACCCTTCACTAGAAGTCAGTCTCTTCCTGCGAAATGACAGTATTTTTCAAATGTTAATACCTAGGAATGTCATCATCAGTTCCATTCCTTCCTGGTTATAAGTGCAAAGCATGGTTGGGGGAGGCCTTTAGGGGTTGGGTGGGGTTCTTCACACAGTGTCAACATCGCTTTTCAAACATCTTCTGGTTTGGTCGTCTTAACGTTTTCACCTTTCCAGTTCTTAGTCATCCCCTTGCTGGTGTCTGTGAGTTAGTGACTAAACTTTGCAGTTCTGTACTTTTCTATGTAGTCTGGGACGTTCTGACTGGAGTGTTTCGCTGTCCAGATCCCATGGGCAGGATGAAGAGCTTGTTGCAAGCTTGTTTCTTAATTTGGTTTATCTTTTCGTAAACATGGTCTCTGTCTGTCTTTTCTAGAACCAGAGATAAAAAGAGAGATGATGGGAAATGGAGGGACTACGACAGATACTATGACAGGAGTGACTTGTACAGAGAGAAGTCCAGCTGGCGACGCGGCAGGAGTAAAAGTCGTAGTAAAAGCAGAGGGTTGAGTCGAAGCCGAAGCCGCAGCAGGGGCAGAAGCAAAGACCGCGATGCAAACCGGAGCATGGGTGAGTGCCCCGGGTGCTGCTTGAGGAGAACATCAGCAGTGTGCAGGGACTCCTACATACTGCATGGCGCAGCCGGCTGTGTATGTCCTGGAGTAGTTGGAGCAAATTTTGAAAGCTTTGTGGTCCTGAAAGTATTAATGAAGATTCCGTTTGTCAGAGTAGAACAGTTAAGGGGATTGTTTCTCCTTTGCTAACCTCTTAATTCACCCGCAGGTCTATACCAGTGGATAGTGGTATTTTTGTGTTGACAAAGCTGTTGATTTTTTTTTTTTCCCCTAAAGCTCTATCTTTTTGCAAAATAATGTTACCCACTTTTTCACTTTGTTAGTGTGTGTGTGTGTGTGTGTTTTTAGAGAAGGTTTCTTTGTAATGAAAGTGGTTACCGTGTGTTCCATAAGAGGTGCAGATTACAACAGATCACAAGGCGTGTTGAGACCACCTTAGTTAAGGGCAGGGGGTAGGTTTGTTGGTTTGGGCTTTAACATGCAGAACACTGCATGTTGAAGGAGATGTTTGTATTGTGTGTATTATCTTTTTCTTCAAGGCTCTGGGATACTAAAAAAAAGCATGAAAACTTGACCTAACTTTTTTTTTTTTTAAAACAGAGCACCGAGAGAGATCGAAGTTCAAGAGTGAAAGGAATGATGTTGAAGGCTCATATAATCCAGTGTCCGTGTCTCCCAATAAATCTACTGAACAGTATTCCTCTGCACAGTCTGTTCCCAGTGCTGTTACTGTGATTGCACCTGCACACCATCTTGAGAGCACAACAGAGAGCTGGTCCAATTTCTACAATAATCACAGCAATCCCAGTTCGTTTGGCAGAAACCCTCCTCCTAAAAAAAGATGTCGAGATTACGATGGTAAAGTGTTCCCTAGTTTTCAGTTTAATATCTTGTTTCAATTATTCTGTGCCTTTTTTTAGTTCACTAAATGTAGGCAGCAAATCAGAAAGCAGTAGCAGGTGGAGTGTACCTTGTACATAAAAGGTGCACATATGACCTATACTTTACTGGGGAGATAACTAGTATTACTGGAAGTAGTTTACTTGTTATCTGACAGCTGCTGGATAAGAACATACGGAGTTTGGTCACAGTTCTGTATATGGTTGGCAAATGTTTCCACCACTGGCAGTTCTGATGAAGACTGCAGTATACATCTTTGATACCAAACAGAGGTACTTCTGACTGGTTTTTCCACAGCTTTTATGATGGATGTGTGTATGTTTGTCTGCTTTTATGGAAGAATAATCTAACTGAAATTATTTTGAAACCTCATCTGATATTGTAATGTTGTGTCAGTGGTTGCATGTTTTCTTTGGTAAGAAATTCCAGCAAAACCTGAGATGCTACAAATTGCTGACAACTTTTTTTTCCTTCTAAAAAGATTATTAAACGTCTCTTTTGCAGAGCGGGGATTTTGTGTATTTGGTGATCTTTGCCCATTTGATCATGGAAATGATCCTTTAGTAGTAGATGAAGTTTCCTTGCCAAGCATGATTCCTTTTCCTCCGCCACCCCCGGGACTGCCGCCTCCTCCTGGTATGCTCCTGCCCCCCTTGCCAGGGCCCACTCGCAATTTGAGGTTGCCAGTTCCACAGGCGCATCCACAGGCACCACCTCCTGTTGTGCTTCCCGTACCAAGTGAGTCAAAGCGTCCTTCTGTGTTTCTTTGTCACCAAGTGAAAATGGTGGCTCTTTTGGGGGGATCTGTGCATATTCAAAGTAACGAATTCAAAATATTGCCAAAATAATTCTGAAAAATCACCTTGTAAGATGCGATGTTCCTGGTACTCCAAATAGAATTAGACAAACTGGGCGGGGAAGTGGAGGGGGTTATCTTTCAGGTGACCCCATAACTCTGGTGGTGATTGGATTGATCACTGATAATTGGATTATTAGCTTTTTTTCCTAATGCAAAAATGTTGAGATGTGATTTCTGTGTTTGTGCTATGTTATCTGCTACTGAAAAGCAATGCATAAGTGGTACATCTTGGATCTGTGTTAGCTCCACAGTGATCTCTGAGATGTTTACCCTTCTTTGTGTTCTTACTGTATTTAACAGTGTAAATTCTGTGAAGAAATAGAACGTTAGATGTGTGGTTACTGTATTTGGGTACTCTCGATTCCAGTAACGCGTTACATGCTGCGGTAGCTGTGTCACATCGCAGCAGCCATGGGATGAGGAATAATTTTAGATAGGATTAACCCATAACTTTGTTCAAGCCCTTTGGTGGGTAGGGTTGGCTTGCCATCAAGGGCCCTGACAGCGCTCTCAGATTGTAGTTGTGTCATGGTAGGTCATATCATGTAACTCGCTATCCTTTTTGGGGCATACAGTAAATAGGAATGTCTGTGTCGTATATGGTGCGCACAAAGCAAAAATAGCCAGGTGAATTCCTTGGCTGTGAATGCCTTTTGCCCTGTAGTTCTTGGTTTAGAACTAATCTGAACATGGCTGATACGATCTCTTGCTCTGAGCGAGCCTTGGTTCTCCATGGCAGAGCTGAGGGAGGAGCTGCTGTAGTTAACACAAGCTCTAACAATCATAAACCTCTGGGGAAGAAGAGACACTTTTTTTTTTTTTTTAAAGCATTGTCCTTTCTGGTAAAGAGAAAGATGTTGGAATCACAGTAACTGACCCAAACAGGGCTTCTCAATTTGCTGTAGTGGGACTGTAAATATTTACAGTCCTGACCTTGCTCAAAGCAAGGCGTAAACAAGTCACATTGAACTGTTTGCATGTTTTATCTGCAGAGTCGTAAGTGTTGCTGATCTATCCTGTGCTGTCATTGTAGGACCACCGTTAACGCAGTCAAGTTTGATAAATAATCGTGACCAGCCTGGGACAAGCTCGGTGCCCAGTCTTGCACCTGTGGGAGCAAGACTACCTCCTCCTCTACCCCAGAACCTGCTGTACACAGTATCAGAACGTAAGCAAACCCCTTTTTTAAATCTGCTTGAGATACACATGTTAAAATTCCTCTGTGGATGTATGATTAGAAATTCCTACCTCTGTCTTCCTCCAGTACACACAAATCTAAAAAGAAGTCTGATGCTTTCTTCGTGGTCAGTCCATCACCTGCTGTTGCTGTGTGAAATAGCCATAGTGTTCTGTCCCCATCTGAGGAAAGGTCATTTGTGGGAGCTTCATTTGGGTTTTGTATGCCCAAAGCAGTAAGATTGTTGCATAAGAAAGGGATCCCTTCATCTCTGAGCTGTCTAGTAGAACATCAGGAGGCAAAAGATGGATCTGCCAACCTCTGATTACTGTGTAACATGGTCTGTATTCCCATCCAGGTTTGGTAGTACACGTGAGAGAGATTCGATGGTTTTTCCAGCTGTGTATCACAATAGTCTCTACAATCTTCATATACGTTAGTACTTACTTTCTATCTTTTTTTTCCAGAATTGACTTAGTTCTAGCTTTCTAACCTTAAGAAAAAATCAATAGCTCTCAATGGACATGTCCATCTTTGTTAAAAGAGCTCAGATTTTTAAGAAGCAGGGGTTTATGAGAGGAAATAGCAAAATACCTGGAGAGTCTTGGATTGCTCAGTTTAAATCCAGCAAAGCTTATATTTCTTTGATAACAAAAGGAGTAATGGCGTTTCCATGTTTTCTATGAGCAAAATAAAATAGCTAAATCTCAGTTTTTTATAATATTCCCACCTGAGGTGTTTTTACATAAATATTCTGCATTTTGTTCAAAGGAGGGCTATTTCTGATGGTCCACATCATTTCCTTTGTGACTTCTGTGCTTTTCAGAATGTCAGTCACTCAAATATTCCGTTAGATAATCTATGCAGTTATCTCCAAACACTGTCAGGCATTTTAATGTTCCCATCCGATTACTTCAGCTTTAGAACTTCTCATGGGTGATTCTGTCAGTCTGAGCTCATGGGACATCGCTGGCTTCCACTGCGCTTCGTGATTCTATTCTCCAGAACGTCTGTGGAGATTCTCATGCCCTGTTCTTGAGCCGTTACGGTAACGACTGCTGGATGCCCTCTTGCAGTCAATCATGTACCAAATCATGGAAGAGGAACTTGTGACTCAGCTCGTGCAAGGTTAATAAAAGTTCTTGGCAGAGTCTGAAACTAAACTGTAAAACATCAGTGTTGAAATTCTGGGGCATCTGTTTTAAACTGTAAAGCATTGGTGGTTGCTGCGGAATAAGGAGCTGAAACTTAGAGTTTCAAGCCTGTCAAATCCCCTCGTGCCCGCATTCATTTCTGTCCAGGACGTACTGTGTTTAGGTGGAGAACTTTTCATGGACTTTGTTCATTCCAGTTCTTGGGTAGATTTCCTTTTGATGGTTGGAGAAAACGCATCATTCTTGATTTAGATCTTGGGCTGGAAGATCAATACGAGTCAATTCTGTCACCTTGTGTTCTCGTGGCTACCCCTTTTAGTAAAGTAATCCTTAGTATTTTACTGGAGCTAGACAGCTGATCTCACTAGTACTTAAGTAAGAGAATTTGATAGGTAAGTATTGGTCAAATTACCTGATTTCTTAGCTTTTTTTGATAGGCATAATTTAAGTACATTCTTCCCCAAAAGTCCTTCTCTGAACTAGACTGTTGAGCAGCAAAGACTGAAAATCTCTTTGCATCTTAGGCCCTACAGAATGAAATGCTCAAACTAAATCTTCTGTTGCTCTCCTCAAAACACTGTCAGACACTTTGAAGGTTGTCACACAGACACCTCGTTCCTTCTTCGGCAGCTCTTCAGCAATATCCAGTTATTGTCACCTATGTGCTTGTGACAAACAGTGACAACCAGAGTGAAAACCAAAGGAGAATGTGCCCAAACAGCCTTGGGCATAAAGTCCAGCTGAGGGTTTCAAACGGCTACTGCGCATGTTGGCTGTACCACTTCTTCTCTCTTCTCTTCATCCAAAGCAACCTCTGATTTTTGGACATCCATGCATTTCCTGAAAGGAAACTAACCCTGAGTCTTAAACTCATTTGAAAAATCCTTTCATTTCTCTCCTTTTTTTGTAGATACATATGAGCCAGATGGCTATAACCCCGAAGCTCCTAGTATTACCAGTGCTGGTAGATCTCAGTACCGACAGTTCTTTACGAGAGCACAAACGCAGCGTCCCAATCTAATTGGCCTAACATCTGGGGAGATGGATACAAATCCAAGAGGTAGGAAGGGTTTCTGGTCATTGCTGTTGCTATTTCTATCCAAGACTGTCAACACTTAATTTCCCCTTTTTTCAGGCTGAAAGCAGTAGCTTTCCTCACTGATCTACCATTTCAGAGCAGTTTTCATACATCTCTACCTTTTTTAAAATGCTGATATGACCGTTTTAAAGTCAAAGCAGCCTTTTTGATTAAAAATAACCCCTTGCTTGGCAATGTTACAAGGGTGGGTTTTAGTTGGTTGGTTGGGTTTTCATTCCTCTTTAGCCTGTGAAGGCACTTTTTGGGTGCTGGGTGTTTCCAGAAAGAAAAACGGTGCAGAAAGGTGGCTTGAGGTAGTACGGTCTGAAGATTTGGATTTGCCAGGAGTGAATTTAGGACCTGGGGCACAGAGGTGGTGATCCTCAGTTCCTGCCATGGTCGTTCAAACGGTAGTGAAGAGGGGAACTATCGTGGCACATTTTTGTACTTGATGTTCTGGCGCTGTCAGCTGGATGTTCTCCCGAACATGAATGTTGTGGGCAGCGTTCCAATTCTCCCGGCCCATGGAAATCCCGTCTGCATTTAAGTAATCCTGAGTCCTTAACCGGATGGATGTTGATGTAGTCTCTTAGTGGGGATATGTACAAAATATCTTTTAGGGGAGAGAACAAGTCAAGACTCTTTAAAGAAATTTTTGCTCTGTTAGCATGACTTTCTTTTTCCCCTCCTGCTTTCCTTGCCCCCATGCTTAAAAGATGTTAAATTTCAGTGTTTACTGTTATGCTTCAGTGATTCTTACTCAATCATAAGAAAGATTATTTTTTCAATTATTTCCTTCAAGTGACTCATCCTATAAAGAATATGGTTAAATATTATTGCAGAAATTGCTGTTGCTGTTTTCATCTTAATGAACATCATAAAGGCAGGGTTGGGGCTGTACTGTTGTCCCTCAGACTCTCTCTCAGAACCCCTTCCAGTTGTAAGGCATGGGCAAGTGTTCAGTGGTGCTGCTTCAGACCACTTGTTTTGCTGTCTTTATCACACGTGTGAAAGGGTTACTCCAAAATCATCCTCCAAGCGAAGATTAAAACTGCTTGAAAATGCCCAGTCTTTGTTCTCACCAGTGTAACCAGCAGAGCTCTGGCATATATAAAAGCCATAGAAAATTGACCTGTAACTCAGACTTCTTTTTAGGAGTTGAATATTTGGCATATGCAGGACACTAACAGCAATGGCGTTATCTTAAAGTTGTACCTGGTAAACTGGGATCTAGTGCTTTTAGCTTTATGTTCATAGAAATTGCTTCAAATCATAAATCTAATGTCTCCAAGAGTATAATTTCATGCCATAGTTGTGTTTAATTAACAGTTCGTTGCTGAAAACTGGATGGAGAGATGACAAGGGGATAGCAGTGGGAGGAACTGGTTCTCGGTTGCTTTTTCACTGTCAAGGGTCAATACAGGGAGAGTTGGTTGTTTATTCAGCCTGTGCCACACTGCAGACTCCAAACTGAAAGCTGGGAACCGAGCCTTGTTTCTTTTCGTCCTCTTCTTATTTTTTTTGTTCCTTTCCTGCAGAGTCTGTATTTTCAGTACCTGAACGATGGAGTTTTAGCTTTATTTCTTCAAGCTAATAGCAATTTTAAAGGTCAAAATCTCATCCCTGCTGGCTGGACTAAACATTTGTGTTCCTCAAACTGTTTAGTTAGGCTGGCAAGTGATCTTCATCAACAAAAGTGACCAACTTTATAAAGTCTTCCTAATTTTTATGTTTGTAAACTCGGGCCTGTTTTGCTGTCCAAGGGAAAGCTGTTCCGATGTCTCTGCTGGTGTGTGGTGACTAATGCCAGCCTTTCTCCTCTCTTCCAGCTGCCAATATTATCATCCAGACTGAGCCTCCTGTTCCCATTACAAACAACAGCAGCAATGTCACTAGAGTTGTCCTTGAACCAGATAGCAGGAAGAGATCTCCGAGCAGCTTGGATTGCCCACCATTAAAGAAGCCATGGCTGGGAAAGTAAGAACTAGCAGCTGCCCTTGACTAATGGGAATGCGCTTTATTGCTGTCAGTGCTGCAAATGTCACTGTGCACTGGTCCCTGTAGTTTGAGCTGATGGGGTCAGAAAGTCTGTCCCCACATCATACGGAGATGAAATACTTGGTGGTGGGAGGGGGTCTTTTTTGTTAATGTCTAGAGCATGTACGTTTTATGAGAAAAATAGAAGTTAAATGTGCGTTAATGCTTGCTGTCCTACTTAAGTAAATGTAAGCCTGTCTAAATTACTATCTTGTTCTCGTGTTCTCTAGGCAAGCGAATAACAACCAGAATAAGCCAGGATTTCTGAAAAAGAATCAGTATACTAATACAAAATTAGAAGTTCGGAAAATTCCACCAGAGCTGAACAATATTACACAGCTCAATGAACACTTCAGCAAATTTGGAACTATTGTAAACATTCAGGTAAAGCAAAGTTCAGTTTTATGCCCGTTTGTGGGTGCTTTATTTTTCCCGGAAACCTTCTTGAGTATTGCAGCTGAACCATGTTCCTTGAGACATCTTAATGGAGGCTAACTGGGAGAGGAGGTAATCAAATGCAAAGAAACCTTTTCTCGGTCTCCTTGGTATTACTATCTTAATTCTGTAAAAGTATGTTGGCTTCTGCTTTTGTGAGCTCTTAGAGTTGAAAGGCTTGCAGGTTTAACAGTATCTAAACCAGTTTGGAGCTTTGAGCAACCTGTATGATTTTTGAAAGATCTTCTAGCAATTTCAGTCTTGTATGATAGTCCTGCAGAATTTCGTAGTCGGGATTTTGACAAAGGTGCTACAGGAGAGTCCTGATATGCATCAGTTTATTACTACTTTACATCCCAGAACTGTCTGCAGCTCAGTGGTGGTCCTTGCACTGTAAGAGGGGGCAAAGCATTATATAAGCAAAACACAGTTCATTAAGTGATTAAAACAGCATTTCTTCTCTAGACCAAACAGTTGCCTCTTAAGTCCTCAGAGTTATGAATAAAAGACAGATACCTGGGAAGCCTCCTTATTTCTTGAGTTGATAATTTTATCTCTTAGCCCAAAAGATCCTGTGGTGCTTTCTGCACCTCGGTAATTAAATAATGCATTTGAAACAGGCTGTCTCAGTTGCTATGCTGAAAAGTCCAAGGTATGGCTTTATTCCAGTGATTAATTTTTGAGAAAAATAATCTTACTCCAGACTGTTCAATATTGCTTCTTTGGGAATGTGGTGGACCCTTGCACTGCCCATCCTCGGAGAGCAGTCTGCCTTCAGAAGGGTAGAGCAAAGAACTTCCCAGGCAGCACCAGGATCCCTTCAGTCACACCCTGGTGGCAGTTCACAATGCTCTGGATATATGATGCTGTTTGGTGGTGAAGTTATTTTATTTTATTTTACCATATATAGGCTTTGCTGCAAGTATGTGTAATTTTTGCCAAAAGTACTTGGCTTTAATTACATAGACTGTTCTACCTCTATTTTGAGCTGCTAATACCATGGGTATCCCACTCCTTACTGCAGGTTTGCTGCTGCTTAAGATGTTTTCTTCCTTGAGAAATAATGTATTCTAATGAACTTCTGAATTAGGTTGCTTTCCAGAACGATCCTGAAGCTGCTCTCATTCAATACTTGACTAATGATGAGGCTAGGAAGGCCATTTCCAGCACCGAGGCAGTTCTGAACAATCGGTTTATAAGGGTGCTGTGGCACAGAGACGGTGAGCAGCAGCCCCCATCGCTGCAGCAACAACAGCCACAGACACCCCCACAGCCTCTTCATCACCAGCTTCACCTTCAGCAGCCAGCCCTGAGCACAGCTCCCGCTGTGACGATGCACAGCAGTCTGTCAAAGGTATCGTGCTGTTGTAAGCTAGCGATTGGGCAGTGGAGGGTATTGGCATTCCTGAACGGCTGCTGCCTCAGAACCACAGAGTATATAATCTTCTGTGTTTACTATCTACTGGTCCACAGGTGATGAATAAACCCCTGGCATCAGGTGCCTATGTCCTCAACAAAGTCCCCGTGAAACGTCGCCTTGGAGCAGCGGGTGGAAACCAGCCTGACTTAAGCCAGCCTGGGGCCGTGGTCGAGGATTCTCAGGTACGGCCTGCATGCTTTTGGCTACAGCTTTTGCCTGTTGGCCAGGAAGGAACTGGCAGATAGAACTTGTGAATTGTTCCCAGTTCATTCTGTTTCTTTTCACTAATGTTCTGTAATGATCATCGCTTCTTCCCAGTTTCATTAGCTGTTCATGTAAGATAGGGGCAATGACTTCAGAGACCAAGTATCGGGATTTTAAATAGCATGAGATCTTTTTGGCAGTGCTTCATAGTGAACAATTTGGACAGCTTGTATGCGATGTCAGCTTTTCGTTGGCGAATCAAAGTGCTTTCCCAGTGATTTTTGAGTGTGTGCTGTGTGTGCTTTAACAGTAATGCTAGAAGCTGATAGCATACCTCTGCGTAGAGTCCACGCTGATACCCTAGTGCAGCATGTGTTCTTGGCCACAGAGAAGTCCTCGTCTCCGGAAAGGAACCATGCGGGTGACTTTTGCTGCCTTAGATGATCTGAAAGTGTGGTGTTAGACCACGATTGCAAAGCTTAATATAATGCAGATGCAGAAGATCAGCTCCAGTGGTCTTCCTAGTAGATATCAGGATACAGAGGGAGTTTTGGATGAAGGAGGAAGCAAAGTATCTCTGCCCGAAATCCTTTTAACAGTCATTTAAGCTGAGTGCTTCCAAGCAAGTTGACTGTTAGACCGGCACCTTTATGTATGTGTGTTTTAATTACCGTGGTCATTTTGTCTCATTGCACAAGTCTGGAAGTTTGTGTTCACGTTTTACAGGACACATTCCTCTAACATTCATTGATGGTATCATGTTCATTTTAAGCTATTACACATTTTTGCCTGCGTGTGTGTTTTTTACTATTTCAGACATTTCCTACTCCTACAAGCCACTCAAAAATGGTTTACAGTTCTCCAAACTTAAAGACATCTATGAAGCCTGGTGCAGGTTCTAAACCTCACGATGTGCAGGAAGCCCTTAAAAAAAAACAGGTACTTTGCTATTTGTTGGCTGACTGACAGTATAGCAATTGAAGTACTACTTTACAGACAGCTTAAACCCAAATACTGCTGTTTAGCTTCCTATGTTAGTGTAGTTCTTATCACTATCAGAATGTCTTGCAAATGCAGGTGGAGGTCAGTCACGGGTGAGGGAGTAGCCCCTTCTTTTGAGGCGTCTGACTTGACGCGCTTGGTTGTCTCTGGGTTTTCTTGAGGCGTTTCTCTGATTTTATTCTCTGCGGGTATGAGACACGTAAATGACAACATGGGGCATGTTTCTTAAGAGGTGTCTGCAGAGGGCAGAAAATGTAGAAGAGAACTTCACAGCAGGAATTTAGCAACTTCTTATTGGTTTTATTCCCGGATCAGATACACTTTATACCTGGGTGTTTTGCAGACTAGCAGTTTTCCCCATGGCCTTCACTTCTCTAGCCTGAAGTAGTAAATACAGTATTTAGAGAATGTTAGACTGCTTTTTACTGATGGAAAAAATTTTCTTCTCCCATAGGAGGCAATGAAACTCCAACAAGACATGAGAAAAAAGAAGCAGGAGATGTTAGAAAAACAAATAGAATGTCAGAAGGTAAGTCTGGAATGTCTTCTAGTAAATACATTCTGATTTGGTAGATATCTGTCTGTTCAGTGTTGTTTCTCCTGGAACTCTATATTCCTGCTCTTTTATTAATATGTAGATGTTGATATCCAAGCTGGAGAAAAATAAGGCCATGAAACCAGAAGAGAGAGCAGAAATAATGAAGACCTTAAAAGAACTAGCAGGAAAAATATCTCAGTTAAAGGATGAATTAAAAACTTCGTCTACAACCTCTACACCATCAAAATTGAAGTCCAAGACAGAGGTATTTGTTGTGCAAGACACTTGCCCTCCTGTCTTTTGTAACTATTTCTAGTGCTGTGTCCTAAAAATGCATCAGCATGAGATCAAAACTTCCAAGCAGTATTTTGAGAGCGATAACCATGGTCAAGCATGCAATGGTTTTGAGGAGCTATGATGATGTGGTTTTGCATGTAGCTTATTCAGGCTTGTTCCAATTCTGACGGAGAGAATTCTGGGTCCTTCAATAAATGGGTTGGGGAGGGAAAAGGAGGCAATTAAACTGAATTGAGAGGGAAGTCTGGATATTGTGTACTCATCCGTCTGCATCATGTATATAAATGTACTGCTGACGAAGTGGAATAAAATCAAAAGTAGGTGTTACAGTTCTGCTTACCCCTTCCATTTTCTTTCTGCACCTTCTTCTCTAAGGCACAAAAGGAACTTTTAGATGCAGAGCTGGACTTCCATAAGAGACTCTCTTCTGGAGAAGACACAACTGAATTGCGAAAAAAGCTAAACCAGTTACAGGTGGAGGTGAGTTTATCTGGGCTGATGCCTTTAATGTGTTTATGACAAATGTTTTAAATTCTTTCAAACCTTTGTACTTTTAACCTAAACCATTCTATGATTCTGTGAATGTTTGCCTTTAAACAGGCTGCCCGATTAGGGATTTTGCCTGCTGGTCGAGGAAAGACGGTGCCGGCACAAGGAAGAGGACGAGGGCGGGGCCGTGGTGGGAGAGGACGGGGCATGTTGAACCATATGGTGGTGGATCATCGTCCCAAAGCACTAACAGTTGGAGGCTTCGTTGAAGAGGAAAAAGATGAATTGTTGCAGCACTTCTCTGTAAGTATCAAAAAAAGAAATACCCGAAGAAGAGAATTGTGGCCGACTCTTAAGTCTGAGGTTAAGTAGGTAACCACCACCCTGGATGTGTGCTGACTTGCAAAGAGGGGCACGCTAAGAACTCTGTAAAGAACCATTCCTTTTCCAAGTTCTTGAAGATGCAAGTCTTCTTGTTTCTGTTCGTGCAAACAAATCAGACTTCATCCTGAATTCATGGAGCAGGCTATGGATAAGAAAACAGTTTCAAGAGTTATCAAGGGGTAAATGTAATTGTCCTGGTCTGAGTGGCCAGCCCAGCCCTAACCCGTGACAGTAATGTCTTCTGTAGCTGCATTACAAGAGCTGCCCAGTGCATCCTTTTAATTGGCAAAGCTAAATAGCCTACTCTTATTAATCCTGCATTAAAGTACCATAAAAAAGATGCTAGAAAGCTGAAAAATACCTTTCAGCCTCTCTGTTTACAGATGATTTTTCAGATTAGCAATTCATACCACTTATCTTGTTTCTCTGTAGCTCGGGAAGCAAAGCACTTTCTGCTAAGTAGCACATCAGTTTCAAAGTAGTTAAATTTGTTTATGAACTCATGGTGGAGCAAGTAGCTTGCTAGTGTGCAAGCTCAGTTGATGGCTGTATTAGCATCCCAGCTACGTTAACATAATAAAGGAAAAACCGATTTTACGTTTCCCTCAGTTACTCTTACCAGAATGAAATATTTTCATGTGCAAAGCCAGTAAACTTCTCGGCAAGGTCGTGTGATACCTCATAAATAGACCCAGTGTGAAACCAAGCTTGATCGAGTCAGTTTGGTGTTCCTGGATGTTCTTTGTATCGTGACTGATACGCAAAATGATTTGGTAGAAGCCTACCCTTCAGCGTTGGACACAGAAAAGCAGTAAAGTTCTTGAGAGAACTGGTAATCTGAAAGCTGGTTTGTTTCTGGTTTGAATGGGAGCAGAGAACTTCGCAGTTCTTCATCCAGTGGGGTAAGCTTTGCTCTTTGGAGAACTATTACTCTCTGCTCTGGCCTCACCACCTGTCACACAGTTAGAGACCGCTACTGCTGCTTTATTGGGTAAATTCAGTGAAAAATGGTGTGTGGCATGATCAAAAAAACCCAGCTTGCTTTATGGTACAATAACAGTGCTGTGAACTCTGGGAAGAGTCCTAGGAGGGGACCAGGGTGCCTTTTTTAAAAGGTCTTTACTTTAATTCGATTTCTGAGAGACTTTGTAGTTTTGAAAGCTTTAGCCATCCTCAGCTGCTCTAATTTTCACCATTGTGCAGAAATACACACATCCTGTCAGTGTAGCGTGCTAGGTTATGTTTTTCCCTCCTCCCAGCAGGATATGTACTAACACGTCCAGGAGCTCTATAGCAAAGTTGAGTTCCTGTTACTGAACTCTTTTGCAAATCGACGAGCTCTAAAGGACTCACTTCACAGCTCTGAAGAAGTACAGCAGTGAAGGGCAGAAGAGAGTGAGGGAAACAGTGAATTCAAAGAATTTGCTTCTGAGCTATAAAATAATACACTTAGTTCCTTTCCTCCTGCAGTCTGGGCTTTTGCCCAGAAGTACAGGTACAAATGCTGCAATATTGCTGGATGCTGCAGCTGAGATTTCTTTGGCTCTCACTTTTCTGCCCAAAATATTGTTTCAGTGGTACTTCAGTACACCGCAGTTGTAGCACACGATGGTCATGTTTTTGGAGGAGAATATGACTGCTATTCCTAATCGATTTTTCTCTCAGAAATTTGGAGATATTGAAGACCTTCAAGAAGAGGATTCCCCTTTAAGTGTTGTTCTAACTTTTAAATCTCGCTCAGAAGCTGAGAATGTAAGTAGAATAACAGAATTTTTTTTTCACAGTTCTAAAATAAGAATTTTTAACGTCTTGCATCTGCCTTTGTGTTTTAAAGTTCAGCAGGCTTCGCTCCCACTAGTTTGAGCTTGGTAGTGGGGGTATTTGTTGCTGCCGCATATAGTGCCTCTAATGGGGAAACACCCCGTTTACCCCAGTAGAAACACAGGTCTCTTGCTGGTACAGGTCCAGTGTCATGGTCAGTTCAGAGCTCTGCTCATCTTCAGATTGCTCTTGGATGACCGTTACTTAGCAGATTCCGTTTGAGTAAGGTTGCTCTCAGTAGGCTGAGGTGGATGATTGTGGCTTTGAGGTCTTCAGATGTGTCTGCATGATGGTCCCCGGGTCTAGCTGGTTGATGGTGACCTCACAAGTTTTTGACTTGATCCTCTTTTTGAAAATGTGTTCATTTAAAATACAATCTAGGCTGCTAACCAAGGATCCCGCTTCAAAGACCGAAGGCTACAGATATCATGGTACAAACCGAAGGTACCTTCTGTGTCCACAGAAATCGAGGAAGAGGAGTCGAAGGAAGAGGTATGAAAATGTGTTAACAGCCTGGTCACTCTTGTAGGGATCCAGTAGCTCAGAGCTCTTTTAGGATAGTTTTCTGTTTAATGAAGAAATATCATAAAAGATGTTGTTGCAAACCAGAAACTTCACGGGTTTTGAATAGTCAGGTACGTTTCCCACATTTTAAAGAAGGGAAAAAATAAACCACTTTCTGGATGGGATGTGGATTTGTCAGCTATGAAATCAAACCTGCCGTTCTGCGTGTGCAGGCTGCTGATCTCTTCGCAGCACTAACGCTCTGCTGCTGCAGAAGTTACTTATGTTCTTCCCTGTAATTACGAACACTTTAAGCTTTTAGAGGTTTTTCTGTCTAGGCATTAACAGAAAACCACTGTTGAAGAGACAGTGGGTGGGTGTTTATTCCTGCTTCCTCTTCCCTGCCTGGTGCATGAGGCCGTGGTGGTGGAATGTTGTTGTGTGCTTTCAGCAAGATTCATGTGCGGTACGCACGAACCTGACGGGAGGCACAGCTGATGCTGTGCGGCGTGGCCGCTTTCCTTGAGATACAGCGTGGAGCTTCTTTGTTTAAAAGTACGTTTTTTCTTCATCCAGGAGACTGAAACCTCAGATTTATTTTTGCACGAAGATGATGATGATGACGACGAAGATGAGGATGAATCCCGTTCTTGGAGAAGATGAAACTTGATGTTGGAAATGTATAATTTTAGGAATATAGTTCAAGCTACACCTTTTAAACATTTATTTAAGAAAGTCGATGAGCCAAAAAAAAAGCTTTACTTTCTTTTCAAACCACAAGATCTAAAACGAGCAGAGTTTGTTACAGAAACATTTCGGATGAGAGCTGTGATCTAAGCTAGCCAAAGGCCCAGTAACTTTTTACATAATTACCAAGCTCACCAGGGTGGTGATTTTTTTTTCTATTTAAGGAGGGTAAAAAGAGAGGGAGGGGTGAAGTAATAGTATTTTCTTGTCCTCTTTGTGTCACCTGTATTACCTTGTTTTGGGTTTTTTATAATGTGATTGATTTGTTAGTTTATAATTGACAAGATATTACAGGTTTTATTTAGCAATATTATGGAGTTAGGGGAAAGACACAAACTTTCATTAAATGTTATGAAAGAAAAAATTGCCTCATTTGCTAATTGAAAAAGGGTAGCATTTTATTTCATGTGGAATCGCTTATTGTAGGAATTCTTTGTGGCTAGATTCATAAATCCTTTATTTCAGTGTGTTCGAAAGCCACGCGGTTTCTGTGTTCTACTGCTTTTTGTGAGAGGAGATGGAAGAAGCAGTTTAACAGGGTATCACTGTAACATTGTCCAGTTCACTCTGTTTCTTCGAATTCTGCTTCACAGAAAACACCAGCGATGGCACATTTGAGTGACTTTTTACTCGCCATTGATTTTGTTCTGTAGATTCAGTGTAAGGTTCGGGTCAGACTGTTTACTGCATTTCAGGGTGTGTGAGCATGAATGTGAGTTCCATACTTCCTTAAAGAAAAGCAACTCAGCTGGCAACCGCCTGCCAGCGCTAGAACCTCTCCTCTTCTCCCTGTTACCAAGCGTTTGTTTATGCTCACTCCGAATCCATGGAGCGTACGGAGCAGAATGCTTTTTAGGCAGCAGCAAGTCAGTGTCCCACTCCAGGGCCGGCATTTGCCCCGTGCTGTGGGCAGTCAGGCTCCAGAGGGGCATGCAGAGCCGGGTTTGGGAGCTTGTCCCTTACCTCTATGGGTAGTTCTGCTCAGACACTCCCAGTTGCCTTATTGCTGTACCCTTTTAAACCACCCCTGCACCCCCAGCCCAGACATGGTGTGTGTCACGCTGGAGGAGAGGATGACGAGTCTGCGCACTAGAGCCGTGTCTCCTTGCTGGTACGTGGCTCCTCTCTCTGTAAGCGCTTCCCCGCACTGTCCCTTTGTACCATACTCCTCAGTACACTTTACGTGCGCTTCTACACGAAGGGAGCAGCGTGTTGATGCAGAAGTGCTTTCCTCAACAGCCAGTTCAGCAGAGCATTTCCCAGCATGTTCCTGACTGAAGGAAGGTGCACATCAGAGCCTTTAGCTGCCCCTGGCACGGGGCTCGGCTAGTGACAGGTAGTGGGCCATGCCTGGGGGTTAGTAGTCCCCTGGCTTCCTTGCCTGGGGGTGGCTCAGAATAGCAGCATTCTCAGATTTCCTCATCCGTTGAAGGGAATATAGCTTTCAGTGTTCCGTCTCCTCACGTTGAACCTCGCCTCTTCAGATAATTGGGACTTCCCTGCTGATCCTGAGGCTAAATCACAGACGTGAAGGAATGAGGGGAGACCAGTCCTACATACGTGGAAGAATGTCTTGCTTTTCTCCTGTCATCTCCAATGTTCTTTGGGGTCCGTGGCTCAGTCAGTGTATATTTTGAAACATCCATTGCAGCAAACGTATTTGAGTCCTGACAGTTTAAAAAATGATAGAGGGAACAAAAGGATTTATATATTTTTTTGTACAGAGTTTTTTCTTAAACTGTATAATTTTGTAAATATTTTGCTTTTTTGTGTACTAAAACTACCAGCGTATAGATTTCCATAAGAGTTGTTGTATTTTTGTATTTGGAAAATGAGAATCGCAGTGAATGAATGAAGCTGTAAGAAAAATTGCAGTAGCCTTTGACACGTAGAATGGGATTCCTTTTCATATGGTTTTTGCTCTGAAGTGTCACCTGGCGGGGCTGTGTCCAGGGACGCCTGCCCTTGCCCCGGGCACGCTGGCTGCTCGTGTTGGGCCACAGCCGAGGGCAGCAAGTGCGGTGGCTCTCTCTAATGATTTTTTGAGCACTTCACACAATTTGACTGTTTTTCCCCTTACACTGCACGCTGGCAGGCTTCCGTAATTCCTCCGGTGACATCCCCAACGCGATTTGCCCCTGCTGAGGCACAAAGTGAGTTGTGGCTCTGGACCCGGCTGGTGTGCTGACAGCGAGCGATTGCGTGAGGGGCAGTTAAGCGATGGCAGGACCGCGGCTGCTGCTGCGGGGGAGTGCAGCAGCAGGAGTGCTCTCCGAGACCTTCATTGTGCCAGAGCTTGGGGATCTCCTGCTATTTCAGGGTGCACTGGGCGGTGTTGAACTCTTCGGGGTTTTGTTTGGGTGAGTAGGTAACACCACGGTCTAGGTTACTCTGTTTTTATGGCAACGCTTCACTGTGACGTTAATGGGTACATTCAGAGAGCACCTTAGACAGGACTCACTGCCCCCACCCTAAGGTGTGTGCAGCGGCAGGGTGTCCGGAGGCCCCGCTCTGAGCTCTGGCAGCCAGCGCTGGCAGGGAGCGCAGGGAGAACCGAGTAGCTGTTAGAAGAGTGATCTCCCTCTCCTTGAACTGACCGGAGCAAAAAGAACAAAGGCAAGAGCTAAACAGACACCTGAGAGCAGCCGCCCACGTGTTATGGGAACCACTTCATCCCCAACAAAATCATGTGAAAAGGAACAGAGGTCCTCTTGGTGTATAGTAAACCTGTACCATAGTTTTTACAGATTGTGAACTTGTGTAATAGTACAGTAGGAGATACTGTTGGATTTCTAACTGTTTATACATTTAAATTCATATATGTAATGTTTGTTTTATTGATTACGATCAGAATTTCTAAGATGCATGTTGACTTTTTTGCAATAAAGATACACTATGGAATGGTTCACCTTTTAGAAAAGACAAAGGAAATTCTAACTTAAATAAATTGGACAGCAGAGCCATTCCAAAAAAATTACAACTCTCACAAAAAGAGCGTTATCACTTTTTTTTGGGGGGTGTACATGTGGAGGGATATATGTCTGTACAGATGTGTGTGCAAGGTTGTTTTACTGTTAATCGCTAGGAGAAAAATCCTCCAGTGTACCAGTGCTCTGCGACTCACGCAGAGAGGTAAAACGGAGCTGGGGGCGGGGGGGGCGCAGTGGGGGCTGTGTTACGCTTTGGGAGGGTTCAGAGTCTAACAGAAAGTGGAAGGTGTGCGCAGAGCGTGGGGCTTCCACGGGGCTTGCTCGGGTTCACAGCGTCTCTGGGCTGTTGAGACCTGCTGCACGGGTGGCATCTGGCCCCTTCCCAATGCAGTCTGGAAACTGGTTTACGCTATTACTGACTCTGTTCTCAGTCTTTGCTGCTTCTGCTGGTTTCCGCTGCTCCCTTCTCTTTCCCGTTGCTTTCTGAATGGAAATGTTTGATCCAGGGTTTCTATCCACATTTTCTGGTGCATTCCTTTTCCTGCACGTGTGCTGTGTTCCCTATTCCTTTCCCTGTGCTGCAACAAGGTGATTGGAAAATGGACTAGAAATTTTCCACAGGTGGGAACCGTCCCTTTTTCTTTCTTCCCTGCTCTTATGTTCTGAGGAACAGGGGAGGAGAGGGAGGAACTTGCTGCTGTATTGAATACCTGTGTCCCCATGTGCCCCTGCCCCTCTGCGCCCCTGCGCTGCCCAGGTGTCCACACGGAGCTGGCTCCTCTTCACGGCAAACCCGCGGCTTTGGGACGTTTTCTCATTGCCAGTGACTGAATGTTAGAGTCTGCCCCCTGACCGCTCTCCTGTCAAGAGCCACCCCGTGCTCGTCATGCTGCAGTGAAGTCCTTTGAGGAGATGGAGCCTTGACCCGGAGCAGGGAATGTTTGGTGTTCCGTTTGAAATCCTCGTTTCTTCCTACATGATCAAAATTAATTTTAATGGCTGAAAGGAGTCAGAAGAGCTTGAAAGGGGGCTCGCTCTGTGTGTGGCTTTGGGTTTATTTCCCCCCAGCTGTTCTGAGCACCTGCACGTTCCCCCGGGGAAGTGCTGTTGGGTGGATGACAGCTCTTCCTACAGCCCTGGATCCAGATCTTGCTGAGGGCTGTTCTGAAGAGAACAAGATGTGTAAAGTCACTGCTTTAACTGGACAAACACGTGAAGGTAAATTGTTGCTGTAATTATTAGGCCAAGAATCTCTTCAGTAGCTACAGTCATAGCTGTGTGAAGTACAGCAGTTGTTGTCGGTTGAGAGGCTTCCCAAGGATGGAGGTATGGTTTTAACTTGTCTCCTGACACGTGGGACCCAGTTCTGTCTTGCGTAGACCCTGCAGCAGGTTGTGTAATGTTTATCTGGGTCTTTGCTGACGAGATCACTGACACGAGCACACGGTTGGAAATGGAAGAGGGAGTTTGACGTTTCTGTGAAGCGTTTTATCTGTTCTTCCACTGCTTGCTTCCATGGTGGATCTACAAGTATGATCTCAAATTGCAAATGGATCAACTAGAGCTTTCTCTCTCTCTCTCTCTCTCTCCCCTCAGGATCATTCTACAGAAAATGTCCAGTTGCTGCTTGTTAATTTTTGGGTAGGTTGGTGTGTGCTGGGTCCTGGAGGCATGGAGCCAGATGTGGAGAACTGCTGCAAGGCAACAGCAAGGTGGGGGGTAAGGTCTTGTAGATAATATCAGCTGGTGCTTGACAGGCACTTGCCTACAGCTGCTCCTGAAGAAGGAAGGCGTGAGGGGGGAGCACGCCATGAGAACGTGTCCTTCCTGATCTGGAAGGACAGAACAAGTCTTTGAAGGCACTGAAAGCTGTGCTGGGAGACCCGTCTGTTGGGTGCTAGAGCTGAACACGGGGACTGGTGAGAAGAGCAGGGTGGGGAAGATAACGCAGTGGTTTGAAGGCAGCGGGCAGGAGGATGCCGGAGCCTTCCCAGCGGGGACCCCTGCACCTCTGCTCTCCAGGCCACCCGCACCGCTGCAGCGTCCCCCGGGTGTTGCGCCATTTGCAGACGGGTGCAGTTGAAAGGTAAGAGCATCAGAGCCTCGTGGCTGTCTCAGCTCTGTTACGTGAAACCGCCTCTGCAGGCACCCGAGTATTTTAAGTACCTGACCCGTATTGCCGAAGGGAAGGTTGTCGCATCGCTCGGTTCAAAGGCAGAGTGCTGGGGCAGGTGACAGAATATTTCCTTTTATCCCCCAAACGCTGCCTGAGGTTGATCTGCAGGCGGCGCGCCGCAGGCCACCGGCTTCTCCACGCCTGCTTCGTTCGCAGTGACGATGGCTTTGTGCTCTGACAGGACGTGCCACCCAGGATTCGTCCTTAATGAATCTGGGGGCGTCTTCAGTTGACGCTGGGCGGCTGGAGCTCAGCCCTTTGCGCTTTTCTCTCACAAGCGGAGGGTCAGTACTGTGTCCCCCGGTAACTGCTCTGGACCAGGTGTTTTCAGGAGGGCTCAGCCTAGCCGACGAGGCATCCCCATGCTCCCGGGCTGCTCCCGAGGCCGGAATCTGCACGCGAACACCGAGCTCTGTTTGGGGGAAAATAATTGAAGCTTGTCTTATGGGGAGAAGCAGTGGTAATTGTACCCAAATATACAAACCAAAGGCAGTAGAATATACAGACAGGTTGAGTTTACAAACAAAATATTCACCAGATCAAAGTGTGGGGTTATTTTCTCTGCAATAATAGGGTTTTTTTCACAAGGGTTCGTAATGGAACACGTCAGAGACGAGTGTGGCATCTCCATGGTCAGCGAGGGCTGGGCTCTCTCCAGGCGTGCGGGGCACAGAGATGTCCCAGTGCGGGTCCCCTCGGCACTGGAGTTGGTGCAGTGGGCTCGGTGGCATTGCCAGCCACTGCCTTCCCCTGCAAGCCCGGCTGTCCCAGCCTGCCCGTCCCCGGCAGCCGGGCAGGCAGCAGCTCTGCACACAGAAAAGCGTGTTGGAAACCTCGTGGAACAGGGTTTACGTTAATAAATACATTTTAAAGCAGCATCTGCTGTGACCCCAGCAATGTTCATCCTGGAAACCCAAGGCACCTCGCTGTGATTTGTCTCATTTTATTTTCCATTTAGTCTTCAATCCCTTCTTCCCACTAAACAAGAGGCTTTTTGCCTCTTCTTTAGGGGGCACTTTTTGACTGAAACAGCTCTTATATTTGAGCTTCAAAAAACATTTCATCTGGTCTACACCCCAGCCCAGACAAAGGCAATAATGGAGCTGGTGTCACCGCTCTCGGTGCGTCCAGCTGTGGTGGAGGCAGGTGACAAAGGCCAGAGGGGACCCCCAGCAGAGACGATGGCAGGGTCCCCCCATAGCGACAGCAGGGTCCCCCATACTCGCCCTGGGCGCGCGGCCACAGGGAGCTGTGACGGCTCTCGCTCATGCAGGCTGCACCATTGCTGTGTCTGCAGTGCTCGAGAGGGGAGAGGTGAGACCGGACCCCAGCAAGGGGAGCTGTGGAGAGGGAACCCACAGCCAGGGAGGCACCAGCCCCGCACCAGCATCACCGCCCAGCTCAGGGCTTTGCCTGCTGTGGTGTTACTCATTTTTTAGGAGCCGAACCCCTTTGTGCTCGGTGTTGCTGTGCTGTGGTGGTGCTGGGGACATCACTGCGCTCGGTGATGCCTTTGGGTTCCTTATAGCCTGGTCTGCACATCTTGCACCCATAACCTTAAAACACTTCTGCTTGTGATTTATTTAAATGCTGATAAATTATACATTTCTGGCACTTTAGTAATTCATGTGAAAATTATTTGGAGTCAACGTAACATAACACACCCCTGTGTGCTCTCTGGTGGCCACAAGCGTTTCGTCCCCTCTTCCTTCTCCCTTTTTAACGTGGCTTTGGGTTATCTGTGGCTCAAAGAAGAGCAAGGAGGACTTCCTGAACACACACACACACACGCACACGCACACACACGCACACGCACACACACGCACACACGGACTGTTGGCGTCTGTTGTGAAAGCGGGAGCCGAGTCTAAATCGGGATTAAAGTACGTGTGGCTGTTGGCAGACCTGGTCCATAAGGGATGTGTTCAGGCAGTTCTTGTGCAGTGGAATCTCTAATACCAGCACATGCAGATTGATGTGAGAGAGAGAAAAGCAATGAGGCTCGTTAACTGAACTGCCCACTAATGTCTGAGGTTTGCCTGTAGTGGAAGGAATGGATCCTCACAGCCTTGTGCTGCCCCAAAACCGTTTGGTTGTTCTTTTGGGGGAAAGCCACATAAAGGGCTGCAAAATGTGATGCCGGGAGCTTTAGGGAGCTGTTCTCTGTACGCAAAGGAGGCACCTTCAACCCCCCTTCCTGAGGAAACCTGATTTCACCTCAAATTCTGATGTAGCCGTTGATGTGGCACCTCTTGGGACGCTGTTTGGAGCAGGGACCTGTGACCCTTCCCAGGGAGCCCCGTCCAGAAGAGTGGCCGTGGGGCTGGCTGGGAGAGCGGGCGGGCGATGCTGGGGCTATCGCTGTGCTGGACCTGCTCCTGGCTGGGGGCAAGCTCCCGTCCCTGCCCACACCTTACCATGTCTGCGCGTTGCCCTCGGCTCCTCGCGCTGCTGTGGCTCAGGGACTGGCTTTACACAGGTCCTCTGCTCCCCGACATCTTCGGGAGCAGCCAGCACCTTCCCTGCAGCACCTGCACGCCCTGCCTGGGCTGCCCGTCGCTGGCAAAACCCAACCGCGAGCGTCCCCCGGACATCCCACGTTTCTGTGCAGCAACGTGAACCTTTCCAGGGGAGGCGGCACAGGGGCACTGCCCAGTCGGGAGCCTGGGCTGGGTCACAGGGATGCGGGTTGGTGCTGGGAGGGACGGTGCCACCTCTGGGTCCCGGCTGAGCGCTGGGTTCGGGCTGAGCAGGGTGTTCCCTTGGGAACGCACCCCAGGGCTGTCTCTAATGCTTTTAATACAGAAACCTCCTGCTACTCTGGACACGCTTCTTGTGGACCGGGGTGTTTGCGCCAGGGTGTAAAGCAGGTTGGGAGCTGGAGATTGTCCTCTCTGGATCTCAGCGAGTCTCGATGTGTCTGGTAGGTGAAAAACTCTGCAAGAAGCAAAGAGATGTCACACCAAAGATGCGCCGAGCTGCTCAGTCACCATGTAACACGTGCAGCCAGCGAGCATCTGCCATGGCGAGGGCACCCGGAGCTGTGCGGGCAGCGGCCTCGCACGGCCCCAGACGTCACCCAGAGCCCCGGGAAACCGCGGCTCGTCGGCGCTGTCACCGGCGCGGGCTCGCGAGGGCACGTCGCTGCGACACGCGCACTCTGGCCCAAGACTGCTTGTTCTCCCCAAGCTCGGGTGCAGCAGGCAGCGTCGCTTCTCCGGTTAAACCCCGGGAAATGCAACCGCGGAAGGGATGAGTTTAACGTCAGGCGACAGGACTCCTTCCCACCCCATTCGACTGTTACATTTTAATTTCAAATTTTAATGAAGATTTCAGGGAGCATTACTGTAACGGGGATGTGAAGGCAGCACAAAGCTGGGTAATTTCAGAGAGCTGCAGGGCGCAGCAGCACCCAGCAGCGCCCCAGCACCCAGCCCGGGCGCTCCGCTCGCTCCAGGGGTGCAGAGCCCACAGACTGCTCCTGGAAAGAGCCACAAACCCTCGGTGTAGGGTCCCACGGTGCCTCAACAAATTGGGACAAATTCAAAACGAATCCCAAGGCGGATGTGATGGAAAATGGATTGTTAGAGCACCTGGAGCAGGAAACTTCTGGGGTTGGTTATTGAACTGGTTACTGAACTTGGCTGGGGCTCCTGGGAGGGACGGGCGTTATCTGCTGCCGCTACAGCTACAGCACAGCTCCAGGGCTTAGGCAGCTTGACCTTCTCCTTGGACTAGTTTTAAGATGCAGCAGCTCTATCAGAATCTTGAACTGTGTTGGACATGTAGAGGAGAGATTCTGTACTATGGCCAAGTCTTAAATCCCCTTTGATATGGAAAGAAATTTTGGAATTTTTTGGAAAAAAAAAAATTTCCAGTTTGGAAGTGGAAGAATATGTGTATTTACTCTTGCTGGCTTATGGGTGAGCACCAGAGAACAGTAAATACGAGACAAGCAGTGGGTGAGGCTGCCGAGCTGCTTTCGCTGGCACCACCTGCCTGACTTTTCCGACTGCATTTTGCCAGCGCTGCAGGGCCGGGGCCATCCCCGCTCCCCCCACTGCGCTGCTTCGGCTGGACGTGGAGCCCAGCAGCCCCTGCGCAGCCAGCGGGAGGATGTGGCGGGGTCTCCGGGTACGTGCACACTGAACAGCCCTCGCTCTGCTCTTCTTCAAGCGATAAACAATTTCAGAGCAAACGCAGAAACAGCTTCGGGCCACTGAATTTTGGCAAAGCAAGAGGATGTCGAGTCCTTTCTTGGGTACATAATCTTTGCCCCTTTGAAGGAAATATAATTTTTATTTTGTTTAACATCTCAAGCTCTCATCTGAAAGCAGCTTGTTCTCTTCTCATACTCTGATAATCTTTTTTTCTAAACAAAGCCATTAATTTTTAAGCGTGTTCCGTTAGGCGAGTGTCTGAACTGCAGTATTTTTGTAGGTTGAATTCACGCCCTTCAGGCAGATAAAGAAGTCAGCCCTCGAACCTGCCCCCGGTTCCCCTCTCTCTGCTGTCGCGTGTCCCGATGTGGTACTGCTCCGCAGCTCAGCAACTCGCTGACCTCCGAAGGGCCCCGAGGGACCAGGAGCGCCCAGTGCAGGTTTTGTTCAAATATTTTGTCTCGGTTTCAGGCCTGAGCATTGAATCCCGGTTCTTCCTTTTTCCTTTGGTTGGATTTTTATCTTCCTTGTTTCGTTCCGTTATTTTTCTCCCGCCAAGCGCTGACTCCGAAGCCTGGCAGCCAGCCGAGAGCTCCCGTAGCCCCTTCACCGGCGTTTGCTCCGGGCTGCAGCTGACTTCGTGCTGGGGAGTATCTGGGTTCGTTCTAAGGCCGGCCGGCGTTAGAGAGCAGCAGGAATCCCCCACCCCCGGGGGGAAAGGCACACACCCCGGGGCAGGCGGGGGGAACGCGCCCGTCCTGCTTCCCCACCCCCGAGATGGCCCTGACAAAGATACGGCTGTTGGACTTGTTGATTAGCAAAAACGCTAGCAGACCTACTGTTTCAGGACATGAATAATTAACGGTTGTTCCTCATTAATTTCTTGTGGAACAGAGTCCTGTTAGACTGCATTTAGACGTATTTCTAGAACTAGGAGCAAAGCGAACACGAAAGAGACGTCTGACAGATCAGTGCTCTGTTCCACCACCCCCCGCAGAAAATATTGTCGTGTTGCTGCCGGTGTCTCCTCCAGGAGCAGATCGGGTTTATTTTTAACAAGCACCAGTGTGTCCTTCGTTACGATTTTAATTTCAGGGAATGAGACAAGAAACAAGTTCTATAATTCATGCACATTACAAGGGAGCGCAAGGAAGCCCTCCCAGTCAGCACGAACCGACCGGCATCTGGCATTCCTGGGACCTCAAATCAAAGCCTTGTTTACTGAAAAATTCAGAAAGAAGATTGCATCAGCCCTCCAAGTGCTGCTGCTGGAGGACGGGCGGTCTGCTCTGCCTCCGTTAAACAAGAATTTCGATGCTGCAGCATAGCTTGGGCTCTTCTAGTTTTCTCATGTGGCCGCGATGCTTTTCTAATACTAAAGGCTTCTCAGTTTTGATCTAGGATCAATACTCACAAACGCCCCCCGGGCCTTCTGGAGCTGCTCGTGCCCACTGCCCGTGACCAGGGACATACCCGAGACTTTGCCCCGAGAGCTCCTCTGCACCCAGCCAGCAAATCGCTTTCTAATTACAGACGGTGATGGCCAGTGCTTTTCACTTCACCTGAAGCCTCACGCAGGTGCTGCCCCAGGTACTTCCCCCTTCCTCTCCGCCAAAGGACACGCAGCGGCAGCCGGCCTGACTGCCGTCCTTCGGGGCATGCTCCGGTGGGCCAGGCCAGGGTACCCCACGCTGAGCAGAACCATGGCGCTCCCTGCCCACAGGGAAGCACGTCCTCGTCCTCATGGGATGAAGAGCTGTGAGGGATGGAAGCCTGGGAGGGAAACTCCACTGCTGCTTCCAGCACCAGGAGCAACAGGATCTGCATGGTGTGATTCTGCTCCCCACAAGCCTTCGCACACCCCCGGGTGCCCTCCCTGGCCTGTTCGACCCCAAGTTCCCAGGTCTCGGCCATGCCAGCAGGCACAAAGACAAATCATGGAAGAGAAGGAGACAGGACGAAAGCACACGTCGCAGGACGTGCTGCTGAGCAGGGTTAGCGGGTGCACTGCTGTCAACGGGCTGGCACCGCGCCCACAACCCGTGCAGAAGCCGTGCAGTCACCCTGATCCTGACAGGGGCTCGTGGGGAGGTCCTGTATGCCCAGGGGACACTGGGCAGAGCTGGGGCACAGAGCCAGCGCGGCCGGCAGAGAGAGCCCGAGCCTGAAGCAGAGAGTGCTGACCCAGCTGGGAGACGATGGCGGAGATGCTCGGCCCGGGGGTGCTTGGACCGGAGCGGGTCGCTGTCGGTGATAACTACTCACGGGAAACTTCAGTTCAGTAAGAATCTTGGAAACGAAATGAAACGCAACGCCCTTCTCAGATCCCTGTACCAAGGGGAAATCTGGCGGGCGCAGCGTGGTCCAGAGATGGTGTCTGCGGCCGTGTCCAGCAGTTCGGGGGGCAGCAGTCCGTCAGCTCCAGCTGCGTGTCCTGCTGCAGGCTGACGTGACTCCAGCGAAGAGCCTTTTCCCGGGTGGATGCCGGGAGGCGGCTCCAAACCCGCCCTGCTCCGTGGCAGACCCCTCGGAGCGCCCTGCCCTGCACCCACTGCGCACCCACCCGGGGGGCGTGCAGGCACCGACCTGTCCCTCACCACCCATCCTAGCGCCAGCGCAGCCCCCAGACCCACGGCTCCAGAAGAGGATCACCAGCACCAGCAGCGACCTTTATTTCCCCGCGCTGTGCCAGGTTGGCCAGACCGGCTCCGGCTGCGTTTGCTGTCGGCATGGAGCTCAGTGCCTGGGGCCAAGGGGCTTCGCCAGGGGCTGTGGGACATGCCGCTGGTGCCAGCAGCTCTAGCTTTGGTTCCACCGCTCCTCCTCGGGGCTGTCAGAGACACACGCCTTGGGCTCACCCCAGCAGCAGCCGGAGAGAACCCCTCTGCTGCGGTTCCTTCTGTCTCCCAGTTCGTCCCTGCTGGCTGGGCCGTGGTGACCCTCAGCCGAGCCCCTCAGCTCCTGGCCCCTTTGCAGAGGGAGGGGAGAGGTGGGAAATGTGCGTTTGTGCTGAGCCGCCTGTCAGAGCCCTGCTGCGGGGAACGGCTGAGATCTCTGCCGAGGCACCTTGGTGGCGATGCCACTTGCAGATTTTTTCTCTGAAACACTCTCCATCCCACCCCCACTTGTATTAAAAACTTCCCAGAATGACGAGGGCCCCTCCCTGCCCCCTCACTTTAACCCTTAGAGCTCTTCCAAACTCCCATACAGCTCCTTTCACTCTCTCCAGGGTCAGGCTCCAGCTGACCTCTCCCTGGACCACTCCAAGGTGCAGCTCCAGCCCTGTTCCTGCCTCTGTTTCACCCCGTCAGCCCTGCGGAGGAACCGGCACCGCTAAAACCCGAGTGCTCTGGGGGACACTCTATAGCCTCGGAGGCTTCCTCGCTGCCCGAACCCCTTCCCTCTGAGCGCCCGCCATGCTGCGGCCCCGCCGCTGAGCCAGGCAGCTCCGGTAACTTAGCAACTTTCTTTGTGCTTTGTTAAGTTGGGCTCTTCAATCTCCTTAATGAATAAGAGAATCAAGCCAGGTAATTGATGCTTGGCCGTTTAGCTGATGAATAATTGACTGTCTGGGTAATCCTAGATATTTCCTCGATCAGATTGTGCAGTGGAACAGCCATATCACCCTGGGTGCAGCGTGGCTCACACTGTCGGGGGACCAGAAACGTGCTGTGCAAACCCAGGTTCTGCAGGAACCTTCCCAGGTCAGCACTCATCACTCTTCCTTCACACCAGCTGGAGAAGTGGGGCCTGTGTGGACTTCTTCCTGAGGTTCAACAAGGCCCAGTGCAAGGTCCTGCCCCTGGGTCAGGGCACTCCCCGGTATCAGCACAGGCTGGGGGGATGAGTGGATAGAAAGCAGCCCCGAGGGGAAGGACTCGGGGGATCTGGTGGGGGAAAAGCTGGACAGGAGCCAGCAACTTGTACCCGCAGCCCAGCAGCCCCCCGTGTGCTGGGCTCATCCCCAGCAGTGCGGGCAGCAGGTGGAGGCGGGGATCCTGCCCATCTGCTGCGCTCTGGGTAGACCCCCCTGCAGCCCTGTGTCCAGCTCTGGGCTCCTCAGCCCAGCAGAGACATGGAGCTGCTGGAGCGGGGCCAGAGGAGGACACAGCAATGACCCGAGGGTGGGACCCCTCTGCTGGGAGGAGAGGGGACAGAGCTGGGGGGGTTCAGCCTGGAGCGGAGAAGGCTGCGGGGAGACCTTAGTGCAGCCTGTCAGTGCTTCAAGGAGCTGTCAGAAAGCTGGGGAGGGGCTGTTCAGCAGGGGCTGTTGGGACAGGACAGGGGGTGATGGGTTCAACTGACAGACAGGGATTCAGAGCAGAGAGAAGGGAGAATTTTTTACACTGAAGGTGGTGAGACCCTGGCCCAGGTTGCCCAGAGAGGTGGGAGAAGCCCCATCTCTGACACCATCCCAGGTCAGGCTGGCCCTTGGGGCTCTGAGCCCCCTGCTCTGGTGGCAGATGTCCCTGCTCCCTGCAGGGGTTGGACTGGGTGAGCTTGGAAGGTCCCTTCAACCCAAACCGGTCTGTGATTCTGTGGTAACAGGCTGCATCTCAGCAACAGGGCAGATTTTATCACGTGAGTACCGCGTCAGGTCTGAGAAGCATGACTCCATTTTCAGACACCCAGTGAAGACAAAGGCGAAGGGGTCACAACAAACCCCCCAGGGCTCGGGGCAGGGTGGGGATGGGGGCGGCGAAGGTTCCAGCACAGGAGGCAGACAGCAGGTGCACGTGGCTGTGTCCCAGCGAGGAACAGGGACGGACCGTGGTGTGGCTCACGCCTTGGGTCTCGGAGGGTGAAGGTCTGCAGTGGTCTGCTCTGTGAGAGCCACTTTGGCAGGAAATGATGTGCTTGTTTTAAACAGCAACTGAAGAAAATTTAAAGGGTCAAGTCCTGTTGACTTCTTGACTGTAGCAGGTGGTGCTGCCTGCAGCCCGTGGCAGAGGGTATCGGCATGAACTGTGTGTTAAATAACATGTACATCTCTAACTGCCCATCGGTCCACCCCTCCGGTGAGCACTCACTAGGTAATTTTTAAACAAAACTGAATTAACACAGTGAGACCCAGCGCCCATCGACAACACTCTGTGAATCGCTTTGAGTTAAATTCTAAATAAGACCAGAATATTTTTATATACCAGGAAAATGGGTAGCAATCTTTGAATGGTGACACAGAATAGAACACCACATGCTTTTAATCTGGCTTTTACCTTCAGATTTTCAATGTGTGACTGGTGATGTTTCATCAGGGTATGGGTTTGGTGGGTTTTTTCTTCCAGAAATACCTTTAATTATTTACCAGTAGGTGAATGATCTCTGAAATCTATTGCAGTGACACCTTTGAGTCTGCAGATAGTTTCTGATAGCAAACCATCTGGGCTCTTTTAACTTGTTATTGTTTATCCTTTGGACTTCTCTCCGCTGTTTGTAGGGTGTAACAGCAGTAGACAGGGCCAGGAACATCAATATTTTACAGCTTTAATTAAAGGGAGCTCAGCAGCTACGTTACCCAGTCTGGGTCCTTTCAAAGCGGCTGCCTTGGGGAGGGAAGGAAGAGGCTGCTCAGGAGGGGTGTCCTGGGGTGGGCTGTGCCAGAGGACAGTCTGAGCCGTGACACCAGCCCTGCACCCAGCTCTGTACCCGAACGCGTGACGCTTGGCTGCAGCGTGTCCTCCCCACAGCACCTGGGGTTCACAGGGGCACAGAGACAGGAGGAGTGTGAGGGCTCCAACAGCTCCTCCGTGCTTGAAAGGGAAGGACGCAACAGCAGTGATGGGAGAACTGTGTCAGCCCGCTGTGAATGCAGGCGGGGCGGGATGGGGCAACGTTCTCCCATGGACAGGCGCTACCTCGGGCTTTGGACCCGGTTTTCCCTTTGCATCCTCCGATTTATTTACAGTAACCAGACAGCACTAAATGAAGGGAGGATTAAAAATAAAACAAAACAAAACAAAACAAAACAAAGGCCTGAAATTTATCCCTCTATTAATTACTTCCCACACAGCAGGGCTGCCTATAAATATGGTGTCACTTTAGATAAAACTTTCATGCAGCTATTTAGGCCCCCTGAAATATAAATGATTTCCTTTAAATTTTTTATCATAAATCAGGGCATGAAGCTTTGCAGCAACACGCCGGTCCCCCCCGATGGGAAGAGGCTGCTTTGCCGGCTCACTCCTCGCACCCCGGCCCCCGCACCCCTGCCCCGGCTGCGCCCCTCGGGCAGGGACCTCCGGGACGGGGCACCCGCGAGTGCGAGGCAGCGCGGCCGCCAGCACCCATCCCGCACCCCCGCACCCACCCCCCGCCCTCGCGCACCCACCTTGCACGCCCCCGGTACCGGGCGCTGCCCCGGGTGCCGCTCCGACCCCCCACCCCCGCCCCCCGCCCCGGTGCACGGAGAGGCTGCGGGAGGGAAGCGGTACGGGACCGGCGGGTGAAGCCCGTTACAGGCGGGGCTGGGCCCGCGGGCAGGCCCCCCCGCTCCGCCGCAGAGCACCCGGCTCCCTGCCCAGGGTGCCGCTCCCACGGCCGCGCTTCCCCCCGCAGCGCCGTCCCACCGGCTCCAGCTGCGCCTCTGCGCCTTTCGGGGCCAGAACCCCCGACCGCGCGCGGGGGCCTGGGTCGCCCCTTCGGGGGGGCATTACAGAAGCGGTCACCCGCCAGATACCCGCGGCTTCTCCTGCCTTGGGACAGAGGCGACACGTCGGCGCTTCCCGAGGGAAAGGCACCTCGGCGCAGCCCCGGTGCCGCTCCTGCGGCCGCCGCACCCGTCGGTACATCGGTCAGCAGCTCTTCGGGTCCCGGTCTGTAGTTAATAAGGCTCATAAAACTCTTGGAAACTTTAAAATTCATTTTATTTTTGTTTAAGAACTTCAGATTTGACTCTTGCAAAATACTCCCGTCCCTGGAGCACCGAAGTCTGCCGTTGCCTAACCGCGTGTGAGGGTGAGGAGAACGCGCCCACCACCGGGCGCTCCACGGCGGCGCTGTGCCAGCCCCAGGGCTGGTTAGCGGGGCGGCTGGGGGGTTGCCTGCGTTCTCAGGGAGCCGGTGTTCGTTTCCAGCCCGTGATACGGGTGTGAGCGCGGCACAGCTCACCGAGCAGCCCCCGCTTCACTGCACCCTCCCGCACTCGCGGGTGGTTCCCAGGGTTTGGGACGGTTCCCGCCGGGGGCGGGGGGAGCGCGCCGAGGGAAGGGCAGCGCTGGCACCACCCGGACCCACCTCCATCCCGAAGCCGCGGCCCAGGGCCGTGATCTCGGGGCCTCTCTGGAACTGGAAGCTGCACTGAAGACGTTTAAGCCCCGCGCCCTCCCCAGACAGACGATTTCTCGCCATTTCCTACGAAAACCGACTCCTTGGTGGAAGTATTCCCTTGCACGTCAGGGGTTTAACGGGCTGGCCCCGCCGCTCTGCTGCCGGTGGGAGATCCGCCTAAGAGGTGCGGGACGGATCCCCGAGTGACAATTAACGGGGCATCTGAGGGGGCTGGGTGCCAGAGGAGGGATGCCGGGCAGTTTGAACCCAAGCTCGCTGACCTGGCGGCCCCTCGGGAGGAGCGACTTGCTCCCCTAGTCCCACAGGACCCGCAGAAGCCGTTTTCCCTTTGCCGCGTCGTGGCTTGGCTGGTTGACCCCTCCGGCGGCGCCAGCCCCCGGGCCGGCGCGCGGAGGAGCCGTTCTGCGGGGGGATTTTGGGGTGACGGGCAAGTGGTCGATGCCAGCAGCCACAGCAGGTCCCTGGGCAAGGACGGTCCCGCTGGTCCAAACCTCAGCCCGCGGGCTTCACTCACGGAGAAACGCCCCCTCCTCCTGTCCCGTCCCGTCCCGTTCCGTCTCGTCCCTCGGGACCTGCCGCCTTGTCCCCGCCGGGGGAAGCGCCGGCCCAGCGTCGGGCTCGCTGGGCAGGGCAGGTTCAGCGGGACCCGAGCGGGCAGGCACAGCCGGGGCTGCCCGGCGAGGCGATGTCCGGCCCGGCTCGGCCGGGGGCTGCGAGTGGCTCCCGGCCCCGACGGCGCGTCCCGCCGCCCCGCGCGGGGTGCTGGAGGACGGCGGGGGGACGGAAGGGTCGGGGGGAGCCGGGGGAACCGGGACGTCCCGCTGCCCGAGCGCTGCCCTCGGCTCCCCGCAGCGCATCACGCCTGCGCGGGGCCCGTTCCTGGCAGGCAGCGTGTAAGATGAGTGAAGAAGCGGGGGGGTGTGGGGGGGCGAGCGGGCGCGCAAGGGATGCTCTGCCATCGAACATCGCTCACTTGGGCAGTGGCGAGGCGGAGAGACAACCCCGAGCCGATGTCAGGGGCTGCCTACCTGCGAGGTGCGCCAAGATGATGGCCATGAACGCCAAGCAGCCGTTCGCCATGCCCGCCGCCCTCCAGGAGCCCAAGTTCTCCAGCCTGCACTCCAGCACCGAGGCGATGCGCAGGGTTTGCCTCCCGGCCCCGCAGGTATGTAGATGAAGCATAATTACCGCTTTAAGGCACATTTTCTGACAGGCGGCGGCTTAATGTTTTTTTCATGTCGCCAGAACACTCGCGCGTCTCGGCACCTCTCTCCCCCCTCTCCCGCTCTCGTCTCTGATCCATCCGCACGTCTGCGCGAGCGGGGCTGCTGCCTTCATATTAATTTTTATGACCTGAGCTCCGAGGAGGCATCGCGGTGCCGGGGCAGGTTTTTCATCCGGCGATGACAGTATTCCCCACTGACTCCACCATGCGCGTTCTTGCTCGCAGCTGCAGGGCAATATATTCGGGAGCTTTGATGACAGTCTGCTGGCCCGCGCCGAGGCTCTGGCCGCCGTCGACATCGTCCCCCACGCCAAGGGCCACCATCACCACCACCACCACCCCTTCAAGCCGGACACCTCCTTCCCCGCCATGAGCGGCGTCCCCTGCGCCGCCGCCGCCCACCCGCACCCCTCCGCCCTCGCCGCCCATCCGCACCCGCTCCCGCTCCCGCACCCTGCGCTGGACGGCGGCGACCTCCTGGAGCATCTCTCGCCCTCGCTGGCCGTCGCGGGGCTGGCCGAGCCCCCTGCCCTGCCCGCCCCGCTGCCGCCGCCCCCGCTGCCCGCCGCGGGTCCCCTGGCCGTGGGTCCTCCGGGGGGCCCGGCGCCGCCGCCTCCCCCCGCCGCCCTCGAGGCCGAGTCGGACCCGCGGGAGCTGGAGGCCTTCGCGGAGCGCTTCAAGCAGCGGCGGGTGCGGCTGGGGGTGACCCAGGCCGACGTGGGGGCGGCGCTGGCCGCGCTGAAGCTGCCGGGGGTGGGCTCGCTCAGCCAGAGCACGATCTGCCGCTTCGAGTCGCTGACGCTGTCGCACAACAACATGACGGCGCTGCGGCCGGTGCTCCAGGCCTGGCTGGAGGGCGCCGAGGCCGCGCACCGCGACCGCGCCGCCGGGGCAGGGCCGCTGCCCGGCTCCGCCGAGCGCAAGCGCAAGCGGACGTCGATCGCCGCGCCCGAGAAGCGCTCGCTGGAGGCCTACTTCGCGCTGCAGCCCCGGCCCTCCTCCGAGAAGATCGCGGCCATCGCCGAGAAGCTGGACCTCAAGAAGAACGTGGTGCGCGTCTGGTTCTGCAACCAGCGCCAGAAGCAGAAGCGCATGAAGTACTCGGCGCTGCACTGACGGTGCCCGCCGACGGCGCGGACCCCACGCCCCGGGGACGGGACGGGACGGCCCTGAGTTCCACCCGCCCCGCCGAGGCATCCCCGCCCGCCCCGGGACGGAGCCGAGCGCGGCGGTGCGGAGCGGAGCGGAGCGACAGGGTCTCCGCGGTGTCCCGGCCTCCGTTCCGCGACGGGAAGGACGAGCCGCTACGGAAGCGCGCCCGGGGCAGCGCCGCCGCGCTCCGCTCCCCGCCGTCGGTCCGCCGGCCCCCCTCCCGCCCCGTCCTGCCGCGGAGCGCTCCGAGCTGCCCCGCTCCCCCCATCTCCAGAATAAAGCTTTATTTTTCAACCCGAAGGGACGCGTCTTTCCTCGCCGGCAGCGTCGAAGAAAATATTTGCGAGAGCCAAACGAACGAATATCCACCGCCGGAGCGCCCCCCTACCCGGGAAACGGGACCAGGCTTTGCCCCGCCGGACCCGGTGAGGCCATCGGCGCTCGGCCCCGGCCCGCCCGTCGGGTGGGAACCAAAACATCCCCCCACGACAAATCCTACCGCGGGGTCATCTCTGATGCAGTTTAGAAGGGGAAAACGCTTTTGTTTACGATTCCCAGAAGCACCTTAATGATTAAAAATTAATGCTCGAAGCGCGAGCCTCCTCGGGATATTTCACTTTAGCATTTCAAGGAGCGACAAGCACCAAATCCCCGGACCGGGTCTGACCCTCCTTCCCCACTGGGAAGGACTTTTCCAGTCCGACCTTTCAGCGCAGGTCGTCGGGAAGCGGCGCGCTCCCTCGCCCCGCGTTTTTCCAATCAGCCCCAATGATTTCCCCCAATCAAAGAATAATCCTTTAATAATAAATGCCCCTGTGCCGTTACAGTATATTGTCGGTTCTGAAAATTTAAAATAAGGGTGATGCAATATTAATCGCCCGCAGTAGTATATAAAAGGGGCGGAAGGCAGCTCAGACGACACCGCGCCCCGCTGCCCGCCTGGACCCCGGCAGAGCTCTCCGTCGCACGGTGCCGCCGTGCCGGGCGCTTTGGGAGGCGGTTTTTTTACACAAATAACCCAGGTAAGAGGCGGTTTTTATCACTTCCCTCGTCCTCGTGCGTGGCTGCCAGCGTTCCCCGGCTCTCCGCGCTCCTCCGCCTGGCCCCCGCCCCGGCCCCGGCTCAGGCCAGGCACCAGGCACGGACGCCATCGGGGCTCCCGGCGAGCGGGTCCAGCTGGGCTGCGGCTGAACGGGGCGGGGAGCGGGGCTCGGTCCAGGGGTACCCGGCGGGAGAGGAGTGGGGCTCGGTCTGGCGCCGAGGGAAGCAGCCCCCTGGCATGGGGAGGGGAGATCCAGCCCGAAACCCGGGCAGTGCTGCTGCAGGTGAGCATCGCAGAGTCACACCGTTTCACAAGCCTTCTGTCTTCCAGCGTGGAACAGAACTAACTTAAAGCTCCTAACGCTGTTCTCAGACGGGATTATCACCCTCCCCGGTTTGCGTTAAAACCAGCCTGAGCCTTGCTGAACCCAGCCCGAGCCTCGCTTAGCCCGTGTCTCTGCTCACCGGTGTAAGACAACCTCTTGCAGGGGTGTCCGTATCTTCTTGCCTGTTCACTGCTGAGAGGGAAATGGGATCGGGCTTGTTCTTGTGATGGCAGAGGAGTCACTGCCGTTTTGCTTTGTGTGGCTGTTCTGGTTTTGCCTAGATTTGCTATGTTTTTGTGACAACTCTGCAGTTGTCACTTCTGCATAGGTCCAGAGAATGGCTTAAAGTTGTAAAACAAGTCCTAAACGAACTGTCCCAAACCTGCAGTTCCTGTCCCAGAAAAGAGCCCCTGCATTCTCCTTCCCTCCCTCGGTCCCGCTGACCAGGTTGATGTGAAGTGCCTGGTCTTTCTTGCTCGCTCTCATTTATTCCTGGTTCCTCTCTGCAGGGACAGCTCTGCAGACCATCTCTTTGCCCAGATTTCCCTCTTTGCAAATTCCAGGGTTATTTTCACTCCACATGTGCAGGTTTGTGCCATGCTCTGCCCTGATATTACATACAGGACCTGGCCACTTCACTTGAGATTTTACTTTGGAGGTCAGGTACGTGCTGGTTTAATCGTTGTTGGTGCCTAATGTGTCCCTGCGATACAGGGAACTCATCGGATCTTCATGGAGCTGCGGATTAAGTTCCTTTGACTTCAGTGGGAATAGTTCGGAACGGGTATTTATTGCTGGGGAGGCACAAAGACACAGCCTACATTTTCTTCTGGGTCTAAGAAGCAGTGACCCACGCCGAGGGTGGTGGGGGGAAGGCAGGAGGGGTCAGTGCTCAGAGGGATCCCTGACCAGCAGCAGAGTCAGGCCTGGCTGTGCAGCATTCTCCAGTCTCACCATCTGCTGCCGCAAGCATGATCACCTCCGGCTTCTCTGTGCCCCACTGCCCCGCAGTGCCAAGGCTCAGGCTCTTCTGGCTGCAACTGGGAACTGCAGAGAGAGTTTTACTGGCTGTAAAGGGTAAGGCTTGCCTTTCTGATCCTGGGACTCTTGCCCTGGGATGCAGAAGAATGCACTGCGTGCTTGAGGCGCTGCTCACTTTTCAGTGTCTGTTGTGCTGTTAAAAGCTTTGTGGGAAGCTGCTGAACTAATCCGGTGAGAAGCATCATCGGGAGAAGCCTGGCAGGAGATGTAGCCCTTCACCTGCCACCTGCCTGGCCACCATCTCTCCTGGTCTCCATCCTGTCTGGCCTCATAGAATCACAGAATCATTCTGGTTGGAAAAGACCTTTAAGATCATTGAGTCCCCCCGCTCCCCAGCACCGCCAGGTCCCCACTGACCCCTGTCCCTCAGCACCACCTCCACACGGCTGTGACACCCCTCCAGGGATGGGGACTCCACCACTGCCCTGGGCAGCCTGGGACAGGGCTTCAGAACCCTTTTGGTGAAAAAACTTTTCCTAATATCCAACCTAAGCCTCCATCTCTCCTGGCCTCCATCCTGCTTGGCCTCCTTCCCACCTGGCCTCCATCCATCCCACACTCCTGGGACTCCAGCCCTGCCCGGGGCTGGGGGCTCCCTGCTGTGTTTGGGCTCCCGGACAGAGGCCAGTGCCAGCCCTGGCTGTGCTGGCTGTGGCCAGGCTGGGCAGAGGCTGTGCCAGGGTCACCCTCAACCTCTCAGGGTACCAGTTCTGTGAGGAGCTGCTCCCAAAGCGCAACCCCCCGCTCCCCCATGCCTTGTTCATCTCTCCGACTGCTGGAGAATTGGGACTCAGTTTTCTTGGAGGGCTGGGGCTCCTTGTCCCAGTCAGCAGGTCTGTGGGACCCCCCTTCGGACACTGAATTCCTCAACACCCCTCCCCACACACACAAACCCACGTCCCACAGGTAAAATAAAAAACTCCGAGAGATGGAATTCCCTTTCAATGACAGCCCAGGTGAAGGGGAGAGAGAAACCTGCCGAGCTGGGAGATGGGCAGGGAAATGCCCAGCAAAGCCCGGGCGCACGAGACGACGGTTCAGCAGGCAAAGCCCTGTCTATGGGTTCTGAACCACTAACAATTGATTTATGATTTTCTTCCCCATTCCGTGCTTGTTCCTTAATATCCTGCTCTCTGTCTCCCGGGGACTGTGCACAGGAGATGAAAGCACCGAAAACCAAACAAGCCATTGGCGGTGCTCACTCAATTGATTTTTACACATTTGCCTTCACGCGCGAAGGATGGAAGGATGATCCCTTTAATAATGAATAACAAAAACAAACGCAGGGGGGAACCGACAGAAGCGCATTTGATATCACAGGAGCTGCGGGGGGAGGGACCCCCAGACGTACAAAACCACGTGGGGAGGGGGAAAGGGGGGAGGGGGCCCCAGGGTGGAGCACGTGGGGACACTCGGCACTGGGAGCTTTGGGGCCGTGGGGTGCAGAGGTTTGGGGTGCGTGGGTGGGTGGATGCCTGACCATCAGGGCAGGGTTTGGCGCCCTGTGTCCCATGAGAGCTGCAGGACCCCGCTGAGGGTCCCAGCTCCCGGCTGTAAACTGGGACATGGAGCAGCTCACACACGCTTGGGGTGGCACGGGGGGCTGGTCAAAGGGGAGCACAAGCTGGAGCTGGGACCACATTTATTTCCCAGAGAAAGGCGGTGACTTTCAGATGCAAGAATGCTAACACCCAGACCCTTTCTCCTCCGCACTTCCCTCCCTCCAGGGTTTCCTGCCCTCTCTGGGAGACACGTCCAGTTTGGGATGGGAAGTGTCTCTTAGGGAAGCAGTTTCTGCTGGAACTGACCTGTGCAAGAGACCAGCCTCTGCTCCTGGCCCCCGTGCCGGGGTCTGTGGTCCACATGGATGGGGTGAGGTTCAGCATCTGCCCCGAGGGATGTGGGACTCCGGGGCGAGGAACCAACACAGCATCGGGGCTGGAGGGCTGGGAGTCCCAGCACCCCCCAGCAGCCCAGCTCAGCCCAGCAGCCACCAGTTCACCTGGACCGGCCTGGGGATGCTACGAGCTCACAGCCATGGGCTTCGGGTGGGCATTCACAGCAGAGAGATGGGAACTTTGTGGAGACCCACTGACTCGAGAGAAAATCCTGCTCTACAGCAGTAGTAAGCAGAAGGAATTCACTCCAGTCGCACAGCCTCGCGCGTTTCTGTCAGAAGAGCATTTTAAAGCTATTAAGTGAATTTGTCGTTAATGACACTGGTTGTGCTTTGCAGTTTGCCTGGAAATGTTAGATACAAATTTATTCTCTCACCCAGACAAGGTTTAGACTTCGTTTCATTAGGCAAATTTAGAATCATATATGGAGGTACATGTCACAACACTTTCAATAGAACTTCATATGGAGGAGCAAAGCAATACGCAGAGGAAAATGAAATGCTTTGACCATTTTAAAATCTGAAGAGAATTAAAAATGTGCAATAATGCTACATAAATCTAGATGAGCTGCTGTAAATTAGGGCTGCCAAACAGGAAATGGCCTCACCTTGCCTGGTGAAAACGAAGCTCCTAAATGCGGAGTGTAAAGCAGAGGTGGTCTCAAAACTGCCGAGTCCCCACGTCCCCCCTCTCAGGCAGTGCAGCCTGGGGTTGCTCAGCACCAGCTGCGTGCCTGACACTTGGTTTCGCTGGACGTGGATCAGGAAGGCCAGCGCTGGGCTCAGAGCAGGGACTCCTGGCCACCGCGTGCTGTCACAACAGAACAGGCTGTGTGGAAAGTGAGCTTTTGCCTCACCTGAAGGCTTGCTGCCTGTCCCGTCAGGGGCTTCCTGAGGATAAGTGGGATGTTCCTGGACATAGGTGTAATAGTAGTGAGTCCAGGAATAAGGAACAGCCATCTCGTGCCCTGCTGTGTCACACCAAGACGAGCGAGGGGCTCCCCGAGCCTTACGTGTAGAAGGAAACACCACGTTGCTGGATGCCAAGGGCTGAAGGGCCTGGACCTCTGCTGGGCAGTGAGGGGACACCTGGGCTCTGGCCCCTCGTTGGGTGCCTTCTCCCCTCGATGCCTTTAGTCCACGCCTTGGAGGTTTAAATCGTGGAGTTTAAAGGGTGGAACAGGGAACCGACCTCTGGCACCAGCCACGTCACCCAGCCCTGGTGGCTGCGTGGGAAGCTTGGGAGGGTGACGGGGGGGTCACTGCTGCCAGCACCACACTGGATCGGCACCCTTGGCACCTCCTCCCCGCCCCGCCTGTTCACGGCAGCAGAGCCCAGCCCTAACGCAGGTTATTATTTATAAATGTTTGCGGTGTGCGGTATCTCACCATTTACTCTCTGTCATAACAGAAAAGCTGGGAGGGAAACCAAGCCCTCACCCACCCAGGAGCAAAGCACTTGGGTAGTGTGAGGGCACTGAATAATTCAGCGCCTATTTAAAAGGGCAGCGTTCTGTAATTTCAGCAGAACCATCTTGGTTTGACGCCCTACATCCTCGCACTTGAAGGAGATGCTCCCACCAGGCAGGTGAGCCGAGCTTCTCCCTCCAGGGGAGCACGACGCAGGGAGCAGGTGGGGAGGTTAATCACACTGTCAGCATTTACTTGCTTTTTAAACTTGCATGAGTTTGGAGATCAAAATGGAGAGGAGATATAGGGCAGATGGATTTGCAGGGAAACCTTTGATTTTCTCCTCCTGAGGCTGGTGTGTCTAACACGTGTCTTCTGCGGGCTTACTGGGGCCCTTGTTTACCCAGAAGGAGCCCTGCTGCTGGATCCTGAGAGCACCGGGGACGCTGCCGAGGGAGGACTGTGATACGGGGACAACCACCCGCTGGGTGCGCCACGGGCAGGGGCTGACAGGCGGCGCCCTGGGCTGCCGCGGGGAGAAGCACCCTCCAGGGCTGCTGCCGCTTGGCTCAATCGACAGCCACCCCAGGGCCCTGGCAGCCCCAGACTGGGTGGATGTGACAGCAGAGGCCACCTCAGAGGGACCCCCATCACCACCACCTCCCAGCTGCCTTTGCTTACACAAGTGAGAGTCAGCATCCTCCCAAACAGACTCCTGCCACTCTGTGTGCACAAAAAATAAGGTGCTTCCCAGAGCGCGAGGGGAACACCAGCACCGCACTCAGAGCCAGTGCCCAGCCCCGCTGCGCTGGTCCCGCTGGCAGCAGGGCAAGCTGCCGCGTGATGCACCCGCAGGAGGACCGGTGGGAGCGGGCTCCGGTGCTGCTGGAGGCGATGCTCCTTGGTCCGCCCTGGTCCAGCTCCTTGGCTCACAGCAAGGGCTACCACCACCTTCGTGTTTGCAGCTGGAGCAGCTGGAGCCGTTCTGCGGGCTGAGGAAGGGTGGGAGAGGGGAGGGCACGGTCAGGGCCCCACTCTCCAGGGCCAGAGGGACAGCTGGGCACTGTGGAGGCTCTGACGCCTTTGGCCTTGCCTGTGCTCCCAGTGCTGGGGAGAAGCAACAAGGAAGGATCGTGGCTGACAGTGCTGTTCAGACGCGCAGCGAGCCCCCCACGCGTGGGGGCTGCAGTGTTTGTGGCACACAGAGAACAGCCCTTTCATCCACCGCCTCTGAAACCCTCCTCCAGAGCTACCGGTGGGGCAGCGCGCACGGCGCGCGCCCCAATACTCTTACAATTCACACAACAAAAATCACGTAAAGGATGTCAGACCTAGAAGACAAACCCACTAAAAGGTCAGGAACTGATCTGGGGAGAAGGGTTAAATTTTCAGGACCTCTGCAGGACGTGTAGCTAGGGAAGCTTCAGCCGAGCAGCCTGTGGCCACCCGTCATTTGCCAGAGCCTGGAGTATTTTTGCAGGTCACCTGGCAGGTCTCATTTGTGTGCGGTGACCTGCAGCTCCCTGCAAGCCACCCATGACCGGACCCACCCAACACCGTGTCAGTGGGAACCGTGCTGCCCCGAGCCCGGGCGGTAACCTGGCCCCCGAGCTCCGACGGAGCCCAGCACAGCTCCGCGAGCAGGAACGAAACCTGTCAAAGATCTGAGTCAGAGGTGATGGTTAAAGCCTGATGTCTTGGTTGTTTCAGAACACGTCGGTTTTTCCCCAAATGCCAGAACAGATTAGTCTACAACCGTCACCCCGCCACGGCCCGAGCGCAGTTTTCCGCCTATGAAAAAGCCAAGCAAAACTCAGTGACCCTCCTTTAAGGAATGTAGTGAGAACATATAAAAGCATCTGAAAAAAACCATCTGAACTTCTCTTTATTGCTTGGTTGGCTTCACGCTCTGTGACTCCCCAGCTGGCTGATGGCCGTGGCTGGGGGACTCGCAGAGGGACGGGCAGCACGCAGGGGCTTTTTCCACAGCACGTGTCCCATCTGCTCCAGTCGGGGCTGAAATGTGCCTCGCTGCGGGCAGGGCGGATCCTCCATCACCAGCACGGCAGCTGCTTCTGGCCAGCTCCTCCGCACCCTTCGTCGTGCCATGTGCTCCCTCCCTGACCCTCCTCATCCCTCCTCCATCGGCCTCTCCTCCCGAGGCATCATGTCCCCGTGGAGCAGAGGGATGAGCGTGTGGGTCTTCTTGGGTTAGCAATGGGATGGGAGGTTTAGGGACAGTGATTCTGGGTGGGCAACAAGGATGGGCTCTGCTGGATCCCTTTGCTGGAAGAGGAACCTGCAAATCGGATGGAGCTGGAGGGGGAGCTGGGGCCTGGCTCTAAGGGGAGCACCGGGGGGGTGGTTTGACCAAGCACTGATGCTGCCAACAGGGTTGAAATGCCGCACAGCTCAAAATAACTCTAGTCTAAAGATAGAAGGAAATGTTTAGGAAAAATTTTGGTATTTTTAAAAATGCTGTACTTTTCAAAGGGAGATTTTGTGCTTTGTTTCAGTAGCTTTTTTTGGGGGGTTAGTGAAGAAATCTGAAATACTTTGGTTAGAGCAAGTGTTTCCCTTGTCAGAGGTAACGGGGGTGGGAGAAGCCATTCACTTCCTCCTTTAATGAGGAAACCCGAAATACTGTAAATTTGGGGTCAGTCCAGGCCAGAGCTATTTGGAGGAACAGAGCAGGGGCGACGTGTGCAGCCCCCGTCCCCCAGCAAACGGGGCACGTGAGCCAGTCCTGCAGTATCAGCGGCACCACGTTGCAGACGGGTTGGATGCCACGTGCAGGCACGTTAACATGGAAAACACATTAGCCCCCACCGAGGAAACCTGAGCAAAATGGCCATGAGACGCGGTGCCCTGGGATTTAGCATCGATGCTGTTCCCCGGGACACCGCGGCGGGGCTGAGCTGGAGCCGAGGAGCAGGTTTGCTCCAGTTCGCCGCAGTCCCAGGCAGCCCAGTGAAGAGCGGCTCTGGAGCACCGTCACGCTGCGGCAGCCCCTCCCGGTGCCCCTGTGCTTCAGCCCCCGAGCAGCGGCTGCTCTGGGTGACTGCGGGTGCCACAGTCACTGGGCCTCTGTGGCTCCCACCTTGATGCCTCCACTGGCCTCGTTCCCCCCAGGAGCAGCCCCACGGACACTGTCCCAGCAGCGCTGTGACCCTCCCGTGCCACTGCACGAGCAGGAGAGTGTGTCTGCCCCGTCCCTTGTCCCTCAGCAGACAGCTTCTGTCCTAAAACCTCCTCATTAAATATTAACCCCAGAGAAGGAGCATTTCTGGTCTCTCAGGGAAAGAGGCACATTTTCGATGCGCCGTGGAAGATCTCCTTTCCCAGACACCCCGTCACGTGTACTTGCACAAGACTGGCACGTGGCCACCCCATCCCACGTCTCCCACCAGGAAGGGTCGCAGGGCTGTCACCACGCTGTCCCCTCGGCTGACCCTGCGGCAATTCCCGACAGCTGCCCCGACCCCGCTCTCCTGGGGCGACGCTGGTGCGGGGCTTTCTGGGGGCACTTCTGGGGCTGGGCAGCCCCCGGCCAGTGCTCTCTGCCAAATCATGTCCGCACCCCAGGCCCTGCACCCCGCACCCTGTGCCGTGCACCCTGAGAGAGCTGAGACAGCCCTGAGGAGCGGCCCCTGACAGCACGGGCTGGAGAAGGGACCCAGAGATGAGCAGATGTCGTGGTCAGGAGCTGGGGGAGAAGAGCCTCGCACGAGTGAAGAAGCACACGGGGCATCTCCGCATCCATGCCAAGCCCTGTCTTGTGCCAGCCCAGAGCATGGGTCGGTGCCCCAGCACGGGGACCGAGCTGCTTGGCAGCGGGGCTGTGCTCAGCGTGGCCGTGGGGACACACTGGGGACCGGGCCCCTCCTGCCGCCTCCCGGGGCTTCGCCTGTCGGCAGCCGGTCCCCGAGATGGTGTGGGTCCGGCGTGGCTGCGGCAGCGGGAGCAGCAGCGGAGGAAACGGGAGAGCAGCAGCACCTAGGCACATCAATAATTTATAAAATGCCAGCAGCAACAAAGGGAGAGAGGGACCAGCAGCAGGAGAACAGAATATCACAGAGCTTTTTAATGGTCTTTTTCTATTAGTGTCAGCTCTGTGGCTGGTTTCAGACAGAAGAAGCTTCCCTGGACGTTTCCAGAATTCCAGGACAGGGTCTGAGCGTGCCCTCCCTGGTCATGGCTGGCTCCCAGCACCACGGTGGTGGCTGACGGTGGTCACAGGTCTCCAACAAACACTTGCAGAAGGACTTGCAGGGTGGGGTGGCATGCCCAGGCACGGTCCTGCCTGGCCAAGGAGCTGCAAGAAATGATCATGCTGCAGACAGCAAGCAGAGAGGCTGGGCTCGGCTTCGCTGGCTCTACTCCATCTACAACCTCCAACCAAGCCCGAGCCTGAGCAAAACCCTCTGCTCGGGCTGACTCCGGGCACCTCCACGGACCTCACGCCTACCTCTGCAGCCCTCACCAGGACTGAGCTCCACAGCCCCTTCCCATGGGTCGAGGAGGAATCTACACACTCCCCATGCACAGAAAAAACAGGATTTTTTTACAAATACAGGGAAAGCGTTAGGAGAGATCGGGGAACTCCATGCACAGTGCCATGCGGCAGCTGACCTGAGGGATGGGGATGGGTCTTGTTAAAGCGTAACAATGCCCAGACCCATCAGCTCCCCCGCGATGCCCGGCCGGTGCCTCGCTGCGGCTGTTGGCATGGGCCAGCTCCACTCCTGCTGCCAGCTGGGAGCACAGCATGGTGCTCGTGACCAGCCCATGATTTCAGCCCCAAAACCCACCTCTGGAGCCCCATCACAGCGTTACTGAAGGGTTTAAATAACATTATCCCCTTTCAGGGTTGCCCAAACAGTGGGGTGGGTGGCGAGTGGCGTGGTGTGCTGTGCTGTGATGCGGTGCACCATGGTGGGTACCATCACTGCAGGGTGCACACCGAGGGGCTGGATCCCGCCATCGCTGGCTCCCGGGCTTCCTTCAGGCGTTCTTTCCTTGGCATTTCCAAGGAATAATTTCCAAAACCAATAATTATTTAAACTTCACAGAAAGGCAGCACCATAGACTCGTTTCTGCCATTAGTGTAACAGCCCAGCAGTCAGAAAATACGAGAGGGTTGTTCTACAAACAGCTTGGCTGTGCAATGCAATTAGCCAGAGTGAAGCCAATTACCACTTTAATCATTGCTATTCTGCGTAAAAAAATACACCAGGAGGGAAAATGGATATACCACCAAAACAGTGAGGACTGGACCCCAGTCTGAACCACAGTCCAAGACCCTCCTGCTCACCTCACCTTTCGCAGCAAGTGCCTCCTGCACTGGTGGCTGAGCCCCAGGGGAGCCCCCGTTAACCCCGCAGGGATGCAGAATGGACCCACCACCCCAGAACGGCTCGGGTGGAGGTGGTGTCGGGGCAGCTGCTCCCTCCTCCTCCCCGTGAGCGTGCGCACCCCCAGCCCCACCGGCCGGCCGATGCCAAGCATAGAACTGGTGTCTGTTTGCCAAGGGCCGTGCTGCGGCTGCCTTGCCCAATGCTTTGCAAGGGCTGAGCTTCTCGGAGACAAGCTTCTTCAAGGGGTGCCCAGACCCAGCGCACCTTTGCCCAGACCCAGCGCACCTTTGCCCATACCCAGCGCACCTTTGCCCAGACCCTTCCCATTTGCCAAAGCCGTGCCGTGCTTTTGCTAACCAGCTGCCGGCAGGCGGGTCGGGCTGGCGTCAGGCTGATCCCTGCAACAGGTCTCTGAAGGGACCTTCCCTCCCTGGGGACTGGCCCCAGGCCCCTCTGCGGGTGCTGGTGAAATGCAGGGCTAAGCGGGGAGCTGGGGATGCCTCCCAGTGCCAGCTCGGGGCTGCCGCCCTCCTACACGGGACCTGGGGGTCTCCCCGGCAGATGCTGGCACTGCAGCAGCCCAGAGGCCCTGCAGACAGCCCAGGGCAAAATTTTTAATTCAGCATCACACTTCAACCTGAAGTCTGAAAAAAATTAAAACAGAACGACGAGACGTCAGCGTCTCCAAGCCTGCAGGACTGAAGGGCTGGTCGCTCTAGCATGGGGTCAGCGCTCTGTGCAGGGCACCTGCCCTCCTGGGAGCCCACCACAGCGCCGGGGCTGTGACACTGCTGGACACTCGACACCCACCCCACTGTTTCAGCAGCCCTGAAAGGGGATAATGTGATTTAAATCAAAGTGCTGAAACTCAGCTCATGTCACATAGCTGCCAGTGACTTTGGACCCAGGGAACCTGAGAGCTGGGGCGGATTTGAGAGGGAGTATCCAAACTGCGAAATGTCAAGCATCCTTCCTGCACGCCCGGCAGAGATGTTGGACCACATAAGAAACAGTCCTTCAACACCCTCAGAGACCTCAGCGTTTGGAAAGGTTTATGGTTTAAAAATCCCCATGGAGAATGCTCTTCCTCGAGCAGCAGCAGCAGCTCTGCGCAGTTCCAGGTCAGAGGGGAGCCAGCAGCTCCTGAGCCACTCTGGAGCAGCGACCCTGGGGCAGATCAGGGAGAGGGAGAGAGGAGCCGTGGCTGCTGCGGGTGCCCTGGCCTAGGGCTTCCCTGAAACCCTGCCTGGACACCCAGCTGCCCTGCAAGACATTACACCAGCACCACCACACCAGCAGATCCAGGACCTCTGCAGTCGGTTTCAGTCTGGGGTTCCCCAAGGGATTTACCCTCAAGCAGGCCCTCGCCACAGCCCGGTGGCCCCGAGGAGCTTGGCCAGTGCTGCCGTCCCAGCCTGGAGGGCAGAGCCGAGATGTTTCCGAGGAGAAGAATGAGCCGGGACTGGTGAGGTCCTGGTGACCCCTGAGTGTGCCCAGGGGCCGCGGCTCATCGGTCCCCTCCTGGAGCCCACTCTGTGGGTTACTTAGGGCTGGCGTCCCTGCGAACAACAAACTGCCAAACTAGAATTCAGGTTTTTAACGAAATCGAGGGGAAGCGAGTGGTAAGCACAACAAACTGTCCTATTTCCAGACGCCCCATCCTGCTGAACAGGCACCTGCCATCAGGTTTGTCAGACCGAGTCGTGTTTTGCAGCTCACTATTAATTGCTCTGAGAGAGCCACAGCCCGAGAACTGCTGGCTGAGATGTTCTGAGAACATGAGACTGAGCGGTAAGGGAGGGCCACGGCACAGCAGCACGGGGCTCTGCGGGGAACGGGGGCCAGCGCTCCCCAATCATGGCAATGGACCTTGCAGATGCTCCTGTCTGCCAGGCCATAATTAATAAATTATTGAGACAACCCTGACACAAGCAGATGAAAAGGGGGATGAAAGACGTTTATGGCAGACAAACAGCCCCCCTGTTTGGGAAGGATCTGAGCTATCATGTCCAAAAACTGTTTTAATCTCCTGCCATCAGAAAGCGCTGATCACTCATGGCACTGGCTCAGGGGGACGCGGGGTGGTGGCTCCCAGCCCCATCTCCTCCGTGCTCTTCGCATCACACTGACTGGGCAGAGCTGGCAGGGGCCTTCCCCAGCTCCTTCCCCCAGCTCCTCAGAGGGGCCAGGGCAGCAGGGAGGACCCCCGCCCTCCCCGAGCTGCTCAGGGCCAGGACAGGCTGGGGACACGCTGGGACAGAGCAGGGCACACAGCCACCCGCTGAGCTGTCAAGAATCCTCACAGCAGCAGCGACCTCAAGAAAACACATGAATAAAGAAACCAAGCATTGAAATCAACGTGTGCAGGAGCCTCGTTAGCACAGCAGCTCCAAAAGGTCCCTCAGTAATTCTGGTTATTTTTATTAAAGAAAAGACAGCTCTTCTTTTCTGGCAGAAAGAGGAATGGGAAAAGTGGAGTCACAGAATCAAAGCAGCTAAAGATGGAAAGATGTGATGGCTCAGCCAGGTGCCCGCCGTCCTCCTGCAGCGGGAGGGTGGCGATATCCCCCAGCACACGAAGCGCACCCTTGCAGGGGGGATCTGGTTCCCTGTTGTAGGGTTTTGAAATGTGTAACGCAGCTGCAAGAGGCTTTTCAACAAAGCATTTTCTATCTCGTTACGTCTCAAACTAACGCCAGCGGCACAGCCGAGCTCCCGGGTTCTGCAGCGGGTCACTGTGGGCTTTACCCCGGAACTTGGGATTTTTCCCAGTCCTCACCCAACAGGTCAGGGCTGACAGGAGCTTCACCATTCTCCCACGTGTGCAGAGTGTTTTGGTTACGTGGGCCATAAAACACACGCGGGATGAACTGCACCATTCGCTGGCTGCACGATTCCTCACGTACCTCAGTCAGACTTAACGAGTCCTCAGACCTAACAGGTCCTCAGCTCGTTACCTGCCTGCAGGGACCCCGGGGCAGTCATGAGGGCCACATCTTAGGGGAACCTGCCAGTGCTGCCTCCCAGTGAGGGCTACCGACCGGGCCCCACCGTGGCCACCCCTGATGGGGCTCCCCATCTCCCCAAGGCAGCAGGAACCCACCCGTGTCTCCACGTGTCCCACGGTAAACACGGCGCAGCAGGAGCTCCCTCATTTCCATGGGGGGCCTTGGGGCGTTGCGCTCTGGAGGCTTTCATGCATCTCCTGCTCCATCCCAACCACGGGCACTGCAGCCGCTCTGCCCTCCCGTGCCACATCCCCCCCAATTTGCTCATGGTTTGGTTTGCCACAACCTGTGTCTCAGCCCCTCGGGCGGCTGCTGGGGGGGTGGCCCAGGCCAGCAGCCCCTCGCAGGGGTGTCACCAGCCCGGCCCGGCCCCTGAGGCACACCGCAGGGTGTGGGTTAGCCGGGAGACTCCAGGGCCAGGGCAGGGCCTGGGCACGGTCCCGCAGTCCCCTCTGCCGGCCCCGGCCAGGGAGCTCCTGCAGCAGCCCCGCACAGCGGGCGTGCCGGTAGGGTCTCTGTCACAAATGCCGCCAGATGCCATTAGGTAAATAGAACTTCAGCGGGAGAAATAAGCTACCCCAGTACAACAGGCTTTGCTGGTGCAACTGCGTCCTCGCGGAGCTCCTGCCAGCGCAGCGGTGCCGACATCAGGCCTTTCGCCACCAGCTGCGTCCATCGGGGACTCGGGGCGGAGCGGGGCGCAGCCGGTGCTAATGGTGACAGGGGGACCCCGCCACAGCCCCTCACCTCGGCTTCCCGCTGCAGCTCCCCGCGCCGGCTGGCGCGGCGGGGGCAGCCCCAAGGATCCAGCACTGTGGAGCAAGGAGAGGGCGCGCAGCCGCCTCCTGGGCCCCGCTGGCCTCCGCTGCTGGGAAGGGCCTCGGCGATGGGGACGCAGGGGACCCTCCCGACCTCCCCGGGACCCCTCGGACCCTCGGGTCCCTCCAGACCTCCCAGAACTCGCGATTCACGCCGGAACCTCCGGAATCTCCGGCCCCCTGGACCTCCCCGGGCCCCCACCCCAGGCCCCCGGATGACCGACGGTGCCCCTGCCCCGCGCCCCGGCAGACAGCGCCTTCCGGCGGCCGCGGCACGCTAGGGCACGGCCTGCGACAGCTTCCCATTCGCAGCCGACTCCCCTGTCGTACCCGCTCATTGGCTGCTGCCCGGTAAGTTTGTTTCCTGGGTGGTTGCCCCACCCTCGTGTCCAGCCATTGGCTGATGCTCGAACCCCGCCTCTGTGACGTAAGGGGGCGGGACGCTTCTGATTTGGCTTTTCTGGTTGGGAGCGCGCAGCTTATTGCGGGACGTGATTGGTGCACGGGTTTCGCCCGCTGATTGGATGTAGCGCCTGTCCCTTTTCTCCCTACGGCATATTCCCTCTTACGTGAGGTCACTTCTGGTCCTCTCCGGGTCACGCCTCACGTGACCTGAGCCGCTCGCCGGCGCACAGCCAATCCTGGTGGGTCTGGCTTCCCCCATTCAAAGTCGGCGGGCGTGGCAGCCAATCGTAGGACGTGCCCGCCCCCGTGTGCGTTGACGGGCGTGTGGAGCGGCCAATGGCATGCGGCGGGGTCGTGCCGGGGCGGCAGCGGCAGCGGCGGGGCTCGACGGCGCTGCGAGGCGGCGATGGCGGAGCGGGGTGGCGGTGGCGGTGCTGGGGCTGGCGGCGGCGAGGGGGAGGCGGTGGCGGAGCGGTACGGCAGCGAGCTCAGGTACTGCGCGGCGGCGGGCTCTCGCAGGGGCGGGGGCGGGCGCGGGCTCTCGAGAGTGGGGGCCGCGGCCTGGCCCGGCCCGGCTCGTTCGCCGCGGCCTTTCCGCAGCTCGCCCGCGGGCCTGGCCTGCGCCCGGCGGGGAGCGGGCCCGGGCCGGGGCCTGGGCCTGGGCGCGGTCGGCGGGGTGGGGCGGGGCCGGGCCGGGCCGGGGCGGGCGGGAGGGCGGGAGCTGCTCCCGCCGCCTCCATTTTCTGTCCCCGCGTGCGGCTGGTGTCGGGACGGGCTCCGCGGGGTGGCCGAGTCGCGTCGCTGGGTCGAGTCCATCCGCCGAGGGAGGCTCCGCTCTCGGGCTTGGAGCTGGGCTGCCGGGGGCGGCCGGGGTGCCCGGCGGGGTCCCCCGTGGTCCCCCGTGCCGCTCTCGCCGGGCAGCGCAGCCCCTGCGCTCCCCGCGCCGCCCGCGGTCCAAGTCGGCAGGAGCAGGGGCAGGGGCTGCCCTGCGGCCCGGCGCTGAGCCGCGGGTGTGTTGCCGTTCACCTTCTCATAACCTTTGTTTTTTTCAATTTTGAGTCATCATGCCAACATTGGTATTGCACGGGCACTAAATGGTGGGCAAAATTGTTTTCCTGAGAGCAGCAGAAGAGCGTTTGTTGTTCCAAAGGTGAACGTTTTTTTCTATATATACATTTACAGAGCTCCCTGTGTAGAGGGTTGGGTGGCACAGTGGGTATAGTGCGATGCACAGAGTTCAGATCCTACTGTAGGTCACAGATGTGAAGGATGTAGATAGTTCTGATGGACACTTGTGCCACAGAATAAGTAAAACCCTTGGCACGACTGACAGCCATTGCCTGAGCATTCCAGGATGCGCATGCAGAGAGGAATCAGAGCTGCAGGTCGTGTGGAAGGAGCATTGGCAGATCTGGTTATGGAAGGAGCATTGGCAGATCTGGTTATGGTACTGCAATGCCTGCCCGATACCAGCTCTAATTTCCATGAGGAAAAATGAACAGTTGAGGACTCGTAAACTTGAATTGCGAAGGGGAAGAAACTGTTGAAGTAGTTGCGCACTTAACTTTGTTTATCCAAACTTGGCATTTTTTCCATGCCCTTTCGACCTTGATTGGGGTTTTTCCCTGTTTATTATAAGAACTTGTTTTCCTACAGCTGAGCAGCAAACAAAAATAAATGTTGTTTCCCTTTGGCCTTATCCACAGAATGGCTCAGCAGCAAGCACTGAGGTTTCGTGGCCCGGCTCCCCCACCAAATGCGGTCATGAGAGGCCCCCCGCCTCTCATGCGACCACCTCCACCTTTCGGCATGATGCGAGGGCCGCCTCCACCACCTCGCCCCCCTTTTGGACGTCCTCCGTTTGATCCAAACATGCCTCCAATGCCACCTCCAGGGGGGATTCCTCCCCCAATGGGACCTCCACATTTACAGGTAAAGAATGGGGGATTCCCTTGCTTCATTGAGGTGGGTTTTAGGGATTTTTCTTATTTGTTTTCACACATGGAAATAATAAGAGGAAGGACATTAAAATGGATGAAAAAATGGTAGGGCATGAGGAAAATGTGAGGCTCCTGCCTGGCGTTGTAAAGCTAACGCATTCCTATGGTGTGTAAACACTACTTGTGTTTGGCTTCTGGGGGCAGCTCTGAATTAATGAATTAGGCAGTTCGGAAACACTCACCTGCAGAGTCTCTGCTAGAGCCCGGCTTGGTGTGGTGCCCTGTTGCTGTGCAGAGCTGGGCTGGGCTGTGGAACGCCTGGCAGCAGGCACGTGAGGTACCAGCCTCGGGGCTCTCCGGGTTCCGCCTGTGCTCCCTCAAGTGGGGCAGCAGTGGATACGTGGAAGGGCTGTGGGAGGAGCTGTACCACGATGGGTTCCAGCATGAGCCACGCCTGCCCTCGTCGTGGTCCGTTATTACCATCACCCAGGGTGGGTGAGGCGGGCAGGCAGCAGTCCCAAGAGTGAGGTGTGTCATCAGTGATGGATGTGTTCAGGCCCAGCGCAGGGTTCAGGAGAGTGCGTCCTTTGTGATGCACGGGAAACATCCACATGCCAACAGTGGAAGGTTGACCGTTTGGAGGAAAAACTGAGCACAGGCTGGGTGTCTGGCTGGAGCAGCTGCAGGAGCGCCTGTGCTGGTGTGAGGTCACTCTTGGCAGAGGGAAAATCCTCTTTACCTTGCGTTTATTGTGGTCATGGTTTGGGTTTTTGTTTAAATTTACAGAACTCCTGGCACCTGCAGGGATGGTGTGAGTCTGTTGGGCTCCTGCAAGGTAGATTTCTCTCTGCATTTCACGGTGATGTGTGTTTCTTTTTGCCTGCTTTTCGGAGGCTCAGACAGCTTGACCGGTACAACACATTTGTGAATGGGAAATGAATATTTTTCATAGGTGCCTGGTGCCATTGGGGTGGAGACTCAGGGGAGACCTCATCACTCTCTACAACTACCTGACAGGAGGTTGGGGTCGGTCTCTTCTCCCATGTAGCAAGTGATTGGATAAGGGGAAACAGCCTCAAATTGCTCCAGGGGAGATTTGGATTGGATATTAGGAAGAATTTCTTTACAGAGAAGGTGGTCAAGCATTGGAACAGGCTGCTGGGGGAGGTGGTGGAGTCCCCATCCCTGAAAGTGTTCAAAAGCCATGTAGATGTGGCACTGAGTGACGTGGTTTAGGGACCCTGGCAGTGCAGAGTGAATGGTTGGACTCGGTCTTAAAGTTCTCTTCCAACTGGGTGATCCTGTGATTCTGTGTAGCCACTGTAGACTGCAGACAGGCCTCTGCGGAGCGCTGTGTGGTTAGGAATAACGGTGTAGATCCACTACTTGAAATAGGACAGCGAACACTTCAGTGCTGTGAAATTCATTTATACTAATTAATGAAATTAATTCATACTAAAATGTAGGGGTCTGGGCAAGATGGAAGGAGAACTTGCTGGCTTGGGTTAGTTATTTCATGGCATTTTAGGCTCTGCTTTGTGTATGTTTTTTGCCACAGGGCTGTGGGAGCTTTTCCCCCCTTTCTCTTGAGACAGATTGGTTCCATGTACTTTCAGGCAGTATGAGGGGCCTCGTTCGATGGTGTGTTTTCTTGCTCAGCTCAAGTTCATTTAAGGCTATTTCCACCTGCTGTGCCTTCCTCCGGATGCATTACGATCCCATTTTCCCTCTTGGTGTTAATGCCCACCCTCTGCCTTGAGAGCTCTGAGGCCATGAAGAGTGTCAGGGTGTGCAGCAGAACTCGGACTGGGAGGGAGAGCAGGATCCTGCTTCCTCCTCGCAGTGTCAAGAGTCACCCGGAGTTAATTTGAAGCCCAAGCCGAGCTGCTGCTGTCTCCTTGATTTGTGTGTTTGATTTGTATTCTGACTGTGCTCCCGCTCTGAGCTGTTCCATCGTACCATGCAGTGGGTGTGGCTTCTGCAGCTCGCTGCCATACACAGAATCCAGGCACGTCTGAATTTTCCACGCCGTGTCGGCACTGTCAGCACTGAATGTTTGGGTTTTAGCTCCTGATGCAAGGGGAGATACGATGCTGAGAGGTCCAGATGTAGGAGGGGACCTGCCTGGAGTGGAGCTGGAGGGTGTGCTGGGTCCCCTGGCTGACCCCCGGTACCCACATTGTTCCCAGGACTGCCCTAGAACAGGCTGACCCCTTTTTGGGGGAAACCAGCAACGGCAGGCAAGCAGTGAGCGGTGCTGGGTTCTCTTTAGATTGTAGAGCACTGAAGAGAAGGGTCATGCTGTGGCCAGATGGAGGAGCTGTGGACAAGAAATGAGGGAGGAAAAAAGGCTATAGTTACCTCAGTGGCTTTTCGGGTTTGTTTAGAATTCTGGCCAGGTACTCTGGACTTCCTTTATAAAGGTATTGAACAAAAATACCGAATAGAGCCCTTGGCGCCGCTGTGTGCAGTTCAGTCCTGGGCCTGTCACGATGAGCGCCAAGCTTGCAGCATTCTGCCAGTGAGGAAACCTCCTGCATCACCAGTTCAGGTAGAACCGGGGTGATGGAGAAAATTAGGTCAGCTCTAGGTGCGTGCAGAATACATAAAAGGACTCAGTGGGGTTTGTCGACTGTCGTTTTTATAGGGAAGTTTCACTGTACTGTTATGCACAGGAAATTTCAGAACAGACCAAATAAACAAGTAGGATAGAAGAACTTTGTGTACTTGGAGGTAGAAGGGAGATGTTCAGGTGACAGTGGTGTGCAGGGCAGTCCTGGATTCCTTATGATGATGCAATAATGAAAATCTAATTGATTTTTTTTTTTTTTTTTAAATTAGCACTAGTTAGAACTTTAGTTAATGGGAAGTGGAGAAGTATAATGGATTGTAATGAAATCTGCTGCTCTGCTAATAAAATGGATGCTTACTTGTAATTTTACTTTTTTTTAAATATATTTCTTTACTGGGAGAGTTCTCGTGTAACTGGTCGTGTATTTGATTCACGGCTGGGGTGTCTGAGTGGCAGCTGTTTGGGAACAGCTCTTCCATTCTTTCTCCTTCCTGTCTGTTTTCCCCATGTCAGGAAAGGAGTTTTCTCCCATTCCTTTTCATGCCACTTTTTCCTGATGCTTTGCATTGATGTTGGCATCTCAGCAGTGAAATGTTGGAGCAGCCGTTCTGCCGTAGGTGCTGGCTTGTCAGGCAGTGTGTTCCCTGAGCTGGTGGCATGAGGTGGTTGGAGAAGACCGGTAGCGTTCACCTGGCAGTAGTGGTGCTGTCTGTTTGTGTGCTAACAAAAGAAAACTCTGATTCAAAACGGTATTGTTGTCATTATTATCACCATCGTTGTTATTGTATGCCCTCAGAGACCACCATTCATGCCTCCTCCCATGGGTAGCATGCCACCACCTCCTGGTATGATGTTCCCTCCAGGAATGCCGCCTGTCACAGCCCCTGGAACACCAGCGATGCCCCCAGCTGAAGAGATTTGGGTAGAAAACAAGACCCCAGACGGCAAGGTAAGATGGTTACCAGAAACAACGAGCTAGCGGGTGTTCGCTGCTATCGTGGGCCTGTTGTCACCCACAGTCTGGCACTGCGGTAAAATCCAGTGCGCTTGTCTATCCTGTTAATGATTTTTAAACCAGGAGGAGCTGGACCATTGGTAAATGCTCCTCCTCTAGGTCAGCGGTTGTTTGATGGTGATGTTCTTGACTCGTAGGTCTATTTCTACAACGCGCGTACTCGCGAGTCGGCATGGACTAAGCCGGATGGGGTCAAAGTGATCCAGCAGTCGGAGCTGACACCGATGCTGGCCGCCCAGGCCCAGGCGCAGGCCGTGGGTGCCTCCACACCCACCACCAGCAGTCCTGCGTCCGCAGCCTCTCCATCCACGTCCTCGAGCACTCAGTCCTCCTCCACCTCCACCACAACCACTGCCACTTCGGTTTCACAGACTATTTCCAGTGAGTACTCAGGGTTTTTCAGGCGCTGCAGTTGTGGGGAGCCAGTGGTGGGGATGCTGCTGTGGGGAATTACTGTGGCAAAAACTTGGGATCCGGGAGGAAGTTGTTTCATTATAAGATGGAGTGTGAGTTTAAAGTGTAGTATTTAATACAGAAGAACCTTGCATGTGAACCTGTTTTTCTTTTTTTTTTTCACAATCTGAAAGAGTTACTTCAGAGAGGGGCACTAGATCAGCATGCAACCCCTCTGCTTTAGGTCTTTGTGTATTTTTCTTCTGCTGTTACCACATCATCTCAAAGCTGTTACACATCCATTTACTTTTGATTGTAGATAATTCGGTTTTAGAAGTATTTCGCAGGAAAAGTTAATCGGAGGTAGGAATTACGGTTGCAGCAGTTGCCTCCATGTTTCCAAAACAGCATCTGTTGCTGTAAGATCCTCGAGTGCTGCTCCTGGGCTGTGGAGAATTGATCAATTGCAGCACAGAGCTGCTTCTGGTGCGTTGCTTTTATTAGCATCTGTCTGAGCCAGTAAGTTCCAGTTTACTGGAGTTGCACAAAGGAGGAAGAAGAAAGTCCTTAGAGCCAGCGTTGTTCACTCATGACCTTTGGATAATAGCCTGAAGAGGACTGCTGTTCACACGGGCCCAGCCGTTGCTTTTAAAGGTTTTCCAGGCCAGGGAACCTCAGGAGGAAAGGGAACGAATTTACACAGCACGAACACAGCGCATGTGCGTACAGCATATCTGCATGTGATTCGACCAGTATGATTTGTACTGTCCTTTGGCATATATATGTATATGCTAACAAAGCGCCTCTAGTGCAAAGCATCTAATAGAGATGTACATTGCATGCTGTAGGTCTGTTTGCATAGGAGTGTGTCAACAGCAAACAAGGAGTAAGGTCACCTCGCGTGCACAGAGCAAGGCGTGCTAGTCACGGAGCAGTCTGGGTAGTGTCTGCTGTCCCGGAAGCGCAGCGTTTGGCTGCCCGGGAGCCCTGTCACTGGATTGTCTTGATCGCTCTAGCTGCGCTGCCAGAAACGCATCTGAGTCGGGCCAGAGTGTGCAGGGGATGAGCAGCTGCTGAACGGCTCTCACTTCAGGGCAGCATGTAGCTGCATCCTCTGGAACTGCTTCATCTTCTTCCCGTACCAGGGGAGACAAGTCAAGCTTAGTTCACTGTTTCACCCAAACTTCAGGGATCTGTGTGTGAAAGGGAGCCAAATTTAGGTAACCCTCAAATTATACTTTCAGTTAACCCTGGAGGGAGGACAGATCATTAGAGTAGCAAGTAATTAGTGTTGCTCAAAGCATTTTAGGGCTTTTATTTAATTTGAAAGGTAACTCAGTGCTGTGTTCAGCTGCGTTGTTGAAGTGTCGTCTGCTCTAACTGTTTTGCTGAGTAATGAGTCAGGCAGGAGGTGAGTGTTAGTGTCTGGCCTCACGCCAGGCTTGTGAGAACTGATCCTTCTTCCGGAATGGCGCTTTCTGCACCTTCTCTGAAGCGCAATTTCCTGTTATCGAATGCCGAGAATCTGTTCCTCTTCTCCCTATTCTACCTGCTAAACTTTGTCTTTGCTTTCAAGACCTGTTACTGTTGGTGTCTGTGCCTAGGTGATAAAATTCTATCATTTAAAATAATTTTATAGCTCTCAGACTTGGCCTGTAAAAACCCTGGGACTTCTGGCTGAGCTTCATTCTTGTCTGGTACTGATATGACTTAGGTCTTAAAACAAATCACATACTGACTGTCTGCTCTGTTTCCCTAAATGTCAGGCAGTGCTAAGAGCTTCACCCTTTCTGAAACACTTAACAACAGATCTAAAATCTTGATTCAATTAGGCTAATGCTGGTACGTTACTGGGAGTGCTTCTGGTAGTCAGTGAACATTGCAGAGAATGCCCAGCGAGCCCGTATATGCTATGGTCAGAAGTTGGTGTGGTTCCTTTTTTTTAACTAGCTCATTTTTACAACAGTTCGTCCTTACCCTTCACCAAATCTTACTGTGTAAATTCGCAAGGCTGGTCAGTGAGTTTAATCTGGACTGTCTCTAGCTCCTGTTTGCCAGCGCTTTGATATGGAGCAGTTTTCATTCTTGGTCAAGCGCTGATGTGAGTGGCGCTGAGAGGATTATGGAATCAAGTGTTAGCAGCATGTTTTCCTGCCGGGAGGCACTGAAGACCAAGAAAGTTCTTGCAGCTTCTGAACAAAAGTACTTTCCTTTTCCTTGCTTATTTACACATTTTTTTAACTGACATTTTTCCATTCTCAGATTACAGCTTGCTAAGCACCGTTTTAGACAGGCTGGTGTCATGCACATGCTGCTGCCAGTGTTGTTAACATGCAGAACCTGTGTTCATTTAACACAAGAACAACGTTTTTCCATTTGAAACACTCTGTCGTGTTCCCTTTCTATTTTTCTGAGCGGGGATACAGAGTACAATTTCATTTCAGGCTGTATTTGTCCTTTGATATACCCTTGCTACTGCTGCAGAGACTCCTTAAGTGTAAAGAAGAGGACAAAGTAAAATTTAAGTTGACTTTCTATGTGAATATTTAATGTTACAGAGGAGGCAAAGTTATTTTGTCAAGAGTGTCTTCCTGCTGGTTCTAGCTAAGCAAATCTGCTCCTGTAACATCTGTTGGGAAACAGAGCGCCAGTATGTTTGCAGCGAGTGTATTGTAGTGTCGAAGATACAAGGTGTTCTTTGTTTTTTTTTATCAGCACCTACCACACAAGACCAGACCCCGAGTTCGGGTGTTTCAGTTGCCACACCATCAGTCAGTGTTTCAACCTCTGCTCCTTCTGCTACACCCGTGCAGACTGTACCCCAGCCAGTCCCACAGACATTGCCTCCTGCAGTGCCTCATGCAGTGCCGCAGCCAACTGCAGCAATTCCTGCTTTTCCACCAGTAATGGTACCTCCATTTCGTGTCCCCCTTCCTGGCATGCCTATTCCACTTCCAGGTAAATTGGCGAACTGTAATTGTCTTGTCCGCTACATGTCCATGTTGTCAATTTGTTTGCACTCATGTGTCCACTGTGTACGGAACTTGCCTGAGTCCTCTCCACTCAGAGTAGTTTTGAAAGAATTCAGGGTCAGCAGACAGACTTTTTAATTAACAGAGAACATGAAATTTTTTTACTTCTACCTCTAGTTCTTTGATATGTTTATCAGAAAACAGCTGCACTTAAACATGTAAAACTTCTTTTAGATGATTGGAAAATACAAGAATTGCACTAAACGCGTCAATCTCATGGCACATGTCTATTCTGTTTAAAAAAAAAAAAGTGGGTTTCTGGTCAGAATCCACATGTGACTCTGAGAACAGGGCAGCACTATATTTTACTAATCGTATAGTGTTGCTATAATTTTTTTCTACTTGCTTCATTTAGACCTTAAGTCTTGTACATAAATAAGTATCTATTAGGATATGGATTATAGTCAAATTAAAATAGTATATTTATGAGCAGTGAAAATTTCCAGTCAAATGCATTGTCCCTGAGTGATGTCAGGTGTTTCCAGGTCTCTGGGTTTGCAGCTCTCAAGTGGGGTGCTGCATGTGTACCCAAAGCGTTGGAGTTTGAGCTGAGGACCATGGTGAAGGCGTTCAGGATGCCGGGGAGATTCTAGGCTTTAGATGAAAAGACCATCAAGAAGGAATCTTAGGTGGCAGCTCACTGGTACCTGGGTAAATGGTGTTTTCTTAAGTGTTTATAAAATATTTAGTTACTTAAGGAAGTAGTTTTAGGCTGGCGAAGTTTAGGACTTGACTGCTGTTGGTGATTCTGCAGAGCCCCTCCTGAAGTGCCACTGAAGCCACTCCATGCTCCACTGCTGTGGTTGGTTTGCACAGATAGGGCTGAGGCCCTGCTCCTGCACAAGGTAAATCATGTTTGTCGGTGTGCAGCAGCACTAGATACCTACCAGGAGCTGGTGATTTTCTGTTGTGAAGGAAGGTTTGAGACTGTGGGTTCTGGGTGCTAGTTGGTTTCTGATTCAGAACTGCAAAGCAGCAGCTCTGAACAGCATCCTCCTGGTTTTGACTCTGAAGGGGCCCAGTGACGTGACTTCTTTCCTGCTGTTCTTTAACCTCTCGATCCAGCACATGTGAAGGGAGGCCCTTACCTTCCATCCAAGTGGCTGGATGAAAAGTCATCCTTTAGAACACATGTTCGGTAAAGGATATGAACGTCCAAGTAGTTAACATGGGTGTTAGCTCTGCTAACTAGAAGAGCACCAGCTTCTAGTTGCCTCTGCTTTTAGGATAGTCTAAAATAACTGGGCAGACAGAAGCAAACATGATATTCAGGGCTGAACAGAAAGTGGGTACAGGAGAGAGGAGAACTCTGATGTCTGTGAGGTCTGAGGAGCAATAGAAAGGGTTAAGCCTTAAAGGTGGGCAGCTGAATGTCCTTAACTGCAATTTCTGCCACTGCTAGCAATGGACCAGCAGAGGGTGAAGGGTCCCTACCTACCTCTGAAGGATATAATGGTCTGCTCATGCGCGAGCTGCCCGGTGAACTGTGGCTGGTCAAAGTGGTAGAGAAGTGCCCGTGGAAGCAGATGCCCCGGGCTGCATGCTTGGGCTGCGTTTTCCGTGAGTTCTCAGTAAGCTTTGTGAGTGGCGCAGTGTAGAAGGAAGGGTAGAGCAAAGGCATCGTTCTTCTTAAACTCAGTTTTGAAAGTTATTACTGTCAGGCCTTTCCTGCAGCAACTCTTAGACCTGGCCTCTCATGTTCTCATGGCGAGATGAGCCTTTCAGGTGGAACCCATGACACAGAGGAAGGACTCCTGGCAGTGAGGTGCACTCTCTACGAGTCTCAGTTGTCGTTTTGCCTGATTACAGAATAAAATCAATCTACTTCTTTCAGCTCATTCTGGCTTGAGTTGGTTGTGATGGTTTATAAACACTGTAAAAGAAAAGGAAACCTTTAAAAGTATTTTACAGTAACAAAACCCAAAAGAGAAGTCACAATTACTTCATGGCAGTACAGGGTGAAGTTGGAGAGGTTGATGACATTTTGCAGAGTACCAGTTTGGGGCTTTCAGCTCTAGACACGCTGTCAGCCAGACCGCTCTGGGGTTAGTGGAGAGCCACACAGCCCCGCTGACATGGGATTGCGAAGTTCATCTCTGTATCGTACTATAGAGAGACGGAACGAGGGAAGAGTTGATTAGTGACATTTCATAATCTGAGATCTTAAAAAGTAAGTCTGCTTTCTCTTAATTCATATGTTAAAAGTCAGTTGTATGTTTAAGAACGAACTTGGTAGAGGAACGAGCTTGGGTATTTGCCACGTCTTATCTGCGCTGCAGCACCTGTAATTTCAGTGATCCGCAGATGGCATTATTTATACTGACCCAGTTGTAAGACATGCTATAACTTCCTTAACAAAACGAATTTTCAGATTCATTCATTACATGAAACCCCCCCAAATTTAGACAAAAGCTTCATTCAGTGCTGTTTGAATCAATGTTTTTGTGTCTCAATTCATACTTCTTTAAATAAAACTTGTTTTGGATTCTTTCATGGAATTTATTATTAAAGAACATTACTTCTCACTAAATTTTTTTTAAATAAATTGGCAGTATTTTTGTTTGCTTTCCATACTAGATCTCTAATAAAGAAAAATATAAATTACTCTGGTTATAAACACAGGGGTTTAATTTCACTTTGTGCTGGAGGACTTCCAACCTCAGGAGATGGAATTGAAACCATTTAAGGGGAAGTTCCTGAAGTATTTAATTTTCTGAGTGTCCAGACTGGACCAGCATAGAGAGAACTACAGGTTTTCCACACCCTAAAATGAAGGTTTTTTGGAAATGTGTCCCCTTACCTCTGTCTAATTTCCTACTCGATTTTGTGTCTAATTGAAGAGGTTGAGATGCTTTCCTCTTTGTGGCCTTTCTGCCATATCTTAATGAGCTGGAGAGCAGAAGAGTGCACGATGCCCTCTTTGAGGGCTGGATGTGCTGCTTTTAGAGCATTTTTCAGCTCATGACATTCTTGATAATGAAAAGTAAAGGACACGTTTGCTGCCACTGACCTAGTGTGGCTTCGTGTCCATCTGTTTGCAGCTTCATTGCTTTTATTTCTCTTTTCTCCCCTTTTTCCACCTCCAGCCTTCCTGTAATGACTCCCATAACCTCAGCTGTCCCTGTGGGTTGAACTTGCCTTTCATCCTGCCACGCCGTGCCGGTCTCGTTCAGTCTGTCCTTGTGCTCTTGCTCGCTCTCTCTAAATGCTGCAGCAGGCTGAAATAGCAGAGACCGCTCGGTTCGCTGTGCCGCTGCTCCCTGCCAGCTCTCTCTGAGCAAAGGCCCTCAGAGGATTGTCCCATGACACTGCCCTGCCAGGAGAGCCCAGTGGAATGAACTTAAACCCCTGAGTCCTCATCGAAACCCCTTTTCTCTTTTTAATGGCATCCCAATAAATGGCTAAACAACTGGTTTAATGTAGGCAGAAAGTGTTGCAGCAGCTTAAAACTAGTTTGATATTCGATCTGGCATAAAATGTTGGAGCAAAAGTCATTGACGCTTTGTTGCTGGGAGGCTTTCCCTTCGCCAGCCGAAACGGCACCCCAAATTGTGGCAGGAGGTCTGTAGCCCCTAGACCCCGTGGTAGCTGACGTACAATGGCAGCTTTCCAACATGCTTGCTTATCCGTTTTGCAGGTGTAGCAATGATGCAAATAGTCAGCTGCCCGTATGTAAAGACAGTCGCTACCACCAAGACCGGTAATTTTCAAACCCATCTTAGTTCGTTTTGTCTGTAAGTTGGCATGGCAGTGAATGTTGTTGTTTATCTTTTATTTATTTATTTGCTTCCCCAATCGAATGAATATATATATATGTACTTTATTTTCAAAACCAGTATAAATGCAAATATCACATGTGGCCAGGAAATAACTTTCCCAAATAACTGTTAGTGTTAGCTTATTTAATACAAACGATGCAGTATGGTTTCCTGTAACCATTGAGTTCTGTAATAACTGTAAATCTCTTCATGCCCATACTTCTTAGTTACCAGTTTCCTGTGTGTGGATTTTTGTTTTCCCTACTTCCACATGTGTAGTGACATGACTGTGCTTGCATGTTGGTGTGCGTGTATGTGCGTCTTGGTGTGAATTCTCCTATTTCAAATTGCGGATTTAAGAAGTCGCTTACTGAGAACACTTTACGGCAATGTGTAACGCGTGCTTTTCCATGACTGAGACAGACTGACTTATATACCATGTAAATGTTAAAGGCTTATAATTAAGGTCTTGTAGTTTGAGTCCTATCCAATTTAGTTTTCTAGAATTTGCCATTCAAAATCTCTCCAGTATATCCATTCTGGTGGGAGGAGTAGAGAAATAATAGGATAGTGCAGCATTCTGGCTTTCTTACCTTTGTGTATTTACTTGCCATTTTGCTTTAGGATGTGAATGAAATGTTTTTCACAATCAGTCTGCAGTACTAAACAAAACCGTCACACAATCTGAAATTATTTCATTCTCATCAGTTTCTATCCAAGGCTCTGAATTAACGCTAACGTTTTAAAGTCAGGATTTAAGATTTATTGGAGTTCTGCTCCAATTATATGGCTCAAATTCAAGCCACTGTTGTCTTTTTTCAAGAGCAGTAGGAATATCTCATAAGATGACATGAAAAATAAACAGTGGAGAATGTTTTTTTTTTTTAAAAAAATTATTTGCTAGAGATCTAATAAAGACTTTAATAAATAGAGCACTTAAAGTATTAAAGCAAATGTCTAAACACTAACAAGGTTTGTGCTGTGCAGAATTACACATTACTCAAAATAAAAAGCTATCTAATTTGCCTGGTAATCTGGTGAGACACAGGGAGGAGATTCAGTAACAATGCTTTGCTTCGTGATAAATTCTGAGAGCAGCCCTTATATTTATGTGTATAGGTTGATTACCTGTAAGTGAAGTCAGTAAAGTGCTAATTTTGGTTCTCAGGAGCTTCATTGTCACTTACTGTTTTCTTCCGTTTTCCCTTTTTTCTTTCTCTTTTTCCCCGTTGTGCAGGTGTCCTGCCAGGCATGGCCCCTCCCATTGTACCTATGATCCATCCCCAGGTTGCCATCGCCGCCTCCCCTGCCTCGCTGGCTGGAGCCACCGCAGTCTCTGAGTGGACAGAGTACAAAACTGCTGATGGGAAGACTTACTATTACAACAACAGGACTCTGGAATCAACGTGGGAGAAACCCCAAGAACTGAAAGAAAAAGGTGCTATTTTTTGGTTTCAGTACAGCTGTGTAGTAGATAAATTGTTTAGAGCATTAATGGTGGTATTTGAAAATGTGAAGGAGAAAGTTTCTAATTCCTTATCTCCCTTAAGAATATTTTGAAATCCTGATTATAAGCATCCACTTGAGTTGGTCTTGAGTCTGAAAGTTACAGTTTCTTTGTTTCCTGCTGTATCATAAGAGTATTTGGATTTGGAGGTGCATCCCAGTCCTGTGACACTCAGGTAAATGTGCGTTTCTGCTCCACTGGAAAGTAAGTACTTTACGAACCCACATGTTTGAGAAGATCTCGATAGCAGAAAGATAGAAAGCGAGGGGGAAATTCAGTTACTCTAAAGACTGTAAACCAGGAAAGAATGAAGATTGTTGAAATGCTAGATTTCTGAGTATTTAAACAGATTTGGAATATGAGGAAAAAATAAATGACCTCCCCCTGTCCTCATTGTGAAGTCGTATCCTGGTCCTGTTCCATGAGTCGTGGTTCTCTGAATCCACGTTTTACCCATGGGTGTTGTTTTCTCAGGGGGAAATTGTTCTTGTATCATAAATAACGAAGGAAGGGCAAAAATCCTGCGGCTTTTACTCAGTTTATAAAGTCTTCTAGGAAAAAAAATGTGGTTGGACCCAAATAATTCTTCCTTTTATTGTCTGCTGAATTTTTCAGCTACAAGCAATCTTTGTTTAGACAGATTCAGAACGCTTACACAGTTAGCTAGTTTAACTACTGCCCATCTGTCTAAGCAGCCAGGTTTAAATAATACGTCATCTTCTTACTGAGGTGAAAACATCTTTTTGTTGGTGCTTCAGCTCTTCCTGTGGTACACCTCAGTTAGCCTTTTCAAAGAACAGGCATCCGTACGATGCTTCGTTCTCCAGTCCTAAGCAGATGTTGATACAGCAGATAATCCCATGTTTATAAGCAGATACTGTGAAGCCCAAGAAGGACACAAAGTCGTGAAAATACCTTAAAAATAAGTTTTGTTTTTCTGTTGTGCTTAGAAAATAATACTGATTAAAAAAAATTTGTTGTGGTTCTATAACGGTTTCTTAGTAATACTAAGGAAAATTCTATCTTTATCTAGAAAAAATGGAAGAGAAGATTAAAGAGCCAATTAAAGAACCTACGGAGGAGCCTTTACCAATGGAGACAGAAGAAGAAGAGCCAAAAGAAGAACCTATAAAAGAACTTATAAAGGAGGTAAAAGACCTTGCAACCAAATAGTCATATCACCATTTTGAATCCTGCATCCTAGAGGTTTGGATGCATCTGTAGACCAGGCATATTGACAGGAGACATGGTTAGTAACTTGTGTTCTTACATTCCTGGGGTGATTTTGAAAGCCTGCCTTTTTGGACTCATAGCTTTTTTTATTTTCCCTGTTTTAAGTTATGTTTTTTACATAAGGAACAAAGGAGATCTAAAACAAAAATACAGAGTCTGTGAGTTAAATTAGACGGAACATGGAAAAAAATTAATTATGTAGACACGGTGTTCTCTTACTGATTTTAAGGTGTTCAGAAAAATGAAACTTGTCCTGAATGTTTGAAATCTTTAATAGCTTTTCCTGTATTTCTTTACTACTTTATTCTGAACAGTTTTGAAACAAAGCTTACGTGTTCTCCATGTGCTACAACTGCGAAGCATAGTCTGTCTGCCCGGAACATGCGTCCTGGGAAACGTTTGTAGTGTTTACTTTGCAGTCAACAAAATCAACTTTTTTCTTGTAAGGCATTTTGTCATGCTGAGAAAGCAGTTCTTGAAGATGCTGTTTGAATAAAAATTAAAGCTTTTGCACTGACTTCTGTGAACTTCCATGTAGCTTAGTAGGCAAAAGCACAGAATTCAGTTGCTGGTTTTTATTACCACTCCACCCTGTTTTCCTTTGAGGTAGTTGCTAGATTGCTTATTTCTATTACAGAATTGCAGATTTTTGACTGTTTCATACTCTGTGTCTCATTTTCAAGTGAATTAAGTTTAAGAATAAATGACAATTTCTTTGTGAGAAACTACACCCTTGCCCCTGTGTACAGACCTTGATTCAAGGATTCATGCAGACCCGGGAAGGCATTTCAATCAGGTTTCGTTGAAGTCAAAAGTTAAGGAAACGCCTAATAAAGGTTTTCTGAATAGAGGTTTTTGAATAGCCATTACTGTTGAGATTCCAGTGCTGCCACTTCAAGTGTAAGATGAAGTGTAATTGTGAGCTGTTCGTTAGCATTGTTTCAAAATGCATTTGCCTGTTTAAAACAAGTTAGTTCCTTTATAATAAATAATTAGCTCGCTGTCATTGCCTGAGCCCTGTAACTTGTGTTTTCCTTGAGGAGCCAAAAGAGGAAGAAATGACTGAAGAAGAAAAAGCAGCTCAGAAGGCCAAGCCGGTTGCCACGACCCCTATTCCAGGAACCCCGTGGTAGGTAGCGGTTTTCCCTGTGGCCCATAATGTGGGACTGGAACATCATTGCCTGCAGCCACCAGGAAGGTTGCTGGGTGGCTAGAACAAAATAATGTGTGAAGGTCCTGTTCTTGGTGTGCTCCTGTCCCAAGTGATGTTGGATTCCTCCAGCCAGCACTGTGCACAGTTTCAGTACACAGGGTGTGCAGTGGTGTGTGTGTGGCCTTTCTACCACACGCTGGCTGCATTCCTGTGAGTTACCAGCAGAGATCTCCTGTCTCAGCCCCCTTTGTCTGCCAGCAATTCCTCCTGATCTGGTATGAAATGCTGGCCAAAAAAAAAAATCTTGGACTTCTTTTGCCTTCATGCCCTGGGGAATGAATAAGTGTGGCCGCTGGCCTGAAGAGTCCTTTGTGGTTTTTTTAACTTGGCATAGATGCTCCTCAGGCGCCTGAGTGTGTAATGTCCTGATGAGGTTACTCTTGTGTGAATCATCTTTGTATGTTTGGGTGACCAAGGTAAAATTCTTACTGATGAGAAAGCGGTATTGTTTAGTTTTTGCTGTTTAGCCATCGATGCTCTTTTTATTAATGTTTGGTATTTGAAACTGTCTCCCTTCAAATGATCTCTGTGGTTCTTTCATCCTGTCATTTATAAAATTCTGGCAAGATCATTAGATAGTTTTTCTTATATTTTGTGGGACATTGAAGAGATGACATACTTTTTATCCCAAACTCTGATGCAGTTGTCTAAAATATTTTTCTAGAGAAGAACCAAGTATGCTGCAGTTCCTGACAAAAGCACTTCCAAAACTCCATTTCAAGTCTGCTGGCAGAGCCAAGCAGTAATCCCATATCCCATCTGGGTAGCAGGGATGTCTGGCAGTTGTGCCTAGGTGTAGCCTGGACCTGTCTGCCACCGTTACCCTTGCTCCAGTCTTTCAGTGTGGTGACAGGTGTGAAGACAAAGGTAATACAAGTCTTCCTGTCCCACCGTTCAATTTCTAGGTGTGTGGTGTGGACTGGCGATGAGCGTGTTTTCTTCTATAACCCTACCACACGTCTTTCCATGTGGGACCGACCAGATGACCTCATTGGAAGAGCTGATGTGGACAAAATTATTCAAGAACCTCCTCACAAGAAAGGAATGGAAGAAGGAAAAAAACTTAGTAAGAGCAATCTTACTGCCTTCTTATGAAGTCTGAATCTAACTTATCACTTATTTTGTGTTGATTTCCAGAGCTAGTGACATTTAAATAAGTAAGAGAAATGTAAGGATGTACTGAAAAAGGTATAAAGCTTTGGAATTTAAGAAGGCTGGTGGGAATGCAGATTTGTAGAGTCCTTTGGAAAAAAACAGGCTATTGAAGAAAGTGGATACTAACAAGGTTAATTTTTTTTCTGAATGCCAACAGACTGAAAAAGCCCACAGTCTTTACTGACTGAAAAAAGAGACTGTGTTTGGTTTATAAGCAAGAGGAATTTGGGGGCCAGAAAAGGTTAATCATAATGTACAAATGGGCTCTCTCAGAAGAGGATTTAACTTAAGAGAACTTCAACTGGAATACAGTTTTGGAAACAGCTGCCGAGAGCAGAGAATGCTCAAGAGACTCCTGAGAGGAGACTTCTTTCTGGCCTGAGTTCTAGTGAATGGTCCTGGGATGACATATGGGCTTGGTGGTTGGGAGAGAGCAAAGTGCAAGTAGGTAATCAGGAGGTGCAAATGAGCTTCATTAGACCGCTTAGCCTGAGGTGGTTTTGCCTTGAAATAAGAGGTCAGGATTTGTCATTTTAAATCCAAAGTGGCCACAAGTCTCATAGTCCTGCAGCAAATTCCCATCGTGTTATTCTGAAAGTGACTGAAAACCACCTCTCCTTTGTCAGAACACGCTATTGCTGCACACATTGTCCTCTGGTTTTGCACAAGGTTTCATTTGTAAATTACAAACATTTCATGAATAAAACATCTGAAGTGTTATTGAAATCTGTTACAGTTAGAGAAGAGCATGAATCTACAGAGGATGCAAACGAAGATGAGCCTATTAAAATTAAAAAACGCAAGTAAGTTTGCTTTGTCGATACTAAGTGGTCTGTGTAGATAAAGTAATGGAAGCTTTTCCTCTGCACGGGGTGTGTGCTGTTGTACTCAGCAGAGAAGAGCAGTAACTAATAGGATTGGTGAAGGCAATCATCAGCTGTTGGCTGTTTCACTGGAGCAGCTCAGGTATTTGATATTTCTCTGAGATAGCTAAGTTCATGTATGGAGGAAATAGCATTTCCTTTGGAAAGCATTTGAAATGGAAATAAGTGGTATAAGTTGGTGAATTCAAGCAATATTTTGAGTACAGTTTATCTGAAATAAACTGTTAATTTCTGTGCACAAGATTTTGTTGCCAAAAAATTCAACCATCTAGATTTTCACAGTGACTACTCTGGTTCACTTATAAAGGGTTAAGAGCCTTGCTGAGGTCTTTTCGTCTGTTTTGCCTTTTGGAAGCGATATGCCTCACTATGCTCAGTGTTACTGACGGTGTTTTGAAAGTGGTTTTACTATTCTTTTGTTCCTGCGTGCTCTTAGGGATTATCATAAACTCGTTTGCAACTAGGCCTTTGAGTTCGTTTGGGACAGAGCGCGTTTGTTCTTAGTACAGATAAACCGATAGACAGTACAGTGTTCCCAGCAGTGCTTTGAAGGGTGAAGGTAACCCTCGCGTTACAGCATTTTCTGCTGAAGAGTTGTAAGGTGCTCTCGATTTGGACTGACTCTTAGCCATTGACTTCTCACAGAGCCTCATTGACTTGAGCAGGAGATGAGAAAATTAGAGCGATTGATGCAAAACCTGTTGCACATCTGGCAAGACCACTGAATACATCCAGAATGTGCTGACTTCTTGCAGTTTGTTACTGGGAGTACCGTGGTTCTTGAGCTCTTTCGGTTTGAAAGCATTCAGGTTGGAGTCTCAACGAAGGGCTTCTGTGATTTGTAAGCTGTGGTCACAGGTGTATCCGTTCTGTCCCAGTGTAGTCCAATTCCTAAGCCCCAGCCCTGAGATGTTACTTCTCAAGCTATACTGGATGTTTAATTTTTTTCAGGAAAGATGATAACAAAGATATCGATTCGGAGAAGGAGGCTGCTATGGAAGCTGAAATTAAAGCCGCTCGAGAGAGAGCCATTGTCCCACTGGAGGCTCGGATGAAACAATTCAAGGACATGCTTCTAGAAAGAGGGGTCAGAGAAATCTCTGTGTGTCTGTGTGTTTAGGGGGGGAGAGAAGGGGAGAGGGAGGGGGGGTTCAGGCAGAGGTCTCAATTCTTAGTGAATTCAGAACCTGCTGTGCTTTATGTAAGGACAACAATTCCTCTGATTAACAGATGCATTTGGTATGAGACTCCATATTTCAAAGAATGCTTCACTTACAGCAGTAGTTCAGTTAAGTAACTTCAGTTAAGCAGTGTCAAGACAGATTATTTTTTTAACTTTTTTCAAGTAGTTACCTAGTTGAAAGCTGCCATTGAAAATGGACACATCTGTCATGTTTTCGGAGGCAGTCAGTGTTAAAACATGCTATGGCAGCCTCCATCACCCACTAGTAATGAAAACTTTGGGATGAGTTTGTTTCCCTCTTCTCATTGAGTGTCCTGTAGTTTTCTAGCAAAACTGCACAACTTCTGTATATTTGAGGAAACTTAACCATTAGTTAAAATCTGACTTGTTTTTAATTAAAGGTCTCTGCTTTTTCAACATGGGAGAAAGAGCTACACAAGATAGTTTTTGATCCTCGTTACTTACTTCTCAACCCGAAAGAAAGAAAACAGGTAAAAAAGAAGTTACTCCCCGTCCAGATGCAGCTGCTACAGGCTTTATCTAATCCTCAGGCTGCTGTTTCTGTTCCTGCTCGCTGTCCAGACTGTTCAGTGTGGAAAGGGACCTTTGTTATGATTAGGGTTTGTCTGAAAATGGAAGAAGCCAGCAAGAAAAGAAGTGAGTTAATAGTTGTTAACTTTTCCTGTGGTTGGAAGATCCAATATTTTAACACCGTGAGAGCTGTGCATACAGAGAGCTCCCAAACCCAAATGAAATGGCGAGAATTGTCAGTACCTCTTCAGAATACTGGCATAATGAGTAATCTATTAAAAAAAAAGTGTTTGGGGGGAAAAAAATGACAGCGCATTTTTATTGTTAAGCAAAGTCTCACTCCAGAAGGCTTTTCTTCAAAGGGATGTAGGAAAATGGAGAACTTGAAGACTACATGAAGTGTCTGCTGTCTTAAATGTGTGAGCCAGAAAAACGTCAGCGTAACATGAGTGTGTAAGAGGCTGCTTCACAGGTCTCTGTTTCATGTTCAGATACAGTACATGTATCGTACACTACGTGTTCAGCAGATTGGAGTAATTTGCATATTGAAATACAAAAGGTCCCTAACCCTTCGTTCTACCTCATCTCGCTTGGTTCTGTGGTGAGAGGAAAGGAAATAGGAGAAAAGGAAAGGGATTTTTCCTCCCTCCTGCCTACAGCTTATGTGGCTTCAGGTTTCTGTGGGTTTTGTCAGTGACTGGTGTTTTTGTAGGTATTTGATCAGTATGTGAAAACACGAGCAGAAGAAGAGCGCAAGGAGAAGAAAAACAAAATAATGCAGGCCAAGGAGGATTTCAAGAAAATGATGGAAGAAGCAAAGATTAATCCCAGGTAGGAGCTTCTTTCCTGTTTGTGTGCATAAGCTCCGTTAGAATGAAGTATGTTGGGTGCTATTAGGTAGATTAACCTCTTTCAACATGGGCAAAGAGGAGAAAAATAATCAGATCTTGTGGAAATCTTCTTTTACTTTGTACTCACCTAACCCATGGAATAATAGAACCTGTAATTTATGATTTACATAGTTGAAGAAATCCCCATCATGGGGTCCAGATGGTGAGATGGATCATGATCCACCACAAGTTTTCTCTGATAACCCTTAAGAATATTAGTAGTCTCTGAGAAGTACTAGGGAGGTTTCTTCAGTTTGGAGGGGGCTGAAGGGATGTTTTTCTGGTTACAAAGTATGTTAATAATAATACGATAGGATGTTCTGGTTGCTTTAATACAGGCATTCAGTCCTACCTGCAGTGGTAGTACCAAGGTGTTGACAGTGAATGTACTAACACCCAAGATTTCATTGCTAGAATTGCTTGTTTCACAGCTTTCTCACATTGAGTTCATGAATTACGTGTTGTGTCACCAGATGAGCTCTAAGGCCTTCTCTTTCAGCATCTCTTGGCTTATCTGGCATGAATTCTTTTACAGTGGAATAACTCATCCATTTCACTTCAGCTTAGGTTTTTTTCAGTGACCCGTTTTGAAAAACTGGTGGAAGCCAGAGTTAACTTTTACTCAAATCTGATTAATAACTCTTACTTAAAACACCCATCTGCTCACTTAATAGGGGCAGCAGTTTTGACGGTAGTAGGCTGGGAGAATGGAGGCATGGAAGTGTTTTAAGAAAAAGTTCATCAGTAAGACGTTTAGTATGTAATTCAGAGACTAACGTGGACTATTATGATGGTTTTAGTATTCTCAGCTTCCAAGATAATCTCCGGTGTGTCATATTGGGACTGACTCTTACCTGATTACGGGTTGGGGTGGGAAGGAAGTTCCAGCTGAAATACTGTCTTGTTTAATCTTATCCTTTGTCTTCTGGTTTCAGTGTTTGTCTAAAGATATTGCTGTACTTCTGTGAGTGCCAGACTGGTTTTTTTATCATCTTATCTCAGTCCAACATGCTTAAGAGTTTGTGTTCCACTTCACTTAAACAGCTCTTGTTCTTCAATATAGCTGTACATTCACTTTCTAATCTTTTTGAATAAGCTACCAAATTCTCTTCTTGTTTCAATTTACCCTACAGCAACAGTAGGCTGGATTTTCCAAGTCTAATTATTTCCATGCTGTGATGAAAACATTCGTATGATTATAAGTGTCTCACGTATTCTTGGGGCCAGATTTGCATCAGAGCTTGGAAAAAGCACAGTAGTGGTTTTTTTCGAGGTAAGTGGCAGTACTGTATCTACTGCACAGATTGGAATCTGGCCCTGGAGGTGAGAGAACGGTCAGGGAGACACTGTGGGGATGATGGGTTGAAAGGCCAGTGTTGCTGCGTCTGCCCATAGTGCTTAAATATTTCCAGCTCCCTGTGTTTTAAGATCAGGCTGTACGATTGTAGGAGGAAAAACTGATTCATCCAGTGCTCTGTAGGGACTGATAGCAAAAGGTGACTTTCTTGGTGAACTCTTAGCATGGTTTGGCTGCAAGTGAATGCACGTGAAATTTTCAGTTTGACAGCTGTGAAATACCTGGACAGGCTGGTGGCTGCACTGCTCACCCACAAAAAAGAAGATTTTTTAGACAACTGAGTTTTTTCATTTCTTCTCCTTGGTTGCATTGTAATCTCTCTTCCTACACCTGCCCTTCTGCAGGTAGCTGCATTCAAACCAACAATCACCCCCCTGTAAGTCTCTTAACAGTACCTGTCATGTGTGTGCCTCAACCTGACTCCTTTCTGTAGAGTTCATTGATCGAGCACCTCTAGAGTGAGACCTCAGGACGTTGCCTTTTTATTTTTTCAAACGGTGCTCTGGCATGTACTCTAGCAGCAGAAACATTCCTCTGCTGAACCTGCTCCCCAGCAAAGACAGCTCTGCCAAATGAGTTCACTTGCCATTCTGTTGCAGAACTACTTTTAGTGAGTTTGCAGCCAAGCATGCTAAAGACTCGAGATTCAAGGCAATTGAAAAGATGAAAGATCGAGAGGCCTTGTTTAATGAGTTTATCACAGCGGCAAGAAAGAAGGAAAAAGAAGACTCGAAGACCAGAGGTGAGAAGGTAAGGTGACTTCTTCGGTTCCAGTGGTGTGAATGGTGTGAGTCTGCGTGAGGTGGGACACAGCCAGTGCTTGCTTTCCAGGGAGCCCTCTCTGAGACATGGTCCTTCTCTTTCCATAGAGGCTTTACAGCATAAACCTCCTCGGGTGTCCATTTGGTCTTTCTGAACTGACTGTTCTGAGTTTGCAGCTATATTGACTGTTAGAGTATGTAAAGGAGAACTCACATTCATTTATTTGCCGAGCTGAGTTTATTTAATCACACTTCTTTTTCATGTACGTGAGCAAGTAACATTATATTCTTAACTGGAATAATGCCTGGGTTGGTTTTTTTTTTTTTTTTCTTTTTAAAGTTATATTATCCCATAGCATTAAAAGGAAAAGGATTCTTGTCCTGGTTGGCTGGAAACCCCAGAACTGGCCATTCCCTCTCTATTCTCTCAGTGGAGGCAGCAAGAACTTGAAATTCTCTGTAGAATACTCCATTCACATTTCAAACAGCTTCCCTATCTCCTCTTTCCATCGGAAAGCTAGCGCTGTAGTGACTCTTTAATCCTTCAGTAAATACATCTTACATGTAAACTGCCACTTATTAGAATTAAAGGTCAGCTATTAAAGATTAATGAACTCCAAGTGTCGTTAACCGTGCTGTCGGTAGCAGGGAGCTGGCTGCCGGGGAGGCGGCACCGCATGTTATCACCATTGCTGGCAGCCGCCTCCTCCCGTGTCCCTGTGTGGTTGGTGTGCGAGTGCAGAAACTCCCTCTGAAGCCTGACCGTTTTAGACATTTTAAAGTCTGCAAGATTTATTTTGTAGTATAAAGTTATTGCAAATTTCACCTGCTAAGAATGCTTACAGACAAGAAGAATGCTGAATGACAGGTTACGTTTGGGGACAATTTCATTATTCAATAAGATTTGCGTATTTTTTTAAATCTGGGTACTCTGACCTAATTTGATTCCGTACTCTGGTTTTTTTTTTGTCAAATGTTGATTTATTGCTGATATTTTCGATAAATGATTGTGCTTTCAGAGGATAACTGATGTAGTTCTAGACTTACATACTGCATTTCAGTTACGAATACGGAATTCTAAAGCATTCTTGCAGCTTAATAGTGCAGTTCAAGACTTAAAGTAAATGTTTTGTTGTTGCATGATTGTTCTAAAGTTGAAAAGTTAAGAGAGATTGTGTTTGTTTGCTTTTGAAATAATGTTTTTTTTTTTTCTCCAAAAGCCTTTTGTAACCATTTTATGTATTCTGTTTTATAACAAGTGGATAGACTTTACAGTTATGTGCTGTGCGGCCTGTCAATCAGTTCAGTCTGACAGCTGTCAATCACTGACACGCAAATATTATGGGATTCCCTAGTGAGGAAAGAATTGGTATCTCTGTGTGGTGACTTTAGCCTCCCGCAGTTCCGGTACTTTACATTTTTTTAGTCTTTTTCCTTGTGAAGTGATGAGAGTTATACCTGCAATGTGTTAACTGCCAAAAAAAAAAAAAAAAAAAAAAAAAAGACTTCTAAATACACCTGAAATATTTTCAGTCTTGTTTTCCTTTGGTTTTGAAAGTGCTTAAAACATAAAAGAAAATTTAAGACATTTAACCTGAAGCTTTCTCAGCCTGTTTTAAAAGTCCAAAATCTTTACTGAGGGAGGATCAGCTTACAGAAATCTTTAATGTAAGGGTTTTAAATTATAGATGGATTGGATTTTGCTTCGCTGAGTTATGGCTGATGGGATAGTGTGGAGCAGCCAGCTTTCTGGATGATCGGTTTTATTCACATGGCTAATTTCAGTGAGCGAATAGAAAGCTAATACTGCTCAGATGATGGAGGTGAGCAGGACGTGAGGGTTTGAGGGTGTCGGGGCAGGGACTGAGTTGGTGACGCTGACCCAGCTGCTCATGTGCTGTCCCAGCATCATTCCATGTCCTTGAGTTGAGCCGTGCCACCTGACGTCCCACTTCACACGGACGTATAGAAACGTTCAGCTGCGAACACCCCGCAGCCCACCACGCTGGTTGGCTGTCGCATCCGTCCTGGAGCACCATCCCTTAACAGTTTTCTTACTGAATATCCCACTCAGTCGAGCCAGTTGCTGTTTACGCACACTGAACTCACAGCACTGTGGAGCTATGATCTTAAAAGATTATGCCTTGGTGAGATGTTTTTGACTCAATTTTTTTGAGATGTTTTCACCTTTTTTAAAAATTGAATCCCCAACGGCAACTCTTGTGCTGTAGACACTGCGGGTGTCTGAAGTTCAGCCCATGCTTTAAGAGTGTGAAAGTTCTGACAGTGCCACTCGTCTTTCCTGGGAGGGAATTGGCTGCACCCTCCCGGTTCTCTGCCCAGCCGCAGGTGGCATCTTGGGCAGCAGCGCAGGAGCAAGCCCACGGCTTGAGGGAGCGAGAGGGCTGCCGGCAGCTCCCACAGAAGTATCTTCCTAGAGATCGTGGTGATCTTTGTAGGTTTGGTTTTGCTGCAGCCAGGGCTGTGGTGCTTCCCGCAGCGTGGCGGTTGTGCAGCGTTTGCACTGAGGAGCAGACGTGCACACGTGCAGTGCTCCTCCGAGACCCTTACTTTACAGACTTCTGTAGGAACGTCTGGGAACGGTTTGGTTCTTATCCGATGTTTCTTATGCCATGGCTTAGAAAGCTTCATATTTTTAATACTGCATGCATGTTTTAAGATGTTTTGAAACAATTTACGATGAATAAATGGTTTGCTTAGCATATTGTTCAGCTACTTTTAAGAGAAAGTGATAGTGCTGTAGATGTAGAGCACCTTCCCAGTGACACTAAGCAGGTGTTTTCTAATCTCTCTTTACTACCTTAATCTCTCCATTGAGATAGTAAAGAAAGAACAGCCTACAAAGCCTTTTATGTTTATATGTTAATATTGTGAAGAACTAAAATTATGGTGGTCAAGGCTGCAGAATGTTGGTTCTGATCGTCATTTTGTTCTTGCATTCTGTAACTAATCATGTTTTTAGGGGATGGGGATGGGACAGTTCTCTGGCAAGCCAGAGTTTATTCACCTGTCCATCTGCTCACTTCCCTCAGGAACCTCCCTGTTCTGCAGCTAAACTGCTTGTGGTGGTTTTCTTTTCTTTAAAGGGATGAAGAGGGGAGATAGGTAGCAAAAAGTGAGTGGCCAGCCCTTCTCACAGCTTCCGGGGTTTTAATTAGCAAGCCTTGCAGAGGGATCTGTGTTGGAGCGCAGCAGGGTTTGGGGTGCTGCGAAGGCGGCATGCTCCGCCTTGCTTGGGGCATCCCTGGAGTCATTCCCCAGAGAACCAGCCCCTCACCTCCCGGCTGCAGAGAGACTGGGGCTTAAATGCCAAACCAGACTTCTGAGGAAATAGAAAAGAGAAAATACCCAGGATCTAGAGTGCAGCAGGAGCAGGGAGATCATCTGCCTCAGAAAAAAAGAAGTGTAACAGAGGCGCAGCAGACGCTTTTGCAGCTGCTCATTCTGGACGTTTGGATGAAAACGTTGTTGTCCCAAGATAAAATGATTGATCTCTGCCGGCACTCTCTGATGGCTGTTGGTATGGATAGAGGTGCCATTTCTGCTTGAAAAAGTAGATAAAAACGTTTCCTTAAACTTTAATTTATATGTGCATATCCATCTTAAATGTAACATACTTAATTACCATACGAAGGTGATGCTTTATTGGTTAGATCTATCTTAAGACAGTGCTTTTTTCAGCAGATCCAAGTATTTCCCTCTGTTCCTGGTACACTTGGAGGATGAATCCATAAATACTTGATTTGTCTAGAGCCCTGTTTAAAACTGCAAAGCTTCTGTAGAATTAATATGCAAAATGCTATAATGTAGAATCAGTAACTTTTTAGTTTGAGGTGTATATATAAACTCAAAGAGGCTTAAATTGAAGTTAAATAATAAAAGCTGTGCTGGGGAATCATTCTTCAAATAATATAGTTCATCTTAGATGTAGCAGATCTTCTTAATGCATCTGCTTTAGCAAAGTGGTCCCGAGGGGAAGTGAGTTTTAGATGCAGTTTTGTCTAAATTCATAGTTTTAGTGATTTCTCTAAGTTGTAATGGTGTGTACTATTAAAATGCTTTCTCTGATGGAGGTAAGTTGACTCCTTTTTCGTAAGAGTGAACTGTGGGGTATCAAAGTGTCTTTCTTAAGTATCGTCTTTCTGTTTCTGTCTGTAAAACAGATCAAAATGGACTTCTTTGAGCTCCTGGCTAATCACCACCTGGACAGTCAGTCTCGCTGGAGCAAAGTGAAGGACAAAGTCGAGACTGACCCACGTTACAAAGCAGTGGATAGCTCTTCACAGAGGGAAGACCTTTTCAAACAGTACATAGAGAAAATAGCCAAGGTACACACTGTACACAGGAAACACGCTCCGAGAGTAGTTGTTCCATCATCAGTGTCGTGAACAAACCCCTCCTTCCCCTGTGTAAACCCTGTAATGCTTCGATACAGCTGGTGAAGCGAAGCGGTGTAATCCACAGATCTCAAATCGCTGTGAAGGGTTTTGTTCCAAGATGCCATTAATGTGATAACCCTTTACTGTACTGACCTGCCTAATGAAAATACGAAAGGCCTTGCATTGCTTTTATTGAAAAAAGTTTGTTCTTACGTTTCAGAATTTAGATTCTGAAAAAGAAAAGGAGCTGGAGAGACAAGCTCGCATCGAGGCAAGCTTGCGTGAGCGGGAAAGGGAAGTCCAGAAAGCTCGTTCAGAGCAAACCAAGGAAATCGATCGAGAGCGCGAGCAGCACAAGCGGGAAGAAGCTATACAAAACTTCAAAGCGCTGCTGTCGGACATGGTGAGATGGGGACAGCCTTTCTCGGTGTGTCAGTGCAGTCCTTTTCTGACCACTGCCCTGCGTAAAAGCTTTTTGGCATCTGTAGTTACGCTTATGTAGAAGTAGGATCCTGTTGTCTTCTCCCCAGTGCCCTCCCCTCACTGCTGGCAGTTTTGCCTTGGTTGGCAGAGGACTTTGCGATTAGGATTCCTGTGCTGGCATCTGGCCCGGGGAGGCCGTGAGTAGTGTTGTTCCTGCTGTGTTCCTCTGGAGTCTCATGGGTGATGGCAGGTTTTCAGTTGGGCTACTGTAAACTTCTGGGTGTCTGTAGGAAAATGGGATATTGTCAAGCATTAGGAATAGTCCCCTTAAGTTTGTGTTGTCTCTCTTATTCACGCTCCAAACACAGTGCCTTTGTCTCACCATTTCTCTGCTGTGTTGTGCATTTACGTGTTCTCCTGGCCAAGCTAATCCGTGAGAGAGCAGTTCCTGCATCGTGAGTGTCCTGTTAAGAGGACAGTATTAGCAGAGTGAGTTTCACCAGTGTGTGCACCATGCCCCTGCTCCCCTGGTGTAAGATAGGAAATCTGAATGCGTTACTAGCGCTCGGTTCCACGTTTCAGCATTGCAGTCTCTATAAGGGGACAGGTTATCAATGGCTCGTGGCTCTGGCCTGGTGGTCATAGCTCGTAACACAAAGCAAAGGCTACTGGAGGATGCTCCGGGGCAGAAGGCACTGCACAGCTCCTGGTGTCTCTTTGGAAATCGTCACCTCTGAGGCTGCCCCTCCAGACCACTCATGGTTAATAGAGTATGGTATGTGCAGAGGAGGAGGGTGCTGGATTTCTCTGTTTGAGGGAATGTTCAGCCAGGTCAGGGCAGCATCTCCCCCTGCACTTGAACTGAGGCAAAGTGATTCCTGCTGCCACTGCCTGTTGCATATTTGTGGGAAAGTTGCTACAGTCTCTGGCTTAAAAGCTGTTTGGTTTTGATTGGTTGCATTTTTTTATCTTTAATTTGTACCTTAAAACAAGAGAAATAACAAAACCCCTAGGAAGTACGTAAGAAGTATCAGTGAACTGTAGAAAAAAAAATGGTTTACAAAATCCTCTTTTGGCTTAGGTGCGTTCTTCAGATGTGTCCTGGTCTGACACCAGAAGAACTCTACGCAAAGATCACCGGTGGGAATCCGGCTCCTTGCTAGAAAGAGAAGAGAAAGAGAAGCTCTTTAACGAGCACATTGAAGCACTTACCAAAAAGAAGAGGGAACACTTTAGGCAACTTCTGGACGAAACTTCAGCGGTAAGAGCTCTGCAGAGTCACATTCCAAGTCTTTGCCAGCCCATCGTGACTTTCCTTTCCTGGTTTTCTGTCACACAATCTGATCGAGTTGTTTTTATTTCCAGGGCCCCTTTGCTTCACCCCTATCTTCTGTTCTTCATAACACAGTTTGTGTATTACATTTCCTTACCTGTTTATCTTGGCTGTTGTTTTGGGTTAACATACCATTTGTTTACACTTGAACTTCTAACCCGAGATCTTTTTATCTCCCGCAGGATGGTACATTTCTTCAGCACTGAGTTATTTGATTCTCTTGGCTCTGTGGCACCTGCTCTTTCAGACACCCAGTGTGCTCACCTTAACCAGTATCAGTATAGAGTCTTACCAAGCTCACCTCTTTTGATGTTCTCCTGCTTTACCTTGTGCTGCTGAATCTGAACTTTTGTTCTGTGCAATGCTGTGGAAATCTATCACCTGTTCTGTGTGTCATGGGGTTTTCCTGAGTCTCGCTCTTTCAGTTGTGTGCTGACTTCAGTCACCTTTCTTCTGACCCAAGTGTTTCTACCTCATTTTTAATGCGTTGGTTAAAAGTGCCTGAGATCATTAGGCAGGTTTTTAGTGTGACAGGGTAGAATGACAGACATGTAATGCTGCGCCGGGTTGTCTGTAGGTAATTTTTGACAACATGTTCATATACCTAAATATGTAGTAGAAAAAGACATTGAGATGTAAATATTGTTAGTGAGGAGTTTGATCTGAAAATGCCTTCTCAGAATACTGAAGAAAAGTAAGTGTATAACATTATCTAATTAAAAATACTAAATTGTAGTAGTAAATTGTAGTCTAAATTGTCAAAACCCAACACTTAAAATTACAGCAACAACTTTGTCTGTGGATTTGGAGATATTTAAAAGCTTATATTTCAAAGATGTGGTAATACTTACATTCTGTATTCGTAGAATCTGATTTTCTTTTATCTACTTTTGCTTTTTTTGAAAGATAACTTTAACATCGACATGGAAAGAAGTGAAAAAAATCATTAAAGAAGACCCAAGGTGTATTAAATTTTCTTCGAGTGACAGGGTAAGCGGTTTGCACAGCGGACGCGCTCTCAGTGTAGTGCAGGATCCAGAGAACGGGAGTTAACGGCTGCCCAAGTGGCGTCTGCTCTATGAACAGGGGTGTTGCTGGTTAAATGAGATCTTTTAACTGAAAATGTAAGAGAAAAAAATAATTGCTGTGATTCATGTGTTCAGTGTCTTCAGTTGCACGAAGCACTTCATCTGCATTCAGTGGTTTAAGCTTATCTCTTTTCTTCCAGAAAAAACAGAGGGAGTTTGAGGAGTACATTAGAGACAAATACATCACTGCCAAAGCCGACTTCCGAACACTATTGAAAGAGACCAAATTCATAACCTACAGGTGGGTAGCATCATGGCAACAATGGACCTGTATTACGCTTTTCCATATAAGAGGCAACAATCCGAGGTCTGTTTTTTCTCCCAAGCTGGTGTCTGTTAGACTTTTTCATAATGTGTCAAAAAAAAAATCTGCAGCAGCTGGAGACCTGTTTTTGCTTTACTGTGACATTGCTGCTGCTGGGGAACAAGTAATGAAAATCAAACCAGCAGAGGTGTGAGGGCTATTTGGCTTCGGAGCAGCGTTGGGGGATAGCGCTCTGAGCCGCCGGGCGCTGGGTTCTATTTGTGGTGAGGGCCGTCCTTCACGCTGGTATCAGTCCCTGGCCCAGACTCAGGAGGGATCGGTACTGAGATGAGAGCTCTGTTTCAGGGCTTTGGAGTAGACAGCAAAGAACTAGTGGCTTCACTGAAATTTTATTTAAGAAAACATAAATGCTGTGCCTGGTTTCTGCAGGAGGATCCCACTGACAGGGAGTGCCGTGCCGGTGGGCAGATTCACAAAGCCTTGGCTTTGTCCCCTGGCTTCAGGGGGCAGCGAGGCTGGTACAGACTCTTGGGTGTGGACCAAAGCAAGTTCCCTGACAGAAACATGAGTTCACTTAAAAGGGAGACAATGAAATGCAGCTCTTTGGGTCCTAATAAGGCACACAGTCGGGCTCTCGTGTGCTGGGGTTCTGGTTCCAGGTGGGGCTGCTGTCACTGGCAGCGCTCAGAGCTGCTGCAGTGGGGACAGTCAGTCAGCCAGGCTGGATCATAACTAGGGATCCCACATCCAATTTCCAAGTATGTGCGTCATTTAGATGCTTACAGCTCTTTTTGATCCCCTCTAGGTTTTAGCATTTGTTCATGTAGTGCTGTAGTTCATGCAGTGCTGTACAAGACCAGACAGAAGTCTTCCAAGGCGCTTAATTAGCGCAGCACAGGTGTAGGCCACAGCCGTCACGTCCCGTGCACAGGGCACTGTCAGCATGCCTGGTCCTGAGCTAAGGCAGCATCTTTCTAGTGAAGAAGATACCTGGGTCTCTGCACCCTTCCCCTGTGTCTCCTTTCCCCTGTCTCCAGCTGTGCTTTCTCTGAGCAGCTTCTCTGAGCTTGGAGCAGCACTACTGGGAGCAGGGTGGGCTCCTGGGGCGTCCCGTGGGCTCCTGGGGCATCCCGAGGTCCTGGACCACTGAGGTGGTAACTCTTATGCTTGCTTTCAGATCCAAAAAGTTGATCCAGGAGTCAGATCAGCATCTGAAAGATGTAGAGAAGATATTACAGAACGACAAGCGATACCTGGTGCTCGACTGTGTGCCAGAAGAGAGACGCAAACTCATTGTGTCCTACGTAGATGACCTGGACCGTCGGGGTCCGCCTCCACCGCCCACAGCTTCAGAGCCGACAAGGCGAACAACAAAATAGTCATGAAATACTCTTCAGCCGAGGGTGTCTGTTAAATCAAAAGCTTGCATGAGCCATCTGTCAGGTTTATACATATACATTGCCGTGAATATATTGCAAAACCATCTGAGGAGCAGAGGAAGAAGCAGCATTTGTGAACATAAAATAGTCTCTAGTGGGGGGGGGAGGGGGAGAAGGAAACCAGCAACAAAAACCCGTTAAAGGTATTTCTGAGTTTCTTTGGGGCGTGACTGACAAAAACCCGGCCATGTGGGACGTGTGTGGCGGCTCTGCTCTCAGGGCGGAGCAGTGTCTGTGTGCAAGGAGGGGGTGTCTGGAGCCATTCTGAGCAGTGTCACACGTGTGAGTCTCACGGGGGATCGTGCCAGTGGTTTGAACTCGTACTGCGTGTTGCCACCGGCTTCCGAGTGGTCCCCACGGTCCAGGCTGGGAAGGCGAAATGCTCCCCAATAGCTTAAATTATTGATTACCAAAATTGTGTTCTGGAAACACAAGTCCCAGTTCTCTGCTTGCTTTCACCCCAGTAAATGGAGCTAAATCCATTAAAGACAGAGGTAGAACTGAGAGCGGAGAACCAGGACTAAGAGACCAGTTAAACATGTTCACAGCTCTGCTTTGATCCTTACCCAATCCACGAATTAGAAGTGAAATCAGGTTGCTCTGCCCAAGTGGAGATTTGTCTAATTTGTACTCAAGGTTGGAAACACTTGGTATCAGCAGTGGAGCAGGACAGGACGGTTGTACAAACACGTTTTTATTTACGGTAAGGTGATCTTTACATACTTCTGGATTAGACTGTGGATTCCCCTCTGGGCAGTTCTGTAAACTATACTCCTGTTTTGAATGTTCAACTTGTGTTTCTAAAGTTTAATTTTGAAATGTTGGGATTGTTCAGTTTATGTATTTGAACTACAATAAAACCAACCCTTTTTATATATGGATTGTACAGGCCCAATACCCGTTTTTGTTGGATGTTGTGGGACTTGTGAATTGACGAGTGAAGCAAAAAACTGAAGTCACAGAACTTAAATTCTCGGCTGTGTTTGGCAAAACAGTGCTGGGTTACAGCTCAGCAGCAGTGTCCGGGTCAGCACACTGCGGCGGGGGTCCAGCAAAACCAACCTGTGGTTCAGCGCTTTAGTCCTTTGCTTAAACATGAGCTGTCAGGGATGGCAGCAGCAAAGCGTTTCCTCCTGCTCCTTCTGTGTTTGGCGTGGATCTTCCTCCGAGTTGAGGGAAGGGCTGTTTCTTCGTGAGAAATGGGTTCTTTTTTCCAGCAGTTCGGTTCTGGTGGCCAGCCCATGGGACTTACGGTCTGAGCACCGGGGACAGAAGGTTGTTCACTGAGATTTAGGCAGCTTGGCAGGATTTGTGCTGCTGCCACCCAAAACGTGGTGCTTGTGGTAAGAACGTGCTCCTTCAGCACAGGGCGAGCATCCCTCCTCTCTGCCTGCCTGCTCCAGCGCCCTGGCGGTGCCCCGGCCATTGGAAACCAGTGTCAGGCAATGCCTTTGCTGGAGGGAGGAGGGTTGTAACTTGTGTAAATATTCAACCCTGCGGGAAGTGCTGTTCCCCCCCAGGAAGTACAACCTGGAAACCGTGCGGCTCTGCCAGGAGCCCTGGCTGCCCCTGCTGTGTGGTTCCACCTTGAACTCCTATGGCTGCTGCGATGAGCCCGTGTCGGCAGGTCAGACCCGCAGCACCTTCCTTAACGTGTAACAAGCCCTCGTGTTGTGTTCGAGTGTCAGGTGGCTTCACTTCTGCGTTGTCTGCTTCACTTTGGGCAGGTGACGTTTATTTGTTCACACCTGAGAAGGGGAGCGAGGGGGACACAAACTCGTGCAGGAACATGGTACGAGGTGAGCAGGAACGGTTTTGCCAAGGACAGAAGGTCAGGTTTTTGCTGTGGTAACAGCATTTCAGAAAAGGTGGTTCAGTGAGCTGCTCCATGGTCTGCCATGTGCCTGCCACCGGCAGGTCCCTGTCGGGCCAAGGGAACAGCCAGGGTCGTTTTGAATTTTAAATTTCTTTAAAATCTAATTTTTTATGATCAAACTAAGTCTGCTGAGCTGCAGAATGGGAAAGTTTTGGCAGTGAAGGGTCAGACGACTCCACCAGAACCCCCTGGCACGGGGTCGGGCGCAGGGGGACCCTGCAGCCATCCCTGCACCCGGCGTGGCCCGTCTGCACCCACCACTGTGCACCGAGACCTCGTGTCTCCTCGAGTGCCTCTGGGCACCGACACCGTGTCTGTGGCCGCGTCTGGGTGCCCAGAGCAGGACCTGGCAGCGGGGATTGTGGCAATTTGGAGCCCGAGGTAGCTCCGCTGTGCCAGTAAGGAATTTCTTCTCGCTCGGCTGCGCGCAGCCCCACAGGAAGCTGCGTGTCTTTAATGGCTGCTTTGAAATACCGCAACCTTGTTCATTAAATGGGTAAGATGGCTATTAATTCTAATTTATCTTGTTTATGGAGACCAGATGTGCATTAACATTTATTTATCTGCTTATTCTGTAGGTAAAGCAATTACTCCCAATGTACCAGGCCCAGCAGCTGGGACAGGCCCTGGGATCCTCATCCAGAGAGGAGGTTGGGTGTAAGGGATGCTGACAACTTCCCCAGCATCCCTTTGCAGCCCAGCAGAAGCCTTGCTGGAAACTGTGAAGAGCTCCGAGTATGCAGGACTTACCCAGAGGCTTTTCGGGAGAAAGCGCTCACGGTGGGGCCGCCTCGCTTGGACATGCTGAGGAACAGCCCAGAGCCGAATCCGTGCACATTGCAGTAGATTAAGGTCACGCAGTTAATGCAAAGGTAAATGAGTGTCTGTTTGAGTCACGCTTTCTTGACAGTATAATCCATGCCCTGCAGCTTCTAATTAGGCGCCGGTGTTGAAATGCATCACTGAGAACAGCAGAGTTAGCAGGCGGAGGGCAGAGGAGCTGACAGCTCCTCCCCGCGCTTTATCAAGTAGTGGGATTTGTCCAGGTGGCGAGGGTGAGCTGCTGGACACTCCCAGCGATTTACCATCCACACCACAGCCCCGGTCCGGCACTGGCAGAACAGGGCTCGCCATGGCTGTGCCCCAGGCCTTTGCGCAGGGCAGGGCAGACGGAGCGGTGATACCCTGCAGCTTACCCAGGCAAACTGTTTGCATCAGATCCACTCCGAGCAGCTCTTTGTGGGCATGAATGTCCCCACATGCATCACCCACGATCTGACCCTGCAACCACCACACAAAGGGGAGCCCCGCTCCCCTCAGCCAGTGGCTCCAGCTCGTGGAAGAGAGGCCCTGGATGAATGGAAGTGCTCGTCTGCTGCCTCATTCTGCTGAGGGGTCCAGATGGGGTCTGCCTCGGTCCCCACATGCTGCCACTGGCCAGACAGGTTCAGCAGCTCTGTTTTCCAGAGGCCAGGCTGCAGGGTAAGAATAATGGCCCTTGTCACTCCTCGTAGCCCTGTTATTGGAGATACTTGGTGCTGAGGCTGGGGTACAGGACTAATACCTGGGATGTGATCATGTTGCTCCCTGCATGAGCGAGCAGGACATTGATTGTGGGCCAGCAGCCGGCCCCTCGGACACTGGGCCCACCGGGCAGCATCCCCCATCAGCCAGTGTTGACACAGCACCCTCGGTACTCGCAGCCGCCCTGCTCCGGCGGCAGAACCCCTCTCCATGTGGGCAATCACGGTGAGTTCCAGAGCCCTGATTTCTGGGTGAGCATGGTGTGGGATGCTGTGGGACAGCGTGGGCTCCCAAAGCAGATCCTGGATGAGGCTGGTGAGGGTCGCTCTGACACGGCTGCCAGCTCCCAGCACGGCAGCCCACACTGCACCCACCCTGTGTCAGCAACAGCACTGACCCTCTCTCCCACCCACAGTTGTGGAGGGTGATAAAGCCATGGGGCCACCTGCCCTCCTCAAGCCCTTAAACCACCGAACAAGGAGGTGACATGCCCCTTGATGCATCCCCGGGTTTCCGCACCCCCTCCCACCTGCTGCCAGTGGCACATGCAGTGCTGGCAGGACGCTTGCTCAGCCCCACCACAGCCCCTGCCCCAAGGGCTGCCCCTCACCACAGTGCTGGAGGAGGCTGAATTCCCACTCACCCATCTCCAGATTATGCCCTGCCCTGATGCCCCATGCCCGCAGCAGGGATACAGAACCCCTGGGGGCTCTAGGACCCCCCAGCCATCCCTCGTCAGCACAGACCTGTCAGGCACCCTCTGAGCAAGGCCCTTCTTCCACAGCAGCTGGGTGCCACAGTGCTGTCACCCAGCACATGAGAGGCACAACAAGCAGCAACACCACAGACAGACACACATGGGACTTTACTTCTGATACCAGAGTGCAGGCTTTCTTTACAGGAACCAAAAAAGAACATTGTTTTTTTTTAAAAATGGTTCATTTACTCTTGCTATTTTTTTTTCACCATTTCATTTAAAAAACCCCAGTTACTCCTGAAAGCCATTGCTTGTAGTAAATGTGTAAGCCAGTGCACTTTGTCTCTTCCCTTGTGATCGTTCCTCTGAAGGCAGCAGCTCTCTGTCTTTGCGAGTCGGCACTCCAGGGCTCCGTCCTGGGGCTCGCTGGGGGGTCCCTGCTGCCACGCAGCTCCTGGTTTCCAGCGTGGTCCCAGCTTCTGGAGTTTGCAGCCGTTTGGCTCCTGTGCCAGGCGCAGGAGCTGGAAGCCCACGGCAGGACACGCTGGGGATCCTTGTGCCCTGCCGAGGAGCTGCCCCAGCGGAATGGACGCACAGCAGGGTCACCCTGACGGAGCCGCTGCTGAAGCGACAGTGTCGAATCTGCTCCTTGACTTTAGTCATTTGCTTTTTGTGGGGGGAGAAGTTTTCAGTAGTTCTTTTTTTTTTATTGAACAGTTGCTCAAGTAGAAGAGAGACCTGATCAATCTTTAGAGCAGAAAGGGGCAGCCTTGCCATGCAGAGAGGAAGAGTTACTGGTTTTATTATTATCTTATTATCACAATGTAGGACCACAGACAGCCTCTCTCTGGAGGAGTCAGTTGCTAACAGCAATAGAGGGTTGGGTTCTTTTTTAGGTCATAAATTAGCAACTTATACTTGATCTTTTAAAAAATTGAATAAATAAATAAATTAATTAAAAAAGAAACAGAGAGAAAAGAGTCATCACATGCAGGAGGATACAACAGAACAACTGAGAGTGACCAAACCAAAAGACACAAAATGCAGAAGAAAAGCCCAGGTTCAATTTGGTTTGCAGTCAACGCAGGTTGGAAGCATTGTTAATAAAGGTCTTTCATATACCAAAAAAGGCACTGCAGTATCTACAAAGCCAAATCCTCGGGAGAGTGTCTGTGGGGTGGGGGGAGGCAGCGACCTGGCTGGAGCAGACACGTCCCCGTGCGCAGCAGAGCCCCCCCTTCAGCTTGTCCATTGCAAAGCTGAACTTTTCCATTTTACGTTTGGTTTTGCTGTCTCTGTTGGTAAAAACAAAATCATAATAATAAAAAGACAGATGTGAAAAATGGCAAAGGGGTGACGGTCTGATCCTGCAATGTAACAGCTGGAATATTCCTTGGACAGGTTGAACACCAGCAGAGCGGGGCTGCTGTCACTAGACCCCCCCCAAGGGCACACCCTGCACGCCCCTCTCCGTCTCCTCCCGCGTCCCAGTGCTGCTGGGGATCCCGGGACAGCGACAGCCCAACGCCTCCCAACTGCCCTGTGGAATGTCTTCGCTCTCCACGCGTAAATAAAGAGAACTCGGCTGTCTGCCAAGCGTGCCCCTGCGCCGGGCTGCAGGAGCGCTCGCCTCTGCCCAGCCACTATCTGCAGAGCAACAACTGAACACAGAAACAGGGAGGAAAAGGGAAAAGAAAGAAAGAAAAGAAACATTTGAAATCTTGTGTTTACTAGTATTCAGTACATGAGATTCCTAAAGAACAACTTGTCCTCCTAGTTAACCTTGTCCTGGAATATATACAGGTTGTTTGTGGCTGCCACGGCAATGATGTTCTCGGAGGGGTGCCAAGCTGTGTGCAGGATCTTTTTGCTGAAGTCCAGACTGTCCACGCTAATTTCATCTTTCCTCCGCTTGCCGCCCACACAGACCTTACGGGGCTTCAGGATGGCGCGGGGTTTGCTGTTCTCCCGCGAGGCCTCTAGTGTCACATCGCGCTTGGTGTTGCGGTCGAACATGCGGAAGAAGTTGTTGTAGGAGCCAGTCATGATGACGCTGCCAGGAGGGAGGGAGGATGGGTCACTGCATGGCCCTGGCCCCCACCGCCCGCCCAGCTGCGACACCCCGGCGCTGCCTGGCATGGGCCTCCCCGGGAGCACAACCGGGACCCCTGGCAGCTCGTGCCCCGTCTGCACCGAAAGCCTCAGGCTCAGCCAGTAAAGCCACGTCCCCACACCCTTCTCCCTTGCCCAGGGGGTGTGCACGGGGGAGACAATTCCTTTCAAGATAAAAACTCATATGGAGACTGGTCTTTATGGCAAAGGTTTAGCTCAGCTGAAGATTTTCACCCCTTTTTAGAGGCCAACTGCCGCGTGCCTAGAGGCAGACTGACTGTCCAGAAGCATAACAAGATTTGGTTAGACTTGAATTTGGGCTTCAGGCCCCGTTGTGCCTCGTTAACTCGCCCTGATGGTTCAGAGAAAGAGATGCGTCCATCCTGCCAGGTCCACTGGTTGTGCATGTTTTCTGCCACCTGGTTCCCTGTGATTTGTGTGTGGATCGTTGTCATCCCCAGATTTTGGCAATCTGGAGCCAAACTCATCACCACCTTCCTCGGTGTGTGGGTGAAATGGAGACAGGAACCAATCCCGTTTGGAGAGAGCCGGGACTCCCCCCAGACCCCCATCAGCAGTGCTTGGGTTCAGTGCTGTGGGCTCAGGTAATCCCACAGGAAAACGCTCCGGACCCTGCACCCAGCCCAGGGCTGGGGAAGGGTCCATGCAGGGGCGAGGGAGGCACCAGGCCATCCCAACGTGTGCACCCTCTGCACCAAACTTGGCACCCACAGAGCTGGAGCTGGGGTGCAGCCGCACCGCCAAACCGCTCACCTGTCAGACCCGTTCCAGACGCACTCAAACTTGTCGAAGATGCAGTCGTTCTCGTAGAGCGAGCAGAGCTTGCTCCGCAGGTAGTCGTGAACCTGCCAGCAGGGAGGGACAGGGCATGAGGACCCGCACCGGCCAGCACAGCCCCGTGGTCAGCAAACGCCAGCCCAGAGCTCGCTCGGGTGAAGGACCCAGCCCAGCCCCGTGCTGGCTGCAGCTGGGCCAGGCAGTGCTGGCACGGCCCGTTATCACATGCCCTTGACCACGGCCACCCTTCCACCAGAGGAAGAGCACCAGCACCGCGCCACATATGGCTCGAGAGCACCAAGGCACATCCCACATTTAAGAGTTCCTCGTTTGCTTCCCATGATTTAATGGCACGATGCTCCCAACCATCAGGTTTGTATCCACCCCTCACTGCTGCCAGCCCAGGAGCGCGATTCGGGCCAGAGGACTGTGGGTGCCCAGCCGCTATGGGTGCCCAGCCGTGCCACGCTCACCTGGTAGGTCTCGATGGGCCGGTTCTCCATGTTTAGGTCCCACACCTTGACAGTGAGATAGTCCCGAGTCATGATGTACCTCCCGCTGTGGCTGAATTTGACATCGGAGATTGAGGAGATAATCTCAGAAAAAAATGACCGGTTACTTGGGTCTTCGGGCTCTTCAAAAACTGCAGAAGAGGAAAGGACAAGGGCAAGTCCCGGAATCAGCCGAGGCAGGAGCTCCCTGTTCCCAAGCCAGGGACCTGCTGCCCTGCCCCAGCACTGCAGAATGCTCCCGAGGGGAGACCCATCCCCAGAGCCACACGGCCACATGGCAAAGGAAACCAATAGACACACCGAGCCAGTGTCCTGGGGCAGCCACTGCCCTAACAGAGCCAAGCAGCATCCCCGCGTCCCCACGGGATGTCACCACAGCAGGCTGGGTGGATGCTCCCCACCTCTGTGTTCGGCCCAGCCCAGGCAAATGCCCATATTTTAAGGCCTTGGCACAACTGAAGCTCCTTCGTTTTTAATGTGTGCAATAAGCAGGAAGAGTCATTGGAGACCAATCCATCAACAGCACCACAGAAACCAAGATGATTCAGAGCCTTGTGTGTCTCTTCTGCTCTCCAGAAATCAATGTGCAGCATAACTGAAAGTCAATGTAAATATTTTATAGCCACCACAACCTACAGATTTAATCTGATCAGTCTTTGAATAAATCACAGTTTGAACAGTTTGAAGGAGACCAATGAAATTCCAAATTAAATGTATTTACAAATTTGATTTCAAAGTAACATCAGCTGGGCGAGTGTGGCTTTAAAAACCCGCCACAGAGCTGCATCATGAGTGCGGGGACACTGCCCAGCCTCCTCCCTCTGCCTCTGCAGACAGCTCTCCAGCGCGGCGTTGAAGGACACTGCGGGGGCACGCGGAGAAGCTCACACCACCTCACTCCTCTGCTGGAGAAAGATCCAGCCGCGTTTGCCTGACCCTCTGCCACAAACCCTGCCCTGCGGCGCCCGCTGCCTCCAACCCACCACTGGCCAGAGCAGGGGATGTGCCAGCAGCCAGCCTGGCCACCCTGTGCCCAGCACCGGCGGCTGCTCGGGTTGATCACCCCCTTGTGAGCCCTGTGCTACCAACACCCGAACTCCTGAGCATGGCGGAAAAGATGCCTCAAGTGCCAGTATAAACCAGCTACGACATCGCCCACAGCAGGACCCAGCTCCGGGTCCTTTAATATACCAGCAGGAAACCTGATGACACGTCAGGGCTTTTAAATAAGAGAAGTGACAGCAATAAGAGAAAATGAAGATCTGAGGCAGTCTGGAGAGCGTCCACACCATGACTTGTCTTCGCTGTAATCATCGCAGGTTGCTCACACCAGGCCGGCTTCGAGAGGCACGTTTGAACGGCTGTGTCGCTCCGCTGCGGAGGCACGTCTGTGAGCTTGTGTCAAGGCTGGAGTGTTTGGTTTGTAGTACAGGGGCAAGAGGAGGTTGCTGCTGATACTGTAGAAAATGTTAAATTGCAGCTCAACTATCAAATGGGAAGGCCTCAGAGAATGAACCCAGGAGCTGAGGCAGCACCGAGGCACGTCAGCAAGAGTGAAACGTCTGCGCTGTGAAGGTGGGCATGGCTCTGACACCAGGTACCGCATCCCCCGGTCAGCTTTTTACCATTCAGAGCAGCTGAGAGGTGAAGTCTGGAACAGGTTAACCGCGGTTTCCCTGCGCTCGTCTCCCTGCCTGCCCTACTGGGGCTGTGATACTGGGAAGCAAAAAACAGACCGACCAGTGCGGAGAGCACTCATTCAAACGACGCTTCTGGAGATCTCCCTGAGCTGCTGCCTCCACCTGCGCTGGAGCACCCCTGGGCCAGGGACCATCGGCTGGGTTGGGGCAGCTTCAGAGAAAGTGGGATTTTTTCACTCATCAATACGCTTAACACCAATTCAAGTACTGTCGCTTCCTTTTCACTCCTCATTTCAACTTCATCATGATAACTGGCTACACAGACTGGAAAACTGAAAGCGCAGCGAAGATGCACCACACCGTCACCAAGCCCAGGGACTGCCGCTGGGATCCCTCCCTGGGTGCAGCGTCACCTCTCAGCTCAGCCCAGCTCGCCCCGCAGATTCCCAGTGCTGCGCAGGACTGCCTTTGTCTACCCTAAGAGGTGTGTTTTCTAACGGGGAACCAGATCGCTGTGCTCTGCCTATCTAAACCTTTCTCCTCTATCAACGGCTCAGCTGCAGGAGCAGGTGAAGACAAGGTGCTGTCGGCAGGAACACGGGAGTGAACGTGTTTTGCTGGAGCCTGGTTTGGCTTTGCAGAGTTGGCGCTTTAGTTCCATCCCTGCCCGCCCTCTCCACAGGATGCCCGGACCCTGCTCGGTCCCGGTGCTGGGAGCAGCAGGGCTCTGCCAGGACTGGGGTCACAGCACGCAGGCTGTGCCACCAGACCCAAAGCAGCCGGCTGAGCAGGGCAGGGGCTCAGGGGAGCTATTTTTGCTTCCCGGCTGAAGGCTTTTGTGTGGCTTTGCTCCTGCCGCAGAAGCAGATCTGGGCTGCTGAGCTCACGGGAAGGATTTCTGAGCACTAATTCTCTGTTACACAACAAACCTATTTTCCTCCAGCACTGAGCAGGAGTGCACGCCAGCTCCCGCTGCCAGCACAGACCACACAAACCACCGTGATGGCCGAGAAGGGCTGCAGGGTCCACGGGGTGACCTTGCTCCTCGGGGAGATCTTTCCACCACCCACTTGGAAAGCCAGAGCAATGCAGAGACCAGCTGGGTCTTCCTCACGAGGGGCTCCCCAAGGCAGCAGAGCCTGCCCAAATACGAGGAGTTTTGGAAATCCACCTGTACTGTCAGAGGGTGAAGGCTGTAAGCGGTAACCTTACCACAGCAGCTTTGTGTGCTTCGTACCCCTGACCAAAGCTGAAACTCTTTTCAGCCAGGAATAAACGTTTGCTTGGGTTGCTGTAACGCAGTCATCAGTGGAAGGAGACAGAAGGTCCGTCCCCCTTCGGGCTGTACTTGCAGCCTTTGTTTCAGGAGTCTGGGAGGTACAGTCACGGGTGGCTCCCCAAAAAAGTGGAAGCCCAATGCCTTTCGCCATGGGGAGTAACCGTAGCAGCCCCTAACGGGTTTTTCCCTCACTTTCCCATATGCTTTTCAAACAGGATCACTTCTGCTGGCGTCACCAGCTGCTCCAGGGATCCCTTTGGCTTCCCGTGGTGCTTTGGACACCGCTCGCCAAGTCTCTGTGCATGGTGTGCCTGGGGAGGTGCCCCCATGCTGGACCTCGGCCCCTCCAGCCCAGGCTACACGCGGAGCAGGCGATTCTCCATGGAAGGCGATGCTCTGCCTTAGACCAGCCACACAGCTGGAGGTGACACGCACCGTGTCACAGCGCGTGGGAGCCTCGGATACAATGGGCACACAAAATCTAACAAGAGAAGCAGGTAAGTAAAAGCTGGCCTCGAGCAGCGAACTGCATCTGTCTAAATTAACAGGACTGGGCTGGGCAGTGCTGCTTTCTGCATTTTTATTAAATATTGACAGTTATTAAATGTCTCCGCTGGAGGATTCACCTCCAAAAGCCAATGTTGCTTTTCATTTTGAACTTTGATGAACTGTCTCAATTCCCACTCACACATCTGCTGAACCGCAACTGACTGAGGCTGATGCTTCTGAGGGGAAGAAGGAAATCAATAAGGAAGTGTCACGGGAGAGGTCAAACCAGCCAGGATTCACCACCGGCCGGCGAGCTCGCCGAGGGCTGGAGGGACACAGCAGGACCCAAACAAAGGGGAGTGCCGGGGGGGGCTTCTGCCGCTGAAGTGTCAGGAAAATGAATTTTGTTTGCTCCTTAATTGTGTCCTGACCCTCGGCTGGGAGCCATCACTGTGGGACTGTGTGGAACAGTGGGGAAAGGCAAGAACAGAAAGGTGTGTTCTGCGCAGGGTCTGGGAAAACCGCCACTCGGTACTCCCACATCTCCAGCCATCACGGTAAGCTCTCCTCTCCGTCCACTTACTGCAGGTTAAACGCGTATCAGCCCGCACCCACAGCTCAGAAGCCCAGGAACAAGAGCTGGTGTGTCTGGGAAACCTGAACAGGGAACACACCCGGGGGGTCTCTGGAAGTAGAGTATTAGCGTGGGGCTCCAGTACATTGCACCTGACTTGTGCGTCTTGTTCCTATAACACGATCACACTTTGAATCCTGAAAATCTTAATTTCCACAAGATTTTGGCTGTTTCCTGAGGAAAACTCGAACAAGACCAGGAGGCACGGATTTAACTGTCCCCTCACACAGCACGGCGGCCCTAGCTTCTGCCGCATTTTGCTGTCCTTAGGGCAGACAGCAAACTCCCCCAGGCCTGCCCCATCCTTGTGTCGTATTTCCACAGGAAGGTGTGCATGCGCTAGGTAGGTGCTCGTGCTGGTATTTCTCCGAGCAGCAGCTGATAAGGAGAATATTTCCAGTAATGACGCCCTGACACGCACCGGCTGAGCAGGCACCCAACTCAGCTGGCGCAGCAGCAGCAGCTCACTCACGGCATCAGCCCAGGGAGGACCAAGGACAAGCTCCCCAGCTGCCCAGCTTACTCCAGATTTTGAGGGGTTTTCAGCACATCCTAACCTCCGCAGCATTGACCACAGCTGGCAACAGGACATGGGGCTATTTGGACAGACAGCCGGAAGAACCACAGCATTTTCATGTCCAGACATGAACCTGGCATTGACGGCTCTGCAGTTGCTGGGCACTGACATCCCAGTGACCCCTCGGACCTGCTGCTGCTGAAACATCACCGCAGGATTTTTAACATGCTCCCCGCAAAGCACACGGGGCCAGGACCCAGGGGAAGCTGCTCCTTTTGGGGACAGGCAGGACAGAGGGCAGGTGGCCATGGGAACACCCAGGGGCAGGCAGGACCACAACCCTGAGGGCCTGGAGGAGCATGGGGTGAAGTAGCAGGGCAGACCTGAGCTGGGGTCGGTCTCCGCACTCTCTTTTTCAGGCTCTTTTAACCCAAAGGGGCCCCGTCCCGGATGTCCTGCACTCACACTTGGCGTGGCGGTCGCAGAGGGCGGAGGTGCGCATGTCGCACAGCCGGATGGTGCCTTTGCTGCTGCTGTAGACAAAGGTGTTGCAGTGGTGCGGGTGGAACTCAGCGGCCGTGATCACCTCTGTCAGCTCCTCCATGTTGGCTGGCTTGATGTCCACGATGTCTGGCAGGGCGAGTCAAGGAGTCCCACGTAGCCCAGCCCAGACCCTGCTCCTCCCCTGGGGTTTCCTCCCCCTGCCCCTCCTGCTGATGTCTCTGGGCACCTGGGCTTCCCCTCACCCTGTGGACACCGGGTGTTCCTGGGGAGCAGCACCGTCCTGGCGCAGAACGCAGTGCCAAGCTGGGACCAGCCCGCACAGGGGACAGCCAACATCCGGCACATTTTCTGTTCCGCCGGGGACCGCAGCTCTGGTCCTATGGCCTGGGGCACAGTGACACCATGCACCAAAAACAACATGGAGGAAACAAAACCCAGAGCATGACGACCAACAGAAACCCACCACAGCCCAGGGTGGGTAATCTCCAGCACATTGGAAATGCATCGTTTTGGCAAGCCGGTGGGATGGGACATCTGAGTGGACATCTCTGGTAGTGACGTTTCTCCATCAATTCTTACCAAGCATTTTGGGTGCTGCACTTGCACCTTGGCCAAACTCCCTCAGGCCATCTGAACTCCTCACCTTCCCCGAAAGGCAACACACACTGCAGCCCTGCTCAACCACAACCACTCTGAGCTCCCGCCAGCCTGCTGGAATCCTCTGCAGCTGCCTCCACGTGCCACGTGCCCTGGGGATTTCTCAGTAGGAAACACTATACAGACACCACTGATGATTAGTGCCCTGTTGTTATTATTTCTGATGCAGCTGTTACAAGGGTGACTGGCACGACCTCATTTGTACGGCTGTGACTGGCAGCCTGTCACCCCGCTGCAGGGTGTAATGGAGACTGCACGGTTCATGTTTCCTCTCTCCGTCTTCCCCAAGGCACCTGTCTTCTCCATCACCCACGGACCCCCCCTCCCTCCACCCACCCCACGCAGAGCCTGCAGGCAAAATTCAGAAATGTGTCACCTGTGCCGGGAGGCAGCAGTCCAAGATGCAGCTGAGCCCCGGGGCTCCCTGTGACAGCCCGGTATCCTGCACCACGGGCAGAGGCGGGAGGAAGTACCCCAGTAATGACTCCCAGGGACTGGGACTGGGATTCCAGGTGAAGGTCCTGTACCAAGGAACTGTGCTCGGGGTGCGGGGCTGGAGGAGACGCTGCGCTACCTGCTCGGTCACCATCACAGGAGACAAGGGCACGGCTCTGCTGCCTCCCGCGGAGCTGGACCTCGCAGGTCCCTCCTTCAACAGTCACCTTCACTGGGGACCTCCCTCCCCATCCAGCTTTCTCATTCTCCCACTGACATCTGCACGCGTCTGGGCTCCCAGGGCTTTCACACCCCTCCTGCCAGCCGAGGCACCTCCCTCACTGCTGCCCTTGGCCAGGCTGGGACCGTCCCATGGCCCGTGGGGCAGCACACACCTAAGGATACTAAAACTTTGATTTGTGATTTCAAAGTTCCACAGGTTTATCCTCAGGTCGTCTGCTGACATGTAGGTCTCGTAGTCACTGTTGACGGAGATGGAGTTGATGTGGTAGGTGTGCGCGTTGGCAAACACCCGCCGCGGAGTGGCCTCCACCATCAGGTCCATGGGCCGGAGCACAGGCACCTGCGGGATGGGAAGCAGAGCATCAGCACCCAAGGACAGGGTCCAGCTGTTCCACCCAACCCACGCCCGCACTCAGCATGGGGGGGATGCCCCAGCAGCCATGGCAGGCAGCTCCAGCAGGCAGCGTCCCATCCCACCCTCCCTCTCACCAAGAAACCGAACACCTTCCTAAAGGTATGAACAGAAGGACGAGCAGACACGAGAGCGTTTTTCTTCTGAAAGAGGCACCAGTATGGTTAGATCTCAGGAGGCAGCAAGAGCCCAGTACACCGGGCTCAGATCTCTGCTGCAGCAACCATTCCTTCTTTGGAAAAAACCATAAAAGCCACTTCTGCCAGGTTTTGTCACTGTTAACCGGAATCTGAAATTCCTGGAGCATTCCTCACAGAAATGTACTTCTGGAGAGAGCCAGGTCAGCACAGATTTTTGTTTAAACTTTTTTGCATTTTCTTCACAGTGAAGTGGTGGAGGCAAGAGATGAGAAGAGACAGGGAAAGGGAAGGCGTAGGGCAGGGACAGATGGAGGGACTGGAAATGGAGCGACACACGTTTGCCTTTAGATTAATAAGCACAACTCCTGTCAGCATCAGGGACAGGGAGATGCAGCGAGAACAGCGTGTCCACAGAGCAGGGTAAGTAATAACCGCAGACATAATGCTCTTACGGCAACCTAATACACCCGAAAGGTGTCAGTCTGTGCTCCCGACTGCCAGCAGAGCTGTTTCCTCGAGCTACTTCATTACTGTGTGTATTATCTGTGTGCTGCCCAAAGAGAGGTCCCATGGCTGCAGGGGTGGGGATGGGAGTGCGACAGCCAGCTCAAGTGACACCAGGGCACAGGGACTGCCAGCGCAGAGCCTGAGCTTAATGTGACGAGCCTGCCCGCTAATTCACCCTGACACAGTCAATGATGCATCGTTTGCCGCTGAAGGACTTGGCGCAGCCATCTGGGGACGGGGCTCGGGATGACGGGAACGGGGCTGTCACTAAGACCCTTGGGGACAGGACGGTTGTGAGAAGGCAAAGGGTTCAGTGGTCACCCCAGGCCTCGCCCGGCACACAAACAGGCACAGCAAAGACTTCGGCAGAGGATTTCACCCAGTGATGATGCTGTGCCAGTCCCATTCCCAGCAGGACCCAGCAGCACCAGGGCAATCCAGGCCAGAGCCGGAGCCGCGCGGCCATCTGCAGCGTCCAGAGCCCCGGCACAACTCCCCACCCGATCCTCACATGGCAGCTGCTCACAACCACAGAGCTAAGGTAACTCCTCGGCCAAGAAAATTCTCCACACGACACTTCAGAGCCAAATCCTGGGGGGATTTTCATGTCTGGAACTTGGTCCATCACCAGGTAAAGCCACCAGGGAGGAACAAACCTGGTCACCCATGAGCGTTTGGTTAAGGCAGGATTTTCTATCTGCTACCGTGGCAAGAATCTGCACTGGAATATGGCAAACAGCAAGTGTCCACATCCCCCTTCTCACCACGTGCTGCAAGCTTCTGCTTAAGGGCATCAACAATAAAGCTTTAAATCTGAAAGCACTGACGTCTTGAGGCAGGAGCAGCCAGGAACACGCTGGGAGCACACCCCAGGGTGGGGATCTCGTCCCGCGACAGCAGAGATCTTGCTGCCTCAGGACGGCTGCGGGGAGCAGCTGCCCAGCGCAGGCTGGGCCCAGCCTGGGTTTCATCTCTTCTCCGCTGAAGTTTGCCCTGACACCAGCTGGAAACAGCCACCACGAGGGAGTTCTGACGGCTCGACCCCGGTGCTGGCACCGACACGCGAATGACGGGCAGAGAAGACCCTTCTGCTTCCCTCTCCCACTCGTCCCTCTCGACACCACAGGACGTCTCGTTACCTCGAGCTCTGGGGGCCTGTTCCAGTGCTGACAGACCCCACATCACGCTTCTGATTAAGGTACGATAAAGGACAAGGAAGGGTGCTCTTCGGGAGGGCCCCGCAGCCGGCTCCGGGTGCCGCAGCCAAGCCCGGCTGGGCACGCAGGGAGCAGCTCAGGGCAGCAGCGCCCAATAAATGGAGCAATATAACTTGGTCTTCTTTTTTTTTGAAGCACTCAGAGTCCAAGCCAGTGTCTGCTTAAACCACCCTGCTCCCAGCAGCATTGCCATGGCAATCCTCGACAGCACAGAGTTCTCCTCAGCGCATCCCCTCTTCCATCACAGAGCCAACCTGCAGGGCAGGCGCTGCTATTATATACACCCGTTATTAGAGGGTAATTCAGTGGAACAAACCGCATCAAATACATAGAAAGGCTGTCAAATAAAATAAACCACTAATAAATTAAATTACTTTCTGTTTTCATGAAGGGAGGGGAACACCAGTCATTTTTAATTTAAAACAAAATACGTCTTAATTTTTCTTGCTGTCTTTAGCAGGCACCCCCGCCAGAGAGCTGGTCCTACTCACTCACAGTGCACATGACACTCGATTCCTCTCTCCTTCTCCGGTGAAGGCTTGCCCTTTCCCCAGCTAATGAGGCACTAATCCTCCCCTGAGCTGTAAAATTCATTTTCTCGGTGGCTGGGGGTGGAGGGAGCCGGCATTCCCTCCAACCCTGCTGCTTGTCTTCCCGCCACCTCCAGCCACTGAGCCAAGGACCATGGCACCAGGGCCACCACCTCAGTAATCGCTGCCTCCCGCTCCCATCAGGTTGCCCCATCACCGTCTGTCGTGTCGACGGTCACTGAACGCTCCCTGCTCCCAGGTGATGAAGCTTCGTGTGGCAGAGCTTCTCCTCATCGTTTACAGCGCTGCGATGGACGTGGCCTGAAGCGACTCCGTGTTCCTCAGGAAACCCTCGTCCCCTGCCCAGAGGTGCTGTAAGCCACGCAGCGTTTCCAAAACACAAGTTGATGGACAGGGGAGAGAGAGGGAGGCCTCAGCTCCCGGCACGGCGTGGTCACAGAACCTCTCACAAGCACAAGTCCAGCACGTGCCAGGTTCGAGCTGCCCGTTACTGAGGTCAGGCTGGTGACACGAAACGCCTTGACACGCTGGAGGCCAAAACTGCTGAAGGGTGTGAATATGGCAGGGCTGGTTCCTGAAGGGGAAGCCCAGCACAGACGAGCAAAGCAGCAATTCTGCCTCTGCCCCAGAGAGCTGCTGCGGCTCCTGGCATGGCCCCGGCGTGGGTCCTCCTGCTCCTGCCCCACACAGTGCTCCTGGCCACGGGCAGATGGGAGTGGGGCAACCGCAGGCTTGTCAGCGCTGGGACCACGCTCCTGGGTCTGTGCAGCGGGGAAGGAGGTTTTCCTCCCAGCTACCTCCATGGAAACGCTCTTGGTACTGTGGAGCCACACTGGACCTATGCCGAGATCCAAATCTGACCCAGAGTAGCAGCCATTTAAAAAAAGATCAGTAATAACCCATTTAGGTGTTGATTCAGTCCCCACTTTGTCAGGAGTGACCAAGCCTCAGCACTGACTGCAGTCAAAGCTCTGCAGTTACCTGCTGCATGTGATGGGCAGCCCGGCAGCAGGTCAGCATGGCCGTTGGTCAGCCTGGCACAGGTCAGCACGGCTGTGGGTCAGCCTGGCACAGGTCAGCACAGCACAGGTCAGCACGGCTGTGGGTCAGCCTGGCACAGGTCATCCCGGCAGCGGGTCAGCATGGCAGCGGGTCAGCCTGGCACAGGTCAGCACGGCTGTGGGTCAGCCTGGCACAGGTCAGCACAGCACAGGTCAGCACGGCTGTGGGTCAGCCTGGCACAGGTCATCCCGGCAGCGGGTCAGCCTGGCACAGGTCAGCACAGCACAGGTCAGCACGGCTGTGGGTCAGCCTGGCACAGGTCATCCCGGCAGCGGGTCAGCATGGCAGCAGGTCAGCCTGGCACAGGTCAGCACAGCACAGGTCAGCACAGCATGGGTCAGCACAGCAGAGGTCAGCACAGCACGGGTCAGCACAGCACAGGTCAGCACAGCACAGGTCAGCACAGCACAGGTCAGCACAGCACGGGTCAGCCCGGCAGCAGGTCAGCACGTCACAGGTCAGCATGGCAGCGGGTCAGACCGGCAGCGGGTCAGCACGGCAGCGGGTCAGCACAGCACGGGTCAGCACGGCAGCGGGTCAGCCCGGCAGCGGGTCAGCACAGCACGGGTCAGCACAGCAGCGGGTCAGCACGGCACGGGTCAGCACGGCAGCGGGTCAGCACAGCACGGGTCAGCACGGCAGCGGGTCAGCACGGCAGCGGGTCAGCACGGCACGGGTCAGCACGGCACGGGTCAGCACGGCAGCGGGTCAGCACGGCAGCGGGTCAGCCCAGCAGCGGGTCAGCACAGCACGGGTCAGCACAGCACAGGTCAGCACAGCACGGGTCAGCACAGCACGGGTCAGCACAGCAGCGGGTCAGCCCAGCAGCGGGTCAGCACAGCACGGGTCAGCACAGCACGGGTCAGCACAGCAGCGGGTCAGCCCGGCAGCGGGTCAGCACAGCACGGGTCAGCACGGCACGGGTCAGCACGGCAGCACGAGTGGCGGCGATGCTGACAGCAGAGCAGCTCCCGCTGCCGCCCGCCCAGGCACTGCCCATGCCCACCAGCCCACCCACCCCTGCTCCACAGCACAGTTTGCTCTGCAGCCTCACACAGCTCCAGCGAGCTGCAGGATTCGGCCAAGCAGGATTAGCCACAGCCGAAGCCCAGACTAACCCTAGCCTGGGGTTTGCAAAACGGAAAATGTAATCTGGTTCCTGGCAAACCAGAGAGCGGAGCCAGCTGCTGGGGGATAAATCCAGTGAGGTTCCTCACCTGCTCCTGCAGCTGAGCTCCTCTGACTTCCCATGCTTCCCATGTTTATTTCTAACCTGCAAAAGGCACATTCTGTCACTGGCCCAGACCGCCTGCAGATTAGTGTTTTTGCAGACAAAATGAGCATCAAACACTATTTTCATGGCAGACTGACAATTTCATGCTCCTCAGGATTCTGTCATATTGGACCTTCCCCATGAAGTGTGCAAGGTTCTTTCCCGTGGGAGGAGAAACCCGCTATCTCATTACCGGTCCCTGCAGCTGACAGAGATCCTGGTCTCATCTCTTTTCCCTAGTCACGGTCCTCCCCGCTAAGTGTCACACCAACATCATTCCTTCTGCTGCCTGTTACTGAGCCTTTTTTCCTACAGAAAAGTGCAGGCGCAGACTTGCTGCCAACTGAGGATGCACCCTCATGCGTGCAGCCTGCCCCAACAGGCTCTCCGGTCCCTGGCCAAGACCCCACCCTGCCATGGGCAAGGGCTGTGGGAGCAGCAGCAGGTCCCTGCGCTGCCTGCCCCATGCCCCCCACGGAGCCCCCAGCCCTGCGGAAGGGCAGACGCGGGTCCATCATCCTGTCCCCACTCGGATGCCCCGGCAGAAGATGACAACAGCCATCTGTGGGCAGCAGGTCCCAGCCGCAACGGGGACCGTGCCGCATGGGCATCTGCTGGGCTCCACTCCATTGGCACGGAGACAGCATTCAGAGCCCAAGGTTAGCCCAGGTGGGCCAAGTGCTGGGGCCATCAGCACCAGCCCCCCAAAACACCAGGGCCAGTTCATGAACGGTTTTCAGAGCAAGGCTGAGCATCAACCAAAGTGTTGGTCCACACCCAGCCCGAACCAGCCCAGATTTCCTGTTCTTTGTATATTTTCATAACATGACAGGATTTTTTGTTTTGTTTGTAACTGAGAATTTGTCCTCATTCAGTTATTACACTCCAGGATTTCTTTCACCATCTGCACCTAAATTCTAAAGTAAGTCTGCAGAAACCTCAAAGAACAAACGGAACATTTTTCTTGTCTGAAGTTAAAAATCCTGAACTTTTCATGCCAGTCTTATTAGAATTGCATTCCCCTTAAAGACATGATTGATCAAAAAGATATTTTTAAACTTATTTCTCTCACTGAAAACGAGCCAGTGTCAGTAAACCCCACCAGGCAGTTCACAGTTTCCTGCTGTTCCCGGGAGCAGTGTGCAGCAGCACAGCCAAAGCCATCCCAGCCCGCTGGGTAATTCTGCCCGGCATGCTGTTGTTACAGCACGTCTAGACACAGATACCAGCAGTGTAATTGCTGTGGAAAAAGAGATGAAAAAAAAAAATCTGAAAGGTCAATTCTTGTCGCCAGCACTTCAGAGCGAGTTTACAAACATTAAAAGGATGAATATCGAGTGCTGTGAGTGCCCGTCCCCATGCCCTGTGCCCGTAGCCGGGGCAGCAGGAGCCAGCACTGCCTGTCCCGGGGAACCTCCATTCCCTGCATGGAGACTTCGGAGCCTGAGCCCCACAGACTGGCTGCGCCTCACCAAAGACTGATCCAAGCCCCGTCTTCATCATACAGGGTGCTGCTTCAGAAGTGACAAAAACGCAGCACCTCCGAGCCAGGACAGCCCACGGGCCCCCAGCACAGCCCAAACCAGCACGGCGGCTTCCCAGGGATGGCACTGCGCAGTGGTGAGCCTGGTGCTGCCTGGCTCGGGCAGAGGGGCCAGGCTACAGCTGAGCCATTACACATGGAGCTGCTTTAGAGCAGTGGAAGCAACTAATGAAAATGGGGAAAAATCAATTTTTTTTTTCATTTCTGTGGCAGTGGTTTGATGACAATAATTTGAAATTTATTAGTTCTGCCATGTGCATTTTATAGCCAGAAAAAGCCAAACGTCTTACATTACCTTGTCATTTAAATGATAATGCTTGGAAGATTGCATGCAAGGAAAAGACAGAGAATCTCTGCTGGGGCAGAAGTGCGGCAGCACAGCAGCCCTTCCCCAGAGCATCCCCATCCCTCTCCCGTCACACAGCCCTGCTCTGGGCTGCCCATCGGGTGCACCGGATGCAGCAGGACTGCAGCCTCCCAGGAAACCGCGCTCAGGCCAAGAAATCCACAACAAAGGGCCAGAACCTGCCTGTCCCGGCCAGTTCCCCTGTTTCGCTCCTCAGAGGTACAGACAGTGTCTTGCGGCACACGGCACCCAGGGGCTCAGACCTCCCCTCCTCCGGTGGGGCCAGGGCTGGTGGGAGGATGCATGCCGGTGTTTCACTGCAGTCTGACTTGTGCTGTGAGGGATCAAAGCAAGCACTTTCCCTGTTTAAAAAGACTTAAGCCCTGGATATTACTCGTGTTAATTATCTCCCACACATCCCACAGCATAGGTACGGCTGCACACCGAGCAGCCCTCGAGAGCTGGCGGAGGCTGCAAAACGAGGCCAAAGGGCTGCAGCTATTAGACTGGGGGCTATCCATGTAAGCAGAGCTCTTTTAATGACTGCAAAAGCCTTACTTTACAGCCTGAGCAGAGTTAAATATTCCCTTTGCGCTATGTGGGTTAGAGACTCCTCAGAGAACAATGCTCATGAAGTACATTTAAGCCATTACGACGAATGGGTAAGAGATGATTGCAGCAAGGTGGTTTTAAAACCCTTTTTCGCATCTCTGTGGTTGAAAACTAAACAGTGGATGGATGCGGCTCCACTCCAAAGCACGAGCATCACAGGCAGATTACACGTCAAAGACGGACGAAGCCTCAACAAAGTGGTTACAGCTCTGTAAATATCTGTCTATGGAAAACCATCAACACGTTAGATCAAAGCAGGACCGGCGAAGACTCCTCATTCTTCCGTCCCCCGGGATGGCAGCATTGTGCAGGCAGATACTCGTAACCGTAACTCCGAGCACGTACATCGTGTTTTACCTCTTCCCGTTTTTGTGAAGCAGGAGCCGTGCGCTCCCGCGGGGCCACTCACCAGAGAGCGGGAATCGCAGCGCCTGGTCTCACAGCGCAAACTCCTCCAGCCACCCGGCATCGAGCTGCTACCCGGAACAAACGGGCTAAAGAAAAACAGAGGCTCAAACTTTCGAGGCAGACAGTGAACTCCAATAAACAGTGTCCATTTCTCTGGTATTTCAGCATGACTTTCTATAGGAAAAAAAAAATCACAATTGCCCCCTTCCCTGACAAACTCCACCGACCGCTGCCACCTCCACCCACCCCAGCAGTGCAGGGGTGCTCCTGGGGTGAGCAGAGTGGGGCAGGTGGGTGCCTGGTGGGATGGGCTGGCTGCCCCCACCTCAAGCATGGTCCTCGTACTCTGTGGGTCTGGCCCATGTCTTTGGGAAATCTCTGACACCGCACTGCCCAGGGCTGGACCCAGCACTGGACCCAGATGGTGGCATCTCTGCATCCCTGCCCCTCCTCAGGGACACCCCGCGGGGCACCAGCAGTGATGGACGGGCAGTGATGGATGGTGTAACAACAGCTCGAGCTCCTGCAAAAACACCCTGGGCTGATTTTCGGCTCCACTTCAGCCCTGCGGTCTTCAGTTCAAGCCCCAGGATGTGGTCAAACACAATCAGCTCACACCCACAATCAGTAGCGAAGATCAGCACCATGATTATTTATTTATTATCATAACCACTCCACCCGCACGCCCTGCCGAGGCGTCACCTCCCTCATTGCAGGCCCCGACCCACCAACAGCTGCTTCCCAACGGTGCAGCGGGAGCAGATGGGGGAGTGCAGAGGCAGGTGCAGGATGGAAGCCCGACCCGCCAGCTCAGCTCGTCTGCATCCAGCCTGCGCCCACCCCACTGACTGCCCTTCCCACCCCAGTATCTGTAACAGGCCGGAGAAGGAGGAGGAGCAGCTAAACTACAGTGTTAACCCTGGGCACACGCAGCACTGCAAAGCCAGAGCCGGCACCGCGCGCAGAGAGGACGCAGCACCCCACGGCCAGGGCCACCCACCGCACCCTCACAGCAGGAGAGAACGGACGTTGTGACACCTGCAGAGCGGGCAGCCAGGTCAACCCGGAAGATAAGTGCATTTTCAAAAGGTTAAAACGTTTCTTTTCAAAAACGTGAGAACTTAAGAGTTCCCATAGTCACAGAGTCACAGAATCACAGAATCACTTCGGCTGGACAAGTCCCCCCGCTCCCCAGCACCGCCAGGTCCCCACTGACCCCTGTCCCTCAGCACCACCTCCACACGGCTGGGAAACCCCTCCAGGGATGGGCACTCCACCACTGCCCTGGGCAGCCTGCGACAGCCTGGACAACCCCAGCAGGACAGAAATGGTTCCTCAGGGACAACCTCAACCTCCCCTGGAACAATCCGAGGCCGTTTCCTCTCGTCCTGTTGCTTGTTCCTGGGGAGAAGAGACCAACCACCACCTCACTCCAACCTCCTGTCAGAAACTTCCTTTCAAAACGAAATGTTTTGTTTAAGAAATTACATAGATGTTGGGGCAACTTCAGAACAGTTTGTATTGGAGAAGAAAAGAAATACGCATCACATTTATCCTTGTCTCTTGAGTTGATTCACTTCCCCCAGAAATCCAGTGTTCCTAAAGAATACACTAGAAATAAAAATAAATCAATAAACTGTTCCTTTGGGAATGCTGACCTCACATTTGCTGGTTTGTGTGGTTGCCAGCAGCATGTTGGGGTGCTCAGGAGGCCCCTGCGGCAGAGCTCGGCACAGTGCCAAGACAGCAGATCTGGGCAAAACAGTGCCCTGCGCTCCTGCAGTAACCCCTGGGCTTTTCCAGCGCGGGAGGAAGCACTAACTGGAGTAACAGCCCTTAGCGCTGCCATCTCCCTGCTGTCTCTTTAACACCCGCCTCCCAGCCTGGCAGAGGGTTGACAACCCCAGCTCTGGCACCCAGATGCTGAGGCAACTTCTCCGAGGGGCCGTCTGGGTAATGGCACACTGGGCTGGAAATGCTGCCTGAAACAGGACAGCAGATACACAAATACATGAAATAAAGTGTTTTCCTGCTCTGTAAAGAAAAATGCCTGCCAGCCCCCAGGAGCAATGCGGTCCAGAAGTGAGAACTAACTGCCCGTCTGGGCTTCTCAACAGCTTCATCTGCAATGGAACTGGAACCCGCAAAAGTGAGCCAAGGGTAATCATAGCGGCAACTTCATGTATATAAATATAACCCCTCCAAGTACTCAAAAAGCAGATTCTGACAGGATGTTAATAAATTACAAGCTGCTCTGCTCTGATCAACGCCATGACAAAATTCCTGCACACTTGGCGTTTCTAATACTATGGGTGAAAGGAGTTATTGTCTGTCTCTGCTCCAGTATCAAACTGGGTGAGCACGGCTTCTCCCTGCTTGCAGAGGGGCACCCCGCTCACCGCTGGGCCCCCAGGCTGCCGGCACCCACTTCCACAGCTCCCCAGGCGCAGGGTGAGCCGTGCACCGCTTGGGGCTGGAGCTGGCTCTTTATATGCAAATTAAAGATCATAAACAGCACAGGGCAGCGCAGGGGGAAGAGCAAATCTGCTGGCACTGCTGGCCAGCGGCAGCTCGCTCCCCGTGTGGCAAAGCCATGCCAATGGGCCTCCCCTTGCCAGGCTTCCCAGCAGCAACGCAGGGATGGCAGCTTTGATGGGGTCTGTGCATCCATCCCCCTGCTGTAAATGGAAAACCTAGCCTTAGGTCTTCACACTCGATTCGGGAGGCCGAGCTTAATCTCCTTAGGCTGAGAGAAAAACTCATTTAGAGAAAGTATTTATGGTCCCGAAGTTGTGATTGAAAAGGCTGGAAGCAGGGAGAGCTCATTAACCGCCTGCTCGCCAGGACGGGCACAGGGCAGTGCAGCAGCAGCAGCGTGGCACTGGGGCACCCAATGAGACAAAATGCGGCGCTCCGTGTCACGCCTGCCCAGAGCCAGCACAGCCTGGGCACCGCTCCCACAGTGGCTCCCGCGCCCACACACCAGCCACAGCATCAGCCTCTGAAACAAGGAGCACCCTCCTGCCCTCCAACACGCACCCACCGCGTCAGGATGGCATCACTGCGCTGTGGCACTCAGGTGATATCGGCAGCGATTTCCACCCACGACCCTGGAGAAAGGCTCCTCAGCAGCCTTGGTCTCCCCACACTCACCCGCAGCATGGTGATCATGGAGGGGTCTCGGAGGCGGCCATCCTCATCCTTGAGATTGTATCCCTCCGGCCGCTTGTCCCGCTCGCTGACCTTCCATAGCTTCACAGTCTTATCTGGGGGTCAGGAGAGAGGAGAGCGTTAGGGCTGGCCGCTCCCCAAGCTGCCCGCTGACCGACACACCAAGGCCACACTGGCTGGTTTATAACAGCGAAACATCTGCTGTGGTCCCATCTGCAGCTCTCTGGAAGCCACACGGTCCCAGGGGAAAAGCCCTCACAGAAGCTGTACCTGTCACCACAGCACTGTATCCCCAGAGCGCGGGTTCCCTGTTCCTGCCAGACAGCTGCTGGCGCATTTACTCCAGGTGTAAGGAGATGGTTGAACAACAGAACAACAGGATTAGTAAGGAGATGGTTGAACAACAAAACAGGATTGATGGGGCAGTAATAGGAGAAGTGATTTCCCAGGGCTCAGGGCCCCAGAGGTCATGCCCTGACTGTTGGCATTTGATATGTCAAGTGACGGGGCCGAATGACCCCGCAGGAGGTGACGAGGTGCCCGCACCAGGATGGGGCAGCTCAGGCAGCTCAGGGAGGCTGAACCCAACGTCCCGACACTGGCCAGCACCACACATGGCTGCGCTGCTCCTCCCTGCCAGAGACACGCATGCGTCACACGCTTGTGCACACAGACACCTCCCCTCCCTCCCTCCCAGCCACACAGTCCCTGGAAAGCCAGACGAGAGCAGAGTCCCACATCAGATTTTTCCTCCTCCATTTCCCACCTCATACGGCTGTTATCCAGGGGCCACCAATTACTTTTCAAGTGTAATCTTCCAAATTATTTAACTTCTAGTAATTGTAAAAGTGTTAAAAACCAAGGATGCACCAATTCCATCCCTGCCAGCTGCTCTATTTCTCCTTCTCTTCAACCTTTGCTCTGCGAACACCCCTCGGCCACCTCAGCTGACCCTGAGCACCAAGGCGCTGCCTTCCACACCCCAGACCTATGCCAACCCCTTTGGAAACACGAGAGGAGGGACAGGGATGCCCGAGAGTGGCTCCAGCTGGTGTCACCCCGCAGGTGTTGAGGTGTTGGGGTGCCCATGCCGGCAGCAGGCACTGGGAGCTCTGCACGGCTTTACAGCTCATCGGGCACAGGATGCCGCCGGGTAAGGAACTGGGCTCCCAAGGGAGGCCCCGCAGAAGTCCAGCATGCAGTGAGTGGAGCGGAGCGACAGGCGATGCGAGGTTCCAGCAAGCTGGCTGGTACCACAGCACCGCAAAGGAGCAAAGCTGGTGGAGATGAGCGGTCCACGGAGCTCCCCAAAGGGTGAAATGGTGCCTGTACTCACCCAAAAGCCATCCTGACCTTCCCCACCAGAAACTGGCAGAGCCCAGCGTTTACCACAGACAGGCAGCTCTGACCCCGCCGCAGCTCCCTGTCCCCTCCTGGCGTCCCACCCACCCTGTGCCACAAAGCCCCCAGAACATGTGGGTTTACTCTGAATAATGGTGTTTTCTTTCCTCTCTCCTGGCAGAGACTCTATCAGTAGTTTATCATCGCTTCCACCAGTTTCATACACAACTGTATCATCCATCTTCATTTTCTCCTTTACACGGCAATTCCAACAGCGTGCTGTTAGTTTTGGTTTTACCAACCCACTTTACTGCAGGGGGGTTCTATATATAATGTTCGTGTAATAGGAAGAACAGAAAGAAACAGCTTAACACGGGAGTTACTCCAAAAGAACCGTTCTGATAACCTGCCAGCACAGGAAACACCATCCCAAATGCAAAGGTAATATCCCTGCTAATCAAAAAACTATTTAAAAACTCAATTAACAGAACATTATGCTCTATAATTAATCTTCATTGCCTTTCAATGATTCTACCCCTAAATGAGTTTAGCGAGTCTTTGGATTTTATTACAATGATCAATAGAGTCAATTTGATGATACAAAGTAAGTTGGTTATGAAGGATAATTAGACCCCTCCTCTTCCCCAGAAGTAATTTAGTCACATCCATCTTAAGGTCCCATTCATCCCAAGTAATACCCCTGGATCCTCCTGATATTTACACGAACAGAACATAGAACTGCTGAGCTGAATGTAGCTGCACATTGAAACAAATCAGCTGCCATTTTTCTTAAAAAAAAAAAAAAGAGTTCCCAGGATCCAAAAACCAAAAAATAGAAGCTGTCAGCAGGGGGAAAAAAGTCCTTCTGCTGCAGGGAAATAAGGATAAAACCTCGAGCACGGGAATCGAGCTCTGCCAGCTCTGGACCCGATCTGGCTCCCCTGTGTTACCCTGAAGGCAGTTGACTTTTTTTTTACATATGTTTTTCCCAACAAACCACCACAGAAAAGGTCCCGCTGGCTGCTGGGGCCCCGGGCTCCGAGGCGGTGGGACGGCAGTGCCGGTGTGTGCCCAGCCGGTCTGGGCTGCCCGTGGCCACGGCCACATACCATTGGTGGAGAGCAGGAAATAGGCTGCGTTCTGCTGCGGGAGCCATCGGATCTTATTGATCTTCTCCTCTATCTCCAAGCTCTTCAGGTAATCGAACTCTGGCTCGTGGCTCTGGAAGGTGCTGTAGACATTGTACTCTCCCCTGCGGTGGGGCTGGTTCTTGCTCTGCAGGAAGGGGAACAGAGCAGGGTGTAAGACACACGGAGCGAGAGCACATTTTCTGTTGGTTCTCCAAGGTTTGTTAAGCGATGGAGCAGGAACAGAGCGGGAATGGAGCAGGAATAGAGCGAGACAGAGCCTGACACACCGTCCATCCCTGGTGAACAGCTGGGACCGAGCACCCGCTCCCACTGGGCACCACAACCAGCCCTCGAGGTGCAGCTGGCAGCACAGGATAAGCAGTGTTTGCCCTGCGGGTACACGAATACAAGGTGAGAACAAGGTGACCAAGAGAAGGACACGACCGCTGCAAGGACTGAGGCTGCACACCATGGCTCAGCGCTCAGCCCTGTTGGGTGTCATGTAGCTGCAGATCCCCCACAGGGAGCTGCCCAGCACCAGGCTCTGAACCGGGCTGAGGTAATTAAAACTATCGTGGAGAACTTCCCACATGCAAATGAAGCGTTTGGGTCAGTGAAGACCCACTTGTCCCTGGAGCGCGGCACTGCTCCAAAGCAGGAGCTAAGCGGAATAAAGCCGGTGAGATGCTGGTGAGCTCAAAGTCCGAGAAAAGCAGTGGAATAATAAAATGGGAGGGAAATGAGAAAAGAAATAGTGCTGGAAAGGTTGATGAAGCATCTATGCATGAAACCTTTAACCAATCAGTTCTCCCCAGTGTATGCAGAAATAATTTGAGGGTCTAACTTCGAGAATAATTTAAAACCATCATCAGACCATGATATTTTTCATGGCCAGGCTTGACTCATTGCTTCCCCCATCAGCAAACACACCCGCGGGGGAAGCCGGCTCCTGCCAGCTCACACTGTGCCAGGCCAGCTAACCAGGGCAGCTTCAGAAATGGTGGGGAATCTCCCGGGCAGCGGGTCCCCGCAGCAGCCCCAGGCAGGCGGGCTCTGTGCCCCCGGTGCAGGTGGCCACGCTGCAGCCCCAGCACTCACCACTCCGGCACAGGCTGGGCAGACTGACCCAGGGCTCAACAAAGAGTTCGTTAAAATTTCCTAGGCAAAATGGTTCGGAAGGGACGCATGATTGTCTCATCCATCTACACGTTCCGGATATTTTGGGGGTGCGGCAGGGTTTTTGGGGTGGTGGTAGCTACGAGACAACCGCCACGGCACAGCACACTCCAATGTGCCGGCCCGGTGCCAGGTACAGCCGGCTGCAGAGAGCTGTGGCCAGCGCGAAAGAGGCAGGAAACGCAACCGGTTTTGGAGGTGTTTTACAAGGTGAAACCTGGTCCTCCTTATGCTAACAGTCGCTTTTCAGCTTGGAGTCTGCCAGAGAAGACCTGAGGTTAGGAGTGACACGGACGGATTAGGGAACAGCGGGAAGCTTCTCTTAGAAGGAAGAAATGGGCATTTTGCATTCACTGGCACTTACCTCCTGCTCACGCTGAAATATTACAACACGGCCCCCCTTGTCCCCTGTTGCTAGTAATTCTCCAGTGTGGTTGAATTCTACTGTGGAGATGATGTCAGCTGGAAAGGAGAAGACAAAGACAATTCCGGTAACCACAGACTGGCTTTCGTAGGTACCATTCCCCGTGCAGCTCCACGCCTCGTCAGCGCTTCGTCCCTGGTGGGATTGCCACAGACCCCTGTTTTTCTGTTGTCTACCATAACAATGGCCACGGCACTTTGGAACTGTGTGGTCATGGAGCTCGGCCTCCTTGGCGTGCCCGCTCCTTGCCCTGGCCTGCACCCCAGCGTCCGAATTCAGGGGAATTTCCATCTCCACGCGGTGTCTGTGCCGAATACTGGGATGCCAAGCTGGGTGGCAGGGCACAGCATGGCACGGCATGGCACGGCATGGCACGGCACGGCACTGCACGGCACTCTCCCCTCATGCCCTGGGAAGCCACCCCCACCGCTTCAGGTGAAGCGACCGATTGCTAGGACCTGGGGAGGGCTCAGTGCCACCCGGCACCCTGCACCTCACCCCGGCACCTGCCCACAACACCCGGGCAAAGGGCGGGCTTTGCCCCCGCCCAGCTCTTCCGTGTCCTCGCTCCCCTCCAGCGCTTGGGGAGGCGGTTCGCGTCACCCTTGGAGGAGGGAGCAGATGGGCGAAGACACCTTTGTGTTCTCCACCCGCACTCGCCAGGCAGAGCAGCCCAGGTGACGACGTCAGCTTCGCCGCTTTGCCCGTTGCTGGATCTCCCAGTGCCCGTCAAGGTCAATTAAAACGACGCCTTTCGGCCCTCTGTCACCCCAAAAGCCACCAGCTCAGGCCGCTCCCCTTCCCCACAAGCCCAAGTGCCATCAGCAGGAGGTGGAACTCCTGCGCAGGGCCTGGTGTAACGGGGCTGCAGTGAGGGGGAGCAGCGAGGAAATGCTCGGCGACCTGTCGCTTGGGAAGGTTCAATCTGCAGCGCTTACCCTCGAGGCGAAGCACGCTGAGAGCTGCTCATGACTGGATTTATTTGGCCTATTTTTAGAAGGATGTCAGAGGTTAATTCCCCAACAATTACTGCCCAACTGGTGTTCGCCCACTGCCTGGAGCACAGCTCTGCGCCAGCACGGAGCTGGGGAAGGGCGAACACAACCTTGGAGATCCGGTGCTGGGAGCGAGTGATTTTGCAATGGGCAGCACTCAGCTGCCACAGAGGCCAGCTCACTCCTGCCATGACGGCTGGCGGCACCGGCAGTTCTCTTCCCACTCATCTCTGCACTGCCGCCGCACAAGCAGGGCTGCAGAGCCACGGCGGTGGCCCTGGGAAGGGGCAGACCCCTGCCCGGCTGCGGCTGCCAACACCGGCTGCGTGCTCAGGCCATCGGCACTGCCCGGACCGCGGGCACTGGCACCCTTGGAGCCCTCTGAGCACCACGATGATTTCTCTTGCTCTTAGCTCTGTCAGGGCGAGCAGAGAAAACAGCTGGACCACACAACCGGAATTGTGCCACCTCCCTTCTCTGATTCTTACCCCTCTCGGATACATACTAGGAAGGTACCGCAGCAGATCAGAAAAGACAAGGAAGAAAAGGCCCTCAACCCCAACACGGGGTCGGGCACAGACTTCTACACCACCGCTCACCAGCACACACCACTGCTCACCAGTATGCACACACCACTGCTCACCAGTATGCACACACCACTGCTCACCAGTACGCACACACCACCGCTCACCAGTACGCACACACCACCGCTCACCAGCACACACCACTGCTCACCAGTATGCACACACCACTGCTCACCAGTATGCACACACCACCGCTCACCAGTATGCACACACCACTGCTCACCAGTACGCACACACCACCGCTCACCAGTACGCACACACCACCGCTCACCAGCACACACCACTGCTCACCAGTATGCACACACCACTGCTCACCAGTATGCACACACCACTGCTCACCAGTACGCACACACCACCGCTCACCAGTACGCACACACCACCGCTCACCAGCACACACCACTGCTCACCAGTATGCACACACCACTGCTCACCAGTACGCACACACCACCGCTCACCAGCACACACCACTGCTCACCAGTATGCACACACCACTGCCCACCGGTACGCACACACCACTGCCCACTGGTACACACCACTGCCCACTGGTACACACCGCTGCTCACTGGTACACACCACTGCTCAGGGGTACACACCGCTGCTCACTGGTACACACCACTGCTCAGGGGTACACACCGCTGCTCACGGGTACACACCACTGCCCACTGGTACACACCGCTGCTCACGGGTACACATCGCTGCTCAGGGGTACACATCGCTGCTCACGGGTACACACCGCTGCTCACCTCACCAGTACGCACACACCGCTGCTCCCACCCAGGCCGCTGCCCGCAGCAGCACCCTGACCCCGGCACACCCGTGAGGCAGATGCTGCTGGCCCTCAGTTCACAGAGGCTTCACCTCGTCTGCTGCCGCCACGTGGGTGGGTTGTGTCTCGGGCTGTGCCAGCAGGAACCAGCCCTCCAGCACAGAGAGACCCGGGACCCAAGGCCACCTTCACTCTGTGTCTTCAAGGGGATGTCCCCGCTCACTCTCTGGATTGTCCCTGTCCCTGATAGCGTGCAAGGAGCCGCCCACCACAACGGTGAGCTGTGAAGCTCCAGATGGCTGCAGGCAGGTGAGCTATGAACTCTGAGCTGCTCTGATTAATATTCTGCATCTTCCCATATTGTCCCAGCTCACCAGCATGAAGCACGTTTGCAGTGACATGCGAATGCATTCTGAGGTTCATCTTAGTGCATTTACAACACTCGGCTGCTGTGAATAGATTTAGGGAGACACTTTCAGTGCAGACAGAGATGGTACTGCAGAAGCAAAACCCAAGAGGCCAACGACAACATCTGTCCTGCCTAGCCAGCGCAAAGGGGGGTGAGCCGGAGGCTGGACTGGCTGGCACCAAGCTGGAAAGATCTAAGGCAAAGCTCTTTATTCCCTCACATGGAACTCTTCCACCTCAGACTGCCTCTGTGGGCAGCAAAGTGCCAGAAAGGCTTTAAGCATCTGCCACGAGTGCTAATGGAAAGGCTGAAGCGCGATGCAGAAGAGCCGAGCTCTGCTCTTACACCAGGGAGGGGCCAGGCTAATGGTGGCAGAGCTGGCCACAGCGCTGGGCGCTGACAGCATCAATCAGGATTTTCATTCCTCTGGGGTTAAAGTCACCGAGTGGATCTTGAACCTCTTCAGATCACCTGCTCTTCCTCTCTTGGCTGGGTTTGAACTGTTCTCATTTAGCAACTGGGAAAACAGGTCATGGAAGGTTTTCAGGAGTTTTTTCCCAGTTTCCCTTAGGCAATGTAGTCTGCACCGACTTCTTGGTGCCTTCTGCTGTTCTTGCACACTCTTTAAACCCTCTCTTAAAGATCACCTCTGCCAATAGTTTACAACCCCTGAATGCCGCAGATAACGTGATGCAGTCTCTGACCTCCAGATCACCATTTTGCACCCAACATGGACTGGAGGCAACCAGACACCGTGCGCTGTGCCTGAGATTTCCCCACACTATGTACAAGTGCTTCCCTCCTCCTCACTCTCCTGCACTGCACCGTAACTCACAGCTGGGTTACTTCTGGTAGAACAGCAACGGAGATCAACTACCTGCTCCCACAGGACAGACACACTTCTGATGCCGCTGTTAAATACCTCTGAAAACCAAATCTCTCCCATAGGCACCCAGTTCTTCAACCTTGGATTTCCTCAACTGATGGGCCAGAACAGCAAGGACCCACAAAGCCTCTTGCACAAGGGAATCCTTTGCAAAGAGGCTGCACTGAAGGCAGAACCTCAGAAATTAAATTAGCAAAACATCCGTGAACGAAACACTCACCCAATACAGTTCCCTCCAACTGCCAGATGCAGCGAGTGGCTCCCGACAGGCAGGACGGGTATTTTTAACACTGGTTAAAGGTTGGCAAGGAACACCAGACAGGGCACATCCCACCCTCGCTGCTGTGAGCCTGCCGGGCTGGAACAGCATTTGAGAACCAGAAAGCAACCTGCCATTTCAAGGGCAGGACGGTGGTCTAACACACGTAAGAAAACCACAGCCCTGAGAAGGGAAGCCAGATGCCGCCTCCCATCCTCACAGGTGACTGCATCCACAGCTTCAGGCAGGCGCGACAGCCAAAACCGAACATGCTCGACCACAGAGAAGCTTCGTGTTTGGAACCAACCCTGGCTCAGCAGCTGGAGCTAAGCCCAGCCCAAGCAGAGGTTTGTATTCCTGTAGCCTCCACCCTGTGAGCACCGCTGCTGTGTCTTCGGCCGAGCCTGGCGTCAGCAGAGGTGTCAGGCGGAGAACGCACCGGGACAATTCAGAACAGAAGCTGCACCAGCAGCTGAGGAGCTGCGGGGACTGTGGCCAGGCAATGTTCTTGTGCCCCTCACACTAAGCAGTATTTTTGGCCTTCTAAACTTACTCGGTTGAAAATATGTATGTTTGGCACTATTTAATCTTCTCCATCACCAGCTGCTGGGTTTAGGTCATTTACTTTTCAGCAAATTAGAAATAACTTTCTGTGCTGCAGTGAGACATTTCCAGACAGTGCCTGCCACCCAATGCATCACCTTGTCACCAGAGCCACCATCTGAAACACAGGGGCCAGGAACCCTCCTGCCACCCCAGCCCCACCACCTGCTATCCAGACTGGCAGGGAAGGAGGACGTAGGTCCACAGGACCCTCCCAGACCTCCCAGACCAACTATGTGCTCATACCTGCCATCAGGATTTGAGACAAGGGTAACGGCAGAGCCTGGCTAACAACACACTTTCACACCTTAAAAACACCAACAATTAAAACAACCTCTGCTGAGTGGAAGTTATCGACCGAACCCAAACCCCATGCAGCTGCGGGCTGGGCTCTCCCGGCCATCTCTGGGTAGTAATGATGGTCTGTCACTGATAGGAAAACATCCCGCAGGGTAAAACGGAGGAGCCCTCAGGAGGTTACACAGGGCAGCATCGCTCCCTTTTCAAACACGTCTCTCAACAAACTTGGGCCCCTCTGGCACAGGCTGGTCGGTCACGGGCTGCTGCCTGCTCATCCCCACCCACCACACTTCAGAGACACAACAGAGCGATTATTAATTAAAATTCACATGTATTCGCATTGCAATGATCAATAATTTATGCCCATTTCTCCTAAGGTTCCTACAGTACTTTTGTGACAACAGAAAGGAAAAAAGCTTCTCTCTTTTTTTGCTTTTGCATTTCCTTCATCACCTCCTACACCCCGAATGTGTAAATTTAAAGAAAACAGTTTCCATGGAGACCTCCCCTCCGCCAGCACCCTCCCCTTCCCTCAGCATCAGTGCTCCTTCACGCTTCCATGCTAAAAATATCGAAGATGGGATTTGATTTCCGCCGTAACGATACAGTTTTATCAGAAAAATAGAAAATTTATAATACACACACACCACCCCCCTCTCCCGGTGTGGAGGGAAGGCGTGCTCTCCACCATGAAGAGGAAAACGAACCCGTTATTAAAAGGAATGAAGATAAAACGAGAGGAGCTGCATTCGGTGCTGAGACCTGCATCCCCGGAGCAGCTTTACCCAGCGCAGAGAGCTGCCTGCACTGACACCCTTCTCTTGCCCAGTGCGGGGGCCTGGGTGCCCCAGCACTGCTCCTGGAGCATCCCAGGCACCTCATCCCTGCTCCTGGAGCATCCCAGGAACACTGTAATCACTCTTGCAGCATCCCAGGCCCCTCATCCCTGTTCCTGGAACATCCCGGGCATCTCATCCTTGCTCCTGGAGCACATCAGGAACCTCATCCCTGTTCCTGGAACACCCCAGCACACTGTAACCACTCCCAGAGCAGCCCAGGCACCTTGTCCCTGCTCCTGGAGCATCGCAGTCCCCCAGGGGCTCTGCCCACTGCTGCGTGCCCCCACATCACAGGGCAGCAGCCCATGCCCACCCCCCCAGCTGGCACAGCTCTCCAGAGCCTGCCTTGCACGGAAGTGCTGAGCTTTGAGCTGACCCGTTTCCCGCGGGACGGAACCGCTGCAGCTGGGGCAGGACGGTGCAGCCCACGGCACGCTGCCGGACCGCACTGCAGGGTTGACCCAGGCTGACAGGGCTGCGGAAGGGAGCTCTGCCCGGCTTCCAAAGCACGGCAAGCCAGAGGGGTTGGAAGCAGGGACGGCCAGGGAAAAACCTGTCTGCAGGCAAGAACGCCCCCAGAAACTAGAACTGCTTTCCCAGTGGGACAGTCCCTTTTGGGGTGGGTAGCGTGGGCAGGCCCATGTCCCCGCAGCCACACACAGGCCTGGGAGCTGTGCAGATGACACCATCTCCTTCCCCAACTGCTCACGGGTGGAGCTCTGCCTTCCCCAGGCAGCTCCTGACCTCCTCACGGCACCAGACCGTCCCCAGCTCGCCACCAGCCCCAGGGAGGTGCACAGGGACTCATGACGGCAGCTCCCATCTGGATGCCCCATTCTTTTTATTATTTGTATAAATCACTTGGTGAATGGCCCCACACACAAAGCCTCTGACTCTGCAGAGGACAATAAATTGGGAAGCACCATAAATAACAGTGAACCAGGCTGCCAAATGAAGAAGGATTTAGATCATTCAAATCCCAGGCTATGAGTTGTCAAATCTAGTTTAATGCTGATAAGCGTGGGATAATAACTCACTGCAAACATATCTCTCCTCCCCCCCACATCAGCCCCTCGAACAGAGAGAGGGCGGGGGGAGATTTGCCACGTGGCCGGGGATGCTGCCCCCAACCAGCATCACAGAGCTGAGGCACGGCCATCCCCCTGCCCAGTGCCCAGCTGCGATGGAGACACAAAGGGGATGTCAATGGGTCCAGTGAACTGGAGAACAAAACCTACATCTGAAACCGTTCAGGTGGATGAAGAAAGCAGGAGGAGGTCATGAAAAATTAAAAGGCTTAGGGAAGGAAACGAAGGCCAGAGCCATGTCTGGTAACAGGACAGCCAGACTACAAGCCCACCCACGGGCTCTCTGCGCAGCTCTCGGAGCAGGCGAAGCACCGTCTCTGCATCCCATCAAAAGTTGATCCCAAAAGTGGTTTTGAGGAGGATGCAAACCTTGAAGTTTCCACTGAATAAGGCAGCACAACCCCCAGCCTCCCGAGGAGGACTGCTGGCTCCATAGTAACAGCCTGTGTGTCTCACCTTGCTCAGGAAATTGCGAGACTCTGCATTTCACTATTTAAGAGATCTCGTTGGTTTCCCTCCCTGTCTGCCTCTCTTAAAAATAAAGAGTGTTTTTTTAATAACTCTGCAACGCACACGCTGTCAGCAGTGAGGAATTCATGCTGCACGTCAGCTTTAACTGCAGACTTGTGGAGTTTTGATGGAGATTTGTGAAAATACCAACGTGCAGGCTTGAACACTGCAAGGTGTTTTAAAAGGAACCATGACCTGCTCTCCCTTCTCTAAGTTCAGGTTTAAAAAAGAAAAAACCCAAACCAAACCCAACCCAACCAACCAACCCAACCCCAGCCCCACAGGCAGACAGGCCAACCATGCCCATCTGACCGGCTGACAAACGGGGAACGCTCCTCGGCCAAACCTGATCCGCAAGCAGCGGAGACCTCTGCATGGCGGAGGCAGCCAAGGAGTCGTCCTGGCGGTTCAGGGACTGGGGAGCTTTGCGGGTTCACCTCTTGGGTGGGCAGCCAGGGAATCCTGGGAACACCTCCCGTGGCATGAAGCACCCAGCAGCTCCAGGAGCAGCACTGGCAATGCCGGCTGCAGGAAGAGCAGGACCCAGCCCTGTACCCCCCGGCATGGCCAACAGGCACCTTCCAGTGCCCACCCCAGCAGGCAGAGCAAAAAGCTTGCCCAAAGACCTGCACACAGGTTTCTTCCCTGCCTGTGAAAAAGTGCTAGGAAGGAGCTAAACCAAGGAGGAACTCAGGCACCCTCGGCTACAGAACAGAGGGGCTACGGAGGAAAGCCTGGGCAAGGCTGCGGAGCTGGGAGGGGACAGGGAAGTGCCATCCGAGTCCCACCAGAGCCGGGCAAACTGCGATCCGCAGGGCGAAGCAGGGCTGAGCCTGGGCCATCAATCCTCCCCAAACTGTGTGGTCCCTGGCCGGAGGGGAAGAGGCCAGCAGAGGTTAACCTGGGATCTAACGGCATGCAAGATCACACGTGATTGATCTGCATTGATTTTTCCCTGCTGAGGTGAATGATAGCCTGGCAAACAGGAATCAATTCCACTGCATTAAGCCCAGTAAGGATCTGGTTCCGTCAGAAAAACACTGTGAACACCATTGGTCACCGACATGGCGAAGCACCGCACGGCACGGCGCGGCACAGCACAGCGTGCCGCGGCACGGCAGCAGCGCCCGCCCGGGCCCTCCGTCCCAGCCGGGCCAGGGCTGCAGGGAAGTGGGGAGGACAGGCTCTGCGGACAACCACCACGCCTGAGCACTCTGAGCCCCGGGAAAGCCTGCCCCGGCGCAAGTCCTGCTTTCTGCAGGGACCAGGCTGGAGTAACAGCTTGGAGTTGGACCTCCCGGCAGCTCCAGGGAGGCTTGGATGTGCTGCCGAGCTCTGTCGGCTGGGTACAGCTTCCCGTCGCGATGAAGCGATGCTGCAGAGCCAGCAGCAGCTGCTACTCTTCCCCAAAATGGAATAACTCTCCTAGATTCAAGTGCTAAAAATACCGGCACTTCCAAAATTTCTCTGCCCTTGTTACAGCAAAGAACAGCCTGGTGCTACCGACCTAAACGAAAGAAACTTCCATCTGGCAGCTCCCCCCATGCCTCTCTGCTCCAGCAGCCTCGGTCCACGTCCCGCCGGGCGTGCAGAGCCACCGCTCGCAGGGCAGAAAGCTTGCTTCAGAAAATGCTGCTGGGTTTAGGCAGGAGAGAAGAGGAGGAGGCAGAGGCCAAGGGCTGAGAGCAGCACAGCGAAGGCTGGCGCACACGGTGAAACCCCCGCACGGGGCTCCCGCAAACCCCTTCTCCTGGGCAGCCCTGAGCCCCTTCCTGAACCAGACACACTCGCTGCAAGCTGGTCGTGGAACTGCACGTGCTTCACCGAACTCCTCTGTCGGCATTAAGATGCACAACTCGTTGGCTCTTGGATTAATGACAATTTTTAATTGGTCAGGCTATCACAGCCTCAAAGAGCTGTCACACATTACACCTCTGATGGCGGAACAGCACGTTAATCACGACAATTAGCATGGGACCCAGAGAGCCACTCTACCAGCACAAATAATCCTTCTCGCTTTGAGAGGAAAAACAGCAGCTGCTTTACAGCATCCTGGAGCCCCCCGCTTCAAAGGAGACCTGCACCAGCCCTGCGCCAGACCAGGGGGGCTCCTGGCCAGGACTCCCAGCCTCTGCTGCGGGCTCTGGCTCTCGCCCCTGCAAAGAACCCCAGCCCCGGCCGAGCAGCAGGACGGGCTGTGCCCCACACCAGTGCCCATGGCCCCTCCTGGCCACACAGACCCTGCCTCTGCCCCACACAGACCCTGCCTCTGCCCCACACAGACCCTGCCTCTGCCCCACACGCAGACCCTGCCTTGGCCAGGCTGGACCCCACACCAGCTGTCCAGGCTGTGCTGCTGAGCAGGCTCATGCTGCCAAGCAGCATCCCCAGACGACTCAGCGCCCGTACCTTGCGCCTTGGCTCGCAGCAGGATGTACGCTGCCATCCTTGTACCAAGAGAGGCACACTAGACAGAACCCCTCCTCAGTGTGGCTGGTTTGGGCTTACAAACAGTAACAGAAAATCCCAGTCTGCCTGCAAAGAGAGTCTGGAAATAAATTAGACTTTGTAAAAAGCACCTGAGCACCGATCAAGTCTCCACCCCTTCCACACTAACACCTTTACAAACTCTAGGGATTTCTGCAAACTTTGGGCTCTCTACCAGGTCTGGACACTTCTCACACACGGGCATAAAGGAGCAAGCATCCCAGAAAGTGGTCTGGTTTCCAAATACCTTCTGAAAAGCTGTAGTTTCCAGAGCCACCACTGGCTGCCGAAACCTGAACGGCTGACATAAGAAACACAGATTCATAGACAGCAACCATACCAGCTCTCGGTATTTAAGAGACCTTAATCTTCAGCAGGAACACAGAGACTGCTTTTCTAGCAAAATCCACATCGTGGTGACCACTACAGCAACGGGCTCTGAGCGCCACCACATTCCTGTGTTCTCAAGCTGTGCCTTTGCAAACCCAGGAAGTCCGGACACACGCACACCACCGTAACATTACCGTAACAGCAAACGGGCCAGTGTGCAGGCACCAGGACGGATGCTCTGCCAAACGCTCAGTGTGCCACACATTCTGCCTTTCTGGTCATCTTGCTGAACCATCTGTTAGCTGATCAGCAAAACCTATTGATTTTTAAAAATTTTAATTAGAAGTACCCAAATGTCAGCTAAACGAGTAAAATTTGGAAGCAGCAAGCTTTCCTCTCATGTACAGCAGCTGTTTTCAGCTTATCACCACAATTTGTTATCATCTTGCACCAACGTCGCTCTCTGTTGCATTATTGCTGCTTGGTGCCCCTGGAACAAGCACCCAGGCTGAATGCAGGCAGCAAAACCAACCCCCAGTAGCCACTGCTGGGATCTCCTCCTGCAAGAGGGGTTTCTAACAGGATACTGATACGGAACGCTCAGTCAGGAGCACCACCTACAGAGACCTACCCCATGAAGGACCACAGAACACCTTACAGACGGGGGACTCACAGTAACAGCTTTAGCGGTGGGCAAATTCGGGCGTGGGATGACTCAACGAGCTGCCCGAGTCCCCTAAGCCATACCCACTGCCTGAGCTACTCGGCTCAGAACTTCCCTCTTCAGAGAATGTCTCTGTTTTCTCCTCCTTCCCAGCTTTCCAACACCTGAGTGAAGCTGAGACTCCGTGGCCAGGAGTGCAGCAGCTCACGTGAGGTTTCTTACGTGGTCCCCCCTTGCCAGCCAAGGACTCTGCTGCCCACGGCTCTCCCCAAGTCTGCCAGAACGAGGCTCCCCTGGCCGTAAGTCCAAAGACCTTCTGGCCATTCAGCTCTTCCAGTGCTTCAAGCCTCACAGACAGTGTCTGTAACAGCTCTCACAGCTCTCAAGGCACAGCCCTTGAGGCACATTTCAGATCTCAAGACCGCCGGGTTGGGCACTTACGGGATGGGCAACAGAACTGTTCACTTTTTCTCCAGCTCTGAGGTGAGATGCTTCACTCTCATCTCCTCTGAGGCTCCTGGGACCAGACATCTCCTCAACAAACACCACTGCCAGCAGCGCTGGAAACTGCAGCCCTCGCAACCCATGTCGAGAGTGGCCCCAGGGTACCCCGTCCCCAAAGCTGAAAAGCCACAGTGAGGGTGACGCAGCTCAGAACATGTTTTGGAAAGCTCATCCAGCGAACAACGACACAGGAAAAGGACGGGCTACTGCCGGGGGGCACCTTGTGCAAACAGGGCGGACCCATTGCGGAGTTTTCACAAAGACACCTAAAACAAGAGCATCTCTTGGGCTGCCGGCACACAGAGGCAGACGAGGGAGAAACACCCGTGGGTCAGCGGAGAGACGTGGGCAGGCCTGGCGGGCACTGGGGATTGGGAAGGGGCAAACAGGGAACGCAGCCAACGGCAGATAAACACCTTCCGTACCGAGCGGCCGAGCCTTCTCAGCCATCAGCCTCATCTAAAGAAGGCATGCACGAATCCACGGCCTTCAGGGAGCGCTGGTATCTGAAAGAATGTGCTTCATATCCCGATTCCACATCTAGGGGAAAGCAAAGTCACTGCAGCTGTGTTCAGACAGCTCTGGACACTACAGCTCTGGTCAGACTGCACAGATCTGGAGCTAATCAGCTAAAGATGGCTTAATCCAGCATCTGGGGCTGTGTCAAGCAGGAAGGCATCACAAAAGGATTTCTTCCATGCTGGGCTCAAGCAGCTGCAGCCCAGCAGTGCCGGGTGACGCTGCCCAAAGTGCAGGGCTGCACCGGCTCCACCCGAGCCGCCCTGTGCCGAGCCAACAGGGTGTTTCAGTCTGACACCAGCCACCACAGTGCTCCGCCAAGAGCATTTCTCCTGCGTCTGTCCCAGGCCAGTCCCATGGTTGGTAGGTCCTTGCACTCATCCTCCAGCCTGGGGGTCCTCTCTCCAGGCAGTGGCATGACCTGTCAGCACCCACCACTGCCCTCCCTGGTGCCTTCAGGGACCAGTGCCGCTCGGGGTCTTCCCTCCAGGACGCCCGCTACAGCTCCGCCACCTCGCCTGGGGCACAAACCCCTCACTAAGCAGTGTAAAAACTCCCACTAACCCAGGAAAAGCTTGACAGAGCCCTTGCACAGGGCTGGTCCACAACACACATTTTGTCTGCTCAGTTTAAAACTCACCATAAACTAGATTTTCTGCCTACTTCAACATTTTTTCCAAAGGAAGCTGGATGTCTGTGCCATCACTTTCAATCTGCCCCTGGAAGAGCTTGTCTCAAGACATTTTCCATGCAGTATTTTAATTAAACTTTCTTTCTTTCAATTTAGTGTTAGGTTCATTAAGTGATGTTCTGAGTCACTGAAATGAATTGCTTAGAAGTAATTTGTGCAGCAGCAAAGGAGGAGATTACAGCTATAAATGAGTCCATCCTCTGAACTCTGCGCGTTCTGCTGGAGTGAGGTCGCAGCACATGTATGTACACTGCTGCACCCGGCAGCATCCGGCACCATTTGATGTAAAGGTTCAGAAAGTGCGACAGGCACCAGCCTCTGCAGAGTCCGGCCCAGTTTCAGCACGACGCAGGCAGCAGCACCTTCGTGGTGCTCACTGGGCACAGCAGCAGCACGCGGCAAAGCCTGGCGCCTGCAGCCGTGCTGCCTGGGGAGCAGAGAGGACCCCAGCGATGTACGCACTGCCTGCACCCGGAGACAGCCTGTGACCCGAGGGAGACAGCGGTCCCCTCAGGCTGCTCAGGCACAGGGCAGGAACACTTAGTTTGGAAACCGCAAGCGTAAATAACAAACATTTCTGTTTGAAACTGACTGGGAATGTCACACCCATGCTGGGCTGTCCTGCTCTTCTCACACTTAGATACAATAAAATGCACCGCTGGAACACCTTCTCCATCTGCCCCAAAAAAGAAATAACCTCACTTACTTCCCTGAGCGATAAATCACTGCTCAGTCTGCGTCTGAAGAGGAAAGGTCCCGGTCATGCTATTTTTAGGACCTGCTAGGCTGTGATAACAAGGATTCATCTTTAACGTGAAGAACTAATACGTTGGAGCTTAAAGGTGTCCACAGTTGGATCCTAGCTAGGCTGCTCATCACCACCATCACGCACAAGAAACGCATACAGCAGAAGGCTGAAGGACCCTTCAATGGTACAGGACAAGAGAGACCTGCCGATCTCCAGCAAAGCCTTTTCATTAGCACAAATCAGCCTGGTGATTTTTACTGTGAGTTAACGACGAGGATTCCAGAGAGCTGAGAGAGGACAGATCCTCTGGAGCCCTCTGGAGAACTCAGAAAGGTCCCCTGCTCCTCTGCTGATGTGCATCACAAGAAGTCATCCCAGGGTTATGGTCGGGGTAGGTGCTGCGTGGACAGTGTCACACCTGCACAGGGCTCTGACCTTCCACCACCCTCGGGGCCAAGCTCCTACCCCAGAAGACTGTTCCCAAAGCACCAACCGACCCACTGGCTCCATGTGCCTTTGAGGATGGGATGTCCCCACTCAAACATGCTTGTTTCCATTCTCCAGGCGACCAGTTCAGACCAGTGACTCCACATAGAGCAAACAGGCTGCAGGGCATCTTGCCACTCCAGCACCCGATCCACTGGGCTGTCCTCCGCCAGCCTGGGTAGCCACATAGCTGTGTCTTGCACACTCGTGAACTTAGCTGCAATGCCCTTGCTTCTCATTTTTAATTCATCACTCTACCACGGATTTTGTCCTCTTGGAAGGAAAATTTATTTGGATTTATTTTAATCTATCTTTAATGGAACAGGCAGACTAATCGTGCTCATTATCAGGGAATAAACTCCGGGGTATAACACACTTCCAAATGGAAGCACGGACATTCCTTAGATCAAATGAAACCCCTCTCCCAGTCAGAAGGGATTTAATTAAGTTGATTCTGACAGGGAATTAAAGGTCCTTGCTGGGAGCTCTGTTTCTGGTGTCAGGGCTGCATTGAAGCTGAACATCGTGCTTCCCGAGGCAGTGTTAGAAGAGAATATTTCGGACAAAACTGTTAGCCTGAGATAATCTTGACACCGTTCAGCCACCACAGTGCAGGAATCAGAGTCGGAGCTGAACCTGGTTGTTCCTAGTGAGGTTGTTCCTGCCTGATGGTCTGCCCAGCTCTGCAGGGTCACACCAGTGGCGTTCAGGGGTGCGAAGATAAGATTTAGTTAATAATTTCCAGGGATGTCGGAGCCTACAATGAGCACGTCCCTTGCAGTTCCCCCCAGCAACCCACAGCTCAGTGACGTTTCAGACCTTGGCCAGTCACAGGCTCACACCAATGCCTGATCCATGGCGCAGGCTGCGAGACAATATCACCTGGATCTGATGAGTCCTTGGCAGCACCGCCAGGAAAACACTGGGCTTTACCTATGTCCTTTTTCTTTTTTTAAACTTATGTAATTTCCCAAGAGCTCACAAAAGAAGCTGGAGAGCTACTTTGCTTCTATTGTCCACACTTTGTTTGAACAGACATGCGAGGAGCAGGGTGAGAGTGAGAAATGGCTCTGATCCCGCAGAAGAAGGGTTATGCAGTGTGTCTCAAGCACCGATGGTCAACACCCAACAGACGTAGTGATACAACATCCAACAACCTCCACTGAAAACTCACAGCGATGAACAGTACGTTCTCTTAGAGACCATCTTCTAGACATGATTGCAAGGCTTTGCAAATATTCTCCCTCTCCTCCTCCCCGTGATGTCAATGAGAACGCAGGTTACCAGATGTTACCAGATGTTTGGCAACACTGTTTTCTATGTCATCCACAGCCTGCCCGATGCTTATCTGAAGACATGGCATTGGGCTTCCCTCCCCTCACACTGCTGCCCGCCAAGGATTGACGACAAGGGAATTCCGTTGTCTGAGTAAGGTCATATGGCACATACGTAGAACAGAGGCAAACCCTGCCTTGAGTCTGAGTCCCAGCTCGGAGCTCCCCACCCGGACACCGCAGCGTCACCCACAGCCGGTGACTCCCAGCATTGCTGCCAGCCCAGCCAAGCCTTAATACTAATGAATTTGGGACAATCTCTGCTACAAAGAGGGGTCGGTACTATGAGAGCTCGCACACTCTGCCTCGGGTGGGATGATGTAGCGTCCAAACGCGGCACTTAACTTCAGTTCACCAGCAGCTTCTGGTGACAGGCGACATCATGCTGTCGTCACACCGGTCTGTGACCTGCCTGGTACAGCCTGCGTCAGGTGGGATTGTTCGTGTAGGCTTCCACTGGGCAGTGACAGGAGAGCTGGGCGGTCAGCACACGTTTCAATTCCCTGGAGCAGTGCTCTGGGCAGGTCAGCTGCCGCTGCCGCCATCGGCATACAAGGCAAGAGAGGGCTTCGTCCTGGGGACAGGGGACACTGCCAAGGGGGGAACGAGGACCAGCATCGCTCCTCCAGAACATCGCAGCCGAAGCGCCTGCAGGACGCCCAACGGCTGGTGTGCCCCTTCCAACTCACCCGGGCGCGAGACGAGGGTAATGGCCTGGATTTTAGCAGCTGTGGCGGGAAGCGGCTCCCCACGCTAATGAAAATCTGGGGATGCTTAACTCCACAGGGAAAACACAAACGGCACTGTGGGTTGTGAGCACATACTGGGGCTTCTTTCAGAAGGGGAAAAAGGGAAAACCCTAATTAACCTCAGTTGTTGGAAGAATGCCCTGCAGAAACGTTGACTCAGAATGGGTCACAAATCATAAAATAATAATAATAAAAAAGCCACAATGCTCTGGGGACATTAAGCGATTACAGAGAGTTGTTATTTGGCTGATTTTCACACTTCATTAGCATATGCATAACTTAACAAGTGAATGCGCTGAGGGCTGGCAAGACGTAAGAGCCACCTTCTTGAAACACGAACTGTAAATTGGGATGGCCACAGTTAGGTGGGTTTTTTTTAAATCATGATGGAAAAGCAACAGACGTCAGTTCTAGGTCTTCAGAGAAGGAACTGCCAAGGACCAAGCAGAGAGCTGCCGTGGGAAGGGGTGAGGCTGCAACGTGGCCCAGCGCAGCCGGTGTTCCGCAGCGGGGACCTACTGCAGAGCAGTTGAACGTGGAACCAGACAAATCTAACGAAATCACAGAGTGAATCCGTGACTTTCTACCAGCAAAGGTGCACCCGCTCTGCCGGCTAACGAGGGGTTCAGCGTGTGAGGGCTGTGCCGAACCAGCCCATGTCAGAGGGCCTGGCTGCTCTACAGCCCAGCGAAGCAGACTGCGACGCTGTCTGTCCAGGCGTCCCCCGTGGATTAACTGCTGCTAGTCATTAACGGCTCGGCACAAGGAGACCTGCGAGCTAAAGAGAGAACGATGGTTCCAACGGTGGAGAGACAAGCCTTTTGCGAAGAAAACGCCTCTTGCTCCTTCTCCCCTGCAATCCACAGCAGCCACGTTTCCAACAACCGCTCCAGACTGTAATTTTTCCATATTCAACAGATGTTCTGTTTATGACACTGCAGGAGGATTTAGGAGTGGCGAATAACACCATGAGGTCTGGGAGATGTTTCTTTATATGATTAACTGACCACAGGCCATTTGTTTTACAACAAAGACGCTCAACGGTCCGTGCGCGCCGATTTATTCAGACCCTGTCTACTGCAATGGCTGACATCTCCCGGGCACCCTTCATTAGCATCCGCACGACGATGCGAGGGATGCAGACCAAGAAAGCACGTCCCCGCTGCTCCCCGGGATCCATTAGCTAGGGCAGATCGATCGGCGCGAAGGCCAAGATCATGACGAGGGGAGCGCGACCACTGGCACACCAGATTTCACAAGAAAAGCAGGTTGGTGACGCCCCGCCTCCAGGTTACCCTGGCTCTCTGCTTACGGGGGCATTTTTGCACGTTTCCCCTACATCACTGATTTTAGATATAATAATATTTGCTGCAAAGACAGCAAGGCAATCTCTCCACTACCCCACCGCTTGCTCAATGGGACCCCTCACCATCGCACCGCCGGCTTGTCCCGTCCCGCACAGTGAGACCCGTCACTGCTGCTCACTACCCAAGAAGCCCAGCAGCAGCTTCACTTTTGCTAATGAGTCGCAGGAGCAACGAGGACCCCAGAGCAAGAGGCCGTCTCCTGAATGAAGCAACACAAAGCGAGGCAAAAGCCGACCCTCCCAGCTATGCGTCTCTAAGGGTGAATAGCGCCCTTCCAGTGCCGCAGTGCAGGTAAACGGGGGGAAGCGACGGAGAGCCTTCGCGTACCGAACACGCCTGGACTGACGGCAGCTGAGATGTCGCTGCGCTGGGCAGCGTGTGGGAACTGGCAAGTGGAGCTCACTCTAAATGAGAGTGGAACTGACAAATACACCTTCATTGTCCAAATTAAACAGCTGACGGCGAGTACCTGGCACCATCCAGGTAACACACATTTGCCCTCCGTGAGCACTTGATTTCGATTGGTCTAAGTTCCAGGAACGGCGAACGCTAATGGCTGCTGGAAAGGCTATTTTTATTCTGACTTCGTTAAATGAACAAGGAAGATTATGACTATGGAAGAACTTTGAATTTCTCCCTCAAATGAAACGCAGCGATGCCTGGATGGCACTTAATGTTGTTTTGGTTTGCTGCACATAAATAATTACGAGTGAGGATGCAGTACTTTGAAGTTGAACTTGTGAGTATGAGCAAAGCTACAGTGAGAGTAATAAATTATGCAAAACTATTTGTGCTTGGAATGTCAATGTTTCAAGACGATGTAAATAGGCACTTTTTGAACATCTTCTAAAAACCCAAGGAAGCCTTGGGACCAAACCATATGGTTCATGTCAGCTACCCAGAGCAAGCTTAATGCTTCCGCCAGCCAGCAAGGATTTGGTCAATTAGTTTATTAATGTGTTTACGCAAACACAGAGAAAAAAGAGTTGGGGAAAATCTCCTTGATTTCTCTCTGACAAACTTATCGAGCACCATAGGGCAGACAAAATGTTAATCCAAAAAATTTTTAGAAACCCAACAAATGCCCCTGCATCAGTCCCAAGCACCAACAGGGAGAGCTGACGGGGCTGGACGGGCTCGAGCAGAGCTGCGTCCTACCACAGGTCAACGGGAACAGGCAAAACCATCCCTTTTGACCTTGAAAATATACAAAACCTCCAGCGGAAAGCTGCCGTATCAATTATAGTTCATTATTATATATCCTTGGCTCAGGATAAGGAATATCTAATTATACTAATTACTTCTGGTTTGGGAATGGACCCTTTACACTTGGATAAGGTGCCTATAAACAACGGCGTTTGCGCCCGCTCAGGCTGCAGGTCAGGTTTTACATGCTCTGAGAAGATTAACTTTATTCCTCGTGAAGAATTTAATTACAGGAAGTGATTAGCCAAGCGCTCCCAGTCAATCCAGCTGCAGCAGCAGCCGCCCAGGAGCGTGCGCGTTTCTATTGCGTGGGAAGCCCGAGGATGCCGAAATTGTAGCGAAGCCGTTGGTTTTTAAGCGATACCAGCAAGCCCTGGATCTCCACAGGCCAATTACAACACGTGGACTCCAGCAAGATTCAGCAGGGCTGGAAAGGGGGGAAACCAATAAAAAGACAGCAGGAGTCTGAAACTCCATTTTAAAATACAGGAGTAATATCATTTTATAGGATTCTTGTTTCCTAACTGCAACACTGCAAAAATCAATGGCTTTTGGAAAGTAAAAGAAACGCGGGCAGTAGACCGCTTGTGAACCCCCCCAGCCAGAAAACAAGGCTCACCGATAAAGACAAATATTGCTTTCCCCATCTTCTGGAGGGGGATGGGACAAAAGAATGCCTTCAAGATCTCCCAACTGCTTCAACATTTTTCACTACAGGTTAATAACCGTACCAGCAGCTATTCGCAAAGCAAGAAAAAACTGTAATTAAATACAACTAAAACAGCCTTCCATCCCCCAAATAGCACTGCCAAACAGCGTACAAAAGCTAAATCCGATGCTCTGGCCGAGCCGCCTGTTAGCACTCCCGCACTGGAGGTACCCAAGTGCAATGGTTACCACAAGCCATTTCCATGTCCTGGCATGTGGAGGGACTGTTCGAACCGCACCAGGCGAATGCAGCCCGCTCCCACTAAGCCGCCTCTGCAGCCCCTCAGCAAGGCAGGCTGGGGCACCCACAGCACCCAGTGCCTGCAAAGCGACTGGCTGCTCAGCCCTGCCTCCCTGAAAGGCACCTCTGAAGGGAGCATCAAGGGCAACGGAACAGCCAGGAATAAATAAATGGCACCTAAAACCAGACACAAACTTTGCAGAATTAAAGTCTTTCCAAGCACTCTGCCAAGACAGGATTTTCCCCAACAAACTACTCCCAAAAGCTTCATCTGGATGAGCGGAGGGTCTTCCCATTTAATGTATCTGACCGTATCCGCACTCTCTCACGCCAACCTCACTGAAGAAGTCAAGTCCACCAGTGGACAGCGGAGCCCACACCAGTACTAACTCCCTCAGCGTGTCTGCATTACCTTCACTGAGCAGCACAGGGACTCCTGCCTGCACCACCAGCCATGACACAAAGCTCCTGGACCCGGGGCAGATGTGAAACAGATGAATGTTGAGACTGGCTTTGTAAAACAGCACTGGAAATGACTCCTCTCGCCAGGTGATAAAACTGCTGGAGGTTTACCCCAACCAGGCAGAAGGGACAGGGTTTGGTGAGCAGCACCCAGCACCTGACAGAGGAGAACTCGCACGGAGGACATCACAGTATGTTTTTCTTCTGCTAATTACCACCCCCATCTCTTCGAGGCCTGCAGCATGTTCATTGAGAAGGTACCACCAATGCCCGGTGGCCGCTGCCTGCAGCCACTGCTCTGAACCCAGCACACTGCACATCGGCACACGGGTTTACGGTGGGGTGGGTTCATCGGGAGGCCTGAGACTGCACACGCAGAAGGAAAAAGCCTTCTTTTTCTGGCAAATCCAGTCCACCAGATTTCATCACCTTGTCAATAACTTCACACATTGTCAGAAACAGATTGCAAGGGAAGAAAGAGGTTTGGTGAGGCAGCAGCTCTCAAAAGATAAGAGAACAAAGTGCCACAAAAGTCGGGGATTTAGCTGTACGGTGGCACTTCAAACCAGGGCACTTCTGTCTGCAGCCATGATGATCTCTTCTAGCCAGCAAAGTGAACAGCTCCATATTCTCCAGCCCAGTGGCATTAGCATCTTGCAAATGGAAGAGCCACGATGCAGAGCAGGCAGCTGTGGTGCCCCTGTTTGGACAGGAACACTGGCACTGGCCACATTCACTGCCGTGATCTCTCCCCATGGCCAAGCCACGGTATATAAACATGTCCAAGACTTCAGACACGATGCTTTGCCCATCCCAGCAAGCGCAGAGACGATGGGGACGGACATCTCCAGCGCACGGGGACACAAGCACCCCTATGGAGACCTCTCCCTCCAGAAAGTGCAAGGAGAGGTAAAATGACTCTAAAAACAACCTTGTAGCTTTAACAGCAGGTTTCTCTCTGAAGAGAAAGCAGAGCTTTCTCTTAATTAAAGAAACAGAGCCTTCAAGAACAAAACTGCAAACCTTGCTGGTTCCCAGGGCTGCGTGGGTCCCTGGCAAGGGGAAGCACACCAGACACGAGCATAATTTGGAGCGATTTCTGGTAGTATCTCTCTAAATACAGCTCTGAGCAGAGTCCCTCCTCCTGTCTCTGAAGGAGGTCTCTGTCTCACCCTGCACCCCTCTCCTGCTGCTCCATCACTGGCAGGTCGCCAGCCACAGGAGTTCTACCTGCTTCACCCGAGCTGTCCTACAGACAATGCAGCCTCTCAACTGCTCCTGGGCCAAGGCGGTTCATCTTCTCTCTCCCTTTATTCCACCCAGTTAGTGCCAAGCCCGGCAAGCAGGAGCAGGTTTACTGACGGTCATGACAAGCGTATGCGTGTGCAGTCAAGCACAGGGGTACACGAGGTGGCAAGTGAAGACAAAACCAACTGCCTTCAGCTGTGCGGGCTGTTGGATTCGCAGCTGCTCATCCCCTGAGAAAGGGCGTCCCAGAAACGCTCACAAACATTCCTCTGCCCTTCTGCCTCCTCCTGCAGGTGAAATACCCCTGTCGGAAAGGGAGAGATGGCTCCTACCTGTCTCAGAAAGTCCTCGTGCAAAGAGGGCAACTTGCACTTTGGCTGGTTTTAGCTATTCAAGGAGACGGCAGGAGGGCAACAAGTCAAAGCTCTCCACAGCCAGCATCCACGAGCAGCACTGACAAGCTGTACAGCAACCGTTCTCCTGTCCTGGCGCCATACACCACAGGGGACATCAGGACTGCACAGCCCGAGGCGTCGGGACCAGGATCTCACATCTGCATTGAACGGACAGACAGCGCTGGTGACAAAGCACTGCGGCTGCCTCCGTATCATCAGCAACACGACTGACAGGGGCATGTGCTGGCCGGGACCTGCAGGCCAGGATGCTAACGAGCAACCTTCCCACAGAAACTGAGTGCGGCGCTTGGCCCCGAGAACCCAGCTCGCTGCAAACCTAATTGAGTTAAGGACCACACAGCACACTGCTTTATCTGTAATGGGTTTTAGGCTTCAGAAGCCGAGAGTCCCATCTGCGAGAGCAGGCTGTTGCAGGATTCAGCTATTAATAGCCACTGGTACAAGCTTACTTCCAGCTGAGGGACACGAGGGGGGAGGAGACAACCAGATGGAGATAATGCATTAGGGTGACACAAAGCCAAATAAAGGATGATCCACTTCCCCACATCCTCACACGCATCTCAGGCTTGCAGCAGGGCGCAAACAAAGTGTCACATGTGATTAACTCATGAATATCCTAATTAGAAAGTTCTTAAGTTAGATCAAGTGTCCAAACATGACAAGTCTCCATTGCCTCCTCCTAAGAGCACAGACAAGGTATCACCGCAGACTTCAGCTCCAGCTTCAAAGCAGCATCACCAAGATTAGTGTCCAGCCTGGAAGTGCTCTGATGGAAAAGAATCAGTAAATACATCTGTAAAATACAAGCAAGAAGTCTCATCTCGTTTCTGCAGTGCTTTGAGACCTGCCAGCAAGGGAGTGCTGGATGGGAAGAAGGAGCTGCTGCTCTCTCGTTGACATTACGGCTGGATGTGGATTCCTGAGTGCCTGACTCGGGCTGGATCCCCGTGCCAGTCTCCTGGCAGAGGGTATTGCCACCCAACAGGCACCGCACTGACAGTGAACACTGAACTGACCATCCCAAGACCTGTGGGGAGAAATGGATCTGGCTCCACTGACACCAGGGACAGCCCTGGCTACGAGGTGATCTCTGCGTGGCATCACGAACACAATCTTGGATGAACTAGTTAGTGCCACCAGTATTGACCTTTGACTTTATTTTTATGCCAAATGGCTGGTAAAGGATGCTTGTTCATTACATCCATTGCTAAAAAAAGCTTAATAACCTGTTATGAGCTGGAGGCGCTTCATCAGTAACACCAAGCTGCTGTATTTTGCACGACCCCTAATGAAAATATTACATCAAGGTGTCAAACAACAGTATGAAACACGATCCATGACCAAAATGCCCTGGCTGCAGGGAAGCTCAGACCCAGCGGGAACTGGGGAAGAGGGGCTTCCAGCTGCACCGTGCTGGATGTGACAAACCAGTCGATACCCTCAGGGTGCCAGCAGCATGACAGCCCACCCAGCATTGGGCCAGGCTGGCTGAGAGGTGGTTTCTCTCTGGCCTTCTCACTCGCCACAGCCTCACATGCTTGACAGCAGCAGTCCGGAGACTTCTCGCAGCAACCATCTCCAGCTCTCTCCCACTGACCAGCCCCCAGGCTGCTCTACTCCGACATAAAGAGCACAGCAGATGCAAAAACCACAGGCTCAGAGCATTGCTCCATGCCTCTTCCAGCCCAGCAAAACTCCTGGGACTCAGGGGCATTGCCAGTGGGGGTCAGGACCCCATCACTGCACGACTCCGGCCACGCTCTGCACGCAGCCGTGTCTCAGCAGACTGAAATCACGCTGGAGCTGGTGGCTGCAGGAGCCCCCAGCCCAGAGTTCGCAACTAAGGCTGGGTGGAGGGACACCTTCTCCAAAACTTAGCCAGAATTCCGCAGCACATCACTGTCTGGAGCTGTGCAGATCCCCATTCGCTCCAGCATCTTCTAACATAATGGCTTTTTGCAGCAGGTAATTGCTTCGCTGGGACTCTGGCTTCTGCCAAGAAACCAGGCAAACCAAGCAAGGCACCCCTGGACACCTGCATTATTTGTATCCTCCAGCTGAGAGCGTTACCCCCGAACTGATCTGCACAACCAGCGGCAATCACGAGCAGACATCTGGCACAACGCTCCTGCCAGCCAGAAATTTTCAGTGGGAAACGAGTTACAAAGCAACACTGCTATGCTGTTATTATAATTAAGGGTCTGCCAGCCTACTGCAGCCAAGGCCAAGTTTATTTAGGGATTGTGAGGGAGTGCTCTCAGAAACCACCTCTCTCATTCTTCCTCTCCATTCCCCCGATCCTGCACAGACGCACATTTCCACGGACAGCTTGCCAGACGAGGCCGGAGCAGCTTCCACCTCTGCCGACATATAACCTCTAGCCACATACCACATCTCCTGCTCCAAAAAGAGAGTGACTCTGAGTCAGGAGTCACAAAATAATCTGCTGGAGACTTCCTCTACCCACCAGACAGGTGGAAATCAGCTGATACACAGGTTCAGAAAGGAATTAAATTTATATGTATTTACCTGTAAGTGTTCAGGAAATTCAGATTAAAAGTGTGAAATGTTTATCTCCCTTCTGTTACATCTCCTGTGGATTATGCACCCCACTAAAACACTGCTTAAGACCATCTCTTGCTGCAGGTGGTTGGGTGACAACCTTCTCCCTCCCCTGGACAACCCTGTTATATCAGCAAAACAGAGACCAACAACGGCCACAAAAGCCATTCTGCTCACTCGGAAACACCAGGCGTGTCTCACTCCCTCAGCACAGGGCTCCCATCCTGACGCCCAGGGAGCTCATCGGAGCTGTACATCCCAGCTACCTGCACCGAGGACCCACGACAGTGTTTTACAACAGAACACCATGAAGCGCTTCCCTTAAAATGAAGTGGCTAAAGAGGAGAAAGAAATTCTCTGAGCCCTGCACGAGGGAGCTGGGGATGTGTGAGAAGGGCTGGAGCAGCATCTGGGTTGTCCATGGCTCTGTCGCAGCTTTACTCCAACTTTCAAACCAGAGTAACAGCCAAAGCTGGACACCCGCAGCGGGACCTTTCGCTAGGGTCACGCCTTGCACCCCGCTTTCAGGATACCACATCAGGCAGCAACCCCAAGGGAAGAAAGTTCATTTTCTTGCAGGCAGTTCCATGCTGGTTGAACAGCCCCATGCCTCCACGCCACAGCTCTCGAGGCATTTTCCATGGGGCTGAAACACGATGCTTAGAGATGGGCCCTCCTCCTGGCAGCAGGTTTTTGCGGGAGCTGCACCACGAACACCAGAGTACGAGCAGTTAGCGTTCTGCACTGAGCATCTGAGCAAATTTAGCGGGTGGGAGCCAGGTGTTACAGAAACTACAGCCCCCCCCCGATGCCGGTCGGCACCTGGTGCCCATCAGTCTGTGCTCTGAGGTGAGACAGATTCATCAGCACATGCTGTACACAACGCACAGTGGAACGACTGGCTCTTCCACGCGCCCTGACCTCTCTCCCTTTCTCACCTGGTAAAATTTACTCATCCTGCCAGTGAAGCAATCCATCACCCCAGCTAAGGCCACTCACCCGCTGCTGACTGCAACGAGGCTGGCGGCAGAAATGAGTTGTCGGTCGCTGGTACTCGGTGTCTGGTCCAAGACCTGTGCTCGTCAGACAGGTCGCTTTCCCTCTACTCACAGAGCTAACAAAGGGACACAAGGAAATGCCTCCTGACTCACCACCAAGGCTGCGCAGCTCGTTTCGGGACTGGCTGGCGATGCAGCCGCGAGTGGGCAGGGTCCCGACTGCTGCCCTTGGCCTCACCGTGGCGGGCAGGGCAGCACTGACATCGCGATGCAACTGGTCTGACCAAGGGACACCGCAGCATCTGGCACTGGGCATGGAACATGGGTCAAGCTGGTGTCACTGGGCGCTGCTGCAGTGGGGTGCTGCCCCATCCCCAAGGGCGGTCAGAGTGCCAGGCTGGGCCAGGGCAGGGCACCCCCCAAAGAGGCACTGACCACAGGTCACGCATTAAACAACTGAAATATGTTTATCTTGCCATCAATCTGTCACTGAAGACTTGGATATCAAGAATGAAAACACTGAGATGAGGCTTAAAAAAACCCATGGTCTATAATAAAACCATAAAAAACCGAGCACGTCAGGGAAGCCGCACACATGGAGCCGGCTTCACGGAGGCTGCAGCTGAAACAGTGGCTGTGTGAGCAGCCGAGGCTTGTCTCCTCGTCGTTCTTGTCATCAGCACTTTGGAGAGTTTCCACTTTGATACCCCTGCACTACAATGAGTTGCAGATCAAATCAGGCAGCCAACAGAATTGTTAAATTAAACTACAAAATTATTTAAAGTCCCCTTTGAGGATGTTACCACAGGGTTAACACCCACTCTGGCTTCAGATATTACAGCAGCAGTAAATGGTAATGTGCATTATGGAACATGATTTACTTTTGCTGAGCAGGCTTGGCATCTATAAATCTCAGCACTCTTACATTAAAGTTGTTATTCCAGTGACAAAACAGACATGAGGGAGATAACAGTCTTTATCTCCATTAACGTTTTATTGTTATTCAGAGAATACGGATACGGGCTGATCCAAGGGTAGGAAAATCACAGCAATTTGTTTGCATACTCGGGGAGCTGAAATAATGGTCGTGTTTTATGACTGCACCAGGGAATCGACTGAAAGGCAGGACAGAGAAGATGGAGATGGCAGATTAGCCATCTATTTTGGTTTCTGGTTTCTATTTCGGTTACCTTTCCACTTGCGGGATCTGCTTCAGCGCGGCATTAGGAGAGTTAGGCCATCGTGCGCCGCTGAACAGCTGACGCGCTGCACATGAGCGAGCGGGGGAACAGTTTTTAAAGGGAACAAAAAGGCTGCAGAACAGTTCTGTGAAATGCAGACAAACAGCATTGCCACGGAGGCAGGATCTTTCTGGATGCACCAGCTGCCTGGAAACGACTCTCCGCTCCCTGCCCCAGCCCTGCTGCCTGGACTCCTGTGACTCCCGCAGCCCCCCACCAGCTCCTGACCTGCTCGGCATTTTCCTTTCTTCACAAGGTACATATCACACCTCAAAGAACTACAGCATCTTTTGTGAGCTGACCCCAAAACACTGCGAGCCGAACCTGTGGCGAGGGCCTGATTGCAGGAGGCTTAAGGAGTTAAAGACTGAAAACCAAAAAAAAATTCCAGAAAAAACTCACAGATCGCACAGCCACCTGCGTGGTCCCAGAGCCGCTGTGCCAGGGACGGCCACGCTTGCCGCTCCCAACAGCCGAGGGGTCGCAGCCTCATCCCTCCCCGACACCACTTGTCAGTCGGGTTCATTTGCTGCACCCTGAAAGGTGCAGAACATCATGGGCTGCCCGCTGCAGGCAGCTGTACTCCTGCCCCAGGGCTGCTCCAGCTCCAAAGTCCCTGGCCGAGCACCACTTGGGAGGTCTCACACTGACCCAGAGCGGGTAGGACACCAAGGAGGGGGCAGCTGCTTTGGGGTTTCCTTCACAGGCAGCATGCTGGGCTCCGGGCAGGGGTCAAGCAGTGACTCTTCAGAATTCCCCAAGATGAGGCATGGGCAACTTCCCGGGGCACCCTCCAGTGAGAGCAGGGACAGGCAACGTGCTCCGCCGCCAGCCGGCACGAGAACCGGGGACAGAAACCCGGGTCTGAGACGGGCCAGCCCTGCCCAGGCAGCCCCATGCTGCCGGGCAGATTCAGAGGACCAGGGAGCTTAGGACAAGCTTGAACTTGACACAGGGAAGGCGTAAAGCCTGCTTTGCTCATGGAAAACACCCAGATTACAGAAAAGTCTTAAACAAAACGCAAAGCTATCATGAAGGGTGTTACCCCAGGTAGTTTCACGTGCTGTCACCTTCCTGTGCTCGCCCACGTGGTGCCTCCATGCAAAGGGGCTGCAGCTCCTCAGGCCAGGAGCATCTGCCGTACCGGACTGCCGAGGGCAAGGTGAACAACCTCCCCAGCCAAGTGAACTGCTGGATGCAACCAGAAACCTGACGGGCAACGACACAAGGATGCCAAGAACGACAGCAGCACCCAGGATGCCCTTCGCACGCTGGGCGAGGTCCCGCTAATCCATGCCTGTGCTTCCAAGAGCGGTTTGAAGGGCAGTGGCAGGGTGCCAGAGGAGCAGTACCACTCCCCCAGTACCACTCCCCCAGTACCACTCCCCACTCTGTTCCTGACTGCAGCTGCTACCCGAGAACAAAACCGCTCAATCAAAGACCCTTCAAATGTTTCCCCTCAAGAAATCAGGCTCACAATGCATCAGGAGAAAAACGACCAGTGCTGGAACAACTGCTCTGAATGGAGACATTGACTATAATGGCTCAATTAGGCCTTTATCGGGGAGGGTGGCAGGGCCACAAGCTGCGCACAGCGATTCTGACAACCTATAAGCAAGTGCCGAGCATCTCCACATCTGGGCTCCGGTGCCCAGGCTACACCTCACCCTGTCCAGGAGCGCTGGGGCCAAGCCCAGGTTTGCTCTGCTCCTGCTCCCAGCTCCAGGGCAGCCACCGGTCCCTGAACTCACGGGGACTTCAGGAGGGCTCAGGCGCCACTGTGGGGGGCTGCCAGGGCTCCGGGAGTCACGGCAGCGCTACGCAGAGATGCCGAGATGAGAAGTCAGTGAGTGTTTTGATGTTTACCCACCAGCTCCAGACAGACTAGCCGAGCAGCAGCTCCGCTGTCGCTGGGCGCCCCAGATCCCCAGCCCCGTGTGTGGCACTGCCCGGTGCTCCCTGCGGTACCCGAGCTCTGCGCCGGCCCCGACTGCAGCTGGGGCTTTGTGCCGGCTCAGCACATCAGCGTTAGCGCTTCCAGCTCCCGGTCGCAGCCACGCAGCCCATCGGGAGGAGCGGGGAGGAAGCAGCTGCTATTTTTAACCTGCCTGATCAGCATCCTGCCACGTCAACACGCCCGGGCACTGCGGGCCTCACCTCTGCACGAGCCAGCACACACCTCTCGCGGCGGAGTCAACAGCCACACCAGTGGCATTTCCAGCAACCAGGATCTTCTCAAAGGATCTCCTCCACGAACCTTTCCTGTGGCCAACCACCGCCGAGCCCCTGGCAGAGGTATGCCTCTGCTCCAGCTCCCGGAGTTTAGGGAGGCTGATGGTTACCTGGTCTACCACGGCATTTGCCATTAAGCTCTACCACCTCCTGACTTTCCAGGCACAGCATCTCGCCAGCAATTTGGGGAGGAGGCCTTAGGAGTTCGGCAGAGCCCTGCGGACTCTTACGCACACAAGTGACCACAAGAACCTTGCCCAGGAGCACGGCCGTTCGGGGTCAAATCAAAAGTACCCCGTCTCCACTGGACGACAGGAGATGCACACAAACAGGGCAACCACGTAACATGTTTCGACTCATATTCTCCCACCCTCTAACAATTTGCAGCTCAGGGGCCTGCTGAGCCGCAGGTGCTCCCTCTGTGTGTAGCAGACCTTGGAGGCTTTCATGACCTTGTCCAGTCTCTTCCTGCAGATGCTAAAAGAACACAGAGGTTGACTATCCTGTGGGAAAACCTCCCAGGTTTGCTCCCCTTCACACGACCACTGCTCCACCAGTCCTTCACAGGTTTCCCCCCTGGAGCTCCCCGTGCCTCTGTCACAACATGCAGCCCCACACACACACCAAGGGCTGCAGGAGAGAGGGGGAGCTTTGTGTCACCTGCCAGTCTCCTCACAGCTGGCACCACCAGTGCCACAAGGTTGCTCCGACCCAGAATGACCATCCCAAGTGCCCAGCAAACCCTCTGATGAGACACCAGCAGCCTGCAGAGATGACACATCACCATGGGAGCTGCCTGAGGAGCAAGTGCACCCAAGGGGAGACACGAAATGGAGGTAGACAGTCAGGGGACAGGATAGGAAGGGCATGGGGAAAGCCGCTGTGCTACCCCCAGGGCCTTCACCACCACTTCACCCAGTCCCACAATCCCATTTGGAAAGCTGAGGATCAGGGCACCCCAAGGCTCACCACGTGAGCACTCACAGCATGCCCCAGGCTTGAGGAAAGACCAGTGTTGGGTTTCGACCTGATGCAGCTGTTCCCCAGAGCAGTCGGACCGCTACAGCTACAGGGACTGGGGCAACACTGGGTGTTAAGGCCAGACCACTCCACATTGCTGTCCGTGCCTGCTGGGAGCGACCTGGCTCTCCTCAGCTTCGGAGAGGGAGCAGCTCCCCAGCCGGTCCTCTCACGGAGATGAGGAGGGGGAGATGCTGAGCCCTAACCCCCTGCAGATGGGTGCAAGCCCTGCAGATGCCATGACCAGTGACTGGGTGCTCTCATGGCCCATCTGCGGTGGGTGGGAGTCGCATCATTACCTGCTCCCAGTCCTCTCAGTAATCCCTAGATTACAGAGTCTCCAGGCACATCTATTCTCTCATTAATCTGTGGATTAAAGTATCCCCAAGTCAGCTCTGACGCAGAGCACCACGAACGGCCGAGTTACACTGCTCTCCTCACAGGGACCCCTGGATCAGGCAGAGGAGACATGTCCATGGGTCCTTCCGACCTGGCTGGAGCACAGGCTCAGGGAGAGGAAGGGAGAACTAAACACAGCGCATGTATGTAAATAAAAACCATAAAGGACAGATTGCACTTCATCATCAAAGTACTTTTGTGATAAAACAACTTCAAGGAGGTTCCCAGATTAAACCCCAATCCAGATCATCCCCAAATAGCAATCACATCATTTGCAGCCACAAAAACACTCAACAGCTCTCGCTCTAAACTCAGCGCTGGGGGAAAACACCTCACTTTGTGCTTTTCTGGGGACTACACAGAATTTTTTAGAAAGTCACAGCAGCTGCCACAGACAGCTCTCAGCAAACTGACCCGGCAGAGAGAGGGAGGGATGGGAGAACCCTTGGGGACAGACACACACCCAGCTACATGGGGAAACTGGTGACCAACCGGTCAGGTTTTATTCACATGGATTGCTTCTCTCTCCCCAAAATAGCACAGAAGAGCCTGAACTTGTCCTCTGCCACATGCGGAATCTGTTTTGCATACGACGGCTCCCGGGTACCCAATGGCCCTGCCAAGGTGTCAGTGCACGTGACTTGCACGGCCAAGCCCCTGGTGTTGGGGCAAGGGAGGATCGGCATCAGGGCTCCTTCTCGCAGCACGACGCCGGGGCAGGGATAAAGGTGGGTTGGGAATGGCTGAGAGAGGCACGTGGGTTACAGCTGGAAGTAACGAGATTAAACCAGGAAAAGGAAATGAAGGCTTAGAGATGGATCTATCAACGGCAACTTCAATTCCGTTTGGGAAACACTCCTCAAGCAGATTAAAGACTGGCTGGGCCATCAGCCAGCACTCCAGGAAAAGGGGTGCGGGGAGCAGCCGAGCAGTGGCCGGGGAGCAGCTCAGGGCGTCACAACCTTCCCCGCCAGCAGCACACCCTCGAGGCCATGCAGCTCCAGCAGGGTCAGCCCCGCACCCGCAGGGAGACTCTCCCTTGGCAGAGCCGTCAGGAGACAGGAACGTCTCTCGGCCGGTGGCCAGGACAGCCCCAGGACACGGCTGGCCCCACAGCGGGCCCATGCCATGGCTGTGGGACAAGAGTCCTCCTAAGGGTCCTCCTCCAACAGCACAAACACCAGGCCAGGGGCCACCTTCTCCAAGCAGCCCCAGGCAAGACCACTGCTCCTCCTCCAAGTGCACTGCTGGGAACCCCAGGAGCAATAGTAGCACCCACACCAGTACCACCTACAGCCATCGCCGGGCCTGGGGGCATTTGCACGCCCTCTACAGCTGAAGAGTACATCCCAAAACGCACATCACACCCGGAGACTCCTCCCGGGACACAGGTTGTCTGTCACGCCCTGTGAGATTTTCCTGTCCACTGCACCAAACTAGTGGGAAGGGGTATGTCTCCAAGGAGAAGGTCACCCAACCATGGTTACTGCAGGACCAAGCCCTGCAGGTTCTCCAGGCAGAGCCCAGGACATCCCACAGCATCAGACGGGGGTAGGGACAGAGCTGGAGAGAAGAATCCCATCCCTGCCAGCCAGGCACCCAAGGGCGGACGTGCACAGCAGCCGTGCTCCCAGGCAGCGCCAGCCTGGCCTGGCCCCGAGCCATCCCTGCCTCCACTCCCCCCTGCCCCAGGAGGGACCCACCTTCCCCAGGTGAACACAGTGCTCAGCACCCCTCCTCCATCACAGACCCTGCCTTGCAACAGGGTGGGTGACTACAGACATCAGACACCGTCATTCATTAGGCAATGTCCCCGTGTGCGGAGCCTGATGGCCACCACCCCTGTCCCATGCGGGCCTGCTTAGCACACGGGCTTGGCCGTGACTCTCACCCTCATCAGAGCAGGAAGCGCAGGAAGGAGCATTCACACTGACCTGCCTTTGTTTGCAGGGACTGACCCAACCACAGGCCACCAAGAGGACTCAGAGACTTGCCGGGTGGACAGCAATGCTACACAAACAAGGTGACACGCGCAGCCTGAAGACTTCAGGAGATGGGCGTTTTGGGTCAAGCTCCTGGAAATGGGCAACTTCGGGGGGGCATGAAGAGCCCTTCGACATCTCTAGCAAGCACAACTAAAAGTGGAAGCTACTCCAACGGTTTGTTTGCATTCAAATAGTCTCGATTTGTCTTACTTTTGGCTGGGTGCTCAGCAGAATTGTGAGTGAGGATGGATTTATGCAGCAGAACAAACCAAGCACGTTTTCTGAACATCTTTCATGAGAGACCTGCCATTCCAGGGCAGTGCTGTGAAGTCTGAGCCAGTGAACAACCTCGCTGGCATCACCCTGGAACCAGCTCAGCCGGCTCCGTGTGCCGGACGAACCCTGTGCCACCACCCCGCAGCTCAGCATTCCCTGGCAGCTCCAGCAGAATCAGCCACCAGCCGCACCTCCTTCCTCGGCAGCGCTCTGAGCACCAAAGAGGGCCCATTCAAGGGTGTGCTTCGGAAATACCATCCTCACCTCGCATTTGCATAAAAATACCAGACCTATTTAAGCGACAACACCACTCCTCTAAACCGGGTTACGTAACCCCACTCCTTCCCTCAGCCGACACCCCAGAGACATCTCCGTTCCCAGAGCGCGAATTCGCCTTCTGAAGAGAATTCGGGAGGGTTTTATTTTTTAAGACAGAAGACAGGTTACCAACCACATTGTTTTAGGCACATGTAGAAAAAAATAAAACTGAATTACCTTCCTTAATTTTTTTCCGCACTAGCAAGATCTACCATTTGGAAGTGCGTTCAGCCTTCCTCGGGCAGAACAACCGCACAGGGAGCCAGGAGTCCTGAACACTCCGAGGTGAGGAGGGACCCACGGCTGCTGCACAGCATTAAAGAGCCTGAGGTACCTCCGCCAGTCCCGCCGCAGCAGCAGGACCACCCTGGCTGAGGCAGTTACCCACTGCACAAACACTTCTGTTCCAGTACGACGGCGTGGTTTGCTATGGGTTTCTAGCAGGACGCACAAGGCTCTCCTGAAAACGCCAGCATGCAGCCTGGGGGAATTCACCACGGATTACCGGACAGACTGGGTACTACCACTGAAACCTCGGCCTGGAAAACGCCCAGACCTTCCAGTGTCACCGGCTGAAATCACTGCAGGCTCATCTCAACCCTACACCCTTCCCAACCAGGAGAACCGAGTTCTCAGCAGGTCACAAGAGGTCAGCTACAGCCCCATTTTTTATTTGCTGGCTGCTGCAGCTGCCTTTTATAAAGCAGCAATGGCAAATTCATCTTCCATGGACCAGAGCACAAGGTGATGCGAGTCAGATGACTGGGAAGCACAGGAGCTCAGCCCCACCCTGGCTGCAGCACCCTCCTGGAAGGACCAGCTCGTGCCATCCCTCCCAGCAGAAACATCCCGCCACCCCTGTGCTGCCAAACGGGCCGTGAGGAGGCCAGTGTGGCCTCCGTGTCCACCAGCCCCACACGTGAAGTGAGCAGCAGAGCCAGGGGCGCCCCAGGGTGTCACCGCCTACCTCTGCGAACTGTCAACGCCAGCATTTAGGTTTCAGTGACACACACGCAACACGAACCTGCACAGGGTCGTTTTCTGGGGCTCACCAGGCATCCAAAGCTTTCCACTACTATCCTAAGCCAACGATAAACTCTCCTTTAGCCACGTGCTGGAGGCATAAAATTCCCAAACTCTGGTCTTATGCCGGGTTCCTCTAGAGCCTTAGGAGAATGAAACAGTAAGGGAAAGCCTCTCTGGCTACTAATTAAGCTATTAATAAGCCTGTCTGGAGTCTCTGGTGTGGAGTCTGTTTTTTGAAGTTTCAGGCTCGGTGCTACCAGCAGGGATGGGTGGGTTTGGCTTTGCTTCACAGCAGCGGCGTTTTCCTCCTGAAGCGAGGGATCAGAAGGTTGTGATGAAGCTGATGCGAAGTCACCAGCTCCTCAGCCCTCAGGAAGGAGAGCAGAGACAGCCCCGCTCGGTCCCGTCCCTCCATCGCCAGCCCGGCTCTGGAGCCTGTCTCTTTGTGGCAGGCTGCAGCGTCATGAGCAGGCTGCAGCCCACTTTCCGATGCCTGAACTGAACATGGCCACACCGTCTCCTCTGCTCCCTGAGCCATTACGGGAAACCGTGTTCAAACGCACCTCAAGCTTAGCCGGGCTGTGACATTATCCCTGTCTAACAGTTCTGGCATCTCCTCGCCTCTGCAGCACACAAGTCAGCAGACGGAATTCTTCCTGCAGAGGCTTGCAGGAAAAATAGCCCTGAGACAACTACTTAAATTCTGAGACAAGAATTGCACTAGTATTTGCCGTATTTCCTCACCTCAGAACACAGCTACAGTCACCGGCTACCTGCGGCAGCCACTAACGCGGCCAATGAACCCTGTTTCGAAATCCCCCAGCGAGCCCAGCGAGCCCAGCAGACCCCAGCACCACCCGGCCCTGGCAGGGCAGCGGCCCCGGCCCCGCTGGCTCCGCTCCGCTCCGCCGGGGAAGGGGCTGCGGAGGGGCCCGGGCTCTCCCCGCTCCCGCTGAATCACCGGGGCTGTCGGCTCCGGCTCCCGGGCGGAGGCGCGGGTCTCCGGGCGCCGCGGGGGGCCGGGCTGCGCCCCGGGAGCTGCTGCGGGCGGGCGGCTCCCGGTTCTCCGGCTGCCCCCGCGGCTCCGGCGGCGTCGGCTCGGCTGAGCGGGGGCCCGGAGCCCCGCAAGCCCGGCTCGGGGGAGCCCACCCCGGCGGGAGGGCGGCGGGAATCCGGCGGGACCGGCGCTGCTGAGTCACCGCAGCGGGTCAGCCGCACGGCGCAGCCCGCGCAGACCCCCCGGGACCCGCCGACGCGGGGCTGCCCGGCCCGGCGCGGAGCGGTGTTGGCCCCGGCGCGGGGCGATGCGGACGGATGCCGGGGCCGGGGCGCGTCCCCCACCTGCTGCGGATGGGTAGGGGCTGCCGCTGCCGCTGCCGCTGCCGCCCCCGCCCCGCGGCTCCCGCTCACCTTCCGTGGCATAGCTGTGGTCTCGCAGGAAACTGCCGCTGATCTTGCGGGTCTCAACGTCCTCCTCCATTGACGGCGGGCTGGCGGGCGCGGGGCGTCAGCAGCCGCAGCCGCGGATCCATCATCCCCCCCCGCGCCCTGCTCCGCGGCGGCCGGCCGCGAAATGCGGCGGCGGTGGGGGGGCGCAGGGGCGGCGGAGCCCGCTGGCTCCTCCCATACGGCTCGGCTCGGCGCGGCACGGCACCGCTCCGCTCCTCGCGGCTGGGCTTCACACGGCACGGCACGGCACGGCTTGGCTCGGCACCGCTAAGCACGGTTCGGCACGGCTCGGCTCGGCTCAGCGCGGCGCCGCGCTCTGCCCGCCCCGTCGGGCACGGCGCGTCCCGGGCGGGCGGAGCACGGCGCTGCCCCTGTTCCAGCCCAGGGATGCTCCTGCTCCCGGGCAATGATCCTGCCTGAAGCGGTGCTGCTCCCTGACCCGCCTTCCCAAACACAAGAACACGGCCGGGATCTGACACTAGAAACTGTTTTGGCAAAAAAAGAGCCACAGCAGGTGAAGCCGGGAGTCCCAAGGACAGGGACATGCAGGGTCACCTGCCCTCTGGTATGCCAAAGGGAAAGAAATAAACCTTGGCACTGACTGAGCCACTGGCAGGGGAGAAACTCATGGGGGCCGTGTACCCCCAACTCTATTTCTGTGAACTCTTGCACCTGCAGTTGGAGGTAAAGCCCAGCAGCACTGTCAGGACACAAGACGTCCCCAGCCAAGCATTAACGAGTGCCCTGGGCAGCAGCAGGGGGACAGGCACCACTCCATGCTCTCACACCATCGACACAACCACCCTGCAGTGCCCCCTCTGCCCGGATGGCTGCTGGAGGGAAACGGGCGCATGGACACAGCCCGGGTCCTCCCCGGGCCCGCACCCCACGGCTCACCCCTGCCCCATGGTCCCGACCTGCCTCAGCAGCACCCTTGGTAGCAGCAGAACCCTCGTTCTGGGATCATAATCGGTGTTGGGCAATGGCTGGGTGCAGCAGGGGAGCTGGGCACAGACCTCACAGCACCTCTGCGCTGTGTGCCCACCTGCCAGCACAGAGAGCCCGGCATCACAGTCACAGAATCCCAGACTGGTGAGGGTTGGCAGGGACTTCTGGGGATCATCCAGCCCTACCCCTCTGCTAAAGCAGGGTCACCCAGAGCAGGTTGCCCAGGACGGCATCCAGGCGGGTTTTGAATGTCTCCAGAGAGGGAGACTCCACAACCTCTCTGGGCATCCCTTGAGTCCCCTGCGGCACAGGGCTGGGGTCAGCCACAGGTACTGCGGAGCCTGGCACGCACCTTGGTGGAGCACAGCTCTGCCATGGCACAGGAGCCGTCTTGACAGCCCAGTGCCCCATTAGTGGGAGCCTTATTGTAACTGGGACCCAAGGGGAAATGCAGGATGCAGAGGGAACAGACAAAGATGCTGCATACCACTGTCAACGCAGTGGTGCACTGCAGCTTGATTTCCTCTCCCAACTGTAGTATCGTCATTAAAATCTCATTGGGAAGGTGCAAGATTTTACAGCCCCCGTTATTATTCTGCTGAGATTGCGCTGCCTGCTTGGGAGCTGCTTATTTCAGGGGCAGCACAGGAGATAGCATCTCTGAGCGAGGAGGCTCAAGGACTCCCAGTTCGTCCAGTATGCACGTCTTGTGGACAGGGCGCTACACACCAATGCAGCAACACAGCATTCCTTTTGGAGGAGCACGTGAATCCTCGCAGACGAGAGGCAGGAGAGCAGGAAAGCTCTTTCTGCCCCGCGCCGTGACCTGCGAGGAGCAGTGAACTCCCCAGCTCTGAGCTGCCAGCCGCCCCGGGGCTGCTCTCTGACATGCTGACGCTCGGTGGCGGTTCATATAAGGCATTGTAAAAATGCACTTTGGAGAGCTCTGGCATGAACTCACACACACATATAACTTCCAGGATTTGTCAGTCAGCCACATCACACCACAAGCCACTCGTTAGTGTGGGGATTACTGATGTGACAAGCCAGAAGCATTCATCAGCCATGCATGAGGCTGAAGGCTCCGTGCCCAAAGCCTTCACTGAATGACTCTGGAATGCACGCTCCTTGCTACAACCACCAGGCACGTGCTTACATTAAACAGACACCTTGCACTGGTGGCTGACGCTGCTCCAGGTTGCAGTGGGTGACACCCACAGGTTGGTCTGACTTCACTCACCGTGACACGGCACAGGACCTGCCCAGGGCTTCATGGCAAGGGGCAGGGGTGCATTCCCCAAAGCTCTCTCGCAGGACTCAGAACTGCCGCTGGCTCTGGGCAGCGAGCTGACCCCGCCGTGCTTCAGCCTCCTGCCTCCACAGGGCAGGAAAAGAGAGAAGAAAGGCTAACACCACCCAGGAGTCAGATCACCCCCGCCAGTGCTGTGCATTTGCCTGCATGTGCACTTGCATAGCCGTGCGAGACAGGGCGGCAATCGAGCTTCAACAACCTCAGCTCCAGAGAAGACAAATACAGACTGATTGTCAATCAGCAAATGTTGCCGTATGAGATCCTCCCGTCAGACCTCGGCAAAAGGCAATGCCCAGCTGAACAACGAGCCCCTGCCACGCTTGTGAATATTCTTTAAGAAACACAAACACAAATCAGGAACCTCCTTCCCTTTCTTTTCAGCAGGCTTCGTCTTCCATGTATTTCCTTTTTAACAAGTGCCAAGTCCTTTCTCCTTTATTAACCAGAAAAATTATTCTCCCCATTGTGCGTGAATCACAATTATGTATTCATAAGTCCTGCAAAGTTTTTCAATCCACCGTTTCATTTAAATACATCCACGAGCCACCTGTTTGTTATGCAACGTGCATAGGAGCTGCACCATGAAATCCATTTATTCTCAGCTTTTTAAACTCCAGGAAGGAGCCTCTACAGTAACTAAAATCATTAGCTGTCCTAAGCAGGAATCCATTTGCAGATTAAATTCACCAAAGGTCAGCTTGTAGCTGTCACTGTTTTCCAGACCCCCAGGTGTCCACCACGCTGCAGACACCGACATCTCTTGAAGAGCCAGGACACTTTCCACTCCACTGATCCTCGCTTCCATTAGAATAGGTTTAAGAGCTCCTGTGCACAGGTTTTCCTGGGACCTAAGTGGCGTGTTAAGAATAATTGAATCAAACCTGTGATTTTATGCTCAGCACAGAACTTCCTCCACCTCATTTATTTTACCTTCACATCCACGAGCACTAGATCTATTTTCCTAATTACTGCTCTGGGTTAGAACACTAGCCTTGGTTTTTACTAGACAAGAAAATTTCTTTTAAAGCTGTAAGCATTATTTCTATTGATTAACTGATGGTTAGCACCGTGCTGTCGCAACGGTGCTGGCTGGCTGGACAATGCCAGGAGGTCAGCCTGTGTGGAGCAGCTCTAGTGACAGCACGTGCACGCAGCCCCGCTGCCCCCTTGCCAGGGATGGGGCTGGCAGTGAGTGCCCCCACAGCCGCTCTGCTCTGCCCCAGCGCAGGCTGCACGGGTAGCACAATGCCCGAGGCCACGGGCGGGCGCTGCCGGCGTGCTCTGCCTCTTCACACTGGTGGAACATGCTCTTGCTCCGGGGTGGGATGGAGAAATGCTTCCCTGCACACCGTGATCCGTGTCTTAATGGAAACGGACACATGGGAGGGCACGGTGAAATGGGCTGTTTCTCCACATCACTCCTGGTGAGCACTGGAGCTGAGGCCGCTTTGGAGCGTTGCAGATGCTCCCTGAGGAACCGGGCACTTGCTGGGAGCTGGGGTGCTGGGAGGAGGCACTAACTGTGCCCGCAGGAGATCACAACGGAGATTAATATTTAATGGTGTACGTTTGAAAGGGAAATACCATCTTTCTCGACAGTGCACTTTAATGCATATGCAAATTAATTAGAATTCATGACATTCATTGTGCCAATCATTACTTCACAAAGTGATGCAATCCCGTAGACCAGTATTGGCTTTGGAAAGGCCACTGACACTCTGAAAACGCAGCTGATGCCGTGTGTTGTTTTCTTATGTGGGAAAGATGTTTTCTCCCGAGGGCTGCTGGTGGACTCGCCAAACTAAGGACACCACACGGTTGCTGGCCACCACTCCCTGCACTGAGCAGGTCTGCGTAACTCCAGTGTAGGAGAGCACGACTCAACTGACCCATCTCTGCATGGGAAAGGAAACCAGTGCTAGCATGACACCACTTCACGGCTCACACCAAAACACATCATTTTTGATCTGGGGGAAGGCCATGTCATAGAACTAATGTTCTGAGAGGGAGAACACCTAAAGTTCTTGTACAATTTCACTCATGCCCAGTTCCCAATGCACTTACAAAAGTGCTCTGAGTCCTTCGGCTCGCAGATTCCAGCAGACAGAGCACTTCAAATCTGAGAAGCTAATTAAGGAGCAAAACCGGGGTAATTACACTCCTATTATCCCACATGTACTTGGTGTCAGCCCATTGGGCTGGTGGCTGGCTGGCCGTATTTTTAAGGGATGACCCAGAGGGAAAGGGGCTGGCCCCAGGCGGTGACCCCCACACTGCATACGCTAGGAGAGCCGCATCACAGGAACCCCGAGCTTCTGGTGATCTCCAGTGCTGAACATCCGACACCGCAGTCCCTGGGATGGCCACAGCTGGCAGGAAGACCCAGCCGCAGGGAGCAGCTCCTCTAGGTGACCAGAGCAGACATTCAGGCATCTGGCTCCTGCTGCAGCCCACGGTCTGGGTGCTGGGGGCTCCTCCTCTCAGCCAGGCTGAGCTGCAACCCAGGCTTCCCTCCAGGGCTGCAAGCCCGTGACTGCCTGGGGATTCGCACTGGACTGGCAGCATTCGTCACCCAGCAGCACGCTGGGAAGAACTGGCTGCATGTGGTCCTGCCCACAGACACCTGTGGGCATCGCTGACCCCTCAGTCCTCACATTTGCATTGCTCAGGCAGCGCAGACCCCTGAACACACACTGTTTCCAACAGCCTCACAGGAACACAATCCGGCAGAGCAAGTCCGTATCTCCGGGAAAACAGAAGTGAATGCAGAATTGAGGCTTTTCTCTGGAAATGCATCACCAGCAGTAACTGGACAATTACACTGGTCACCCTGCAGCCAAGCACACTGCACAGCCTCCGGAGAAACAGCCTCCTTCAGCGGCCTTCAGGGGCTTTATCACCCGCTCAGTGCCTCCAGCCCCGGCGCCCAAGCACAGCCCAAGCCCCACACTAGTCCCGACACTCCAACACCTGCTCAAAGCAGTGCCCAGTCCAGCACGCTGGTGGTTCAAGCCAGAACCAGAGACACAGACACCTCGCCAGGGATATTTCTTCCCAAGGGACCACGGGCACTCACACACTTCACAGCAGTTGGATAAACATTATCCCTGCTGTATAGCTGAGCAGCCAGAGAGACCGATGCTGCTTGTTTACAGCCCGGGAGCCTGGAGAAGGCTCGGGAAGGGCACCCACTTGCAGTGGCCAACAAAGACCATTCCCTTCCAGCCACCAAGGGACATGCAGTGCAGGAGAACACACTCCAAATGAGCATTCTCCCAGGGAATGTCTCGTGCAGGGCCATCCTCATCACCTGCAGATGGAGGGCTGAGCTGCTGCGCGGTCACCAGAGAGCATCTGTGAATCCCACCAGATGTTACCAGGCTCCCTGAGCCCCCTGCTCATACCCCAGCCAGGCTCTGGAACCGAGCCCTCAGGTTTCTCCTGTAGCACACCAAGAGATCCAACTGCGATTTCACTACAAAAAGTCAGTTTGTTTTGCGCATTTTCAACTGTAAGACACATAAGAAAGCTGGGGAAACTGTAATCCCTATCTGGGATGGAGCCCAAATCACATGAACTTTAATTAGCATGACTTCAGGAAGACCAGTAACTTACTGGATTAAACCAAGATCAAGAAAATTAGGACGTCAGGTCACACGCAGAGGGCGAGCTGCAGCCCTGCCCTCCACGAGTGACAGAGAACAGGGGTCAGGACCTCGGGGCAGAAAAGGGAAGAATCAGTTCATCGAATGCAAAGCAGGCAAAGACTTCTGCCTCCCAAAGGTCCTACAACAAATTGATCTACTTGGCCTTCACCCCTGCTACACGCTGTTACTGGTACAAGCTGTACATGATTAACAGCACGCCAGTAACGAGCACAGCCACACACCCAGCCCAGCTCACGGAATAGCTGCTCTCCCAGTGCCTTCTCTCCCATCTGCAATTAGACTGACCAGCTCCTGTGGCAGCTTAGCAGCCCTGTCCTCATTTTCACTCTTTCCCTACTAAGCACTCTATGCCAGCTCTGCCTATTCGCCGCTTTTGCCCTTCCTTCGAGCAGCCCCAGCCAGTGCCCAGTGCCAGGGCCTCTCTGTTTTCTTCTGACACAAAACTTTGCACATACCCAAAGAGCTGCAACTGAGCTAGCAGGCCACAGTTTTTCGGTGCAGAACTACTCGGGTTTTGCTCAGGTACTGTCTGTGACCATGCACACGCTGCGAGTGCAGTACGGAAAGGTCGTGTCAGCCCAGAGCTCTCGGTGCACCGAACGGGGCCAGGCATGTCCACGTCATCAATGCAACGTCATACCTCGGCATCTTTGATCGCAGCAGAACCGTGTGGAACAAGAAACATTTAAATGATCACGGTCTCACAATTTGTTCTCTGCTCTTCCGAGAGCAGTGACAACTGAGGGCCGTGGCAATTATCAGGGCTAATAACCAGCAGGAACTGCTCCCCCCAGGTCAGACTGTGAGATATAGACATATATATCAGATATGAAATAACTTTTCTCAACCATGTTTTCAGGTATTTCCTTTGTATTATCTCATGGTGTACTTTGAATATACTGTTTACAGGTACTTTTATACATACAGGAACTTTAAATATGTAAGAAAAATACACACTCATCCTATGGACTGCAAAGGTGACAGGGAGAAATAACAACAGACTACACTGAAATTAGATAGAGAAGCATCTTATTTCCATGTCTCTTAAGCAGTAGTCCTGGATTATCTGCTGGCTTTTCCTCAGCAAGGGGTTGGACTAGATGACCTTTAAAGGGCCCTTCCAACCCATATCGTTCTAGGATTCTATGATTCGCTGCCGCCAGCTGATCCCCTGTGGCTGCCAATGCTCCTCATGGACAGGAGCCTCCTCATCTCCCGGCATCTCTGCAGCTACTGCAAAGGCTGCTTAGACCTTCATACAGCCGCCTCACCCGAGAAACAATACTGTTCTTACTTAAGGCATCAGCACAGGAGCTCGACTTCAAATGCAGCCGAAACATCTGTTTACCACATCACACCCACAATGCAAGGGACACTGTAACTGTCAAACTGCAACACAAACACAGCACTTCCACGGAAAACCCGTCATGAATTATTTCTTCCTTTACTCTTCGGACGATCTAGCCATAACACGCTCATTTTCTCTATATTATTACTAAATTATGTCACTGCTAAATACACTGCAGAACACACGTGATCCCCCCAAAATGGAACGAGGCACAGAATATTTCATGAGGGTCCAGGACTTCAATGTCCTTTAAAGGATACAGGGTGAACTGTTTGTCACATGCTCCTCACATCAGAGATGTAATTAGCTTAAATACTTACACAGTAAATAGGATTTGCCATTTCTGAGGATTAAGGCCACACATTACAGCATCGGTGCATCTGAACCACTTGAGCACGGTCTATGCTAAGGAGTAAGTTTTTGCTTGAAAACAGCAAACCTGGGCAGCACTACAGATGAGATCTTCTGTGGGTGTTGGTGTTCTGTTTGAGCCTTTGGGTCTCATTTTTAACTGGAGTAACGAACCCACCACTCAGGACCGTGGAAAGTCCAGGCCTGCCTGGCGCTGGCTGGGTATCTGGCGTGGACACCAGTGCAGAAGGTCTCCTGGGGACCTGGGGCATTATATATACAGCACAGAGCCAACGAACATGGCACCGTGTAATACACAAACACTGGCTCCTCGCCCCTAAGTGCTTCAATCTGCTGCAGTGAAACACGATACAGGGGATAAAGGATGCAAGATGACACTGGAACATTGTTCATGAGAAAACCATTATAGGAAGTCTAAGGCTGAATAAATAAATCTAGTGAGCACAGAACGGAAAAATAAGGCAATATTTTGTTTCTTGGATTTCCCTGTTGATTTATTTTCAGTCAGTGAAGAAAATCACCTGTTAATTCCACTACTTCTTACAGAGATGCAGCTCCAAAAATGTTTACTAGGTGAGGTCACCACATAGGAGGGGAACGTGTGAACTTGCGTGTGCATTTGAGTGGAACAGATATTGCAGAATGGTTCTGAAGGTCACCTGCTCATCTTCAGCTGGCTGCACTCCTCAGCCATGCACAGCCCTCTCGCCAGCCGCTCGTGACAACCAGCGTACGCGGGCTGGGGCTCGTCGCATGGCTCCAGGGACCGGCTGCCGCTGCCATGTGTGTGGGTTGGAACCACCTTCCAAAAACTGCCTCTCATTCATCACTCTCCTGCTTAAAAAAAACTTCAGTCATCAAGCCAAAGGCAAAAAACAATTCCATGGAGCAAAGATGACAATCAGACACCACAGTAATAACAACAACACACACCCAAATCCCTGGGAAGCTACAAAATGACCAACGGCCTTCAGACTGCTCATCCATCAGCTGCAGGATCAGAAAGAGCAACAGAGGGAGAAACTGGATCCGTTCGAGGGCAGAAAAAAGGTGTTTGTCATGTAACATATTTATACTGAGCACTCACGCTTCCCCGTGAATCCTGGGGTGAGATACTATTTATGAGAATGACTATGCAGCATTTATTTCTGTTAAATTAGCATTAAATACACAAAATTCTGTATGCCCCAAAGGTGGATTTTATTCAAAAGGATGTATGCCGCTATGAGACACCAACACACCTTGGTCATTTTGAATCGTGCATCCTGAACTGCAACGCCTCCACTGCCTGCATTTAATTCGAACACTAACTACATCAAAAAGCAATGAAATCACGGTATGAACTAACCCAGGGCTGCCCACACCTTGTAACACAAGCACAGTAAATCCTATGGCACCGCAAACTCGGCACTGGGATTCTTACTTTAGAGAAGTCATTCTGCTTGTCCTCAGCTGTCATCTAGCAGCAGGGGGAGAACACCCAGATGCAGCTGGGCCATCCTGGTAAAACGGAAAGCACAAGGGCTAATCAGTCAGATGGGGTTAATTCCCCAAGGAAAAGGAAGCTGCGTCTGGCAGAGCAGCGATCGTGACCGGTTCCAGGATTCGTTGAAGTTTTGCAACCACCAGAAGAATGTTTGGGGTCTCTACACCAGGCTGGTGGGTAACACAAAACCAGCAGAATAAAGCAGTTGCTGGCTGCAATACCGAAAGCTGGACAACGGAGAGCGCCTGTAAGGAGTGACCCACTTGTTGACTCTTTCACCATTCATCGGAGTTTGTAAGTTTTGAGTGATGCTCCACAAAGCGACAGCCGCGGCAGGCGAAGGGCCTGCCCACTGGTAACCGTGTTTCTCCCCCAGCTGCCCTGGCAGGAGCACAGAGCCTGTTGGCAGCACGCTGCACTGAACGACGCCTGGAATCCAGCCGAGCACCGGAAAGCCAGTCCAGCCTCCTGAACGCTTCGCTTAAGGCAGCACGTATTTAATGCATGAAACTTTTTGGTATGGGGAAAATCACAAAAGTGGTCACACCATGCCCTGGTTCACCCGCCCCATTGGTACTGCGTGGCCACGTGCCCCACGAGCACGGCTGGGCTGCCACACCGGGCAGCAGCCACAGCACTGCAGGTGCCTGTGAGCCTCTGCCAGGAGCCAGCTGAGCCCAGCGCCCAGGACAGGAGCACCCGGGGCTGCCCAAAGGCGGGTGACGCTGTGCTGCGCTCCCACCACGCCTGCGTGGGCATACCGTCGTCGTCTGATGTCGTACGTGGTACCACACCACCCTGTAAAACAAGGCCCTTCAGAGGGGAACCTTTCAGCTCAAATTGTCTTCATGTTTGAAGCGTCTAAGCAGTAACGGAGGGTCAGGGAGTGTTATGCTTTTCCCTTTTGACGTTTCTTACGTGCACGTGGTCCTAAATTCAGCGAGCAATGCTGCTTCCCCACAGCCCAGAGCCACAAACAGGAAGGGGCACAGGACAGCAAAGCAGGCAGGCACGGCGCTCGGCAAAGCTCTTCCCAGCCACATCATTCCCACTTCATTCATCCTCTGTGAACACCCGAAATCCAGCATTCAAGTTCCACCCATCGCTCCTGGGGCCACAGCTGCTTGTCCACAGACCCTCCAGGTGCCTCCAGTAAAAACGGCAGCCTGGGGACAGGCGGCGCTGGGCTGGCTGGCGTGCCCGTCCCGGTGTGTGCCCCGGTGCCTGGTCAGCCCCCTCCCTGGGTCCCAGAAGGGGCTGCTCCAGCACAAAACAAGAATAAGCCCCCCTTTTCAGAGTCCCAGCGCAGTAACGGCTTCCAGGACACGGCTGTCTCCCAGGCGGGGAGAAGTCTTCTGTCCAGCATGGTACACAGTCCTCATACTCAGTTAGACTGACTGCCGCTTCTGGAAACCTCCGGGAGGAAAGATGGGATGTGAGTACCCTACGAAGACCTAAGTGGGATGGAAGAACAGCACACAGGCAGGATAAACACGGAGGATGGCCGAGGCCGTTGGCCAGGTCTACGGGTTCCTTACACCTAGGAGAGACCAACCTCTAATAAAGCATAAACCCGGTTGTGCTACTGGAGAATCATTATGAAGTACGGCTTAGGGGAGGCAAAAAAAAAAAGACACTATGGAGAACCTTAAGAGGTTGCACGACTTCTCAAAATGCTCAGGTGGTAAAACTAATATTTGTACGTCGCCAATATTTACATACAATCTACCTCATGTCGTTTGGAAAAGCAAACCTGGAAAATTGTTAATTAATAAAAGATATCACGTCTTATTAACGTTCATATAGTAATTATGAAAAACACAAATCCATCTGTTAAGTAGTCAGCAAACAAGACAAATGACCGTGTTACGTTAAACAGATTATAAAACGCCCAAGGGAAGGAAATCTAACAGCCCCGACCAAACCATGAATCAAGCAGCAGCCCAGGCCAGCACGTGGACTACAGGCGATCACGAACACAGGCATCTGCTTACACAGAGACCTGCCTTTCCCGAGGCCTTTTCCTGAATTACACATAAATAACAGTGTAAGCAGTGAGGTCAGTAGGACATGCCGTATAAAAATCTACATTGAAATGTGATGAAGTGATCATTAAGATTTCATTGTCTTTTAAAAAAAAAATTGCTTCCTAGAACAGACAACATCCCCACCACGATGAGACCGGAACAACATGCAAAGTAGCATTAAATCCAATTGCCCCGTCCACATGGGAATACAGTTACTTTAATCCAATTTAATAAACAAAAGCGATTTCATTCTTGTCATGTTTTTGAATGATTTTGGAACATTTAAAGGAAGAAACATTCATGCATGGAGAGCAATGGATTCATTAGCATGAGCATCATCAACCCATCAGCACGTCCTGTGGACATTCAGCGTAGCACTGAGGCATGAAGCGCTGAACACCCCATTCCTCACACAATACGTATGCAAAACTGGATGCCAACTGGTATGCAGTCTTACCATGATTACTCACCTAAAACAAGTAATTGTGCTAATTTTAAAAAGGCATTTGAATAGTATTATCCTGAGCTCACACATATTAGCAGCTCACTCCACCCTCTCTGCAGCAGCACTCCAGAAGGGTGTTCTGGGTAAGGGGTTGGACACCAGCTCCTCCCCAAGCGCGCTGCAGACGTCAGCACCAGCAGCACTTGGTCCCCTGCCTCAAGAACCTCTTAGCCCTTCCACTCCAACTTGCCCCATTCAGCCAGAGATGCAGTTATAGCCCTGCTGCCTGCACAGTCTATTTGAGAAGTATCCAGACACCATCATTCAGAACTTCTGCCAACAGACTGTGCCAACAGGCTGCAGCGCTCCATGTTCCCGAGGCCCAAATTTATGGGAACAACATGTCAAGGGTTAACAGACATGTTCCTCTCACTCCTGCCCTCAAATAATCTCTGTCAGAAAAATATGGCCATGACACTACCAAAAACATCCTCCATGGTCTTTGCAGTCTTACGCACATGAAATTTCATTAGTGTGGGTTTTATGGGTTTTAAGTTTAGACAACGCAGAGAGTGATGTCAAGCACAGCAAACCTTTCCTCTCAAGGACAACTACCCTTGAAAAATGACAAAGCTAGCACAAGAAGGAGAAGACAAAGATTTGAGGGTGTCCGAGCAGTGGAGGATTGTAACTGGCCCATCTGCAGGCAGCGCGTTTGCCGCGCGGCTGTGTGTGTGCTCACGTTCAGGGCACGGCACCCCAGCAGCAGACGGAGAGCTGCCTGCCTTCCTGGTGGGTGGAGGTCGGAGAAGGCATGGGAACCCCCCAGGGCCACGCAGTGGGTCTGGGCAGCCCCTCCTCCCTCCTCACACCAGGCCAAGCCTTGCCCCTCGCTCGGGTCTGGACCTGTACGTGCACCGGGAACTGTCACTGCGGTCCCGCATCTCTGCTGAAAATGAGCACCTACCGGCATCTCCCGGCCCTCTCCCCCAGCACCCTCGGGCTGGGCCCCCAGGAGCACCCGCAGGGCCCCATCCTGGGGATGCGGCTGCCCCGGCTGCGGGCAGCAGTGGCCTGTGGTGCTGCCCGTGCCCAGGGGGACACTAGAGACAAGAACCGTACGGGGAACACGACTGCCTTGTGTTTCCACAGGCAACAAACACTTCTGCCACTTGCTCTTAGGCTGCTCCGGTTTCTAATCAACTGGATTATTTGTTTTCTTCTCCAATTATGCTGTCTCCTAAGACTTCAGATTAACAGCGCGGATGGAGAGGAGCCTAAGCTGCTCTCAGGTTAAACAGTCAAGTCAATTAGCCTCTCTCAACGGAATAACATCTAGCTCCATGGCTCCGGGTCAAAAAACACACCTTGATGTTTTCTCTTCACACGTTAATGTGGTGGGTTTGTTGCCATCTGCTTGTGAGTCGCTTATTCACACATTTCGGCTGAGGGACGTTGAATTTAAAGGCAGAATCAAAGCAAAATGAAAAGGGAAGCCTTCTCATCAGCTCCTGCTTTTGAATGCATTGGTTCTGTGGTGAAATTTCCACTTCAGGCAGGTTACTAAGAAACCAGATTACAGAGAAATAACACCAGCACGCAGGCTTGTATGGACAGGATCCGCACACGCGTGTCTGCCTGTTTGTGTGGATGTGCGTGAGCATAGATATCCCACAGCTCCGCGGAGGAAAGAAAAGCGCACGGTGAGCCCTGCCTGCGGTGAACGCGGGCATCTCCCTTGGACCAACATGCTTGTCGACTCACTCCTTCCCAATGCCTGGAGATCTCTGCTGTGGAGACCGGGCACCTTCCGCCTTTCCGGGGGCTGCGAGCCCCTGCCCAGCCCCACACATGGTCTGTGCCACCACTCCAGTTCCAAGGACCAGCACTGTGACAGCTGCTGGCAGGAGAAGGTGACACAAATGGCCCCAGATTTAGAGTCAGCTGTGATCTGATCCAGCCCAGACCAAGGGATGAAATCCCTAGGAATACCCATTGCAGTAAATCCTTCTTCAACAGATAGTTCAGGGTTTAAAGCCAGACTCCTAATGCCGCTGGAGCACCGAGGTCCTTGTGACTTCACAGCCCCAGGAGCCAGCAGCCTGCTGGTCTCCAAGCATGAGGGGAACTCAGGTGCAGAAGGCAGAGACTCTTAGAGGTGCTCTTACAGGCAAGAATTCAATGCTTTATTCTGGGTTTATTTTATGTGGCTGCCCTACAAGGTCACCAACATCCCTGCAAACCTCTTTCAGAGGACAGCCCAGCCCCAAGATCCCCCAGGCCGGGATCTCCTATGGAAGCATCCGGAGGACGCAACCTGCCAGCTGTGCCTTCTGCCCAGGCCAAGCCCATCCACGCTGCTAAACAAAAACCAGCGAGCGATGACGCGAAGGGCGTTAACGCTGCTGTGATGCTGCGTTACTGGACTTGTTACGTGCAGTAACTTCTGGCTTGCTATGACTACACTGCTTTCTCTGCAGAAAAGAAAAGATAACCCCCAGTTAGGGGGGAAACAAGAAGATCAATAAAGACAAGAAATGCAAATGCCTGACTCTACCATGGATTTTAATCTTTTAATAACCTCGATCAAGTTCCTTGACCTTTCAGACCTAGCGACTTTATGCCTAGAACACCAGCGAGCAGTAACCAAGTGCTCGGTGCACGGCTGTGACAAGCTCCAGGACTCTCTGACCCCGGATGGCCAAGTCCCTCTGCACTCACCACACTTCACAGGCGACGGGTGACCCACACATCTACAGCACTGGGTAGTACCCTGTCTGTTTTAAATTGCTTCATAAACGTTACAGGAAGAGAAGACCTATTTTATAGAAAACGTACCTCTCATTCCACAAAACGGAGCACCACACTCTTCCGCTCGCCCCGGCCCCATGACCCGGCTCACCCCTGATGCCGGCAGACACAGTGCTGGTGCTGACAGTGGCCATCTCCCCTCGGGCAGGGAGGCACCGAACATGGGCACCTCACCCCCAGCCTCTGCTGGACCCCGGCGCAGTCGCGCTGCCTGCGGCACATCCTCAGTGCTCAGCTCACCCAGGACCCCTTCGGGGTCAATGCACTTCGCGTTGCTGCTGTGTGCTGCTATTAATCAGTGCTCAATGACAGCCCAAAGTCATTTCAGTTTTCACAGTTCCCAATAAAACAAGCCTCAGTTCAAACCTTATGGTATAAGCCTTGCTCAGACGATCGCTGGTTTAATAGGATCACGGTACTGACTGGTTTCTACTTACACACACAAAACAAGATACTTCAGCAGCTACATCACGGCAGCCCAGACCCACAGAGCAGGTATCCAGGTAACCAAGGCAGCAGGGTCCCCAAGCAGAAGAAATTCATTGTTAGAAGAATTCAGAACAGAATTTGTAGGTAGCCAGAAGAAGAAACATATTTAAAATCAAGAAACTCCTCAGAAACCCAAGACTGTCTCTCTAGGTACAAAGCACGCCTACATCTGAGGCACCAGGTCCCAAACTCAGTGCCACTTACAGCCCCTTTTCTGTTCTCTCCTCGAATTCCTAAATAATGCACAGCTCCTTCACAAAGATGTTGTGCAGATTCATTAGTTGACATTTAAAAGGGCTTTTTGAATCTATCTAGTGCTAAGTGCCGTCATTATACAGGTGGGCAGAGCAGCTGGAACAGGCACCAGGGAGAGACCTGTGGCCAAGATCAGCCACAAGACCCCCAGCCCTCAGCCAAACCTGATGGAGCAGGAGCAAGTGCCAGGAGCAATGGAGGAGAGCGGGTCTGATGGCCACAGCAACACACGCTCCAAGCGTGGTCTTACAAGCCCCATTTCCAGAGGAAACTGAGCCAAAAAGTCACACTGTTGTGCAACGCTGCATAAAAAGGAAAAAAACGCAGCCAGCAGCACTGGAAACGAGTCTGTGCAGGGACAAAAACTGATGATGAAGTACACAGGACTTTGTAAGAACCCACTAACGTAAGTGATTAATTATAGTGCTGAATGCGCATTGCCCAGACAAGAGGTGGCCTACGACCGCAGCCAGCTGACCGCTCTCAGATCATACGCTGGAAGAGGAAAAAGAAAAAAAACAGTGCTGAGCTGTATACTGGAAAATGTATTACTAAACGCCATGAACTCGCATTTGAAAGGAACTGCTGATTGTGAATAAATCCACCATATGGCTTTACAAAGCTGATAGCGCATTTATTTCCCAAATATAGCAAGATCAGCCTATGACAGCCTCTTTTTCCTTTACAATCCACATTAGAAAATTATTTAGAGTATAGCATCAAACACCATTTGTTGGGTTGCCGTCAAACAGCCCCTGGCGAAATACAAGGCTTTCACGGTGAGAACAGGGTCTTGCAGATAGCAATTACACCTGCCCAGCTTCACCACAGTATCAAAACACTTAAGGAATTTCTGAGACTTTTTGTGACCTTGCTTTAGCAAAGCTGCCTGCAGAGAGGAGAAAGGTTAAGCCTCAGACTGATGCTTTTGTGAATGTTTCCACCGAGCTCGCACACGTGGAGCTGTGGCCCTTCGTGCCCTCTGCCAGCGTGGCAATTTGTGACATTCCTGTGCAGCTTCAGTGGAGAGAGGAGCTGCAGCCACTCACCATCTGTTGTGCCAGCCCAGGGCAGTGGCTCAACGCGCCTCTAGGTCTGACGGGTGACTGAGCTGTGCCTGCGGTTTGTGCTGAACACAGCCCACAGCACAGGGGGGGCAGGGAACAGATTTTGTAACACGGGCAAAGCTGTCCATGGTGAGGACAATAAATAGAGACAATTTTTTCTTACAGGTAGGTCACCCTGACCCCACTCACCATCCTGCCTTCCCCAAAAGTGATTTCAATGGCTCCCTTTGGAGCCAGGCTTGGGCTCCCGGCCAGCTGCTCTCCATCGCTCAAACATTTCTATCTGTGCAACCCTGCAACCTCAGCCAGGTCTCTCCAGAGAGTGAGGGATGACAGAAGGTGCCTTTGTGCTGATTTAAGCACTAAGTATAGATGACATGGGAACATTGGGAAGCTACCGCTGAACCCATCTGTAGTGTCTGACATATAGGCACATAACGGAAATATCTCTAGAGCCTTCGAAATACACTCTTAGTTCAGCTCTTTCTGTTGTTGGAGGAGGTTTGACATGCAGAATCACAGGAAGCCTTAGCACCGGGCAGCCTGGGCACCGATGGTCACACCGGGATGCCCGATCAGCCCAGGAGTGGGACAGCGGCAACTTCCCCATGCAAAATGGGGAGAAGGAAAAAAAAACCATTTTCGAAATCCGCTGATGACAGGATGGAACATCCACAATTAAAAGTATTTTTGGTTAAAATAAACCCTCCGCAACATGTTTTTGTCCTTGAAGCAGCAGACGGCTCCAGCTGCCCGCGGTCACTCATGACGGCGCGATGCGGCGGCAGGAGCGTGCTCCCCGGCCCAGCCCGGGTGCAGACACGCCTGCCCCGGAGCCCGGCCGGTTGGTGCCACACTGCGGTCCCCCCCGGCGCGGGCGGCCGGCCGGTGCCCGTCAGCGGCGGCAGACTCCCCGGGCAGCGGCGAGCCCGGCCGCGGCCCGGCTCACCGGCGCCCCCGCAGCGCCGCGTCCGCGGCAGCGAGTCCCCGCCCCGCGCGGCTAGGGGCCCGGGGCCGGAAAGCGCCGCCCGCTGCGGGCACCCCCGCGGCCGGCGGCCAGCGCCTCGTCCGCCCGGGGACACCGCGCCGGCCCCGGCCGACACCGCCCCCGCCCGGCAGCCGCCGGGACTCCCGTTGGGGCGGGGCCGGCAGCAGCGGCTGCCACCTCCGCCCCGCGGCCGATGCCGGGCCGTGCCGGCGGCCCCTCTGCCAGCAGCGGTCCGGCCGGGGGTCCGGCCGGGCCCGGTGCCGGTCCCCCAGCGCTCGGCTGCCCCTGGCAGAACGGGCCGCAGCGCCCGGGGGTTCCGCCACAGCCGCGCGTCCCACCGGCTCACCCCCGGGCGCCGACGCGGGGACACCGTGACGACACACGCCTCGGCGACCCCAGTAGCGCCAGCGGGAGAGCCGGGCTGTCCCCGCCGCCGGTGCGTGCGCAGAGCCCGCCCCCCTCGGGCTGTTTCTCCCCGGGGGCGCGGTCTGTGCGCGTGCACCGGCCGGGGCCCGCCGCGCCGTGCCCGCCCAGCAGAGCCGCGGCACAACCCAGAGAGGGGCGTTCCAGCTTCCCTTGCCAGCGGGACTGGCCGCCCCCCCAGCCAGGCTTCCTGCGCTGCAGTGAGACAAGAGGACTTCACCCGTCGGTGCCCCGCCGTGCCGCGGCAGAGCGGCCCGCCCTCCGGACACCTCTGTCCGCGCAGGCACCGGGAGGGACGATGGGGGCTGCCGCTCTCCAGCCGCCAGGACAGCTGCTGTTTCCGCCCAGCTTCCCCAGTCCTCAGCCCTGTTGTTACCTGGTAAATACACCTGAACAGAACCAGCGCTGGTCGGGGACGACAGGTCTAGATCAGAGCAGGAATAGAGACTCGTGGGGCAAAAAAAATAGAGTTTGTCTCCAGCAAATAAGTAATATCTTTTTTCTTTTTTTTTTAAGAGCAAACACACAGCTATGAACAAAGCTTCAGAAGAAATCGAATGCTACCCCCTTAACAAAAGCTGTTCAAGTACACAGCGTGCAACTGATAACCGCCTCGCCTGGCAGTGCTAATCTAGATCCACCACTTCAACTGCATTTTAATTAAGACTTTAACTCAGCAGAATCGTCTCCTGCTCATCACTTATTCCCACTTATTATAATGAACTCGCTGGTCAGGGATTTTCCCATTCTCAGCTTTCCGGCATGAAGAAGGCGTTGCTAAAAAGCAAAAGTTAAAAGGGCAGACTGGTCCCAGTTTACTTTGCTGGAGGTGTATGGCCTCATGAGCCAGCCCCCAGAGCACCCTCATTCCGTGTCCATAATCCCCAAAGTTTGGTCACAGACAACCCTGGGGGCTCAGACGAGTCCCGTGGGGCAGCCCACAACCCACCCAAAGGGAACCAAAGGCAAAGCCCAAACAACCTCCTCAGCGGTGTTTATTCAGAGAGCTCGGGAGGGTCCCAGTAGGATATGAAGATTAATTCATTTCAAACAGCAGCTCATGTCATGCCCATGAGAATTTAAAACCAAATTCAATCCCACTCCCTACCCAACAGCTTTGAGGGAATACAAATGAGGTCGTGTTTCAGCCTGGGAAATTAGTGCCGATGCAAATACTTCTGCAGTCATCGACACTGAGCTCCAGCTCGTGCCCTGTCTGAGCCCAGGAGCTACTAGGCTTTATTTTTTTCCCCCTCCTTTCAAAAAAAAAAAAAAACCAAAACAAACCAAAACTGCACCATAGTTGTACCATGAGCAGCTGTGAACTTACAGCAGTGTAACATCTGTGAGGGATCATGGCCTCAATATAAAAATGTTTATACTAGCAGAGCTTATTTACAGATACAAAGCACTTCCACGTTGCACTAAGAGGTTCAGAGATGCCTCTGGCTACAATTAGAACATGCCACCCCTGACTGATGAGCATCGCGCGCAGCTCAGACCTCCATCCTCGCTCGGACCGGCTCCCGGGGCCTGCAGTCAGCTCCCGGCTCAGAGACCGGCGTACGGCAGACACGCGAACCGCCCTGACCAGGGAGCCGCAAACCTGGCCCGCTCCGACCTCCCCCTCCACCGCCGCCGCTGCTCGGGCATCCATCCGCCTGCAGCCTGGGCAGCCCGCACTGCTTCAAGTGACACGGGTAGGGACCTCTGCTTCAAGCGACACGGGTAGGGACCTCTGCTTCACAGCCTCCAGCACAGGGAACGTGCTGCAGCTCCCCAGAGCCAGAATCACCCCTCCTGGGGACACCGAGAGCCGACGCGAGTGATCAAGAAAGACAGCACAGAGGAATCACCCAGAGCAAGTTCTCCCTCTCAGCTTTGACTCTCTGCCCCTGAACAGACAAAATTTAGTGTATTGTTAAGGAGAGAGACTTCAAGCCAAGTTCTTAATGAAACAATAACATCTTTCCAAGTAGCTTGTACACTTTCTCCCCAATGGAAGCGCTCCGAGAGCATCACCATTCATACAAAAACCACGTTACTCTACACCTTGGCAAGAAAATTGTACTGAAAGGGTGTAATTGCGAGAAGAAAGCTCTGCATCTGTGACAGCTGAAACAGCCTTCTTCCTCTTTTATAAATCCCTGAAGCTGGCAGAGAGCAAGATAAAATCCTGTGAGTATATATATGAATAATGAAAACTTTTTTTTTCCCTAAAAGGCTTTGAAATGGACAGAGGAAGAAAAAATGAAAAGGAAATGCAATCAGTGCAGCCAAGGCAAAACATTTCCAGCTCCTGAGTTGCCACAACAAAAATGCAGGTGCACCAGTCATCCCTCATGGAGAAAACGGGCCCATCTGCCCCACCGAGGTGCCCGAACACCAGTAACCGCACCTGGCAGCGGCAGAGCTGGCCCCGCGCCACGCCGCGAGCAGCACGCCCACCACAGGGGCTCCCCACCACAGCCGTCCGGACCACGCTGCTTGTTTCTCACAGGAAAGAAGCCCAGAGGTGCGCCGGCAGCTCTCCCTCCCCTCCGCTGCAGCACATCCCGCTCACACCAGGCTCACGCTGGGAGGAGCTGGGCAGTGCCGGGGGATTTGCCTCCCCCAGGTAAACAGGAACGAACGAAGGGAAACCGACGTGGCGGAAACACGGCCACGAGCTCGTGGGGAGGAGGAATGGTTTTGACGAACCATGCTTCATTCTGACACTACCCCTAGTATTTTGGACAGGGAATTTGCCTCTTCCTCCCCTAGCAACAATCCATTTCTGCGTGGCCACACCAAATTCACCTCCTTCACTGCTGTGGGAAGAACAGCCCAGGCGGCTGGACTCCTGCACATGGTGCAAGTGCTGATAAACACCAGAACCGCGATCAGAGCAAGTCCGATGTTCTTCACTAAAAAGCAAGGGTTGATGTAGCATTCAGCCTGCGAACTAAAGAACAGCTAAATCAGGAAATGCAATTATTGTAGAAAGCTCAATCTTAACTCGGCGTTCTCCTCCATCAGCCTTAAACTAACAGCCTCTCTTCCAGTAATTATAGACTGTTAGTTACACCAAGCCGCATTTGCATACTTACACAATCTCACTGTACCTCTAATGCACCTACCGTTCTGTAGTACGAACGCTGCTTCAAACTTACTTTATCTGGGTTTTTCTCCACGGTAATTCAGGACTTTGCTGAAGTTCCCAGCTGCTGGTGCCTGATTAACTCCGATCGAAGCCATCGGAACGACTCACCAGGAGAAAAACCCCACCTGCAGTCAGCACAGGGGGTCACAACAGACAGGCTGGTAGCAAGCGTGAAGGGTCATCATAACAACAAAGCTAAAGTCTGCAGGAGTGCAGGAACGAACAGAGAACTGGCTGGTTTAGGTTCACTCCAGGCCGGGGATTTCAGCTGCAGGATCTTCAGCACACAGAGCAGGGTTTGCCCTGCAAAACGTCGAGCTGAGACCAAGCGCAGCCAGAGGAGTGACCAGCCCCAGCACACGGGTCCACTGAGTAACATCAGGATCAGGAGCTTCAGGACACATGTTAAACAGCTCCCAAGCAGACTGTCCTACAGGTGGTTAATTGGCCCATTCCACTGAGCTAAACACGGTAAGAGGTAAAACCTGACCGTACTCGCTGTGGTCCCCACGGAGGAATGCGCTGACTGGAGCGTATACGGACATAACTATTGTTATTTTTTATGTGCATCACTCAAAACTATTCCAAAGGCCAAGAGCTTAGCCTAGAGGTGCTCCTAAGGTAAAGAGCTCAGTTTTAAGGTGCCTCTGGCTGAGCTTTCATGTTAAAGACCCCGAAAAATCTAACCATATAGCTTAAGGGCACCTTTGAGCTAAGCTTTAAAATCGACTCAAAAGTAAGAGATTAAACATCCCAGCCTCTGTCATCCCAGCATCATGTCACCTCTGCTGGAACCTCCAGAAATGCTCATGCAAAGCCTGGGCAGCAACTGAGAAACACGGGAAACCTGAAAACTGTAAAAGGCTTCAGAGAAAACAAAACCATAGTTCCCTCGGGGCTACTTAAACACAGGAATTGCTCCACTCTTTGGTAGCCTTTCTTTGCCAGGGAACTTCATACAAATACTCTGGGAATTATTATAAACTCAAAATCCGTCATTTTAAAGGAAAGTCACATTTTGGTCTTTCACGGACGCCCAATCTTGTGAGTATCAAGCTATTCAAGAAATAATCAGTCTGCTTAAAGCCAGGTTCATTACTTAGTGTATTTTTTCACTAGAGCAGTATTTAACTTTCAGCTAAAAATCAGTTTTGCTAACAGCGCCGATTTCCTGAGGGGTGCTCATTGCTTACCTTGCCACGGAGAAATTCATACATCAGGCACTGGGCGGTCTAAGCACTTAGTATTAATAAACTAAAGGAGAAGGTATTCCTAACGCAACAGATTAACAGATAAACCACGGATTCACAGCTGGTACAGCCGCAGCAGCAGGCACCGTGCTGGACCGGGCTGGCAGCCAGTGTCCCCCAGGATATCTCTGGCAGGTTCTGCCCTCCCTCGGGGGGTGACAGGGACCGGGGACAAGGGCTGTCTGTACTGGCAGTGGGGTGGAGCGGGGCTGCATGGGGGGCCGGTGCCCACCCTCAGCACGGACAGGCACTGCCCTGTGCCTCTGCTGCAGCTGCAGCGCAGGCAGAGCCCCGGGGGCCAGCCAATCGTCAAGGCCTTGAAAGAAACATTCATCTTTAAATACGTAATATTTACCCCACTGATTCTTTAAAATCTATTTATTAAGCTGCTTTTCCATTCCCCTGTACTATGTAACACTACCAATAAGTACAGCTCATCCTACCAGATGACTCCAAGGGACTTTTCAGAGCTATTTTTTTGATTGCTTCCAAAATGCTGCGAAGAAATCTACCCATGTTTTCTTCCAGCCTTGACCCAGTACTTTGATTTTGGTGGAACGTGAGAAATCCCAGACCACTGTGCCAGCAGCTCTGCTGAGCACAGACGGGAGCAGGTGAAACACCAACACTCCTCTCTCCCAGGAGAGCCAGGGCTCCTGGCCAGACAAGCAGCCAGGAGGGTGGTGAGCGCAGCCACGACGGCAACGAAATACAGACAGTTGAGATGTTGACTGACACGGCTCAGACACACTCGTGGCCTGTGGAGACTGCACAGCCAGCCCATAGTTTGTCATCTCTGCAGCTGCGATTCAAGACCTTCCTGTGCTCTCCTTCCCGTGCTCCCCCCCACTCATTGCTCTCCAACACGAGTCACATTTGAACAGCATCGTTCCTCTCACACCTGCCTCCAACAGCAGGAGGACGAAGCATGGCAGGGTTCAGAGTCCCTCGTCACCCACCGCGGCTCCTCCCCGCTCCTATCACGCACACAGACCTGCTGCACCCACCGTGCTCTGCCTCCAGTGTGGGTACGTCAGACGCAGGAAGTTTTATTTCCATGCTTTCTATTTCCCAAGCCAACAGAAATCTACCCACAGCACAGCGTGAAGCTGACTTTTCCCCATGAGAAAGAAAACTGGCCACATCAGAATTCCACCCCGGTGACTACAGACCGTGTGCGTGGCCTACAACTGCTCGTAACGCTCCACCGCCGAAACTTTCTGTAAGCTACTGATTTAGGCATTCTGAATTATTGTCATGAATAGAGAACGTGCCGGAATGAACTGCAGAGTAATACCGAGCTCCCGGTGGACTCTTCAAAGTGAGAAATACCAAGACTTGCTGGTGCAGAACCAACAGTGAGTTCATTGCTTGTACCAGTGCTGCTTCTCGCAGCAACAACCGCGCTCCAAACCTCTGGCCTAACGTGACCGACGCTCAGCAGACACCTTCTTTTGGTCCTTCACAAAAGTACATAGGACATATAGAAGAAGTGTTAAAGTTTTTTATGACGTTGTTATGGTGATTAGAGTTAGTAAAGAGTACACAACCTATAGCACCTCTTTGGTTTGAGCCCAGGTACTGGAAGCAGCAGTGCTGCTCTGCAACACACCTCCTGAACGTGTTTGCACTGTACTCTCCGGAGTCCTAGCACGGCAGTGTCAACTGTGCGTCGTTAATTTTCTCTTACAGTTAAATAACTGTATCTAGATCTTGGCAGTACAATCGGATATTGATCAAGTATTTAATAGCAAATAAAGATTAATATTTAAATAATCCCTATCAATTGCCTTGGTAGTGACTGAACTGAAAGCAGACACATTTGTGCTGTTCACGGTGTCGTATCTGCTCCAAACTAACACACTATTGCACAGAGGTCCCAGCACCGCAGCGACTAATGGCCACGCTTACCAGTGTGAAATACAAAGTGATTCAAGACCCTGAGCCTAATTCAATGTCAACCAAATTAGGAAAAATTTGGAAGCTACTGAAAACATATTCAAGTTGTTGGCCTGTCAGATTAACAACGCAGTTAAAGATCTCCAAAGCACAACAGATTTTAAGGACAGGAAATAACTACTACATGTCTGAGCATCAATTAAAGTATCCAAAAGAATTAATACCTCTGCAGAACAGCCAACATTTCAAACCCAGCTCAAAACAGTGCACAAAAATACATTTCTGTTTAAATCCTGGAAGAGAAGCACATGCATGACTCAAAGTGTGGCAACTGTATGACCTCAGAGAACTCACTTCCCATCTTTGTGCTTGCTTCCTCATCTGCAGGAAAGGGCATTGTCTTAATTCAAAAGCTTTTTTTCTGAAGGTTACTTAGCTAAGGATTTAAATTACCTTTGATAGCCTCAAGTTGAACATGTTGCAGAAATTTAAAAAAAAAACCCCTGTATTTAAAACCCCAGCCCGTTATTTTGGTCAGTATACGTGTATTCATTCTGAAGTGCTTTGCTCTGTAAACGTACATGGCAAGTCTGCCAGCTGCTGCAGCCCGTCCACCATCCCCAGCAAACATGACATGAACACACACGTGCTTCTGTCGAGGCACCAGCCCTGCTGTCACTTAGCCCTTTTCCAGCAAGTGACACAGGACAGAAAGCCCACAGTGCACATTCCACAAAGGACGATGCACCTGGATCAATTTTCAGGACACACACCACCGTGAGAACAAGGCACACCCAAACACTGCTTTAGCATCTTAAGCAACAGATCCAGAAATGCTTTTCTGCAGCAATATTGCTCATTCGAACACGGTTCAGGAGCAGCAGCTGGGGTCCCAAATACTGTACACTCAAGTTCTGTCAAACTGCTATTACTCAGCCAAGCTACAGGCAAACCCGTAAGGTCAACGGGACACAAGCGCGGGTTCCTACGAACTGCTGAGCAGGGCTGAATTTGAACCCAAGGCACTAACCCTACACCTGACCTCCCCCACAACAGTGAGGTCTCCTTCTCCATAGAATTACTTATTCCAGCAGAACAACCCAAAAGTTACTTGTGCAGAAGATCTTAAGGAGCTGTGCCATTGGACAAAGTCAACGTGAAAACAAAAGAAATCTTCAGAGAAATTTTCAGAGAGAATTACAGAGTTAGTCTGAGATATCTATTGGGATAATTTTATCTGTTTAGAACTCCAGAGGAAATGAAAAAAGTCAATACCGTCTGCTTGGAGTCAAATACAGCAACATAAGTAGATACTTAGCCTGGAATGTCATCACCTACTGCCCCATCCTTCCTGCCTGACCCTTCCACCACGTATCGTCAGCCTTAATACGATCCTGGTCAAGGCATCGGGAGCCATGGCAAGGTCCTCCCCGCAGCGCTGCTTTTGCACCAGATACACACAGTGGGCAGCGACTGAAGCCAATCATCTCAATCCAGCCACAGAACACATCCTGACAGGGCTTCTTGCTGCCCATGGGTGAGGTTGGTAAGTCAGCCTGCGCACAGACAGATCAGATGAAAGCTAGGCGGCAGGAAGGGCGTTTTTCCTCATTAACTAACTCGGGTTAGGGTGTAGGAGGAAAATCGCTGTGGTTGCAGGTAGGGGAGTAGCAGTGGTGTGCGATTTTGATCCCACGGAGCCATCTGGGTGACTGCAGATGAGTCACAACGCTGTCTGATGGCTCGCAGGCTGCCAACGCGGGCAGTCCTATCGCTCGGGTTATAAGCCAGCGGGAACAAGCACTCCCTATGGGAGAAGACCCACTGGAGTCTCAGTGAACACGGACCTGGTGCTTCGCGTTCCTACCCAGAAAATATAAAGTTCAAACGCTGCTGAGGACACTTCACGTTATCCCAAACAGTTGGGGAGTGGTTTTGCTGAGACTTGAAAGCAGGCGTTACTGAGGGAAGGGGCACAGGTAAGCAAACGGGGCGGCGCTAGATATGATTTTTTCATTTTCTGAGGAATATACAAATGAATTAAAGGCCACGTTTACAAACTACATAAACCTGAAAAACGTGCAGCACCATAACTGGAAAGTGTTCCCTCAGCCGCTCCTGCCGCCCGGTTGTGGCACAGTCAGTGCGGAGTCACGGCTGAGCCCAGCAGCAATGAACAGCGGCACGTTCCGCGAAGCCTCCAGATGCTCCGCGCTCCCTCCTGCTCCTCCGCCTGCTCCCGTGACAAACCACCGCCCGGGAACAGCCGCTTTGCCCCGGTCCCTGCGCGGAGGAGCGGGCCCCGGCCCCGGGGGCTCTGCCCGCCGCGGCCCGCCGCTTCCCCCCCCACCGGCGCGTACTTCCCGCGTACCTTCCGCGAAGCAGCTGGCGGAGAGGAGGGCGCTGGGCGGTCTGAAGAGGTACGGCAGGTAACGCGAGAAGCATTTCATCTTACGAACCCGTAATTAAAAGAACAACAACAAAAAAAAAAAAAGAAAAAAGGGGGGGGAATAAAACCATATAAAGCTAAAAAAACCACTAACAAAATGAAGAAGAGAACAGCGCAGCCCCTCCTCAGCCCATGAGGATCTGGCAGCCTACACGGCGGGGGCTCGCTGCGGGAGCCGCCCGGCGGGGAGAACCGGTCGGGCGGCCCCGGTGCTGCCGGCCCCCATACTGCTGGACGTGGCCCGGCGGACCCGGCCCCGCTCCTGGCGGCAGCGCGGAGCGCTCCGGCCCGGCTGGCCCCGCCGCGGCACCGGCTGAGGCGCGGCCCGGGGCTGCTGACTAAGCCCGTCCCGCCCGCGAACACACCCGGCGCAGCCCCCGCAGCGGCCGGGCCCGGGCGGGGAGCGGCCCCGGGAGGAAGGAAGGGCGGGCGGGGGGCTCCGCCGTGCCCCAGCCGCCCCGCCCCGCCCGCCGCGTTGTTCCGCAGCGGCTCCTGGGCGCTGGCCGGGCGGTCCCGGCGCGGCAGCCCCGCAGAGCCCGTCCCCTGCCCGGGGGCTGCGGCACCGGGCGAGAACGGTACGAGCTTGAGGTCATTGGTGTTTTGGAGCGCTGCTGCTCTCCCCGGGCACGGCGAAGCACAGCCCGGCGGTGTCCGCGCGGGGCCGTTCCCGAGGTGGCACCGCTGAGCCGCGGCGGTCAGAGCCGGCCCAGCCCCGGGAGCCGCCCCCTCCGCGCTCCCAGCACCGTGCGGGCAGGAAAACGTCTGTAGATCCGGAGGTACCCAAAAGACACCGGAAAGGCACCTGCAAACCGCAGCCTGCAAATTAAACCGACCCTGTGCTGTGTTACGGATTCTTCCGAGGCAGCACTCTCGATTCCGAACCTGTAGCCTTTAAGAAGTGGAACTGATCTAGATCAGCGTTTCTAACGCTTTTCTACACAACCCACCCTTTAAGTCGAAGTGTACCCCAAACTCGCCCTGCCACAGCCTGCCCACGTGCACATCATGGGAAGTACCACAGTGTCAAGAGGGTAGCTTGGGAGGAAATGATGAGATAAGCTGGTGATGCTCACACCTGCTGCTTCCCTGCTGTTTAATTACCCTGTAGGCAAGGTTTTGGTTTAGGACCAAACCACTCACCATCCCTGCCGGCTGCTGATGCCTTGTGTGGAACACAGGGTCATCTTGCTATTTGGTCTCATCAGCTGGCTGCAGTCTGTCTAATTCTGGTGTCAGTGGCAGCTGACAGCATGACTGCATTTATACCAGAGAGATGCAAAGCACCTGTGCCAGTGAAGAGAATTTCACTGTAATATCTTTATCTTTATTTAAAATAACCTCTCTGGATGTTGAAAAAAAAAATAATCCACCTCTGGGCTTCAAGCAACACAGCGCCTTCCTGCTTAGAGAGGACGGCTCACTCTAGTTGCATCACACAGAGGTGAAGGCCGAAGACCAAGTACTGTTGTGTATCTCAAGCCCGTCCCGGGAAACAAGATATGAAATAAAGAGACAGTATTTTATAAAGCTTTCTTCACGGAAAGTCACTTTACATGTTCACGTATGACTCACACAGTGAGATCATTTCGTATACCAGCCTGGAAACGCAAACGACTGTCTCTGAAGCAAACGCTGCTGTTCAGCTGCTCCCAGAAAGTGCTTGCAGGTTTACTTGAGAAAGTGATGAGTGTCATCTCCAGTTGAAATTACAGAGGGAAGTTAGGTGCAGTATGTGTAATTAAACCACATCACAAACGTGACAACAGCTATTACATATCTCCAGTGATCACAGCGCTCAGTTACCACTTTCACAGTAGCATAAACAGAACCTGGAAAAGAATGTGGATTTCCGAGCAGCTGTTTGAACTGATGTTCTAGAGCCCTTAGGGAACGCCGGGGCCACCCCTCAGTCCGGCCAGCTGAGAACAGCTCTGGAGAAACCATTCCCCTTCTACAACGGAAAAAAGAGCGCTTTGCTGTTCTGGTTACGACGTTTCCTCTCTCAGCACGCAGCTTACGTGCAGGTGTGTGTTGTCAGAAGCGGGCAGCACACACTGTGGTACCAGAGGACGGCATCTGCAGAGCCACGCTGCCACACCACGGTCAAAAGTGTGCCACAAAGACTAGCATAAATGTGACAGGTTATGGATAAACTTCTGATGAAAGTGAGGCATCTGTGATATAAACACATTAGTGACACGTAATTCACGTGTAAGTACATCTGTGTCCGCACACGTACACATTCACATACAAACACAAAACCAGCGTCACAACGAAAAGCCCAGTCCTGTACCTAAAACACTCGCCCGAGCTCTCTGCTCAGTCACGGGGAGGCTCTTTGTACCTGTTGACCAACGAGATCACCTTTTTGTTACTGGGTTCAGTGAATATAGCCTTTACATATTACCTACAAGCCTTTACCGTTCTGCCAGTCCAGGTTACCCCAAGGGAAAACCTCACGGGTCCCTTCCTGTCATCATGCCTCTGGATTCCTCCAGCACGGAGTCTCAAACGAACAGAAAAAGAAAAAAAGCTTATAGCCTTCTGCTGATACCTGGTTACATTGCGAAAAGGACAGTGAGTAAGAAGAGGCAACCTAGCATTGCATCGACCCTGAACTGGCAGACAAGTACTCTTGACCACTTAAAATGATTTGCAGCATCTACAGTAAAAGCTCAAAACTCTTGCAAACATTTTTACAAAGGAACACCTCAGTAAAGAACGTATCTTGGCTTTCATCTCAATGGTGTTTTTTCTCCCTAGAGATTTAACAAACTGTTAAATATTCTCCTGAGTTTTGTGTCCCACTGTTGCCTCTGGAGGTTGCAGACTGAAGCCACCTTCTGCAAAAGCAGTGTAACAGAGAACCGCTGCTGAAGGAGTGGAACAGCAGGCAGGGCTCTGGGCAGAACCACCTTCCCCGGGAGCCATTGGAGCTCCAGGCAGAGGCGTGGGCTGACTCTGTCCTCTCCCCAGTCATATGAGACTGGGCTTTCAAAGCAACACACTTCAGGAAACACGGCAAAATAGAAGAAATAGATCTAATAGGCCAGCTCAGATCCTGCATTTATTCTCTCAATACCCACATCAGGAGCTGTGAGCAGCTGCACTTTGAGCAACACTTTCTGAGGCATCGCTGCACTTGTTAGCGAGCTCCTTCCCCAGCATTATGATCGTGTCCAAAACCATTCAGGTGGGGGGATGAAATGCCACTCGTAGCTTCTACCCTCTGGTTTCAGGCAGAAAACATTGTGTGGTTCTGCCAGTGCAACTGAGTCTTGCTGGGCAGCACCCTCACAAGTTGTGTTCCGGACACCAGCCTGTCCACAGTGCAGTCGGTCTGCAGTGGGATCCCAGAGAACAGCGCTCGTGTCCTCTGGCGCTCCAGAATCAAGACAGACAGCTACATGCAAACATCAAAGGTCGCCGTAGTGACACAAACCATCCTGCTCCACACACGGGAAGACACGATCTCATCACTGACTGTTGGGCCTCCCTATGGCACAAAACCATTGCCTATACTGGGAGGGTTAAGAGAAGAGGGGTGTGCTAAAGATTTTGGTTATCCTCGAGGGATAAAGAACCTATAGGGAATAAAATATGAAATGGAAAGGGAACGGAATTAATGTATTAATGGGCAATGCAATAAGAGGAAGGAAGATGAAAGTGTGAAATGAGAACAAGAAAATGTAGGAAACGCCTGGTAAGAAGTTTAAACCAGAACAATCACAGGGAGAACAGAACCAAATGAATAGATTCAACTTTAAAGTCGGGCAAATCGAATGCATTTATTTCTTTTCAGTTGCCCACGTTTCTGCAGTCCACAGGGTGCCTAACTGCCGGACAGATGCGCTCGCAGAGAGAAGTCCCTAAGTGACTGAGGAGCACAAATCCCCCTGAAAGCCACTGGGTGTGAAGGGGGTGTCTCGTGCTCCGAAATCCCCCAACTGCCCACATCAGTCCCTCCCACACAGACACCGATCTGTGCACGCATATGCGCTGCACTTGGTTTTACCTGCAGGTACAGTAATGAGCACCAACTTATACTTGTGCTACCCAGGAACAGAATCCATCTGATTCCAGCAGAGGATGTGGGAGGGGCTGTCTCATAATTTCCTGAAAGATCCTGTAAATAACTGCTGAAAACCAAAAGGAAATCTATTGCAAAGAGTATTGATATGATTAAGCCATAATGCCTTCAAACAAATTTTTTGGATCATTAGGTAATTTTAGCGACCCCTCTCTTTCAAATGCACAAGTATGTAGTAACGGCAGAAATGAGAAGAGCGTAATTGAGCTCTTTGCCAGCAGTTTCCAACCACACGCGAACACCCCCGTGCTCACTGATTAGGCAAGATGTACACGACAGACAAGTTATTTTTGATCGCAGCAACGAAAGGAAAAATAAACTTACCTTCTGTCACCCCAATATCTACAGTTCCTTTTACTTGGCTAAAGCACCACAGCACATCCTGCATGAGGTCTCCAAACCCTGCCAGGGAAACACGTGCAGAAGGCAGATAAGATACGATCACGTTGGCGTATAGCTTGTCCGTTTATAAACACACACACACGCAGGTACAAACTGGCACACAAATAACTGCGTGAAGATAACCGATTGCTCACCTGGTATCATTCTTCCACACAAAGCGCACAGCTAACGCTGCAACACTGAGCACATGATGCCCGCGCTATGAATCGCCCGCGCTATGAATCGCCCGTCTGTGCTCTCCGTACCATGGTGGGGCTAGTTCGAAGCAGTGCAATTGGAGTCTGTCCCCGCTGCATCGCTGGCAGCATCACAGCGGAGTCAGGAGGCCCTGTAGTCACAGCCTTTGTCACAGCCTCTCTTCATCAGAATGCTAATGCCCCCGATCATCTGCAGCACTGCTGAAGAGAGAGGGAACCAGAGGAAAAGAGAAAGACTCGTGCTAGCACACTAGAATTTTTTCCAGTTTGTGGTCAGTGTGGTTGTCAACTGCCTGGCAATGAACCGAAGCAGAAAGAAGCCACTTTACAGGACATCATCACATTAGAATCAAAATTTCCCTGGAATCGGAAGTGCACGGTAGTTGTTTTAGAAGAAATCCAGAGGCATTTCGATGATAGGGTGTTTTAGTACGCTGTAGCTCTCTCGGCTGTGCTTGCTGTGGTAGCAATACTCTGTGTCAAGCCACTCTGAGAGAAATAAGGACTTTATCTACTGCTGCTCCTCGTTTTCTTGACAGCTCAGCAGAATTTCCCTTTCTGTAACGCACTTTTCACTGTAGCACAAAAAGTCCACTGCCTCAAAGGACAATTTGCTCTCTTTTATCCAAACACACGCTTTTACCTCAAAGCAATTTCCAGACATGAAGGACGCGGCACAGTGGAGCCGCGAGGACAGGAGATGCCATCATACCCGACTTACCCACAGGCGACACACGGCACACGGAATGTGAGTGTTTCGCAGGCACAAGAGCGGTACTGGGCTCAATCAGGGGGTCATGCTGGGGACTGCAAAAGGCATGGGACTGGGAGATAATGTATAGCTGGAGATATAGCAGAGTGAGCTGGGCTATCTCATGGCCTACCCGAGTGTCTTTGTGAGATTTCTGTCTGGTTTTATTTAAATCATGATACATTTTTATATATGAATACAGGTCAAGATATATCATAAATATTAAAAGGAATATAATAATCTTCAATACATAATAGATGCAAAGTCCAGAATGAGCTTTGTTGGACAATTGAAGCCAAATACAGGAGAAAATTGGAGGTTTAAGAGTATGAAAAGATCTGGAATCTGAGCGTGTGAGACAGCTTGATAAGATTATGACAGAACATTAAGTTTAGTGAGATTCATAACTTGAGATGTCCGAACAATAGGAAGAGCTACAAAATACAACAGGAAGGTGGAAAAAAAAATGACATCTACAAAAACAAGTCTTAACATTATTGCATAAACTTGAATGTCTCTCAAATTCTGCTGGAGTATTCCAAAAGCAAGTAAAGAGCATGGTGGTTGAGAGGGGCGATGTCACGATGTCCTTTCCTAGAAAGCTCTCCTGTATTACTAATTCCACCGAGAGAAGCTCTGCAAAGGAAAATGAATGTGTGACTTAAAATTCTTCCTCCTATTGTGGGAGTCTGGTGACACCTTACCAGTTTCTGAGAGCAGGAATTTTTGTGTTTTCTAGTCCGTGGGCTGCTCACAGGAGCGGACGTGGACAGAGCAGACAGACAGCACGACACCCCCGCAGGGGTTTCCTCCCTGGCCACTTGCCCAGCTCCGTTCAGCGTTGTTTGCAGCTCTTGTTTAACAAAAGCTTCTCAGTATTAGAGCAGGGTTTTTTTCTTTTGAAGGGTAAATATGAGGTTTTACAGGAATTATTTATAACTCTCAACTTTCTCAAGAGCCCGGGAAGTGACCGCTTTGGCATTTATTTGCTGGGCTGCTGGACATCAACAGGCCTATCAGTTCGCTGGGCTGTGCTGGGAAGCAGCTGCTGACAGAAACTCTTTATTAGGAGCAGTTTCAGTCCAGAGGACGCACAAAGGCAGTAACCAATATGGTCCTGCTTGGGTTTAGCAAACCTTATTTTAATAGATTTCCACTGGTAAACATGCTTCTGACTATTTACAGCAACTGACGATCCTGTGCCTCTTCCAGTGCGTGGGAGGGTGTGCTGAGGGATGGTCACCGACGAGGACACCCGGCCCCCAGAGCTCCGTCCCTCACCCTGCGCCAGCCCATGGGCCGAGTCAGGGTGAACACCCCACCGGGGCCGGTGAGCAGCCCTCGGCGTCAGCCTGACAGAGGTGGGCATACAGGGCACCAGGGCAGCCTTTCCCTCCAGATGAAGGATCAGGTGCTTAATTTTTCAGGAAAAGTCGACACTTCCAGGTGGGAGACTTGTAAAAAAAACACCCAGGGGTGGACCCTTTCAATTCTTGAGGATAAAGGTAGCAATTGTATCTGCCAACTGTAAACTAAAAAACCTCTCCAAACCCTAACAGGGCTTTGCATTGTAGACTTATCCATCTCTGCCTAGAGCTTTCCAAAGCCTTTCATTCACACCAGAGTACGATATTGGCACCGTTTCACAAGATCTGCTGAGGACAGTGATCTTTTTGTGCAGTCACACTTGAAGTTGTGTCCTTGGAGAAGGAGTCTCCTCTCGTGATTTTTCCTAAGCAAATCTCATCTCTCAGGACTTTTAAGGCCCTTTCAGAGGAATAGTATCATTCCTCCCTGCCCCTCCGGGAGGGTTTGCAGTCTGTTTGTCAGCACACAGGAGTTTGATCCTCAGCTACAACAAATGGGTCCTTGTTGCCATATGGGTTAGACAGGTCAACTGACACCAGGGACAGATTCGCCTATCCAGAAAATCCTCGCTCCCTGCTGAAGGGCAGCTCGGGGTGGTCCATCGACTGAGCACGAGCAGACTTCACCTTCCAGCGGTGGCCCTGGTGTCCGCACCGAGAAGGTGCTCTCGGCGCTCGCCGGGGAAGGAGAGCAGCAGCCCGCAGTGACGCTCTGTGGCTCCCGGCGGAACTGCTGTCCCTGGGTGAGACCTGCCGTCCCGCACCGAGCCGGGGCAGGCAGCCGCAGGGCTCGAAGCGCCGGGGACGCTAAGTGAAGTAGATTAAAACAGTCAACATAGCAGTTTTAGGCTCGACGCGATATGGATATCGATACCTGCGCTTTCGAACAAGCATCTGCCAGCGAAGCGTACAAACCTCCCTAATTCAGTGGAAGCTTCAGGCGCTCCGGTGGAAACGAGCCCACTGCAACCGCAAGAGATGCCAGCAGTGGGTATTAAAATCTGACCCGTGGAGGAAATACCCTAATGTTAAAGTTCACCAGAGGGTTACAGCTGGGATACGGCTGCTAAGTAGGATTTTGCTTCTTTTAGGGCTTAAGGTTCCGGGAAATACATACCTGAATAAGTATGGCTAAAATTCTCTAATTTTGTAAGCCATTGCTAAAAATTAGTTTGGTACTTGAAACAAAAATATAGTTGGCTGAATAGTTAAAATTGTAAAAGAGTAAAAGAGAATAAAACTTTTTTTTTTCTTAATTCAGTGGCATCAATTAGGTGCTTTGTTCCTTTGCAGAACCGGGGGGGTCTGTCCTGTGCACCAGGCTGGGCTGGGAGGGAAGGGTTTCCGTACGTGTGGAGGCTGTCGCCGGAGCCTCTCGGAGGAGAAGGATCATCCTTGGCTCTTCTCCGTTAGAAGGCACCCGAGATCTACCGTGGTGCTCCCTGGCAGCAGCCGAGGAAACTGCGGGTGGCCGCTCCGCGGGGCGGGTGCCGGGGCAAGCCCGCTCCTCTTCCCCAATTCCTGCCCCGCGTGTTTCGGTGCCCGCAGCCCCACCACTGCCCCTTCTCTGGAGAGAGCTCTGCTGCACCGAGGGACTGTGCTTCTGCTTCCCAGGCCCGCTGTGTCCCCAGGAGCGTGTCTTCAGCTGTTGCTCACATATGTCCTTGCCATAGACTGCGTATCAGAAGAAACTTCCAGCACTTCCCTGAATTTTTGAAGTTGGACAAACGGGTGTCTGTAGAAATGAAGGGAAGCTGCAAGTACAACTGTGGGTAGCAGAAGAGACGTGTGGTTCTTCGTTCCCTCTCCTGTCTGTATGCAGTGCCCCTCGTTTGTGCAGTAGGTTGGTAGCAGGTCACACAGGTCAGTGAATTAGTTCAGTAAATGGGTGTCTGCTTTTGGAACAAAAAGTCTCTTTTTTCTATTCCCGCTGAAAAAATTCTGCTACTTGGGCCAGCTCTGTTTCTGAGTTGGCAGAGTAGGAAAGCTCTATTTCTTAAGAAAACTGGGGGGAAAGTTTTACTGGTTTTTGTTTGTTTGTTTGGTTGGTTTGTTTTGAAGCGCACCCTCTTTTCATGGCAGACCAGCCAAAGCCCCAGCTGAAGGAGCTGAGACTCTGTTTACCACGGCAGCTTTCACCCGGCGGCAAGCTGAGCAGCGCTTCCCCGTTTCCCAGAGGCGGCTGGGCAGTGCAGCCGGGCTGGGGCCCAGGCTGGCTGCTCCTCTGGGCTGTTGCGGAAGAGGTGCCTCCTGCCCTCTCACTTGCTGTTTCTTTGGCCTGCTCCGGAATTCAGCTGTAATATCTTATGTTTGTCAACATACAGAGGTACTGAAACTCTCCAGACGACCCACTCTGCAGGGAACAACTCTGAATCTTTTGTAATATTTTCACTTCTGATGCCACCAACTGCACTGATTTTGTCCCGGATTCTAGCTTCTGTTGAAAATAAAATCTTCAGAATAATGTTTAGAAAAGAGTTATAATGACTTAAGGTAAAATTTTTCAAATGTCATTGAAATCGCTAATTAAAAGCTCAAACAGAAAGGGTCCGCAATCCAGCAAATTTCAGTCTGTTCAGGAAGAGCTGCTTTGAACTGCCCACAACCACAGCCGGATGCTCTGAAAGGTGAAGTCTGACCGTGGGTGGGTCAGGACCCTCAGGCCTCTCTTGCTGCTGGAGCTACAGATAAATCTCCACATTCCCTACAGCAGGAACCTGTTCTCCTGCCCTCCAGAGACGCTGGTGTGGGCTGTCCTCCACAGGCGGGCGGGTGGCTGTGGTTAGAGCTGGGGAATTGTTAGCCAGGCTGGGTGCTCAGCACCCCGCGGGACTGGCCCCTGCCACGGGAGGGTAACGCCTTGTGCTGAGGGTACCCCTGGCGGGGGGGAAGGGTCCAGAGCCTGACACACACACGCCCCCCCTCCCCTTATCAAAAGCAATAAACCCCGATGAGTTACAGAGAGGGAACAAGCCCCCGCCCGGCCCGCAGAAGAGGGGACGGTCCGGGACACACCTCGAGACCGCCGCAGGATTCCACCGGGGCGGGGCGGCCGGGCAGGACCGTCATCCGCCGGCTGCAGGACAAGCCCCGGCGCGGCTGAAGAGCTGCTCCGCGGCGGGGGCTGCCGGAGCCGGACCGGCGATAAGCGGGGGCGGGGGTGCGGCGGCGTGTGCGGTGCGCGTCCCACGCGTGGCCCCGCTCCGCGCTGGCGCAGGCTCCGCCCGCCATCGGGGGGGGAGCTCCGGACGGGGGGGGCCTGGCCGGGACCCTGCGGGGCGTGCGCGGCCGCTCCGGCTGCTCCTCTGCCGGACTGCTCCGGGTTCCAGGCTCCTCTGGCTGCTCCGCTTCTCCGGCTCCGGGGCTCCTCCGAGTCCCCGGCTCCGGGGCTCCTCTCCCCCAGGCCGCCGCTGCAGGTTGTTGCCGCCGGAGCCGGAGCCGAGGTCCCGCCCGCGGCCCCCTCCCTCCCTCCCCTCCCGAGGTAGGTGCCTTTGGGTGCATTCTCCAGACCGGGGCTGCATCACCCCGTGTTGACCGCTGCCCCTCGGCTCGGAGCGGGGTGGGGGCGCGTCGCTGACTGTTGGTGACAGCTCGGAGTACGCGGGGTCTGCGGGCGGCGGCCCCGTCCCTCCCCGCGGCCGGGCGAGCGTGCCCGGGCCGGGCAGTCCGTGGCCCCGCGGCCGGGGGAAGGGTCTAGCGAAGGGGACACCGATAGCACCTGCTGTCGTCCTTCCTCAGCTTCGGAAGAGTTTGGAATAATCTGTAGTTTCTCTGGCACAAGAGCGGTGGGATAATGTCGCTGGTGCGGTATTACTGCCCAGCAGAACTGCAGCAGCAGCACCTGCCCCTGAGCAGGACTTCAGCAATGGAAAGGCGGTAAGGGAAGTTATTTGTGAACCCCTCCGAGTTAGTGGTCCTCTTCCGAGGACTAACAATGCAACTAGCAGCTCGGCTTTTACATGAACATCTATCCCTCTCCTCAGCCCTGCTGAGCCCTTTCCCTCACTGGGGAACACAGCCTGCTTGCAACGTCGGTATAAGACCCTGGCAATGGCACCTCAGTGGTTAAATTTCCTCTGCTTGCTTTGGTTTTACGTTTATCTGTTGAGGATAAAATACACGTGGCAATGTGGAGGTGGGCTGCCTGGCTCCAGAGGTGGGAGCCTGGGCATTCCAAGCAGCGGCTTTCTCAAGCCTGTCAGATTTCCGCAGTGGCTGTGCCAGACCCGCTGCTGAGACCCCAGGACCACTGAGGAGTGGAGCTGCTGCCATGCAGCCCGTGGAACAACAAGTGATCTGACCGAACGTGAAGTTAAGGTGGAAGCATTAGTCATCCTGGCCTGAGGGAAAGTAATGATTTTAATAATTTTGTGACCTTGCAGTGTGAAACAGGAAAAGATGTATCGTTACCATACTCTGGGCACACCTCATATAGATACAAATCCTAGTCATTATTACGCAGACTAGCTTAACTTCAGAGAATACCTGTGCTCCTTCCTCAGAGCTTTTATGTATCGATGTATTATCAAAGATAAATTAAGCTTCAGACTCCTAGATGAGAAAATCTCCTGGAGCAGCTGACCTTGGTTGTCACCAATATATGCGCCTACATCACGGTTGGCACCTTTTTGGTCTGTCAGTCTGTTTCTACACTTCCCTTAGTGGGCAGCACTCCTGGTCTAGGTTACAAGGTTGTGAAGTTACTGGGTTTCTGTAGCAAACTCCGTTATAATGTGCTTTTCCCCTGATACTCAGTTTTGTCTCCAGAGCAGTGAACCTCAAGTGAGAAATTTACAGGCTGCAAAATGCTCCTTAATCCTGAATGATGATGAATTTTTGCCTCCTGCCTTCTCCAGGATGCACCAGGAGAACATTGCTGAGGTCTGCTGGGAGTGACCTGTGGGTAACACTGGCCTGGAGGCACCAACTTCGTGGGTGGCAACGTAACTGAGAGAAGTGAAGAGAGCTGATCCGGGGCGGAGCACACCATGGGAGCAAACACTTCCAGCAAGTCACCACCCTTTGATGAAAATGAAGATGGTAAGAGCTTTTCCTGGTTGTCTGGGACTGCAAAGTCCACCAGTGCAGAGCCTGTGACTCCAAGAGTCGCCACCGGCTCCCATGCTGGGTTTGCAAACGCCTGGACATCTTGGTTAAGCAAAGGCATGTCACGGTCTGCAGCAGCAGCGCGCCTTTGGTCTCCTGCAGAGCTGAGGTCAGCAGACGGTGGTACTTTTGCCTCCCCTCTCTGCAGCCAGGCACTGGCAGAAGAACTGTTGACGGAGGTTTGGTTTTGAGATGTCTCTGGGACACTGCCAGGCGCTTCAGAGGCAGGGAAGAAATGCAGGCAGGGGAGGTTTGTTCTGGAGATCACGGCACTGGGAGGACTGGTATGAAGTGGTGGGAAGGTAGCTTGAGTGATGTGTGTTCCCACCCCTGCTTTGGGCTTGGTGGGAGGGCCACCGAGAAAGACCTGGTCAGCAGCAGCAGAGGTGGAGGTTCCTGGGCAGCTCTACCTGTTGGCACTGGGAGACTGGCATGCGGGCTTGGCTGGCTGGAAAAGGAGAGTACATTGCTGAGAGCAGAACTTGAGGCCAGTGTCACTCTGCTGCCAAGATTATAGACAGTCATTAAAGGATTGTTCCATAAATACATTTTCTGTTGCATGAGTCAGCTTGCTAACTGCCATATGGGCTTTCACCTCAGTACTGTAATAAAACACATCTGTAAATAAATATAAATACATGGAAATAAAAGTAAAGTATACAAGAACCTAGATAACCCAAACAGCTGTCCCAAAGATAAGAACTCCAGTCAAGGAGGACGTAATCCTGATTACTGGGGACATGAGGGGAAAAGGAGGGGGCGTTGGCCAAAACCTGGTCTTTCTCATTTAGTTCCTTGAGGAGAAAGGTCTAGAGAAGGAACACACATTTGTTCTGGAAATACAGGGGTTATATCCCAGGCAGCGCTGTTAGGGCTCACATCACAAAAACATTCTGCCCCTCGCTGCTTGGTCTCCGTGCGCAGCTGCCGATGCAGCCAGTTGCGTGGGGAAGGGACGAGTCATTCTGCACCGCAGTGTATTCCCTTGTCGTGATATGGACCTTCCCTGCCTGCCTCTGTTTGTCATCCTGCAGAGAAGAGTTCACACCCTGGGTTGATGCTGCGCAGAGGGAGCTGGCGAATCGCTCCGTCATCGCGCCCTGCACTGCTGCAACCTGCAACGCCAACTACACCCCTGTGGCTCTTTGGCTAATTTGGCTTATTAATGCAACTGCTTGTGACTTTTCTTTGGATTTCATATTTTTTTCCATTTATTTAATACAAAAGAAATCTGTGCTGTGAGATTTTCCTGGGGATTTTATTCCTGGTGCATCTAAATGCTCGGTATTGGCGTCTCTCTAAATAACTACCTGTGCTAGCTCCGGATGACCGATACTGCTCACATTCCTGATCACTTTCCTTGGGGTGGCATGTCATGGCTGTGAGATTGGCTGTAACAAACTGAATTTTCCTTGGGGTGGCTGGTCTCTTGGCTGAGCCTTTCTCTGGGTTCAACATGCTTTGTGAGGTATCAGCTCCTGTGATGGAGAAATAAATAACCACACCCCCACCCCCCACCCCGATCAACACGATGACCTGTGCAGGGTGACCGTGGGGCAGTAAACCTTCTTGGGCAGGTGATTTCTTAGGAGAGCCAGTTCCATGCTTGGAAAGGGCTTGCTTTCAGCAAACAAACCCTGACAGCAAGTGAAGCCCCTGTTAGCCCTGTGGCAAAGGTCACTGGGCTTCCCGCAACACCCGTACCCCACACCTGGTGCCCTTGTGCGCTGTGCTGGCCAGTCAAGGGAGAGGCCCAGTGCTGACCGTCTCGAGTGGTTTGGTGCTGATCTGTTGAGTTTCAGTAGGCTTAGGGGTCACCTTTGCACCCAGATACAGAGTCCAGACCGGTGCAGTTGTGCTTTCATGGCCCTGCCCAAACTTAAGAAGTGGTAGCACATTTTTTTCTCTAGTCATGTTTTAATATACTGGGGGAAGAGAAACCCAGCTGAAATGAGTATATTCCCTATTAACTTTTCCATTATCTTGGCAAGTTTGTGACCAGAGACTGTATCACCTTGGATGTCACAATCTTGTCCTTATTCTAATTCCAATTAAAATTGAAATTAATTAGGAGCTGCTGGGTACAGCAGGAAGCAGCACCACGTCTCTCCTGCTCCATGGCACTGTCAGGTCACTGGGCGGGGGCCTGTGGAGAGCAGTCCCACCTCTTCAGCTGTGCCAGAGAGAGGCTTTTCCTTTGGGAGCTGTGTAGGTATAAACAGCAGCAGCGCGAGTGGTGGAAGTGCTCCCATGCCAGGAAGGCACCTGATTCTTCACAGCCTGAGTTCCACCTCTGGCAGTTCAGCGGTGCAGCTGCACCCGCCGGTCGGTCAGGCAGTTGTCTGCCAGATGCTCACTGGGGCATTGCTGGGAGAGGTGAGAGGAGGAGACACCCTGGTCTAACGAGCATTTTGCCATTGCGCCCAGGAATTTGGTCTGCTTCTCAGAGGACCATGCTGTAATGCTCAGTGATTTCATTTCTCTCATTACCCCTCAATTTGCTTAAAAAGAAAAAAAGATGTTTTAAAGAATATCGGGCAGTTGCAACAAGGTGAAACCTTTTGCAAACTAGGGTTGTTAAGGACCTGACTTGGGGGTGAGAACATCTGGGTTTATATTGTGCCATAGTTTTCTGGAGAGCCGTGGGCAAATGGCTTCAGCTGCCTGTGCCTGCATTATTCAGCAGCGGGATCTCTTGTCCTGCTGCAGCTCGGCTGTTCACTCCATGGACCGTGGGCCACCTTCCGTGGAGCGTGGACCACCTTCCTCCATGCAGAGATGGGCAGCACGGAACAGGGCAGCGGGGCTCACGCCTCCCTTGGCTCCCGGTGCCCTTTGATGGGCACACACAGTCATATCGTCTCTTGCGTAATTCTCCGAATTGATGTTGCTATAATTTGACCATTTTCTGTGACACCATGATTTTCATTTTTGTTTTTTAAGATGAACTTCTCAAAAAGGCTTTGTTTGCCTTCGGCTGAAGTGGGATGACAGTATTATTTCTCTCTCAGTCTAGGCACAGTGGTGGATAATAAGCTGGTGAGATGAAAAGAAAATGTAATAACCAGACAGAAGGCTCGGTGCTGCAAGGTGATCTCAACTCCTGGTGTAGTCAGGATGAGACCATGTTAAAAGCCGGATTTTTGTGCTGCTTCTGGGCAAAAGGGTGTGGAAAGGATCCCAGAGGATGGCAGCCATCTAATCTCCCCAGCTGGTTGGAATTTAGTGCAGAAATAGATAGTAGGTGAGGGCAGTGGCTGGGTGAGATGGACATCATCATTCCGCGGTCCTCTGCCAGTGTCCTCTCTAGTCCACCATCAGCTGTTCTGTCTTTAAATTCCCCAGGACCAAGAAGAGCATCAGACATTTCTTTGATCTTCTGCCTGGATCTGCACCAAGTTCGTCTCTCTGGCATGGAGGGACTTGTGCTATCGTTCCTGATCCTGCAGCAGCACTTGTTCTCCTGAGGCTGCAGAGCAGAGAAGGAAGGGAGGGAAATTACAGCGACTGGAAAATGGGGGGGAATTACAGTGACAAAAGGAAGACGAGTCATAACAGACTGTGAGGTGGTGTTCTGGCTGTGCTGGGGTGGGAGGCAGGGATGGGAGGACCTGAGCCCCCAGAGCATTGGCTTCCGCTTGGCAGAGGGAGTCCAGGGGCTTTGGCAGGGTTGACTTGTTTCTGATAAGGATGTTTTTTGTGGCTGGTTAGGTTCTGTAATTTTTATCTAAATATTGTTCCTTGAATCTGGGTCTAGAAATATATCCCCTGCTTTCAAAGCAGTATTTCATGCTTATGCTTCAGTTGCTTCTTTATAGCAATTGTATCATCTTCCTTGGCATCTCCTAAACATCATTTGTCTGAGTTGGCATATCACATGGATTTTCTCCCTGAAGGGCAAATGCTTTGGCTTTTTCATTGTTTTAGATGCCATCAGGCAGTGAAATGAGGCTTGTCAAATCTGTAGATATGAATTAAGGATGAAGAGCATGTGTTTGGTTCCTGATTTGGACACTACAACCTTCAGTACTCTTTGGGAGTGAGACTCTGGATAGGCTCCCTGTGAAAATTTGGGATGGTAAGAAAGATAAAGCAGAGAGGGCTTAAAAGGTGATCACACCTTAAATAAAACGTATGCAATTTAGCTCTCTTATGACCAGCTCAGTTATAGACCTGTGTTTAAAATGTTAATGAAAACATGAGTATTAAAAGACAAGGAGGCAGCGGGTGATAACACGGTCATTAAAGCATTCCTATTAAAAGACAGTGATAATAGAGGGTGTTAACATGCAAAATCCAGCTGCCGGCAGAACTCTTCTGGATTTGCAGCTGTTCCAGGTGTTAACATCTAGAACTCTGCATTTTGTGTCTGCCCTGCTCTTGCAGAACATTGTGCAGGATCCCAGTGCCTGGGACCCGAGGGTCCCTCTCCCCCAGCTGTGGGGTGTGTTGTTTGGCACGTAGCCCCTGCAGCTCACCTCTGTGGCGGGCACAGCAGTTTCCCTTCCCCTCTCATTTTTCTCTGCAGGTGATAAGCATCTTTACTTTCCCTTCTCATTCTGCAGGTATCCACTACCCTTCTTTCAGATGGTCTAACTGGTAAACAGATCTAGTTAAACTCAGTTGTTATCAACGTGTTTAGCTCTGGTACTTGCAGCTGGTGTTCCAGGTTTGGAAAAGGGATTCTGTGCCTAAAAGGCAGGTTTTTTTCCAGGTTCTGTAACTGGAAACCATAGGCTTTGCTTTGGTTAGATTGTGGCATCCTACCTAACGGCAATGAAAAGGACAAATTTTTTGATTTAGTGTCCCTGTTTTAGAAAAATTAATCTGAGGGTGGATTACCCAGTGGGTATTACACTCCTGGCCAGGTACGCATGGGCTGCTTTCAGCCTTTTTTTTTGGAGGAAGTTTGGACCATATGGCTGAACATCATGTTTATGTTGAATGAAGCCCAGTCTGCCTCGTTAGTTTCTTCGGAAAGAAGTTTCTTTATGTTAAAAAACATAAAAAACCATCACTAGTGAAGTCTGGTTGTGTGGTGGCGAGGATCTAGTAACTGTCTGTCCTGTCACCCTGTATTAGGTGTGTTTTGGTTCAGCCAGCAGCGACCCCTGAGCGTGACCTTCCCTTCGCTGACAGCTGCCGGGGAGAGCACCAGCATCTTGGAGAAGCGTTAGCAGAATTCAGAGCATTCGGCTCGGTGATCATTGCTGTGGTGCCTTATCCAGCAATCGGCAGCAGCGTTTGAACCCAGAACAGTTAATCTGTGTTTGCTGTACTACCATACGGCAAACTTGATTTACCATTTCTCTGGATCTGTTTATTGCCTGAGATGAAACAAGGGCAGCTTTATCTGTCAGAGCCTCTTGGTAGGTGGGGTCCTTCAGATTAGCACTTGGACAACACTCTCCCTTGCTGTGCAGGCGTCCACCTCCCAGCTCCATCTCCAGCTGGAGGCCAGAAGGTGAAGTGAAATTCACGTTCACGTTCCTCCCTCCCTGTTTCAGTGCAGGATCTGCAAAGCTGCTGCTCTTGTTTCCCTTCCGAGCAGAAACAGCCATTCTGGGTGTGGAGTGGCAGCGAGTCTTGCAGCCCGGGCTGCTGTGTTCATCTTGTACAGCTTTCAAACGGTTCTCTGCAATACCACAAGGGTGTGAAGATCCAGCTGCCCGTTCCTGTCTTCACATGGTATGAATGTGTGATGGACTGGACTTTGCCTTTGGTTTCGGCAGGAACGGGATGAGGCTGTCGTGTTTAACAGGCAGGGTGGGCTGAAGACACTCGCTTGATGGTTCCTTTCCTGATCTGCCACTGACAGAGGCTGACCCGGGGAACTTGCCACTGCAGCTGAGCTGCAAAGGGAAAAAGGCCTGTTCAACACCCAGTATTAAACAGCACCCCAATCTGCAAAAGCTCCAGGAAGTTGCTAGGGTATCCCTCATTTTTCTCAGCTCTTATGGAGAAAAAGTAGAAATAATGTAATATCATCGAAGGTTTGCTCAGCCATTTAATGTTTGAATGTTTGCTATTTCTTGCAGTTACCTTTGACCATTTCGAGATTTTGCGAGCTATTGGGAAGGGCAGTTTTGGAAAAGTAAGTACTTTGTGAACTGATCACCATTTTGGCAGCTGGAAATGTAACTGATTGAGAAATGGGCGAGTTAGAGGCTCACATGAGAGTGAAGAAATAAAACCCCTGCATTTGATAAGCTTTGACCTGAGCTTCAACTCCTGGTAATCGGGAAAGGATTGCAGCCCGATTCCTCATCTGTTCCATAGCCACAGATTGTATTACAGGAGACTAAAATGAGAAACTGGTAAATCAAATGAGCTGAATTTCATTATATTTCTGGCTAAGCATTTTCTAAGACATCCCAGCAAAGCAACGCTGAACACCATAATGCATCTTTATTAAAAAACTAAAATCAGCGTGAAAGGCCTGGCAATTTTTTTAAGCGGATATTTCCTTGTGAAACACAGTGTTTGCTATTAAGCATCAGGTTATGGTTGTACATTTTATTTTTTTGGTGTTATGGAATTCCCAGCTCACATACACCGACGAAGTTCTAGGAGGTCATTTCCCCCTTCAGGTGAAGGCACACCCATGTCAGGAACAGGCTGTGCCTTAGGTGCAGTGTGACAAAAATCTCTAGACAAAGATGTTTATTTGGTGGCAAAACAAAAAAAGTTGACTGAAACTTTGTGAATTCATCCCAAACTCATAAACTGTTGTGGAAACAAATCTGAAAAACAAGTCTGTTTTGTTTTGTACTCTTACAAACTCAGAGTCGTCCTCTGAAGCAACGTTTCTTTCTGTATTTGATAAAATATAAGAAAGGTTAAAAATCAAACCCAAATATCCCTCAAACGAAGCCCGAGGTTCATTGTGAGCTGAACGAAGCTTATCGAGAAGGGGGAGATCAAGTGCTGCTCCCCAGTCTCTAACCTGTAGTTCTGTGGGGGGAAGGACTCTTCCCAACGGTCACTGATGTGGGAGGGAGGGACACTGCCAAGATGAGTTAGTGCTGTTAAATACGATGTAGACTCGTGTGCCGTTCCCTATCTTCTATCTTTGGGGTGATAAATTCCTTCCTCTCACCTTCCCCCCAGCAAAATTTATTCTTCGGCTGAAAGCTGGGTGAGAGATTTACTGGCCATGTCCAGTGTTGCAGCATCAGCGCAGGGATGGACTGTGGCCAATGCCACTGGTGAACTGGGCTTTACCTGCCTATGGTGGATCATCTCTGATGCATCCCTTGATTTGATTGCTTAGGTTTGCGTGGTGCAGAAGAATGACACCAAGAAGATGTACGCCATGAAGTACATGAATAAACAGCAGTGCGTGGAGCGTAACGAAGTGAGAAACGTTTTCAAGGAGCTGCAGATTATGCAGGGCCTGGAACACCCCTTCTTAGTTAATTTATGGTAAGATATTGCTCCTTTGCTTACTGCCTAAGTCAGCCTTGTCAGTTAGAGACATCTTTGAGACCAGACTTGCCCATTTTGCTGCTGCAAGCTGATTTTGGGAGCAGCTGGAGTGTTGCCACCACAGCATGACGGGTGCTGCCCGCCGAGCTGGGCATGCGTGTTGCAGGCAGCGGGGGCCTGCCCCAGCCGCTGGCTGCGGGGTGAGCAGCAGCGATTGCCCAGGATTGCGCTGGGGAACGTGCCTGCACACACCCTGGACCGGTCCCAGGGTTCTTCGTTTTAGGTGGAGCTCCTCCTCTATTCTGCCGACTGGGGCTCTGGTTTCAGGGGAATCTTGGTTTAATTAAACAAAAATTATCTCTCTTATCCCCCCAGACAAGCATAAGAGGGTTTATTCATGTGTTCCCTTGTGGTTTCTTCCTAGGCAGCTATTGCTCATTACCAGATTGCAGCTATTGCTCGTTACCATAACCTGGCTTTATTTAATAGTGCTCATTGCAATGAACAGCAGCTCCCAGGACCACGCAGTGACGGCACGGGATGGATAGCCAAGCAGTGCTCTGCTCGCAGGGTTTCCCTTGGCACTGCTTTCTTGTCATCACCTGCTGATTCTGATTTGGTGATTTATTTTGTACTTCAATCAGCCTGCCTTGATGCCTTATCAATATTTGTCTGAATCGATGTTAATCAGCAAAGATAACAGCAGTTTATCATTCAATTTCCTGGCAGAAAAATAATACCTTTCAAATTTTAGGGCAGAAACTCATATATCTTTTGGGGAAATGTGTACGTAAAAGAATCTCTTTCCTTTAAAAGTACCTGATAAATGCCACCTGTGTGCTCTGTTTATTTTCTTTTTTCAACCGTTAGCAATGGGGTTGACCAGCTGAGTGATAAAAGATGCACTAATTCTTCCCCCTTCGTTTGATTCAGCATTTTTTCCTGCAGTGGGGCAATAGAAAGGAATTTAAAATAAGACTCTGTTACTGTTAGAGCCTGCCAGGTTAATTTTGTTAGGACACCAGTAACACTTCAGGTAGTGTGCTCTCATACACCACATGATGCAGTTGCCAATATCCTGTAGTTATAGGATCCCTCTGGGATAGTGGGTAATTAATTACATTTATTGTACATTAGATCCCTTTTCAGAATGAAGTAAAACTTAATCAATGCTAACCACAAAAGATGGGGTAAGACACACTGAAGATCACGAATCTTTGTGTTGATTTTTGAAATCTGCAACTTGAATGGTTAGGTGAACGCTCATGGTTTTGATGGTATTGCCATTCAGTGTTGTCCTAACTAGGCTGTGAATATGAACCACGCATCTAGACCTCCCAGAGCTTTGGACATGTCTCCACACTTTGCTTTCCTGCTTGAACAAGCAATTCCAGGCAAAACTTACTCAGCAGCTGAGAACTAGACATGATATGCACACATATAGACCTGTACAGAGCAAATCTGAGCTTCCCTACATCTGTTCTTATCACGTCATCCCTGGCCTCGGGTATGGTCTTTAGCCTCTCTGCACTCTGTGTGATACCGGCTACAAGCTTCATGTGGACTAATATTCCGGTTCATGGTGCTGCCCGTCGCATCAATACGCTGGTGTGTTGGTAAGAAAAAAAATCCGTGAGGAAAAAGCTCATAACTGATCGTTAGAGTATCTCAAGGGGATGCTTGGTAAACGGTTGCATCCGATGAGGTCAGTTAAAGAGGAACGGCAGATAGCAGCTGCATCCCCTGTTGTGTTGAACAAATTTTATTTATTAACAGGCTGCTGCCAAGAGAACCAGAGCCCAGTTATGAGTGCCTGCAGTGCAGAGTCTACTGGTCATGAGTCTTGGCAGGGCTGTGCATACTGATTTAGGGCTCCTCTCTACATTGTTCCTATGGTCAGTTCCAGTGGGCACTCAGAGAAGACAAAATTTACGCCTTGAAGAACTGAGTGTGAGCCCCAAGGGGAACAGACAGCATTTATCCAGAGCTGCGAGCTGGATTTCCACTGCTGTATTGAGCTACTGATCGCTCGGCCTGCCGGGATTTCGGAGCAAGTGAAGGGGTCTTCCAGGATCCTTTGGAGAGATCTCATGTGTGCGAGTGTTGGCTGGGGCAGCATAGGCTGTCAGTCACTGCCACTCGTATCCATGATAAACATGCCCGAGAGCTGTGCCTGCCTGCAAGACTCCCGTGGAGGCAATTAGCAGCAAGTGGTGTTAGAGTAATGAGTTTGCGAGCTCTGGATGCAGCTTTGTTTTCTGAAGTGGCTGATAGTAACGAGTTTGACATAAAAACACGGGTTCCTGTTCTTCTGGAGCGCCTGATGGTAGTTGTTCGTACAAGATGCTCTGACTTCATTATGGATCTGAAGCTAAATTATTGTCATCCCGAGTATGACAATAGGAGTTTAGTCGCAGCAGGAAACGGAGCATGAAATTATTATTTCCCAAGTGGCAAAGTTCCAAGAAGTGATGAGTATTCCCAGAGGTACCATACGTCCCTTTATAACCTGTCTCTTTTCAATTTATCATCCTTGAACCACACTTATGCCATTTCAGGTACTCATTCCAGGATGAAGAAGATATGTTTATGGTTGTAGACCTGCTGCTTGGAGGGGACCTGCGTTACCATCTCCAACAAAACGTGCGGTTCCAAGAAGGCACTGTGAAACTCTTCATTTGTGAGCTGGTGCTGGCCCTTGACTATCTCCAGAGCAGACACATCATCCACAGGTCAGCTGGGGAGCATCTTGTTTCTCCCTCTGGGATAGCTGTGGTATAGCATGGTTGGTTTGTTTGCTGATCCTGCAGAAAGCTGTCTCTAATAGGTTTAATTAGCTGTAGCTCATTAATATCCCTTCCAGTCCAGGAATGGTAGGTGTCAGCCTTCAGAGTTGCCCTTCTGTCACAAGTAAAGGTGTCTCCTTTTTGCTGCCCTCTCTGTGCTGCGCTGAAAGACAAGGCGTGGGGCCAGACACAGCTTCTTTTTCTGTATGAGGTTAAATCATTTCTAGAAGTGGTGAGGGTTTTTTTGGCCACTAAGATTTTTCATGGCCAGTGAAAAAATATTTGAGCTCTTCCCACACATTCGAAGACCTGCAAAGTAACAGAGGAGGTCGAGCCAGGGTTTGGCTGCAGACGGACAGATGTGAGGCTGTACTGGGCAATGAAACCTCGGGGGTCCAAGGGTTTTGACTTAGTAGCTGCTGGGTATGAACAGGGCGGGACTAGGAGAGGGCTAATAAAGGTGGGGAGAAGATTATCTCATGTATAAATATCACTCCAGAAGGGCATTCTTGTGAGGTGTAAAAAGTAAAGCATGGTACAGAATCTGGAATTGAAATGATCCTGGTTGTTCGGGGAAGGAGCACGCTGTTGAAGATGGACACTCGTTCGTGTCTCTGGCTTTGGACTGCCCTTCTTGACCTGAGAAAGCAGAAGGGCTGATGCTTGCCATGCTGGTAGCGTGCCCACTGCAGCTGTGAGAGCCCCGGAGCACCAGAAAGGTTTTGTTCTGCTGCTGTTGGAGCCAGACCTCCTTGGGGAGAGCTCCTCCTTTCTCAGGAGTCTCATCTTTCACGCTGTTGGTTCTGTTTATACCTGCATAGATTTCTCCTCTGATGCGCCTGATCTCGGCAGACAGGGCATGGCTGCCATGGTTTGGGGCGTGGAGCCAGTGTGCGGTGACAGGGGCCTCGCGCCAGCCCTCACCGCCCGGCACCTGCTCACCAGCACCAAATAATGGATGAGCATGGATTAACCATCGTGGAGTGCAGCCCCCGGGGCAGCGAGGGGTAAATCCTCGCCCTGTTGGCTCGGCCAGGTGGGGCACAGGCGTGAGGGAAGCGCAGGGGAGAATCCTTCTCTGTTAGTAACGTATTGCAACCAGTGGTACAGGACTACGGGGCTAGAGGTTCTTCACGGTTTGATGCTGGAAGAAGGTGTCTGTGTGAGCAATGTTCCTTGTGCTGATGAAAGCCATGATAGCTGCGGGAGCGCAGGGTGCCCCAGGGCTGAGGTCCCAGCCGCTGCTTGGCCATTGGCATCACTGAGGGGCAGGCTGGGGTCCCGCTGCTGCTGCGGCGTGAGGACGGCCAAAGAGCAAAGCACCAGGGGGGTGCTTGTAAGAACGGGTGGGAGAAGCTCAAGGTCAGGCTGCAAAGCGCATTTCAGGCAGCAACGTGTGTTTAAGGTGAATCGAGTAGAAAAACACATATGTGTCTGCAAAATTTGCAAGTTATTTAGTTAACACTGTGGTGCAAGTTGTTTAATTGACACTGTAACCCCGTGGGACGGTGTTAGATTGATAAAGTGACTCAGCCAAGTCAATTGCTCTGCAACATCTGTGACAGGGACCCCAGGAGACGGGCAAGCAATTGCTTCTTTTGTCCGGACGAAGCTGTGCAGAGGCTGGAATTACGTCCCACCTCCATGTGGGAAACATTTGTTAGTTTTTTCAGGCTAGGAAATGGTATAACCACTTCATTAAAAATATACAAATAATCAATAAACAAAACTACCCTTGTTCATTCATTGTTTGCCTCCTGGGAACGATCTCGCTGTGCTGTGCTGGTGCAATTCCAGAGGCTGCGTACCAGACTGAGCGAGGTCGGCAAAGGCCCCAGTGGAAATAAAATAAAAAAAAAATTAAAAAAGGTTGAGAACTGGATGAGAAACACAAACCTTTCTTTATGGTTCATTTCAAAACTTGAGAATATTTTTGTATCAAGGGATTCAAAGAATCCATTTTGTTCCAATTTTTTTTGTTGAAGCATTTCTTAAACTTTTTGCTTAAATTAGTGTTTTCTCAAAAACACGCAGTGTGGCATCACCGTTTTCCGCTCTCAAATGCAGCGCTTCTGACCATCCGGGCCGTTCGGCTCTAACCTGCAGCACAGCTTTGCTGCGCTTACGGGGAAAACCAGCCGCTTGCTTGAAGTTGCCCCGTACTCTCTTGATAAAGACGCCTGTCCCTGTGCCCGCCTGCGGGGTGGGCATGGCACAGGGCAGGTAACTGGAATTTATAACCCGCTGGTAGTAGTTTGGGTGGGGAGATGCCAGGGAACTGTGAGCTGTTACGTGATAGTTAGACGCACTGGCCCTTCTCGACTCCAGGCGGGTAGGTGAATTCAAACTTTATCTTAGTGACTGCCTTTTTACAGACAGAACGCTGTACCTGCTCCTTTCTTCCCTCTGGAGCCGCGGGGCTGGTGGGAAGCATCGGGATGGCCCGGGGTGGTTACACGTGTGCCTGTCCCGTGTGCGTGCCGGTCTCTTTATGGCCGCTCAGCCGCCAGGTGCCTGGCTCAGGCTGGCAGCGGGTGAGCGGGGACTGATGTAATGAGCTCATTAAAGCGGGTAATGTCTTGTCGAGTCACTCAGGTGGAGATGGTAGGTGTATCAGGTGTACGTTTTCTCCTTTCAATGGAAAGCATTTCCTTACAGCATTGCTATAGGTATTGTTATTTTGTTGGGTTTTTTTTCATTCAGGAACAAAGCCTGTGGGGAAACACGTTTGCTTCTAGAAGAAAGATGTTAAAATAATGTGATTTTTACTGATTAAATGGGGAACAGCTCTTAATATAATATTGAAACAGCTTAGGAAGTAAAAGGAGGAAAAAGATAATAAGATCTAACATGGAGTACCTGAGTCCAAACCATAGCAGCCTTCTCAGCCATAGCCCTGTACCACCGTTTCTGCTTTTGGTGTTGGGTTAGTCATTCTCTGCTGCCTAAGTCAAACCCTGCAGGAACATCAGAGCTGAAGAGCCCCAGCAGACACCCTCCGGGGCATGGTATCTCTGGAGGTGTGTCTGCAGCCGTGTTTTGGGTCCCTTCTCCAGGCTAATAGCTGTCTCCCCTTCTCTGCCTTTTTCTTAGAGACATCAAGCCTGACAACATTCTACTGGATGAGCACGGTAAGTGCCAGGTGCTTTGTGGTCGTGCACACGTGTAAAAGCAGAGTCAGGAACAGGATGTCCAAGCTGAAGTTTAGGTGCTTGCTGCTTGCCTCATTTTTTGCTGGTTTCTCACCCTCAGTTCCGTTCAGAACGGGACCGTCCTTTTGGGCTCTGGCTGCTGTCTTTTGCTTTTTGAGCGGCAGCGTCCTGTACCTTCGGGGCACTGGGCACCCCGTGCTGCTGCGGGATTTCTGGGGTGCCTCAGTGTTTAACCAACAGCTCCCCTGACTGACCTCAGGGTGTCCCCAGAAGGCACTGGCAGGGACCACACGTGGCCAGGTGCCTAGCAGACCTTGTTTTAAGACCTTCTTGGCTCTTGCTTAAAACTTACTCCAAACATTTGCATCATTTGAATGGAAATGCTTGTGTAATCGCAGGCAGTGTAATGTGTGCTCACAACAGGATGAGTTATGGTTGAATAGGTAATCATAATTCAGGAATTTTCTTCTTCTTTGAGCATTAGACATTGGGAGTGAGTTCTGAAGAGGATTTGTCCTCGGTATAATATAGACATTGCTATGATTTTTTTCTTTAGTCTTTTTCTCAGTCAAAACTCCAGCTATATTCTTGAATTACTCTCTAGATGTAAGATTGGTTTATGGGTTTTGGGGGGTTTTTGTCCTGGCAAAGCTCTCACAGTGAAGAGTTGTCTGATATTTATTAGCTTTTAAGTCATTAGAAAAACACTTTGTCATTTCATATTTTTTGAAACTCTGTGTACCTGGCTTGTTGTGAGAGATCTTCATTAGCAACGACAGCGAGGCACTCGAAAAGAGGAAGGCAGTGCAGGGGCAAGGTATATCTGAATTCATTGTCACTTCAGAGGCTGTAAGAGAGAGGCTGAAGCCCCCAAGGAATCGCCATGGCTCTTATATGTGATGAGGGTTGCCTGGCAGCACCTGAGCCCAGACTCTACCTGTTTTGCATATGACCTCTAATTTCAAAGTGTGAGCTAATTATTTATTTAGGAGCTGTCAGCAAAGCTGCCTCTGCCTCCAAGAGCAGCAGCCTCTCTCCTGCCTCACTCTCACTTCTCCTGCTGTTGCCTCATGCACAGACCAATGCGGGGACCCATCCTCCCTCCTGTCGCCCACCAGTATCCACCAGTGGGCTGTGGACCTGCTCAGCCAGCACAGGCTGGGCTCCCAGCACTGCCACGGCTCCAGCGCACCCCTGCCAGCTAGCAGGGCTGGTGTGGGGCTGCATGTGTTCAGTCCTCACCAGCAGACACTCCTGGTGACCCGTCACCATCTCTCAAGAACCTCTCTGCCCATGGGACTGGGGTGACACAGCCACCTGAGAGGGAGCTGGGAGCACAACAGCCGTGGAAATGTAGGTCAGCATTCCCTGAAGAGGGGAAAAACAGAGGGGAAAAAGCTCTGCTTGTCTCTGCGGTTACGTTCAGCCCAGCAGGATGTACCCTGCAAACTTCAGAAATGACACTGCAATTTAGGTTGATTTTTGAGCCTGTTCTCTGCTCGCTGTGATGTTTTAACTGTCTGTTGCAGAGGTTTCAGAGTTATTTTCTGTGGATGTACCCTTGACTTCAGTGTCCTTCTGACTATGACTTGTAGTATTTCTTCTCTTCATCCATGGCAGCAAAGGTGTGTCCTCTCATGCATACAGAAAGCTCTGTGCACACACAGTTCAATTTTTTCATGTCTCCAGAGCAGCTGCTTCTGTAGCATATCTATATTTACCCTTGTAGCCTGTTTTTCAGTATCTTTTTCCCCAAGGAATGGGGCTGCAGCTCCACATTCTCTCTCTTCTCCCTTCACCAGGCTTTCACGACTGTGATCACAAAATATATGTTAATTTGCTATCATCAATGCTTTATAAAGTTTGTGATTGAGACTGGTCCCCTGAGAGCATGAAGCACCCAAAGACCTTCAGCAATCAGACTTCAGTCCTTCATTTTTTAGACTCTTCTTGACCCCTACCTCTGCCTTTTGGCCCATCATCCTTTCCAGCTGTGACTCCTTTGCCCTTTCAGATTTACGTACCGAAAGGCGCCAATGTCTGTTGCCAACCTCAGCACCCTTTTGGCTGGTGATAATCACTGCCCAGGCTGCAGGAGCCCTTGTGCACATCATCCGATCCTTGCTGGGTCAAGGTTTTGGTAGTGCAAATGCCTCTCATGATGCCACATGATGAGATGTGTTGTCCTGCTGCTGTCATGAGCTTGAAACACACCTCATGTGTTTGCCTCTGTCACCCTGGTCGGTGACATTCTGTATTACCATATCAATTTCAGCTAAGAAATTAAAGTAAGAGGAATATTGGGCTAATGTCTTTCTGTGCAATAAATAAAGCAGTTGTTCAGCATGAGAGATTGGGATCCAGTCCCACAATGAGAAAACCCTCAGCAGATGATCACCTTCAGCAGTCAGTCCAAGCACAAAGTGATTTCCTCCTTTAATGATGAGTCTATTGATTTGGCTCAGTGACAGCACAGTTCACCTGGGAATGACAGATGGCAGTTTCCAGGAATTGTGACTAATTCATCAGGAGTTTTTAGCCAGGTCGTTTGTCTCATAAAATTGAAGACAAGCTCGGTTTTATCTCTAGTAAAAGGGAGAGGTTCTTGCAAGAGCCCTGTAATGGCTGTGCTCGGTATTATTTCTTGTACCACTGCTGGAAGGTTCTCGAGGGCAGTGATAAAATGGGTGAGTTCCTGCCATACAGGGACCACATGGCCCGTTTGCTCTCTTATCTCAGATGAGAAAGTTATAGCACCGTCTGTCCAAGAGCCGCCATACTCCACAGCTCCTAACGTCTCCAGTTTCGTGTTCTTTAAAATGTTACCTTAGCTGAATGCAGAAGACTTACACTTTTTTGCACAAAAGATGCTCTAGAAAAGTGAAGGAATTATGTAGTAACAGAGGTGCTGAATATAATCAGGCAATTCTTTGCCTTAGTGCAGAACCAAAGGCTCGATCTGGAAGTGCCAGTTTCAGGCAGCCAGGACGAGCTTAGGGAAGGACAGGGGAGTACAGCTCTGGCTGTGCTGGTTCCAAACTGGCTGCAGTTAGAGATGCTGAGCAATCAGGAAAACATGAGCCCTGTATTTTACCCTAAAGCCCAGCAGCAACACCCAGTGTGTCCCTCGGTTACCAGTAGCAGCCATCCCTGGTCCCCCAGTCCACCCCATTCTGTAATGCTGCCATCGCTGCTCGTCGTGCCAGCTGGAGCCTTTGTCCTCAGCCTCGCTGGCTGGATTTGGTAATTTCCCAAGTGGGCTAGTTTATAAAACTTGTGGTTTATTTGCAGTGAATCATTTAAAATATCCATCCAGAGAGAGGTGCATTTGTGCTTGGAATATCAAATTCTTCGTAAGTCTTTATGATTCATCTTTATGAAAGCAGCTCCCCACAAAGTGGAATGAGAGCTAGAGATGAAAGAAAAAACAATGCAAGGACATAGGGGACGTATCCAGACAAGTTGGTTGTGTGTCGTTCTTTCCTCTTGGGTGCTCCTCAGCGGTTTGATGCCCGTTCTTTAATGGGCAGAGCGAAGAGAGGGCCTGGCTGATGCTGTAGAGCTGTGTGAGCAGCAGGGAGGGACACGTGTTCTGACAGATCAGCCAGGTGCTGTGTGAGGTGAGCTCTGACCCCTCGCTCACACTCTCCCAGCAGTGCCCACGGCTCATAGAGGGACCTCAAGTTTTCCTTTCTTCCTTCAAACTCCAGCCTGACGAGCTCACAGATTTGATGAGGAAGTCTGTGTCTTGGTGGGACTGGCAGCCCACAGATGCCAAGACAGGTCTCAGCTGAGTGGGGCTGCCAGCAGGTCACTGTCCCGCTGAGCTGTACTTGCCTTTCCCTGCCTGGGTTTCCCTAAAGTGCAGCAACCTCGTGCCTCCAGCGGTTCGAGGTGGAGGTGCCTGCCTCAGCAGAGCGGCACACATTTCGTCCAGCCGTGCCCCCGAGCTGCAGGACATGCCATTCGGATGCGTGTGCTCCAGGGTGCAGTTTGCCCACTGGCCACAGCTGACATGGGGTGTGGGCAAGGGGCTCCGACACTTTACGCGCCGCACGTGTGGTTGAAGAGACGCAGGCAGGAACGTGGATGCAATACAGTGTTTTTAGGTGAAATCACAAATTCTACTTTTAATCCTCGAATTGTCCCAGCTAGATCAGGTATTCGCAGGTGGCAGACTTGTACCACTGTTCTCATGTAACATATACAGGCACAATTGCAAACATTTACCTAGATGTTTCAGAGCATCCAGAGAAGACCACCAGGAGTTCACTAACAAAGCATCAACTTTTAGACACATAAAGGTGATCTTACTCTACTTTAACTCGTGAACTAAAGCAGCAGTGGACTTCTAGCTGAGGAAGCTAATGGCTGAGGGAAGTGTTGTCATAGCACCTCCATCAGTAGAAGCCACTTTGATTTGATCTCTGTGGTTCGAGGAAACAGCAGCGATTCAGCCACCCTCTGTGACTGCAGAGGAGGGTGATGAGTCTGCAAAACAACATACAAAACATCCGATGGTTTTGATAACGAGCCCAGCTCTGTCCAGTGCCTTAGGAGAAGATGCACGAGGTCAGGAGGAAGACAAGACTGCCGGTGTTTCATCAGAAGTAGGCTGAGCTAGCCCACAAGTGTCAAAGCAATTCCCTTCAGTGAAGGCAGCAGTGATCACCTGGACTGCTGCACGCACTTGGTCTGCTCGCTGGTGGGAGCTTGCTGAGTAACTACGTGGAGCATAGTGCAATTTTCTTTTGTGAGAAAAGGTCAGTTCTCTTTCCCTCCAAATTTAGGAAGACTCAAAACAATCATCCGAACTCCATTTTTTTTCTCCCAAATGTTAAATAAGGGGATATTTGATATAACAAGGCACGTCTGAAAGCATCCTGCAAGCTGAAATATTTTCTATCAGCTCTCCCATCTGAATATTTTTTTCCTGGAAACTCCTTTCCATAAAGTATTTTACTTTTAAGTTTCTGAATCAAAGCTGTTTCTCATGTGAAATGAAAACAAATCAAGTCACACATTAACCTCTTGTCTTTCAGGACACGTGCACATCACCGATTTCAATATTGCCACGATGCTAACTAAAGAAATCCAGGTGACCACCATTGCTGGCACAAAGCCGTATATGGGTAAGAACCGACGGCAATGACGCGTTCTTGAATTACTGTTTTATGGGCTTGATTTGACAGCTGTGGTGGGATGCTGATAGAGCCCTTTGTGATGAGAGTTGAACTCTTTTCTTTGTGGTATGTAACAAAACATGAGCATTTGTTTGAAACGAGGAACTGCCTCGAGAGGTGCTGGCGGGGAGCGTGGCAGGACTCCCCGCAGAACCACCCAGATACTGCTGGAAACCGTGTGTCCATCTACTGATGTCACACAACAGCAAGCGTACTGCAAACACACATTTTAGTGCTGTTATGCCACACCGTACAGCATGTTTTTGATTGTAAGGTAAGACAATTGCACTCTTGAGATCTCAGAGCATTTCAGAAGCAGCAGTGAAGCTATGTAGCAATGATGGAATGCTCTTGCTACCCCTGAGAAGGGAAATGCAGTACAGAGGCTTATATTTGGTCCCTCAGCACATTAGCACGCATCTTAGACTGCTGCATCACTAGCAATAATTTGAATTTTTTTCAAAAAATGTGGTACCAGCCTCCACGTGCCCATGGAGCTGGGTAGCTACAGTTGCATACCATCTCCTTTCCCTTCTTTCTTCAGTTCACAAAAAATGCCTTTTTCAGGAAGCTTTATGTCTCCAGGCAATGGTATGGGACTAGTCCCAGGCAAGAAAACTTGCCAGGCAGCTGTAGGAGTACATGGGGGTGTTCTCCTGGGGCAAAGTGACTCTGGAGCGGGTGGATCACTCCACAGCAGCCTTGGGTCAGCTGTAGGAATGGTTTTCATAAGCAAATCAACCCCCACACATGGAAGGAAGACTCACAGCGATTGCTCCCTATGCAGACCTCGTTTCCTGAGTGCTCAAAATAATTTGCTGCTTTTTCTTTTCTCTTTAATAAGGGAAGTACGGAAAACTCAGTTGTGTTCACTTACTGTCCAAACCAGTGAAGCAGCTGACTTCACAGACCGTGAGGGACCCGCCTGATCCTTCTCACACAAGCACAGTTAACAAACATAAAGCAAAATAACGTGACGTACGTGGGAGGAACTGGGGCAGAGCGTGCCGGTAACGAACCAGAGGGAATATCCTGAGCTAATGCTAAAAGAGCTGTACAAACGTGACACAGAATAGTCTTTGTAACCATAAATTCAACTTTCCTAACTGAAGCAAAACCACTCCAAAGCATTTCCATACAGCTATCACAACCCCTCCCACACGGAATACGTACTTCCATATAACCCTGTCTCTCAGCCCAAAGGAGCGCAGCCTCCCTGCAGCTGCTGCTCTGCCAGAGCCCTTCCAGCCACCCCCGGCGAAGCTCCTGTTGATCAAGATGACCCAGCTGACCTTTCCCCTTTGCATCACCAGTGCAGTCCTTTCAAAAAGGAAAATGCGTGCAAAAAGAAAGCGTTGCTCCCTGTTTTGTGTTTCTTGGAGCAATTCTTGCCTCCCAGCTCACACAAAAATCCTACAGTGTTTTTTTCTCCTTACTCTCAAAAGGGAAATTTATTGGCTAAGAAAGCTTTTCCGTCTGCGCCTCCACCCACTTCCTGGTAGCCTCCTCCTGAAGAGCTGTGGCTCTCAGGCTTCGTTCAGTTAAAATTGGCTTTTCCCTGCCAAGGGTGCAGTTGTCGCTGTGTCTACATTTACGCTGCATATTAATGTTTCTAACGAGCTGTTTTCATTCATTGCATGAGGCTGTGTTTAGGCTCTGCCAGATTGAAGCGCTTTAAATAGGAACAAAGAGATATAAGCGGGACGGGAATGGCTTTCCAACTGAAGATCTGCTGAGCACTAGTGGAGGGCAGAGAGGCATTCGGGGGGAGGTGAGGAGACGCTCAGGCAAATGTTATGCCTAGGTTCAGTGACCTGGGGTGAGTCCTTATTCTGAAGCAATTCACTATGGGATAACGAGTAAGTCCTGTGTCAGCAGAAGGAGTTTATTCCTTTGGGGCTTTGGGGGCAGAGAAGCACTGAGAGATCCCGGTGGAGCGGACCGCGGGGCTCTCGGCTGCCCCAGGAGCACGGTGATGCTGGAAGAGTTCTGCGCCAGGACAGCTGGAGTTCTAGTGCTCTGTGCAGTGTCGGAAATCGATTGGGGCTGGTGGATCTCTTAGTGGGTACGGGAGTTCTATAAAGCACTCTATAATCCAGATGAATTGGATTGTGTTTAGGGAACATTAAACATTCCAGTTACAAATGTGAGAGCACACCTGTTTGTCAAGGCCATCCCAGCGTCTACACATATTAGTCAGTTAAGCTCTGTAATGGTCCACTGAAGCAGAAATTATTGACAGTCCAGTTTCATCAGAGGGGAGAGTCAGGCACAGAGGAGCTGAAATGCTTGTTTGGGTTCTAACACAGCAGAAAATGTTTCATACCATGCCAAGTGGACCTGTAGTTAGTCAGCAGGGTCAGGGTTTCAGGGGGTGTCTGTTCTCAGGGCAAGCAAATATCTGGGCTAAGCTGGCCTGCTGGGAACGGGGTCAGGTCTGGCTCACACCACAATGCGCTCAGTGCCGAGCAGAACGCAGGGTCGGCAGGTCCTGCTGGGAGCTGCGGGGAGCAGCGGCAGCACAGCGCCGGTCAGGGTGGGAGGTCAGGGTGGGCAGTTGGGACGGTTCACGTATGTGGGTGTTTGCTCCTCCCTCCACACCAAGGCTCCTTGCTGTGTGGTGGTTCCGCTGCTCCAAGGCTGAGATGGCAGTCGAGGAACCTGACAAAGACCAAAACATGACTTGCTGCTGTTGGCAATGGGTGATGGGCCGGTCGGTGTCCCAGGCAGATCAGGGCTGCTCTCTGCAGCGTGGATCCAGCATTCTGGGGGGCTCATTTCCCCTTGAGATCGCAGCAACATAAACTTTCCTTTTTCTGTATTTCGCAGCGCCAGAGATGTTTAACCCCACAAAACCCACAGGCTATTCCTTCGCTGTGGACTGGTGGTCGCTGGGAATCACTGCCTACGAGCTGCTCAGGACACGGGTACTGTGCTTGCGGCGCCTGTCCGCGTCCGTCCGTCTGTCATTAAATGCTTTAGAGCAGGGGTGGAAGGTCCAAGCCAAGTTCAAAGCTCTAAGGGTTATTACACCATAGGACGCAGAAATCCCGTCTTCACCGGGGTTCTTGTGATCACAGCTCCGCGCTCAGCGAAACTGTCGCAGTACAGACCAGCTCCCCACTGCGCCCGAGGACCTCTGGGTTGCCGTTAGCTGAGCAAGGCAAATGAGTGACAGCTCCTGACGTTTGGGCTGCAACAGAATTTACTTTGAGCTCCCATGCTGTGAGGGAAAGAAGAAAACTTGAAAAAAATCTCATTGCTGTTGTAATAAGATTGAGCAGTCTGAGCAAAAGCAAACTGCAAAGTGTAAATTATTAATAAAGCACAATCCCTGCCCGTCACATCCGTGTTCTGCTTCCAGCACAGGTGAGGATGGGGGCCTTGCAAAACAGACGATTCGATGACTGTTTTCAAAGTGTTGTGTAAAAAAAAACTGGGACAAAATTATTTAAATTGCATTCTTCTAAGCAAAAGGTTGTTTAAAATTTTGTAAGGCTGGGAAGCTTCTTCTATCAGTACAAGTATGCAAAACATATTTTAAGAAACTCCGTCATCAGTCTTTGCAGAATGTGTAAAAAATGTTTTGATGGATGTATTTTGAAGAACATATTTTCAAATGAATTTGTGTATCTCAAATTGTGAGTGATCAAGTTAGTATATGTTAAGAGGACGTGGTTGTCTGACCTGTTGGGTAGCTGAAGCCATGTGCCCCTGTAAACATATTAATATAAGATCTGAGATTTCCACTTGTAATGTTAAACGAGTGGCAGGACTGTTCATCGCATTGACTTTTGACTTGGTGGCACTACTTCCAACGATGGGAGCAGAACCACTGTTAGGGGTTCCAACCTGGTGGCACAGCCATGGTAAGATGGTGGCACCAGGGGTGGGAAGGGAAGGGAGAACTGGGGGTCCATCTAGTGTCGGTACACATTAAGCACAACCCACCTGATTTGATCTCACAATTTATAGCTACTATTTTTTAAATGTACTTTTAACACCCTCACCCCCACAAAATACCGCGCTGCTCCTGCCACGCGTGCAGCCAAGTACTCGCAGAGACGGCTCAGCTGCCCGTGTGCCGGGACACCGGTCACGGGGCAGAGGGGATGGGTCATGCTGCAGCCTGATGTCCCACCCGGGACCTGGAACCCTTCCTGGCCCATCATTTTTTCAGCAGATTTGATAGGTGGGAGAAATCCTGCCCCTTTTTACTTGTGTCATCCCCACAATGAGTGAAGAGCTGAAAACAGCACCTCCCTTTACGGGGAGTATCGGGAGTGCTCTAACCACAGCACTGTATAAAAAAAATCCTTTTTGACAGCCCTTTCAGACAGAAATACTGAAAAGGCCAGGCAAACACAAGCTGGCTAATGACACCAGCTTTCAGGCTTTGCTTCCTGCCCGTCTCGCTGTTTCAACACCTAGTTATTATCGTTGTTCTTGCCGACATCATTCTTTTGTTTACTTCAGCTGAGCTGTGATCACACAGGGAGAGACGTTCAGTGGGCGGCTTGGGCACTCTACAAAGAGGCTTTGTGTGAAGCTTCTGTGCTCTGCAATGATTTCCCAAGGAGTCCAACAAAATCGATGAATTAACGTACTTTCCTTGTGGCGTTTTTCACAGAGGCCGTATCATATTCGCTCCAACACTTCCACAAATGAAATCGCTCACGTCTTCAAGACGGCTACGGTGATGTACCCCGCTGCTTGGTCCGCAGACATGGTGTCGCTCATCAAAAAGGTGAGGGTGGCTGCGGCCGGCTCAGGGGCTGGAGAGCGTAGTTGCTGGGTGCCAGCTGAAAGCAGCCGAGCGCCTCCATCGCACTGAGTAGCCTTTGCAGTAAATTGCGGGGAGTCGTTGCAGATTGTGTCAGACCTGGTGTCAGTGAGCTTCAGGTGGTGCCATGCGGTGAATACCCAGCTCTCCGTGTTGTAGCCACACTAATGCACTAACGGCTGCAGCGCTGCGCCCTGGAGCGGCGGGATGCAGCTTGTGCTGGCAGGCGCCGTGCTGCTGACACGTCTCTTCTGAGGACACGTGCTGCTCTCTTTGCTTCCAGAGTCTCTCCTGTAACTGTGTCTCTCTGGAATGACTTCAAGTAGAAATCAATACACGTGTCGATGCATTTGGCAAAACAATAGTTTGGGGGTTTTTTTTAATTTTTAAAAAACATTTTTCCCAGCAAGGAGAAAGAATTGCAAGAAGTGCTGATTCTGTTGAAATCCTTTGACGCCATGTGGTCTATGCACCACTGTAATTATTTTTTATTAAAGCTGTTATCAAAATTGCTTCCAAATCATTACTGGAACCATTTTGAAGCTGAAATCATGTTTGAAGTGAAGCCATATCTTCAATAAACAAAACTATTGCTTGACAGTGTCAGACACTGTTTGCAGACAGCAAAGTGGAAATACTGAACCCTGAGTTACATCACTAGCTGCAGATTTTGGAAATATGTAGATAGTTTTCTGATTTTCAAGTGAGTGTAGGCAATAAGGTAGTACTTAATGTAGCTGTCTTCTATTTTTTTATTCCAGATAGTATGTAGAAATACTTTATCACCTCTGATTAAATACTCTCAAACTTCTTAATGAAAATGAGACATCAATTCTTTGCTGAGACAGAATCGTGGCGTATTTCCCAAGAAGAAAATTGAAGCATGTCTCCCTTTTCTTAAAATTAAATGGAGCTAATATTTCATCAAGCTTTACAGTAATATAGGGATTTTTACTGCAGATGTCCTCAGTGTTACGTTGGAAGCTTTGCCCTAGACCACAACGTGCCACAAGCCAAATAGGCTTCCTTGTGAATAGATAATGCAATGTCACCATTTAAATTTCCAGGTGCCCCTTTGCATCTGCTTTAACAGCCGGATGTGTGAGGTGAACTGTGGTTCTGTCCTGGCTCAGACATCGCCTGTGAATTTTTGTACTTATTAACGTTCAAGGCACATTATCGTTCATAGCAGAGGCTCTTGTTAGGACCAGAGCACCGAGCTCCAGAGAAGGGAAGGAACTGGGGGATGTCTCTGCACAGTCCTTGCTGCCCGTGCCCAGCCACACACCAGCATGAGACTGGGCTGAGGGGGCCACCTCACCTGCCCCTTTCCCAAGGGGCTGGAGTCTTGGTTTTCCTGGGTTTTGGAGTCCATACTCCAATCAGGAGTGTATGCAATGTTGAATCCTTGAACTTCAGAGACAAACCTCTATCTTTTCCTTCCACACAAGTAATTCCTACAGCAATGTTAAAAAGATGCTACTAATGAGCAGTGTGAATGCACTATTTCACACTGAAATGACACGAATATTCCATTACTTGAGTGAGAAAACAGGGAATGTTTTACTGCCAGACAGATGCTGAAACATCTGATGGTCGTTTCCCTGCCCCAGACATTACCTGGTGTAACTGCCACCAACACCCCTGTATGTACCTGAGCTCTGATTTCCCATCTCAGGGTCTCACTTTCTCTCCTCTGTCATTTAACTCTCACTGCAGTTGCTTGAGCTGAACCCCGAGAAGCGTTTTTCTCAGCTGAAAGATATCCAGAACTTTCCGTATCTGTCAGATGTGAACTGGGATGCTGTTCTCCAGAAAAGGATAATCCCAGAATTCATTCCCACGGTACGGCGGTTTGATTTTAAAAGGGTCTCGGCGTGCCCAAGAGTTGCACACAGCAGCCTGCCCTCGCGCCTGGCACCAGCTCATGGGAAGTTTATGCAAACTTCCACAAGAGCTTCCAATGTCGTGAGGGACAGGAGAAAAGAGAGGCAAGGGCAAAATTTTCACTTTCCTGGGGGTGTAATAACGTCATGGGCGATGACTACAAAGTGTGGGTGCTGTGCCCCAGAATTGATCTGCTTTGTTGATAACATTCCTGGAGTTTCCGGGTGCAGAACGGGGGTTACACGCTCCAGACTGTCCATGGCGTGCTGGGTGAAACACGCTGGCAGTGCCTGGAAGCCGTCCCGGCTGAACCACCCTTCCAAGCAGCCCAGCTTCGGGCCAGCTCTGCAGACAGAGGCGCAGCAGCAGCCTGGAGAGCACCTGCCATTTTATACTGATCGTTTCTCCCGGTAATGACACTCCCTAACCATCCCATTGGTCATAGTGAAGTAACACATACAGTAGATGAGTGTTTCTGGTCCTTTTCAGTTGGATTTAAAGAGCACAGAAGTAGCATAACCCTTAAGGAAAATAATCCAAGGACTGTTGTGTGTTACTCGGCTGTTTTTCAGCCAAACAAAAGCTGGGCTAAACTGTGAATATTGTTAATTGTAGGTATTTTCCCCCTCTGTGGCTGGTTTTCTCTGTGCTGGGTGTATACGTACTGCTTTCAAACCAGCTTTGCGGGCTGCCATGCTCCTCCCAGCAGAGGCATAGCCCAGCTGAGGCACTCTGTCCTCCTCCCTGTCACTTCGAAGCAGCCAAAGGGCAGAGCAGAAGCAGTGAGCACAAGAAGAGCAATTGTCACACCTTGACAGTGTCTCCTGGCAGAAGGAGCTGAGAAAAATGTCAGCAGTACAGCAGGTGTTCTGGCTATGTGTGCAGTTGTAATTAGTTAATTTTTTACAACATTCATCTCCCAGATGCGGTCCAATCTATAAGAGACTCTTCAAGAGAGGCTCTGATCACTTACGGCCACTTCTCTCTCCTCTCCAGAAAGGCAGACTGAACTGTGACCCAACCTTTGAACTGGAAGAAATGATCCTAGAATCCAAACCTCTTCACAAGAAAAAAAAGCGCTTGGCTAAGAAGAAAGACATTGGCAAAAGTAATTCCTCCCAGGTGAGAGCAAGCAGGTGCAAGCGTGTGGTCAAGGAAACCTCTCATTTTCCAAGAAAGCTGATTGCCATCTAGCAAGACCACTGCAAACTCTTTAAATAGACTGGTTTTTTCCCCTTGTGACCAACTTTATTCCCAAAAGATTTCTGCATCTTCCCCTTGGCGGAAGGCAGCATGTGTACACACCAGCTTTCTATGAGAGAAGAGTCATAGCACCGCGCTCCCCACTGCAAACCTAAAGATGCTCTGTACCTAAAGATAGAGAGATACCTCCTCAAATTGTCCTTGTAGTGTCTTTCTGAGTCAGCTGTGAATTTATTCTCCCTCTCTTTGTTTTTCTGTTCCAATGTGAAAGGCCTGCCATCTTCAAAAGCACCTAGAGATGCTCCAGAGGGACTTCATTGTTTTCAACAGAGAAAAGTAAGAACTGGTGCAGAGGCAGCACAGGAGACACTGGCCCTAGGCAAAGCCTTTGACAGACTCGGGTTTGGGGCCCTCTTGGCAAATGCTGCCGGTGGGGCTTTGGGAGTTTATGAAGGAGGAGAGCAGGTACTGGGGAATGCTGTTTGATCTGACATCTGCTGGGGACTGATGTGGCATTTCCATTCTTGAGATGGAGGGCTGGGCTTAGCACTGCAGGGGCTCGCGGCTGCGGGGGTTCGGCACAGCCCCTTTGGGGCAAGTGGCAGCTTGTGGCAGGGAACGGGATTCTCCCAGGGGGCTGGACCACTGCCTGGGCCTTGGCTCTGCCTGGACTCTCCCTCACAGCTTGACCATCCCTTTCTCTCCCTAAGGGTGAGACACTACCACAACGACACCCAGGAGACAATAACACTGGCAAAAAGCAGAGGCACGTCTAAGGAGGACACCCAGAACAACAACTGCTGAGAGCAGCAGACCCTGCTGAAGCTTTCCTCGGGGGACCAGTGCGCACCCACTTACACACCTTCATGACACTGGGTCACCAGACTCATCTACTGCTGCTGGGACACTGCCCACAGCCCAGGGCAGGGCAGCCGGTGGGAGCTGGCACACCCATTCCCTCTGCCTTTCACCCCACAGCCCCAGATTCTGGGGGTTGGGGGAGAGGCTGTGGGAGCTGCCTCCACCATCTGCCACAGTCTGTTAGACACAGATCCTATTATTTTGCCTTTCTTGGTGGCAGGAATGTCACTGTGTGAAAATGGATGAGACACTCGGTGTTCCCCCTTCCAGCTTGGCTAGCCAGCATCACCGCCCTTGGTGCTGCCTGACAGGCGACGGCCAGCAGCATCACCACAGGGCTGAGCGTCCATTGCTCACAGAGGCGTCATGGCTAGCATCAGCCCTGGTGGGGGGCCTGCCACAGCACTGCGGGCCCAGGCTCCGTGGAGGCTGGGTCTCCCACATGGGCTCAGGGCTGGTTGCTCCACATGGAAGAGGCTGCTCTCAGCTGCAGGGTCTCCGCCAGTGCACAGCGACCGAGGCAGCCTTTGCTTACAGACATCTCCTGTGAACATCCTGTGACTGTGGACACGGAGGGCTGGAAGTGGCGATGATCCTTCCTTAGCTGGGAGGAGGCAGCAAAGGTTTCCCGTCCATTTCCTGCTCTCTCCATGCTGGTTCCTGTATCCATTTCTTGCAGAGTGGGGCTGGCATGGTGGGAGCTCGGAGCATGCAGACAGATGTGGAAATGAAGAGGTGACAGCCAGGCGCTGGCGGTTAACCAGCGTCCAGATGCGTTCCAGGCCAGCCTGAAAAACCCATTCACCATCACATTAAACTGCTGCAACTCACTGAACCTGGTGGGGTTTGGCTTCCAAATTTACCAGAAGGAAATTTGAATGTGTATTTTTAATCTCTCTACTACTGAAATCGTGCTTGATTTAAGCAGCTACTGTTTGCAGGAACAGCTGTACTCCTGGTGCGGTCTTTGCCAAGACGGGGATCGGCCAAAGCATTTCTATTACAGTAATGCTGGGAATGACGCTATTGTTCAAATGCTTTGGCAGAACTGCGGTTTCACCTCCTTATTTGACATTTTTCCTATGCTCAGCAATATAGCAAATGCGTGATGAACCGTTTGCCTCCCATTACCCAAAGGTGTTCTTTGTATCCCCTGTGCCTTCCTGTCTTTCTCTCTGGCTACATCTCAACTCAAAACTGAATAAAACCAACAGCGAATGAAAGGCTCCTTCCCAGGTGATCACAAGGCACCGTTACTTCTGAGGTCACTTGGATAGCAAGGCAGAATGGGTGTTTCTCCTGCCTAAAGCCCACTGGGACTTGACTAGGCTCTCAGTTAAAAACTGCTTTTCCCTGGCTGAAGACTTTCGGACACGCTCTGCCTACGTCACTGTGGATTCAGTCCATTGCTGCCACAGACCACACACAGTGGACTTCCCAGAGGTCTTCATGGCTGCTTCTGATTGACACAGGAATAACCCCTCTCTCATTGAGCTGATGCTGGCTGTCCAGTTTGCTTCAGGAAGTGTGTGGTTTATGCATGTGCACAGGCCTTCCCTGTGACTGGAGCCATCTCCATTCCCCCCGAGCATACCTCAGTCCGAGGCAGGGGATCGCTGGTCCAAGCGACTGACCCGAGCGTCCCGTCTGCCTGTTCTGCCTCTGAATCCCAGCACTGAGCAGCTCAGTCATAGTTGATGCCTAAAAATAAGCTCTAGTTGAGTGTCTTCCACTTCCTGGTCCCTTCTGCAATGGTGGTGGTGGTGGTGTGTTCCATGTGTCCCACCGCCGGCTTGTCCCTAGATAATGACCTCACCGTATGAGTGGGTTTACTGCCGGTGCAGCAGCCACACCTTCCTCTGCTCAGATCAGTCACAAACTGTCCCGTTGGATGGATGGGCCCAGGGGCATCTCTCGGGGGATGCAGTCGAGCACATCTGTGCTGCAGAAAGGCCGAGCAGGGCATTCCAGCATGGTTGTGATGGGTCTATACAGGGTCATGACCAGGCCCTCTCCCACCACCTCTGGAGGACAGATTCTCTGGGCAGGCTGGTTTGTGGTGGGTGATGCTGAAGGATTCCCTACTCTGCTCCCTCTGTGCTAAGGGAGCTCTGGTGTTGGCCTCTGTGCCTGCGCCCTGCCAGCTCCAACCCTCATGGACGGCTTCTGCACTGCCTTCACCCATTTGGCTGGTTATTGCAGTAATTTCTAACAGACATGTGAGGGCACCGAACACAGTTGTAGGTCCTGATAGCTTTGTTATCAGGCAGCACACAGGGAGGATGCTGGCGCAGCAATGCCAGCATTTCGTGGACTCAAAGGGAGCCTGTTCTGACATGCACTGCGCATCCTCCTCCTCAGGTGCCACAGCAGTACAATAGAGATAAGCAGCCCCCCAGTTCTAGAGGATTATAGCAGTTTCTTCACTGCCATCACGTGAAGGTGCTGGGGAAAGGGGAAGCCAGTTCTGTGCAAAGGCTGCATGGACGGAGGGCAGCAGCACTCACTGTGCAGCATGCCCTGGTTTCACCTGTGCAGCTGTCAAGTGCCCTGCAGCACGTGGATCAAGGCTCTGCAGTACCACCACCCTCTTCCACACGCTGTGCCTGGTAGCCTGGTTGTTTTGCTCAGGTCAGGCTTTTGGCACAGTCGCAGCACAGTGTGTGTGCAGGGCTGGGGAGTGGGCACAGCAGCATCACTGCATGCTGCTAGCAGAAACAGCCAACTGGGAAAGCAGGACGCTTTTTCTGTCGAGGGAGCTGGAGTGGGATTAGTTCACCAGTAAGCAGTTACCGGAGTCCTCAAAGGAGGCCATCGCAATGGGAAAGCCACCCTTTCCTGCTAAATCACAGCACACCCACATCACTGTCGCTGTGTTCCTGCTCTCCCCTTCCTCAGCCATAAGGTTGCTGAGCAGGGTGGGGGTCCCCGTGTCTCTGCCCTCAGACTTGCCATTCCCAGGGAGGTGATCCAGAGCACCTGCAGTATTTCCCTTTGATCCTCTGTTCTTTGCCCAGTTTGACACTGTCCTGGGGGTCTGGGGCCAGGGGTGGCTGAGGGGGACTGTGCCAACAGTTGTACCTGTGCCCCACTCAGCACACAGCTACCATCGCTCTGGTGTGGGCAGTGGAGAGGTTCATACACCATAAATGTCTTTATCCGGGGCCCCAGACACGGCAATTTGCCCTACTCCTCACTGGGGAAAAGTCTGTGCTGCATAAATACGGCTGTACTGGCTGACCAAAAAACCCCAAACCTTGAGAACTTCAGTGGCAGGAACATCACATCTTTAAAAATTCCCCAAAGACTTTTAAGTCATCTCTCCCTTCCCCTCTTCCCCTGTAAACAGAGGCACAGTTTCAACTTAATCACTACCAGGCAAGAGGGAAAAATCTTTAATTACCTGATAGCGGAACTTCACAAAACTTCTAAGTATGAACTGCCTTCCCCACCCCGGCACCACTATTCTGGCATGGCCCCTTAAGGACTGCTGCATGGACAAATTGTCCTGTCTGAGTTGCAGGCATGCAAGAATAAATATTTCAGGGTCAAATACTTAAGGAAGAAAAAAAAAGTGTATTTATTTAGCACAGCCTAAATTGACAATTTTTGTAATATTTAAAAAACAAGGGGTTTTTTGCATGCTTGGCAAGCTTTGGAAGGCTGTGACCCTCAGTCTGATAAACACCGCTTGATGGAAGGGGAGCATTTAACTCAGGCAACAGCCTTCAAGCCAGCCCCAGCCGGGACAGCCCGCATGCCGAGCCCAGGCAGAGCTGTGCAGAGCCAGTCTCTGTCACCGCCCAGATGGCCAGGCGTTCACAGCCCGCGATGGCCAGGTTGGGCTGCAGCCAGAGACCGGATGGACAAACCAAACAGGCTTGTACAAACACTGTTCTGCCAATTCCTTTCCTTTTGCCTGAGAAGCGACACCGATACCCTGACACCTGCAGCTGCCACCACCCAACAGCCTGTCCCTGCAGCATAGCTCCTCCAGCTCAAACTTAGCCCAGAGCCCCTCTCGGAGCCCTGCTGGCCAGCTCAGCCACAGGACACAGCTTCGCACCACCCCTGCCCTGCAGCAGCTGAGGAAGAGAAAAAGCCAAGCAGCAACACAAGTTCTTTGAAGGAGCAACATTTTTTTTTTTTTAATAAAGTGTACAAAGTAGTAAAACTCCTTGCACAAGGTGCTGTGACAGCTGTTACAGAGATGATTCGGGCTCCCCCATGGGCCTCGTGGTGAAACACCAACGAGCACTGGGTGGAGACGAAGGACATGAACACGACACAAACCCATGCACCCCTGCCAGCCCCCGTGAACTTGCCCTCCCTGTCCCACACCGCATCTGCGGCCCGTCCCTGCCACTTCACCTGCCTGGCCAGCTCGCCCACACCGGGTCCTTCCCGCCATTCCACGCCACGGCATCCTACACGCGTTCAACACGAGTAACACACTGAACCGAGTCACCTGTCCGAGCAGCATGCATACAGAGAGGAAGAGTAGAAACAGAGCCCCACCGAACCCACAACAACAACAACAGAATTTTAAGGCTATGCATAAAACAAAATGAAGCAGTATCTTTAAAGCTAGGTAGCAAGTAGCAGTTGTGAAACATAAGGCTTGAGGCTTACTGAGTCTTCAGAACAGGTTTACTTGCTTTCCCTCTTAAACACCAATGTACCATTTTTCTTCCTTCGCTTGAACGGGATTTCACTTCTGTCCCGGCGGGGACATTTAACTCAGGGAGGTTATGTTGGAGCGGCCTCCCGGGGGTGCGACAATGCGCTTGCTCGCTGAGCGGACGCCTTCATCGACCTGGGCACCTGCGAGAGGACAAGAAAGGACAAAAGAAGGGGGAAATCAGAGTTAAGAGCATTAAGACCGCAAGACTGAGCAGTCAGGCAGCCTGGGGTCTTGCTGAAGGGCCTCCCAAGGCTTCCTACAGCAACCTACTCCCTCTCTGACTCCAGTAACAACCCGAGAGCAGCAGCGGCTTGAACGTCTCTGCGGACACTCCTCCATGAGCAGGCCCATGCCTCAAGAGCACGGTCTGATGCTGCACTGGCACCTCTGTGGCCACATCCTGCTTGCTCCTACTGCAAGGTGCAGTGGGGTGGAGGGCCAGCTCTGGCCACGTCCTTTAAGAGACACACAGGGTCTCACCCCACCATACTCCACCCTTGTGCTCAGCTTGCCCCAGGACACCTCCCAGCTGCCCCCTGTCCCGGGCCAGGGGCTGGAACAGCGTGGCTGGTGGCTCCGTGCTCTCCCAGCCCAGCCGCCACATGTGTTCACCTGACAGGCTGAATCCAGACTGATGGAGGTTCCTGACAGGCGGTGTCTGCCGTGTGGGGGACCCCCTGGTTGAGCCCGCAGGGGTGCCCCCCTTGGGGGTGGTGGTCAGGTCAAACACAGGTCCGTCATACATGCCCCGGGGCACAGCATGCATCTCTGCCATCTGTCACCGGAGAGAAGAGGACAGTGACACATCTCTGCTTCCAGGGAGCATCCTGCCGTGGCAGCGTCCAGCAACCCTTGGCTCTCCAGTCCCACTGCAGAGGCGAGTCACACCGCCAGCCCAGTGCCCCTCATCCTGTGTGCCTGAGACCTCCCTGCAGCGCTGAGGCCTGGCACAGCCCCACTGCCCACCTCCTGTGTGACAGCCTCCCTTCGCTCCCGCCCTGTGAGGAGTGCAGAGTCCGGTGCACAGGATTATGCTGTGTGGATGGGGAAGGAGAAGGCCATTCTGCCCATCTCCTCATTTTTACCTCAGCACTTCCCTCCAGACTCCTGCTGCAGGACAGCAGCAAGGGCAGGCATCACCCACTGCTGACCCAGCCAAGCACCTGCCTCCAGTGCTGGCACACCATCAACACTAAGGTCAAAGGTCTCTGCCCAAGCCTTAACAATCCCAAATGTGACTTCAAAACACACCAGTTTGAAGCGCTGTTTCCAGGGTTCATTGAGAACAGCAGAGGAAACCCAATCAGATGTTAGGAAAAAGGGCAATTTGGGCTAACAGTGTCCCAACTCTGTCTCCTGGCATCCCTGTCTCCTCACCTTCCTCCTGGCTTTGATGCGCTTGTAGACATAGTCAGGAAAAGGGCTGCTGGGCAGGAAGCGTCCAGTCCCCTGGGTCACATGCAGGTTGCCATCCTCCAGCATGATCTTCCCCTGGCATATGACAACCAGTGGGGCCCCACGTAGTTCCATCCCCTCAAAGATGTTGTACTCAGCTGCCTGCAGCAACCAGGGGGAGATGGTCAGGAGGGACATGAGCACTGCCTGCCCCCTCAGGGTCCATGCCTCGCTGCTGAAGTCACCAGTGCAGGTAGAGGACACCAGTAACATCCTTCCCTGCCCCAGAGGCCTTCTTTAATTCACTAGTCCATTCCACCAGAGCTCCCAACATGCATCACGACCTGATGCTTCAGAGCTCAGTGTGAGCAAATACTCCAGCAACAGGAGGGCAGGAACTAGGCTTGAGGTAAGGCATGGACAAAGCACGCTGGCAAAGCCAGGAAAAATTGTACATGGAAGAGGAACTTGGATAAGGAGAAACGTGTGTCCTTACACCCACATGGGCCAGGATCAGGAGAAGAGTGACAGAACAGGGTGAGAAAAGCCCTGCATGCAGAGCCTGGGGCTTACAGACCTCCCAGCCCACAGTCACAGCTGGCATCACCCAGGGCCTGCACTCAGACCCTCCTCTTCAGAGCCCAGCACGGCCAGGCAGCCTTCACACAGTGCTAACCGCACCCCACCCTCCAGCACTCCCATAGACGAGCAGGGGGCTTACAGACTGATGGGTTTTTGCCGTGACGATCTTCACTGCATCCGGATCCCATATCACCAGATCGCCATCTGAGCCCACTGCTATTCTCCCTTTCCGTGGGTACAGGTTGAAGATTTTTGCAGCGTTAGTGCTCGTCACAGCCACAAACTGGTTTTCATCCATCTTTCCTGTGGCCTGCTCAGACACAAAGAGAACGAAGCGCTCTTTTGGGGAAAGGGAGAGTAAGAGCCCTGGGAAGCACCAGAGTAATGCCCAGACTGCTGCACCTGACCTCACTGTTGGTGCCAGACAGACCGAAAACTGGGGGCACAGTCACAGCTCCTGGCTGCTCACACTAGGCCCACGACAGCTGCCTCTCCTGCTCCAGCTTGTTTGACTCTCAAAGCCAAAGAGGGGACAGGCAGATGGGTGCCCAGCCCGGTGGGGGCAAAACCACGAGCGTCTGAGGTGTCCGTCAAGCTTGCCCTCTCTGCCTTCTCCACAGTGAGACTCTTACCACTGCCTTGTCCCAGATGACAGACATTCGTTCCTCTATGCCGTTGGTCCCTTCTGGGATCACAGTGAAGTTGTCTTTTCCAACTGCTTTCTGCGCAGTGCTGAACGTACAGTGGGCACTTCCCGACACCTGCAAGTCACCACTGAGGGTGGTGGTAAAAAAAACATCATCAGTCGTTTTGCGGTCAGGCAACAGGGACATGAGGGACATGGATCTCCTCTGGGGCCAGGCAGTCCAAGATCAATTCTCTTTTACTTTGTACCCTCATTTCGACAGCCCCTCAGCCTGAAGACTTCCACCCAACTCAGCCCCTGCGGTGACCAGGGGCAGAGGGGCAAGAGAGCTCTGCCAGGCTGTGCCTGCCCTCCCGCACACAAGAGGGGCCCACAGCTCAGCTCCCTGGAAACAGGGTGGCCTTTGTGTGGAGCCAAAAGACATCCTTCCATACCAAACTCCATCACTCGCACTAACAGAAAGAGAAAAGAACATCCCAGCGTGAGTCAGGAGAACCATTTATGGCAGTTTGTCAGGTCAGCAGCCTTTCCGCCACATGGGGAGGAAGAGGCCCCTCCACCCAAGGGCTGCCCCCCACAGCCTGACCTTTCTGTGCTGCCAGCTCCTGCACCCTGAGGGGCACACCCCTGCCCCATGGGAAGCTGCTGTGGGCAGAACTCCCCAGAACCAGCTTTCTCCAGGAGGCCCAGGAAAGCTTCACTGTCGTACTCACAGCAGCTGCTGCTCAACTCTGTATCCAGACCCCTCGGCTGGATGAGATGCCCTGACCCATCCCGCTCCTGACAACGATGCTGGAGGGCAGGAACAGGCAGAGCCAGCGAGCTGCCCACAGACAAGGCAGGGCCAGGAGCTGCCCATGGCTCCCTGAAAGTCACCCAGCTGCTGCTGGGTCCTCAGGGAGCAGCAGATGGGCAGCGGCTGGAAAGACATCGCTGCCGGGCAAAAGAAAGCAGACCAACGCAGGCCTGCTCCCTGCGCTGCCTGTGTGAGGCAAGTGGCCTCAGGCACCCGGCTGCCAGACCGGCTGTACCCGAACCCAGGATGCTGCGGACACAAGACCTCTGCTTGGAGCTGCGAATCAGCCCTAATCCACTGGTAATCTCCATCTTCCTCTGATAATTTCTGCCATATGTCTGACTGACTGCGCAGCCAGAGGACCAGGCTGACGACAAAATATGCCTCCTAATCTGCACTAGATTTGACCCGGCAGAAGAAAACAAGCCATCCAGCCTAGCTGGAGCCTCGCAGCCTCTCCTCCTGCCACAGCTTCACAGTAATCAGCATGGGAGAGGTGTCAGGACAGATGCCTGTGGGCTGCAGGGACTCAGAATCTCTCTTGCCTCTCCTTTGAGGTCTGGGGTAAATCTGAAGTGGAAGGGAAGGATTAGAAATCCAGCTCAGGAGCTGGGCTCACTTCTCCTTGCCAGTGCCTAAGACCTGCACCTATCACGTACATCCAGACTGAGCAGAGGCATCTCTTACTCCTTGATCACAGCAAAATCCAGGGTGAGCTGCATATTCAGACCCCAAATGCACTGACCCCTCTCCTACACAAGCCGTGGCATCTCCACCCTGGCACAACCCAGGTTTATCCTAACATGCCCCTCTGCCAGGACACCTCTTACTGACCAGTCATCCCTTGCTCATCTAGCCAGAGATGTTTCCAGCATTACCTCAAAGGTCATTTCTATTTACAGCCCTCTCAATGTTGGTCATCCCTTGGCTAACACAGACCAGCCGCCACGCGCACGGTTCAACGTAGAACCACAGAGTGCGATGAGCTCTGCGTCCCTAGCTGCTGCGTGAGCCTTGACAATGAGAGGATGGAGCATAACTGTGAAAGGTCAAATTGCTGAAGTGTTTCTATTGTTTGTTCTCTATTTTTGACAAATCCCTTCCCCACCCCTTTGCCTTCAGGGTGAACAAATGACCTACCATCCCCATCAGATGTGCATGAGCTGCTCTTAAAGGCCTCCTGCACTCTGCAGGCTGCACTATGGCTCCTGTTCAGGTATGAGAGAACGTCTGAACAGTACTTGACTGGTGGGCTCCCACCAACCTCTGATGCCTCTGACACCCCTACTTTCTCCTGCAACATCACAACCCAGGCAGCCACTCCCCACCCTGCACATGTGGAAGGGCTTCTCTGACTTGGTGAATACTTTTGTTGACAAGTCTGTGTTAGCTGGTCCTCACTTTTTTGCCTTCTTCAGGGCATTTAAAATGGTTCACGACTACTTGCCCTGGTATTTTTCTCATTACTGTTGTTAAGCTTACGGTGCTTCCTCTGTGCTCCCTCTGCTCTTAGAGACAAGGCACCACGGCTCTGGGTCAGAGCTAGTTCATTAGTCAGCTCATTAAACATCTACAGTGAAGTGGTTCAGGTCAGATTAATGTCTACACTGCCCAGGTACTCCCTTAACCTCCTCCTTCCCTATCCGAGGCCAGAGTCCATGTCTTCCCGCTGGCAGCATCGCCCAGCAGAGCTGTCACTCACCTGGCCAGGAGGGAGTTGATGTAGTCAGGAGTTGTTGGGTCTGGGCTCAGAGGTGGAGAGACCACAAATGCTGCAGCCTTGGCCCAGTTCTTGCTCCAGTAGTGTGTCCCATCAGTTCCAAGGCTGGCTGTGATCGGCTCACCAAACACCACATTGCCTGGGAAGGGGGGACAGAAAGGAGGCGGTTTTGGTGCAGCCTGGAGGCATTCTCTGTTCCACAGCACTACTAACAGCCTGCTGTGCCCAGAGCTCACCCAAGACCCACTTTGGGTTGTTCTGCACTGCCTACTTGGACCTCAGGTGCCAGGGCAGGCAGGAGGGACAAGGCCCTCATCGGTGTCAGGGGTGAGCGGCCTGGCAGAGGAGAAGAGCTAACCACCAGCCGGCTTGTTCATCGACTCCTGGGGCAGGGGCACACAGCTCATCGCACACAGCTGCGGACGTGCCCACATGCATGTGGGGAGTCCCTGTGTTCCACCACCAGTGACAAAGGGAGCTCCCAACCGCCTGAAAAGGCACCCAGGCACCTCCGCGGGGCCAGCGTTTCACAGGAAGGCAAGAGCTGTGTGCAGCCCCTCAAACCACTTGCACATGGATCAGATCAGTCTCTTCAGAGCCCCTCACAGGTGCAGACAGACTTTGGTGTTGAAGGCATTGCTCCTGCCTGCGACCCACAAGTTGCCGTTACCCGAGGTGACCACAGGAAGTGGCTCCACGTGGCCTGGTGCAGTTTCCCTGTGACATTCACAAGTCAGGTAGACCCCTGAACGAACAGCTCCCCAGCAGAAGGGGAAGCCCTTGACTGCACTTGAGGCACAGTGGTGGCCTTGGCCAACCAACCATGAGAACAGGCCGACCACTTAATCCAGCTGTCCAGGACCCGGGAGGCAATAGCGAGGCTGTGTGCAGCAGCAGCTGCCACCCACCTTTTTTTCTAGCTTGCGAGATGAGGTCAGCAGCGCTTTTGCTCATCACTTTAGTCACATAGAGAGGACAGTTGGTCTGGCTGGCAATAGTGATGGCCCGGAAGACAGCTTCTGCTTCCAGCTGGAAGAGAACAGCATGCGGCTGCAGAGGAGCGCTGGTTGGGCAGGGAGGAGCCCCTGCTCCTCTCAGCACACCACAGATTGCTGCTGACACCCTGTGCCCGTGCTCTTACCCTTGACTCCCCGAGGGCAGGTTAATCGTGGAGACCTGAGGGGGGAAGTGCCGGCCTCCCTGGGACCCAGCCCAACCTGCAGGCTCCAGCGCCATGATGCTTGTCAGGGGAGCAGTGCCTGGACCCTGCTCGGGCACCAGTGCAGAGCTGCATCTGCTGTTTTTTTCCACTGCCTGGTTCCAGCTCTCCCAACAGCCAGAGAAGCCCAGGGACTGCTGCCCACGCCTGACAGCATGGCTCACAGGCTGACGCCAGACGGCAAAAGGGTCTGCTCCTTTGGACCACTCCCAGCTCCAGGCTCTCCTGCGGCTGTGCTGGGTTTAACCAAAGTCATCCTGCCCGTGACTGGGGGACCACGAGCTCTGCACTGGCAGGCTGTTCACGTCAGGCTCTGGCTGCCCTGTGATGCAGCTGCTGCCTGTCCCAGCCTGCTGACACCCGCCCCACGCTTCACTGTCCAGCTGTAAGCTGAGGGTGGATTTCCGTCATGAGGGATATCTTTGGACTATGACATCAGCCCGTGCTCAGCCTGAGCTCAACCCCAGAGGTTCTCCAACTGTTTGCTTTACAGCTTGGCTTCTAGCTTCAGCATGAGAAGTTCAAAACAGAAGCCTTAAAAAGACAATGTACCAGTCAGCCAGCTCCCAGGGAGGCTGGGGCTGGCAGCAGGCAGCGCCCGTGCGAGTGGGAGCCACTCTCCCGGAAGCCACTCTCCCGGGAGCCAGGGAAGCGGACCCTGCACCGACACACATACACCTGTACGCCTCTCGTACTGCTGCAGGCCTATCTGCTGCACAGCGAAAGGAGGGTTTTCTCTTCTGCTTAAAGACTCTTTAAACAGAAATTTAAACACAAAAACATTTTTATCAGTGCACCTATGGACTTGAGTAGTTGACAGGGCTTAACATGTGGACAGGAGCAAACAGCCATCACTGAATACCCTTCATGGCAGGTTACGATCTGGAGCAGCATCATCCTGCCCTACCAAATCACCGCCATCACCTGTAGAAGAGCATGTCTTTAACCTCCAGAGAGGTCCCTCCAGGACAGCGCAGACCCACGAAGCTATGGATCATTCTCCCAACGCTTTGCCATCAACCTGCAGGCTTTATAGGGGGTAGCAGGGTAGGGTCATTTGAGCTCTACCCAACATCTTCTCAGGTAGAGTATGTTCTGGAAAATGGACAGGTCATTTTCAAAGGCAATGAGTTCTGGATTTAGTGGAACAGATGATATCTAGAGCCTTCTTGCACTGTTCTCAGTTGCCTTGTGCTTTAATAGCATTTCAAGATAAAACACTCAGCAATGTTTTATGGCTTTGGACAAGGAGAACGACAGCGTTGTCTTATGATAATAGGATGGTTCTCAAATCCTGGCACAAACACAGCAGTCCATAATTGCGGGTTAGCTTGCCAACGCATGGCAATGGGTCTAGAGCCATAAAAATAAATAGCAGTTTACACACAGCGGGACTCTCATCTACTGTATTTGACGTGGAGTCTCTTCCCTGTACAAGAAAATACTTCATACTCTTGTACTTCAAGGAGAATAAGTGCTGTATTACACTTGGCTATATATGTTGTCATCAGCCGTAATACAGTCAACTTCTTACACTTTTAACTTAAGTCAACTGAAGTACAGAAGTGTCCCTGTGCTCCTCTGCTCGGCTTTGCTGTGGTACCAAATTCATATTGTTTTCCTCTTTCATGTGCTATGGAAAGTTAAAAGCACCTCTCAGCAGGGAGCTATCTCAAGAAAACCTGTCTAAAATGGGACTCAACTCCAATTAATGGTCCAAACAGAAAAAAACCCTGAGAGATAAAATTAGAAGTCATCTAATTAGTGTCTTGACAATGATTTGTAACCAGGGAATTTCCCCTCTCCTTCCCTCCCACTCCTTCCACCAATGGCTTTGTCCATCTGATTTTGAAACACACTTTAGACCCTTTGCAGAGATTAAGCAGGAATAGGCTGAAATCTGTCTGCACTCAGACATGAACAGTGACTTTTGAGAGGAACTAAAACTCACCATTCAATTCCTCTCAGGCCTCTCTCACCCATGGAGTCACCTATACAAGACAAATGGCCCCAAACAAGCCCCAAATGCTGCTACAGCCACATAGACCTTTCAGTTGATTGATTAATCTCTGGGAGACTCAGAAGCCCCTGTCTCTGCTAGGAGACTCAAACAAGACTGAAAAATGTTTGTCACAAATGCACATCTCACTTTTTCCTGAGCTGATGATGAACAAGACAGTGTTGTCTGTATAAAAGGATACCCACGAATGTGTACACACCCTTTCCAATCTTCGCTTGGCCCCACTACATACACTAAGCCCTGATGTGACTTGCAGGGAAAGCTCTTCAGTGCAGCAAGGCTGGTACCACCCTTTCCATCTTACCTCCTCAGGCCTGCTCAGCACATGGCCCTCAGGGCCAGTTATTCCCATCTCCAACATCTTGGCTTGTTCCTAGGACACCAAGAAATCAGATGTTACAAGACTGTGAAACTACCAACCACGTAGAAAAGCCGATCCCTCCTGTGTTGCGCCCTTCCCTCGGGACGGCCACTAGCCCGTGTCCTGCAGGACCAGCGTGCACTGTGAGAGGCTGCTGCACCCTCAAGGGGATTTGAGAGAGAAAGAGGGAGGATGGGGAAAGGGAGGGCTTGGAGGGAGTGCAGACATTGACTGAAACCCCTTCAATGAAACAAGCACAGTGTGGAGGAAAAAAAGGTACAAAACTCCCCAGCTCCACATACAGCGCTCAATTCTTACAGTCCCTTTCCAAGACCTCCCTGGCTCCCCTTCTGAAAAGCAGGTAGTCTGAGTAGAAACTATGGAGCCAGTTCTCCTCCCAAGGTTACTCCTGGGTCCTGTACCTATCCTGTCCTGTCCCAGTCTCTACAGAAGCTGGTTGCGTGGGATGTTGGTTCCTGTATTAACATTACCCCAAGTATTTTGCTGTTATAATTAAGGATGATGGATAATCACGTGTGTGTGTAGGTCTGTGAAGTGCTACCAACTAATAGTTTTGGGGCATTTTGTGGTTAGGCTGGTGCTGAAGTAGGGATAAACTCTAGCCAATACAATTCCTCTGACCACTCTTTGTTCTCATGTGAAAGAGCCACCCAGTTGTGCATAGCAGCTCTAAAAAGTCCAAAGAAAAACTGATTCTTGTAGTGTGAGAGGACATTTGAAGAATGACCTCTTCATTCACACTTCTTGAACTCCCAAGAATAAGAGAGAAAGGAAAAAAACAAGTAGTTTTGGAGCATAACTGAGCAATGTCTTCTCCATCTTAATGAAAATCAAAACATTTGGACTTTCTCTCATCCAGCACCAAATACAACACAGCAGGTCAATACAGACTACCCCCTTTGCACCAAACCACAGCCCTCAAAACAATTCCCTTGCAAATCCAGCTCCATTAGACAGCTGCTTGTTTACAGCAGGGAAAAGATTCCTCTCTTGCCGTGGCACTTTTCAATACACTCGAACTCTTAGTTGATTATGTGCAAGACAAAGATCTCTAAAAGAACTGAAGTTGGAATGAACATACTGTACTCAATGGCCCACTCTCTTCCATTTAGATAGTCGCTAATTCACGTTTTCAGATTCGCTTACGCACCACATGGTCAGAGCAGAAAATATTGGTAAATTTTATATTGCTGATGAGCAGCAAAGAGATCACCTTGAAAAAGATGTTCAAGCAGCTTTAGAGTCATTTTGCTAATGTCCCACGCTGCGCCTGCCTGGGATAGACTTTCAGCCCCTGCATACCAGAGGAGTAGTTAGTTACCTGTGCAATTATGTCTCCGTTTTCAGCATGAACTTGAGCTATGGCACCCAGCTCTGCCAGGCAGCTGAATATCTCATACAGCTAAAAGAGAAACAAGAAAAATTTACCAGGCAGCAGGCAGACTGGCCTGGCCTGTGCCGGCCCCAGAACCCGCCACAGCCCTTCAGCCAAAGGCCCTGGCATGGCAGGGCTTGGTGTGGGTGCACCAGGACCAGCTCTGGCTGTGCCGGGTGCTGCTCTCCGAAGGCTGTGGCCACCAGTGGATGCCCCCACCCCAGACCCCTCCTTCTCCCAGCAGCATGGGAGCCTGGCTGGCTGGCAGCTGGCACACCATGCCCGCAGCCTGGGGCAGCCCTCCAAAGGCAGCAAGGGTGAAGAAGAGGAGACACGAGGCCCAGGCGAGTGCAGCAGGCTGCCTGTCACCCCATCTGCCCTGCACCCAGCACGGGTGCTGTCCCCGCACCACCCCTTGCATCAGCAGCCAAGTGGTCAGTGATCTCACCTCAGTGTTTGACATCTGGTACAAATCCTTGTAGGCCATGTACACCATGAAGGAGTTGACTCCTAAGGGCAGACAGAGCATAGAGAGGGATGAGCCAGGGCTCTCCCTCCTGGAGGTCCCATGATCTGGGCTGCCCTTCACACCAGCCCATTTATAGGCACATCTCCCGCTGGCAGCCACGCCGGACCCCAGGAGGCACACAACAGCAAGAGGATGGATGACAGCACGGTCACCCCTTGCCCCCTCGGCGAAGGCCGTGGGCAGGGAGCGGCAGGCAGCAAACCTTTCTCGTGGACGATGGTGTGCAGCTCCTGCCGGACGCGGTCGCTCCAGCGCGGGATGTCCACGTGCAACGCGTAGTCGCAGCAGGCCTTGCCATCAGCCCACTCCCGCCACCGCTCCAACGCCTCTGCCAGGCTGGACTCAGGCTCCGGCACCACATGGTCCACTGCAGAGGCACAGCGGGGCAAGGGGTGGGCAAGGGCTCCCCACCCAGGCCACCCACCATGGCACCGCTCACTGCGAGGCATCTCTGCAGTCCCAGGCTCATCTCCTCAGCAGCTTTCTTTGGGGCAGCTTTAAAGAGGTCCCCATCACCTTTGTCTGGGCTCCTCCAAGTGCATTTCTCAGCAGGAAAGCACACAGAGCCTTTGCTTAATGGCCTTTGGCACAGAACCAGGGGCTTTTACAGGCTTCTGCTGAGAAATCAGCTGAAAGCTGAAGGGCCTTGTCCTTCCTCACGCCCACTTCCATCCCATTAACACACAGCCTCCTCCTGCGCTGCAATACTAATGCACCTTTTATTGCCCACCGTGTAATCCCCATGCTCTGCCACAGCCCATTTCACACAACTAATTTATTTGGCCCAGGAGAGAGGAGATCCATTGGGAGGACAGGAAACCCAGTCCTTTACTGGTAAGAACAACAATTGCTCCTGCATCCCAAGAAAACCTGCAGAGCACACGGCTGTGACCACTGCACAGCAGGAAACCCTGGACCTCAAACCAGCGCACAACCATGGCCTTCTCCAGGGAAGGACCTCAGAATTCCCTTTCCTTTTTTGTTAGCACTGTTTATTTCTGAGCAGTGCAGGATGCCAGGACACAGTCATCTGAGCATCATGCTGCCCTATTTTTATTTAACAGGAAAAAATGTTATGCTGGTGTTCCTTTTTGAGGGTCCCAGGAGCACCAGTGGCTGCAGACAATGAAGCACTTCTGAACATGGGTTCTGCAAGGGGTCCTACACAAATCTCCTGTCCCACCACTTCATTATTACTAAGGATGCTAAAAATTCATCCCAATCCTCACTCTCTAGACTGCATTGACAGAGATCACAGAAAAGAGAAGCACACTGTCATGGACCTTTAAAACAAAGATGACAGAAAAGCAAAGAGAAAAAGGAATAACTGAGCAATATTCCAGGAGCACTGGGTGCTGTCATGTGCAGGACCTGCCTGCTGTACTCACTGATCATGGTGGTTCCACCAGCCAGGGCTGCCTTCGTTCCTTGGAAGAAGTCATCCACAGTGGTCATCCCCTTGTATGGCATCTGTAGGTGAGTGTGGACATCAATTCCTCCAGGGATCACCATCTTCCCATTGGCTTCTATGGTTTTGACCCCTCCAGGGACAATCAGATTGTCTCCAATCTGCCTGATGAGATGACACCAAGATGGTGACCCACACACACAGGAAAACCAGCCACAATATAATCAACAAACAGTTCAGCCAGGGAGCAGCCAGGCCAATGCCCCGAATTCTTCCCACTCCCAGAGCCAGTGGAGTGAAACCACCTCGCTCTGCAGCAAAATGCAGGATCGTCTGGCTGGATTAGACCTACAATTTGTACAGACCAGGGCTGGCTGCCATCTGTCTGGCTGCTCTAGTGGTGTCTGTGATGGCACCTGCTGTCTGGGGCCAGCACTGGGTCGAGGTGGATGGGGAGTGTGGTCTGACGGGCATGCAGATCTCTGCAGTGTATATTGGGAAGCTGCCTAGGACATTTCATAGCCCCCAGACTCACGAGTCAGGCTCCTGCAAGCGTTTCCAGCACAAAAGTCCTCTCAACTCCCAATGCCACATAACCCAACACCAGCCCTGCTTCCAGTAAGCTGCACCCCTAATCTCTCTTCTCCCCTGTCCTTCTGCCCACCTTAAGTAAGGCTCAAGTCTGAGGCTTACTTACAGAGAAAGATGATTTCCCATCGTAATGCCACAGCTGCTAGGCCAGCTCAGGGCTCGTCAGGGACTTGTGATGCTGCTCACAGCACCAAGTCTGGAGGGTAAATGGAAGCTGGTGAGGAGCTCACAAAATGCACAGCACGGCCAGCTGCAGCCCATCTGGCCTCACAGCACAGCCTGGCAGCACTGGGCTCACTCACTCTCTTCCCAAGGAGTGCAGACAGAATCTTCCCCTCCCCAGGATCTCCCCCTCACTCTGTCTCCTTCACACCCCTGGAGAACATTTTTGCTATCAGCAGGGCCATGTGGCAGTGAAGGCAGATAAAATCCTGAGTACCTTAAATTATCTTCTGGAAAGAGGAAACCTAAAAAATTCTGGTATACAGCTACTCGTAACCCAAAATATCATTAGAGCCCTCTGGAGTTTGTGCTGTTCTAGCACACAACAGTCTCCTCCCTAGACATAACCAGTCCTCCTGCAGGCCAGGTCACCTGAACCTTAGGACTGCCTTCACTCAGCTCCCCGCCCCCTCAATCCCTTTATCTGTCCATATGTAGCATCCAGCCTTCAAATCTCTTCTTTCAGAAATCCTATTTTCATCAAGCCTTCTTCAGTCTTCCCTCATAAATCAAGATAAAAGACAAGTTGGTTTTAGTGGAAAACTTCTGATTTCCTTGGCTCACTGGGGAGGTAAATGAGGACCACATTCCATTTTTGCAATTCATTCAACCTTAGTCACTTTGCAAGTTTCTTCCCAAGAATTCCGTCGACAGAACTGCTCACTCCAGTATCTTCACAGCAAGAAAACAGCAGCTCTTTCCACCGCTTTTATTGAGATGAATCCATCGCCAAAGGATTTAAACTGCTCACTATATTCTCACCAGAATTCACTTGTGAGAGCATTTCACTTCTACGGCAATGAAATTTGTGAGCTCTGGGCTGCAGGCTAAGTGAATTGCCCAGGGATACCCAGAAAGTCTGTGCCATGGCAAGACCTGAAGCTGGCTCTGATCCCTGACCAGGTACAGGTACTAGTCAATCACGAATGCTCTTGTCCACCAGCTAAAAACAGCCTTACAAAAATACGGTCCCACTTCTTGAAGTATTTTTCTGCTGGTGGATGTTTAAAATATACTATACTGGGAAGGCTGGACATTTTTCTCTTGCCATAGAGCAAGCGATGCCTTTTCAAGTCTCTCTGCTACAAACTGTCATGGTTGCTTCAACTCACCCATCCTGGAGTTGGTCCCAACATGATACATTTGCCACGTTTGAACTGTAGCCTTTAAACAACAGAGTTATTACTGTACCTCTGAAATACACACGAAGCAGCTGGGGAGACCCAGAGGTTTGCCTGCAATTCCTGAGAACCTGAAGGATGCAGATGACCTGCAGCACAGCACTGTCCTTGTTAGTGCTAACAAATGGGATCTTGTGTGGGGTCATTCATGCTAATATTGTTAACACGGGGCAAAACAAGAGCCAAAGATAAATCTTGTTCCGGGTACAATTAGATGCAGCTCTGTTGTACCATGGGCTCTCTACCACAAGTCACCAGCCCAACTGCAATTCAGTCACTGGAGTTACTAGGCAAATATATCAGGCAATCACACATGTGCTCGCACACACTGCCGAGCTGAGCCTCTAATCAGTGGGCTATCAAGTTTTACTGGCCAGCAAGTTGGCTACAGACCACATCCACAAAAAGCCACCAACTATCCAACCTGAAGCTGATTTAAGGAGAGACAAAGATTTCAGAAGTCCCATACTTACTTTATGAGGCCATCCTCCATGTAAATGTCAGCATAGAATGACTGGTCATCGTTGACTACTCTCCCTCCTTTAATGAGGAGACGGTCACTCTGTGAAGGGAAGAACACAGCAGCTGTCAGTAGCACCCAATACACATGCTTCTTAGCAGCCAGCACAGTACCCTTCTTGGGTGCTCTGACTGCATCAGACAGCTCACCCCAACAGCCTTGCTGCAGAAAGTCCACATCCGTACCAACACTTGAAACAACAGCACAAGAGCAAGACTGACAAAGTCATACTCGTAGGGCTGTTTCTGAATGGAACAGATGCTGCCAGAAACACCACCGAGGCAGAATGAGTGCAATGGAGAGTCACTGGAGACACAGCAAATATGCCTCCATAAAATATACAGAGAGAAGTCAAAAGCTTCCTACACCTGGTCATTACGTACATAAATCTGCAGGCAGCACGAGCCACCCTCCAGCGTTGAAGCAAGTTTGTTACTAAGGACATGTCCTTAAACCTTATCCAAATACCATGCAAGATAAGTTGTATTAAGGAAGGCGGTTTGTATCTCTCTCATCTGCTACCACCTTGCAAAGATCACCAACAGGACAGGCAGCCCTGCAGATGATGCATCTGTTGGAATCCATCCCTCCTCTTAAAATGCTTGGGAGAGTCCTTCTGAGGCATTTCACATCACAGGTCTACACAAGACCCAGGAGACACTGGACTGTGTTCCCATCTCATCATCTACCACCTCCTCTGCTCTCCTTTACACTGACTGAAGTGGCCAGCAGCCCTCTCCGAAGGAGCACAGCTGGACAGTGGAGGAGCACGTGGACCAGACTGGTTCTGATGCTCTTTCCGTATTCACGCTTTTGGACTTGGGCAGCCCAGCATACACTGATGGGAGAGAATGGACACTGTTCTGTAGGGAATAGACCCTGTCCTGAGGAACTGGGAAGGCTGACATCCTGCTCTGCTACCTCCACCTGCACAAGTCTGAACCCCAGCTGCAGGCAGTTCAGGGGCAAACGGCCTGATCTCACTCATGGCTACCATGTATTCAGGTGGCATAAGCTGACGATGCTGTTCCAGAGAATATGCAGTCTTCCTGACTGCTTAAAACACCTCCAACAACCCTCCAGCTCTCAAGCTCCCCTTACTTTCCTCTCTGCTCCCCACAGCGCCCACAGCCCAGCTTTTGGCATGTGAGTGCATCCCCTTTCCACAGCCTGAGCCTGGACTACAGCTGACTGGAGCCTCCCTCAGGAGTCATGCACCAGCCTCACTCTGCAAAGCTCTTGCACAATTAATTCCTCTACAGGGAACTGGGTTTGTTCTTCATCTGCTGCCCCTGGGGTGATTTCTGGAAGTATCACCATAGTGGTGGTAATTTACAGCTTCCTCCCTGGTAACAGAAGGATCAAAGAGAATCCCCGCGCCGCGTGTCCCTGCAGCTTGCAGCAGCCAAAGCCCGGTGTGCATTTTTACAGCAATCTCATCCACACACAGTCGAGACAAAGAAACTGGGTGGGGAAAGGCTCAGAATGCACGGCACTTTCAGCCCCGGCTGCAGCTCAGTGCTGGCACAGGCGCAAGAGCCACGGTCTCTCCTGGCTGCCCAGGCAAGGACCTTCCCACAACTGTACCAATGACCAACAACCCAAGCCCCAGTAGCAGGGATTTACCTTCTCTGGTCAGAGCAGCTTAACACCCATCAGGAGCTTTACCTCGCACCAGCAAAAGCACACAGCTGAGTTGTTCCCTTGTTCCCATCCCCACCGTCCTCCCCGACCAGCAGATCGGAGCTCGGCTCCCCTTCTCCCCTGACCTAAGCTCACACATCAGTGCAGAGGTCTAGCAGAACTTCACTGTCTAAGGTGGGTCTGGACCACGGGCACACTGCTGGTCAGAGACCTCCCCACATGGCTCCTTTAAACAGCTTGCAACCAGCACACGAAGGTACCAGCCTTGACTCGAGACCCGGGGCACCGCTACCACCTCTCACTTGCAGCTCTTCTCAGGCACAGCTGAGGCAGGAGGATGGCCGAGTGAGCGCTGGCCTGGGACTCCCAGGTCCTCGGGCCAGCTCCGAGCCTGTGCCGCATCTCTCCCTGATGGGGACACACCAGTGATTCTGGGCTTTGGGCTGACGACCCCCAGCACAAACAAATGTTGTTGATGAGCCACTGATTCTCCTCCTCACCCAGCACAGGTGCACAAAGGGCACTTGTCCTTCCCTTTGTGTCTATCCAATTGTCCTCTCACTAACATTTTAAGTTCAGAAGCCCCTGAAAGAATGAAGTGTGACCACAGACAGTTGCTTATAGCCTGTCAGTCACAGGGGGCAAGCAGGTGAGCGGTGGCTCCTGTGGATGCAGTTGATGAGTGTTTAAGTAACAGAACAAGAAACTTGGATGGAAACTACCACGCAACAGTTTCAGGTGTCAGCTATGGAAACATCAGGGCCACAGTTAGAAACAGAAGGAAGAAGATTATTATTTTCCATTTCAGTCAAGTGTACATAGAGTTTCTCCCACATAACCTGTGCCCTGGCAGATCCTCCTTGGCTTTACCTAGCCTACATGATGAGGAAAAAAAAGGGTCTACCTGCCCAGATTCAACAACGTGATTAGGTCTCCATTTTTTTTTTCTTTTTGACTTGCCCATACCCTTTAAACCTCCCCAGTTTGCTTTCCCGAAGGCCCTGGAGTTCGTTCTCACTCGAGTGTGGGAGCAACAGCAAATCCTGATGCTGGCCTGCCTCTCCCTGTGCCTCGGACAAAATAAAGCAAAGGAGACAGGCACAGGTGGCATGGGGGTAGGAGACTGCAGCACTTGACAATTACTGAATAAACTGTTAATATGGACTCAGAAAATACGCCTGCTCACAAACACAAACGGTCATTCTGTGGCAGATGGGATGGGCTGCTCAGTGCTAACTCTGTTAGTACACAACATTGTGAGGTCCATAATGGCTGGAGCATGAACAAGGCATTCATTGAGGGCATTGGGCACTGCCTCGGGTCCTGCCCCGAGCTGGGCTCGCCTGAAGGAGAAAGAAGGGCTGCATCGGCATCTAACTACCAACTACACGGGAAAAATAACAAGTAAAATAAGTAAAATCCAAATGACACCGCATCTGCAAGCTCTGGCATCACTCAGGAGTGCACCCAGATGTTAAGAGGCAGGGGAACAAGAAAGGAAGAGAATGAAGCAGTTATGAGGAAACAGGTCTGACATAATAGACAGGCTTCTGCAGCACACGCTGCCAGAGCAGCCTCAGATTAGAATAAATGCTCTGTTTCTCCTGCCAGGGCTCATTTGTGGGCCTCCACACGCACCTCGTCTCCCTGCCAGCCAGTGTCAGGCTGTGTCATCAGCCATTGTTAGCAGATGGAAAAACCCTCCTGCACCAAGAGCTGCGGAGGCACCACAGGGAGCACCTTCCCTCCCGCCATGGGACTGGGTGAGCGTGCTCAGGACCCGATCCCCGGCTGCCTTAGCTGCCCAGCTCAGCCCTGGCTGTACCTGGCAAGCGGGGCCAGCCTCTGTGTGAAGGGCCCAACATGCCAAAGTAGCAGTGGGAGTGAAAGGTGCCACGCAGACAGCGGCCAAGCGCAGCTCTGCCTGACCGGTGGCGCTGACCTGCTGGGCTTGCTGGCCTCATCTCCACCGCTGACTGTCTCTCATCAAGTCTCCACACAGCTGGCAACAGCCCTCTTGTCACTGCTGTGGTACCTTTCGTGAGCATCCATTTCTGCAGGCACAGTCACCGTCCCACAAGCCCAAGCCTGGAAGCATCCCTTCAGCACAGCTCTGCCAAAACCTGGTGGGGTCACCACCAGCTCCCAACACCTGGGAAGCCTGTTTGCTGAACGCTCCCTGTCTCTCTGCCTGTTGTCATTTGGGATCAAGCTTTCAGCACCTTTACCCATTCCCTCATGCCCTCACTCTGCTCCTGATGCTCTTAAACATCATCTGGTCATTTCAGATCCCAAAATACCAGGGGGTCTCTTAGCAGTGTGACGTTGCAGTAGGAAAGGGAGAAAGCAGCCTCCTGAAGGCTGCTGAATCCAGCTAGGAATAGTTCTTACCTTGTTTACAAAGCACAAGAGAATAATTAGGGCAGCATGGAAGCAGGTATATGGCTTTACCACTCTTTCCCTTGTAAAAGAAGAGATGCTAATTGCAGTGGTGTTTCATCAGTAGCTGGATGTCTCCTCCTTACCAACGTACCACACGACAGCATGGAAAAACCCCTGGCTGGAATCACAGGGATAGGCAGGCAGAGCCAGCTCCACCCAGTGACTCCCCACGGTCCGTGGGCACGAAAATGCCATAGTGATAGCTGCCAGTTCACCGAAATCTGTCTCGTCGGTCACTGAGGATTTTCTCCTCACTTTCACCCAACACAACACAGTAGCCATCCCCACACAAACCTCACTGTTTTTAGAGGTGCCAGAGACATCACAGAATGGTGTTCGTGGGCTGTGACAGGGCGTTTGAATGGCATGGGCACAGGGCACACCAAAAAAAAATATGCGGACTACAGTCTACCTGGGATAGCAAACGTTTTTGTGACCAAAGCACAAAGACTGGGTGATTTTGATTCAACCAACAACTCTGATAACAGTCATTTTGTGAATCCAGGGCAAAGCATTTCACCACTCCAGGGTTCCACCTCTCCTTCTGTGGGGATAGGAGAACACTGTGGACAGCAGGAAGGAAAGTATTTTGATAGTAATCTCCAAACCACCAAAGAAAAGGAACTAATAAAAATTATCTCAATAGACACACAAGGTTTGAAATTACTGTTCTCCTGAGGTAGACATCCCAGCATTAGCACACCCCTGGGAAGTAATAGTCTCTGACACACAGTGCACAACCTGAGGCACAGCAGAGAGCAACACTTTGAAACCGTGCTGGCAAAGCAATCACTGAGAAAGAAGACTCAATTAACCTCCCCTGCCCATGTTGTCTCCACATCGCAGCCAAAACATACGCCCATACTGCCCAATCTTCCTTCGATGGTGGCAGTCTTGCCTGTCACACGCTGCGGCTGACTAGGCTTTTAAAACTCAGGCTGGGAACAAATTCCCACAGCAATTTATCTCGCACGAGCACATGCACCCCTCACTCATGCTCCTGGCTTCTCCATTAAAATGGCTGTCCTAGAAAAGACCAGAAATTGCTGCAAACAGATAAAACAAGCAAAGTGTGGGTTTTCAGATGCTATTGTCAGAAACTAGCTACGAATTCCAACTGTAGCACAAGAGGAACCAGGAGGAAGTGTTGGTGCATCTCCAGACTCACATCAGATAGTTCAACCAACAGCTGTCAGGAAGTAAAAATACTCCAATTTCCAACACATCCCTCACACAAGCCAAACCTGCGTATCACTGGGGTGACAGAGCGAGGACGGTGCCTCTCCCTTCACTACGGGCTCAGCCGCTGCCTCAGTGCCATTGGCTTTGTGACCTATCAGTGAGTTACCTGCCAGCACCAAGTGGCTCCTATAGTTCTCTGTGTAGTCTCATAGACCTGCCCCCAGCTGTGATGCTTCAGGTGTTTTAAAGGTCTCTGAGATATCTTATATCCCAATGGCACAACACAGTGCCAAAAATCTCACTAACAACGAGCACAGCTTAGCTGACAATCTACCATCCCCAGGAGTCACTATGTGTCCTGACATGCAAGAACGGATTCTGAGGTGGAAATCTAGGAAGGAGGAATATACCCTCAAAATAATTCACTGCTGAATGGGACAGAAAAGGCTTTGTTCTAAGGGAGACACCGTAGCTGTGATTTTCTTTCTGCCATTCTGTTAAAATACAGAAGGCCAACCAACACCAGACTTCACTTCATTGCTCTCCTTGGGCCTCAAATCACGGGTTTCAGGACACGTGGGTCACTTGACCAGAATTCCAGAGTAACCTCCTCCACCCCAGCCAGGACACAGTAATGCTGCAGAACTGGGCCAGTGAGTCCTGGAGGGTCGACCCCAAGCTGCATAAGTCAAAGGAGAGAGCTACTGTAACGTCAACTACAGACTCCACTCACCCGCAGCACTTTCAGCTCCAGCAGCCTGAGGAAAGGATTTAGTAGGGAGAAATAGAGCAACCTGAGAGACTTTGTTACCACTGAGGTGAGAAAGTCCCTGCCGGATCCCAGAGGAGCAGGAACGAGTCCTGTATATCAGTAAAGCGCATCATAAAGGTCCTTGTAGGAGAAGCCCCAGAGAATGGGAGAAATCCCACCTGCAGCAGTGATGTTCTTGTCACCATGGTGGTCTAAGAATATGGAGACAGCAAGGTGTGCAAAGCGGTAATATTGCTTATTAAAGCAATTGGATCTGGGTTGACAGAGGAATTTCTCTTTACAGTGGTAATGATCTTGGTGCTTCTCTGGGAGCATTTTGTTCGCATCTGTATGTTGAAAAGAATAATGAAACTCAAGCGCTTTGTTTTTCCTTTTTCCTCAAGGGGCCAAAGCTGTCCTCAGAAGGAAAATCAAGAGCTGTATGCAGCCAGTGAAAAGCCACCAACAAGATGAAAGACCTGATCGCTTTCCCAGTAGAAAGCCCCAGGCAGCCTCCTCTGGGGGAGGGGCCGGGGAAAGCAGAGGAGGCTCGGGCTGGACCCGAGCGCGAAAAGGTCAGCACAGAGCGCACCAGCGGGTCCCGGGGAGCGGGGACCCCGCACCTCCAGAGAAAACGTGTCAGCCTCCTTCTTCCCGTGGAGCGGAGCGGGGCCGCACCGTGCCGTACCGGCGATAGGTGTGGTCCCTCGCTGCGGCGGCAGCCGCGGACACGCTGCACCTGATGCGGTGGGACCGGAGAACGGCTCGGGATACCACGGATGGCATCGCGCGCGGGGAACGCCCTGCGCGCACCGAGGCGTTCGCCGCACCGCACTCTCCGCCCGCTTCGCTCCGCTCCCCGGGACAGCGGGGACCCGCGCACCGGGAGCGGCCACCCGCGGCACAGGCGGGCGGGCTGGCAGCCGGAGCCTGCTCCCCGCCAGCATCCCCGGTCCCGCGCGATGGGCTCACCGGGCCGGTCTGCGCCCGGGCGGGTCTCCGCGCCCTCCCGGCGAGTCGACTCTGCGTGGGGGGCAGCCCCGGGAGGCCGCCGGGTTGCTCCAGGAGGGGACGCGGGCAATGCCTCCGGAGCGGCTGCCGCCAGCCGGGGCTGAGCCCGCCGGGGCGCGGCTCTGCCGAGCCCGGGTTCACCGGCAGGACCGGGACACCTACGCGGGCGGCGGGCCGGGCCGCGGCTCTTTGCGCGCCGCCGCCCCTGTCCGTCCCGCAGCGCCGGGCACCGGCACCGCTCTCCCCGGCCGCCTTGGGCACCGCCGCCCGCCCCGCGCTCCCCGGGGCTCTCAGCACCGGTAGAGACCCCTGCCCCGGCACCCACCGTGATGCGGGGGATGTTCTTCTTGCCCTGGTACGACATGGCGTCACCCGCCCAGCCCGGTCCGGCCCGAACCGCCGCCGCCTGCACAGCCCTCCGCGCCGGCTCCGCACAAAGGCAAGCCCGAGCCCGCGCCCGCCGTGCCAGTCGCTACCGGGGACGCCCGCCACGCCCCGCCCACAGCGCCACACGCGGCCGCCAGGGGGCGCGCCGATACCGGGCACCGCTCCGGTATCGGGTACCGGCACTACTCCCAGTGCGCCGGGTATCGGGTACTGAGCACCGGGCGCCGCTCCTAGCACACAACTCCCCGCGCACCAAGCAGGGCTCGCCACGCTCCGCATGCCCGGTGCGGGGTACTGGCACCGGGTGCCGCACACCCGACACCGCCCACCACGCCGCCGGCCCCAGGCAGAGCCCAGCGACCGGGCCCAGGCCCCTCTGCCGGGGAGCTCCGGGATCGAGTGGCTGCGAAGGGGCTGCGCAGCCGGCTGTGAGGGGCCAGGTCTGCACCCGCGTCCAGCCTGCAGCGAGGACAACGCGGGGAGCAGCCACGGACGGGGCTCGTGGCAGGTTGGAAATTCTCCGCGTAACAGCCAGTAAAAATGAAAGAGATTTCTAAATGACTGGATTATTTGGTACTGCTAGAGTGAACTTGGATCACCTTAAACTTGCTTTCACAAGCACAAGAACTGGAAACACTGTAAAAATAATAAAATGCCCTACGCATCTGAGTCCGGGAATCCTGCATAAGCACTACAAGTGTTGGCAGCACTAGGGACATCTGTGGAAAGACACCTGTGGTAGGAAGATTTAAACGGTGGAATTGGTTACAAGCACTCAGCGTGTGCCGAAACGGACAGTGGTGGGCCTGGAACCCCACTGACCGCCAGGACGGGGCCAGCTTTAGCTGTGCTGTGATGGGAAGAACGTGTCCTCCCTCTCCTGCCTGACACAACCCATCGTGCTGCCGGCAGTCCCCTGTCCTGCAGAGCCACAGCTGGCCCAAATCTTGCTTTCTCACCCAAGCCAGCTGCAACTCTTCTCACGTGCAGAGCTCTGAACACCGTAAGTGAGATCTTCCTGCAGATCCTGCTGCCAGGCAGCAGCTAATGGTGTGTCCTCCACTACCCAAATCGTACAGCCACTCCTGGCACAGGCACTGCTGAAAATCCGATTTCCAGCTCTTGCTGGGAAAAACAGGCCTCTGACCTGGGTGATCAACATCCTCCCTTCAGTGGCTTTCCAAACCAGAACCTGACTATGGTTTGCAATGGTGCAGGGGCCTGAAGAGCTCTGCTCACCACTGACTGCACAAGCGAAGACACCTTCGTAGCACAACCACTGATGCTGCAACCAACTTTGACTGCTGCAAAGCTCTGAAGAAGGGGCTGATGGAGGCATGGACAATCTGGAGCCCATGTTCCACCGCTGGGGTTCAGTGGACGGTCACTCTCCATAGCATTAATTACATGTTCTCCTTGCTGAAGGGTTTAAGTACTCGGTTGGTATGGCAGCCCTTCCTTACCACTAGCTTTGATTTCTGCACTGGCTCCATAACCCAGCCCAAAGCTTTTATTACTCACTGTGTCTGTTACTTTGTGTCTGCTTCTGCTGAAGCTCTTAGAAAGTTTTCCTGGATACATATTTATTCTAAACCCAAAAAGCTTTCCCCAGCTTAAAATGAAAGTCAGCAGCTTCTCAATAACCTGCTTATTACTGCCAGGACTATGAGGATATCTGCAGAACTGCACGGGCTACTTGGCCCAGCTGGACCACTGCCTCCCCTTCCCCAGATCCTGTGCTGCTGCCTGTGAGCTGGTGCACCCCAGCAGCTGGCAGCAGATGAGTCAAAAGCTGCCTGAAAGCCTTCTGAAAGCTTCCCATCCTACCCAGGGGATCCATGGGCAGGGAGGTGTCTGCAAGCACCAGGAAGGTAACAGGGAGCAGAGCCGTGCCAGAGCCTCTGCAGCCGAGAAGCCCGTGGGAAGGAGATAAGGTACCAGACCACGCTATTCTTGCCACAGTGCTGCGATGCTTCAAGAACGGGTCCTGGTCTCTACTGAAATTAGGCTGACTGGGGGCTGGATGTGAGAAAGACCCTCAACCTCTATTGCCAAAGCTCCTGAACCTTCACTCACCCATTTTCCAGGAAGTTTAACGGTATCCCTGAGATGGGTGGTACTGTGTTACTTTGTCTGGAGTCAGTAACAGAAAGAGCAGCAGTTAATTAGTTAGTAATAGATAAATGACTATGCAGGGAGATGCTGCTGACTGGAACACTTGGACAGTTTCAAGAGTCGAGTTTGCATCAGCCCCCTGGATGCTGGCCAGCCATGATGACTTCAGACTCTTCTTTTGAAGAGGTGTGCTTTCCTCCTGGTTGCTACGTGACACTCACACAAATAGACAGTAAAACATGCTGCCCTGGGCCCAAAACATTCAAAACAGAAAGAGATTAATTTTTTTAGCATAGGACCTCTTCCAGGTGCAGTCAGCAAGGTATTACTTGCATGCTTTGAAATATCCTCAGCAAGAAGCATGGTCAATTTGGAAGTTATTTAAAAATCGCAATATTACAAATCATAACCTCCTCAGAAACACCAACTGGGATAACACAGCACTAGATGTTTGTGGGCAGTCACGATGGGTGACAGCAGCCTGGTGAGCAACACCAGCAGTGCGAGCAGGGAGTAGAAGGCACGCACTGCTGCAAGGACTTTGTCACCAAACCAAACCCAGCTCTGCCTGTGGTCTGCCAACGCTCCGCAGCCAGGCACAACACCTGTCTGTAAAGACCTGGACGATGCTGACCCAGCTCTAGAGCAAAGGGTGAAAGCTGATGCCACCAGCCCTACATGTCTATGATCAACGGCTCTTGCAGACAGGCACAACCGAGGTACAGTGAATATAACCAGTCATGGAATAAGCAGGTCTCAAATGTCATAATGTCCAGCACACCTGTCAGGACAGCCTGTCCCCACACGTGCGATCTTCTCTCTATATGTATTCTTTGCACCAAACCATCCTCTCTTCTCTCCTAGCAGACAAGTTATCAGGGGCTGAAGCTGGTGCACCCTCTCCAGATGGAGGTTGGTCATACACTCCTATGCCAGTGCCCCAGGAACTTCCAGCACACAAAAACCTCAGAGAAGCTTTTCTTGTGCTGCCCCTGGAGGAAGGGGCTTGCTGTGGCTCTCCCTCCATGCTCTTTGTCCCCTTCCCATGGAGATCCATGGAGTCACACTTACTTCTGGCAGGGGAGTCCAGCTCCAAGTGATGACTGCTCACAAGCGCTTGACAATCGTGCTATTCAGAGCTGTTGGCTCCAGCTCTCCCAATCTCTGATGTTCAACTGGAGAACCAGAGCTGGAGGAAGCTGGGAAGAGAGCCCACTGGCTCTGTTACTGGCAAACACAACTACACTGGCTTTCACATCACTCCCACCATCTCCCAGAGGCAACATGGAGCTCTGCAGCCCTTCAAACTCGCGCTCTGGAGCCCCCACAGAACAGCTCCCGCACTCCACATGCACACAGAGAAGGTGTCCAGGCAAGGGAGAAGCGGTTTCTTCTCTTTGCCAGAAATAAATGAGGTTGAAACCAAACATGTCAAATGGAATATGCTAATCCATATACAGGAGTGTCAGCTGCTTCAAGGCCTATTAATTCAATGACAGCCTGATCCCGCAGAGCAATGAAGTGCCCTTGAGCTGGGTGGCTCAAGCAGTGCTTTTCCTTTCACTCAGCGTCCCGCACAAGGACAAGGCTGGGAGGGAGCTGCCAGCCACAGAGGCTGGCCCCGCGGGCTGTGGCACCGGGCACTGCCAGACCTCTGCCCCTCTTCTTGGCACTGATGCCAGCGTCAGCAGCAACCGGGTGAGACGTTTCACCCCTGCCAGCTCCAGTGGATAATTGCCTCTCTCCAGTTCCTTCCTTCAAAGGCACGATGGAAAGGCAGAGGGCCCAGCAGAGCGGTGTGCATGCCCTGGATTTGTTACTGATTACGTACAGTAACCATTCCCTGCCTTTCTCTCACACTCCCCCCAGCCCAAGCCCCCAGGTTTCTGCTCCCTGGCTCCCTTCCCAGCCATCTCTCTTCTCTGCACTGCTTGCCTAGCAAGCCTCGGAAGGGCTGAAACCCAAAACCGAGCCAAGGACACTCAGCAGCGCTTCTGGGCAAGGCCAGCTGGGAGCCAGCGCAGGCACCCAGGAACATCGCATCGCCCTCCTCACCCGGAGCGGGCGGTAGCTCCTCAGGTGGGAGGTGGCCTCTGTTGGGGTGAGGGTTCCCTGAATCCTGAACCTGCAGCTCGGACAGTGCAGGGCTGGGCTCTGCAAGAGCGGGAAGCTTCGTGTTAGCACGAGGGGAGCCGCTCTCCCCCAGGCAGGCTGCTAATGGGAAACACCGAGGAGACGCTGCCTGCCGGCGGGGGAAGCTGCTCTGCCCCACCAGGCTGGCAGAACTCACAGGGACATGGTGACAAAAACTCAACCTGCAAACAGCCTCGGGGGCTCAAGGGCTTCAAACCTGAGTGCAGAAGTAGAGTCAAAAGTAAAGCAGTAGTACGGTAAAGAGGCAGAAGTAGCGAAGCATACAGGCAGGCTTGCAGGGAAAATTGAGGGATGCCCCAAGAGACATTTCATCTGCAGTCAGAAGAGTTCTTCCCTGTCCAGACACCCAGTGCTGTCAGCTCAGAACTGGTGATGGTGCTCCTGCCACAGGATGTCACCAGAGTGCAAAGCCGGACCCTCTGGGACCCACGGCTGGTACAGCTGCTGGTGGGTGCTGCTGCCACCTTCCCTGTCCCTCCCTGCAGCCCTTCTCCCACCCGCCAGTGCCTCTGACAGCCCCAGCTCCACAGACATGAGACACCCAACCTGGACAGGATCCTCCCAGTGATGCTAAGACAAGGGGCTCTTGGCCAAGTAGCTGATGATCCAGGCACTAAAGGAACGCTCAAAAATAACAGTTCTGTCCTCAGCCATGAGGAGAGGTCCTGCTGCAAGCTGTTGTGCTGTCACAGCAAAAAGCCCCATGAAAAAAAGAAAGTCCAGGGACATCAAGACCTCACTGCATCCCCTGCAGGAGGTGCGATACCCCTGGCCAGCAGACACGGGAAGCACATGGGTACCCCTTCTCTAACTGGCCAACCCCAGGCTAACGAGAACTCCCCTCCCCACAGGCATCTCTAAAACTGAAGGTACCCAGCTGAGGTCAGCTCCCACCAGCAGGCTGGCTCAGCTCACTGGAAGAATCATCTGTTTTACATCCCAGAGAAAAGCCAGATGCTGTATCCACAGATGGACCCAAACCCCACCCACAAAGAGACCCAGACTCATGCCATGTGCAGGGTAAGTGCAGCTGCAACGCTGACACAGCTCTTGTCCTACATGGGATCAGAGCATGTGCTGCGTTAAGAGGATGGCAGCTCAGTTCCTCCTGCCTCTCTCCCCTCTATCTCATACATCAGTCTCTGACATGATGGGAGGTTTGAGCCAAACTCAGGTCCCTCCTCTCTCCTTTATGTGTATGTTGAGGAACAGGATTTTTATTAGGTTCAGCTATTTCCACCATGATGAAGCTGACAATCTTGTTCTTCAGGATGCATCCCACAGCCTCCACAACAATGCCTGCAGCCACACCAGCACCCGGGATGGGGCAGTGAGGTGTCTGCGTGTTATGCTGCCTGCTACAATGGGGACAATGGCGTACAGCACCTCCCTCCCTCCTTCCCGCTACACCTGGGCTAGAGACCGCTCACCCCCAAACATTGTCTTGGCAGAACAATAACACCAAGCCTGGAGGCAGATGGCTTCCACTTCACACTTAGCTTCCTCTGTGGGACAAGCTTTGCTTACTGGATTTCCACTGAAACTACTTAATTCCCTCAGAGCAGGGACAGGCCAGCCCAAGTCGATGAAATACACGCACCCGTCTTGCCCGCTTCAACGTGCAGAGCAAGGACTAGAAAGGTCTGAGCTCTCTGCTCAGCATCACTTCTTTTCCCTCCTCAGCTGAATGAAAACGCTCGTTACTGATCCAAATCCATATGTTGTAAAACAGAGCTCAGCTCTTCCCAGCAGAGCAATGGGAAAGATGCTGCTGGATCCAACCCACAGCCAAGGGCAAGCCCAGCTGAACAAGCCACGGTCCAGCTGTGTTTTCCAGCTTCTCAGCCCTGTCTCCAGGAAGGTCCGCTAGTATGTTTGGATTTTGTTTCTTCCTCCCATTTCCTTCAGCCATCCATAGCAACTGCTCCCCAGCAGAAAAATCAAGCTTCTCCACCTTCCACCTCTTCGCAGAGGTGACAATGGAAGGGGTCCGTGTGAGGAAAGCTTTCACCCAAAGTAAAGTGACGGAGCAAACGCAGCTCTAGCTGGTCTCTGCCACGGCTTTTCTTGGGATTAGGGCTCACCATCAGCGCTCTGCCCTCACCCAGGCCAACTCTGAAGAGTAGGCCACACACGTGAAATGACTTTTCTGGCTCTCGTCACAAAAACTCCATCATCATTATGATTAATGGCATCATTTCACAGCACTTTTCAGAGCTGAATATCTTTTTGACATTCCCGGCTGACGTGTCTGAGTCCTTAAGACTGCTTTGGGATTGTTCCTCACCAGCTGGCCTTCAAAACATCACTGTCACCTGCTCACATGTTGTACCTCTCCTTGCAGCTCCCTCCCGTGATACCAGAGAAAAGTCGCTTCTCACACAGATGCACACAGTGTCCCACTGAACACTGCGTACCTCCTCTCTTTAAGCCCCACACAGTTGTCTGTGGAGCTGTACGTGTCTGGCCAATTTGCAAGCTCAGGCTCTGGTGCTGGCAGCCCAGCAGACAGAGAATGCCACAGGGTCAGGCCATTTCAAGGTCCCCTCCACACACAGCAGCTCAGCTTCTTCTGGGCTGCGTTGGTCACGCGTCCAGCGTGGAGGGTACCGGCAGCCCACAGCTGTGGGACGTCAGATGCCTGGGCGGGTCTGCAAGCACAACATTTCCACAAAAACAAAGAAGCGTGCAAGCACCCCGAGCTGCCACTCACCCTGCCTGGGAGGAGGCTGCCAGCTGTGCAGCCCAGGAAGAGCAGAGCAGCATTGCAGCTGGGTGACACAGAAAAGCTGCTGAGCTGCAAGTCTGGGACTCCACTGAATCCTCCTGGAAGAGCCGTGCCTTGGCAACTGCCTGTCTGCAGGAAACGAAAGCCCCCAGAAGCCTAGTCCACCTGGCCAGTGGCATGCATGGCAGGTGTCAGAGACAAACACTCCTTCCACCCGGTGGACAGGGAGAGCCGGGGTTGTTCTGGCCTGCGGGAGGTACTGACACCTTACACAAAAAGAAAAGGAAAACATTATTTTGGTTGGAGCCAACTATTTTGCTGTGGCCAAACCACAATGTTTTATTTCAATTTAAACCTATTGAAGTTTGCATTTGACACTTTCAGCTATGTTCATAAAAAATGCTTAGAGAAGTTCCCCACACGACAAAGCCTCTTCCAAAAAAGTAATTCAGTGAGCCTCTGCCTTGCGAATCTTAAGATGTTTAGCTACTTCTCAGAATCTTTCATTGTTTTCCTTTCTTTCCTAAAATGGGCATCTCAAAAGTCACACAAATTTATGAGAACAAAAAGAAACAACCACATGGCTCACATAGTTTGTTTGGCTCCCAAAGTACATTTGTTGATTGAATGCTACCTGGTGACACCTCCATGATGCCTCTGTCAGAACTGCAGGTGCCTGGGAATCAGCCCTGCCTTTCTGCACCTCACCCTGAAGCCAGCAGCTTGGTAGGGACAGAAGATCCCCACACCCTGCTGGTCTTCATTGGCCAGAACCACCTCAGGGGAGAGAAGCTGCTCCATCACTGATGCCATGTCCTGCTGCAGGTGTTTTTTCTCAGGGCATGCCCCAGCAGAGTACTGAGTGAGCCCACTGCTGGTCCATTGTCAAGAGAGAAGCAATCTCAGGTACCTGGGAAGCTACTCTCAAGAACTCTTTTCCTGATGCAGGTGCTGTTCTTGCTGTGTTTTCTGATAACCTCAGAAAAAATATACCGTATTAAAAGAAGCATCACTTCTCCTACCTGCTGCAGTGGCTATTGCTAGAGCACCTTGTGTACGGTGTACTTACTTCCTGGCATGCTTGGTGATGCCCCACTGCTCCCATAAAATATGCCGCAGCTAGGACTTATTGTTAGTTGTTAAATGTGAAGAAAAAAACATCCCTGGCTGTTTATTTTAAATAGTCTTTTGGGGTATAATTTTGTAAAGGCAAAGAGCATTATAAACCCTATCATGGACATGGAAAAGAACTCCTTGCCCTGCACATGAGCCCCTTCTAAACCACCAGACCAGAATCCCTCCAAATGCTGCACGTCCTGCGGCCGTGACACACAAGAAAGGCACTGGCAGAAACGCTCGTCTTGCCAGTGGTGCCAGCTAGCCAACCCCGTGCCCATGCCACATCAGAGGAGAGAGATCTGCTCCAAGGCAGCTCAGAACAGGCTGGACCAACGAGCGACTGAGTGATCAGTTCACCCTTCCTTTTCACACTTGGCTGCAAAACCCAGTTTCTTTCCTGCATAAAAGTTCCTTAAAGACCTACATTTTCCTGGGAAAAGCATGGGGTTTTCAAGAACACATCACCCGCCATAACAGCTGCAGCATCCTTCCAAAGCCCCAGCTGTCCGAGCTCGGTGGACAGTTACCCCTGGTGCCCACGTCTGCCAGCCAGCTCCCTGCTCTGACTGCACCACACAACACTGGGGCCAGTTGCAAAGCCACAAGCAGAGAATGAGGACAGACGGAAAACAAGGACTGTTGCCACTAGGCAGTGGGACAAATCAAACCATTTCCACGTTAGGGTGAGGTTTTAGGTAAAACAAAAAGCTCTTTGCAGCAAGCAGAAACTCTTTGGCTGAATACCTCATTTCTTTAGAAAACTAACTCTACTGCATAACTCCCATGAAATCTAATATCTGCATCTCTCACATGATGGGGGGTGGTTTACCAGACTGTGCAGTTTGCCATAACTCCTGGCAATAATCTGTATCCTGGAATGAACAGCCAAAACCAGGCCTCTTATTGTTGTGCTTCAGGCATCAGATTTCTTAAAAAACACAACCAAAAATGCGTGGGATTTTTTGCAGTGAAGATCAGAGTATTTAGCATCAAACTCCACAAACTATAACATAGGTTTCACTGTTGTATTTGCATAGTGGGAACTAGTTCAGTGGCTTGGGTTTGTTCCCATTATCGGTAGAAATACCAGAAATAATGTAACTCTCAAATCCTTCTCTTAAAAAAGAAAAAGAAAAACCAAAACAAAACCCTGAACTCTCTGCTGAATGGGGTGATACTGAGGTTATGAATTAATGCCGCCAAAGTGCCTTACGATCCCTTCCACAAACGCAAGATTTTAAACTGTGCTACGAGGCTTCTTTTAGTAGCACAACTGCTACTTTTACTTGATGCTAAGTTCACTGGTAAGGAAAGGACTGCGGCTGGCTTGGTGTTTCTGCTATAAATTACTGGCAATGGAAACAAAAAAGCTGCATGCTGAAGTCATAGCACATTTCAGAACTGTCAGAAAAACTAAGAGAATCTCCATTTGAGGCAGTCCTGCGTGTCTTTCCAGGACTTATCACAAGCTGAATCTGAGTGCTGTCACACAGCTGGACATGACAAGGCATGTGTGACACTGGCTGCCTCCATGAGAAAGCCAAGGACTGACTTCAGCAGGTCTTCTGGAGTGGACAGACTCCTCGCCTGCCTTCACTCCCTGGTAGTTTCCCTCACACTCCTGGCTCCTGCAAAGGGCGGGAGCTGCCACCTCCTCCTCCTCTTCCCCCTCCTCCCCAGCTGCCAGGCTGATGGAGCTGCCCCAGCCTGCGGTGAAGCTGTAAACCCGTGTTTGTGGGACCACAGCCAGTTGCCTTGGAAATTACAACCTCACTGCCGAACCACGCAGCAGGACCGACAAAACGTCTGGGGGTCAGCCTAAGCAGCCAAGTGCTCCTGCCTGCATTACTGATGCGGAGAATGAAAAAGCAGAGTCTCTGCACAGCTGAGCAGCAAGGAGGAACACAGAGGACGTGACCACAAACTTCTAGTTTATCTTCTTCTCAGGCACTGAGCACAGAGCGTAAAGCTCCTTCCCCACTCCTCAAAGCCATGCTGCCTCCAGGAGTAGGGCTCTCTAGTTCCAGTTCATACATCACTAGCCCTCAGTGAACATCCTTACCACAGGAATTCAGAGGGTGTCGTCTGTGACCGACAGAGAAACTCTCTTTGACTTCATTATAGTAAAGTAAGTCTGTAACCCTCTCTGGTTAACAAAAGGCATGGCAGGTCTCAAGGAAAACTGCAGGCGACTTCACAAGGGTACAGTCCACCTAGGCTACTACTGACAGAAACCTGTGTGGAGTTAAATCACTGTTAAATAAGGTCTCTGCAAATAGCGTATGTCAGAGCAGAATCAAGAAACTGTTCACTGCAAAAATTAGGAGATTCATCTCTGTCTGCTGCCATGGGCACAAGCAAGTCTCTTATGTTCAGCTTTCCCAATAAATAAATTGCTTGGGTCAAGGGTAGATGACGTAACCTCTCCCTCTGTTTCTTAATCTGTGAAATTATTCAAAGAAGTTAGATTTGCCTAAACAAAAGAACCTTTGTGTGCTCTGAATCTGCAGAGTTTATCACAAGCAAACTCTCCGTGGTAGTGCAGGCACAACAGGCACTTCCCATAGGCACTATCGCACTCTGGGACACTCCTAAGCTCCAAAGTTGTAGTACCAAGTCATACGACTCCTTCTAGCCAAGAGCGCACTAGAGTACACGCATGAAGCTTCCCAACTTCTTAGGCAAGATCTGCAGATAAAAAGGGTTTGGTTGATGATGCTTATCAGGTAGAAGGCCTCAATGGAAGGAATCCAGGTGTAGAAATTGACAGGAAGAGAGAGGCTGTTGAAGGAAAACCGCAGCTACGAAACTCCAGTGAAAAGGGTCTACACAGGACCTTCAAAGGGAACAAGACTGTTTCAATTTTTTGATACAGCTCATAAAGAAAAGCTCACAGCAAAGCCTGCAGACAGGCTTGAGTAAAGAGTTTCTTGTTTCTTTTCCAGCAAGCTTGTTAATGCAGTGGTCAGTTCTGCAGCTGCTATTCAAACCACACGGACAAGGTTGTACTGATAGGAATAATATTAATTTTGTTCCTGACTGCGTAAAACAGGCTGTAAAAGGAGCGAATCTCAAGAACAGGAACCAATTAGAGTGCCAGTAAGAAACCAAGAAGCAGAGCTGAAGAAATTAAAGTGCAATGAAGAAACCCCAAAGCAACCCATTGCCCAGCTTGAAGTTCCTACAGAAGACAGCAGACATTAAGGACAGCCTGATGGTTTTTCCCAAAACCAAAACAGGTCAAGTCATCACACTTCACTGCTTCTGCTCCCAGCAGGCTCCAGCTAGCGAGGTTAGTCCTTCAGATCACAAACCTCTGTAGTCTATCAAGGTTCACAATCTGGACACAAGCTAATGTTTCTGCAGAACCCCAAGACAACCTCACCACTTCTTTAGGCCAAGCTACAGGCTTGCTGTTACCTTCAGTGATTTTTTGCTCCCACTTTTAAGAATGGGTTTTATTAATTTGCCCTTGAAAACCAGAGCCCTTAAGATGACTGTTTACTAAAAAGTTCAGCCCCAAATGAACTCATTGGCCGACAGGCCAGCTAGTGGCCTTACTCGCCTCATATGTAAATGAGCGACACGGTCACTGAAACCCCAGCTGAGGAATTCACTCATCACTATTAAGTTGATCATCTTTCTGCCAAACTCATGCTGGTGAGTGCAGAACCGAAAAAGCGAGCAGTCTCAGAGGATCTACGCTGCAGAGCACAAGGACTCTGATTATTGCCTTGAGTTTGGCACAAGTTGAGGAACTTTGTGCCTGCTGATACCCTCAGGGATGCCCCTTCCAGATCGATGTGATGTGATGCTTCTGATTTCTGTCAGTGTGAGATAAGGATCAGCCCGGTTTGTAGTAACAACTCCAAAATCCCCCCTTTTTTCGGGGTTTGGGGGGGCAGACATTCTTTCATACAAGTATAAAAAGAGCTACTGCAGCACACCAAGCCAGCCAGGCGAATGCTCAGCGTTACCGCGCCCGGTAGCGCGGCGAGGGTGCTTCCATCGGGGAGAGCCGCCGGCATCCCGCTCCCCGGGCGGGATCTCCGCGCACCGGAGGGCAGCGAAGCCCCGCTGCACGCGGGGGGTAACCGCGGACAGCCGGAGCCGAGAAGCCCATACCGGCACCACGGCGGCGGCCCGCCCCGCCCGCGGCCCCTCCAGCGCCAGCCCGCGGGCAGCGCCCCGCGGCCCCCCGCATCATCGAGACCGGCCCGGCAGCGCCGGCTCCGGCCCCAGCCCCGCCGCCCCCGCCTCGTCGGCCCGGCCCTTACCCTGTCGTCCGCGGGGGCCACGTCCTGCAGCCGCTCCTCGTCGGAGGCGGCGCGGAGCTCGCTGGCGCCCGAGCCGAGCCCGGGGGCCGAGCCGGGGCCGGGGTCGGGGCAGGCGGGCGGCGGGGCGCGGCGCTGCCCGACGCGCAGCGCGCCGAAGTCCAGGGTCTTGCTCTCGAAGGCGCCCTCGACGCTGCAGAAGAGGCCGCCGCGCTTCTGCCGGGGCACGGCTGCCGGGCCGGGCCGCGCCAGGTACACTGGCAGATCCTCGCCGCCGCGTTGCCCGCCCGCCGCCATGCCCGCCGAGCCGAGCCGCTGGGACGGGACGGAACGGAACGGGACGGGGCCGCGGGCGCGGGCGGCTCCTCGGCGGGGCGGGACTGGGCGGGCTCGGCGGCTGGGCGGGGCGGGGCGGGCCCGGCCCGCTCACCGGCGTCGCCGGGCTCCGGGGCGGCGGCGGGCGCCTTCAGCTGCCGGCGAAAGGAGAACGCGCCCGCGCCCGCCGCCGGTCTGGCAAAGCCCGGTCCCGGCGCGTCCCCGGCGGTGGCGGGACAGGGCGAACTGCGCTGGCTGGGACGGCCACGCGCACGGCGGGCCCGGGCGGGCCCCCGGAGACGGGCGGGACTCGAGCAGCCGCCTCCCCGTCACCCGGGGCGGGGCGAGGGCGGGTGCCGGCGCCCGTGCCGGTGCCGGTGCGCTGCCCCGGTGCCGCCGCCGGCTCCCGGCGGGCTGCAGCGGAGAGATGGCACCGGCCGCGTTCCCGGGACGCGTCTCCAGCCTCTCGGAGACAGAGCGCGGGGACTCGGCAGGAAGGCGAGAGCTTTGCCGGTGGCGTTCGCCCCCGCCTGCGCTCGGCACACGGGCTGCCCCGGAAGCAGCTTCTGCCCCGCAGGTGACGGGGCGCTGCTGGCCAAGAGCCGTGCGCTCACTGGCACAAGGCTGGCTGCCCTTCTGCTTGGCCACGGTCCCTGGATAGGCGCTTTGGTCCGGCATGTGTTACAGCTGGACACAAGCAATGTCACACACATGTGCACGCACGTTCCCGTCATGCAAACACCACCGACACAACCGCACATTCAAGGTGTTGCTCTGAGAGATCCACTGCAACTTCACTTCAGAAGTACAGGAGGCCTGAAGGACAGAGGGACAGCCAAGGCTGAGTCTTGATACCGAACGGCTACGAAACTGAGTGGCAGCCTGTGAAATCCATCACACAGCTCCACAAACGGAGTTTTGACTTAAAATTCTTTTTCCAAGTGCTCATTTCTTTATATAGAACAAGTGTACACAGTACCCGGGCTCAACATCCTGTCAAGTAATTTCTCACACCACGTGTTTGTCAGTTCTGCTTTTTCTAACCTTTTTTGTGAAAACAAAGCCGTGCCATTGTCTCACCGAGGATCGGTGGTTCTTACTTAGGGAAAAATTCACATGGAGCTGGACCCATCACAGAGAACAATGACCTTGTGATTACGCCTGGACAGGGAGTCTGGGGGCACTGGCTGACAGAGGCTTGAAGTTATGAGGGAGGAAACAGTTGGGATAATTTCCTTCCTTTTGCACCCTGGGAAGCAGTCTGCTTTTCTAACTGGACTCGTACCAGTGTCATTAATTCTGTTCCTTTTTTCTCCACCTAAGAGAAACAGCCTACAGGACCTTGATTTTTTTAAAATTTTTGACTAATTATTCAGGTCTGGAGGGTTAGGAGAAGAGAGGATGCACTAAATATAAAGAGTGTGTCAGCAAACAGGGTGAGTTACTTTAACAGCGTTGTGTTACACAGCAGAGTACAGCACTGGTCAGCGTCTACTCTTACTTTCTCCAAAGCAGCACTGGAGAGGGTTAAATTTGGTTGTTCTCGCAGTCTTACATGACAATATTAATATTCAGCTGCCCCGGCATTGTGGCTTCACGGAGTTTACCAGCACAGGCTTCATGCCCGTGCCAGAGCCCTGCTGCTCGCCCGACCAGGAGCAGCGCTGGGTGCTTGCCGCCACGTTTCAGCTGCAGGGGCAGCAGCAGCCCCTGGCAGCTGAGGAAGGAAATATCCCTTCAAATAGCCAGAATGAGTGTCTGCTCTCCTGGCAAACGCTCTCCCTCTGTGACCAGATGCTTAGCAGCGAGACCACCAGTACTGTCCACACAGATGCACACAAAGTGGCTGCTCACCAGGTCTTTACCTTCCTCAAGGACTGCCAGAGCCTAAATGAATTTATCCCCCACCACTGCAAGCTGGATCCACTGAGAAGAATCTGAAAACCACCTCAGCCAGCTTCTGCCCCTAGCAAGGGGGGAAATTTGCACATCCGCTGATGTCAGAGCCGGCAGCCAGAGTACTTCAGACAGTGAGCAGAGGCCCTGCCTGCTTGTTGCCAAGTAAAGGCACTTGAGGAAGGGAGCCTTTCCCGAGATGGAAAGCGAGCTCCTGAGCCGCAGACTGCCCCGTGGCTTTGTGCGCTGACCACGGTGAAGTTAGAGTGAACCCCTTGTTTTGGTTGGGACCTCTCCATACAGTTGTGCAGCTTTACGGGGAATTAAAATTCCTTGGAACGGGGCCTGGCCTTTGTCTGGTTCTGCAAATGTGCAAAGTTTCAGCATTGTACTTTAATAGCAATATTTATTCAAATCCTGATTCTAATGTTTATCTTTCCTAGTGCCTTGCAGCATAGATGGCTGCACTGAAGTTATTTGCACCAGTAAAGGAGTACAGGGGCTATTCTAAGAAGGGAAGGCTTTAAAATCTGACCCTTAATGGAAATTATTCACTGCATAAAAGACAATATTTTATTTCTCAAATTACCATTCACTTTTAGGATTCTTTTTGTTGGGTGTTCTAAGGCCTCTAGTTCAAGAATACCAAGAAAACTGCAGTTTGGGTTCAGTGCACGTTCACCGCAACAGCCTTGCTTTAGAGCCCAGCAGAGCCTGTTCTTCGTATTCCTGTGTATGAGTGTCTCAGATCAGATTTGACGCTTTTAATTATGCAACAAGAGAATGTCTGTCCTCTGTAATTAAAAACATTTTCTTTTCTTTATATGACATGCTTATTTGCTACTTGACACAAATGCTTTTGATGCAAGTAGTCATGAGTGTTGCAGCTTCCAATCCTGCTGTCAGACCAGACCTCCCCTTGCTGGTCCATGCAAAGTAGATGAGAGATACAGGTCAGGAAGGGGATCCCAGGGAGAGGTTGTCTTCCCAGCCTGCACCCAAGGAGGGCGGGGCTGGCAGGTGTTCGAACTCCTGTACTTGGGACCTGCCACGGGACCTGCCACGGGACCTACCAGAACCAACATGTCAGCCCTGCAGGGTGTTTCCTCAGCTCAAGGACTGCGTTCGCGTCTTGACCCTGGGACAAGAGTGCCTGTCCCCCGTGGGTCAGGAGTCTGAGCTGAGCCTGCCAGATGGGCACTGCTCACCATATCTTTAAAGAAAAGAAATTGGCTAGTATTGTGATTTATGGAACAGCATTTATTTTATGGGAAATTACTTTTGTTGTGGCAAGCTTCTAATTTATGACTGACTAGATTGTGTCTTTCTAGTTGAGTAAGAACTGGTTTTATTAAGCAGCACTCAGATATGGAAATCAGTCGTGACGCAGGGTGAACTGCACTGGTTATGAATGGGGAGAGTGGTGCAGCCTTCTTGGAATCGGTCTTTAGGCAAATCCCTTTCTGCAAAAGGATTAGTTGATAAGATGGGACATAATCACCCTGTCTGGAGTGGACGTTTCCTTACTCTGCGCAGTCGGCACTGTGTTGGTTTCCTTTGTTGTTGTCATCATCTGCTGCCAGAGCTCCAGCTGGCTTTCCCAGTAGTACCTATGCAGGGGAACTGTGGGCTCCAGACGACTGTCCAGTCTGCTGAGTAACCGCTGAGAGGCACAACACGTGGTATAACTTTCACAAGCATTTTCTCTGTGAGGCTGCCCACTTACTAAGTGTTATCTTTTAAATGTTTGAAGGGGAATTTAAATTGCTAACTGATTCATTCAAACAGCAAAAGTATTGACAGAGAAGTCATACTAGGTCACCTTGCCTGCCTCTGCCAAGGCACCATGGTTCTCTGCTGGGTCTTTTCTGATGATTTTGCTAATTCATTTTCCGTTTGTCAGGCCAGCAGGCAGTTTCTTAACTGGAAAAACTCTTCATCCTCTGTTGGCAAACTTCTGTGCTGGTTCCCAGCTCCCAGATGCTCTATGCAATGTCATTCTGTCTACAATAAGAAAAGGATTTAAAAAAAGAGAAGCACATTCCACATTGTGGCATCTTGTTCACATAATGTTGCCTGTGCCACTGGAAGCTGCTCACTACACAGGAGGTTAAGATCTTCCCGTGTTTCCCCTGCCTTACTAACCAGGCGAAACCCACTGACCCTCGCTTTTGTTTTAGACTGCTAGTGAAGAGAATCATAGTGCTAAATACTACAGCTAAATACTACAGAGGGATTTTATTAAGCAATGGATAATTTCTGGATCAACAGTAAATACCTGGAGTTCTGTAGCGGGGTGGTTTTCATGGGCAGCTATCTGTAAACAGAAATCAAACATGGTGTTTCAAAGGACGAGCTGGTAAACTGCCGAAAGGAAGGAGGTCGCTCTGTGTACGATGCAATAGTGACTTACCCGGGGGAGGCATGCGCGTGTTCGTGGGACACCAGAGGCTTCTGGCATGGCAGCAAAAGAACGTGGTGGGGAGCAGCATGGGGCTGCTGGCACACAGCACTCACATGCTCTCACGGCTGCAGAAGTTCTTTCTCCTCAGTGGTCTCAGGGGCAGCAATCTCATCCTCATCTTAACCTCCACTTCAGGAAACTAAATGCCCTTCACCATCAACAGTGAAGTTTTTGTCATCTGCCGTATGTTAGAAATGACCTGATGTTCTCTCCCAGGTGACTGGTGAGGACATGAGACACAACGTCACTGCCGATGTGGGGGTGTTTTCCCTTGGCCATGGTGCTCCCCAGCAGCTGGGCAGCCCCATAGTTCACCAGTGGCGCCCACGGAGCTGGGCCAGCACCTCTTCTCAACAAGACTCCACCTGTGAGGTTTCTACACGAAGCCCTCGCAGGGGCTGCAGGACCTGCACAGGCATCTCTGCCTGCTGAGAAGGGGCTCTCACCTGCGCAGGGGTCACGTCCGCAGCGCTGGGTGCAGCTCTCCACAGCTGCCCCTGCACCACCAGTGCTGATGGCCTGTTCCTCAGGCAGCCAAGCACCAGCCAAGGCCCAGACGTGCTCACGGGAGCCAAGCCGACTTTGCAGGAATCGCGTGACTTCTAGGGCTTTCTAGCTTTGCGTGCCAGCTGATCTTCCCCTTTCACCCCAGGGAAGCACAAAGGCTTTGGCCGGAAGAAAGCTTTGCCAGAAATTCATGGTATTTACCGTTTAGCTTTTTATTCTTGCTTCTTTATCTGGAGTTACTCAGCCTCTTTAAAGAAACTTGAGGGGGTGAGAGAGTATTGTCTCAGCTCCATAGCTGTGACCACAATGCTCATTAGACTCGGAGAACGTCGTGTTATTTGAAGGAAACAGGCTGTTGACATTAGGTGAGACTTGACTCCCTCCTTTACCAACACTCACAAGCTCAAGCGAAGGAGAGCTGTGTCCTGAGTGAGGACATTTCCTTCCCTGATGTCATATCAATACAAAATGGTTTCACACTGGTTTTCCTGGGGGCCGGGAGGCAGCAGATCTTTAATTATGCATGAAAGGGACATAACAACAGCATAACTTTGTTAGCACGATAAATGCATGCCTGGTTTCATAGATCATTTTATTCCAAGGTCTGTAGGCTCAGCTGGAGAAGCACCGAGAAGCAGCGGGGCAGTGGTAGAGGCAGGGTAACACCTGCTTCCTGCAGGGTCTGCTAAAACTGCGTCCCTTTATTAGGTGCATGAGAAGTAGCAATGATGGGAACAGTCAGAGTTATCTTGTTTCAAGCAAGTTAGAGCTGCCTTCTCTTCCTCTGCAGTGCTAATTTACCAGGGCTTCCTGTTTTAGGAGACTGCCAGATAAACGGGATTGTTTTGCTGATTCACTCTTGCAGCAATGTCAGGACAGCCTCCAGCACTGCATTTCATGGGCTTCAGGGAAAGTCAGGCTGAGGACAAACACAGAAGAAATCATGAAAGAGCCAAACTTGACAAGCAAATCTGCTTGTCTTACATTTAAAGGCAGAGGTCGAAGGCGGGTGGGTTCTTTCATAACCCAAGAAATGGCACGTTCATGAAGGGCAGACAACTGATGAGCCTGCTGTCTCCATCAACCAAGGAAGACCACTGGCTGATGCTTCTATCACCATGCTCCAGTTTCTAAACTTTTGGACAGAGTAGGTTGAAATGTTAGAATAGACCTTTGTCTATCTTCTACCTTCTAAGATGTCTAAAATGTCTATCTTCTTTGTCTATATTCTACCTTTGTCTATTTTCTGTAGGTGGCAGGTCAGTGGGCATTTTCAGGATCACAGTTTGAGAAAGAGTGAGACTGTAGCCACTGGAAGAGCTGTCCGGCTTGGTGTGGAGTGGACCATTAGGGCCTGGATGAGATGGATTTATATAAGAAAACACCCATTCTGCATCAATTCAAAGCCCTAAATTTTCTGCCAGACTTGTGCCAGATTCACTTCGAGTGGTCAGCGCAGTTCCTCTGAGTTTATGTTCTGCCTCTTGAAATCAGTCTCTTTCCACCAGTCCTGTTTGTTCCCTGCTTCCTGGACGACATCACCCAGCATCTTCTCCGAAGCAGTAGATCCTGGCTTGGTGGTTCTCACTTGAGAACTTCGTCTTTGGCCTTTGCTGTGACTGCAAATGCTGGCTTGCATTCAAATGTCAGTCTGCTGCTGTGACTCCCTCTTGTTCCAGCCTGTCCCAGTGATCACCAGTTACTCCCCTCTGTGCCTGCTTTTATTTCCAGACAGGACTTTAAGGACTAAGCTGAGATTTCCTTGTTTCCATGGTGTTGCACTTGACCTAATAAACAAATGCAGACCTAAAGTGGCCTTGCCTTCAGCCTCCCTGCCTAATGCTTCAGGAGAGTACACTGATGCTCTACAGCAAAACCAGGTGGTGCATCCAGAGATAATGAGTGATTACATGCCAGTGATTACATGCCTATGACCAGTAATTAGATGTCAACAGAGTAGAATTACAGTGGATTTAAAGGTGCTATGTTTGTTTTTGCTTGTTTATATGGTTTCTTGTGGCTGTGAGGAATCAAGCAGTGGAAAGTATTTTGGCCAGGCCAGTGAAGTAGGCAGGGCTGCCCTTAGTGCAGGTTTTCTGTCATGGCCCTCTAGCCTCTAGTGTAACCCACAAGAGAAGCATCTTAGCTGTGTAAAAACGACAGGAAACAGGCTGTGACTGAAAGCTCCCAGTCTGCTTGCCTGTCAGTCCGTTTGCTGTCACTTTGGAGGAAAACCATATTCTCTAAACTGGGGTGACTAATGTCTTGCAGGAACTAGAACCTGTGTTTGCCATGGCCAGGACAACTTATTTTTCACTAATCCAGATGAAAACTAACTGAGCTGGGAAAAGATTGTTATCTAACGATATGCAAAGCTAGACCATGCTGACTTGGTATCATGGTCCTTGGAGGTGAGCCAGCTGCTTGCTGTCTAGCAGCACTCCTGGCTCAGCGTTAGCCGCAGGCGAGTCACCAGCAACAGCTGAGCAAAGCCTTACTACCTAAGAGAAAAAAGAGTTGGCTCTAGCACTGCTTTCAGACTCAGCTTTTCCCTGGTGAGTCAAGAATTTACTAGGACAGACTATTTGGAAACATAAATGACTGGCCAGTGATGCAGAGCGCACACACAGGAGCAGTCTTGGCAGGCAGCTCATTCCAGCGTGATCAGCAGGTGAGAACCAGCCACCGGTGAGCGAAGGAGGGATGGGCTTCTGGATGCTGACATGGCCTCTCCCTCCCCTGCCCCAGAGAGAGCTCCTGTCGTCAGGGGTCTCGGGCAGGGTGGGGCAGTGCCCCAGGCAGCAGGCTGGGGAGCGTCACTTCTGTGCCTGGGACGTGGCAAGGCAGACTGGGAGCTGAAAGCTCTGTCCTGTCACAGTAGATTAGCTGAAGAGAACTTAATGTCCTGAGGTGATGGATACTGAGCAAGGACATAGCTACAGAGCTCAGAACAGAAGAAAGGCTCCAAGTGTTTCTGTTTCTTTCCGAGCCACGCCAGGGAGCCACGGTTTTGTCTTCCATCTGTCTGAGAGCAGGGGTGGGGGGAGGAAGCAGGGGAGAGAGATTTATCCTTGTGGCCAGAAGATGAACGTAAGCCCTGGCTGAAAGCTTTTTTTGTTGAAGGAAGACACTGCATGAAAATATAAGTGTTGTAGATTTTATTTAAACTAGAACAGTTTGATGCACCAAAGAGAACAGAAGAAAGGCCCGAATGCAAAGATCCTTGTTAGGTCCTCAGACATCAGACATGTGACCTTCTGACCAGCTGAAGGTCCTTCAGAATTTTTCCAAAGCATGTTTTTTTCAGGTAAGCAGACAGCTCTGAGGATTAATAATAGGCTACGTTTGCTTTCAGCTTTAATATACTTAAGCGATTCTAACCAGGTCAGTAACAGGCAAAACGCATTATGAAAATAATTTGCATTCATTTAATTAACATAGTACATCTGACAGTTGCAGAGTTTTCAGCAGCACCACTGGTAACAAACTGGAGTGAGTGACAGCGGTCCAGAAAAACCTTGCCGGAGTCTCCTTCCCCTGTGTGTGCAGCTGCTGCTCGCGGGCTGCTCTCCAGCTCAGCACAGGGCTCCCAAGAACATCACAGTGGGACACGTGAACCGTCAGCACTGTCCTCGATTCCTGGATTACAGCATCACCGACTGTTTTGTGGTTTGCTCTGGTTTGGTTCTCCAGCCCATGCTTGTGCTGCACAGACAGCACCAAGGCAAGGAGGCGATGGGATTGTGCTCTTGGGGCCTCCTGCTGTGGAGGGGCAGTGGCTCGCAGCCGGGCTCTGCAGCATTCGTTCTGCAGCTGCTAGGCACAGTGGTGTCAGAGCAGCATGGCAGATGTGTCCGAGATTGCCGCCTTCCTTCACAGGCACTTGGCCAGTGACCTGGGTCATCTAATAGACGTGCTGTCTGCCTTGCTGGTGTAGCTGTGCCTGCAGTCTCTCACGTGCAGCGAAGGAGAAGTGCCAGGTCTCATCTGATCAGGCTGTGATGCCTCCTCTCCCACTGCCACTACAGAATGGGTTGCTGACAAGACCCACGTCAGGCAGTTGTCCCTGTGGCGAAGCCAAGATGTAAGGGGATACTGACATTTCTCATATGGACTGACTTGCAAAGATGATTTGGACTAAAATTTACCCATCCAAGTTTTACTTCCATTTCTACTTACTACTGCTTGCTGTCAAAAGTATCCCAAATAATGATGGTTTCATCTTGCTGTGGTGTTCCACGTGGCTGTTAGAGTTGGTTTTATCACATTCTTATTTTAACATTCCTAGTATAAATCCGGATTAACTGGAATGTAGCTCAGTGGAGATACATTTGTGCAAAATTGGCGCAGGAGAAAGCAGGATCAGGCTTGCTATGTTCTATGACAAAGCTGCATGGTGTTGGCAAACAAAAGATATCTGACTTAGCCAAGTATAGCAACTAATGCTCTGAGGCGCAGTGGGAACAGAGAGGAGAGAATTGAATGAGCTCAAGGCACTTCAGGAAACTCTTCGATGTTTATACCATGCATTGCTGGGCAAAAAAAAAGGGCACGTTTCACTGGATATAAAGAGCAAAGAAAGTAAGAGTGAGAAAATAAAAATCTCAGCACCTAATCTCTAGCGCTTTTGGAATACTAGTTTAGAGGGGATAGGGATTGTCTGGCCATATGGGATGACCGTGTTGCACAGACACTAAATTAACAACAATGTTTTGTCTTTATAACATATGCTCATACCCACCTTTGCTCACGCTGAAGAGGCTTTTCCTAACTTCTGCCTTGATTCTGTCATCTCAGCTGCTTTTACTTCTGAACTGCTGGCTGGTGAGTGCGGAACCACGGGCAGACGGCAGTGAAAGGAATGGAACTGACTCATCTCACCACTGCCTCGATCCTGGTCAGCAGGGAATTGTGCACCACAAAACACCGTCGTGCTGAGTGTCACCATCCTACAAATTTTACTAAGTATGAAAAACTAAAGACCAAAGAGAGAGGCACCAGTGAGCAGATAAAGAGCCAGATGCTTTCTTGCTGGGGAGGCTGGAATCCAGGCCCCAAGCTGCAGCATTTTGATATTGGGCCCTTTATAGAGCATGAACATCAATGACGTGAACTTTCAAAACACAGTCAGGTGTTTTGGACTGGAAAACTGTAAAAGGCGGCATTTTACTCATTTCCCTAGGGAAGCATATGAACGTTTTATCTGTTCGCGATAAACTTCAAATGCCTGAGTTGGAAATCAATCTGCACCACAGATGTGCTAATGCCTTAACAGCAGTATAGCTTTCGTGCGTCCCATAAAACATAGAGTGTTTTCAGAATTTCAGACCCTTAACTGCCAAATGAACCACTCCCAGTCTGTGCAGCTCAAGTCCTTTTCATTTCCCCTCTATTTGTCCCGTTACTACAGATTTCTCTTTGTAGAAAATGGATAAGAACATGGCAGGTTCCTTTTGCAGGGTGGCCCTTCTGCTTCACTGTGTTCCCCTTTTACCTTTCCACTATTTCTGACGTGTACATTGCGATATGGAAGTGAGGACCTCAGTGCAGGTGGTCAGACAGTTTTGTATACAATGTCCATGGTATGTTCTTGCAGGTTTAGACTCAGTGACTGTCTCTCACTAGAGTATTCAAATCCTTCTTTCAGTGCCTAGGCCAGCTGATAAAAATCCAAGTAAGGGATACCAGAGTGACCTCTGGAAGTTTCTGTGCTGAGAACGTAAAAACAGAGGCTTGTCTTTCCTGCCAAGCTGGAATGCTTGAATTCTTTTCACAGCCCCTATCAGTTAAGCACCTGCACTGGCTGGTTTACCTGGGGCTTAAAGGGGGCACCTGGGGGAACTTGTCACTTTAAAATGTTTCATATACAAAGGAATCCAAACTGCTGTAGGCTGTTGTCTTTTTATTATTACACTTGGTGGATACTGCCATTCTCATCTCCTTCATTCTTTTCAATCTCTGAAGCTACAGGGAAAGCATAACTCCAATGCTTTCTAGCTAGGTCTAAACCCATCAGTCTTGTTTGAGAGTGTGGGTTGGTTCTGGACAAAGAGATTTGCACAGCATCGCCTCTGGAACTCCTAATAGCTTGGGGGTACTTGAGCTGCAGCTCACATAGCTGCCCACTGCTTTCTCTGCTTGTCTGACAAACATGTAATATGTGTGTCTTAACCCTGTTAAGGAGCGTGCCCTAAAACATGCTGGCTGAGAGAACTACACAGTACTAAGATTCTCATCCTGGAAAAACGTTTCACACATTCTACACTGATGATTAACGCTATTTATGCAGCTTAGAATGTTTCCATGGTTTGAAGTTAAAGATAGTATCACAGCTTGCAAACTCAGGACCTGACATAATTGCAGCCAGTACCTCTTGTCAGGATGGTCATGTAGAATTTTCTTGGGTTTCATTCATAAGAATCTTTTTCAGGTACCTAATCAAACCAGACTCTTTTTCCTGTGTGCTGAGTATTTCCAAATCTGCCATTTGCCCTCCTCCTTTTTCAGTGTATGATCTCCATTAATCCTAAAAACAATCCAGTTTTATTCCCTCCATGCCTGGACAGGAGTTGAGATCCCTAACTTGGAAACTGCTGTTGAAAAATGCTGTCTCTTGCCATTGAAGTTTCTGGGAGGGCAGTGAATTCCCCACTGAGGGGGAAAGGCAGTGCTTTCAGACCTCCTTTATCTGTCTCCAGGAAGCGAAGCTCATTATGTTTCCCCTGGACCATGCAAAGCAGGATAATATTCTTGTTTTGTAAAGTATGTTCTGTGACAGGTTAACATTACTGAACTTCTGGAATGGTTGAAAACGTACAAAGAATGTACAAACAAAAGAATTCCAGTTCCAGAAGGTCTTCCATTCAAATCTCCGAATGCACATAACCTAATTAGGGCTATTACAAAGAAATAAAAAATAATGAGCCATTATTATATGATCCTTGCTGCATTTGTATAGCAGTTTGTTCATAGAGGAAATAGTCTGCTGAAGACCCGAGACTTTAAAGCACCTGGGAGTCAGCAGCCGCTAACGAGCAGAAGGGTAGCTCAGCCAAGGAGATACTCTGACCTGCGGGTACCGTTCCAGTAGAGCCTGACTCAAGAACGCAGCAAGAAAGTACCCCAAGAGCTCCTGCTGTGTCTTTAACACGGGAGAGAAGCATCCTCCCCTTGGAGAGGTACTGATGGGCGGCCTTAGCCAGTTTAGGGTGGAGTTGCTGTTCACGGAGTGGAAACATTTCAGAACAGCAGATCATGCAGAGGATTGCACGTCCTCTGAGCAAGGCAAGTCTCTCTGCAGCAGATGTCTTTTGTGGGTGGGTACCAGGCTGCACATTTGCAGTTTAAAGGCATTCTAGAGCCGTGAGATCATCACTCTGACTGCAGGGAGGAAACTGGGGTCCACCCTGGCCACGAACTCCCTCCCTCTGTTGGTGGTGGACCCCCATGTCATCCACGCAGCAGACCACAGCTCACGCGCTTACAACGCAAAAAGCAGAGAGCAGGCAGAGCTCCGCGATCTCTGGCATAGACCCGGTCCGTCCCGTTTGCTGGTGAGGCTGATAACCCGTGTTTTTGTTTCTTCTGAATGGAGAAGGCCTTTAACTGCTTTTAATTCTCAGTATGTCACATTTCTTTATGATATAAATTGAGCTATATATTTAGACAATTGTTAGAAAACCAATTCCAGAACAATTTTCCGTGACTTCCTTACAGTTTCCAAACTAACGTCAGATTTCCGGCATTTCAGTCATTTTACAGTTGCTACAGCCAAACATGGGCAAGTTTTGCCTTTCACAGTTCTGGCTATAAGAAAAAAGTTTTTGGTCTGATTTTTGTAAGAGTAGCTCAAGATTTCTCTGGATCTTGTGGACATCTTTTAAAATGAGTATATGAGGTGAATATATTTTTCCTGTTCCATTATTGGTCTGAATTTGTAAAATCATGGCTTTGCTGTCACATTTTTCACACTCAAATACTAAATGACAGACACAGCTGCTTCCCATCCAGGCCTTCACCTCCAGCTTCAGGGCTCTGCACCATGCCAGCACAGGAACACTTCCCTGTTGGTTTTCTGCCCACCTTCTCTGGGCTCTCAGGCTAGGCTCTTATCTCTGTAACACCTCTGTGAATCAGGAGCACCAACACTCATCTCAGCTGTTCCTGCTGCTTGAAGCACGTTCGAAACAGTCTTGTTGGTGACTTGCTCTGCACCCTTGCTGAAACCCCACCACGGTGAAGCACTCAGCTGGCAGTAGATGTTCACATTCAAACAAGCCTAAGGAGAGGATGATAATCAGTAGGTAATATTATTGTTCTGGGAAATATTCCAGCAGAAGCTCTTGGTAAGGATTTGTGCAGGTCCAGTTATGCTCGACTTGAGTTTATGATGCAGGTTTTCCTTACTCCACTCACTGTCTGTCTGGCTCTCACCGTTTGCATCTTCTCCTCCTCTCCTCAATCTCACAGGAGTCAGCGCCTGAGGGCGGTGTAAATTGCCCCAGCCCTACCTGGAAGGAGCTTTTCGGGGAGCCCTGGGGAGGGAGGAACACCTGGCAGGACAAGCTGGTTCTTGGGGTTTGTGGCCGTTGCTGTGGCGATGGTGAAACGCTGACGAGGGAGCAGGGAAGAGTCAGTGGTGCCTCTGGACTTTACAACATGAGTTCACGTAGGACATCAAGCAGGAATGCAGTAACTCAGCAACTCTGCCTTGAGTCTAAAGGAAAACAGATGAAGCTATGCAATTTTTTTACAATATCCAGGTCTTTCTTCAAGTCACCTTCTTTTATAAGTATTCATTCTCCCTGAGTCCTCTGAGGATCAGAGTCTAATAAATGTGCATGTTTGCGTGATTTTTAGTTTAGGCTTGGCACGAGCGTTCTGGATGCTCTTTATCCACAGATCAAGCACTGTCTTATGAGCCGTCTCAGCTTTTAACTCAGCTTGCCAAGATTCCCCCTGGTAGCTGCGGCATGCAATAATCCTCACCCGTTTATCCACCAGCACAGTGGCACACCCCCCCCGAATACCGTACTCTTGGAGATCCCAATCTCGTGATTGCTGGCTTTCACTTCAGCAGATCAGTTATCGGACCTCAAGAACCCATTTCATACAGCCAGGCTAATGCTGTAATATATTTATGTTAATATTTAAAGACTTATCCTAGTTCATGATGACTTGCTTTTAATGTAACATGTTCTTTTTTGTTTGCTTTTCTTAAAAATCAAAGAGAATGTGTATTAATATACAGCCTGAATGGCCTAAGACCTTCACCTAAAGCATTTTTATAGCTGATACCTATGTGAATTTTAATCTGTGAACTGTAAAGTATCACATAAAGTCAAATGCACAGTTTGGAATTTGAGCTTTCTTTTGCCTCGCTATACTTGTTCCCATCGAGATCAAAAAATATATATGATCTACGTAATAGAATTTATAATTACTGGTCCAATTTAAATTTTCCATTATTATTTCATGAATAAGCTCCAAATCAGGACTATTTGGTGAAGACGTTCATGGAGCCATTGAATAACAAAGACAGGCAGCCACCTGTGGAAAACCCATCGATAGGAAACACGGAGGCATTTGTCAGTCGAGCAGGTATTCATAAATCATTCTGTCAGTGGTAGCAAGGGGAGACCCTGGCACATCCGTCCAATGACCAGATGGTCACTCCACCTACCGCGTCAGGAAGGGCCGTGCGGGGTGGAAGCCAGTGGGTCTTGCCTGGCAGCCAGTGTCGATGAGCTGGGGAGGGAGCGACCTCAGAGCGCGCCTGTGAGCGGGGCTCGGCCGGGCAGGGACCTGGAAACATGGGCTTGCTCCAGCTGCTGGTGCGGTGTCGGGAGGCCTGGCAAGCACGAGAGCGGCCGGCTGCCGACAGTCTGGAGCGCGTACAGGCAGGTACATCCGGCTGACTGTTGAAGTCAGCATTTTTGACTGGAGGCACTGAAAACCCATTCAACAACCGTGTCTTGCCAGATCCCAGGTTTTTGTTACTAATCTCTGCAATTGCCTTACGTTTACTTCTGTGGGTAAGAGGTGTCTCCAGGGCATGAGTGTACACGGTGTACTGGGGTATAAAGTTGAAGAGCTTGAATTTCCTGCTCCTGCTCAGCTCCCATGGCTCAAATACAGGAGCTTTTCTCTGTCGGAGGCAGTTGAGGAATTCGGGCCATGTGCAGCATCAGGGTCCAGGCTATGGCTGGTGTTCAGCTTAGCGAGGGCTGTGGAGCTCAGTTAATTTCTGCATTTTACTGGATAGATTGGTATAGCATAAGGCCAGAAGTAAACAAATGAGTTTTCATTAATTTGGGTACGATGGGAAGGCAATTGTGTCTCGGTTAGGACTCTGGGCTTAACGCACTGCTGGTTCTAGGCAGGGCCCAGATTCATCTCTGCTGAAGCTCTTTTGTCTCCCAGCCGTTATCATGTGCCTAAGTCTGCAAATAACAAATGTCACAGGGACAGGATGACAGTTTGGATTAGGATTGTCCTGAGGGTTAGGGATCTTGAATAAAAGAGTTGATGACCTCAGTTTATAGATGACCCTTGTTTGGCCCATGCCAATGACAATGGTGTCACCGGCTTGGCTGCTGATTGCTTTAGTCCTTGTGTCCCAGGGTTCAAAGATAACAGTTAAGCACAGCGCAAGAGTTAATATCAGGGCCCAGTTTTGTGCAATCTGTAGAGGTTGGTGTATGATTTGTTGTAGGACTGTCTGGGACAGAATTGGGCACAAAGTAGCAGGAATAATGAGTTTGCATCTGCTTCGAGTCCAGGAATCAGAAAGATAGGACCACCTTGGGAGTAATCTTATGGTTAATGTCAGGGTTCACGTTTGGAGGTGCTACAGATCTGACTTTGTTACTGGTTCTTACAGGGTGAGAAATGTGTGACTGACTGACTGAGGTTCGTCCTCAAGGGAGTGCCTGTCACTGAGGAGCCTGCTTGTGTGCAGCTGTGGTCAATGTCTGTAAGCACCACACCACACTCTCCTGGACATCTTTCAGCCCTGCTATCATCTCTTCAAGACCTGCAGCAGACCAGAATTCCATGCAGCCTTCCAAGACACAAATGAGCAAGAGTTTGGTACAGTTGCATTTTCCAGTCTCTGTTCCTTCCCTAGTTATCCCTAACATGGCATTCATTTTTCGAGCACTGATCTGCCAGATCCCTCCCTCGGCTGGTAGGGCCTCTCAGAAATGGTAAGTGTCAGTCTATAATTAGGGAGTCTGTAATCCATAGATTAGTGGCTCCATGCTCTAAAGTCTCCATCTGTTGTGCACACTGAAATCATTATATCTCTAGTTTCAGTCCTAGCTCCAGGCTTCTAAAATGGTTTTCACAGGGTTTTCTTTGTTGTGCAAAGCAGCTCGTTCATGGCTGTCACTTGGTGGCCAGGCACTAGAGCAGACATTGCACAATGGCCTCTTGTCAGTGCGGCACAAACTGTGGGATGCTCCGCTGTCCAAGCAGGAACGGAGCTTTGGAATGTATTTTTCTGCAGTGTTCAGAGACACAGCCCACCTCAAGTCAGAGCAGATGGCACATTGCCAGTTATTAGGGCTTTTACTATGTTCAGTCTCCCAAACAATGGAAAAATACTGCCATCCAAATGGGCTGCAGAGACAACACAGACACCGTTTAACATGCAGTCATACTTCCTTTTACGCAAGTCACAAGTGCTAGCCATGCCTGCCCCGACAGACGCACAGTCTGTCACAGCACTCAGTCCTGTTCATTGATAAAAGACTGGACAAAGTGGACATGCCTCAGGGGTAGCCCAAATGGCTGCAGCCTGATTCCTGCTACCATCATACTGGGGTAATTTCTGCCTGGTCGCTGGTTCAGTGCTGTCACGTACCAGGGGCAGACTCACTCAAGGCTGCTCTCTCTTGCCCATAGTATGGATAGTCTGGGACTCCCTTGTGTTGTCCCATCCTTTCTATTTTCTTGGAGCTGGAGATGCCTTGCAGGTGTCTCAGAGAAACACCTAGAGAGTTCTGGACCCAAAATCCGGTGTCAGAGTTCTTTTTATTGTCATTAAAATGATCTCTTGGATGGCCATGCTTCTGCGCATGCACAGGAAATGGCGAAATCAGAACAGATGTTGATACCTGGACTTCCCATCCTGAGTTGTGTCGGTTCAGGATGCTGGTTTCATTGCACCAAATCTTCATTCTTTCAGCAAAGTACTCCTGGATTACATCAGCAGAAGTTCAGGCTTGGAGCTTACACAGTAGCTTTCCTAGACCCCTAGTGATCCGGGTCCAATAAGCAGCACCCTGCCTGAAATATATTTCCAATTTTATTACAAATTTTTAAAAGAATAAATGAATCTCCTGGTCCGATAGCTGGGTGGCTGCACAGCAATAGCCTTATTGTGCAAAGGATCTGCAAAGTCTTTCTGAGCCGGCCACACTGCTGTGTCACATAACAGCAGGAGGTTGCTGGCAGGCTTCGGCGGGGGAAACACGGAATCATGGCTCTTAGAATTTCTGCAGCATCCATGGCCAGCTAGCACCCTGCTAGTTATTTTAAAAGTCCAGTGAAGCAAAGCAGCCGTTCTCAGGCAGGCAGGCTGCAACACTCATGTGGAATCTGTGGATATTCTGGGGTAGAGAGATGCTTTGCTATCCCTCTGACACCACGGTTGTTCCACTAACGAGTTTCAACTGTGAGCTCAAGGTGCCAACTCAAGGATTCACCTTCTATGTAGGTTCAGTCATTAACTTGTACACAGTTGTGAGGACTATAGATAAAGACTGTGGGTGTGGTGAGGACCTTTGTCATGTGCACATATGCATTAGGAACAGGAAAGACTGAGTGGATCATATCCAGGCAACTGGCTGGAACCCATCTACTCTCGCTGACATCAGAGCAACGGCCTTCTAGCAGATGGAGTGGTGCTTCCCTTGCACATGAGCAGTACGACATCAAATTCCTTCCCAAACACATCATGGTTCATCTCAGTAATGACATTCTGGCACAGGAGAGTCTCCAGAGAAGTGATTGCTAGAGCAACACTTACACCGCAGACAAACAGTCAGCATTTCTCTGACTTTCAGCTCTACCACTCGCAGCACCCCCCGAGGACTCTCCAGGATTGTACTTCTCCAGCTGCAGCAGTGCTCAGTGGAACAGGACAGCCATGAAACTTCTTCTGATTTCTGACAAACCACAGCTGGTTTGGATGCGTTCTCTCTCCTGTCGACTTTGTCCTTTAGCCAAGAAGTCCCTCTGACAGTGTTCACCTACCTCGGTGTATTTACAGCACAGATCATGCCCTGACCGTTTTCGTTTCACCAGACAAAACAAGCTAAGCATATTCCATAGGTCCTGTAGAGCACATCTGTGTCATATGCATATCGACCCCCTTTGATTTAATTCTGAATTAGTGCACTTTAATATTAAATGCCTTTTCCATTTTTTTAGCCAAAGGAAATGAGTCTGCTTGGCTCAAGTTCTTTGCTGCATTCATTATTTGAAGGTTTCGTTACTGCACATCATTACTGTGCAAGGGGCTTGGAGATGAACACTTTCGAGCTCTATGATAGTAGAGATCTAAATCTAGACCCAAATTTCTGTGTCTTGGATCCATTTAATGTGTTTCGGTCTTCTAAGAACACTTTAAAGATACAAGCTGCAGTGGATCTTGGGTAAGATAAATGTTGAGTTTTTTTAAAATAAAGAATACACTCACTTACTGGTCTATTCCGTGGCAATACGCTATTCTTCAGCTTTGATTTGTTGGGAATTTGAGTATAAAAAGATGGGATAGGTGTAAATACCTGGCTACGACTTTGCACTTTCAAAATGTGCTTTCCATTTCCCCTCTAAGACTTTGTTTGGCAATTTCCTTCCCAAAGGTCTTTTTTGTAGCGCACACAGCTTCCAAGAGCTGTGCTGCCTTTCACCTCCACAATTACGGGCTTCCCGAGCTGGGCTGCATAATATTTTGTCTCTCTGACAACAAATGCAATAAAAACACTGCTGTTTGCCGCCCCAATTCCGATCACGAAGATTCTGCAAAACGAAAACCTCAACAGAAGTGGGACAAGTCCAGTCTGTTCTCCTGAACAAGGGAAGGCTGTGAAACCCCACAAACCTGTTGCACCTAGGACTTATCCTAAAACTTACTCCTGAGAATTCCTGCTCCTGGGGTGTGCTGGCACAGCGTTACCGTGACCAGCTGCAGGACACCTTTGACACAGCAGGTCAGACCCTGTATGTGGCTGCTGGGCCATCGACTTGCAAAAAGATGAGTTTCAGTGAACGCCAGCCTTTGACACCCTGGGTGGTTTATTTCAGAAGAGCTAATGGCCTCTGTTGATGAGTGTGCCCCGCTGTAAGGTGCTGCGTTCTTCACACTGCACATCTTGGTAAAGTGGATCAGGCTTGAGCAGTGAGGTGAAGTCCCCACGTGCTGGGAAGGTGAGAAGCTAGTGGTTCAGGACAGGGATGCTGCAAAAGCAGGGACCTGGCAGGTGCTGGGAGCAGCAAGCGTGAGGAGGGGCCCGAGTGCGGCCATGTAAACTTGGGGTTCCCACTGCTCGGTGTAGCTTGGGCTATGACTGCTTCTCTTTTCCTTCATGTTCCTGCTGGCAAAGCTTGAAATAAAATTGTCTAGGAATGATTTCTTTGCTGAGTTGTCTGGCCTGATTTTACAGTCTAGGTTTTAAAAACAGCAAATGCTTGCTCTGAAGAAGACAACAGAAGGACTTGGCCCCAGCACCCCCTGAAAATGGCAGAGGAGACATTTCTTGCTCCTCCTGGATGCTTTGTTGATGTGCAAAAATGCAAGGTAATGTTTCAGGAGCTTATAAGAGCCCAGCAACTGCAGTTCATCCATTGCCTCTAAGTTTAGTACTCATGAAAAATCATAAACTTTATTTCCCAAATCATAACCCTTCCAAGGCTTAAAATGTAAAGGAAGAAAATTCAGTTTTCTACTCTGTGGTTGTATCCCAAAGAAGGTCATTTTTCATTAGCCTTGCAGGTAAAAACAGAAAGCAGCTTAGTGTAAGTTTTGAGGGAAAGTTTTGTTCTAGTTTTTGGGCCAGTCTAGACAGTTTGAGTAATAACCCACGATGCAAGAACAGAAGCTGGAATTTCAGGGTCATTTTCTTTACTCCTGACAGACCTGGCTCATGCTTTCACTGGCTGGGAACCTCTGCTTCACCCGGTGCTTACAGAGACTTTGTAACAGCAGCTTCATCCTCTTTCATACACCGGCATCGTTCTGCCATCAATGTGGCCATTCAAAGATCATTTTAAGCTGAGAAATGGCACCAATTTTCTGGGCGCGGGTGATTTCCAAAGGCTTTCCAAGCGCAGGACCTAAAATGTGAAATACACGGATCTAGTCGTTGGGAGCGTTAGTGGAAACCACCGTCAGCACCCGAGGATGGCAAAGGCTGGCAGAACAGCAGACACGGTCCTGTCTTCCAGCGCTGCGGTGGCTGCTCTGGGCTGTCACTATCGAGTGATTTGCCAAAGCGGGCTGTGTGTACTTTACGGAAACGGGCCCTTCAGCGCTGCCTGGTACAGCCCGCTCCGGTTTTCCCGCAGATGTCCATCGGTAACGGCCGAGGGCTCTGCGGAACGCGTTCGCGGGGCGGGACGGCCCCGGCCCCGGCCTCGGCCCCGGCCCCGGCCTCGGCCCCGGCCTCGGCCCCGGCCTCGGCCCCGGCCCCGGCCCCGGCCCCGGCGCCGGTCCCGGCCCCGCCGCGCCCGGCACAGCCTGGCCCGTCGACTCGCACGGACACGCTGGCAACCCCGCGCGCGTAGCCCGCTGCCCGCAGCCACCCGCTGCCCCGACCCGCGGCGGGGCAAGGCGGAGCCCCGGGGCGCCCGGCGGCGCCGCTCGGGGCCGCCCGTGCGGCACGTGACCGGCGGGCGGAGCCCAACCGCGGCGGCGGCCGAGGGCGGCGCTGCCCCCTGGCGGCCGCCGGCGCCGCCGGTCGGAGCGAGGGGAGAGCGGTTCGTGCCCCGGCCACGCTGCCGAGGCGCGGCGCTTCTGGCTGCGTTCGTGCGGCTTCTCCGCAGCAAAGGGTGAACCGAGCCTGATCCCGGTCCGTGTTGCACCGGGAGACTCAGAGGCTGCCGTCCGCACTGAGGAGCGCCGGGAGACGGTGGATACGGGATGGTTCGCGGCCGTTGTTTCACCCCCCAAGGAAGGCAGCAGCAGCTTTTTGGATTTGCCTTTTTTTGCTGCACAGGCCCAGCCAAATCCCCATGAATTCACACCTGGGCCCCTGCTGCGGAAGGCGGCTGCCCGCCGCGCACCAGCCGATCGCTCCAGGGTGTCCGCCAGAGTTCTCGGCAGGTTTTGCTCAGCGTGCGGTGTCCGGGCCCGGCCTCGCCCGCCAACCTCCCCGGGCTGCCAGCACGCCAGGCCAGCGGCTCTGGTGCTCCGCTTCAGCCTGGTTCCTCGGAAGAGATTCCAGACAGACGCCAAGTATCTCCGTGAATGTGAAGTGCGATTTTTTTTAAAAAAATGCTGCTGTTTTATTTTTTATACAAACTAAAACACCAGAGGTCATTGAATCCTATATTAAATACATAAATTAAAAAATAACCATTCATAAAACTTTACATACAATAAGGATTCTCTTCTACACGTTAATACATATAGTACAGATACATGTCCAGTGTTTATCAAAGGGTCATTCTGCCCAGTCATTTACAATTCTGTTCTGGAATAGAGACCAAAAAAAATTGGGAACAAAAAGTATATATAAAAACACACAGGTGCTGATGTGAGGGAGGGCAGGGGGAAAAAGAAACCTTTGGATCAGCAGCAGATCTGTCGCTGTTCACCGAACCAGCCCTGGCGAGGAGGAGTGCCTGGCTGTTCAGTCCCCAGGGGATGCCACCGAACAGAGAGCTTCGGGGGGGTCAGAGAACGTTTCCCACTGAGAGGAGGGCAAGGAGCTGGAACATGAAGTACATCTACAAGTCTCCATGGTCCTCCAGGCACATCGACAAGAGAGGATGGAGCTGTGAGCCAGGTGGTAACTGTGAGAAGCCCTAGTTCCTTCTGCAACCCCAACTGCCTACACGCACCTCACCTCACTAGGCCCTCACCTGAAGTGCTTAAATCGAAACAATAGTCTTCGGAACCTCCTGACTTGCTCAGCGGAGAAAAAGCAGCAAGTCAGGTTTCAGTCAAGCTGCTTTGCAGGACGTGATGTGGCTCATCTTTGCTTTGATGGTGGGGATAGCTGGGAGCACTTGTGCTCCTGCTGCAGCCAGGGGTTGATGCAGGGAGGCATCCAGGGCTGTGTCTGCTGCCCTCAAAGGCTGCAGTGAATTGATTTTTATTTTGCTGGTTGGTTTCGGGAAGGGAAGGTTGGCTGCAGTGACTAATTTGAGGGAGAAGTCTCAATACTTCGCTTCAGTGAATGTCAGGAAGAGCAGAAAGCCCCGAATAAACAGCTTCAAGATGGCTGAAGGGGGAGGACCCCAGAAACAGAGAGCTGAGAACTAGTTGCCCATGAGATGATGTAAAATTAAACCATGATGAGTGTACCAGTTGTGACAGCTAAACAAGAATAGATTCAGTGCCTCATACCCCGATCGGAAGTGTACTTCCATAAGCTATAGCAACAATTTTCTATGTACAATAGGGAATAGATACACGCATACGTATGTATATATATGTACATATACATCTATACTATATATAGATACATGTGTATATATATACACAAACATCAAACTATCAAACTCATTGTGATCTGGCTGACAGCAGAAAGTTTGAATTACATCGGCAAAGTGTGTTTTAGGCATGGCTGATGTTACGCTGCAAGGGGAGTAAAGCAGCCGTCGTTCAGCTCTCTGAGGGAACACCGCAATCTGTTAAAGGTTCGCAGACTAAGGTAAGCCGTGGGCTGCCTGCCACCCCCCACCCCACCCCGGGGCCTTTGGACACAGAGTGCCTGCAGCCATACGAATACACGGCAGCCAGGGAGAGGACATTCAGCAAAAAAGAGAAATGAAATCAGATGTGCACAACACAGCACAGAGGGCCGAGGTGATGAAGCCTGCCATGAGATCAGTCAGGTACGCTCTGAAACCAGGCATTTCTATCTGTGCCATGAGCCTTCCCCAGCTGCCTGAAACAACTGTTTCTAGTCCTCCCGTTTGTTTCTTTTTTAACCAAAGCAGAGGTGGAATTTATTGCACCATCACGGAAATCAGGTGCTGCTCATTCTTCTGCAGGAAGAGCACAATGTTTTAATGGCTGGCCCTCACGCCGGGGAAAAGAGTCTCCAGCCTGCATCGACTTGCAGGATGCTGCAGCCAAGTGGTGTGAAATGAACTGGAAAAAAGAGCGAGAGGGAGAATAACCAGAGAGGAAACACCCCTTTTTGTAGCTAACAAGGTGTTGTAAAGTTGCTTAGTGATCTAAAGGTGTCACAGGTGTGGGACCAGACCCTCAAAGGGCCCAACTCCAGAGCTTCAGGACCGAACTGCTGGCACCACTACTGGAAAGCACATGTAGGTTTGGGCCAACCTCCACAGATTCTTCTGTGGGGGAAAAAGAATTTGAACAAAGAGCATGCAACGTACCTGTATTCATTTAACATACCTGCCTACAAGCTTGTTTTTTACAAAATGAACCAACAAACATACAGTTGGTGCAGAATTCAGTAAACCCCTTGACTGAAACAGACTGCTTCAGGAAGATGTGGTCATTCTGTAATTTAAATTAATTTTAAGGAGCAGGAAAAAAAAAAAAAGACTTGCTAATAGCTTCTGAGCTTTGATGGAAGGCTGAACACAATTGCAGGGCATGCAAGAAATGAGGGTGTTACGAGTCTTTGTGGAGAAACAGCCCAGCACTGCAATCCAGTTGGGTGAATGGACATTAGTGACTAAAAGTTATTCTGGCCAAAAAATACCTGTGAAGGGCAGGCATCATCAATGCTAGAATTACTTGATTCCTGCTGTGGCCGAGGAACGGCTTTTGACCTTCTGAGTTGCTGTGGCAAGTTCCTGCACTGCTGTGTGCCTCATTTGCTTCATCGGTGAAAATAAACAAATAAAGGAGAGGCTCTTTGTAAAGCACCTTTAAAGCTTCTGATGGGCAGAGTGTGTGTGTAAGATGTTGGTACACGTGAGCCCTGTTTTGAAGGTTTAAGTAATGCACAGGCTGGGTTCTGGCCCTTTGTTTTCTATTTTGTAATACAGACCTCCATTTCTCCCAGTTAAAATTAAGGCTCCACCGTGGAAGACGCAGCTCAGATAAGGAGCCTTGCCACAGGAACCCGCAGTCTAAATAGGCATGACTCCATTCCCAGGGAAATGCAAACAGAGGCGCAGAGAAGTGCATTGTCACGCCTAGCTCATACAGCACACCGAGAAGAGGGAAGATGGGTGCAACTGGCACCTGGCCCAGCAGGCACAGGACCTTCGCAATGTTTGCTGCAAGCGTGATGCTCCTCAGGGTTCATGTCTTACTGACCACAGGGGTCACGGACCTGTGAGCCTCAGGGAGTCACCAGGACTGGGTACCAGGCTTTGTGATTGGAGAGGTAAGTAATGCTTTGAAATGCAAACTACTTCTAGTTATTCTTAACTGTGGAAAAATCTAAACAGACTAGCGATACTTCTTCTTACTTCTAGTAATGATGTGTTCACACAGCTTTTTGCCATTTTTGGTTTATGTATTGTTGATCGGGATGCCAGCTAACAAAGTCAGTTTGGCATGCCAAACCAAAACATTTGTTCCAAGCTGGGACAAAATAGTTGGAAGCTGATGCTTTGTGGATCACACCATGTGGACAAGGGGGGCTGGCTTTTTTCCCCTCTGTCCTCCAACATATTTCTTTTCTTCTTCAGAAGCTACTCTGTAGATCCAATCCAGTGATCCTCAGTGTATTATTCAAATAGTAAACCCAAGTGTAGTCATTATTATCTCAATGGCAGTCTTGAAAGACTATGGAAAGTATCTGACAGCAGACAGGCTTGTTCTTCATGGAGGGAGGGCGGAGAGAGGTATGGCTACAACTCTGTCAGAAACCCTCCTTACGCCAGACACCCTCTCCCCTTCCTTTGCCAAGCAGGGTGATGCTTTGTTCTGATCTCAAGCGACAAAACGTGCTGCCCTGTCCTGCCATCCTGCAATACAGAACAGGGTTTTCCTTTCTTTTCCCCACATTGCAGCTGTCATTTGTTCCTGAGGTTAAAACCAAGGAGGGAGAGGAGGAGTCCCTGCAGTGAGACAGCCAGACAGTTCAAACTGAACGCCTTGTTGTCAGCATCTCTCCACAGCTTGTGTGTGTTTCTCCTGCTCTGTCTCATTAACTTTCGATCCATTCGTGGGATGACAGTGTCACGTTTAAACAATTGCCCTGCACAGCAGGGATAGTTTTCTGTTGTGACTTTGGTTCCATGCCCAAGACACACTGAATTGATCAGCTGTAAGTGGTTCCTTCCCTTTAAGTTCTTCCTAAGTGATGTAGGTTCACAGTTTATTTCTTTTCCCCTTTTGTAATTTCAACATAGAGAATTTAATTAGATGCAGCATATATCACAGCTTTAGACAGGAACTGTCAAGTAACAAATTTTGAGTGATGGCTTTAAAATACAAGGTGGTTGCAGTCTTGGCTACAGGTTGTTCATTTTTATACTTTTTAAAATAGGTGTAAACAATGTTCTCTTCATCAGGGGAGTGGAAGCATTTGCCTTTATAAGGACATATCTGTGTGGTCGGGCACTCTAAAAATAAAAGAAGAACATCTGTATCAGGTAAGTGGTAAGTTCCTCTGCCTACCTATCCCAGCTGACAAGATCCAGTCTATCAATCAGGAGGTTGAAAAGGTGCATTCTTACAGTTATCAGCATTAAACTGCTTCTGCTTGTCCACAGGAAAGGCACTTATGAAAATTCTGGGTATTTTGCCAAGCCTGCCCGTTTAACTCTACAAAGTACAGCCCCCTGGTCCACCAAAGTCCCCGTGGGCATCTTCAGATGAATAGTTATGCACTGGTTTCAATAACTCTTGAACCAAAGCTGCCTAAAATTCACCAGTGACAGGAGACATGACAGCAGGTGATAGGCTTGTGGTGGCAGGGATGGGTGCTCCATCTTAAAAGAGATGGGATTAGGAAAAAACATTTCCACACTCATACAGGTGGAAAATACAGGTGCAAACTGTATATACAGAAAATTCTGAACCTCTTATTGCCCCAGTTTATCTCATATGCTTCACAAGGACTTTACTGTAGCTATGATAGAAACTGAAAAAGGGGCAACAGTATAGGCAAATGGGAAAAACTCATGCAGACAGGCTCTTGCAAATGTCACTGTCAGATCCTGTGAGTTTTCAAAGTGCACCTTAAATCCAAGGTTTTGTTTTTATTTTTATTTTTTAACAGGTTTGGGTTTTTTTTTTTTACTCTTCCTCGAGGTTGGCTGCTTGTTCTGGACTCGCAATTCTGTGGTACAGCAAGACACAGTCATACAAAATTATTTGCTACTACTGTGTACTATGAAAATTTTATCTTCTTAAAATTAGCCTATACATAATTTGGCTGTTTCATAAGATTTTCTGATCTTTTTCCCCCCACTATGAATAGGCAAGAAACCGTCATGGCTACTCAAAACATCTCACAGCTGCTGTGCCGTGTCATGGCTCCCAGAAATCCTGCGGCTGGAACGTTACTAAGTAGGCAGTCATAGCTTCATCTGTTTAATGTTCACTGGATCGAGGCAGCATGTTTTAAACAGCAGCAATTCTATAATGATATTGGCCACTGGTTACAAGAGCTGTGATCACTGATCTGCCCACATTCCTCTGATTCTTTCCAGTGGTTCATTCCCCATTCAGCCCAACCTCCATGTACGTTGCTGCCTTAGCCCATGAAAAGATTCATTTTGAGGTCTGGCCAGCCAAGGAGGCAGCAGATTCCAATTTGGTGTGGCTAATTCTGAGAGCTGTCTCTGCATCAGCACAAAACTGCAGAAGAAATCCTTGATCTAGACGAAATGAAGCCCGAAGTAGGGGACTTTTCCTTAGAGGGAAAAGGAAAACCCACCAAACCAGTCACGTGCGACTTAATCAATACCTTGACTTGTGCTTGGAATCAAAGGCTGAGCTAGTACAAACGGTGGAAGGGCACAACAAAACATCTCTCACACACAGAGCAGTATTCTCAGCTTGCCTCAAGTGCAGGGTGGAAGAATTTATTCATTGACATAGCTCAAGCCAGAGCCAAGACATACAGTATGAGAAATTTAGTGCTGTGGGTCTGTCCCCAAATCAGAAAATTCCAATCAGTCATTACACATTCTTGAGTCTTTAACATAAAATTATCTAGGCTACGTTCTATTGCTATCCTGGATCACCTGCGATTCTCTTGGCTGCTTGACGCTGTGAAATTGTTATTTTTATTTTTACAGTTCTGAAGAGCATAGTATCACCAGCAAGCTTTGGCAATTCACTTCCAAGTATGTTGGATGGTGTTGGTCTGACTGCAACTCCCTGTGGCAACTCAGTAGCGTGATGACCCTCCATTGTGAACTACTGCAAACCGACAACAACCTGCTGTATTCTCTGACTCCAGACATACAAAAGAACACGCGAGGACGCAACCCGCAGCTCTGTGCAAGAATTGCTAGCTTTGAGGAAATAAATAAAATAGTCTTACCTTTCCAAGAGGCACATTGACATCAAGGCCAAAGAATAAAGGCAAGAGAGAAGAACAAGAACAGAAATAGAAACTGCAGAAGAAAAAGAAGATTGCGTAAAAACTAAAGGTCATGGCACTGTAAGCATCAGGATTATTTTTGTGCTCTGTAGGACAATTAGAATAACTACACATTCAGAAGACACTGTATTTCCATAGTTACTTCTGTGAGCACCATACCACCTCACAGGCTTCAAAAACAGATCCCATTAATTTTGATGATTATTTACAATTGGCACCAGATTGAAAGCCTCAGGTATAACTATCACTGTGAACCACCACAGGCTGACTGAAGTCACAAAGCTGGATATCAAAAATAGCACGTGTAATATTTCTGAGTGCGTTAAGAAACAGTGCCTGCAATGCATGCTGGAAATAGCCTGAGGAAAAAAAAAAAGATATATATTTATATACACACACACACACTAACAAACCCTACATATTTAATGATCAATTTTCGGATGTCTCATTTTAATCATGAATGTGTTTGTCTTCTGAGATGTGAATCTTTGTGAATCAAAATCTCTTTTCAAAATTGACACTAAAAAGTCTGCTCACGGTTTCCATTTGGCCATGGCATAAGTTTTGCTTTGTTTTTTTTATTTTCATCATAGATTATCATCTGATATTTTTCTAAGTTTTATATATATTAGAAAGACACTGAGTCCTTGTATCACAAAATATTGGCAGAAAAGCAGAAATAATTATGTGTGTCAAGTTTTGCATTGTGTCCACTTGTTACCACTTTAGGAACACAGATATCAACTGTAATTAGCACTACTGTCACTGTACTAATATAGCCACTATTTCATATTATAGATTACATGTGGACATTGGTATTTACTAATATCAGTACACTGGCAAGGCTTCCATTGCAGATGCATCTTACACCAGCCTGGCATTTCTAGGAAGACACTATCGGTAGCAGTACACTGCGCCTACACCACTATGTAGTATGACGCATAATACAATCCTATCTACAAGTAGCAAAACTCAATGTGACAGAGTTGGCCTTGTTCACCAAAAAAATGCAGTGCATATTTCTAGATTGAGAGAGAGAGTGTGTGTGTATATATATATGGAAAAAGAGCATGTATAGTTCTTTGTTCAGTTTAAAGGCAAAGTCCTAGCACTGTATTTCTATGACAGTCAGTTACAAGCTTCAGTAAAGAGGACAGCATGAACCTGAGTTCCCTGGTCCTGCCAGATAAGGACAATCTCCAGATCTCCACTCGGTTTCATTTAGTCCTTCCTGCTCACTAGCCTCACCTTGCCTTTAATGGAAGTATTGCCTGTCTACCAACACAGCATTCAACAGCCAAGGAAAGGCTTCGTCATTTGGTACAGTATCATTCACCATAATTAAAAGTGTTTGGCATTTATTTCCTAATGAAATAGTGAAGATTAAAGTCTGTATATACTGAAATATAAATTGAATAGAAAGCACATTAGACCACCACCAACAGGAGGTCCGGCTGATTTAGTTATACAAAAAGGTCACGTAGTTCAAGAGAGCTAGGTCATTACTTTCAAAAATGTTTATCAGTGTGCTTCAGAACCACAACAGAACAAACCTTTTCCTCCAGATCCTTAATCTGTCTCTTTTGGATGTCGGTTTTATCTTCTAAATCTCGGATCCTCTGAAAATCAGAAAAGAAAGCATCTAGACTAAATTCTCAGTAAATTTGCTCCGCTGAACAGGTAACTTAGGGTTCCAAGTGCCAAAAGCCTAGAAATTAGCAAATCCCTTTCTTTGGCAGGGATAATCTCGTGTAGTATCACGACTCCCTCCACTAACCCTGCCAAACCACAACTTTACCATGTGTACAACCATGTGTTACCATGTGTTCACAATAAGTCTACAACACATGATAAAGATACATTATAAAACAACTCAAAAAAAACTAGATTCAGGCTCCCTCATGACCTGGAGCTTGCCTAAATTTGACATCAGCTTATGCTCTTACACAGAAAAGCTGAGCAGATATTCATGTGTATCGTTCCTTTTTCTTACCTGATGAGCCTGCTGAAGCAGCTCCATCCTCTCCTGAAGGATCTGGCAATCATATTCTCTGCTTTTCCTCAGCATCTGACGTCTTAGCTTTTCTACTGCTGTCCTCAGCTCTTCCTGCTGTTTTTCAGTGAGTAGTTCCCCAAACTTTATCACCGTTTCTTGCTGCAAAGCATTGTATAAGGTGGCTTCAAGCTCCTGGATCCTCTGGTTGATGCAATACCAAAAGCCAATTAGAGATGAAACATTGTTTAAAACACAGTGGGAACTGGGGGGTTGGTGGCAGATTCAGGCGCCTGCATGGGAGGTGGTCCCTGTGCTCAAGTATGCAAATCCGTGAAAAACAGAGCTCATAAAACGGTTCAGTGTTTTGACAAAATGATATGAACTTTTATTTTTAAAATATTTTAATATTAATTTTCACTGAAATGCCTCACTGACTTTTTTTTAAGCAGTTATAAAGATGATTAGGAGTTGGATAGAATTTTCATACCTATAAGTGTAAAAATGAATATTTCACCAATTCTAAAATTTTGACCCATTGTGCTAAAAAACAAAAAGAGGAAAGATTGAAGGTCACTGTCAGACTACTTTGCTCTTAATCCTGCTCATCAATGGGCATTCTCATTAACCTGACAAACCAAACATAATGAACTTGCACAGCCAGTTATCAGCCCTATGTACTGGAATTTGATATAGCAGAGTTTTTAGAGCAGGAACTCTGGCTTTTTGTGGCACATTGTATTCTTGCTATGATATGTGCAAAACGGTCAAGTTTCCAGACCTGAGTTCCAGTTGGTTGCACTGACTCCAGCTGGACAAGCCAACATTCATGAGCAATAATCGCCTTTGACTGACAAAAGAGTTTCAGACTTCAGGAGATCTGCCTTTTTGTGACATGAGAAAGCTAGGTGTCATGTTGAAGCTGTGCAGATTGCACGGTAGTGCATTAGAAAAATGAGACAAAATAAATGATACTAAGAAAAAAGCAAAACTCTCTCCTCCTGATCCAGCAGGAGTCTGTGTCCTGTCACAGTGCTGGCCAACATGCGCTGTAGAAGTTCCTTTGTACATACCATGTATGCTTGGTCGAGAGCTTGCTTCCTGTAGTCTAATTCTTCCTCCAAATAACCCTTTATTTTGCAAAATTGCTCCTACAACGAAGGACCATTTGGACAGAAATTGAATTAGTTACTCAAAATACTTTGGGAAGTTTTATTAAATCAGCTACAGATATCTGACTCAGGCAGGACTAGGAGACTGGTCTTAACTGACACTCTGCAGAGCTATTAATATCTGACAGCTAGAAAACAAGGAAGACAAAATAGCTGTGGATTGCTTTTGCATGGTAATACATCTGATCTATATGGAACGAAATCCATTATCTCTTTGTTGACTTCAGTGATACTGCTTGGCCTTCCAGTAGTGTAACTTAGGCATTACCATGTGATTTTCCTAAAGAGAACTATGGCATCATAGACAACTCCTTTTGTTCTTTCCCTTATTTTGGAAGAGGTGCAGAAGTGCAATACACTAAACAGGCATATTCACTTCCACATTATTTGGGGGAAGCTGCTGTGCTTTAACTTCTCAGCCTAAGCTTAAGCTTAATCAAATCGAACCCTTAAGCTGAATCGACTCAAGTATGAAGATACCATAAGGACAGAATGTAAACCTTTACAGCTATCCCAACTCTTGTAGTTACGCTTGTTCATATTGTAGGTTACTTCCATTAACTAGAATAAGAACAGGGTAAGGTGCTAACTTTACTATAGTGACTTCAGCTATGAATGTTTTGCCTTTAGGATGGTATGGGCTTAAAATGTAATGAAAGAAAACAGCGTGGCAATTCATTAGTTTCCCACATAGCAGTATTGAATAAAACGTGATACAACAGCTGACATTTAGACTGTGAATCTTATGAGACAAGGAGTGCAGTCATTTATGTCTCTGAATATCACCGAGCAACCTTTAGGCACTCTGTACTTATTAATAAACAGTCATCCTCATGGAAAGACAGAGGAAGTTTTCAAACTTTTGCTGTTTCTGTGTTATTCCGCTATTGCATGTGAACCAGACTAGTAACAATTTCATGGATTCACCCAAAATCAGAGAAAGCCTGCATTCTTAATTTGCCAAAAGACCTTTTTAGTTACTTTTTGGCACACGAGGTAAATGTGACACACACAGTATCTTGCCCCTAAAATGTGTAATAAAGAAAGTTTGCTTACCATATCACTTTCCAGTTCCATCATCTTCTGATGCAGAGCAGCTTCAGCTCCCTCAATCTGCTGGATCCACTGGAGAGAAGACAATGAGAGCTGTAACCTGCTGTGTTTTCTAGGCACATGGGCAGTGCAAGTGGGACATCTACAGATCTTGTTAAGTCTATTTTAGTAACCTATTGCTAGCTCTGGGTCCATCTGGAGGCTGTCTTCCCACGACAGGGGCAGCTGCAATGTCTGGAGGCAGCACTTGACAGAGAAGCAGCAAGACGATCACCATTACTGGACCTCTGGAAGATGGAAAAGCACACTTCCTTGGATGGACAGGGAACCCATTTTGTCCCATGGATAAGGGCCCACAATGTGGCTCCAGTATCTCAAAAATAGCTTAGCTGGGTATATGGCAATTCTGCTTGCAGAGGAGGAATTGTTGAGTAGAATCCTTGGAAGCTGTCATGTTGACAAAATTGAGGGATGCATTTGAACCACAGAAAGCAATTTTAACGAATCCTCACTTTATTTTTAATTTCCAAAACAAGCAGCTTAGACACATACTTTTCATGGGAAATTTTGCATATAGATCCCTTCAGAAGCCCTGGAAATCTCAGGACTAGAAATCTCACATGGTAACTAATTATGGCTTAAATGTCCAATGGTTTCTCATTCAGTTTACAATTGTGAGTTTCACTTTACATTCTTTTTGTAATTGCAGCTGTTTTGACTTCACATCTGGGGCCAGCTGAGTTTGATATTTTGCTGCTCTAACAAGGTGTTAGGGACTATGCTGTCACAGTTTACTCCATCTGGGGAATCACTTCCTACACTAGAAAGTTTGACAATATCGACAACAACAGAGCAGAAAATTTCCAGTGTTAGGAGATGCCTGAGATAATACATGAGAAAAGCAAGCACAGAATTTACCTTTTCTGCCAAGGACAATACAGTGGAAGCCTGAATTATGGCCACTTGTTCTTCGTTTCTTAAATTCTGTGAAGAGAAAGTGAGGGAAGAAGAAAATCGGCAGCAGTTTCGTGCATGAATAAAGATAATCCTGGCTACAGGCTAGGTCTACAGTTTTCAGGAGATCCCTGGGGTACTGGCTATCCTATTGTCATCGCAATGTTCAGTCTGTTAACATATTAAAACGAACACTGCTTTTGCCTTTCCGCATGACATGGACTAACAATATGTTTCCATTCCATCTTACGAGAAATGTAAGCTAAAATTAGACCTACTTGTCTGCTTCATGCTAGCTTTACAAAGCTGAATTTCCATGAAAGCTTTTGTAAATATAATGCTGATTTACACCAGCACATGAATAGACAACCACGATCCCTCATTTTTATTTCTTAGACGCTTTCTTAAAACATATCTAATGTTGGCCAGAGATAGAGGATGGTCTCTTTTACATGGATGCCTAAAGTGGGCAGCAATGCCCACTTAGAAAGCCACAGGGGATTTGATAATTTTTGCCTATTTATGAAATTTCTGCAAAGGAATCCTAGTTCTGATGAAGATGTGGTTGGCCCAGACTGCCAAGCTAATTCATGTGCTTTCCTGAATGACTGGAATGCAGACAGGCCCCATTCCAAGTATCAGTGGCCTTTGGACATTCTTCCCAGTCTGCTACACCAGATGTTAAAGCAGCTACTTCATTACTAGTTTCTCTGACTGTTGAAATCTCACAAATCCTTAAATTATGAAACTAAACACTCCTTAAATTAATTGTTCTGATATTACATAATTTAGCAAGTATCTTAGAAAACAGTTATGATAATTATGGATTTCACTTACTCTACTGCACAAAATGCAGCTTGTAAAGGGAAAGTATCTCCCACTTTAACTTACCCCATTATCACCCAGGATGTCTAACTGCTTTATGAGGTCTGGGATGCTGACATCCTGCAAAGAGAGAATAATGTAAAGGCATGGCATGCGCATTTTATCACAGCCACAATATTTGTCCTTCCTATGAACCATGTTGAAATCAATCATTTTGTTTTATCCCATGGAAATGCATCACACACTGATTTCAATCACCTTTGAGCCAACTTTCATCATTATGATGAAAACTATGAGTCCTATTCAATTGTGTCAGTCATCACACACTGGTACATTAGACTGAGTTTAAATGCTCAGAGTTTAGTGGAGGTATCAGCAGAAACGAATGTAATGGGTTATATGGGCAGCAAGTGCTGCCTTATAAAACTGACCTACCTTAACCCCTTCCTTCATGCAGTAGATCTGTAGAGCACTCACACCATCTGCAAATGGATGAATCTGGAGATTAAATGGTGGGGACCGTCTCTCTCTTTCCTGAAAATAAAAGATGCCAGAGAACATATTAGAGTGAAGAAGATGCACACAGGACTCATTAAATGCCACAGCTACTGTTTATATCATGATTTACAAAGCCAGGCTCTTCATTTTACAAGCCGGAGGAAGAAACATTTAGACATAGTCTGAAAAACAGTGTGCCAAGTGGGACAGGATCCTAAACCCAAGCTAGTCATTTTACAGATTATTTTATTAATTAAGTAAATTTGCAAACTGTCTGTGGAAAGGCTGTCACTTGGCTAAGACGTGTGTGATTTGCTTAATGAAGTGTTGAACAATTATATATTGTTGCTCCCTTTAGAAACAGTTATTTGACTACCAGGATACTCAGATTACATGTTTGCTCATCCTGGTATGTTTTATGTTCTAATATCTGCAGAAAGCAGTAAGTTCAAAAAAGTTGATCAACTTAGCTGTTCACATACCTTCATTGCAGAAAAATCTACACATATTGTCCAGTTTTAAAGGACCAAAGAGAGGAAAAAACAATTTAAGATGTTATTTTTCATCCCTTTCAGGTATTCAGGCAAGCACAGAACTGAAGATCAAATTTCACTTTCAAATATGTTTTGGTTTACGAATATGTAATTTACTTATCAGTCCAGTTCCATGTCATATTAAAACACAGCTGTCAAATAAAACTGTGGGAAGGTTCTATAAATAAGGGACAAATCTGTCGCAGCACTGATTCCTGAGGGCCAGGACAGGCTCTGTGTTACCTACAAGCTCTGAATGGCACGTAGACAAGGACTTGGACAGCAACTGAAAAGAACAACTGAGAAATAAACCAGCTTATACAGGAGAAAACTCCAGGTGGAGGTTTTGTCAGTTGGTGCTTGTAACAAGAATCTGTAACTAGGGGCAGCCTGGGAAGAGGGAGATCCAAGGCCTGACCCAGTTCTCTGGCTTCTGGAGCTCCTCCATCAATCTCCAGTGTTGCCTGAGGGACCTTTCTTACCTAATGCAGGTCATGACAAGAGCTGCTCAACAGGGAACGTGTCCAGTGCCTGCAAAAGCAACAGTGCTCGAAAGTAGGCAGACAGGCTGTGCCTATTCATTGTGCTAGGGCTTCCAGATGCAAATTAGGACAACTCCAAGCCAAGCACTATACGAACATAGGCAGGCACTGTTGGCTTTTCACACATGCCAGCATTGGCAAGAATGATGACAAAGCCTGTAGGGGCAAGACCACATTCATCTGTATAAAATGTCTCTTATCCCACCCACAGTGGCAGGAAATCCAGGTACAGAGAGATTAAATCTAAACGTGCCTCAAGAATCAATAGCATGAAAGCTGCTGCAAACCCTTGTCCAGGGAGTCTGTGTTTCTTGTCACTCTGGCTCTGTGCCCTAGCCATTCTCAGGTGCTCACAGCAGGGTGAGGAGCACCAGCACCACCAGCCCTGAGCACGGCCAGGCCTACACTAGCAGCCATGGGGATCCACAGACATCCCCCAGCAGAGCCCGAGTGCCCTGAGGTCTGTCACCGGCCTGGCTTCAGCTCCCTCTGCCACGGGAGACGACATGAACATTTCTCCTATGCAACGAAAAGTGCTCTAATCACCCAGCGCAGACTGGTTTGGGTATGACAGCACCCCCTCCTCCCACAGCCAAGTCCCCACAGAGAAAGGAATTCAAGATTTGCCAGGTCAGAGGGGACAAGGTACAACCCTTTTACCCCCATAGGTATGGTACCAGACGACCACAGCCCTGGGTCTGATACTTTCGCTTACAACTGCTTATTCAATTTCATCGATCATTGCTGAATTAAACTTCAAATAGTTCTAGTCCTTCAAGCACAGGGCTAGAGAGGTGCACAACAGCATTCTCAATGAAACTTGAACTCTTGTCTCATCACCCTTGCTGAAAGAGGGGAAAAGAATACAGCCAGCATAATTTATAGATCAGCAGTAAGATTTTCATAGGGGAAAATAGGGCTTCGAAGATCATGGAGAGAGAACTGTACCTGTGTCTCTGACTTCTCAGAGGAACACTCTACACTTCAGCTATTGGAGATAAAAGTAAGCTCAACATCTCTTTCTTCTCCAAGACCTGCTCAGGTTCATGAAAAAAAAGCCAAACACAAAAACCCCTGGATGTCTGCTCTCAGGAGAGATCTTAGCTGTGAACCAGGATGTAGCCCTGAGCAAGGTACATGAGGATGGGGTTTAAGCCTAGCTTATTTGGTTAATTTAAATGTAATTAATTTCTGTTGATTTTAGTAAGACTCCAGGCCAGCAATAAGAACAAAGCACGTTCACAACAGGCTGCTCCAAAGTACTAGAAAAACCAACTCCGCAGGCGTGGTAACTAAGAGCCACACTGGCATCAATCAGCTAAGCTTATCTACGCAGACTGGGCACCTGGTGCGGAGAGAGGTGAACCAGTCAAGCATGGAGCTTACTGTTTCCAGGGTATTTGAGCTGACATAGTTTGGCTCACAATGAAAAATGCTGGGCCTGATTTGTTACACTGCTATATCACTACAATGCTTGTGTAAGGTGTCCAGTGCAAGTGCACTAGTTTAATTTGCTACCAGTTCTACTGTAACAAGCTCGTCCATTACCTCCAGCTCAAGGTTGCGGAACTCCAGCAGCTCATTCTGGTCTCTGGCATCCTGCAGCTCCTGTTGTAGACGGTTGTTTTCTGCTTCCAGTTTCTCTATCTAATAGAAATATGTAAATTCAGTATCTGTGTGACTGTTACAAGAAACATTGAACAGTTGCTGAGCAGTAGTTGAGGTAGCATAGGCAGTGCAAATCCAGACTCCAGAGACGATACACTACTTGCTGTTTCACCTGAGTGAATGTTTAGTTTACAGGTGAACTTCTGCTCATCAGCTTCCTGAACATCCTAAAACGCTTAGGCTGGAGGTTTTCCTAAAAGAACCCAATTCTAATGAAGATCAGCAGGGAAGTTAACTCTACAGAAGTGTCAGGTTAGCTATTAGATCAGTCTGCATCAGTGTCCTGGTTTGAGCCCAGACTTCCTTGTTTTGGAAACGTGCCCAAGAGAGTATCGGGATTATTTCATACAAGTTCCATAAACCCGGCATCCCACTGGCTAAAAGTGCAGGTCAAAAGATTTCTTCCGGCAGATACTCCTTAAAACCTGCAGCCAGGAGGAGTCTCCTCCTCTTTGGACACCGGACAGCTTCGGAGGAAGAGCCGCAGCGAGAGGGCTGGCTGCCGCCCAGGCCGACAGCCTGCGGCCTGCGCCCCCACCCGGGGCCTAACTCAGAACTGGTTCTGCCTATCGGCGCCCAGCTCTGCTGCGAACTGTTGGGGGACTCAGCCAGCATCTCTCTCTTGTATCGGGTAAGAGAAGAGATATTTGTCACTCGTCGAGAATCTACCGCTGGACTCGGACGCGGGGGAAGCTCACCCCCCTTCGCGTTCCGGCCGCGAGGGCTTCTTTTTTATCTGCATCTGAAGCCGCTTCGGTCCGGAGTGTCCTTGAAGTTTTTCTTTTACAGACACTGAAAAAAAGGTCTCCCTGCGAACTCGTTAAAATACTTCTCTAAGCTGTTAAAAACTTCTAATCACTTGGCCCGCCGCCATTTTGGACAGACGCCATCTCCTGAGCTACCATCCTGGCGTGACGTCCTCTCCTGGCCTGTGGCCAATCGGCCATAACGGTAGTTTTTCCCTTTTCCTCCCTTTGCAGTGTTTTAACTCTTACTGTATAGTTTTCTTGTTTTGCATTTAATATATAGTTGTGTGATATGACAGTATTTTAGAATTTTTATTAAAAGTTTGTTTCAGTTTCCCATCCATATATTCCGAGATTTGAGTTTTGTTTTTCCTTTTCCCCGGTATCAATAAGGGATTTAAGGAGCGTTAGGGACCTTGAGTTTTGCTCGGAGGCTCAACCCCTAACAGTCAGCTACTAAACACACTGATCTCATGGTAAAGCACTGGAATAGACTGTCTGGGGAGGGATGTGGAGACATCACTGTTGGAGGACTCAGGGAACAAGTTGGATAAACCTCTATTAGGAATGACATAGAAACAGCTGAACCTGCCTTGGAGAAGAGGTTGGGTTAGATCAGAGATTTCCAGTGTGTAGTACATGAAGCACAGATGCCATGCAGGGAATGCTGTCTTTGTGGAGGCAGTTACCCGAGCAGCCATCCCAGCCCGTGCGAGCACTTGGGTGAACTGCACAGCAAGCATCTCCACACAAGTAGCTCTGTCAATTAGCAGATAGACTTAAACACTACACATTGGCCAAGTGTCTACAGCTCACTTGTTGTGGACAGCTGTGCCACTAGCTCCTCAGCTCACTCTCTTCTGCAAGTCTCCAGTCAGCGCCAGGACATGTATTTTGCAGTCAGGTTGTCTGGGTAGGGCCCAGACAAGGACAGCTAGGGAGCATGGTAAGACTGAAGTCAAATGAGTCCCCGTGAGTCAGTCTGCCTGGACGGGGAAGGATGGCACAGGGCTGGGGACTTATTAGGTGTGTTTATTGAAGCGGAGAAACACAAGCTACGAAACCTCATCTGGGGAGGTGAAAGACAGCAGGAGACCTGGTGCTGGCAGTTATGGCCCCTTGCTGATGGCAGCCATATGTATGGCCAATGCTGTTACTGTTGGTGATACACAAGCAGTGTTGAGGTCCTTCATATCCCTATAGTCCATGACTAAAAACACATATAGGTATATATACACACATAACACACATAGACAGGTGATATTCCTATATGTATCAAGGAACTGAGCACTACAAGTTCCAGTGGACCTAGGGATGACTTTAAGCCCTTAAAAACATACAGAGCACACAGGAACTAGGAGTATGAAAGGATCCTGGTGTTGGAGAGTGATTACATTTCTACTGCTGTTTCACATCCAGAAGCTAAGCTCAAAACATCCCACCAGTGCAGCAGCAGTGGAGTCTTCGGAACAATGCTTCTGGAACACAGAAGTCTGTACCTTGGAGCTAGAACGATGAACAGAGCTTTCAACTCTCAGGCTGGGGCTTACCAGCAAAGCTGGACCATCAGCAACTCCCAGCAACCACAATGCCTACGCAGAGCTGGAGAGGGCTTGTCTTTCCATATGTATCCTGTCCATAGTAATCTATGCTGTTCTATACTTACACTGCTCCTATAAGCACCAGCCTGCATGTCCAAAAAGTGCATTGCAGGATCCACACTACCCTTCAGAGTGAACATGCAAAACTTTGGAACATACCTTGTCTAAAAGTTCTTGGTTCCTCTTAATGAAAAGCTGTTTGTCTTCCACCCAGTGCGAGTCCTGTTTGAAGAAGAAGCACCGTTACAGAATAGTCAAACTCCAGGAAGCTGGGCACGTTTATTGAAAACTGGAGCCACACTACTCAGGCTGTAAGATCCTAAAAGAACAAACTGTCATTTACAGAATAACAACATATTAGCCTACCAAGCTGTAGCAAGGCTTCTGAATTCACTAGACCTGTCTGTTTGCTGAACAGCAACATTATACCTCATGGAAGTCCACACTGAAATTGTGCTAGGAATTTTGTAAGCAGAGCAGGTAAGACCCAAAATAGGAAAAGCAAATACAGACGTGCTTACCTGACCTTTCTGTGCCAAAGTTTTCTCCAGATCTTCTATTTTGGCTTTGTATCTCTGGACTTCAGCTTGGAGCTGCTCCTGAGCCTGTTGAAGTCAGGCACAGCATTAAACAGTAACAAAACCACCAATGTGACTGGGATTAAAAGGAAACCAAACACGGCAGAGTCTGAGGTTATGCTGTTTGCTTCCACTGAGTGAGCAACTGTTACAAAGGTTCTGGCTCAGGGATGTTTTGTGCCACCCCTCAGGCTGGCATACAGATGGCACAAGGGAAAAGGGTGGTAGATCAGCACCCTCTCCACACTCAAGACTATTATTACCATGTATTGCATTAGAGTAGCAAAACACAAGCTGAGGGATTCAGGGTGACAGGCTTTGCTAAAAGACCCTAGTGAGGAGCAGTCCCTGAACTGAAGAAAAGTGGTTAGTAGATGAGAGTGGCAAAAGGTAGTGGAAAGAAGCAATTTTAACTGCCTGGGGAGGTCATCAAGAGCTGACTCAACAACCTGTGTGTGTGATCTCACAGCTGTCACACTACTTTGAGCAGCAGTTTGGGCTGGAGATCACCTGAGGTCCCTGCCAGCCTGAATGATTCTATGATTTTAACAGAGGGACAACATTTTTAGCTTTAGAAGGTTTACTGTAGTCTGTATCACACTCAAATTTGAATGCAATTAGCATGTCTGTTAGAAACATTCATGGAATATTCCTGAAGTTGGTGCAATGTCTGCCTTTGTGAAAACTCACAGGCCTCCATTTATCTTTAAAATCCAACCCTTTCAAACCTGGACAAATGATGAGAAAACCCTTGTGATTCTGTGCTGAACTGCCTGCTTTGGTGTGCCTGCCTAACTGCAGAGTTTTCAGGTTCAGGTAGAGGACAGCCCTTTGCAAACTGCGTGATTGTGTCTGTGCTTAATTGTTACTCTCTTTAAATGTACTCAGCAAATGAGTGAAACAGACATCTCCCAGCTGTATAGATGTTGTATGTAGCCCCATTCCCTTGTATGTCACTTTGCGGGGTTTGTATAACCTGATAGCAATGAAATGCTTTTGCCCTCAAACAACGACTAACCTTAGCTTCTCTTTCAGCATCTATGATGCCTCCTGCCTGCTCCTGCAGCAGTGCATACGCTCTCTGCAGGGCCTGGTACTCCTTTGTTAGCTGTCGAAACCGTAGCTCTGATTCTTCCGCTGCTAAACCCTGAAGGATAACAGAGGACATATCTAAGCTCCAGACAGCAGAGCACTGCCAAAGCAAAGAATGTAAGTGTGATTTGTTAGGCATAATAGTTGGTCTTGATTCAAATAGCTTTTTTGGTGAGCTTGGTGTGATATGAAGTAATAAGAATGTGGAAATTATACAGCATTTATATGTCTTTAAATTGAAAGAAATGTGATAGGTTTATTTTCTTGAAGAGGGAGAGGAAAAAAATCATCTCAGATTGCAATGAAAATGGATTGCCTATGGAAAGAGTCAGATCTTACCTCATCCAGATCGTCATCTGGGGTTGCTGGTGTTCTGTCTGTTCTATATGAGGCCACAGAGGATGTTTCAGAGTCCATGGAATCATCATCGTACCCAAAAAATGTATCCACCACATGTCTCTAAAGAAGGGAAAACATGATTTCTGAATCTCCTTGGAAACAGGTAGCATGAGTTTCTTGTTGGGGGGGTGGGGGTGAGGGGAATGTTCAAAACCACATTGCTAGTTACTTAAAAAAGGTAAGTCATGAAAAGAGAGCAACGGGTTATCCTTGCAATTACAATCTCCAAACAAACCCAAAGGGAACCATATTGAAGATTATGTTTTGTGCTGGTGGAGAATGAGTTTGCTGATTAGTTTTTCTGACTTGAGGATCTGGCTTAGTCTAAAACTTGGAAAAAATAATGGGAGCAGCAACATGCTAAAGAAAAAGTCTCTGCCCTTGCAAGAAGGCAGGAGAATGGTTTGTTAACCCCGAAGCTGTTCAGAAGTCATCTATCAACATGCAGACTGGTGTGCAAAGATAACACCATAATGAGCTGGAAATGTGTGCAGAACAGGGAACCCTCCTTCTTGTCTCACAGACACTGCTGATATTTTTAGTATCTCAGTGCTTCTCTCACTGATATTGCTGTTGAAGTAAGTGAGTGAAAGCTATGCTAATACAAAACTATTGTGAAGGAACTTTAATCTCACACATCTTTTCCAGTACTAGAGTAACTGCCACATGTTGTAAGAGATTGCTCATGCTACACACTTTGGTTGTGTCTGACACCTCACTATCTCCAATCTCAGCAAATTAATTAAATCAAATTAAAACTGTGGGTTGTGTCCTTTAAGGGTATAGATGCTTTGCCCTGCAGGCTTGGTTTCAGGGTACAGATTTGAGCATTTAAATACTTGGCTTATGAATAATTCTGCAGACAAACTGATCAACGAGCATTTAAGATGCACTTCTGGTTTGTAACATTTTTCACTTTTGCTGACAGGTTACAACCTTCCAAACCTGGAATTTGAATTACACAAAAAAGATGCCAATAACCTTTTGCATATATTATCTTTTTCTGTTCATTATTTTTCCAAGTGAAGACAATAACCATATTCTCCCATGTTATAATTTCTGGCTTACAAAAAGTTAACCAATGAAAATACTTTTTAGTCCTTGTCTCCCAGTCACGTCTGCTATGTATTGCTTCCAAACCCATATAGAAACAAAGTGACAACACATTTAGGATTTACTGGTCTGAAATTCTCTGTGTGCAGGACAGAGTTGCATTACTTTCACAGGCTCTTTCACGGGCACCCCCTTGCCGTGGGGAAAGAGCTTGCGTGCCCTTGTGAGGTTGAGAGCTATGCTGGTGGTGGCATACGCCTCCGGTAGGGTCTCCCAAGCCTGACAGGTCTCAACTGAAGGGTCAGACAGTGTGTCCACGGGCAGGATGGGCTCACTAGCCTTCGGGCAACCATCCTAGGAGAAGGACAACTCTAACTCCAAACCCGGGCAGATGGAGCTCGTTTAGCCCTGTAAGGCCATCCATCTAAGAGAAGGATACTCTAACCAAACCTACGATCTGAGGACTTCGCTGTCACCGTCCAAGCTCGCTCGGCCCTGGCAGATGAACCTCAGGTGTAAAGGGTGGGGCCAGTCTCGCGCACGCTGCGCCTCACCTAAAAAATCCACCGCACAGGCTTGAAGGGTGTACTCACGTCTGCAAAGCCCTGTAGCGACAGGCAAGGGACGAAACGGCAGGTGGAAATACCACCCAAGGAGACCCTCCGGTGTGCTCTTTGCAACTGGTCTTGCCTATCCCGCATTGGCCTTTTCAGCCATCAGCGCGCTTGCAATAAGCGTGGGCAAAGCCCTTCCCAAATATTCGTCCACGAAGCCAAGCCATGATGATGATGACTTTCACAGGCACAGCTGATGTACTAAGGGATGTCCTTGGAGGACAAAGAGCCACCAATCTCTGTTTCCTACACAGTATTTCCACTTTCTGGAGGTGGGATGTGGCTGCTGCGAAGTCATGCTTCACATCTAGCTGATAAAGGAGCCGTATGAACCACTACTGACTACATAGCTCTGAAATTGATGTAAATTATACCAGCTTTGGACTTGACCCAATTCAGAGAAATACAAGGGGTAGTGAAAGGCCTGAGGAACTGAGCAGGAGAGAATGACAATTTCTCAGGCAGAAACTTCAACTTGAAGAATAAAGATGCGCAAGGATTTTGTTTAGCCCATATGAGCTGCGAAAAATAGATAGCGGACTATAGATGGGAAGGTCTCTGGAGATGTGAATACATCTCAGTATAACAGAACTTGAGACCAATATTTATAGAAACCCGATGGAAGGAAGATTATTACTCTTTCAGAGGAGCAAAAAAGACCCATTTTGCTGAAAATGAAATAGCTACACACCCTTAACTGAATTTCAAAGTGGACTTAAAAAGCTCTCCCAAAGTTACTAAGGTTTATAAAACCTGATCACTAAAGCAGATTGTTATAATCCACAAAATTCTCTTTAATCAGATTGCTAAAGTGTCTTTTCCTACAGAGTCTACTAGCATTTTTATAAGCTGAAAATAATTTTTCCTCTTACCTTAATTGGCTTTGAGCTCCTTTTATGCTTTCTGCGACGAATGAGTTTCTCCCTGTCCTGGAAAATAAGATTGAAAGGTTACTCTCTCTTCTCATTTGCAGCTGTAAAAGGCCAAATCTACAGAGGAAATAAATCATTTGGCTTCCACTGACTCTCTGTTCATACATTCAAACAGGAATCCGATTCCAGGTGGAAGGAAGGATTCATATCCAAGTCTGCACATTTGTCAGCCGAAAATCACTTGAAGAAGGGAAGCTGAAAAAAAAACCAAACGCATCCTTTGTTGTGCAGTTGCTTTGACAGGCTGTGAAGCAACAGGCACTGATGGATTTCCTGTTAAAATCAGTGGGAATCCTGTTGCAGAGGACTGGTTTGGGCTATGTACGAGAGGCTGTCTGCCTTCCTTGCAGAGGAGATGCTGCCTCTGTCAATCTTGCCACTCCTGGCAATGATGGCTTAGAAGAGGCAACATCCTGTTTTGGAGTCTCTGCTTCCCCTCAACATCACAATGCAAAGTCAGCTGAAAAAGGGATTGTCAGTATTAAATGACAGAAGAACTAGTGAACCACTGTCTAGCAGGACACGCTTTTCCAGTACATGATATTGCACTGTGTTCCTGCTTCTTGTTAAGGAAACTTTTTAATGGTAGCTTAGTCATATTGGTAAACCAGCTTGGCACAGCCCTGCCTTCTGAACATGCAGGCCACCTTTCTGGTTCTTCGCCTGCGTTCATTTCTAGAGGTTGATTCACTCACAAGAGTTGTACGGGCTGATGCCCCACTAGAAATTCAGTTAAGTGCACCCATGCACACCTACATCTAAAAATTTGCAGGTGTTAAAAGTAAGATAAGATATTAACCCTCGGACCTCTAAATCTACAAAAAAATACAATCAGTGGTGAACTGTACACAGGAGTCACTCCTAATCTCCTGGTGCTCTGGACTTACCCTTGTTAACTCATCGATTATGTTCTGTTGTTCTATGACCTGAAGCTTTAAAAATTCAGTTTCTTGTTCCTCATTAGCCTGATCCAAGTCATTGAGAGATCGTAACTTCTTTAGAGGAGGATGTGATGTAATTTTTTCTCTCTGTGGTAAGAAGAAGAAACAGATAAAATAAGATCCAGCAATTAAAAGACAAAAGGACCACTTTCAGTTAAAAATTAGACATGATCTTTCATTTAAGCTGTACAGCCCTTTAAATATGCTTCAGCTACACCATTTTTCTAACTCTATTATACCCACCAGCACTTCTTAACAATAAAGCAACACAGCAAGGCTGAGTTCCTCAACCAGAACAACAAAGCTTTATCTATTTCTTGTGTGGCAATATAGCCTCCACAGCTGCTCTTAAAGGTCAAAGACCATAGCTCTCCCTTTGCCATGCACCAAGATGCCCCAGCATGTGGCAAATACAGTTGAACACCCTACCTGTCCAGGGGGTATGCAAATAGTATCTACTCCCAGGACACCATGCCCTTGCTGACGCCCATCATATGACCAGATTCAGTGAGGAAATGGACATGCTTTAGTCCCATGAAAGACATGTATCCAGTCAGAAGAGGAGGAAAGGCCAAAAACATGGTACCAGATCTATTTTAACTAGAAGTCCATATCCTGCCTGCTCCTGAGCACGTGGGAGACGAGATGGCTACAGCCTGTGAGAATTACCCTAGCCACCCACAGCTTGCTAACTTCTGTAACTTGGACACCTATAGCAGAAAGGGCAGATGTCAGGGAGCTAAGTTAGAACATAAGTGTGTGCATTTATACACCAGCGGTGCTGCCCACTGACGTCTAATGCATGTGAACTCCCAAGTCCCTTCTCTTTGCTGTGGGAGAGCCCAGGGGCTGTGATCTGTAGATCAAGAAGAATTCTGACCCGTGACACCTGCAGTAAGTTTATCCGTCTTCTGGGCATGAGTGAATTGCAGAGTCTTAAAGTGGATTACCCTGGTAACACTAAAGCCTTTTTTCTGTAAGACAAGAAAGTGAATCTGATCATCTCATCCTAATCAGCAGGAAATATGCACCCGCTGCAGAAGTCAGCCTGCTCGAGATGAGGACAGCAGCTACTGCAAGCCAGAAACAGCACACACACACACTTAGCAGGGGAAGTCTTCTCAGCCTACCAGCTTACACCTGGTGAGCCAGAATTTCCACTTCCTTGGTTTTTTATTAACGTCAACGCATCATCAGTTCATGTGTAGGGACTGGATTCTGACTGATACTCAGGGCAATTCCATTTGAAGGATATACAGACATAACTGCTTTAACCCTGTTTCATATAGCCCTGATATGTGAAATTTATAACCCCAGCCAAATTTATAACGCCACCATTCTCCCTTTCCCATATCCATCTACCACACATATGTCTTATGGAAAGTCTGTATATGCTCAGTTACAGACCAAAACTTTACCTTGCCATCATCAGCTCTAATAAGAACATGTACATTCAAAGAACATCATCATGCTGGCTGAAAACATCGCTCTTAACAGCTTCCTTTTTGAGTTCCAGATGCGAAATAGCACAGTGGGATATGATTCAATGATACAACTTTTTTTTTTTTTTTTTTTTTTAAAAACAATTCAAACTCAATATTCTACTTTCGGGGATAGTATTAAAGACTGTGATTATGCATTCACTTCAATATATTGCACAGGTATGCATAATTCACAATATTATAGTATGTAAGCCTATTACATAGACACCTATGCGTGGCTGCATCAATAGTATTACACACTATATAAAACACATTTTCTCTAGGTATGTACACGCATACACTAAGCAGATGTGGCCACCATAACACACATAGATCATACAGAAATACTCATTTTGCTCTCCAGTACCAACCATTTCTACATTTTCTTTAGTGACTGCTTTGAATTTATCTTCCATGCGCTGCAAAGACTGCATAAGTTCATCGTTTCTCTTTGTGAGGCACTTGTTCTTTTCCAGAAGAGGTTTACATTGTTTCTCAGCTTCTCGGACACGCTTCAACTAGATTGATAATAACAATTAGTAATTGTAAATAATCCAAAGAAAAGATATTTTTTTCTCCCTCCTTTTTCAGAAGTATTTTTGTTACTTCCCTGTTGGACTACTGTCCCAGACAACGTGATCTAATGGAACTGATGCTTACAGCTTCCATAACTTACTTTATCTATAAACCTCAAAGCATAATTCTGCATATCTGTTTCCAAAAGATGGCTTTATCTATGGGAAAACTCAGGCATAGAGACAAAGCAACCCAACACAGAGTCAGGCAACTGCAAAGTTGCAGCTTCATTTCAGAAGTATGAAATGACCTGTGCTTTATCTGCAAGAAACCCACGGATTTTCTCACTGAAAGACCGATTTGCAGGTACCTACTCTGTCTGGATCACAGCAAAAACAACATAGTAGTAAGTCTGGTTTTTAATGCCGCAGGATGAAATACTTGTGCATATGTACAATGAACTTTGTTTTAATAAACAATTCACATAACATTTAAAAACAAATCCCATCAGACAGGAAGGTATCTTATGGCATGCTTGGAAGTTCCCATATTGGTACCACTGGAATTTCAACCAAGATGCCTTTCTCTGAAAAATTTGTTCCATCCAGTAATATTGTTTTACAGATCTAATTTATTTTTCTAAGGGAGCACAAAGAAGATGGCATGTGACATAATCTTCATGCCCAGATCATCTACCTAACAAAGGCGCCGTCCCAGTTCTGTATTACTGTTCGTCACTGGGGGGTTCCCGCCCCTTGCAGGTCTGCTGAGGAAAGGACCACAAGAGTCTTCTGTAGCTATTAAGGACAGCTGACCACATTTGCTTACATCATCACATCATCTTACTGGATGATTTAAAATATCCCAGTGACTTTGTCTGAAGCAGGTGCCTGAAGATCCCTTCTGCTAACAGAACAGGGGGGAGCAGCTAGAAAGTGGTTACATCTTCTGATCAGCACAGCTGTGGGCAGGACAACCATTTGACCTACCCAAAGAATGAAGTTAATTGTTGTTATTCAAAATGTACATTAAAGTGTATGGTATTTCCAGCAGTACTGCTGGTCACATTTAACAAAACGTGTTCATTGCAGTCACATTGTCCAAGACACAGCTTAGAAGCCTTTTAAAATGATTTTTTTCTTGTGAAAAAATAGGCCGAATATTTAATGACATGCAACAGCTAGTCAAGCTGACTCATCAGACTCCAAGCTACTCAATGTCACAACAATTTGGGGTTTGAGAGCTTTTCCTAACTGAAGAGAGACACATGAACATATTTGTAATTTTCAATCTTGATAAGACATTATTTTGCAACTGTTACATTAAGAACATTGAGAAGATCCAAGCCAGCTAAATTGATATGAAAGGAGTGCATTAGGAATCCTAGCTCAGGAATTAAAAAAAAATATCAAGAGCTGAATTTCACCACCCTCATCCTTAATCACAGAAGCAGAAATATAGAGAGGTTAAAAAGTCAGGGTGCTGACTTCACCACAGATGTCACCACCTAGGAGTAAATCAGATAAAGGGATCAATTCACCATTGTCCATTCTCCCTAGATCCAATACTTAAGTATTCTCAACCTGGTCAAATACTGGACTACAGACATTATTTAATTTACAAGACAAGTCTTGCCATACATCGTTGTATGGTCAAAAAGTCAAGGAGGGAACATAAGCATTCATATAGAAACCTACAAGCCTCTCTGCCTCAACGGTGGTTGTGACGTTGTACTCATATAATTTCAGTGAAATTACTGGTCAATTCTAGGATAAAAAACGTCATCCTCAGCCTCCTAAGTGACTAGCCTGGTGGATGGAAAAGGCACATTCATCAATGGCTATCATCCTTGGATCTTCCCCTCTTTGCCTTCCCGGTGGCTCCCAACCTCCCCTGTCTGATAGTGCAAAGCTCACCACACACCAATTCATTCCGTTCATCAACAAGCAGTGTGTTCCTGTCTTCCAGCTTCCGGATTGTGGCATTCAGCTCCGCTATCCTCTTCTGGTTTCTGCGCAAGTCCTGTTAATGGGCAACAACATAATAACAGTTACTGATTCTTTACAAAATACATGCTTGGGAAAAGAATCCTCAAAAACCACACACCAACCAATTTAACCTGTCATCATCAACAAATTGGATTTATGGATTTTTACAGTATTGGACACGCTGGCAAAAATATATATATATTTGGAATAAAGTATCTGGTTTGGGGGATACTTTAATTGAAAATTTTCAGCTGTTTAGAAAAAATAAAAGAGAAAACAAGCAGACAGATATGTCAACATTTTTTTATGATGAAGAAAGAGCAGAAACCTAGAAGATTCTAATTTTCATTGCCTTTTCCTATACATTTCTTCTATTTGCTGAGCCACTATGTCAGGTGAAAAAGTAAGGATATCTCTTTCGGTATTAATTGCATCTACTGTATTTAGTCACACAACCAGTGAGTTGCACACTTTGTGAATGACTGCAAGGGCTGGATATGTGGAGAATAAGACAAAGAGGAAAATCTCCCAAGAGTCTCTTGGATTCCCCCCCAGCCTTGTTCCTGCCCCACCCTACCCATCTTCCCAGTTCTATCTGGTTTTGAGGATGTATGCTGCCCAGGTTGTTATGTTCATGGGAAGATCCTTTCAATGGGATACCAATTATTTAAGATGTTTTATAATTATAAATAGAGCAACTGAGGAAACAGCCTTACAAAGCTTTGTCCCACTAGCAACCTCTCTGAAGGATCTATGGACATGATTTCTCTGTAGTGAGTAATAGTGGGAATGTTTTCCCAGGACCTGATAAAATATTTAAGCAAGGGGACCACAGCCATGTTTCTGTTTTGTAGGGGCCAGCCAGTAAAACTGCGTACAGGGCTGCTGCAGTGCTCTGAACCATCTCCAGCCCTTCCTGGGATCTCTCTCTTGGGACTGCTCATGTTACACTCTGCCTCCTTCACCAAGAAGAGCTGTTCGTCCAGAGCTTCCTTCTGCAGCTGCAGCTTCTGCACATAGCCTGTCTGTGTCTCCAGTTCTTTCTCCAAGGAAAATATGATCCTGTCTTTAGCCTTGATCTCGTCCATCTGCATGAGAGAAACACCAGAACAATGACATTACTGTGTAAAGGCAACAGCATTTCAGCCGTCTCCAATCTAGTAGTATGATTTCCTCAGTAGCAGTGCTCAGCACTTAAATCTGCTATATCATACTGCACCAGGCTTGTAAAACAACGCACTCTGTTTCAGCCATAACCGTACATTGGCACAGTAGCAGATTCACCAGCCTGACACAGAGTGACGCCCAGGAACTGAGCATGGTGTGATGCGTTAACGGGTAATTGGATGAAGGGTTCAGGCTCCCACATTGTGTTTCGGTCAGCTATTTATACTACCAAAAATTAAGTACAACCTCTAACAAACCCCAAAAAGTTTAGACTAGCTCCTGCTCATGTAAAGGAGCGACGTTAGCCAAGACAGTAGAGGTTATGGTTTGATTCTCACAAACAAAAGATCTGTTCAGACCTGGTACTTCTTAAAGCTGATTGCCATGTTATGGACCTTCTGCTGAGTGCAAACTCAAGGCTATTCTTTTACTTTTACTTAATTTCTGCCTATTCTCTCAGGACTACCCAAGACAAAAAGAAGTGTCTTTTATTTCACCTCACGGCAACTTTGAGAATGATGGCTGAGAGGAAAATTCTAGATTAATACTTAGAATAAGATCAGCCCATACAAGCCTTGCAACCATAAACATTGACACAAAGCTGCTAACGTCATTGAGCTCAAGAAAATTTGGTGAAGCAGAATCTGCAAATCACTCTGGTGAAATAAAAGCACTATTATCTGGGAGTGATATGAATGATTCCTTGAAAACAAAAATGGTTTCTGTGCTAAATTTTGCCTGAAACTGCTAGAGATACTTTCTGGCCTTGCAGTTTTCTAGGCTTGCTGAAATTCTCTCCAAAGCATTTTTCAAATGAGTAGGGCTAGATTCTGATGTCCATTATCTAGATGTCACTCCGATATAACTTCCTCCACTCTGATAACAATACAATGGATTTGGAAACCAATTGTTAAAAAGAGTTAAAAATAGTTCTGGACTTGTCCAAGGTTCTTATGCAAGTAAATAGCCTTCAAAAAACCTGTCATCAGTTGCTAAAGATAAAATCATACAACACATAGGTAGAACCTGAGCTGAGCATAATGTTACTAAAGGGCTCAGTTTTACCTGGAATGTCACTATAGTTCCTTTTCATATTAAAACCCTGAAAACAGATCCTCAATTTCAGATGAGAAAAAAAGTAAAGCAGTTTGTCCTCCTGGCTACAGAGAACTGCAAATGGGGATCAAAGTAACAAGAAGGGTCAAAATTCAGAAGGCAAATATAAAAAAATCCACCACTACTAGTGTGTACTATGTTATTGAGCATTTTGGCTACACAAGAATATAACCTCCAGTACACAGACTTTGAACTGGGGAGGGGGAAAAAAAAAAAATCCTTGACAGTTTAAATTACCATTTCTTTTACTTAATTGTAAAAGCTTGGATTCTAGTTGTCAAGCCAAACTTTCCACTGTTGCAAGCAGGTCCAGCTCCCCTGATAATAGGGAAACATGGCAACTTGTACCATTGCTGGCATGGTCCTCATTTGTTCACTTTTCCCCATCATTTCCAAAGGCTATGCCAAGAACAAACCAAGAGATATTGCCCCTCTTGTCATGGTTTATTGTGTTTAGGATACTGTCACAAGGGCTAGACAAACCAAGAAAGTGCAAGTGCAGATACAAACACTCTTTTTCTCACACTTGGCATTGCACATTTATTCGCATTTCAGCAAGGCAAATCCTTATGGACTGGGCCAATCACTCTCTTACTTTAAATGTCAGCTGACATCACAGTGGTTTCTCTATCCAACTCACTGTGACCTGTTTACTGCTGAGAAATGACAGTGAAAAGTTTGTAATACTTTTGCAAACTGAGGCGCGTGGCAGAGCTCTGTAATTCACAAAAAGCTACAAGACAAGAGGCAAACTCACTACAGCGTAAGAGAACACACGAACTGTCTTAGTTACTGACCAGGCGGCGAATATCTCTTTCACTCTCCCATTTGATCTTGGAAATGGCTTCCTGGTGGGACTGATGCTCACTCCGAAGATCCCCTGCCTTGATCTTATCAGCTTGGATCATATTGTTAAGGGCCTCATCTACCTGCTTTTTGGCAGACTTCAGTTCAGTAATTTCCTGCAGAAGCTTAAGGCGCTCGGAATCGAACTGTTTTCTGGCCTCTTCGCGAGCCTCAATAGTCAGCGCTGTCCTTACTTTATCACTGCTCCCATCCCGCAGCGCACACAGCGCTGACTTGAGGCGCTGGATTTCGCTGTCTCGGACTTTAACCATCCGTGTCATCTCCTGCTCGTGCTGTTTGATGAGGTTCTCCCTCACGGCCTGCAGCTCCTTCATTTTCTCCTCATGGAGTTTGGCTTTTAGCTCTGTGATCTGCACCGTTTGCTTGCGCTGCTCCACCTCACGGATACGCTTAGTTTCTTGAGTCTTCTCTCTTTCAAGTTTAGCAACCTAAATTGAGATAAAATGCAAGTCATCTGCTACCAACACAATGTTATCAAAACAAGCCCACCCACTGGCCAACTCCTGGGGCATTCACATAAATTTTATGCTGTCTTTACTCAAGCCAAAACCACCCTGTCTTCTCCAAGTCTTGCCTCACGCAGTGACACTACACATACTTTCCATAATTCGTTAGGAAATAAAAAACCCCATGTATATGTGTGCATTTGTCTAATAACTTTAACTCAGTCAATGTCAGTCAAATTCACCAGAAAATTACTAGGGCTCAGTTTCTAGCAAGGTTCCTACAACTTTAATGACCATGGGCAGTCATTCAGACAACAGAGAAGTGCTTGCCTCTATATAATCCCAACTGAGGTTAAGGTGCATGTCTGAAAGTCCAGAAAACATCATTTTACAGATGTTCTTACCCATACACAGAGTAGTCACTTCTTAGACACACATCTACAGAAAAGCATGCTTCACTGGTGGTTATGCTTATGGAACACCTAGCTTTACTTAAAATACGTCCTTTGCTACTCTTCATTAACAACAGTTTCTCTGTCCATAGCTTTGGAATCAAAGTTAGAGAACAACTCACCAGTCCTCAGTACACTTACACTAATAAATCTCTAACTCTACCTCTATCTCTACCTCACACCCCTGAGCAATTCCACAACAGAAACCTTTGGGAACCTACACCAAAGGAAAGCAACAGGTAAGAAATGTTCAGTTCAAAGCAAACTCAGTAGGTTTGTTATTTACAGTGAAAAAGAATGTGGTTTCACAGATTGTAAGAACTTCCTTGTTAATTCCTTCTTAAATAAAGGCCACAAAGAACGAAGAAGTGTGACCAAAACTTTCAGAAAGAAAAAACAGGGGGAAAAACAGTCAATATGAATAAGCATAGTAGTAGGTGATCTGAAAGCCCTCCAGGAGACACTGGTGGTCTAGCCTGCAGGCCTAACTGATTACTTGGAGGGGATTTAGTGATGGTAGAGAGTGCTACTGGCTATCTGCAGAGCTGATTGACTTTTTTTTTCCTCCCATGCTACCCTCATCCTTATTTCAGATACAGCTTTCCCAGAATAAGCCATCAGAAGAGTTTAAGAGCGTACTTTTACTTCAGTTTCAATCACCAAAGTTATTTTGACAAGTAACAGACTCTAAAAATGAGCAGAATCTTCCTCAGAAGTCTCTATGGAAAACAAATCTGAAAGACTCTCCTAGAACTCCCTCCACATGGCTCTAGGATGTACAAAAACTTTCCAAAGCTAAGTATTCAATACATACATTTTTAAAAGATGGTCTGCACTTGCAATTGCCACTGACTTCTCTGGAGGAATTCAGAGGCTATTGATGCGGTAACTATGCATATTAATACGCATTACATGTAACAAGATGATTTTGCAGCCAGGGACTAAAAAAGTCTCTTTTAATCACATCTGTACTATTCATGCGAGATATTAAAATGCCTTTAGATCACTTCAGAGAAAAAAGCCACACATAATCTCAACCCCTCAACCCCTGAGTCCTTAGGACAGGTTTTTGGTTTGCCTCAGTCTTTTCCATTCTAGGTTTATCCTTGATTTTGAATACTCATGACGAAAAATTAAGTCTGATGCCCTCTTTCTTCCTTGTAACACATCTCTTCCTGTTCATTAAAAAGGGAGTTGAATGCATGGCAAAACAAGGCGCAATTATTCTAAGTGATCCATTCTGGCACGACATAGTGAGATGCATCTAAACTTTCACAAAGTCATCTGGGTATCCACAATGGTGCAATGTAGACCCAGTCAGGGCCTGAGTACAACTCCAGCTAAGCTCTGGGAAACTGATTTTATGGCTATTAGCTTCCAAACTGCCCAGTTTATTAATCTGAAATGCCATCAGATGTTAGGCTGACTCGTAGATGTACCATTCTGATGGGAAAAAAGGGAAAGTGAATGAGGGCCTTATGGGAAAAAGATTATTACCTTTGAAGTAATGGAGAAGAGACCTGTTCAATAAAAGACCACAACGGCCCAGAGGTTTCTACCCTCTGGATTCATTTCTTGCTGAAGCTGCAGCGCACAGCCCTGAAGTTGTACCAAAGGCTTCTAAAGTACCTTCACAGGCACGTCTATGCTATAGGTCCATGGCTATACCCCACATGCAGGAAATTTATCTGGCTTTAGACTAACGTTGCGTATCTGAGACTGTAACTCTGGCAGACCACTGGTACCTGAACAAGCTTAAACAATGCACACACACCCTAGTGTACAGAACACTGTTCAGCTGCACTGCAGATGGATTACAACAGTTGACATGGATTGTCATGCTACAGATTTAAGGAATACTTCACTCACCTTTGAAATAAGGGTATGTCTTGATGAAATATCAGTCATTCAAAAAACAGCAACACTACTCAATTTCTAAACACTGAGTAGACAGGATGAAACCCACTAACTGGAATATGGCCAAAGATGTTACAGAAGACATATTGCTCCATTTGAGGGCCAGAGGCTTCTTAAACTTGTACCTCAGTAAAAAGGAAGCAACAGGGCATACACAGTAAGAAAATGTGAGGAAAGAATCAGACCACTGTTCTAGGAAAGATTCGTGTTGATTTCTGTGATACTACTTTTCCCAAGTGGTTCTCTCCTTCAGCACAGACACTCTTATTTAAAACCAAACCCTCACTCACCTTAGATTTCTCCTGATGCAGCTCAATTTGAATGTCTGTTAGCTTGGTCCTGAGTTCCTCATTGGCAGCCTGTAGGGCAACAATCAATGCCTCAGGCTTTTCGCCCTTGCTACGTCCTTTTTTTGACATGGTTTCTTATCAGCGAGAGTCCACGTGTTTAATTGTTTCAAATACAGACTGCCATCTTTTTCTGTTCCTTTCAGTGCCAGTTAGTTCAGCACCTACTGCATGACATTCCTTAAGGTCCCGGACTCAGCTGCTTTGGAAGCCCTGCGAGAAATAAGACATACTATTATTTGTCAGCCGACACTGCAGCATGACAGCTCACACGGTTAAAGAACACAAGAGAGAGCTCACTTCTTCAAACACTGCTATCTTTGTCTGAAAACCTGCAAGGGAGATCCCAGCACAATCAGGCTTCTGTATACGGTCCGGCGTACTAGTGGAGATCCCATATATGCCCTTGTCCTGTTCTCAGGCTGTTCTTAGGAAGGGGCACCACGCATTGAGGGTACGAGTTTGTTTACCATAAGGATAGACAGGATAGACTAGATAGTCTAGAAAGGACCGGTTATTTAGACCAAGCCTTGCACTCTGAGGTAACCACAAAGCAGGTAACTTTAGTCTCACAGACCTACCAACAATATCTTCCTCCTACCCTTCCCAACCCTTAATTCCCCCTAGGATCCAGTGCCAAACTCAAAGACTCCATAGCATACCTACAATCTGCCACAGGAGGAGAGGGGAAGTGCTGAAGTCCTCACCAGCATTTTGGGCCTCTGTAGAAGCAGAGAAGGAACAACATGCAAAAATCTTTATCAGGCTAGAAATTGTCCCCTTTGCCATTTCCAAGGGAATGCAAAAAAATCCACCAATGGTTTCCACCAGTTGAACTTTTCGGTGAAAATCTGTCCCAAGTCAAGGTGATGCGGTAAGTTTAAACCCAAGCACAGCAGCAAGATATGCAGATAGGAAGCCAAGGCAGGGTTTTCATATCACTAAGAAGATGAGTGTCCCTCCATACCATGAACCTATTGGTTGTTTTATTGTGTTTGGTTTGTGTTGGGTTTTTTTTTTTTGGGGGGGTGGGGTGGGATGCGGGGCAGGCTGGGGGGATGTTTTCCTGGCATTTGTCACAGTTATTGGCACTGACTGACAGCCTCAGATTAAGAGGTATGCTGTCTACCCACAAAATAAACTTGCATTTAATAAGCTCCCTAGAAATTTCTGTGTCCACATGTCTCAGCACAGAGCAGGCGGTCAGATCGTGCCCCGTTCATACAGTTGCTCTGATAGTCCTACCACATCCACAAAACCTGCAGAAACAACACACATCCTTCGAAACAACAGCAGTATGTCATTGTAAACTGAACAACGCAGACTCGCTTCTTGCCATACTGATCCTGCTGCCCTGAAAGCACTGTCCTGTATCACCCAGGGCTTCCTATGCTGCTCCCAGTACAGCACCTCTGAATTCTTGGCATTCTATTGCATACATACAGCTAGGAGTGAGAGCAGGATCTGATCTGTATTTCCCACAGCGCCCTGTATTCAATACTGGTAATGGAGGATCTAATCACGCTAGTTACACAAAGACGTTTCACCAGGAGGGCTGAAACAGTACAACATCAGAGCTGAGCCTGCTGTAGGTGCAGATGAGCAAGAAGGAAAATGGGCTTTGGAAAGCGGTTAATAAAAATGGCTTGTTCTTGTCATGTATCACGCGACACAGCACCAACAGATCTGATTTAGTGCTGGCTTGACAAAAAAATCAGGCCAGATGGGACAGAAATTGTCAGGAAAGCAAAAATCTTTGGCTGTCAATGCCGAACAAATACCAGCACATGAAGCCTTCATGGGTTCCAGCAAAGGATGACACTTTCACCAGATTAACCATGCAAAGGATAGCTTTTGAGAAAGAAAATAGTACATAAGCAAAGCAGTAAGGACAACAGATTTTAAAATAAATCACAGGGGATTATCTCCTGCATAGATGAAATGCTTCTCTGCTGTGCTGTTTAATACCCTCAACCACCCTGGAAGCAGAAAGCACATTCAGAGACTCCTCCAGCCCTGAGGCCTCTGCAGCAGAGCGCACAGCGGCAGCTCTCGCCAGCGGAGGCTGTCCTCACAACCACACACTCCCATAACCACTGTGGATGGCATGCAGCACCGAGGCAGCCCTACAGCCACGGACACCGCAACGAGCCGCTGGCAGGACATTTAGTAACTGAAGCCAGCATGAAAATCCTCTGACAGTCAAAATACTGAGAACCAGGGAGCACCTGAACCATACAGAGGTGGATGACAAGGACAGGTACGCACTCTGTCTACCTGGCCTGCAAAGAATGCATGTGACAGAGCTGGGAATAATGTCACCGGGAGTTCAGTGTTCTGTGCAGCTTTCCTGGTGAATGAAAAGAAAATCTGTACAGCATAAGGATGAAGCAGACGTCAAGGATGGCGGAATGACTGATGAAGGTACAACTGGTCTTCAGCAGCCAGTATGAACAGTGAATCCTAAAGGGCCATGACCGTATTCCTGCTGAAATCGCCACAGACTGATATCCGCCTTTCCTGAGAAACAGAAAACGAAAATCCTTCCATTTGCCCAAATTAAATGGAGCTCAGAAACATGAATAAGCTCAGGAGCAGTATTGTCTTCTTCAACCTTCCGATAGCTTCTTCAATTGAAACTAGATGCAGATAACTCCCCGAGTTTTGACGCAACAGCAGGGAGGCCCTAAACACCTCCAAAGCTCCCGCACACCTTGGCAGATGGCAAGTTCTTCAGTTAGAGCACATCCACCACCCCACGTACGTTTCCCTAACAGAGAAGAATTTGAGCTGGGTAACCATTGCTGAGCAGAGCTGTTTGAGTATTAGCGGAAATTAATTTCAAGAAGTCCCAGCTCATGGGACTGGCTGCAGTTCTGCTCAGGAATAATCTAGGAAGAGGAGTGACCGCACAGGAGGTGTAACAGCCACAGGTCACAATATCATTTCCCCTCCTAAGCTACCATTGAAAGGAAACCTGCACACTTTGGGAGAGAACCACTGCACATTCCTGCTGTGTCTCTTGATCCGGACATGAGGCTGGAGAACCAGACTTCACAGCAAGCTAGAAGGCTCCACCAGTGTTTAAGAGGCATTTGGATAATGCCCTTAAAAACATGCTTTAACTTTTGATCTGGGGTCGGGCAGTTGGACTAGACAATTGTTGTAGGTCCTAGGTCCCTTCCAACTGAACTACTCTATTCTAACACAAAGGATAACAGACCAGATCAACCTTGCAAATTTAATCTATTGATTAGAATAAGTATCCCATTGAGTCATGGGAAGAAATGTAATTGTAAAGATATGTTATTACACTTCTATGTAGAGCAGCTCTAAACAGGTAGAGTGAGGTCAGTCAAAAAAATGTACCCTTGAAACTGCTTTTTCACTGGAACTTCCATTTAATTTGAGTCAATTAGTATTTTAGACAAGAATTATCTTCTTTCTGTGAAATTCTTTTTCACTGAAAAAGTGCTGTGATATTCAGGTGCCCAAAGTTGTATCTTTTCCTCTGTCAAGGTGGCCAACCATTCTTTTAGACAGAAGGGCCTAGTGAGTTTGTCAGTCCTCCATCACACTGCTTTTAATGCATAAAGCTTGAATTTTATGCCAAAGCTTTTCTAAATATCTGCTTTACCAATGCTTGCTCGCAGACCCTTGCAGACAGCAGTGAGGGAATAACATTCCATAAAAATCCCTGGTATCTTGCAACACCACATACTCCCCACAGGGTGCTAATTATATTTCTGAAGAATTTCTGCAGCCTGCTGTGGAAATCCAGAGAGTCAGCAAACCACCAGCTGCCATGTCCTTACTACACTGAGCCTTCTCAATTCCAAAGGAGGGAAGGGAACCAACAAGATGTTCTGGTTCTCAGCAGTACATATAACCAATTCCTAGATTTTAAGTCTGAGAAGGAAGTCCAGTTCCGTAGATTTCAGTGGGACGCAGCCTTTGGCATGCAGACCTCACTATGAAGTATGCAGGGCACAGTGCTGATGTCATTAAACATACCAACTCAAGGAAATTAAAAAGACCATAGCATTCCCAGATTGTGGGAATAACATGACCCTAATAACTGTTTCAAAACCTAGTCTATTTGATACTATTTGCAATCTATTTAGAGATTGCAAGAAGCATCTGTCAGATGTCTGTAAGCAAAAAGACCAGCACAATTATTTACGATGAACGACTGCCAAGTACAATAGCAGCTTTGCCCTCTACCAGCATGTGTCAGTATAATCTGCAGGCATTATTGTTAGAGCCCTTGGAGCCATGAAAACCTCTGGTTAAGCAAAAGAGGGCTTAAAAGCAAATTTTTTTTTTTAATCCTACATGCAGATTTCCATCCAAGATGGCAGGATTAAACCCATTCCTAAAGCATAATAAATTCAGTCTGGAGCTCACAAGGAAAGATTCTATTTTGCCGCTCTCCCCAGAAAATCCATCCAGTAAATTCTGAAGTGACAGCTGCACACATCTCTTTTGAGATGCATCTTGAATGAAAATATAAATTAATTCACTGAAGAATTTGCCACACTTTTTGTAAGAAGTAGTAATACATTGCTATAGGCTGTGGAGTATTTATCAGCAAGAGATCATGACTACGCTTAAGCTTAATTAGAACTGCTACTGTATGAAATGGCACATTTGAATCTCAGGTTTGTTGGGTGTTTTTGTTTGTTTCTTTAATATCGATTCAAGCTTAGCTGCATGATATAATCAGGAGGAAGTTTATTTATATTCACACTCCCAGAGGTCTGAAGCAAATACTAGTCTCATAGCAGAACAAGCATTGAGTGTGCAGATAATGGTGCACTGCTTCCTGTGGCAGAACAAGCCATAAAAACCAGAAATGCCTCGAGGAAAGCACTCCGTAATCTTTAAGATTGAATGGAAAAAGACAAGTACAACTGGATGAGCAATCCCACTAGAAGCTTCTTCCTACATAGTCTCTTTAATCTTCTGTTCTCCTTCCTTCCTACAAATTTCACCCATTGCTGTTACTTTTCTTTTGGCTTCCATGCTTCCCTTTTTATTCTTTTTTTTCTTTTATTTGCTGTTTGCTCTAGTTCTTTCTTTTCCACGGCATTCTAGGTTACCTTCTCGTTAATACCTAGGTTTGGTAATATGCCAGCAGAGGTATAGAGGAAAACTACACCTGCACGTGCTCTCATATAACACCACAATCCTTCAACTGAAGTGGCAAAGGAATCTGCTCTGAACATTGCTCCCAATCACAATCCATGGCTAGTCCATTTTTCTCCCTTTCTCCTCCTGTCATTCATTGGTTTGTTTTCTCCAAGTGAATTAACAGTTTATTTACAAAAAACAGGCTTTGCATATTATAGAAGTGGAGAAACACCTTTCTTTATCTTTACAAAAGACACCTAGTGATAGAAACACCTTGGAAAGAAGAAAGGAGCCCTTCACCACCACAGCCTCAATCCACCGCCTACTGAATCACAGTGTTCTGGGCCCTCAGGTGGCGGGAGATACCAAAATATTACAAACCTCTGCACCTCTGCTTCAGGGATGTTCGAGATCAGTCAATCATTTTCTTCAGTAGCTTTCATGCTTTTATTCTCCGCTAAATTGTCCCTGCACCATATTGTCCAGAGCGGGAAATCCGTCAAGGATACGAAGACTCCACAGGTTACACCTAGATCTCAGAAGCAAACAGTACAAAGGACAGTCCCACTCCTCTCCTACCACTCATTTCCCTATTGATTACACCCTAAAACCTAATTTCAGGCTGAAGGTGAAAAAAGCAGGGAAAGGAGCTGGCTTTGAACGCTCCTTTTTCTTCCTCTTGCAGTGTGTGTTCTGCCGCTGAGGCCTCGGGGATGATTGCTCCGTTTCAATTATTTTTTTATGTCGGGCATCCCTTTCCCAGTTAACCGCCCTTCAGGCAAGCAATTCCTTAACACAAGATACAGACGTACCCCGTGAGCGTGAGGGTCATCAATGAGAATTCTTGGCAGATGAAGAGGTGGCTCTGGTACGGGTGCTGAGAGCTGAACTCTGCTGGGTTCAGTGAAGAGAACCAAAACCCACCTGTCAGGCAGCCACGTCCATGGCCACAGTCAGACCCCAGACTTGCTTCTGCTACTGTAAGGACCTGAAGACCTCACAGGCTGCTCTCCCCAAGCTCACACTGAAAGGCTCCCACGGTCTTAGGCTAAATGGTCTCCAGCCTCCAAGGCGGTGAGGCCAACCAGGATGGATTGGTAGGGGCAGGTTTCCTCTGGTAACATGGGTTTCCACCTGGGCTTGTCCCCCAAAGCTGCCTTTCCAGTCACTTCAGAGACATGCCTGCTTGTTCACATTAGGATAAGGTAAGTCATATCCCTCGTCTAGGGATATGGAAAGGATCCAGGACAAAACAATCCCACTAAAGATAATGGAAGGTGTGGGGTGGAGTTTAGCACCCTGTATGAGTGAGTTCCCACTGCATTTTTCAAGGCTAGAAGCTCACGCAGACTGCACTGGGACATGTGTCACTGGCCCCCTTATCAGCGTAACTACCAGACAGGCTCAGCCCCAAACGGAGGCACTGAACAAGACTCTTATATCCAAGGCATTCCAGAGGTGAATCTGGAGGAAATGGCCCGTGTTTGTACTGCAGCTTCTACAATTACACGGAAGATGTTTTCTAAAAAACTATTAGGAGAAAGCCCTTTTGCTGCCCTCCCTTGTAAAAATGTAAAAAATCACTATTATCATACTTAATGTTAATTCGACAAGTTGGGGTCAGGCTATTTCAAAACAATCTGTCTTTAGGGAAGGCCTTTGTTGTGAGAGTTGAAGGCTCAGAATTGGCTCCTCTCTCTGTTTTGGTTTGCCATGAACAAGACAAGTTGCAGAAAATGCCTTCCCAGTCTCACTGGACTAACAGCAGAAGCACAAGAGAAACAACACTCTTTGTAGGGAAGTTCAGCCGAGTTCGAAGAGGCATGAGCGTGTACCAATCACACAGCCATAGGCATATATGCTCCAGTTTGCATGTGTGACAGGCGAGCCCGTATTTATATTACACGAATTGCCTGGGGCCTTGCCAGGAAAATAGCTGAGGACACTGCCCTCCCTGACTCTCCCCATTTGCAGGAAGAACCTTAGCCAGTTTATCTTGTTTTACTGTAATAAAGTGCATTAGAGGAATCTAGCCAGACCATTTTTTGACAGGTTCGCTTTTTGCATTAATTATGTACAGGATATGCTTGAAATGGGATGCCCAAATTGTGCATGCAAAATGAACTGCATGTAGGGGACAAACATACTACACATGGTTGATGTAACTTGGCTGTGGATGCAAAGGGGGTCAAGGTCACACACTTAGAAAATAATATGCGTAATGTAAATTTTGCTTCTGCCCCAGTAATCTCACTTTGTTATAGACCTTTTATGTGAGGCTAGACATACAGACCTACATTCGAGTGCGTACACCTAATGATATAACTTCAATCTGTGCCTTTTCCATGTAGTAGTTACTCGGTAGTTTTTCTTTGTCTATGAATTTCAAAACACTGCCAACAGTACAAACCTACACCAGCTCGAAGAAACAGCAGCTCCAAGCTCCTTCTAACTCCAGGGAAAGAATCCTGGGTACATTATCCTCTGTGGGACTAGGAGGCACTTTACTCTGTTGACCTCAGGTTTACACTGTCACATCCCTGGCCAGCACAAGAGGGTTTCGCTGGCCTTTGTCTACTTCACCTTCTCCCCCCAAAATCTGCCACAATTTTGAGACAGACATTTTCTGCTTCCACAAAATGGTGAAGCTCCCCCAGAACTAGAGGAGTAGTTCCCGTGCTTACCTGCTGGACATTTCACCCCAGCAGCTAGACTGGATATATGCTTGTTTACTGATCTGGTCTTAAGCAATATGTTAAGGAAATAACATTTCCACATAAGTGAATTCCTGCCACTGCAACAATTCTGTTAGTTACAAGGGGAACACTAGTCATACACAATTTCCTCCCTCTACAAAGCTTGTCTCATTTTGCTAGCGGGATTTGAATAAATCCAAAATTAAGTCTTGGCTTGGACTTTTATTTACAAGGTTGCACCTATGCTTTGCACTGTTTCAGAATAAAATTAAAGCCCTAATTACTGCATTCCATGCTGCGTGTGTTATGTCACATAAGAGAATACATGATTAATGAAAACTGTGATTAAAACCACGCTTTATATTTTAGCATGACAACATAATTCAGCATCCCAAGATCAACCCAAAAACTCAGCTCACACTTGCTGCAAATATTTGCAGCATTTATACAATTCTGTTCTGTATTTCTTTTTGTAGTCAGAATATGGCAATTTCATGAGCTAGTAGTTTACGTGGTTTATTCCACCAAATGGTACTAAACAGCTCCTCAGAACAAATGCTAACCACTCCCTGCTTTTGACTGCACAAAAATCACAGTATTGTATTTAGATTTTTAATCAATACCACAATAATTTTCAGGAATATTAAAATAGCTTTAGAACTGAACTCACACTATCCCCCGGATTCGGAGCTCTGCACAAGGAATACGGGATGAATCCAGTGCTGCTAGGCCGCTCATGCTAAAATTACCATTAGCCCTTGCTCTAAAACATGAGCCAAAAAACTCTTATCCAAGTTGCTGGTGACTCCATGGAAACAGTCAAAAGGGGACAGAAGCATTATTGTTACCCACAGCAAAGCTGAGGAGATCTGTTAAACCAGTATTCTAGTATTCTGTGGCTAAAATACCATCTGTCTCTTTCTCATACAATTATTTCCCTAGAAGTTACCATAACAGGATGCACACTGAGAACACTACCAGAGAAAATGTGAAATCCTGCCCTATCCTGAAAGGAAACCGAAATTTTCCAGAATCAGTATTTTTCAGCATGAGATGTGCATGGACAGAGATTAGACACACTATTTAAGCATGGCAGGAGAACGTTGAACTCTACCAACCTGCCCAGCTCACTGCAAGATGAGTCTAAGAAAAATTTCAGTGGTTTCGTACTTCGAGCATTATTCAAAGCCCATTGTCTAGCAAACTAAGAACGGTTTTGTAAATGTATTTTATGCAAGTAGGGTCACACTCAACCACTGCCAAAGACAACACACACAGTCTGAAAGAAACACTGTCGTTCCCAGAGTTTATAGCATCAGGCTCTCCTTTCTTTGAATTTGACTTCAACAAGTCAGCAAAACCATCTTTTACTTAATTCAAATGCACATAAACAAGAAAACAAGCAAGGGAAAGTTCACGCCCCATATCCTTCTCCTGGAAACCCTTCCCTTTCTTTCTAAGGCCATAACCACGACTATCTACTGTCTTACAGTTATCATGGGAAGATATTTTATGTTCATTACTGAAGATTGTCAGATAATTAAGTAGTTTTTCTATTCAAAGAATGAGGGTTGGCTTGTAAAAGTTTTTGCCCTTTTTAGCTCATCTCTTGCTACAGCCAATAAAGGTAGATATTGATGTCAGAATGAATAAGCAAAATCTGCATTCTGGCCTCCCACACTTCCTTTTAACAACACCGATCCCTATGACAAACTGTTTTCTTTTCTGTACACCTTACTTCCAAACAGATTACTACCTTCCTGTAGTTTCTTATCAGCTTGCTGTTCTCTATAACTTCAAAACATGTATTTTCTTCTCCCACTGTCTCATGATCAATGACTTGCAGAACCCTCATGTATTCACTGCTCTAATTTCCCATGTCCAGTATCCCTCTCGCCCTTTCTTCCATTTTCTGGTAAACAAATCTGAACATTCCCATTACTGGGGAAGCTCAGCAAAATCTAAGTCAACATGAATTACAGCCTGTCTCTTCACATCAGCTTTTCAGCAGAAGTGTAAACACTTCTGTGAATATCCCACTAGCCATTTCTATCCATCTCTTATGGTCAAAATACCTTCAAAAATAAAAACATTACAAGCAACATTCACTAGCAACACTCAGAATTATCAATTTATGAACACACTGTGACCAGAGTTGGTCTTTTTTAATTTCTGAATTGTCGTGATTCTTACCCTTCTATTATATGTTGAAAGACACGTTTCTTCAATATTCCTAGAGTCCGTGAGCTCTTTAACAATGGTTCAAAACAGGACTTTCGCCAGATAACACCGGAAATCTCCTTTTCCATCAAGGGCATTGATCAGCTGAGGGGCAAATAACTGTCATTCCCTGCCCTCTCAGCAAAATAAACAGAGTTAAAACATACCATGTAACACCACACGTGTGGACTTCAGTAGCTCTACTCATAACAGGAGGAACAGGACTAGACAAGTAAACAACCAAGATAAGTGAAAATCCATGTTAAATGTAGAATTTATCCTTCCAGTTTACTATTACAAACTACCACTGAAATTCACAGGATGATTTTTAGCTGAAGTGTACTGCTTTAAAAATGGAAGCATCAGTTAGTATTGATCAGGGGAGCAGCATTCTCCTCCCATGTAAGCAAGTGATGGGTTGGATTCTCAGCTGGCAAAGGTGTAAGCATGAAACACCAACCATTAAACCAGCTGAGATGCAGATTCACACATGAAGTGACAAAGGACAAAAAAAAAAAATCAAAAGGTTTCACTTATAAGACATTCAGAATACAGTCTTGAGCACACAGATTTCCATTCAGGCTGCATCTGAAATTTCAGAGAGATTTTAATAGGCATTGAGCTATTGTATATCATTTCAAATGCATTTCCAAGGACAACGCTTACGTCTTCATTGAGTTCACCTAACACAGGCTGCCATGCAGATCACCGACACTGACTGCAAATTCCAAGAAAACGGCAACATGTAGGTCATGCTGTGACCTACAAAATTACGTGACGCAATTCAAAAGGGAGCTGCTAAACAGACTCTGGCAAACATGGGCTTAATACCACTCGGTCTGTAACACTTGCCGCTGGATAGGCATGGATGCTTATTAGCCACCCACTGTGCCTCGGAAACATTTACTGGACATACTCTAAACTTACAGGTTCGTTCCTAAAGGCATTTCCAAATTAATTAATGCAACCTTTTGTTTAGTTATAAGCTACCAAATAGCAACCAACACAATTGTTCTTTCAGCTGTAAATTACTCAATGTTCAAGCGCAACAGTCCCCTGTTTTCCCATCAGAGAGGGGAGATGAGAAGGCGATATTACTAAGGGTTGTGTGAAATTAAAGCAGATCCTCCTAGCTGATTCTCCGAAAATTACTGCATCTCGTTTTGTTCCTCACCAACGCACAGAGAGAATAGAGCAGCTTGCAGAATCTTAAATATTAAGTTCAAATAAATACAGAGTAAAAAAGCCCCAAGGACATATCTACAAAAAACAGAACTCCAAGAACAAAAATAACGTTTATGTTCATGGAAATATAAGTGTATATTACATACTAATACAATTTTAAGTCTTTTGAAAATTCATCACTGAAATACTTGTGCAACAAGCCTACCCCAAATACATGCAAAACAGTACAGTATTGATTCCAATTAATTTCTATCACCTGTAACATTAAGAGTTGAATGGATTTTGCATACACCATAGAAATGAATAACGACAGGTATTTCTGCATCCATTTCAAGAGAAAATCAACTTGGTGATTTTTAGCAAACCAATGCATATGTAGGGGGGAAGCACAAGCCCTGACTCCACCATTTCTCCCAGTTATTTCCTCACTCATTATTGATTACCCTGAACCTCCTGAGACCTCAATACAACTTTCAACAGCTGTTTCTTCTTTTCAGTTTTCATTTCCACTTTACTCAGACCTTTTGTTTACAGTCCATGTAATGTAAGCTTTAACAAGCCTCTCCCTTAAACACTTAAAAAGAGTATTATTATAAACAATTGCAACAAAATTCAACAAATAGGTTGACAAATGGAATACAGGTGTTAAATGGTAACTGCGAGACACTACCTCCTAGGTGGAGAAAGGAGGAATGCATCAGGTGAAAACGAAATACAACATGCATTTCAGCATCAGCTGTTCTCAGTTAATTCACATCATTTTGTTATTTTTGATAAAATAATCCGAAATAATGCTATTCTTTGCATTCTCATTTTTAACTTAAAGGAAGACCTGGCATAACATAGCAGCTCTAAACAATTTTCTCAGGTCCATCAGAGAGTTACCTTTCATTCAAAGTCAGAAATGCCATTGTGGTCTCTCCAGTCTTCATCTGTATTCCTTATTTGCTGGTGTTGCTAAACTGTTAACTAAGAGGATTTCATTACGCAGCTGCGTACTGAAATGTTTGCTGCATTCCTTTGCCTCTTTCTTAACTGTGCTATGTGGATGGTCACACATGTCAGTGCACTTTGCTTCTCTTCTGTCAATAGCAGATTCAGACTATTTAGCACAGGGAACTGGCTGTGACGTCCAAATGTGATCTTCCAGATAAAACACAGGTCCAAAAGTTTCCAGGATGAGTGACAGTTTCTCAGTTACCCACCAGTGATCCAAATGCATGGCAAGCAAATCATACAGCACCGTAAAATTTAGTGAGGTGAGCTGAAAGCCTGCATTCCTCAAAGTGCTTGCATGTCATAATTTTTCCTTTAAATTTCACTGGATGTTTTAGAATCCAAACTGCAGGCTGTGATCCACACTGATTTTTCTGTCATTTACAAAGAAGATGTATTTATGCTCATTTAACTTAATGGTGTTCAGTGCAACCACAGAGCTTTTTCATGACTCTTCCAACGTGCTGTTGAATTTTCTATTTAGAGCCCCACCTCCTGAAGCAAAGATTCCTAGTCCTCATATTTTAAAGGAGAAATTCAAATAGACCTTAAAGATACAGAAACTACAAGTACTATGCAATTTACTCTTTTCTACCCTCATGGTCTCTGGATTTTGGGAGGTGATGACACAGAGAACGGCACAGATGCTTTGCACAGATGTCAGTAATTACTAAAGAGAAGGCAGCAGGGAATCCAGCGCTGAGGATGTGAAGATTAACTTGTTATAGTCTGGTACAGACCAGATCTTCGAGTGATACAGATTTATAGAGGAACTTTGAAGAGGTTACCTAATGGGAATTTGAGCAAGCTGTTGATTCAGAAACACATAATGCAAACATGCCATTGTAAATTCAAGTAAAATAATTGGGTTTTAAAACAAAAACATTTGTTTTGCAGTCTTGTTACCCAAATATTGCATTGCCATGCACAAAGTTAAAGAGAAATCTGAAGGAACCTTGAAGACCAAAGAATGACTATAAAATGATGCAAAATTCAGATACCTGGTAAGGACTATTTCGCCGCCTCACAACTTCACAAAACAAACAGAAAGCACAAATATTGACCACAGTGAAAAATGACCATGACTCAGTAGTGAAAGCCAAGTTGTAAGCTTCTTTGGTCTCCCATAGTTTGGTTAAAAATAATAGGAAAAAAAAGTGAAGTTACACCTGAGTTATACCAGCCTTATGACAGTAGAATCCATTACTATAACTTTTTTGCAGTTGAGGAATATTTTATACACAGTATCAGCTGTCTATCAAATGGATGACTAGAAATCCAAATTGAAAAATTATTCTGGGCATAATTTTCCCAGTTACGCTTCACAGCATTTACCTGACTTGAATACCCTTGAGGTCACTTATCCTTTGTAATGACAGAGAAATCATGCAGCATCTTTCTAGCTATATTAAGGTCTTGGTAATAAAAGGTCTACCAGAACCCAGCGTACATTTACAAATTGCAATAGCCAATCACCTCATTAGCACACAACCATGTTTTAGCCGTACTTTATGTCCAATTCCTAATAACTAAGATCCAGACGTTCTTATTCAGAAGATTATTTCACCGGGAATGGCCTCTGGAAGCAGAGAGATTATCAGAAGCCTCTGAAAGGTAGCAGGGATAAGGTTATCAGTAGGGAGGCTGGGGCAATGCGTTAGCATTTGCAGTATCACAGAGCCTGAAGTCAGGCTTGGGGTGGACACTGTGGAAATACCTGGCTCGACTTTATGTCCAAGGTGAGGGCCATGTTTCTCTGCCTTAGGCACTAACAGAACAGTCAGTCCAAGATCAGCAGGTCAGAAAGGTTGCAGCATCTGTCACTGGCAGCCTGGTCCTTTCAGCTACGAGCTCTGCTGACAACCAGAGAATCCCAGCAGTCCACCACATCACCACAGTCCTGGGAAGGGACAAGGCCAAAGGGGCAATCACATCAGCAGCTTCTGGCAGCCACCTCCACCAGGCAACTCCTATGGAAATCCCAGTAGAAACTTTCCAGCCTCTCCTCCCTGAGGCTCCTCCCCAGGATTTTGCTCACTGTGGAAGCAAGGGTGGAAGTGGCTGCAACCCCATTAACTTGATTAGAATCACAGAATATCTCAAGTTGGAAGGGACCCATAAAGATCATCAAGTCCAGCCCTCTGCTCCTCGCAGGACTACCTAACACTAAACCATATGACCAAAAGGGTCGTCCACATGCTCCTTGAACTCTGACAGGCTTGGTGCCCTGGCCACTTCCCTGGGAAGCCTGTTCCAGTGACCAATCACCCACTTGGTGAAAAGCTTTTCCTAAAGTCCAATCTGAACTGACCCTGACACAGCTTCACTCTATTTCCTCCCGTCCTGTTGCTGGCCACTGGAGAGGGAAGATCAGCACTTCCCGCTCCGCTGTTCCCCTTGAGGAAGTTGTAGGGTGTGATGAGGTTCACCTTCAGCCTTCTCTAAATCGAACAAACCAAGTGACCTCAGCTGCTCTTCATAAGTCTTGTCCTTGAGACCCTTCATTACCTTGATTATTCTCCTCCAGACACTCTCTAATAGTTTGATGTCCATCTTGTACTGAGGCGCCCATGGTGTCTTTTGATTGCTACAGAGCACCCATGTCTTATAACCTCTTCCAACAACTATCAGCTAACCAATCTCAGACTTCACCAATATCATGACCATTCCCCAAGAACCTCTTAGAATCACCAGATATTCACCCCACTCAAGCACCAGTCTGAACCTGGTCGAGTGCCAGCTAAGCTGGCATTTACAGCACCACAGGCCTGGATTTGAAATTCGTATGTAGAGCAGCAGGCCAGATCAAGAGAAACAGAACCTGAGTCAGAGCAGAAGCAATAAACCTGACATCATTGCCTGAAAAGGGACAAAACATCCTCCTGATGGGCCACCCAGACTGCTAGACTGGCACGATATGTGCACCAGTGCAGAATTTGACCCAGCAAGTAAGAAACACTGAGAATGGGACTCCAACATGTCACCTTACAGCGATGCATAGGTCAGTATCAGAATGTAAATGTCTTTAAAAAACATGTATCGTCCATTTTTTCCTTACAAGAGTTCAAATTAAACTTTGAAAATACACACTTCTCTGTTCCCAGCCTACCAGACATACTCAGTATCTTTAATACATCGGCATTCACAGCAAAAAATAGGAAGAGACTACCAAGGAGTACTCAGAGCTCCAAGACAGCCCAAACGCACAATCTGGATCTGTCCTAAGTAGCCATGATGAAATTGCTGGACGGCAATCCAGTAATTTAAGAATAAACTGCACATCAGCCCAAGTGGCATGGTTCATCAGTTAATGGCTGCGAAAAAGAGGCATGTGTTCCACGTACAAAGAGATGCATCTTGCATGTCTGTGTTTGCAAGAGAGAACGTCTTCACACACACATCCACAAACACCCCACCGCGGACAGCCCAGGACGCACACAGGAGCCTTTCCAAAAAGACACACTTGGCAAAAAAATGTGTGCAATGCTGTTCGTGCACCATGGATCGGGCGAAAGATACACCGCGAGTAAAAATAAACCCGGGGAGTGCCTTCCCAGCTGCTCTGGGCTCAGCCGCGCTGGCTGCCCACCCCAGATGCCATCTCACTGAGGCCCAGCCCAGGCTCTGCCGGCTGCAGGCTCCGCACACCCCATTCGGCCCTGGAAAAAACCCCTGCTTTGTAGCCAGCAATCGCACCAGAGCACCGCACTCAGCATAGGGAAGGCGAGACAATGACCAACCTGGAACACAATAGTGCGGGACCGGGAGAGGATGGGGACGCTCCGGCACCGCGCTACAGGCTGCGCCCTGCCACACCTCTCCATCACCAGCTCGCCTCTCCTCCTCTCCAAAACCTCCATCTCCAGCTCACCTCCACCGCCCCCTCTTCGCAGCCGCCCCGGCCTCTCGCCTCACCCCGCACCTCCGCCCTCGCCCCGGCCACGGTCATTGTTCCGCCGCCGCGGGGACCGAGCGACCCTCCGCGGCCGCCGCCGCTCACCGTGCCGCGGCCAGGGGAGGATGCCGAGCGGCGAGGGACGAGCGCGGCGCATCCATCTTCCCGCCGCCGCGGCGGCTCCAGCGCCCAGCACCGGCCCCGCCGCCCTCCTGCGCGCCGACGCTGAGGGCGGACGCCCGCCCCGCCGCCTCCCCGCGGCGGAGGCCTGCGCTGCCGGGCCGGGGTCTGCGGCAGGCCCCGCCTCGCCCCGCCGCCATGGCAACGCCGCGGCGGAGCAGCGAGGCGAGCCCGGCCGGGGAGGCGGCGGCAGCCGAAGGGCTCCGGAGGGGCTTCCGCAGCGACCCGAGCCGCCCTGCGGCCACCAGCGCGGGTGGGTGGTTCGTCAGGGCGCCGTGCGGCCCTGCCCCGCGGGGCCGTGTGAAGCCTGTCCGGGGGGCTGGCGGCGCCGGCCGGGCGGTCGCTGAGGGTGACGGGCCCTCAGAGTAGAGCCTGGGCGACACGGGGCCCACGGCGCTTGGGAGCTTGCTCTTGGAAAACTTGTATAGGCCGGGGGCGAGCGGGCACCGAACATCCCCGCACCTGAAACTGCACCTCAGGCCAAAGAAATGCCTTCCCGAAGGAACAAGCCGCCAACAAGATGGGAGTTAGACCGGCGTTCCACGAGGCTGTAAGCATGAGTGGAAGCACCCCCATAATATTCTGGGGAACAAGCTTCAGCCCAGACCGAGTTAATAGGAACCATTGATGCATCTGAATAAACTGCAAAAGCAGTTTTCTGCATAGCCCAGATGCCAGCAAGGCAGTTGTGCACATAATGACCACAGCAGCTCCTGCTCTTCAGGTTCTTCAGAAGCTTCCTCATCCCCATCCTTCTGAAGACCAACAGCAATAAGCCTGGAAGAGGGCGGTAGCTGTCAACAGTAAACACATGGAGTTCCAATCGCTATCCTCATGGCACTTTGCAGAGAGGATAAGTATCACAATTAGACCTGGTCAGATAAGGTGTTAAGTTTTTCTGCAAAAATAGACTCTTATTTTTGAGGACAAAGTGAAGACAACCGTGGTTTGGGTTTTCCACAGCAACATGCAGGAAAAACCGTTTATAGAAACTAAAAGATAGAGTACTGGATTTGCAGATAACCTCCTTTCTATAAAGTGGTTCCCCAGTCAGTGGCAGAATCAGAACAAAACTAGTGACAAAGGTTGAATTTTGTCCTCCACCCTGAACACCAAACTCCATCCGAGTCCCCCTTAATATCTAGTTGTTAGGCCTCACTGTATGTGCCAGTATTTCAAGCCTTTACCATGAAATCTTTCAGAAAAGGAAACACAGCATCAGAAGCAGAGGTCTCAGTAGAGAGTCTGGCACCATGTCTGACTCATGGCTGACCAGTTTGTCCCAGCTTCAGCTTCCTCAGCCTGTGAAGCAGAGGCATTTAGTTTCTCTCAGAATGGCGTAAGAGATTCTCTCCTCACACCAGCTGAGAAACAAGAACGCTTTAGCAATGGTGGACTGACAGCTGAGGAGTAGCTAAAAATACTAACTCATCAGTGGCTCCATATGCTAATAAAGCCAGTGACAGGAGAGCTGTCCATCTAGAGCATAGAAGAGTAGATTTGGAAAGCTCCTGAACTGCAAAGAACAGAATGCAGAAAATTACGTAACCTGTCAAGATTTTCAGTGAAAGGCCACACAGATAGCCCAGGAAATAGCAAGGGCCAGTTTTAATTCTGGAAACAGCAAGTCCTACAGTATATCAGGTAGAAATACTAAACGAGAGACTAAAAGAATCTTGGAATAAGCTGCTCCACTCAACATTAAAGCTTCAGAAGGGAGTTCCAAAAATGTAATGACCAAATGGGTCTTTTTTGTTTGTTTTACAGGGCAATCCTCCAAAGGACAACAGCTTGAAGAGAAGTAGCTGGACCTATTCATTGTATCCTTGATTTCAGTAAAGTGGGTTCAGTACAGGAAGACTCCAGGAGAGAAGCATAACTGAACCAGGATAAAAACAGACTGAACCAGGATAGAAGGAAGACTGTTTCCAGTACTGGAGGACATGTATCTGTCTAGAAATCAATGTTTCCAAAATTTAACCCCATAATACACAATTTTTATTGGTAAATGTGATTTATATAAAAACCAGCATCTCCTTTAAGAAGATCTATCAATATGTAGCGTCTGAGGGACCTGGAGAAAAGGAGGCTCAGGGGAGACCTCGCTCTCCACAGCTCCCTGACAGGGGGTTGCAGCGAGGGGCGGGGGATGTCGGTCTCTTCTCCCCCTGTGGGGGTTGTCCAGGCCTGGCCCAGGCTGCCTAGGGCAGTGGTGGCATCCCCATCCCTGGAGGGGTTGAACAGATGTGTCGAGGTGGTGCTGAGGGACAGGGGTCAGTGGGGACCTGGCAGTGCTAGGGTAACTGGTTGGACTTGATAATCTCAAAGGTCTCTTCAAACCAGAACAATTCTGTGATTCTGTGAACATTTAAAAGATTTTTTTGCCCCACACAAACTCTCACGATGTTTTAAGAAGCCAATGGTAATAGTTCTCTGTAAGACTGATTGTTCCTAGAAAACAGGAAGAGTTAGGAAGTTTTTCTTCAATGCCTCAGGCATTAGAATGCTCTCATAGGTGTAACGATTATTTATCCTAAATGTAAAGCTTATTTGTTTTACAGAAAGTAGATTTTTCTGGATAAAATTGTTTAATTTACATTACAAGAAGTTGGTGTTTGTGCGGCATAAGAATCGACCACCCACTGTCATTAGTAACTACTGGTTTTTATAGGTCACTGATGTTTGTGACAAGACATGACACATTACTTATGGGTTATAAGATACTAGAAAGGTAGTAGACTGGCTTGTAATTTTAAATATAGTCAAAAAAAAAAAAAGTCCCACTACATCTTCAGCTCTGGGACACTAAGTAACCTCTACTTTAGTGTCGTTTTCTCCATATTCTTAACATATGACTCCCACCCTGTGCCATAGATGTCATGACCAACAGGGACCATCACACTTCCAGGAACTCGCATTCCTCACAACCCAGCTTGGACATAATTGCTCAACCCTACTGTATCTTCTACAGAGGAGCATTTGAAATAGACGTATCTGGAAGACACAACCTCCTCATCAAGGGAAACCAAGTTTCACTGATCATCCCTATGGTGATGCAGGTAAAGTGCATCCTATCCGATCAATGTCATTCTGCTGTTCAGATCCAGTGAACACAGTTAAGCCTCACAGACAGTCTCCCACAGTGACACCTGGATTCTGGATTTAATGCAGGACCTTTATAAGCACCACAGTCTGGACAATCTTTGTTAAAAAGCATTCAGCTGAAACATGAACTGTTCCCTCCTAAGGAAGTGTTCGGACAATTACAAAACTCAGTGGGAGGTTCCCCTGTTGGATAGCCCTGAGGAAACTGGAGCTTGCCTAGCATGAATATCTGCAAGATTATTTGTAACTGCAGATTATTCATAACACGTGAATATATTCATAGTTGGTTATTCATAACCCAAAACATATATCAGCCTGTTACCTGCAGGTTGTATCCAGCATACAAGTTGTAACTGAATAGCACTGAGACATTTGGCTGAAGGTGTCTGAGATTGTAGGTCAAACTGAGACCCCAAACTGTTGCTGGTTCCTCACAAGTCAGGGGAAGGAGAGGGGGAACGTTGATGGGGAGGGGCAAGCAGAAGAGCTGCCAGCTGCAGTCAGGCAGGCTGCTGGTCAGGAGCTGTTGCTGAGACTTAGGACTCATCACCACTGTTCTACAAACGCCACTGCTGCCTGTTTTCTGTATCGTTGTGCTCCATACTCTGTATGTGTCATACACATGTATGTTCCAACAGCGAGCCTAACTGGGACTAGCCAGCAAATGGGAGAAACCTAAAACCTGCTGCTGCCCTTGGTTCAGGGTTGAGACTGAACAAGACACCCAAGGTCTAGACACGGACACCACAGAGATTTAAGGTCATGGGCAGAGAGTGGAGAGACCAGAGAATGTGAACAAGTTCTTCAGTCACTGAAAGCACATACGCATGTTGCACTCGCAAACTTTAAGCAAACAGGAACAGGATCAGGCCACTTCTGTTTTCTGTTTTAAGCTAGTGTGTCTAAGGGCACAGTCCTCTTGTTTATGTTAATCTGTTCATTTACAGTCATGTCTAGAGTACGGGGGTATTTTGTCCATCTTTGAAATTCATGCCTGGCCTTACTATTGGCTGGACATTGTGTGAACAGGGACAAGCAGGAATCCCCTGCACCATACTGTCCACGAGATGTGGCAATCCTTAACAGAATGATCCATTATGGTTCATCCAGTTTCATTTGCTACAGCACACATGAAAGCTGCACCATAAAGAAGGCCTAGAACAGTACTTAACCATTAGTTTTTTAATTGTGCTATCCCACCAGCTGCTTTTCTACTACTATGTATCTGTCAGATCCACAGACAGAACAGCAAACAGCTGTCACCTGTGGCTACTTGGAATTTCTCTGGCACTTCTCAGTCCTTCAGCATAAAACACAGCACCTATATCTAAGTGCCTGTATCTACTGCTCTAGTGGAACATCTTCTGTGTAGTTCAAGACAAGCAAAAGTCCTTAAGTAGCCAGGCAGGTAACAGATTCTGATGCAGACAGCAATGATACCAACTATGAGGTCATCCAAAGAAGATCAGTAAAGACCAGAGGTTACAGGGCAGAATCAAATTTCAAATATATTTGAACTCAAGCAGACAATCTCTTCCCAGTCCCTCAGTTTGGGGCACTCCTGTGTATTGGAACACATCTGTCCTCCGACTGGAATGACTCAGTGAGAAGTACCACAGGTTCTCACATCTCAGCGTAGGCACTTTCACAGAGGCTGCACCTTTGCCTGTTGGGGCACGTCCATCTTCAGCGGTGGGCTCTAGTAACTCCGACCCTTTGCATGAAGGCAGCGAGCATAGAAATTTCAATGGAAAGAGTTAAGTGGTTGCCAGCCCCTATCTGCACTGTCACATCCAATGCACAGGTCAGAAGTACCAGCAGCGCTCATGGTGTTACAGAAGACAGATTGAGTGGGGAGACACGCCGTGTGGGAGTGTTGTTGGCCGACAATGACGCAGGGAGGAAAAAGGGAGCAGCGATATCTGTGGATGATGACTCTCCTTGGTTGCGAAGCTGTAAGATCTGCCGCAGCAGAGCCTTTCCTTCTTCTCTAGTCTGAAAACAATTTGTGAAAAACAAAATAATACATCTATGGATGGGTGGTTTCTGGGTCAAATTCAGAATGCAGGCAATGTAAGTTATAGTAGTTTGTTGGCTGTAAGGCTGCAAGCTATTTCTTTTTTCTTCTTTTGCTACTTAAAAATGTTAAGGTATGTCACCTTTTAAAAAGTTTTTCCTCCTTTTACTCTCCTGATTTGCATGTTACTTGGGTATTTTGGACAGTGGTACCATCAGCCACTGAAGCTGTCTAAATATTCCAGCAAAAAGTAGACCGGAGAACCTTCAAATAAGCTGAATTCAGGTTCTCCAGAGTACCAGACAGCTTTGTTAAGGATTGGCCAAAAACACTTCACTCGTGCCTAGTGTCTACCAATAGGCTGAAGTTAAAAATCCAAAATTGTCCACTTACAGAACATCTCAGAATGCAGAGACTCATAGACAAGAGTCAAGTACTATTATATTCTCTGCACTGTCTACACAGAGAAGATGGGAAAAAGTTATGTGAGTACCACCACCACAGTGCGTGGGAATCTGTGACTGTTTAATCACCTCCTCACAACCAAGATTTTCAGTCCTAAGACTGCCATGTGGAGCCTCAAATTCTTGTATTTAGTGAACATCAATGAGCCATGGTTCAATTTTACTCTCTACACTATATCCCACGATCTTAATCAAATCACAAGCAGCACTAGTGATCACGTATACAGCACCAGCATTCAGGATGCGACCTGCATGGCAGACAGCCCTTACTCCTTCAGTAAAGGATGCCTTCTCCAAGGGGGAGCAACATCAAGGTCCTAGATGCCCTAAGAAAGAACACCGTAAGTCACACAGCTACTCACATCATTGAATGCACAGCATTTCTGAGCACATGCTGAGGCTTCATCCCAGAGCTTACACTTGAAGTAGTACTGGGCCAGGTAACGGAAGGCAGTGCTGACCTCCAGGTGCTCCACTATTTCCTGCAGTGAGGGGGTAAAAAACCATCACCTGTGAGTGCCTTGCAAGGTAGTTCTACACCATGTTCACCTCTCATTTCATTCTCAAGACATCATCTTACCCCACAGGAATAGATATCCTGGATGTATTTGATATAGCACTGAGCTGCCTGTTCAGATTCATTCAGCTGTTCGTGCAGCCTAGAAAAGGAGAAAAATGGACCACTGGAACAAGACTGCACTGTCAAAGACCTCCTTGGTCTATGAGAAAGTACCTACTCAACCTGATCTGGATTAAAGCCAGGTCTCTTCCTTCAGAATCTGCATGACACACACCATGTACTGCCTCTTAGTGAAAGAGATGACCCAGCTTCAGAACATTTACTTCACCAGGAAGGGAGCCAGTCAGATACTCACTGCTAGAAGCAGCAACATTTGCTTATTCTCTTACATTTTAAAGCTTTAAACTCATCCTATTCTAAGTTCCTATTTCCTCCAGTGCTCCTTCTTCCCCCGCTACATCCCAGAAGTCTTTGTACAGCAGGTTCACTTCTCACTTGCCCTATTCCTACCCCTTCACTTTTTCCACTTTGTATTACTTTATCCTCACCAAAAATTAGTGCTGATGTCAGTGTTCACATTTTTTTCACATTAGACCTTTTCCCAATGTCACAACCATATACCGGGGAAATTAAAAAAAAAAAAAGAAGAATAAAAAAAAAAATCTGATTTTGTGCATCATCTACCATCACAGATTGCTTTGAGTTTCAGTGCAACAAATACAATTGTAGCACTGCCTGCTCAAATCCCCTGGGGGTTCAGAGGTCCCTTGCAACCCACATAACACTCCAATTCCCTCTAGTTATCCTGAGGGAAACTTAAGCTAAGGCTGGACACCAGAATTTGCAGTCACTACAGACCTAGAGATACCAGTTATTACACAGCTCCCAACATAATACTACTTAACAGCAATTCCACTTGTGTTACGTTTAGTAATTTGACACCTAACAATAAAGTGCTAGCTGCATTTAACGTGATATCAGCAGAGTATGATAATACATACTCACTTTGCTAGTTTCACCAGTGCCATTTTCTCCACATCTCCCACAGCATAAGCTCTCCAATAGCACTGTCAAGGAAGGAAAATCAGTCAAGCACACCACAAAAACAACTGCAGCTCATGACTCACGCAACCAAGGCAGAAACAGAAAACTACATGCCTTTCCAGCAAAGGGGCATGTATCACCTTGCAAATGACTTTTTATGAGCTGCTCCAGTTACACTGCAGCAGAACTTCCCCAATTGTAACCACCACAGAAATGGTTTCCGTAAGCTCCTAACAACATGCCGTAAGCGTTCCTGGGAGCGCTAGCTACACAATTGTTCTGTGACTCTGCCCAGCGTCCTGGGAGACATCCCAATGACTTACTCCACAGGTCAGTGCTCACTTACCTTTTTGGCTTCCACCAACTGATTGAGTTTCTCATAGCATTCTCCTAGAGCAACCAGCATACGAGAATCATTTGGTCTGCAAAAGAACAATTCCAAAATGCAGTTTAATGGACAGCCAGCTGATCTTAGTGTGGGGGGAAAGGAAAAAAAAAATAATCTGCACCTGGCAGAGGTCATCCTCTCCTGCATAAAACATCACTGACACTCCTGACCAGCGTTCCTCGGCATTTAACTGACAAAGCCTTTGTTAATAGTTAACTGATACAATTCAAAGGATTTGGAACGGTGGGACTGCACAAACCACACAGCATTGATATTCTTCTCCCTTCCCCAACTAAGTTCCTGTGTGTACATGCCTTAGCTAGTAGCGACCATGTCAGAACAAACACCAATAACCACAGCTCCATTCTCAACTCTACCTGAGCTGGTGGGCCCGTCGATAGTAATAAAGACAGTAAAATGGCATTTTGAGGATTTCATAGGTTTGCCCCAAGCCATACCATGCTCTGTAGTCCCTTTTGTTCACCTCTATTGCATGTCTGTGAAAGAAAAGCAGATGAACTAGTCAAAAAGCAGTCAGGACCAAAACCAAGACAGAGTTCAGCAGAAGACTAACAAAAAAGTAGAAGACACTACTTCAATCCTTATGTAGGCAGACTCAGACACCATTTTGTGCCGTACATGAACGATACCTATAAGCCTGGATAGCTGCAGATGTGTTCTTCATTTCCATGTACTCATGTCCCATAAGTGTCCAGGCTCCCAGATAACGAGGATTCAGTTTCAAGGCCCTCTGGAAATAGAGCGCTGCTTTTTCATGCTGGGAACGCAAGCTGTAATAATTCCCTAAAGCAAAATTCACAATATTTAAATAAATTTTTAAAAACCCACAAACAAACAAAAAACCACAGAGAAGTAGGAAAAAAGATGGAAGAGATATTATCTAATACCTCCCAACTTAAATTATAAAAAGGAAGTCCTAGTAAAGACAGATCCAATTCAAACCTAATAGCAATCTGTTCTCCAGTATTCTGGTCAATCCTTTCTCCAGTTGTACCAATCAATTAAGATCCCCCCCACCTTGGCCTTAAACTTATGTCAAGATCTAACAAATAAATTTCCTGGTCCTGACACACAACTATTTCCACTGGGGTTTCAAGACTATAAAGGGATTATCAGCCATATGAGTCTTCATAATGACTTCTTCAGCTCCTTTCTGCACTGATGGTACTACAGCAGCTCTTCCAGAAAGGGAAAAGGGTACTCTGTTTTGGTCTGCTTTTTAGGCTGCCTGAGCTCACATTCACCAAGCAGTTTTGATAGCCTTGCCGTTGATGTTTTTCACAATGTTTAAGATCTCCTCACGCAGCCTGCAGACAGTGTAGTAAGAGCACATAAAAGAGCTGGCTCTCACCAATTACACAGCAGGTCTCCACACGATACTTGTCTATCTCACAGAGATTGTGAGCCAGGTAGCTCAGCTCCGGCTTCATGCTCTAGTTAAAAAAAGAAAAGAAAGAGATGAGGAAAGGAGCACGTTACAGTTTCACAGGAAACCCAGGCAGCTGGCAACGCATGCACTGCATCTATTTCCTGGAGCTGAGACACTGAAGCTTATGTTCAGAGAGGCCAGACAGCACCAGCTGCTTCGCTAGCGCTTAACAGAGCTCTTCAAATCCCCTCACTATGAACAGTCAATAGAACAAGTGCTTACCCTTACGTATAGCAAGTTGGAGAAAGTGTCCATGTTTTCTATCCTGTAAGGATCTTGTTTCCTTAGCTCGTTAAAGATGGATAAAGCTTTGTCAATATCTGAAGAAAGAACAGCAGATGGAAGAACAGAACTATAAATCCAAAATTTGCATCAAGAGGCTCATTCCTTCTAGTTAGTAAGTGTCACTGACCTCGGATATTGTGGTAGGCAACTGCAATCTGAGAGATGATGTAAGTGCTTTTGGAAAATCCTGCATCAATGAGGCTCTGATACTTCTGCAGAGCCTCCTCTATTAGCTGCAGCTCTGTATAAATGTGTGCAAGAAAAAACTCTTTCATCCAGGTATCTGGCAAGGACAGGAACTTCAACTAGCAAGAACAAAAGAAGAGGAGAAGAGACGACAGTCAGTAGCATTCTAAGAGCCACCCACGGCAAAGAATCCATTAACTCCCCTCCCTTAACTTAGTAGATGGTCTCGAGGTAGGAGGCTTTTCTGCAATCCCTTTCTTAAACCATTACATCAGCTACAGAATAGCACATTAGGACCAAGAATTAATATTTAGTTTCTCCTGTGGAAGAACCTGATAACACCTATAAATTGAGAATATTGAAACAGGAGAGAAGCATTAAGACATCCAGTCTAAAAAGCAGTACAACATGGACCTCATAATTCTATTTAGTCACTCCTACTACTGCTGAAATTGCAGAAGAATTGAAGCCATTTCGATTGGTCAATCGGGGAAGAAATGGCTTTCAAATCTGACAGCACCTGGCTTCTGCTTCAGCCACTAGCCTTATTTCTCCATTAAATTCCTAAGTCCTTTGAAAGACTGTACTTTCTTCCAGTGTTTGAACATCAATATCCTATCACTATTTTTGATGAGCTGAGTGAATAGACTCCAAATAATCTCATCGAAAATGCACTTCCCTTTTTCCACAAATCAGTAAGGCTTTGTTCTGTGCCACCTCTACTTTTTTAAATATTCCAACAGCCAGAATTGACTCAAGAATTCCAGGAGTTGTCTCATAAAACCCAATGCATAAAGAAAAATAATCTATTTTGGTTTTACATCTAAGTTCAGCTCTTCAATACAGCTCAACTCCTATGTGCGGCTTTGTATTTGACAAAGGGAACACCTACATTGTCATTTTAGTCTTAAAAGCAGTGATTCCACATATCTTTTCAGGCCACCAAAAGTGCTCAGTAACTGTGAAAGTAGAATCAGACTAACAATTAAAAAGTATCATCTTAGGAGGATTGCTTTCATGTGACAAGGCAATAACCCTGCTGACAACTACTTCAGAACGTGTGAATTAGCCATTTCTTAAATGACTTTGTGGGTGAATGGTAAGAAATTAGCCCTGCCAGTATAAAGATTCTCAAGCTACAGCATGGCAAGCAATTGAAGAAAGAGGCTTTAACATTTACAATCTTGGATTGCTTTCCCTGATAGACTCTCACAGAATAAAGGAGCGGGCAACATCAGTCTTGAGGCAACTGAATCATTGTGGTTACTTAATCAGGTTAAACTCTGGAATTTGTTAACACATCTTTGTGTCTCCTAAGCTTTACCATCTCTTTATCTGTAATCAAGTTGCACAGTTCCAGCCAGGCTCCCCAGTGCAAAGGTAAGACATGGGCAGCTTCAACAAACACATCTATTGCTTCTTTCACCAGGTCCAGCTTCCGCAGCACAACACCATACCTGTAAAGAAAGTTAATCAGAATCATAAAACTCTGCACATCCACACAAATACACATGAATACATTAGAAATATAAGCAGACACTTACAGATAAAGGCCAAACCCATCCAGTTCCCGTGCCTTATGTTTCTTGCTGAGCTCAACTCTCAATTCTCGTAGAGCTTCATTTTTCACCTGTCCTTTTTCCAGAGGTCCTGCATGAACAGAAAGTCAAAAGGTATCTTTCAATCAAGGGTCTTACCACAGCAATTACAAACTCCAGAGTAAATTCAGAATCATCACTGACACAACCTGAAGGCTTCCCAGCCTGTGATTAATTTCCTCTTTCAAAAAGAAAATCATTTGGTCTGATCACCTGCTTTAACAGAAGAACTAATTGGATGAAAATCTGTAATCTTAATGTGTTAAGACAATGAATTGAAAGAGAATGAAGAAATCATGTTACAGCATACTATTATCCAAAAATCAAGAGGAAAGCCATAAACCCAAGATGATTTACATGAAGAGGCATCACTGGAAGCTTCATTATATTGTCTTGTGTGTCTTGACACCAGATGCTTACCCAAACTATCCACTGTCTCATCATCCTTCTTCTTTTCCCCTGACTTGGGAAAAAGGCAAGATTACATTACAATAGCATATTCCTCGTGTTTGCTGCAATGCTAGCAGCAAACACAGTAAACAATGTTTTCACAAGTATCACAGTTCTAAAAAGAGCACCCCTATCTCCCTTCCCCCCCCCCCAAACATGCAATTTGGACTTCTAGGTGGTCATTTGGAACAGAATAGACAAAAAACAAGGTACGCCAGGGAGGGGTGGGAGCCAAAGGATTTCAGTGTTAAAAGGTGACTCTTCCTTCTATCTTACCAGGTATCGAGAGTACATATACAAGAAGTAAGCTTTCTGACTCTTGCAGCCCCGTAGAAAATAGGCAGCCCTGTCATATTCCTTTAGATCAAAGTAAGACTTGGCTAATGTGTAGGCATCCAGATCTCGAGCATCCTCCTGCAGGGACACAGAAGAGTTTTAAGACCTCAGAAGCTCTGACATGCTTTAGGAAAACCGCATAGTTACAAACATATCAATGAAATTGCTCTGAAAGCTAAAAATGGAGTTTACTCATCCTCAAAGCTGTTTTGAGTACAATTAGAACAGTCTCTCCATTCCCTCACATGATCAGTTTCCTAGTTGACAAATAATGAGTACAGAGTTAGAAATATTTAAAGTAAACAGCAAGATTCCAGAAAACAAATCATTGCAAGCTGCCACAAGGCACCAATTAGCTGTTTAATGAGGATGAATGACCATTAACAAGAAACCTACCCAGGAATTCCATATCCAACAATACTAACCCATTAACTTAAATGTGAACGTTTCTGTGGTAACTATGCCTTGAAATGCACTTATGACATGTTACACTGCTGTAATTTTAAATATATGTCTAATTATTGTTAAAGTCCTGATGTACAGCTACAGAGGTGGGGATAGAGATACAAATAGTTCCTCTTGTGTCCTAAGGAGCACAAGTTCAATAGCACAACATAATTCATATTACAATAAGCTTTGGCCTTAGTAAAGACAAATTAAAAATAAAAATTAAGTTGCATGATTTAAAATTTTGTTTACAGAGTATCTCATTTAGAACACAGCAACACATAAAATGGAATGCTTTCATCTGGGAAAGCATATTCATCTCTGTGCGCCCCACTCAACATGTAATATGTAAAACTTCACAGTATGATACAACAGCCAGCGCTCAGAGCAGCCTCTGCACGGGTGTTTAACAAGATCTCTCTACAACTATCGAGGTAAAAATGCGATAGCGAATTAAAAAGCAGCTCTGCCAGCAATAACAATTACACTGCTCTCTCTTCGAGCTCTCCACCACTTCTACACCCTCGAGCACAAACCGGGCTCGGGCCAGACCACCCCGCCCGCGGGGGCCCGTTTGCGGAAGCGGCCGCGGGCCCCGAACCGGCCGCGCCGCCGCAGGTCGTAGGACCCGCCCTCGGCCGTGCCTCACCCGCCCAGGCCGTACCTCCGTGAGCGCGGCGGGCGGCGGTAGCTCACTCAGCGGCAGCGGGTCCAAGGCGAAGGCCAGCTCGGAGGCCCTACGAGGACAGAGAACCGTTAGTGCAAGGCCCGCCGGCCGCGGGGCCGGCCCGCCTGGCCGCGGCGCTCACCACTTCCCGCTGTGCTGCAGGCCGCGCTCGCGGCTCCGCTCCGCCACGCTCAGCAGCTGCTTCTTGATCTCCCGCAGGTCCGAGAAGTCGCTGCTCCCCAGCCCCGCCGCCGCCGCCATCCCGCCGGAGCGCGGCCCAGCCACTCACAGCGCCGCACACTGAGCGCCCTTCCGCTCTCTAGACGCAGCCTTCTCCTTGGCTGAGCTAGAGAAGCCTCGCTCCCAATCAAAGGACGCGCGGTGAAGCCTTGACGCTTGATTGGCCAGTTGTCCCGGAGGCGCGTTCTCACCGGCCGCGGTACCGGGAGCCTGTCCGGGTGGAGGCGCTCGGTCCAGCCCGGCCCGGCCTGCTCATCCTGCGTATCCACCCGCTCAGGACGTACGAGGCCCCGACACGCCGCTGCGACTCGGTGCTGCCGGGCCCGGACTGGCGCGTCCTACGGCCGCCGCCACTTGCCGCACCCCACGGCGCGGCTTTTCTTGGGGCCCGAGGCCGACTTGTCCTGCCGGGCCTTGCGGTGTAGCCCAGGGGCTCTGGGTGGCTCTCGTGGCCCGTGCTGCGTTCCTGGCGCTGCCACCCAAGCATGGGTTACGGTCTAAGGAAAGGGGAACGGGCCCCGGGGTGCTGCTAACGGGGTCCCACCTGAGGAGCGGCCTCTCCCTGGGGTCCTTCATCCCCTGCCTTCGGTCTGGTTGCCTGGGCCCTTGCTGGGAAGTATCTTCTGGAGCGGGGAAGAGGAATTGCAGCAAAACAAGATGCTTTGGGAAGATGAAATATAAGGATTCTAAATACTCCTTTAGATTCTGGATATAAGACAAAGAATGTTGTTCTTGCATGATAAGAACCTGATAAGGTAAACAGTAGGTTGTCTTGTAGGATAAGAAAGGAACCAGAGAGCAGTTAAAGGGGGGAAGCGCTAGACAGGAGATTATCATAGAAACATCTGGTTGGAAGAGACCTTTAAGATTATCGAGTCCAGCCTTTCACCCTGCACTGCCAGGGTCCCTAAACCATGTCCCTCAGCGTCACATCCACGCGGCTTTTAAACACCTCCAGGGATGGGGACTCCACCACCTCCCTGGTCAGCCTGTTCCAATGCTTAATGACCCTCTGCGTAAAGAAATTTTTCCTGATACCTAACCTAAATTTCCCCTGCCGCAACTTAAGGCCATTCCCTGTCATCCTGTCATTCATAATATGGGAGAAGAGACCGACCCCCATCTCCCTACGACCTCTTAATCTGTCAGCTAGGGTTGCTCAAGATGGATGGGGTCTTTGGAAGCAGCACTGCACTTGCTTAATAGGGTATTGAATATTCTTCTGCCAGGGGAGGCATAATCTTGCGATAATGAGACATGTGACATATGAACTGATATGTACTGTAACATGCAGAAGGCATGTCGGGTTAGTCTGTAAACTTTGGAGTACCCAGCCAATGGGAAAACAAGGTAGGGATTATGCGGCCAGGAATAGGGTATAAAAATTCATGTATTGCTGTGACAAGGTGTGCCTACTAGTTAGACACCCGCTCTTGCAAGAACGTAATAAAATTAAGTGCTTCATTGTGGGGTCTGACCTGAGTCTCTTTTGTGAGGTTTCACTCGTTTCTCACATGGAGATGTGGGACTGTTTGTCTTAGCACCATCCTTCCCTCCTACTCTGAGCTTTGCTGCCTTTTAAGTAGTTTGCACCTGCTTTTCCTATGCCAGCTGAATGCTGTTAACTGTTTGGGCTTTGTGCCTTTCCACTAAAGTAGATCGTTATTTTTCTTAAACAGATGCCTCCACTGAGGTGCAGGAGCTAATGTTTTTTGAGACTACAGAGTGAGGAGAAGCAAAGGCTAGAGAAATCTGGAAGAAAGGCCTTTCAGAGTAGTCTGGAAAAGAGTTAGTACTGTAAGGAGACTCTTTGGAAGGCCTTCCCCTCTTTAGCTGCAACTGAAAATATCATTCACTGCTGACTTAGTGTTTCATTTATTTTTCTCTCTTCTTTATGTAATTAAAATTTGTCTGGTTTGAGTCTTAGACTGGAAATGCCTGGGGATGAAAGCTGGGGACACAAGGCCAGTAACAACGAAGCATCATAATCTTTCTGAAATCAAGAAATGCCAGTCTCTCCTGTTTCTAGTTGACTAGTTTCTAGCTGATAGCAGAAATACTCCTTATGTAGTGTCTGTGTGCTTGCCCTCTGGTTCTAGGCTTCAAGGTCATTGTTTCTTAATGGAGTATTTCAATTTGCCTTTATATTGATAACACTTCCTAACTTAGTATGATTAGAAAACTTTCATTCACTGCTACTTCCTGTGCTAAAAATAATAATTTAAGAACATTAAGTAGAATCAGTCCTCATACTGGTCTTCCAAGGCTGCATTTTTATGTCAGTATTTTCTTCATTTCAGCCTCTCTTTATTTTCCTGTTGCATTTTTCCTGTGATGCTCTGGAAACTTGACTGGAATCACACTAGAATGTAATTTAACTCTGGATCTTTTTTACGGTGTTTGGTTCTAGCAGTACAGAAATTTAAGCACCTGTTTGGGATCATCATGCCTCACAGCTTTTTAAGCTTTTCCAGAAAGGTAATAATATGCTTTTGTGTTTGTTCCAGTATCAAAATGTCAGCTTTAACTTTTAAAGGAGAAATTAAGAAATAATACTGCAAAAATTCATTTTATATGTCATTTACAGGTCACACTTTCTATTTTTCTCTTTTTCTCAGGGGAGTAAGGTAAGTGCAGTATATACTATATCATGAAAATGTCCTTCATAGTAACTTTCCTTATTACAGAAGTTGAATTACATTACTTGAATCAGAGGACCCAGTGTTTGAACTGGCTGCAAGTTCACTGGTAATGAAAGGAGCATAATTGATGAGCATGATGTCACCATACTTGATTCACTATTATCATATGGAATTTTTTTTTTTTTTTTTTTGGTGAGCCACTGAATATCACTGTTTCTTCTTGCACTGAATCCATTTTAGATTCTAAGGCTACCACCAGCTCTCAGTTTGCTGGTGATTACTTTGTCAGTTTCTAAGTTGTGACTGTTGATATGGAACTATTTAATCTGGAGCAGCTGCTGAAATCAAGGTTCTCCAGAGGTTGACAGAAATCAGAATAGCCCTGTTTGTTGTTTAAGTGGGAAATGATGGGTTATTTAGACTTTCTTGGTCTTTCAAATAGAAAAAGTAAATTAGTCCGTTGTTTGAAGTCCGATTGTAGTATTAGGTACATTTTTCCATTCTTAATTTGAGCCAAATATTTTGCACGTTCAGTTGTATCTTTGACAGATAACACTTTTATTACTCTGCCAGCTTCTATATCCAAGAGGTAAAAAAAAACCTTCTTTGTTTCTGTTGTTATTACAAAGATGGGTCTAGTCAATGCACAAAGTGCCTGGCTCATTTCTCATTCCCTCTCCCCTTGCCCCACCCCAAAACAGAGATGAAAAGAGACTCAGATTTGTTTTTTCTGAACATATATTTTTGTTGTCCTTGTAGTATCTTTTGTGTTCTCCATATCTGGGATCAGCTGTTAGAGTGGGCTGTTCTGTACTCCTAATTTTGTATTTGATATTTATTTGATAATGATATTTTGATTGAAGGATGCTCAGTTTTTACAAGAATCCAATGATTTTTTCTTTTCATTTGTGTATGTGTGAGAGAGGGCTTTGAATTAATTTTGTCAAAATCCATTCATCTTCAGTTTTGTGTTCACTGGGTATTTCACGCTGGTTTCCTGGCTGGAAACTGACACCGTGCTTGAGGCACTATGATATTTCAAGAATAAATATGGAACCTTCTGCAAAAATGCACAAAATGCTGCTTGGATGCTTGCTGAAATCTGGGCAGAACGCTCTTTATGTCAGGTTCCCGATGTGTGCTCCTGGGGCAGCTATGCTCTAGCTGTTCATACGATTGCTCTTCTAGAAGAGCGGCGGTTCTGACAGCTATGCCATACTGAGCTGTTTAGGGAGAAAACACATTTGTTGTTCGGTACCCGACTAGAGGGGTTTGAGGCTGTGAATAGCTGTCGCTGCAGTTCACCAGCTGCTGAAATTGTTCCATGTTCCAAGTATTCAGCAGGAGGTGGCGCTTTGAGCTCTTTCATGTAGAATCGGAAAAGGATGAGAGGGTACTTGGTGATGGCCAAGAGTTCAATAATTCAATTGCTCAAGACTTGCTCATAATGAGATCTCGTAATTCTTCCTGTCATTCCATTGTGTAATAGATGCGTCTTTTAAGTGACACCCAGGGCTGTCTTTTAAAGCAGGGGGGCTAATTAAATCCTCTGTACGTGAAAACTGATAATGTCTCAGGGAGATACAGATTAACTTGGCTGTACTGGCTGGGAGCTGTTGGGAGAGCAGGAGTTTGTTCACCACGTCATTGCACAGCTGCCTGGATGAGACTGTCTCTAGTCCCTCACAGAAACATAGTAACAAAACCGGTGAAAGTGTGGCGGGGAATTATGTCCATCACACAAATGGGTTTTGCAGATAGTTACTTTAAAAGGACTTTTTTTTTTTTAAGTTAAAATCTCAAATGTACAGCTATGCTCAATGAAATCCTTTGTAAGTGGCCTTTACCAAGTCAAGCGTCTTGCCAATACAGGGAATTTAATCTGACAGTTAGAGAAAACCCAGACTTGTGCGTTATCTGAATTCAACTTCTTTATTATGATGCTATCAAACTGTGCTTTTTACCTCGTTTAAAAATCAGCTATGGTTACAGCTTCTTTCTTACACTGAGAAATTTGATGTAATAAGAACTTCTTTCCTATTATTGTTGTATTCTCTATTTAGCACAGTTAATATAACTCCTACTTTTGCTTGTTGCACAGTGCCAAGACATCATTAAGATTAGAGCCTGGAAACCATGTGACAGTCAGATGTGAGGGAAACCATTTATACTTGATTTACATTGAGACTGAAGAATAAATTCTCACAAACTGGATAGTTTCAAAAGGCAGGAGATCGCCTGTCAGAAGTGAGGAAGGTTACCCAGAAATGCATATCAGCTCTGCGACACAGTTACTGAGTTCCCAAGTGTGGACTTACTTTTAATTTTTTAAGGGTACTCTTGTATAAATTCTAATCCCAAGCAGACAAGCTTTTCTCTCTAATATCCTTTATATTTCTTCTTTCTAATAGTGTTCTTACTTCCAGAAATGAGAGTTCTATTTCTGTCTGGACCGTATGTGTATGCTATGTTAGACATCTTTAAATAACCTTTGGTTAGGGGAGGAAAAAAAAAAAAAAAGAGTATGAATCTTCTAAAACTGGCTGAAAAGCAGAACCACCTTTAAAGCAAGGTCCAACTTCAAATTTATCTGTACGCCTTCTTCATTTAACAAGGTGTGATTTTTTTTTTTTTTTTTTAAAATTAATTTTTTTCCTCTTCCCTGTCCATTCCCCCAACTCAGACTTGGGACTGGAATGATGAAGTGCAACATGGAACCTCTCTGGCAAGAGTGGGTCTGCCCTGGTGCGGGCCAGAAGTTATCAACTGCCAATGTACAAAGAGGAGACTCTAGCCCGTCTCTCGTTCCTCTGTATAGTGCTGCTAATACTTGAATTCCTGGTGTAGCTGCTTAGAGAGAGTGTGGCACTGGAGAGAAGGGGCAGAGCCATTCTTGGAATGTCAGAGGGAAGACTGACATGAGGAAGGCTGATGGGGAATTAGGAGACTATATGGAAAGCTGAATAAGACTTAGCATAGTTAATAACTCTAGCAGGTAGGACTGGGATCTCTTGGATCTCAGTAGATGGTGTCTGTAAGGGAGAAAGTATCGCAGAGAAGAATGCGAGAGCTGTTGGGGAGAGGGCATGCTGATGCTACCAACTCAGCATTCTTTTAATTTCAGCAGCAGATGGGGTTTGGCTACGCTTGTCCTGGTTAGATACTTCTAGAACATTTCTGATTTCAATAACCTCTTTTCAATTCCCCACACCACACGAGCTTTTTCTTCAGAATGGATGTTGAATTTGGGGGTGTGAGCATGCGTGAGAGGTACAGAAGGTACAGAAGTGTTTAAACAACTCAAAGGTTTACAGAATGCTGTTAGACCACAGGACTAGAGGGACCCAGGCAGCTGGGATGGGGACTGCAAGGTGTGGAAGGCAGTGGGAAGTAGGGAGTGGAGGTTTGATGTATGTGGAAAACAGCTGCCGTCATCTGTCATCCTTCTTTGGTGTACTGTGGGGCTTTCAGAAGGTCCATATGAAGTAGTGATTGTGTTGAAACAGGTAACTGCTGTGTATATCTGCTACTAGAAGTTATCAGACTAGGATTTTCTGCTCTCTGGGAAACTGTTGTCAGAACTAGCTGGCAGAGACTGGACTATAGGGACCGTTGATTTGGCACCTTTGCATTCCTGGTGGCCTTGGTGAAGTTTTTATGTTTGGCTCTTCTGACAGGAGCTCTTTTCATACTGGTTCTGACCTGGATATTACAGCAGCGAAAGTGACAATCTGACACTGTTCCCAGTAGTTCTGGAGGTGGAAACTGGCAGTCATTAACAATTGTTTGACAGTTGTTTCAGGTAAATCTTCTAAGTCCAAGACAAATCTGTGAGTAGACATGAAAAGAATGCAAACCCCCAGGAGGAGGAAGAATTGTTTAGTATAAGCTGGAGGTCTGACAAGTGATACAAAATTAAGAATGTTATCAAAGAAGCAGAACAAAGTTTCCTAGTGAGTGGATAGTGATCTTGTTGGGGCAAAAAATAGGCACTCCGTGCTGTGAAATGGCACTTAAAATGCACTGAAAAATGGGATGTTTGGGCAGAATGGAAGGAGTGGGTTTGAATTTTTCCATCTTCAATTTGTGGGTTTTTTTTCCCCCCTCCATTATTTCTTCACATTTATATCAATTGTAAATCTTGTAAATCATATATGCTGTGTCACAAAAACAAGGAGCCATTTATTAATTAGGGGAATTGACTGCAGGATATCTCATGTGTTGCTTTTTAGTCCACAGTGATAGTGCTGACCAGTACAATCTAAAATGTCTGATGTTCAGAGAATGTGTTAACGTGAGTAATGGAGCACAGAAGATGATCTTTTTCCTTGGCTGTTTGATGCAGTACTATCTACCCATTGCCCTTGGGCTTCAGATGGTGGTACAGTACGCTGCCGGGGAGGCTCATAACTGCCCTGATTGAAAACAGGCATGTCTTCATTACAGACATGATAGAGTGGTATCATTCACTGCAGAAGTTGTTTACTCTTTTTCATCAGAATTTGAGTGTCGGGTCCAGTGCAGATGGTCCTGGAAAGCACGTAGTCCTTGTCTACACAGTTACGGCATGCATAGCAAGGCAGCAAGCTTTCATTCCTTGTTTGTACATCTGTGGTTTGTGTTACTGGAATTACCTTAGTGTCTGAGAGGAGAACTTGGGGCTGATAGCCAGCGGGTTTAATGTGACTGTGGTAAAATCTGCTATGTTCCCGTGAGACCCTTTCACTAGCAGTAGACTAGGCAGCTAGATTTCGCATTGCAAAAGATGAGTTCTTTTCTACTTGACTGCTCTGCAAGGGCAAAAAGAGTAGCTCAGGGACCCTACTTTCTTAAACTGTCATTGGGCAAAACTCTTGAAGTCTTAACAGTATCTGTGAGCACCTTTAGTTTCCTTTGCCATGTTGCTAAAACTGCAGTTTCCTGATCCTTCTTCACCCACGCCAGGCTGCTTTATCCTAATGCCTTTGTCATGCTGGTGGTAGCAATTGTGCAGTCACAGAATCGACTGGATTGGGAAACTGATGTGGCTTTCAACAAATTTGGGTGAAAGAGTGCTTCAGCTTTTAGATGATCTGCCTTGTCCAGCTTGTGGGGAAACCACAGGACTGCTCACTTGGATGGCAAGAGGGTTACAGGAGTGTACGGGAAGGATGGGACTGTCCTTTGCAGCAGCAGTTCAGGCTTAGTTTTGCATTCGTGTGGTTTGCAGTTCATGTGTTTCATCTGCTAGTGAGAAGGCAGGGCTCGTTATGAAGAGGGAGTGTGGACATCTCTGTGCCAGGGGCTTATGGACTAAAAGAGGTGTCAGATGGCAGTTAAGGTGAATCTACTCCCTGCTAAAGTTGACTCAGAGGTTTGGTATGAAAAACTCCGTTTTTCCTGCTCCGATTATTGTTTGTAAAGATCTGTACAAGAACTGCAGAAATGTGTGTGCTTTTGTTTCCTGATCACACCAGGGTTATTGTAGTGTTGTTTGAAAACACTGGTGCTATAATGCTGGGTCACTATACATATTTTGAGCATCTGGTCCAAACACCATTAAGACCTGGTTTTGTTAAGGTTAATCATTTTATGATTAAAGTATTTTTTGTTTAAGGTAATCTCTCTACTAATAAGAATTTCTGAGTGTTGCTAGAATCCTACAGGCATTTGCAGGTAGTGATTTGTCCTTTTGACCTGTTATCACAGACTGCTGGCTTCACGCAGCCATAGAGTATTCCTGCTGCAGAGGAAGTCCTGAATTTTCCTGTGTGGAATGCAGTGCAGCACAATGAAAAAAGTGTCTTCAAATAATGTAACAGAGTAGGGGCAGTTATTTCTGTTGGTGGTGCTACGTAAAGTGTGGTGGTGGAACAGCAGTGTCAGAAGAGGTAGTGGCAGCTGTGAGTTTATGGTATATTTTCTTTTCTGGAAGTAAGGAGATAGAAAACCATCTTGTAACCCAGAAGCTACTGTGAGGGAGTTAGAACTATTGTATTCTTCATTTGCAGTGTGTGCAAAATTGAGATGGGGGAACATTTCAAAGCTGAGTAGTGTATTAAGGTGCAGTTTGGGAAGTGTCTAACTTTCAGCAGCAATAAAAACTTCATTGGCATTTTGAAATAATTTCTCCTCTGGTTCACAGCCAGTAGCTGATATTTCTATGCTCTTTATCACCTGCTTTCCTGCTTCAAAACTGAATTCCAGGAAATCTGCCTATGACTCAAGTAATCCAGCAGTATGATATCAGAGTAGGCTTTTGTGTGTTGTCAGTAATGTCTTTTTTTCCTCTCTCTTGCTCTGATCTGAATTGCTTTCTTGGGAGGTTAATGGAGATGAAGTGACATAAAATGCCTCTGAGGAGCCTGGAGTCATGTAGCAAAAGTGTTTACTGTGCCTGATTCACTTCTTTATATCTGGGAAATCCATTGACTCATGCCATGTATTTTCTGTTTTGAAGAGATTTTATTTAATTGCAGCTTCTGATGAGTCTGCATGTAGTATCAGCTATGCATGCATAACTAGCCCAAGTGCTCAGAGGAAACCAGCATGCACCATCTGCTTAGCATATCACCCACTAAGACCCCTAGCTATCCGAGTGAAACTGTAAAGAACCAGGCAGGTTCTTAAGGATTCTGTTATTCAAGAGCCCTCAGATTGTTGTTAAGTTGCAGTTCCTGACTTAATGGAAAGCAGACTTGCTCTCTTTTCAAGAGACCAAGACAATTGTTTTAACCAGTCTTCAAAATGTATGGTTAGGCTGAATTGTAAGAACTACACTAGTTTGACTGGATTGCATTTAGTGTGCTGCTATGCATCCCAGAAGTCATTGAAGAGAAGAGAGGCTGGAGACAAGGTACTGAGTGGGGGTCTTCATGCAAGGGAGCAGTAGGAACCTGTGGCTGATGAGCAGGCCAATCAGTGCTGAGATACGGCACCCTCTGGTTCCACTGGCACTGCTACCTGATGTAAGTGTGTGCTGGAAAGGGTAGTCTGTACCTTCCATTCTTGTTTGGATGCCAATGATTTGCACCTGGATGGTAATGAAAGAACCAATTGGGCATTTTTTTCATGTGGCCACTGGAGTCAGCATGAGTCAGAGAAGTGAATGTGGGAAGGCACAACCACCCCTTTCATTACTGGTGAAAGCTGATGCTGGAAGAACTAGACACTACTGATATGCTATGATTTTTTTTTTTTCTCCCCCACCCCTAGGAACTGAGCATGGAAGCAAAATAGTGGTCAGAGCTGCCGGTAGTTTCCTTATGTGTCAGAGCTCTGTTTCTGAGCAAGTCAGTGCAGATTTCTAATGTCAGGAAACTTAGAAGTTTGTTCTGCATATCTGTATTTATATTTGGTCTGTCCAGGCATTACCCCCCCCCCCCCTTTTTTTTTTTTCACTATACTTACTCTCCATTTGAGAAAAGAGGAGGCTGTTTTATGGTGGTCAGCAATCCATTACTATGTTTTAAGGCGGCAGCATTTTACACAAACTGGAGCAGTAATTTTGACCTTACAAAATAAATAACAACCAGTACCCACAGCTCCTCCTGATTGTAAGAGGGACTTGTGGTTGCTCAGCACATCACAAAATCAGAATGCTTAGCAGCGTTTCTGTTTTGCATCTGTGTTACTGAGAGGATATATTTAATAGTTGATGTCATAATCAACTTGATCTTTTTAAATAGAACACAGTATTTCTCTGATACTCTTTTGAACCGTCGTATTGATTAATGTTTTTGATTAATGTTTTCTGCATATTTCACTAACAAAAAAACAGATCTTTAAATAGCTGCTGTAAAACCAACTTCTCTCCAGCAAAAGTTTCATGAGCAGAGGGGAAGGATCACCTCCCTCGACCTGCTGACAGTGTTTTTCCTAACACAGCCCAGGATGCCGTTTGCTTTCTGCCTAGCAAGGGCACACTGTGGGCTCATGTCCAGCTCCTGTCCACCAGGGACCCCTGGGACTTTTCTGCAAAGCTGCTTTCCAGCTGGGTGGCCCCAGTGTATATTGGTGCATGTATTAAGTAATTTTCTTTCTGCTTCATAGACCTGATGTTAGAATGAAACGAAAAATGTTTATTAGCAGGTTAGGTTCTACTGTGGTAGTGGTAAAATGAATTTTAATTAACTTTTCAGTATAGTTGTGATGACTCCTCACATTTCACCAGTTCTTTTGGAACTTAATGATTTGTAAGCCTTGCTCAAGTGAAGAATTTGAGGACATTGTGAATATCCAAGTAAACAGCAAAGATAGATTACAGAGCTTTTATTACCTGTGCTAGTTAGATTAAAATTTCTAGCTTGTTAACTGAGCTGTACTGATTCGGGTGGAAGATGAAGTAGCGCACATGTAGACTTCTACCATGTTGATGAATTGCTGCAAATGTGCTTTTTGCTGTCACTGGATCTGATAAAAATGCAGAATTTATTTCCTTGATGTAACAGCATATCATATTAGACATCCTGAGGAAAATGAAGTTAAATATTACTAAAGTATGTTCTGCACGTAATTGACTTTATTTTCTTTAATTGAGACTGATGCCGTTCTGAAACAAAATTTAGTACATCTGAATTGTCTGGTGCTCGCCGTGTTATGATGGATTTAGAAAGTCCAAAGAACCCAACAATGACTTCTATGACATAGCTTGTTTCTAGTTAATTTTCCACAGGTCAACAGAAATTGGGGTATTAAGGACCTTCAGATTAACTGGTGATTTAACACCGACACTGATATGTTGACGTTAACTTGAGCCATTGAAGTACTTAATAATTTCTGTAATCCATGCTTTTAAACTGTTTCTGAGAGAGTTCTGTGAATTTTTTCTGGATGCCCAGGTTGTTAGTTTTTAAAAAGTTTATATACAGAATATGTCCCTTCTCCCTTTTAAGAGCAAGTAATATAAGAACCCCACAAACCTCACTAGATAAGTGTAATGGAGATGCAGTATAAGGGAATTTGTAGGGATGTTTTTAGTGAAAGTAGATTGCTTTTGTTTTTCTTATCATCATGAAAAGTTGCAACGACTCCCGATCATCAAGGAGTGCATATTAAGATACAACATTATAAAAATTCCTGGTAACAGTCTTGGTTCTGTAAAGGAAAATATCACTTTATGTAGTTTTACTGCCAGCGATATGTGATTTATTGGTTATCCTCATTCTGTTTTATTAGGTGCTGACATGATTTGGAAGAACTTTTATGGCACTTGATGCCTTCTCATCCCAGGCTGCATAGTGGCATTTGGTCAGATGACTGTTAATGATTAAGTTAATAGTGATTTAAACTATTACCGCATCTCCTCTGAAAGATAGCCCTTCTTCTGTTGAAGGATGAGAGTTGAACATATATTCTTCTTTCATCTGTTCAAACTAAAAGTAAAACAGGTTGGCTTAAATCACCATGGTGTTTCAGTGGACTAGAAATGTGTAACCATTTGAAGGATTCTTGTGTTTTAGAATTGCTGTAACTTGTCTGAGGTCATCTTCCCACACTGCTTACACTGTCAAGGTAGATAAGTAAGAAGATGCTACATTCAAAGGCAAATAGTAGGCTTTTCATTCCTGAACCAATGTTTTCTGCCTAATTAAAAACTGAAACTAAATCAAGTACATATATTCCTGCTAAGTAAATTGAATTTTTTCTAGAAGTTTCACTTTGACGAATGTTAGTGCCTTGACCTCCTTCAGCCTCTTGGCCACTCTAAAACTAAGTGAGCTGGAAGAGGTCTGTTGGTACCTAGCTTGTATAATTAATTCAGTTCTACAGACATATCAAATTAGTAACTAGCAAAGAAGGACCGAAAGAGGACTGATTCTAAGAGTCTGGAGTTTTCTGTGAGTGACAAGTACAATAAGCAGGGATGATTGGACTGAATCCAGTCAGTTTATAAATGGAGAAGTCAGCAATGGTAGCATGTCGCAAGAGCATAAGCACCAGATTTATTCAAGAAACATTTAATTAAACTGGAAGGTAATGGAAGATACAGTGTGTAGCTCCTCCATTATAGAAAGTACTACATTGCTTAGACGATTTATTCCTGAAGAGAAATAATGGCTTCATGTTTTTCCAGGACACAGTATGAAAGTGTTGTGTGACATTTTGAAAGCCTCACAGATTACATTGATATAACCTTCAGAATTTTTATTATGCTGAGTTGAGTTTTGGACTGTACATCCAAAATCAATAAATTCTGGTGGCCCATGTGGAGAGTCTGGGGTACCGTTATTTAAAAAGCATATTGACAAATGCTACAAAAGTCAGTGGTGGAGCCATAGGTTATAATCTGATTCCTTGTGTCAGTGTGTTTTGTGCATTGGTAGCCAGTTCTGGATAGGCATGACACTTCTTTAACATACTTCATTGTGTTATAGTATGTTGTCCGTTAAAATGTTTTTGTGGTTCCCCAGAAAGAATTTTCATTCTTTTTTTCTTTATCTTTTATTTTTTTTCCCCCCGGTGATTTGGGTTTTTTTGATGGAGAGGACTTGAGTGAACATGCTGCTTGTCAGCTGAAGATTTACAGTGCTGCATATTTATAGTTTTGGGCAATTATGCACTTTGTATTGTATAGAATTGTGTAATGGGAAGCTGTTCTTTGCAACACGTTTTTCAGGGGCATGATTTTCAGAAACAGTAGTAGCTGGGTGTTAATTGAACAATACCTTCAAGTTTACACAGCAGTAAGTTATTGTGCAGTGAATGTCAGTTTTCTTTCTAGACTAAGCTGTAATTTTCTTCCAGCTGAAATCTCCTTCTCCCTTCAGTCACATTGTGCACTGAGGACTGCTTATCCTTTACTTTAGGAACGTTTTGCGTATTTTAAAAGATGCTGATCATATTCTCTCCAGACCTTGAATGACCCTTCATACCTTCAATTTTCCAGTGTGCAGGCTTTCCTCATGAAACCGTTCTGCTGTTTTTTAACATGAAGTCACTCTTTTCACTTACTGTATTAACCTCACACATAAAATTAAGGCTGGTGAAAGATGACACTTTGTGCAAGAGCATGTATTTTGAGATCACAGTCTTTTAGAAATAAAGTTAGGAGGAATTGTAAAGGGGCAGGGCAATAGGACAGATTTTGGTAAAGTTTGGGTAGGCTGCAGTATCCAAAAATTGAGTGCAGTATATTAAACCAACTGAAAGTGTGTAGTAGTAGTTGTAATCCAAAGTTAGAACTTGTACCATGTGTGGATACTGACCTGTGCTGTAGTGTGAACACTTTTCAACAAGCATTTACAAGTTTCAAGAAGCCTTTTTGTTGAAGACACTGAAAAATAGAGGGAAACTTTGTGATCTGTTTTAACCATGAAAGAATGGAGACTTAGTATGAGAAAAGGGGAGGGAGAACTTGAACTTCTTGCAGGTGAGTCCACTGATGACAATTACCATTCTCCTTTTTATGCTTAAGTGAAATGTGAGAAAATAAACTATATAATAAGGTCCTACAATAAACTCCTGGGAATAGGGGGGTTATAAGAGGAGTAAAAAAAGCATGTATTTTAAGAATACAGGTCTTGAAACAACCTTTAAAGAATAAAAAGTTACCTAAGGCATTAAGCTTTAGAGAGTTCTTAGAAGGAGGGTGTTTTGAGGGGGAAGTTATGAAGACTTTTCATTAATTCAGGCTGTCGATTCTTTTTTTTTAAATACAGTGACATGCAATATTTGTAGAAAAGACATCATTAAAATAATTTTTCATGTTCACTTACATTTATTCTTAATTCATTTGAAGAACTTCCTGCTGTAAAGAATCCATTTCTCTTATGACACTTGAGCTTCTCAAGGTACAAAAAATGGAACAAAAAAACTTTGATCTGGATGGAAGGAAAATTTCAATCACGGGGACAGATTATTTCTTGGTTCTAGAGCATCAGAAGGTTTTTTTTTATCACTTCTTTTGACAAAATGGTAGTGTGTAGGTGGGCTGCCCCAGTGGAATCTTACAAGCTGACCTGCAGTATCCAAATCACTGAGACAAAGCGCTGTACCTCCTGTTGTGAGGTGTCATGGACAGAAGGGACATAGGACACCAGAACTATGTTCATGTCTGTCTCCACCAGAACTTTTAGAATTGGGTTGTAGAAGCCATTCTGTCAAAACTATTTTATATATAGTGAAACTATAGTGAAAGGGGAATCTATCAGGACTTTCTTCTTTCTGAAGGAATCTCTGCTTCTGAGATGATCAGGAGCTGAGTGGGACTTTGAGCGCTTCTGCTTTGAATGCACTTACTATTTCTCATTGCAGTTAAAATGCCTGAGCTCACTTTTATTGCTGATTTTTGTATTCTGTAATATCTCTGATAATGCGTTTCTCACTCTGCTCTAGTGTTCCATGCTGACATGCTGACATGCTGACATGCTGACATGCTGACATGCTGACATGCTGACATGCTGACATGCTGACATGCTTACCCATTTCTAAACAGAAATAATGAAAATTCATGTGACTGCTGTTTTCTGCCTTGCAGATACTAGTCTGCCTTAAGACTTTGTGGATGTTGTAACTACTCTTAGCAGGTTATAGTGCCAGTCAGCACTAGTTGCACTTCTGCCTGTTCCTAGTCAGTTACGGAATTTAATTTTCTGTCACAAAATAATTAAACAAAATATTCTGTGGGATTTTAGATATAGTTAGGGTTTGCTTCTATTCTGTTTGAAATATCAAAGCCCTAGGTTGTACGCATCTGTGTAATGTGAACATGATCCTTGTTTCCTTTAGTACTGTCCTCTTGCAGATCTACTTGGTCTTATCTTGTTAGATAAAATATTTCCGGGGAAAGATTTGGCTTTTTTTTGCAGCATCCACTTCATTCAGCAGGAAATTTGTAATGTAGCTGCTGTGTGCTACCTTTAAAACAAAGGTAAAATTCAATACGGTAAAAAAGAACTTCCTGGTTAGGTGATAAGACAGTATTGCAGTTTTACTTAGGAAGTATAGAGATTGGAAAGTGTTTTAAATTTTTGTCATGAGAAGTGTATGCTGCTACATATAATATTGTCATGTCAAATTTCATACCTGTTATGGGAGTTGTCAATTGAGTATTTTATACTTGCTAATTTCAATATTGATTTATAATCTCTACAGTGGTTATAAATTCAGGGTGAAAACTGTCAGTGTAGTGTGACTGACAGGTTCTTGATTAATGAAGCCTAGGTCTGAAATTGCAAAAAGGGGTGGATCTGCTGTTACTGGTGTGGAGATAGTTGAGTTTTACAGCTGTCTGTGTGTAAAGATGCTGTTTGGTCACTCTTTCTTAAGACAACTGTGAAAATAGTACTATTAATACATGTTGGAAAGCCAGTGAGGTTTTAATAGAAGTAAAGGTGGCTTCTCCAGACTGTGGGCTGCCAGTCCCATTTGGGAAGGTTTCTATGTTAATCTGACATCTTGTTTAGCACTGATAACACTAGAGAGTCCAATTAAAGTATTTCAAGAAGACATCCCCATACAAGAGTACATTGATTGTCCGCTAATGTGTATTGAATTTTAGCTAAATACAGCCCCGGGTGCTGTGCTGGAAAGCAGGGGAGCTTGCTGTCCAAGCTCTTAATTCCTTTTGTATTGATTTGGCTGCTAATGATATAACCTTCTACTCTAATTAACTGACATCTGCATTAGCCTGAACAAGAGCCCCCTGCTCAAAGCTGCCCACTTGTTTTTGTTGTGAAATGTGTCCTCCTTTTATGTTAGCTTTAGTCCAGATTGGCTTAGTCTGTGCAAAAGAGATCGTCTAAAGGATTGACTTTTCTTCTAAATATCTTGTAAAGCAAGTTTGTCTTTCTATTGTCTACATTCCTACCTACTTGTCCACGGTTTGTCTTGCTGCTGAGCCTGGCCAGAGCTGATTCAGTGACTGGGTGCTCTTCTAATCCTTCTCAGTGGATTATTTGCTGCTTTGATTTGAGACTGCCAAGAAAGATGTAAATTTAGGTAAAGATGGGATATGAAGACCTGAGGATAAATGGGTCATTTTGTAAGTCTTAGGTCATGAAGCAACCATCAGATCTAAGAGAGTAGATCATGCTGAAAACATTGCTAGATTGGAAGGGGTAATCTGCTTATGAAACCATATTGCCAAATCTACAAACTGCCACTTCTTAGATTGGGAAATTTTTATTTAAGCTTCTGAAAAATAAAATGCATGTATTTAGTGCAAAATCACTTTTTACAGCACTTGATAAGTTAAAGCCACTAGTTTGCAGAAGTTCCTCACAAGTAGCACTATTGTTTTATGTGTGCTGTTGCTGTGTATGTGTTTATCTATTTGCTGTGGGAGAAGGTTGTAAGACTCATCCATTACGTTTTTACCTCTGGAGAAGCTTCATACTCAGTGATAGCGACTGCAGTCTGTGTGTAAAATGGCATTGTTTTTTTCCTTTGAATACTATTTGAGCCACTTGTTTGTGGGGTTAGCCCATCTCCGAAGAAATAGAGGTATGTATGATTGCATTTCCAGTGTTCATTTGGTGGCTGTTCAGCCAAACTTGACAGCTAATAACTGTTTCAAGATTCCTGTGTCTGTGTACTTCTGAAGCCAGTGGCTATGAGGAGAAGTGAAAATTAGTGCTGAGAGGGAAAACTCTGACAGAACTCAGCCAGCAGCTACCAACTCCTCCAGTCAGCATGGGGGCAGCACGTAGGTTTACAGCATTTTCCATCTCTTGCCTGATGGGGAATTGTTAAGAATACCGGCTTGTCGTGGGGTTTGTGTAACTGTGTGTATACTATTAGTTCAAAGATGGCAGTAGATCTGTGAAAGCAAGTTTCGTTAGTTCCTTTGCCTAGGGAGCAAGTTGTTTCCCATGTTATTCTAGTCATATAATGATAAAAAAACCTCTTACTTTAATCTGCGTGTAACAAAATAATTCTAATTTTGGTTTAGTTATACTAAAATGATGTTCTCATTCCAGTTTCTGCCAAGAAAATGTACAGGTTTCAACAATTTATTTATTCACAGCAATAGAATTTCTTTTTTCCTTATTGTACCATATTTGGTAAGAACAAAATAATTTTTATATTATTTTCCTAGGACACGTTCCTCTGGACATGCTTAGAGAGGTAACTAGGTGATGAAAGTAATAATTTTTCTCTCCCTCAGTACTTAGCAGATTCCAAGCCTTTCCTCTCCTTTCTCTCTACTTTCTCTTTACTAGTTAACTACCTTACTGCACAGTATGCAGAGCCTTTCACAAAAGTTCTAGATCAAAAATGCAATCTTTTTGTCTTGCAGAAAAATCTCAACAGAAGCTGAGTGGCTTGTATTTCATGAGTATCTGAGGATCTGAAGGTCACCATCTTGTCTGAGCACTGGAATTCCTTGATTAGAAAGCAGGAATTTTCCTTTCTAAGAGGAGGCATTTTTTTTTTTCCCTTGAGGCGTTAATGAAACAGTGCTTCAGTACTGACAAACAAATACACAATGACGTTTCCAGTTGTTACTCAGTGTGTAGGGGTTAACTAGGACAGCTTTTAAATATGCTAATAACAAAACATGCGCCTAAGCATTAGTGAAAGAGGTCAGAAGTTAACTTCCTAGACTGCTGGTTCTATTTCACTGGCAAGTAGAGTGCAGGAAACTATGCTGAACACCTGGCATACACCTCTCTCTTATTTTTTCAGTTCTATTGATTCCTAGTTATGCTCTTAGGAATATATTGAGTAATTAATTTTACTTGAAGCAATGCAACCAGTCCTGATTTAATTCTTGATTCATCACACTTGATTTGCCAGAGACTTGCATGTGTACTTGGTGCTGTCACCTTCTGTTAACGGAAAGTCTGTGCATGTCGTAGTAGCACTGATGATATATGCTGCTAGGTCAGATGGAGCACTTCACAGAGTAAGTAATTGATGCAAATCCACAGTTCAGTTTGCCTTTTCTCCAAAATCATTACTTTGTCATTCACACGTAGAGGGAGGGATCTTTTCATTCCTCTCTCCTCCCTCAAGCATCTGGCTTTATTCAAGAGCTGGGAACAGAAGAATACAATAGAGGTGTTTTATTGGAACGGAGTTTTGATCTGCTCCTTCAGGAAGCTTTGCTGCTTTTTCTGGGGAAGTGGCCTGACATGCCAGAAGGTCTTTAAAGGCACTTAAGTTGATGCTGCTTCTGCTGAAGTGGAGTTTGTGCTTGAGGAACACTGAAGATTAGCCATACCTTGTCACAGAAGTCTGTGTAACCTTTGACAGAATACGTTCCTTATTTAACCGAGTTCTGTGATAGCAGGATGTGATATGATGGAGCTTAGTTTGAAAAGTTGTGTTTGTGGTTTTTTACAACATATCAGATTATATGAACTTTATCTCAAAAGTGGAAGTGAATTATTAGATTAACAAGTGTGCAGACCATTTTTACTTGTCTATGGTGGCATTGCTGATTGAGAACAAAATCAAAACTGAAGTATAAAAGACATCTGAAGAAGAAAATTATTTGGGTCTTAAAACAGTGTTAGACTGTTACATTAACTGGAAATGTTATGCCTTAAAATAGGCAACTGGATTTTGAATTGAAAAGTTCATACTTGAAAATCTGAGGTAGAATACAGACTTAGGTGGATACTTTAGTAATACCGTGCTATCACGAGTAATAGAGGGTTTTCTGGTGAGATCTGCGAACTAAGCTGAGATTGTTAAAAATAAATTAATAATAATGTAGTAAATTGAGCCACTCATCATGTTTTCTCTTTCCTTACAATTTTTTTATGCCTGATTTACCAAAGGGAAAATGTACCTTGGTGATGCTTGAGAACAGAGGCCAACCTTGAGTTTCTAGTGTTAGCATTTCAGCCCTGTGGAGGGAATGTATGTCCTACGTAATATGAATAAAACAGCTGAGGATTTACTCCCAACTTTTTAGTAAATTCCTTCATGGCAAGTCATAATCTCTCTCTGCCTAAGGGACTTTCTGTGTTGAAAATATAGATAAAACTTGCATTTGCAATGTGATTTGCAGTTCCATGTCAGTTTCATTTGCACTGATTTGTATTTGTACATAAAGAATGAAGTGTTCGGTGGACTAACAGTGTGCTTCTGATGTGATACCACTGCAGCTCCAAGTTGGATGTAGAATAGTAATCGGCATTGTAGTGTATTTGAGGACCTGGACTACTTGTCCATTAAAGATTTTTGCACAAGGCTGGACTGAAATTGAGAAAAAAGATGGGAAATCTCTTAACTAATTTTTGCTAGAACTGTCATAAAAGACACACATGCTCTGATTTGAAATGATGGGAGTGAAATCCAAAGAGCTTGAGACTGGAAGAATTGACTGCTAATCTCGTGTTTCTACAAAAAGACTGAGCAATTCCTGTTTTGTAGCCCTGAAAACATAATGAAGCCCTGGGGATCACTGACAAAACAAGCTTCTGAGAGCCACCAGCACTTAGCAAAATTTACCTCAGTTAATCAAAAGATTCTTTAGGGAGAAGGGAAAAAAAAAAAGCTGCTGTTTTTGGAAGGCTGCAGAACAGCAGTGAGGATGGTTAAAGACATTTCAGCTTCTTGCAGTAGGGGCTCAGTGACCTATAATGGCAGAATCTAATGGGCAAACTTAAGTAGAAGTAATTTAAGTGCTAGACTGGTGGGGGAAAAGTGAAAGGGAGGAAAATACAGTGGCACTTTGCTCACCCTTTATTAAAACATTTCTTGAGCGAGTTGTGAATGAATCTGCAAGCACATAAGAGACTACAGCGATAATAGGAGTACGGAGGACAGAATTATCCAGCGTGCGTGATCTGGAATACGAACATGCCCCATCATGAGGAAACATTTGCCATTATTCTGACTTGTGCCATTTTTCTGTAGTCCTAGGTAAAAGGAAGAACTGAATTATATCTGATACTCCACAGTTTTTGAAAGTCCTTGGCATTTTTTTGAAGCGCCCATGGTGAAATCTCTGATGTGGGATTGTAAACTGGCATGTAGGTTTGAAGTCAGCTTTACTTTAATAGTGCCTTTTCTTAGGAGAAAACACATTTTTATTATGTTCTGCTTCTAACTGTTGAGTACTAGTTGTTTAAAAAGAAGTCTGGGGGGAATCACCCTTTCTGTAGTCTGTTGGAATGCCCAATATTATAAGAACAAAGCCAGGATAAGTTAAATAAGACAAATATTGCAGAAAATAGTTTTGAAAAATTTCCATTTGTTCTGTTTAGGGACTTAAATCTGCAAGGAGCCTCCTGTGTCATCAGGTCCAACCTTCTGTTATCACAATCACAGGTTCATACATTATAATCTGTCACATAATACTTGTTTTTTCTCAGAGTAAGTGTGTTATTGTTTATGTGTCTCATAATAATGGAATAAATGTTTTTATTTCCGTGGAGTTTAAATTGTCAGTTGTGGATGCCAGGGGAATTTATCTGCCACAGCAATTCCAGCATTGTAAAACAGCTTGCAGCATTTTCTTGCTGAATATGTCACTGTAAAACAAAATTTTAATTTTGGCTCTCTGTATGTACAATGTAGATGTTTCTGTGTAATGATCCTTCCTGACCAAATGCCAAAACGTTAGGAGTAGGAAGGGACACAGTTTAGAATATTGTTATGGGAAAACATTTCTATTTTCCTTACCTGAGCAGTACACTAGAAGGAGGAAGACAGGAATATAAAGATTAAAATCTTTTAATTTAGTGTTTGATGTGAATGTAGAATCCTGGCTGGTTGTGGCAGGAGAAAGAAAACTGAAGTTGCATGCAAGTGTTTCATTCTTGCATTATTCTTGCACTATCTTCAAGGGGATGATATATGCAACAGAGTGTATGTGTAATCAAAGTGGAATAAAAATTGTTAGATACATAGTTCCAGTTGCTCTAACTCTGTTTTGTGCTTTTCTATAATTTTGCTCTTTATTTTCGTCAGAGGTTGCTGAGATATAATTCAGTTGAAGGCTGATTTACTAATTAATTTTCATTCCGTCAGATAATCGGTAGAACATTTCTCAGTCATTTCTCAGTGTGTAGACACAGAGATAACCGTAATCTTCTCCCGATTTCTTAAGCTCACTTGCAGTTCGTCTTGCAAAGTGCTTCTAACGGCTCCAGTCTACATCTCTTAGCTCTGCAGGCATCTAGTGGTGTGAACTTTGTGATTGTGGCCACCCAAGGAAACCATGGCAAAGATGATTTTCTCTCTGTCAGGATAAGCTATTTGAATGTCACTTAATAAATTCTGTCATCTGATGGTGGGAGGGGAAGAACAGCTGAATCTCATGCCTTACAGGAAAAGAGGTGGGACCAATAAAAAGAAAGATGAGACAAAAATCACACCATTATTTTGTACTAACTTAATGGCTGCCTTGTTCTGCCCAAAGGTAAAGGCATAGTTATCAGCACCATTTATCAGGTACACCATTTTAGTACAAACTTGTTTAAAACAGGGTAGAGCCCCTTTTTCATCTTAATTAGACAGTAACCCATTGATTCCAAGTGGGCCTTCATTTTCTAATTATTTAGTACATAATATAATGTCATTAAACTTCTTTGAGTGGCCAGGATTGCTCTAAAAGCTTTAGCTGCCGAGCTCTAATATTAGGCTTTTGGCATTCATCCCTGTGTGCAAAAAGCTGTCAGTTTGTTTACCAGGAATTTAGATTCACATTACTGGGGGAATTAGCAGCGAGCTATTAGTCTGATTCAGGCACTTAACAACTGCTGATCATCTCCTCCTAGCCTGGGGATAATGGAGGTGATCAGCTGTAAATGGAAAGTGTGGGGGGCTATTTTCATGCAGGCACTTGGAGAGAGTGCTGCATCCCCTGACCTCTGCTAGCCCTGGGGTTTGCAAGAAACCCAAACACCAAGTCACTTCCTGGAGGAGAGCTAATCACCTCTAAGAAGAGCTTCCATTAGAGTCTAAACCTCAGCCTCAACCGGCCCTCCCTCCTCTGAAAGAAGTTCAGCCGCAAAATCCCCGAGGTAGAAATGATAGCCTCTGATTGTATTTACCAGTATCTGTTTCGGTGGGGCAAGCAGCTGTGGAACAGCAGCTGGTTCTGAGTCTGCAGAGCGCTGGATGGTCCCATTGAGCTCGCAGTGCTGGTTGGCCTCCTGTTTCTCCATGGTTGTCCCCAAAAGCTCTCTCTGGTTCATGGGCACCGCACAGATTACTTTGAAAGTTTTTCTTCTTGTTTCTGTGTTGACTACCATTTTAGCAAATAGAGTGACTTGTGATTTTTAGGATGTATCGGAAAAGATACTTTCATTCTTTATAGGTGCTGAAGCTGTAGTGTCACTTGTCAACTCAAAGTTACCTTTTACTGTCAGCAGATTTTAAGAGGCGCGCCAGGGAGCTGTAGGCAGGAATTATTCTGTGAAGTAAAGCTGAGCTTTGCCTCATCTGTGACACATACTGGTCCCCCCTTTTAGAAGGAAAGCTGCAGTCACTTGATTCTAACTGAAGTATATGCAGTTGTTGGAGGCAGTGGGAATTATTTTAATGAGGCAAGGACACAATCATTTTGGATTTCCAAATTCAAGGCCTATCTCTGGCATCACCTCGCTTATGACCTCAGGCAAGAAATGTCTATTGCTTCTCCGCCTGTCACACAACAAACAGCTTGTCTAACAGTGACTGAGCTCACTGCTAGAGAAGGACTATACGAATGCCATTTGGAAATGCTACATTAGACCATGGGAAGGGATCTAGAGCTGAGTCACAGTTCTGGAGGCCACGTCTGAAGTACCTGACAGTGAGTGATGCCTGTAGAAGTTGGTACAATTGCTTTGTAAGAGATTCTAACTCTGTTCTTTGAATTTATTTCCCATAATGCCTCCAGCAGTAGGAGACACAGAGTGTAGCTTCTATTAAATCCAAAGGAAGGCAGAAGACTTCTGGAGTTGCAAGATAAATTTTATTAGTGAGATTTGGCATTATTTTACACTTTTAAAAATAATCTACGTTACAACAATTAGAAGAGTCCCTCTTTGTATATGCTTGCTGAGAGCTCAATGTTAAGACTGTCAGGATAGAGAATTTTTATTAGAATACTTTTGTATTTAGACCAAAGGTACTCATGGGATGTTGTATTCCAGTTTCTGGGGAACAGAAGCTGAGATGGGGATGTAAATTGCCCTGTAGTATGGTTAGTAAGAACTGTTCTGAATGGGTTTAGGTAACTGCCGTTCTGAACATCAGTGGTGCTGACAGAACTGAACTGATGCTGACACTGGCAGGACATTTCTAGTAGTTGTACTTGTGCATGCTTGTACGCTGTGTAGTTGAGTAACTGATATCTGGAGATCAGGTGTTACAAAAGTCTCAGTGAAAACGGGTTTGTACTCACAAGAGTGTGAGCACCTGTGAGTGCAGGTGTATTTAGAGGTGAATTTTGTCTGCAGTTATTGATGAACAAGCCTAAGAGGCAGCCATGTACATAAAGGTGCATATGTACATGCAAAAGGGACATAGGACCCAAAGAAAAACCCAAACTGACATGGAGTTCTTTTGAGAAAAACCCAAACTGACATGTTTTGCTTTAATTTCAGTGTAGAGCAGGATTTGTCCATGTCAAGCATTTTTCTGTGTAAATAGGACATGACAGGAGGCTGCAACTGCAATCAATAACTTAGGTAGTAGGGGTAAGGGGCTAAAGGTCCACAGTGCCCTCAATATGAACTACAAAATGCTAATACCTTTTTCCATATCAACCTGTCTTAGAGCACTGAAGTGGGGAAAGAGAGCAAAGATCACAGTGCAGATGGGCAGAAGATGAATGCAGTACACTGTGTGTGCGGTACAGATGGCTCAGGGAAATCTACTTCATTATTCTCACAGATACCCTCACTGATTTGTGGAATATTGGAAAGTACATTTCTTCTTCCCTGTCACTGTCCACTAAATTCTGGAGATGACAGATGCTATTACACTACAGTCAAGATTCTTGACACGTTCCTACCCCCACCATATGAAGGATGGTCTAATGGAGCTATTAGAATATGGTAACGTGTTTTCATTAAATGGTAGCAAACGTGGGAACAGTGCTGTCTCTTGATCCAAATAGCCATATCTGAGTAGGTAATCAGAAATACCAGCATCTGTACTTTTCTTTATTAAGAAGACAAATTTGTTCCTACTATATGGAAATAAGATGTTGCTTCTCTGTGCCACAGCAGAGATGGTTCTGCTCCACACAGTAATTTCCTTGTCCTACGTGCCCAGGAAGTAAAGAGAAGGCTGGAATTTGAAATGGAAGTATTACCCCTGCAGAAGGACAATTACTCTGACATACGTGACAATGTAAGATGCTGTAATGAGGAGGCATCTGACAGTGACTGGGAACCACTGCATGTTATCTAGCTGCTGCTTCCCTGGCAACAGATAAAGCACAGGTAAAAACAAATACCTCCCTGTTCTGCATCTGTTCAGGACTGCAATGTTGTTTGGCTGTGTAAAACACTGTTCAGATCTGTTGTGTCTCACAGGATGGGCAAGGGTGCTTGATGTGTGCGTGGAGGAGCTGCTTCAAGCCGAGTTTCTGGCTATCCTGAAAGCACAGGCTGGCTGATAAGGCAACTCTTGCACACAATGGATAGCGGACTATTAACCTACGCTCAGAAATCGATATTCACTTAAGTTTTAACAGGCAAATGCAGTACAAAATAACAGCAGTTACACAGTGTACACATTTACACTCAGAATAAACAGGTTATGAAATACAGCTTGGCAGAGGAGGAGACTGGGCAGGCACCTGAAAGGGGGCAATGACAACTTGTGTATGTGGAGAGGTACAAGGTAGTTGCAGCTTCCCAAGACTTTTGCAACTGTATGTCCCAGGGGGTTTGTGGTCAATATGGCTTCAATGAGCTATACGCGTTCTCTAAGCATTATTTGATTGGTTTGTCCTGAGGCCAGGCAAGGTTGTCTTTTTGCTAGATAAGACTAAATTTACTGGGCTTGACCACAGAAATCCATCTTAACCCACAAAACCCAAGTCCATTGCTAGCTGTGGTAATGGATGATATATACATGTCACAACGTGCAAAACAGAAAGGAACAAGAATATAAACTGTAGTATAGTGTCTTTGATCCAGGATAGTATTTTTCATATACTTAAAAGAATGGATTTGAAAAGGGAACTGAGACTAATCCAGAACTGGCGTTTACCAGGATTTTATGTGTATGCTTATTGCGTTTTACTCGCAATCCACCCTGCAGCAGGGACTCCTAGACTTTAGGATGGTATGCTCTACTCTGTGCCTGGACAGGCCTAAAGAGGGGACCCATGTGAACTTCGTGGAGTTAACAAGGCCAAGTGCAAGGTCCTGCGCCTGAGTTGGGGCAATCTTCAGTATCAACACTGGATGAATGGATTGAGAGAAGCCCTGCAGAGAAGGACTTGGGGATATGGGTAGACGAAACATTGGATGTGAGCCGGCAACATGCACTGGCAGCCCAGAAAGCCAACCACATCCTGGGCTGCATAAAAAGAAGCGTGGCCGGCAGGTCAAGAGAGGTGATTCTCACCCTCTACTCTACCCCACCTGGAGAGTCCTGCATCCAGCTCTGGGGTGCCCAGTACAAGATAGATGTAGGCCTGTTAGAGCAGGTCCAGAGGAGGACCTTGAAAATCTTGAGAGGGCTGGAACACCTCTCCTATGAAGACAGCCTGAGAGAGTTGGTGTGGTTCAGCCTGGAGAAGAGAAGGCTCTGTGGAGACCTTATTGTGGCCTCTCAATATATAAAGGGGGAATCATATGAAAGACATCGAGAGAGACTTTTCACCAGGGCCTGTAGTGCCAAGACAAAAGTGGTTTTAAACTGAAAGAGGGTGGGCTTAGGTTGGACATAAGGAAGACATTTTTCACAATGAGGGTGGTAAGACACTGGAACAGGTTGCCCCGAGAGGTTGTGGATGCACCCTCCCTGGAAGTGTTCAAGGACATGTTGGATGGAGCTTTGAGCAACCTGGTCTAGTGGAAGGTGTTCCTGTCCATGGCAGGGGGGTTGGAACAAGATAATCTTTAAAGATCCCTTCTAACCCATGATTGTATGCCTGAGGAAGAGCTCCAGAAGGTAGAGTGGTAGGACACTGTGTCAGGTTCCTCCCTGCAGTCAGAAATTGAACCCTCCACAAGTTTTGACCTTTGTTTTAAAATACTGTGCTGCAATATTAGCCTGACTGTTACTCAAAATGCTAACATGACAGAAGCAATGGTGGGCACTGTTCCGCAGAGCTCAGTGCAAGCCAGTTGGGGGAAAGTGGGGTGCAAGTTGGGGGGAGGTTTTCAGTGACTGCAGTTCTGGGTTAAAGCTGTTCTGTTCCTCTTTTCGGGAAGCCTTCCATTTCCCAAAGGCCTATCAGTAGTGGAGGGTGCCTCGCTATGGAATAAGATTAATAACATGGGAAGGAAAAATGCCATTTATGCCAACTTAGTGTGGGCTCAGCAACAGAAGCAGAAATAGAACCAGAGATGGCCAAGAAATAGCAGCTCCAGAGTATACAGAGGAGGCCATAGGCATACTACTATGTTCAGAGATGTCTCGCTGTGTCTTCCCTTCAGCCACCTAGGAAATGAAAAGGAGGAGTGAATCCCAGTTAGATACATTTATGCTCAAACATCTGGCTGCAGAGCCTCCAGTTCTGAGCACTAATGTGAGACCATAGGAAACTCCTGTGGCCAAGCAGCACTGTGGCCTCCTATTCCTGCTTGTCTGTGGACGGAATAGCTTGAGCGATCTGCACGTATGTGGCATCCCTTGCTTTGACGGCCAAAATCACACATTTCCAGATCTGGGGTTTTTTAGCTACTGTCTCTAGGCCACTTGACTCGCTGCTTTGTGAAGGCAACAGAGCAATGCATACCTGGGACATTTCTGAAGCAAGAGATGCGCTGGCACTGTCTCCTTGGAAGCTTAGGGAAGATGAGTAAAATAAGTCTTCCTGTCTTTCTAGAGCTGTCTGCTTCAGGTGCATTTGAGACCAAATGGTATTTTCTGCAAACAGAAGTAAAGCAAGATTCTTATTGTGCTTTTCTTGTGCACATCTTAGAGTCTGGCGAACTGAAGTCTGGGGAAGCTCTTTTAGGAGATGCTCTCACAGGCCGTGTGGCATGGATGTAGAAAATACATTCTCTGTTCAGTGAATGGCCTGTTAGTTTATGGGTTTACTTGTGAGGTTGAGCAGACTACAAAGCCAATTTGCACTGTTCTTGAGGACCTTTTGGTCCCTCTGGTTCTTTTCCAGCTACCCCTTTTTTTAAGGGGCAGATACATAGTATCTCAGATGGGATGTTTAGGTTGTAGGTGTATATCTACAGGGCTGGGTGTAAGGATTTTCTATACAGCAGGAGGTAGATTTAAATATTAAACATTTATCTAATGATGCTCGTTTCTTTTATATCCTTTGGAAGCTTTTACCAACATAAAATATTTAAATCTTATTAAGGTCTGTTGCTAAAATGCTAGGGAGATAAAAGAAATACAGACTTAGGATTACGTAGTTGCATGTAACAGGATTTTTGTGAATTTTATGCTGCTGAATCTAGTAACAGGGGCTGTGTCAGGAGCTACTTACCTTGACCCAAGTAAGTGAGGGCCAAAGGTGAGCACAGGAAGGAGGAAAGGAAGGGAACCCAAACCGCATAATCCTGGAGCACTATGTGGTTACTCAGCAACCTATGGCCACAGCGTTTCTGATCTCCCCTTGTGATCTTTCTGCAACCCCTTCATTTGAATGCTGTTTGGAAACAGCTTCATGGTGTTTGAGATAAACAGAAGTGTTGCCAAAAGATAAGAGAAACACTTCTGAGAGCAGATCCAGGCTGGTCCCATAGGTTAGATAGGAGATCTGCAGCAGACGACAGACCTATACACAAGACCAATGCACCGTAGGATCTTGAAATCAGCAGGATTTGGATTTCCCTGTGCTGAGCTGTTTCTCTGATCCTGTGGTATGATTGATGCTTACCGAGGCATTTGTTGCTCTCAAACATGCCGAGTATATGGTCACACTTCTCCTTCTGGTTGCCGCTGCTCTCACACGTACACCACAGGGAGACCTCCACACTGGAGTTACTGACATAGTTGGGTGTCATGGGCGTGCCTGTCCCAAACCCCCAGAAACTGGAATCAGGATTTACTTCACCAAATGAAAGAACTGTCACGAGTTTTGTTACACTAAAGGGAATAAGCATGTTACCCAGGAGAGGTCAGGAGAACCTGCAAGGAGACCCAGGTCTGGTAAATCTACACAAAGTCTGCTGGGCTGTGAGAAAGCATGGAGGTGGCTACCCCTGACCCAGGCAATCTGATGGTGAGGTATACTGGTGGATGAAGCTGGTGCAAGCATTAGACTGAAGGATGTGAAGCATCTGCAGGGACTCAACTGCGGTGCTGGCATATGGCAGCGAAAGGCGCTCTTCCTTCTTGTGTAGCTAGTGAAACTGTGAGGCCAAATGCCTTTTGCCAAAGAAATGCTGCACGCCTGTAGTGTGCCATTCAGCCTGAGTTCATTTAGCACAAAACCAGCAAAGACATCTGGAAAATGGGAGGGTATAGTCTAGATTTACAGACTTCTGAGATATTGCTGCTCTTTACAGCTCTTCATTTGAACCGCTCTGGAAAAGTATAAGCAGGCTGGCAGTGAATGCCTAAAACCAAAGATGACCTTCCTTCTAACAGCTGGTAGTGTCATGTTCTGGCTGGCTCTGAGAAGATCGTGTCAACAGCGATAACAAACCATCAGGAGTCTCAGAGTGAGGCAATGTCATGTTCAGTCACTACTGCAGCAGCAATGACTTAGTTCATACAGGCCCAGGGCGCCCCACCGGTCAGGCATTTAGAGCACTTTGCACCAGCTGATGATGCAAGCAGGTGTTCAAAAATCTCAGCCAAGTGCTGCTGATTTGACAGCAGAGGATGGGACAGAGTACAGCAATAAATGCCATGAGGAGCTCTCTTTGGGCTGTACATACCTCAGTCAATTAGGCTAAGGCATATTCATTGGTATATTCAGTGCTGTCTCCTGCAGAAGAGCAAGATGGTCCTTCACAGCATCAGAGCTGCCTGCAAGTTTGTGGCCTGAGAGCATCTGCCCTGTGTGTTCCTGTGGTACCACTTACCGATCATCCCCATGTACGCCTGCAGGCATGCAGCATGGTTGTGCTGAGAGCAACCGTCTGGAGACATGTCTGCAGGGTGACAGTTTTGTTGGAAGTCAGCCAGCCGGGATCTGCAGGAAGGAAAATGAGACTATCAGTGTCTGTGCTGTTCTCTTGGTTAATGTCTGCTGCTGCTGGACCTACTTGCAGATGTGATCTTCTAAGCAGGAGTCCAGAAGCCAGAGGCAATTTGGTTTGGTGTTATACTGGAAGGAACAATCAGGAACAATAGTTTTCCGTCGTCGTTCTCCACAAAGTTCATCTTGACATGGACAGAACAGGATCCTTTTGGTGAAATCCTCCGGGACTTTCTCAAAGAAATTCCTTAGTCCTCTGTGGCATTTGCGACGGTCACACACGTCCTCACTTCCTGCTCCCTTGGTGCAGATAGAGGCATAGTCTGTGCGCAGACGAACGCACTTCTTGCTCAGGTTACAGACATGAGTTGCTTTCAGGCACGGATTTGTTGCATCTCCTGCTAACTGTGAGCCTGTAAAGCCAAAAGAAACCCAGAACCAATGAGGCAAGTCTCCAGAAGAGATTCTGTGTGGAAATAGGAGCAGCCCTTACTTGATGGTCAGATTGGGAACATGAAAAAGAACGAAGCAAGTAGAATGATATTGCAGTTATACTAGTGACAAAACCATATTTTTTTATTGGTTCATGTTAGGGTGTTTGTTTCAGAGATTGTATCATTGTGGGTTATTCCCCGTTTTGTGGGCCTGGATCTGTGCGTATATTTACACTTGATGTAGGGGGGACAAATTTAGGCAAATATCCAGAGCAAGTGTTGTTCTGATTAAAGGGCCATTACCCCAAATTGTTCTTCTAAATAATTTTCAGCCCCTGTGAAAAGCAAGGGCAGCATCATATCCTGTAACTATTTCAATCCTTACCTGATAACAGAGCCGCCAGTTTATTATAATCTGTCTTCCAGTGTTCTTCATTTGCTGGATTCTCATAGGGAGAAGTCTCCAAATTGAAATAACCTAGGCAAGATACAAGATATTTTATGCAGTGGGGGAAATGCTTTGTGACCAGTTTTGTTTTTTTTTTTAAATTTATTTTTCTCTTATTTGTGCCTGGCTGTTCCCTCAGGCTGGAGTGCAGAGATGCTCTGTCCTGCTTAAAGCCAAATGCCAAGAATGGCTCTGCTGGAGATGCAGAGGTATTACTGTGTAAAAACAGCATTACATTTTGTCATCAGATTTCCTCTGGCTGGAATTTGGTCCATGTTGCCATTTGCTTTCTTTCAGCTTCAGTACTAGCGAGGATGTGTGCAGCACAGGTGGTCTTGAGTGAGAGGCCAAGCAGAAGCATCCTGCTTAAGCTGAAAAGCAGCAGCTCAAGGATGCCATCACAGTGTGTGTCACAATCACACATCTGTTTTCAGTTACGGACAAATGCAACCATTCTGAGGTGATTTTCACAGCAGTCTCCCCTCACTGCACTAGATCTAACTGCCTCGGAGTAGCTGCCTTTGTCTCTTAGGGTCCCTGCTGTATTTGAAGGGCTGGTCCCAGATCACGTAGATCACCTTTGCTTATGAAACAGAGCAGTAATGAATTCTCTTCACTAGGAGATGTGGTTCCAAAGTGATACCTGTAGTGCTGGGAAGTGGCCCTTGGCAGTTGTTCTCAGATATGGGGTAGGGGTGAGCCTTACTAGTACCTTGTAAACTCATCTCACCATCTGTCATGCTGGAGTGAACGGTCCAGAAAATGCGTAAGCAGTGCTCCTGTCTCTTCATGCGCCGGTGACACTTGCAGTGCAGCAAAGAGCTGTTCCCGAGGTCTAGCTCTGCATTCAGACATCTGACTCTGCTGTCATGATCCAGCGGAAGAAGGCGAGCCTTAGCCAGGGCACAGCTTTCCAGGATCCTGTAGGTGCTGTTGCAGGTAGAGTCCAAGAGGCACAGCTGTTCTGCTGCTATGCAGTCACTCCTCGGCAGAGCCAGCAGGTCTCCTGGTCAGGCAGGGAAAAGACTGTTAGGATCACAATCATGAGAATGTCACACGAGCACCTTGTCATTTTTCTGTAGGCATCTGATATTCAGTAAGGACTCCCCTCAAGAGGCAGAACTGGTTGGGGTCTTTCATGTGGAGAAGTAAGGAACAAGAGCTGTCTCCATTTAGAAACAAAAGGATGAGTATTAATGTATGAAAGAGGGAACAAAGGGTTAAAGAAATGTCTCAAAAATAATTTTGTTTGATAAAACCCTTTTTTAACACCCTTAACTCTTTCAACTTAGCCAGGATCAGGGATGGCTCTCTATTTTATGGAGTAGTAAATCCCTGTGGAAACCTTGGGGTTGTTGAAGCCTGCTTTGAAGAAGCTCTTCTCTCTGGGTAATGAAAACCGCAGTGCAATAAGCCCACAGTAACACCATAGTGCATGTGTGCTCTGAGTCAGGGCTGCTGCCATTGCTAAACTATATACTGGTCATTAAGAGATCTACTGAGAAAGCCATTTGCAGGGTGCAAAACCAACTACTTTATTGAGCTTGGAAACTTAAGAATGCATATTTTTTGCAGAATAGAATATATCCTTCATGTAAGACGCAAGTAGTTTCATATAGAAGTGATGCTATGCTATCAGTGTAAGTACACAGAACCTAGTCCCTGAAATCCCTGTTAAAAATGCTGGGATGCAGGCTTAGCCTGCTAGCTTTCATCTGTTGCTTGATTGTGAGCTCTGACTGTATCTCCATGTGTGCATATTTGCGTAATACATGCATTGGTTATATATATATATATACACACACGTACCACCTTATGTAGAAATATTAAATAATCTCAATTTAACAATATAATCTTTAAAACTAGACTTTGTTTCAGCTTTTTAGGTTTTTTTTTCATATGGACTGTTGTCTCCTAAGGATAACACTCGTGTGATACCTAGCATTATGTTGTCACGTGTAGGTGAATTCAGTCTGTAATCTTTCTTGAGTTCAGTACTGTATGAATCTGTACAAGTACAATGAAGACCTGGAACAAGACTGTTTGCTCATAAAATTTATAGATAGTCTAGTATGTTTCTTGCCATCAGGACTGTTGCTTGGCTAGTTGTAGGAAATGACTGTGCTGAGCCTTACATCTTCCTTTAATCTTCTTTGGATACACGATCTTACCTATCATTCTCTCATTCAGCAGGTGTAGTAGCACTACTTCAGTCTGCCTTCACTACAGATTAGAAGAAGATCTTGGTACAGCTCCTACTACCTGGTATTGCCATCTTCACCATCTAATTTGTTCTCTCCCTTCCTTCACTTTTGCTGACTCCATCAGTTTGTTTGCTGTAAGCAGTAGGCTGCATAATTCTATGCTGGTCTGCTTCTCAAAACATTCCACTTGTCCTGCAGCCCAGTAATACTATCGAGGTGTCTCTGTCTCACTTGTACAAGTATCTCTGCTTTTCTAGCAACTTACTGTACTTTGTTGTTCATCTGGATGTTACGAAGAGACTGTATGTCTTCTGTAAGCTCCCTGAAAAATGAATCTCTCATCAGAAATGCTTTGTACCCAGCACAGTGGCTTTTGTTTAGGCCTAGGCACAAACTTACTGAACATTCTGAGTGAGATTACTTCCTGTAAGGTTGCAATCAGTGCAGATTCCCAACAGCAAACCGGTCCCTTCTTTCCAGTAACTTTTGGAACCCTAAACTGAGTGAGCGGATCTACCCCACCAGGCCAGGCCAAAGTACCATCTCCCACCAGTGGGTTACAGCAGCTGTCATGGGAAGGTCATAAAAAGACAGGAGGCACTTTCCTAGCCTTAAGAATTCTGCTCAGCAAGCACCTGAGCCTAAAGTGACATTTTAAGAACTTCAGAGTGATACAGCAATTGCCAGGGTAGAGCAGAGCTGGGTCTAAGTGGATGGACTGTGTTTCTACCACAGGCCTGTGCCAGATGCTTTCAGGTGAAGCTGCTGTAGACTTCACATTTAAAACAGTCCTCCTCTACAGACATCATTTAATAGCTATGCATTGTCTTCAGCCCTAATACTTGACAGGCTGTTTCATTTTTTAAAACCTTGTCTTAGTATTCCAGATAATAATAGGAAAGAAGGAGAAAGCTAATTCTTTCCTAGACCTATGGTCTGGGTTGCAGAACATGTTAAAGTTGCATGTGTGTGGGAGTCCCTTCTGTAGTTTAAAAAAAAGGTAATAATCAATTCACAGATTATGATTATTTATACCTTAAAAAAAGGGATAGGTAAAACAATATCCCTTTATTCTCCCTTTTCACTCCACATCCTGTCATATATATATATACACGTATTATTTTTCATGCCCCTGGTGTACCGTGCTGTTGAGAGGACGGTTGCAGAAGGGAAACCTTTCCTTTACTAAGCACAGTTATCAAAGAAGCATTAGTATTTGGACATGGAAAACTGTGGGAAATCTATTGTAATCATGTGGCTGCAAGTGCTACTGAGGTCTCACTGCAACAGCTCATTTTTATAGCAGTCACTGGGATATTCAGCAGCTGGAGCTTTTTTAAGTATAAAGCACTGACATCCCATAGCCAGGGTCTAGGAATGCTTCACAGCAGTTTCCCAATTTCTGTATTTCTAGTCATATCAGCCATGAAGACGGCACCAGAGACGAACTGGAAAGAGGAATAATTTCTACCCTCGGCTATTGTGACTTGGCAGTGGTAGAAGGGAGAGTAGAACAAACAGCTGCATCTCTGCAGGAGCCCCTGGGATCGGTCTTTGCAAACCGAGCCTCATCGCGGAAAACTGTGAGCGCGAAGCATTTCAGAGGGGGAACGCACAGGGGGTAGGTATCAAGATAAGCTCTCGGCAAAGTCAGTGTGAGAGGTACAACAAGGATCTGCTAACCCAAACTGCCGCTCGCCTTGCGCCTTTTCTGCCGCGCTGAGGGATCAGCTCCGGGCACCTGCCCCTCGCTGCTGCGAGCGAGCGGAGCGAGGCGTCCAGCCCTGCCGCGGGGACAATCGCTGCCTCCACAGAGCCCCGCTCCGCGCCGGTCACAGCCACTTCACGCTTCGGGTCCAAGCAGCAGCCGCAGGGCGTCCCGCGTGCGGGCAGCGGCTCTTCCCCGCCGCCTGCGCCCGGGGCAGCGGCGCTCCCGCCGGGCCGGCGGCCGGGGAAGGGAGAGGCGGGCAGCGCCCGGGAGCCCCGGGCTTGGGACGCGCTGCGAGCCCGCCCGGCACCGGGAAGCGCCGCCTGTGCTGCCCGCGGCGGGTGCGGAACCCGGGCGGCCCCTCGGGGAGGCGGCGCAGACCTCGCTCCCCGCCGGCCTGGAGAGGGACGGGGGAACTCGCCGCCCCGCCCTCCCCTGCCCGTCCCGAGCCCTGCGCCCGTCCCGTCCGCCGCCCCGCGCTCCGGGCGCTGTTACCTGCTCGGGAGAGGAGCAGCCCCAGGAGCAGGGCGAGCCCCATGCTGGAGCCCAGCGCTGGCGGTCGGTCGATCGCTCCGAGCTGTGGAGCCTCAGCTCACATGCTGCGCGCAGCCCGCCGGCGTGTCAGCGGCCGCCGCCGCGCCCCGCCCCGGCTCGGTCTGCCCGGTCCGGCCCGGCACCCCGCGGCCCGCCCCGTCGAGGTGCGGGCAGCGAGCGCCGCCCCGCGGCCCGGCCACCCCGGACCCGGCTCGGGGAGGTGCTGTGCTGCCCCGCCCGTTAGCTCGTCCACCCGCGGGGGTCGCGGCTGCGCTTGGAGCCGCAGTGGGGGCCGGTGGTGGGACGGAGCGGTCGGGGTCGCCCGCGCGTGACCGCGCTGCCCAGGCAGGACTTGCGAGGACGTTGCAAAAGGGGCGCCTTTGAAATGGGTCCTGGAAGACGTACTTTTGTTTGTTTGTTTGTTTGTTTATTGACTGATCGCGCATCCGAGCCCTGAGAGCAAAGCCGAGACTGCTCTGCGAGGAGCGCCCGCAGGGCTGTACTTTGGTAAAAGAAAGTAACTCCGAAACAGAGAGAGTGTTCTCGGAAGGGATGGGCATCGACTGGCTTTTGAATAGATGCTGCTTGGTGGTCCCTTGGTCTGCAGCAGGGATGACTGAGCTTCTGGCTTCTTCCTATTGGCTCTGTTGTGAAGAGTCTTATTTCAGGATCTTACCTGCTGCTGGCCCTGCCTTGATTGAGCTGCTTCTATCCACACCAAGGATGGTGTTTCTGAGAGCCTATGCGGCAGTGAGGCAGCTTTGCTTATTTTTTAACAGGTCCTGACTTTTAGTTTGCATCCTAAGGTCAAATTAACCAATGCAAAAATGTAACAGTGCAGCATGTGCATATCAAACATTAGTATATGAAAAGGCAAACCTTTTGTAGGCCAATTGTTTGCACAAGTGGAGAGACCTACCCTATCTGCCCATAAAGCCTGACAGAAAGGGTAATAAATGTGCAAACACGTGAAGTATTCACAGTTCAGTTCAGCGGTGCCTTGCTCTTCCTCAGTTTTGGAAAAGATCGGTCCTTCTGCTTACTGCAGGGAGCTGCTGTGAGAGCATTCTTCTAAAGGTGAACAAGTTGTCCATAAACACTGGAGGCTCTTACTTCATGTTTGAGGAGGGGAAAATCATTCTCACCATGGCTTGAAGTCTAATCAAAGTCTAATAGTTGGAGGAGGTTAAGGAAAGTGGTGGATGGGATGAAGCCTTTTTAACTTTGTAGTGAATTGTTCGCAGTTACCATTCAGGAGGAGGAAACTGTAGTGAGACTGAAGAAAAACTGGGAGCGAAGAGGTTTAATGACGATATGTGAAAAAAACAAGAAGTGGATTGATCCTGTGAACTTCTGTATGTCTTTGTGAGAAATTATAAGAAACAAGTGGATCCGAAAGGTTTTAATCATGATCCAGATTCCAGCTGTGGCAGGAATCTTAATACAGTAGTGTGCAATTTGCGAGGAGTAACACAACAAGCAGGAGACCAAGAAATGTTCCCTCCTATGTCATGGATTTGTACACTTGCTTTGAGACTCTAGGAGGATCTTTTCTAAGCAATTTGAGTGATTGTTCAAAGGGAAGAAAACTGGGACCTATCATTTTTGTTCCAGGCTGCCTGGCAGTAAAACCAAGCAGAATCATGCAATGCGGGATTATAGCTGCCCAGGCATCCCTCATTACAGGAGAACCAGGGGCACAGGAACTTCATGGAACATGTTACTGACTTTCTTAGTACAGAAGATGATGACAACCACAGGAGGGGAAGCTCTGCTAGACCTGACAGTAGGTGACAGGCATGGCTTTTTGAGAGCGTTAATGTGGAGGGCAATTTGGATGGTAGTGGTTGTCAGTCTGTGACCCTTTGTCTGTTGTTTCTGTTTTGCTGTTTTTACACTTCTCTTAAGCAAAGACAGATTTTGGTAAACTCAGCAAATTGATAGCCAGCATCTCACGGGAAAAAAGCCTGGAGAACAGAAAACAGTGTGTGTGCCTTGAGAAAGGAAAGAATATAAACAATTAAAATTAACTTCAAGCTCTAGAAAAATTCTGGAACACATAAACTGTCTGTTAGTGTGAGAAAAGTAACAGGCTTCCTATTTGTCTTCCAGGTAGATTTGTCAAGGACCAATACAACGTCTTCTACAACAGGATCACAACTTCGGGGGAGGGGGGCGGGGCAGGAGGAAGGGGTCATCTGTACAGGATCTTTAACAACAGTGCTAGACAGGTCAGTTGAGCTTGGTACAAGAAAAAATTTAGAGGATCTTTCAAGTTCCTTTCCAGGCTGTTTTTCTGATTCTATGATTATAAATCTTCACCTAAAGCCCACCGAAATGATTCATTAACTCAGCTTTGAATTATGCTCTGCAAGCAGATATAAAAGGAAAGGGAAAATTCTTCCTTCCATGTTAAAGCTGAAGGCCATAGCAGTGTTTTCAAGTTGCCTTGGCGAGTGACCAAGTAGAGGAACCTTAACTTAATGTCTTGCAGGGGGTTGGCCAGTTCACTGCACTTCACCAGCCAGCACAGCCTGTGACTTCAGCAGAACGGTCCCTTTCTTGGTCTTTGCATAATTACACGTATCTTTGCTGAGGACCCAGCTCATACAACGTTATTTGGTTATTCTCTTCTCCCCACACATGTGCAGAGCAGCACTGTAACCTCATTACAGGTCTCAGAGAGTTGCATAATTACCAGTCTGTCACAACCAAAGCTTTCATCACTCTTTCCATTTGAAATTGTATAGGCCAGCTCTGACCTATGGAGGTCATCTACCAGTGTAATGTGTAATATCTCAGGAATCGGTTTCTCTAATTCCATGCCATGTCCAGGCCTTTGACCTTCTCAAACAGCTGCAGAAACAGTGATCAACTCTGATCTGATTTCCTCAGCTTTTAGCACCAGTTCCATGGTTCATGTTATCCTTGTTGCTCTTTGCAGGTTCATATAGGTCCTGGCTGATTTGGGGTTAGTGATGTTAGCAGGTCCTGTGATGAAATAGGTATGTGACTAAGGCTCATAGTAAGTAAATTCTTGTCAGAACTTTGTCAGTATTTTCTTTTACCCAAAACTGAAGTGTTAACCTTGTGCATCAAGGTTGCACGGGGATTAAACACATGCAAAAATTGGACACCTTGTTCCTTTCCTTCTTGCCCTGTCAGATTTGTCCATAGCAACTTGTCAACACCTACTGTGGTAAGCACCATTCTGTTCATAAGGCTAAGCAGTACCTGGGCAGTATATCATCACTTAAGTACTTAAACACACTTACTTAAACACAACCTGGTGAGAACTGCTACTCTTTATCCATGGAACCTTGAGGCACAGAGTTTGCCAAACTCATCAAGGAAGTCAATTTGCATCCAAATTCTTTGAGTCCAGAGCTGTGCAGTCATATTCATACAATTACACTCTTTTCCTAGGTCTAAAGAGAGTTTGCTCCTCAGCAACTGGTTGGAGGGTGTCATCCCTGCACGTATATGAGTGATGGCCTGTCACTTCAAAAGAGCTGAGGGAGACATTCAGTAAAGTAGTCTGTCATGGTCAAGTAGGCAATCAGTTACCTTACAGAAACAGAGCCAATGCTATTACAGAGCTGCAGTTCGTTTCTGCTGAATCCCATGAAGATAGAACTTTCACTCTTACTTCAAAGTAAATCATCTTCCTCTGCTTTTATTCTTGGAAGTAAATGCTGCTCTGCCTGATGTGCACTGAGATTGAAGAGGACGGCTGTATGCAAGGTGGTCAGGCATCAGGTTTGTGTTACCTGTTTCATCGTTGTTTCATCCTTGTGGAAGTTGTGTGGCTTTGACCATTACACTGAGAATCCTGAGCCAAAAAGAACAGCTGCTTTTATAGCAGTCGTGAGAGCATACATTACAGATAGCAAGACCAGTATAGCTTTGTACATTTCCTCCCTTCACTGCACCACCTCCCCCCTGGAATACTGCCTTACTTTAATTTTCATTTTCATTTCATCATTTATGAGTCTGGATCCTCTGCTCCTTGCAGTGCAGATTACAATCCAACTGTCTCTAGTGGAAAATATTAGCACCAAAACTCATGTTCTTGAAATTCATCGCAGCCATCGCAGTTCATCTTCATACTGCTTTCAGGCTATGAAGGTCTTGATACAGTGCATGAGAGCTTTTCCTCTAACACATTAAGAACTCATTCAGCAGGTTTGGACACATGGCAGGCCACATCTGTATTATGTCTTATCATAGACATGAGGTGCTCACAGGATCCCCTGTGAAACAAGAAATCCATTCATCGTCCTGGTGCTGTTTTCTCATTAGTTGTTCCTGTCTTTGGTAGCAGGGAGACCCTTACAGAATCTGCAGGAGAATAGCTTCAGTTCCCTTTTCAGTTCAAATCAACAAAGATGGACAATCCTTTCCACTACTGGGGAGCCCTTTTGAACAAACTGAAGCACAAACCATTAGTTTTCCTCTAAAATGACTGAACATCACTGTATTAAAGGTAGTTCCAGCAACGTGCTAGGCATTTCTTCTCTACAGCTGGGACTGACACAGCCACTGAGAAAGAGTGGGCTTGACCAAGCAAGCATTTTGTTCACAGTGTGTGCTGAGTTGCTTATTTGTACCCTATTTTGTGTAGTACTAATCTCTTGAAAATTATAGCACACAGAGGCTTCTGCTGCTTTTCTCAGGATTTGATCACTTGAGTCAAAACCAGAGCATGTTACTGTGCAATGCAGAAGATGCAGAGGCCCTGACAGCTGAGCCTGGGTGATTTGTAAGGAGTACTGTCAGAGTACTACTGCAGGAGGCAGCATGGAGAAGGGCTGTGCAAACACTTCTTTGCCTGGGCTAATATTTACAGCGCCGTGCTCTGCTCTTATAGGGCTAGAGACAGACAGCAGACACTCACATCTCACATTAACACCTGTACACTACAGAAATATTAACCTAATGCAAACAGCCAAGCAGAAGTTAATGTCTGTATTCATAGAAAACCAAATAAAAACCTCTTCCATTTCCCAGCATGAGTGCTGGTGCCCTAAACAGCCCAGGCTGCTCATTGCCAAAGAAGGGACAGGGGTTTGACACCCATAGCGGCTACCCATAGGTTAATGCTTCCGTATCTGTGGTATTTGGCCATGTCTGGCTCAGACAGTTTTATGCTTTTGTTCCTATGAATAAAGCACTCAAAGCTGCTCTTGTATTATAGCCTCAGTGTGCTTCACGGCAGGAAGATCAGAGATGTTTAGGTGTCTGTCTGGATAGGTACAAAGCTTAATGGATACACTTTATCTGGTGAGAGTAACTCTAAGTCATCCCACAGGAAGAACAAACTAAATTTATGAAGATAATAATTTAGGGTGAGCAACTGACATGCTGAACAACAGAGCTTCAGTCCAGAGGGACTTTGAGAAATGAGAGGACTGGGTCAACAGGCACCTTGTGAAGTTTATGAAGGAGAGTTGAGTTCTGTAACAGAGCACTCACTCCATGCATCTGTTCTGGCTGGGGACTGACTGGCTGAGGAGCAGCCCCGCTGAAAGGACCTAGAAGTTGCCATGGATACCAGTAGGCTCTGATCCTGAATAAGACAACCCACACATCACAATATATTAGGAAGAACATGGCCAGAGACTGAAGGAAGTTATTCCTGTCTTAGCAGTGGTGTGGCCACACCTGAACTGCTGTGTGCAGCTCCCTACCCCTGAAGTTCAAGAGAGATGGGAAGGAACTAGAAAGGGTCCTGTGGAGGGCTTCCAAGATGGTAGCAAGTGACCTACAAAGAGTTTACAGAGCTGGGCTTGTTTGCTTGGCAAAGAGAAGTTTCAGAAGTGATCTATTATCAGCCTATTAGCAGCTACTTGAAGGTGACTGCAAAGGCAACAAACCCAAACTCATGTTGGCAAAGGCAGGAGATATAAGAAGTGATGATGGCCACAATTTCTAGCTTGGGTTGTTCAGGCTGGGTGCTATGAAAAACTTTTTCGCTAAGTCAGTGCAGTGCTAGAACAGGTTATCCAGAGGTGTGTTGGAGTCTGTATCCAAACTTGTAGAAGAAGTGGACTTGCTCTTGTGTTGGTGGTAGCACTGCCTAGCACACAAGTTTTGCATTAGAGGCTCTGTCAGTCCTGTCCCACCAATGAGTCAAGGCAACGGTTACTGTGCATGTGCCTGGGTGACAGATTCAAAAGCAATCCAAGTCATGAGCAGCTCAGAAGAAAAATTATTTGTAAAACAAAAGCCAAAATATTTCTTCAAGAGAAGAGGAGCTCCTTAGAACAGCACTGCTCTACTACCTTAATCTAATTTTTTTCAGAGACAAGAACACAGAAAAAGCAAGTAGCTTTAATAATGCATTACACTAGATTTTTATTCAAAGACATTTAAGTGATGCACTGTGAGCCTATCATTCTGATCCTGGTGTATGCATGATGCCTATTGTCAGAGCAGCTACTTGCTCTCTCCTCGTCTCAAGCAAAGCTAAATTAGCATGTGGGACAGTGGATCTGGCAGTGGCAAGAAAGACCCAGGCCTTAAGGGGAGCAGCTGTTCAGAGGCATATACTGTATTGAACATGATAACAGACAGAAAAACAATGGGATCAAACCCAAGATTTTACTGTTCCTGCAGGTTGGCAAGGTACTGAAACAGGAATGAGAGCAATCAAGTTACAGACTGTGTATTAGATTGTTTCCCCTGGATTCAGTAGCAGCCCTACAGCTGCTTTCTGCAGTGAAAATGACAGGGTACCATTCATTCAAGCCATGAGACAGGGCACTCTAAGGCATATTAGGCAGCAAAGATCAGTGGTCCCACCATGCTGCCACCTTCACCACCTTCCAGTGCTCTGGAAGATAGAACCAGTGGCAGCAGGCTCCAGCCGCTTGCAGTAGGTTTTTATTTTCATCACTCCTATACCTTTTCTCCTCTTTGCTTGTAAAAGAGATGGACACATGGCAGGGCAGCAGCGCAGGGGCTGTTTACTCTATATCTTATCAGCAGTGTTAGGGTGCTTTAGAGACTACCAGGAAAGACCCAGGTACAAGCCGCTCCCGCATGGCAGGACTTTGGACCACAGCATAGAGCTGCTGTGTCCAGATGGACGAGGCCTTCTCTACTAGTTCTGCCCCTGGCAACGAGGTTTTTAGGATTTCCAATGTCTTTGTCTGTCCTCAGAAACCGCCCCCCTTCCCACCTATCCCTCCTTTTTAAGCATCCAACAAAGTACTCACCTTAAGAGCTGTCAGCGAGATCCTGTTGACAGTCCAGGAGGACACCTCACTGCACTCAGAGAGGTTTTAACTGAGGTTTTTATAGAGGTAAAGGTCAGTCAGCATAAATGTAAAGGGAGACGCCATGTGCCATACAAAGCTGTGCTTCAGAACACTACGGCTGTTTGGCTAATAGGTGGAAGGGAAGGCTGGCTTCTCAGATTCTGCATGCAAGCCAAATGGGTAAAGCTGTCCAATTTTTCTTTAGTAGCAGTATATAGACACTGTAGTGAATTTTTTTGTTTTTTAACTAACTCAGGCTGAAGGGAAGCTGTGTCAATAGCTGAGGTACTGTCACAAGTGTGCTCATGCACCTCTTTCACGCCAATGGTCCAGATAATTTGTAATAAACTGGACAACATTCTAGCTCGATCTCCAGGGCCCCGCTCAGTGGTAGGTCGCATGGCTGGGGAGGAATGATAGCTGGGAGTAACACAGAGAGCACAGCACCAACTCTTCTGGATGAACACATATACACAGGGTCTACTGTACTGGAGTCTGCAGCCCTCCTAATGCCCCGGGGTGAAAAAAAGCCCCCTCCCGCAGGCCTAGGAAGGCTCAGGAACATTGGATGCTCTGTAGGGCTCTGCAGTTTCTGCTTGTGCCGTCTCTTGGGAGAGACCCGACCCAATCCCCTGTTCCTAGGATGTGCTGTGGTGGAAAGACCGTGGCTGCTCGAGGCTGTAGCAGCGGTCCCTGGTGCTGCAGGAGTGCCACCTGGTGGGACCCGGCCTCCCCACCGTGCCCATGGGCCCTGGCAGAGCCCGCGGGTGCAGGAGCGGCCTCCGCTAAGGAGGGTGCTGGGTTTATTTCTATCGCCTCCGAAGGACGTGCAGGAAAGGTCACAAGAGCTTTAGGCTCTCTCGTTCTCAGGCAGGTTTTGTTAGAGCAGAGCTGATAAATGAATAGGGATGTATCTTCCGAGAGTCATAGCCTTCAGAAAGAGCCACCCTCAGCTGCTCCGTAGGAGGTCATAAAAGCATCCAAAAGGGAGAATTTGAGTAGCCTTCCCTTGCAGGAAGCTTATGGAAAGGAAGACTTTCCAGCAGCAGTCCTGGTTTCCAGTGATCTGCCACTCAAGGATTTCCCAAATTGGAGGTGTTTAGCAGTCCTGAGTGGGCTTTTATTTTGTGAATGTGATGGGTGGGTGGGGTGGTTTTGTTTGTTTTTTGATCGTTGTAAACTTGTTGCATCTCTAGCGAGGAGTTCCACTGTTCAACTGTGATGGGGAATATAAGTAATTGCTTGACACTTGTTTGGAACCTGCCAGTTCCATTTGATAATTGTACTTGTTCTTCATTCACTCTTTCCAGACAGTTCAAGAGTCTATAGAACTCTGTCTACCCTGCCTCACTGTCTTTTCCAAACTTAATTGTCTTAACACATTACACTGCTTTCTGTAAGAGCTTCTTCACAGCTTTCCTCATTCTCAGTGCCTTCTGTAGTGCGTGGACCTGCACTTAACAGAAGGCAATTGGATAGCTTCACACCTATCCTTGTACCTGCTTTCTGCACTGTTGGCAAACTGACATTTGGGAGGACAGGGGTGAGGGAAGAATGGTTCCTCTGTCATCTTTTACCTGCTACAGAGCCTTCAGAGATGGCTGGAGGTAGCAAACCTTTTCCCACTGACTTAATGGTCTTTGGGTCAGGTTCTGCTCTTGTAGAGAAACAGAGCAGGAAGGAATAGGTGGAAGTCCTCTGGTCTATCTTCCTCTCCCATGGAAGATCAGGAGTTCTCCTGCTGTCATCCTGAGATACTCTCACTCTGTAAAAACAACTACTGGGTCAAACAAAGATCTTTCTACCCAACACATTGTTTCTAAAGGCACCTGTAAAATAGTTTTCATTCTCAACACTTTCCTTTATTGTTTTTGTTTGTTTAACCTATGCACTTATTTGAATTCTTCCTAGCTGATGTGCACTCCCAACATCTCTGGAGAGCTCATGTTTTAAGCACTGCCTGTAGTTCATCCTTACAGATGTTGTTCAGCAGTGGATGCCTTGGGAAGCATAAAAGACAGTGTATGTAATGATACCACCCTAAAACGCCATGTAGCATTAATTACAAAGACCTTTACAGGGAGTTTAATCTAGGTGATTCCCTGGCTTGACTACGATATCTTACCAAGCAACTTCAGAGGCTCACTAGAGTGAAAATAGGTGATCTTTTCTGCTTCTCCCTTACCTGTAAGAGCTGTTACTTTGAAAGAGAAAATAGATTAATTCTTGACAAACTGTGTCGGAGATGAGAGTAGTGTTATTGATTTCCACAAACAACTTACATACAGCAGATTATTGTTTCTTAAATTACAGGCAAATTCATTGGTTCATAATCCTTAGCCTATCTTCTTGTCTCTTTCAGTATAGCAGGTTTTGGCCTCTTTCATGCTCCTGGTAATTTCATCCTCCCGCTTCATGAATGTGTCATTATTTCATCCCGTTCATGAAGTATCCTGATATATTTAAGGGTCATCAGGTGCAGTGAGCCTGAAAATACCACATTTTTCTAAGCATTTTCTACACTTTTGTTGTCTGCATATTTGCCAAATGTTCTTACCTTGTTATTGTTTAACTGCCCTAGTCACCAGCTCACAATTCCCACTATCCCTGTGTTGCCTGTTGCTCAGCAAACTCCAACGCACAGCAGGAGAAAGGCACACAGTCTTGTAAACACAAACAGTGGTATATCTGAATGGTATTTGGGAGTTATTGAAGAAAAGGGCCATGTTAAAGCAGATCAGTTGTATGGACTTTGGATCAGGTACCAGGAATGCTTGTAAATGGCTTGAATTTGTTCTTCAATAAACTGTACAGCACTTGCTTAGTGACGTTTCCTCCCCTGTGCTGTCCTCATTTATGGAGTGGTTTCTGAGACTGAGTAACTTTTCTCCCTTACCTGTACTGATCCTAAAGTTAGCGCGTTCTAGGATGTGGTACAGGATCTGCTTTTGAGAACGTTATGGTTGTTCGTGAGGATCTTTGAAGACACTGTGATCAATTTCCCTAGTGCCGGGACTCGGAGAGGCATCTCGCTGCCGCGGCAGTGCTCTCCCCGCCCAATATTCACGCACGCCAAAGCGCCCGGGAAGGCTGGCCGGCAGCACCCGTAGGCTGAGCGAGCACTGCAGGCCGGAGCGCGGGGCCGGCCCAGACCGCTCAGCCCCTCCCCGCGGGCGGAGGCCGCGCAGGTCCCGCCCGGCGCGGCGGAGCGGGCTGGCCGCCTCGTTCGGCCCTGCTCCGCTCTCCCTCGCTGCCCGGCTGCCCTCGGGAGGAGGGCGGCTCACCGCTCGGGCACGGAGCCCGGCGTAGGCACCCACCGCTCCCACAGGAACCAGGCGGCTGTGGCCAAGGAGAACCAGGGCCCGGCGGCCCGCGAGAGGACCGAGAGGCCCCGGAGCGGCGGCGGCGCCCGGCTCGTCCCTGCCGTACCGTGCGGTGCCGGCGGGGGCCGCTGGGCCTCGCTCGCCGCTCTCCGCAGAGGTTTGTGGGGCGGGCCGCGGCGGCGGGTGCGGGCCGGAAGCGGAAGCGAGCGGCGCCCCGAGCTGCGGCGCCCCTGTGGCGCTGGGCCGTGCGGCGCGGGGCCGCGGCCCGGCCCTTCCGCTTCCTCCCTACAGCCGGCGGCGGGCGCGTCTGCGCGGGCGGCTGGAGCCGGCGGCACGGAGTGACGAGGTGTCCCTCCGCAGCGCTGAGGGGCGGTGCGGCGCGGCCCATGGACCGGCACAAAGTGAAGCGGCAGCGGCTGGACCGGATCTGCGAAGGTGAGGCGGGGCGGGCGCCCCTCGGCAGCGGCGGTACCGCCGCGTGGGGCCACGCCCGGCAGCGGTCCAGCGGCTGGGCGGCGGGGACCAGCGCCGGCCGCGGCGGCGGGGCCCTGCACGGCGGGGACCCCAGCCCGGCCGCTGCTCTCCCCCTCGGGCCGAGGAGCCCGGCCGGCGGGCGGCGAATGGACCTGCCGGCCGCTTGACCAGGGTCCGCTGCCTGCGGGTGCGCTTCCAGGCAGCGCTTCTGCAGCACGCTGCCTGCGGCCCTGCCGCGGGGTGCGTCGGTGCCTCGGCCTTCTAGAAAGGGGCGGCTGCAGAGACTGTCAGAGGTCCCCTGGAAGTACATGTTCTTCTGCTCACTGAAGGAGGAAATAGGCTTAGTACCTTGGCATGCTGAGGTGGGAGGGAAGTAGGCTTGAGTGGCTTTATACTAATTTCAGGAGCCTAGAGTAAGATGGCATGCTTCTTAGTAGACCACCTCTATTATCTCGTTATTGATAGAACAGGATTTATTTTTCTTTATGTAGTGATGGCAGAGGGTTGATTATATATTTTTTTTCCTACCTTCATTTCCCTGTGTTTGTTCCTATTTATTTCTTCTGCTTTGACTAATTCCTTCCTAGATACTATAGAACTCTAACAGAACTAGCGACATTTTGGACTAGCAATTGATCGTTCCAGAATTCTTGTCTTCCATGTGATTACTTTCTTAATAGGCATACGGCCTCCTATTGTGAATGGCCCAATGCCAGCACGGCCACTGGTTGCACTCCTGGATGGACGAGATTGCACTGTGGAGATGCCCATCTTGAAAGATGTTGCTACAGTGGCATTTTGTGATGCTCAGTCAACTCAGGAGATCCATGAAAAGGTGGGTGAGAAAACGTGCAAGCATTCAGACACAGCTCTGCCTCCAAGTTACCAAGGCGGCGGTTGATTTGGACTGTTTTTTTGTTGTAGGTGCTGAATGAGGCAGTAGGAGCTCTGATGTATCACACCATTACCCTTTCTCGTCAGGATCTGGAGAAATTCAAAGCTCTCAGGGTCATTGTGCGTATTGGCAGTGGCTATGACAATGTTGACATCAAATCTGCTGCAGAATTAGGTATGATGACACCATTAGGGCTCTGTTGCGATCAGAACGGAATGTGAAGTGGAACACTGCACATTTTTTTGCTGTTTTATAGCTGAGTGCATTTAAAACCTTTTATGTAAAAAGATTTGGAGCTGCTTAGTATGAAGCATCTTTAGGAAGTTGACCGATGTTGGAGCTGGTAGGTGGCTTGAAAGAAATATTCTCAGTTCTTGGATTGCTCTGTTATGCATGTCAGTGTCTTTGCTATTGTTTGGGATTCAGAAACCTGAGTATGGTGTTTAGGTAACTTCTGGTGGTGTTTGCAGGGAAAGAATTGAGCAAAGTCTGATGTCCGGAAGCAGCCTGCAACTGCTGATGCAGGACAAACTCACTGTAAATGCTTGATAAGTGAGTTTTCCTGTTAATTTTTTATATGCAGGTTGTTTCTGATTCAACACTTTATTATTGATCCCTTTAGAGCCCCAGGCATGTAAAGAGTCTCTGGATCAGGTCACAAAGAGCCGCTTAAACATAAGGCAGTGAGACTTTCGGACCTTGTAGTCTCCTGGGTGAGCTGGATTGTCTAAGTACCCTGCCCCTTCTTTTTTAGGTTTGTGTCAGTGATTTGAAACCTTTCTAATGTAATGTGGATCAGACCAGGATTAAATCAAATGCAAATGTTTATATGTAAAATTGAAATAGGCGTTATCATTTCCAGATCTGTAGGAACAGACGAACTGGTCTAGTGCTTGAATTGGGTCTAAAGAATTCTCATGTGAATGATTCCACTGAATAGTCTTGAGAGTTCCTGGCAAGATCTTTGGCTCTTAGCCAGCCATTACATGCTTGGGCAGAGTTTGGAACCTGATCTGCTCTTAGGATTCTCTACTTAAAGTCACCATCCATATCTTTGATTCATTCAGATTCAAAGCTTTCCCTTTCCCCCCACTCCACATTCATTAACCCAAGGAGAAATGGGTCAGAGTTCTTTCACCATCAGACTGCCGCTTTGGAGCGATAGTATGATGACCCTTACGGATGGCCAGATTTGCTTTTTCATGGACATCTAATGATTATTTTCATGCTTAGCCAGGCCCTTTATTTCATTCTGAGGTAAGATACTGTTCCTTATGTGTTCTGAATCTTCAAATCAGACCAAAAAGTCTTGTTTGTGTTTTCTTACATTTAGGCATAACATTGCATGTAAACACTAATTTGTGTCTAGCTGTGTAAGAGATGAATGCATGTGGCTTGTCTGAAGGTGAACGAGGTGGTAACCAGTGAGATTAAAAGAAGTTAGGTTTCCCTCTGTCCTCATGTCCTCTGAGTTGTCTGTGTGGCATTATGGCACAGTTGCAAAGATTTGATAGAGAAAAGGAGTCAGATATCTGGGATTGTGTGTGGCAGTTGCTCTCCAAGTTCTTATGGGAGAGTGTGGTCTGAGTTTAGTTGCAGGTCTCCCCTGTAACTAGCTTACAAAAGAGTGATGCATTGCTGAATTTTAGGTGCATTCATCCATTGCCTATATTTTACTCCTAGTTTTTAGCTAGGCGGTGGACTTCCGTGGAGGAAGAGTTTCCTTGGTTTGGCAAGTGGCTGGGGTTACGTTTGGGAAGAGACCGTCTTTTCATCTAGTTATTTTTATTTCTTGGCTGGTTTGTTACACGAACGAAAGCAGCAGTGAAGTGATATGCAGCCAGCTACCCTCTCGAACATTACCCCCCACCAGTCCTGTTTTGTTTTGGTTTTTTAACAGACTGCTCAGGAATGACCAGATTTTGCTGCAGTGTTCTACCTTTCCGTTTCCTAACAGTAATCTGAGCTTCCAGGACTTTAACTCTGTTGGCATTAGTAATTTACCTGAGTTAGTTTTAGCTATGGGGTTCATGGTCTCTTGTGACTCTGTTATTCAAGAGTGTGAGTGTTATGTGCTGTTACTTTTGAGTGTAACTTCAAATGTGTTTCGAGAGGCTCCTGTGGCTTCTTTCTGTGTTTAATGAGTTAGTTACTTATTGTTGCTCCTGAAGGAGCTGGTGCTTGCAGTGAGCACCTGGGCTGTGAGGCATGTAAGATCTCAACCATCTCTCTTAATTCATCTGCAGTGTGCCAGTTACTCTGTCAGGAGTGTCTCTGGAACAAGTGCATCTTTTTGGATGCATGTCTTCTGAAACAGTCAGTTTCTTGCATCACTTTTATGACACAGTTTTCTCATTTCAGCCTGTCCTTTTTTTTTTCTGGTGAGTGTGTTGATCAAATGGATATTTATAAGGAAGGAATGGTATTTCCTTGGAATTAAAAAGCTGGCTGCTCGCATCCATGTTGCTGTGTAACGACCTTCTGAAGTGAATCCTGTGTTTCTTGGTAGTAGCTCTGGAGCACTGAATTATCTTTCAGCAGTTAACGCCTGAAGAGCTCTATGTTGGTTGGGCGTTGTGATGCTAAAATTCTTATATGACCTCTATGGCTTTGTAGGCATTGCAGTTTGCAACATCCCTTCCTCCTCAGTGGAGGAGACTGCTGACTCCACCCTCTGCCACATCTTGAACCTCTATCGCCGTGTTACTTGGCTACATCAGGCGATGCGGGAAGGGAATCGAGCCTCGAGTGTAGAGCAGATTCGAGAGGTGGCTGGAGGCGCTGTGCGTATCCGTGGGGAGACTTTGGGCATCATTGGACTGGGTAAGTGATGGGAACTGTTAGATTGAAAAGAGAACTGTGAAAGTTTTTGGGAACCTAAGAGTCACAGACTGAAAAAAGTGATAATTTTACAGCTGTGAAACACACTGACTCATAAGGAGTGCTAGTGCCCTGTTCTGTGATGCTGGATATCTTCAAGAGTTGGGTCTATGTCATGGGATTGGGGATTTTTTTTTTTGTATTCAAATGGCTAGAAGAATTGGAACATTCAGATAGCTCGTCTCGGTGACTGTTTCCCTGTGTGCTAGGCTCTGTATCAGTAACAAAGCCACCGGAAAGCTACCAATTCCTTCTCCAAGTTCTTGTAATCAGATTATTACTACCTTTGACTCAGGGTCCAGATTTAGTTTGAAAAAGCAGCTCCTTCTAGGCTAAGCTCTGACTATTGCATGGGGAAGGACTAGAATTAGCCGCATGGGATCAGCACTGAATAACCTCTGTATCCCTATGACAGTCCTGGGGGTTTCCAGGGCTGCAGTACCTTGGACCCTGGCAGTAAGCTCCAGTGTAGGCTCCCAGTCTACCCCAGTATCTTGTCTTTAAAGTTTGTTTTACCTTTCCTTGATGATTGTGGGTTTTCTTTTGTGAAGGCCGAGTTGGACAGGCAGTGGCTCTGCGAGCCAAGTCCTTTGGCTTCAACGTGATTTTCTATGACCCCTATCTGCCGGATGGAGTGGAGCGATCCTTGGGTTTACAGCGAGTAGGAACCCTGCAGGATCTACTAATGCACAGCGATTGCATCACATTGCACTGCAGCCTGAATGAACATAACCATCACCTCATCAATGACTTCACTATTAAACAGGTGCAGCAGGAGCTTGATTTCCCCCACAGAGCACTGTGGAAATGAATGCAAACAGAAACTGCTGCTTTCACAGAGGCCGAGAGCGTGTGAATCCTGCTGCCTCTGTCGCGTGCCTCCTGCTGCCTCTGGAGGCTGGGAGCGTGTGGATCCGGGTGCCTGTGCTTTGTGCTGTATAAAAGTCCATGTCAAAAGAAGAATAGGATTGGCTTTTTTTGCCAAATACTGTCATTTATAAAGAACATTTTAGGTGATTCAATAATTTCAAGTTACCTTGAGAATGCATAATTGACTCTGCTGGTTAGAGCCAGGTGTTGTGTGGCTGGGACTGTGTCAGTTTCTTTACACAGCTCTGCCAAAACCTCTCTGCCCAAGCCCACTGCAAAGTCAGTCTCGGGCTCTACTTCACTAGTCTATGAATGCTTTTCAGTGCTTTCCTGAGAGACATCTGGACATTGTAGTCCAGTTTTGTATAGCTGGATACCTGATACATGTTCTCTTTCTTTTAATGTAGTAGGATGAATATGGAGTGCAGAACTTGAGAGTTTCACTTTTGCCCTTGTTGTCTTGTGGTTTTGTTTGTTCATTTTTAAAGCAAATTTCTCAAGCGTTGTGTGCAAGCATTTCCCCTGTGGTTAGCTTTGCAGTGAGAGCACTCCTAGTTCGTCCAGGCCTCATCTAATCACTGCAGGCTCTCTGCTCATTTTCAGTAGACTTCCCAAGAGTCACTTAGCTTCCATGAAAAGTCTCATTCTCAACCCGCTTAATATTTTTCTTCTTCCAGATGCGCCAGGGCTGCTTCTTAGTGAACACAGCCCGGGGAGGGCTGGTAGATGAGAAGGCCTTAGCGCAAGCCTTGAAAGAGGGGAGAATCCGAGGAACAGCACTGGATGTGCACGAGTCTGAGCCTTTCAGGTAATGTTGCACCTGCAAGCCTGCTGCTATCCTGTGATTCACCTACACTGGATGATTCTTCCCTTTTTTTTTGATACTTGAGTTACAGTGATACCAGGGAGGACAGATGGGGCTATCGCGTCTGCAGAGAAAACTTTTTCTTTTTTTCTCCCCACAGCTTTGCTCAGGGTCCTTTAAAAGATGCACCCAATGTAATCTGCACCCCTCACACTGCCTGGTACAGTGAGCAGGCTTCCATTGAATCCAGAGAAGATGCAGCTAAAGAGATCCGCAGAGCTATTACAGGTAATGAGGAAAACTGCATGCTCTGCAGCTGCTGCTGAATTAGCATTCTTTTACTAGTTCACTGCAAGAGTTATGCTGAATATTCTGAAAACTTAGACTCAGTAACTGGTTTCTGGAACTGGAGCATAAGTTGATGATTGCCTCTTTGCCTTCTGAGAATCTTGCAACTAATGCTGGAGTGGCACTTTCCTTCCCTGGGAGAGCCTTGTACCTAGTACACCTTCCAAGTCCTTCGCAGTAATTCCTCTGACAGTTACACTGTACACCTTTTTTCTGGAGTAGTACATATTGTCCCTAGGGGAAGGTGAGGCTTGGCAATTGCAGTTTGAGCCCACTAATTTCCACAAGACAGACGTGGGAAGGAAGGATCAGTTTCTTGGCTTCGCTAGAGACCAGTTTAGAGGAAACTCCCCCCTGCCCAGTGTTATCCTGTGGAGGTAAATGGAAAAGATGTTGTGAATTTCCTTTCTGCTTTCCTTTGTAAATGCTTCAGGGATTGAGCCCCTCCTACTTCTGTCCCGGTTTTTTTTGGTCATTCTTGGTGCTCTTGCAGGTCACATACCTGATGCTTTGAGGAATTGTGTTAATAAGGAGTACTTGCTGTTAGCAGCTCAGTGGTCCAGTATTGATCCTGCAACTGTCCACCCAGAACTCAATGGAGCTGCAGCTTACAGGTGAGATCTGCAGGTTGTCCAAGTTACTGCTTCCAAGCTTATCTTCCTACTGAAGTGGGCCAACGTCCCTCTTTGGGTTTGAGAACTGATTGTACCTGCAAGCAGGTATGTTCCTATATGCTCTTTCCAGAAACTTAACAGCAGCACTTCTGAAGCTATACTGGGATTTAATATTTACTTGGTCACATTTAGTTCCAGCTGCATGCTGGTTACTTTTTCCAAGTCCTTGCAAGACCTGTCCAAGAGATACCTTAATATGAGAAGGCCTGATGGGTGCCTGAAGAGAGGTCTGAATCTTATCATTTAGAGATTGTGCATATCTTATAGAGCTGTATAAACAGAGCACAGTTCTTATCTGTAGCCCAGATATGGTCTGTTAGAATCATAGAATGGTTTGAGTGGGAAGGGACCTAGTATCTAGTTCCAACAAAGGAATGTTGTCCAGTGGATTTGGACAGTGGCTTAAATAGGGTGTATTTCAGTTTCACTTGGCAGGTCTGTAACAGGCAAATATTGTGGGCAGGTTGCCTCCCTTCTGTTTTCCCCCATCCGCCAAGTAGGAAATACATTCTCTTCCCTTCTCTGAGAGATCTACAGAGGTTCAGATGTGTTTATGGAGAGGGCACAGGGAGGCAGAATGGAAGTAATGGAAGAATAGTTCATTAGCAATTCATGAGTATCGCTGTCGTATTTCTCATCTTACGTCTAGCTGCTTTATTAGTTTAGCTCCTTTTTCTGTCTTAGAGCCCAGTGAAGAGTAACCGGCAGCTTGCACTACTTGTGCTGATGGGGAGGGAATTTCCAGTCCTTCAGGGAACTTCCATATAATGCCTCACACTATTTTCCACTGGAGATAAACTTTAACCTGTTTTCAAATTGCTTAGTATGAGACCTGAGACTATCTCTGCCTGTCCAAGAACAGGTGCCATTTGGAGATGGGATGTAACTGCTGCTTTTCAGCTCTGGAGACTTCCCCTGTGTTCTGTCTCAGTATTTCTGCTAGAAAGAGGGATTTGTATTCAGCAGGTGCCTTGAGGGCATGGCTCCTTTCTCCTTGTGTAACTCTGTTGGACGAGCTTGTAATTTCTGTTTCTGTTGATTTTAGGTTTCCTCCAGGAGTAGTGGGAGTAGCCACCCCTGGACTATCAGAACCACCAGTAGTGGAAGGGATTGTACCTCATGGAATCCCTCCTGTTCCTCACTCTGCACCACGAACCCCTTCTCCAGGAGAGACAAGCAAACTGGATGCAGACAGAGAGATTCCTGCTGACCAATAGCAGCATCCTTTTCTCCTCTCCTCTGGCAGCAGAAAAAAGTAGGAGGGTGTCTCCTCCTAGGACCTGCTTTAATACCCGTCAGAGACTGTTTCCTGTTCATATAGGACAGGAGAATGCATTTCATTACCGGCAAACTTTAGCTCTTGCCTTTATTTTGTAAACGTTTAGTTGTAATCTCTCAAATCTTTCTCCTTCTCTGGGCAGGGCAGCAGTGACCTTGCCTCCCCTCAGAAATGCTTCGTTTAACAAATGAGTTATCCCATATATCTGCCTCTGTCATCTGTGACAGGGAACTGTCCTTGTGCACTGGAAAATTGAAATGGAGCTGCCTGATCAGGGATGGGCCTCGGTGTTTGCAGCAATAGACTTCAGTGCGCACTTTTCAGTTGTGACTTGTAGCTTAAATTTAATTTGGCTGAACCTCTCTAAGTGTATCCATGGGGAATATTAGGAAAATACTAGTGAATTGGAGAAGTTGTGACTATTGTCTTTATTAAGCCCTTGGTAGAATGCAGCCTAGGCTCAGCTCTGCGTGTTACTTTGCTTGTTTTAATTCAGGTTTCCTGTGAGAACAGACGTAGCGCAGGCATTGCTAGTTCCTGGCCATACAGAGTTTTGTCTATGCAGTACTAGGCCTGAAGTTAGGAGTTTCCAAGCCAGCCTTGTAAATAATTTGGAAGGGATTAAAATGTCATCAAATGTGTTCTAGTGGCCACTGTGTTTGTGAAGCTTCAGAATAGTTCACCCTGGAGTCTGTGGAACTTGAAGGAGGCAAGAGAATGCAGAAATGGGAAAAACTTGCACTGGGAGACAGCAAGTAGCAATAACTGGTAGCTGCAGTTGCTGGTTCCTTGCAGTCTAATGGTGGTGTTTATCCACGTGGTATCTATCATGTTAGCATTCTAAGCTTTGTGCTACAGATTTTTTTTGTTTTTGTTTTTGTTTTTTGTTAATAACCTCATCAACTAGAAGAAACATGCCACTTGTCTCTGATGGAGATGGCAGCTTTTAAGTTGACCAAATTACCATACTTTAGCTCTGTGAGCATATACTGCGTCTCTGGTAGCGGGCAGGGCAAGACAGGTTTTTTACATGAATAAGCTTTGTGAGAATAAAGGAGAAAGAACACTCTTAGCTTGTCACCAGAAGACAAGGCAGGATTGTTGCGCTCAAGTCTTTTCCCATTTTCCAAATGACTGAATATGAATCTCTTCTTCGAGGGGTATGGAGTCTTCAGCAACACAGGTTCCACAGGAGAAGATTTTCCTTAATTCCAAATCTTCCTTTAATTTAATCTTGTTACACTTTAGTTCTAGCCTTTCTATGCACAAGATGTCACAATTCCCGATTGCTTTGTTCATGTTGTGTGGGTATATTGAAGTAGGTGCTACATGGGAGGTGTACCCTGTGTGTGGGTGCGTCTGCCTTCCTTGATTCTTCCCTCTGTTCAGCTTCCCTCTGGAAGCTGAACAGCTGGGAACGGACTGGAAACATGCCTTGAAGCATGGACAAAATCCTCCATTTAGGCTGTTTACAGTTTGGAAAGCTGAGGAAAGCTTTTGGAGTCACTAAGTTTTCAGATTTTTTTCCTGGTTTTAAATTTTCCTCCAGTATTGCCTTCGTATAATAGCTTACTACTGATTCAGTGAAGTGCTTCATTCCTTTCTCCTCCACTCCCACTCCCCTCAGCAACTGAAGAAAGGAAAATACGCAAGAAGTAAACTTCAGGTGTTTTCTTACAGATTTTACACTTTAACTGTTTAGCATTAGTGACATGATATTAGTTCTCTAGTGCTGAGTGTCCTTTTTGATAAGGTATTTGTCTTGGTGAAGGTTCTTGACTTCTGTGTTTTCATGGATGATGCTGATTATACTTAAAATTCATATACCTCCTTGGCTGCTCAGGTTTAGCAGATAGGACTGGGACTGGTGGTAGGCACAAGCTACAGAATTTTTTCTCCACAAAAGCCTAGAGCTCGGAAGCCGTTTGATTGCAGCTGAACTTAAAATAACCAGCAGCACTTTCCCGAGTTATCTAATCTCTAGGAAATGTAAATTCTACAAGCTGCTAGCTCAGGCAGCTGTGCTTCTGACAGGCAGATGGGGAAGTTTTTGGGGACTGAGAGCTCATCTTCTGCCTAGCCCCACGCTAGGGAAGCAGTCTGTCAATAACTACTCTTTCTTTATTTGCTGCTGGAAATTCTTGCTCTGCTTAGAGGTTCAGGTCTGAGATTATTTTGTGGTAAGGGCCTTCTAGTTATGAGCTCTGTGAATACACAGGATCAGAGGACATCGACCTTCTCTATTCTAGAGCACAATGCAAGATAGATTTATTTTTTTAAAAGAGGCAGCAACTTTTTTTTTTTCTTAACTGCAAGTATCTCTATAGACCAGTCAACTGAGCAGAGGAAAAGTGGAAAGATCTTATTTGGGGGACTCATGAGTTTCTCAATTTTTATTTTTGGCACCTAGATATACTGGTGACTAATAAGTGTAGGAATTAAATAATTGATGTCATAAGAAATATTTCCAGTTACGGGTACTGAGGAGCAGAAGCTGACAGCATTGGTAGTGGGTCTGTTTTATACAACGCCATGTAGGCTTGCAATTGGATATGAAGGCAATTTTCCCCTTGATTAAAGCCACTGCAGAAAATGTTGAGGTGAAAATGAACAGAACCCATATTGTGACGTCAAAGAAGGACTCTCTTTGTGCTTGTAGGATTACTCTGCTTGTATGCCATTTGTACCTCTGCTTATAGACTGAACCTGTCACTACCAGACAAAGGCTGTTCGGAACATCTAACTCAAAAGAAAATGTACCAGTACGAAAGTACTCTGTGGTCTTCTTCATCCCCGAGTGCCAAGTCCTTTGTTAGCAGCACTCTCCTGTGTGATACACTGACTTGCAGCTCCCCTTCCCAAGCTTAGTGCTGTATACAGAAGTGGAAGAGTTTTATTTCTTTTTTTTTTAATGCCTTCCTTCAGAACTAGTGCAGAGCTTTAATCCCAAAGAACAGAAGTCTCCCAGGGTGAGGCAGGAGTGCCCCAGCTGCACTAATCTGCTTACAGGAGGTGCTCACACTGTCCCAAGGTACATTCTGTTTGTCAGGGTCACTGCCGCTGACCAGCTTTTTTTATAGAGGACTCAGAGTTTCAGAAATATATTTTTGTAGACAATGACTAAACTGTGAAACATTGAAATAAAGCATGTAAACAAAAACTTACACCACTGTCCTCTGTACAGATGTTTTTCTCACTTCAGTTCTCCTGACTCATTAGAAAATGTTTGATTACTTCTTGGATATATTTTAATAAAGTTCTCCAAAGAACATGGCTGTTGTCTGTGGAAGGGGTGGCCTTAGATACAGAATTGAAAGGGAGGGTTGAAAACTTGTACAGGTGAGAGTCTGTATCAGTCCCGCTTTTCTCACGTGAGGTAAGCTGGATCTTCCACACAATCAGTCCCTGGATCAGCCTCTCTGGTAAACAACTTTCTCTGGATTGTGGAGCACTGACCATCCATCGAGGCTGGTGAAGGGTGCCAACTGGAGAAGCAGCCATTTTCCATGGTTAAGGGACAGCTTTGGGTGTAGCCTGATTGTTACTTAGGTGACTTCTCACAAGTTGAAATTGCAGCCTTTTTAAGTGTGTAGTTTAAACATATATCTTTAAACAGCAGTAGCTGTTTTTACCCATTTACAGTAAAATAGTATTTGAAATTAATGCACAGAATTAACCCCTGACACTCATTTGTCTAACATATAAAAGTCGGTGCAACAGAATTAGCATAGAAAAGTGGTTAGGTATTTCATAAATTGAAGTTAATTCATGTCTTATGGCCTATGCTCCCTCTGTCAATCAATACTGAAAGTGAGAAAACCCCTTCCTGTGCTTGGTAGACTATATCATGATTTGTCTAGCTGGTGCTGAGTGCCTTTGGAATATCCAGCGCCATGCTCAGGAGATGGGGCATGGGAAATGTTGGCCTGCTTTATCATGGCAATTGCAGTCCTGGAGCTGGTGGAATGGAAAGGTGATGTAGGACCACTGGGAGTCTTTCATTGGTGGTACTATTTCTAATACAGCTGATGATCTTGCTGTTTCAGTGAAGAAACTTAAGACATGAGGGCAAAGCCTGGTCTTCAAAGAATGTAGTAGTGATCTTGGATTTACCATGGCAATCACTTGGACACAAGACATAATGGCTCTGCTACCCTTCAGTAATGTTTCATGTACTCCTGTACTTTTTAAAAAAAACAAAGGGGGGGAGGGCAGTTAGTGAATTCAAACTCCCAGATGCTGTACAGCAGAGGACAGAGCAGAGTTCTGATGCCACCCACTAATGTTTGTTCTTAAGTTCTGTGTAGTTGTTCAAAACACAAAAGGCACACCCTGCTTCCAAAAAAAAGTTGAACCACCTCTTGATGCAAGAACCTGTAACAGAATCGGCTCAGTATTTTATCTGTGTGCCAAATCAGGACTAAAATCACACCATAAAGAGTACAGATAATGGGATGAAATGCTGAAAGATAAAACACCCTTCTGAGGACAAGCACACTGTACAAACTGGTATTGGGCATTGCCTTGCCCATTTTCCAGTACAGTAAATGGAACCTCTAACCAGAAAGTAAGAGGCAAAAAATTGTCATCTACTTAGAACAGCCTGGCACAATCATTTTGAACAAATGAAAGTGAAAGCAAGTAACTTGCCTTTGCTGCTGCTAATTCAGTGTCAAACGTGACTCCCAGAGTGGGAAAACAGTACATACACAAGAAAAGAACTCATTCCCACAAGAGTATTCTTTTTCTGGTATGGAGTATAGCATCTGCTCCTCATTCCAGTTTCTATCAGTGCTGCTGGGTCTTCACTGCACAAGCAGACGCAGATGTTGCATGTCATTTCTCTTAACAGTGCAGGGTTCTTAAGTATTTTGTGGTTGGTTGAGTATGTTGAAGAGGATCTGTTTAGGACATTACACTATTCTACATTAGAACTGTTCAAATGTATCAGCTAATCATGACAACCACATTCCATTAACATAATGATTCTCCATCATCCCCTGAACAAATGCCTTTTCAAAACATGCTTCACGGAAAAGCAAAGCCCCCAGACCTGCGACGCACTGCTCTTATTCCGGGGCCAGTCTGAAACAGTCAAAACTCGGATCCCACATCTCAAGCTGTTATTACTGGGGTTTGTGTGTGTTTACCTCGAAATTTAAGTCAGATTTTGAACTTTGCGTTAATGAGAGGCCCTGCCGCGGGAAGACCTGCTACTCCGGCTCCTCCCCGCTGAGCGGCTCCTCGGCTTCGCCGCGGGGCCCGTCGCTCCCGGCAGCCCCTCAGCTGCACGATGCTTCGTCTCCCAGCAGCGGGCCCGCGGCCCTTTCGGGCTCTCCGCTGTGGAGCGCCAGGGGCGGCGCCACGGCCCCCCATTCGTTCGCTCGCTCACTCCCGCCCGTGCCGCCTCCGCCACTCCGAGCGGCCCTCTCTGGGCCGGGCCGGACCGGGCGGAGCGGCGCGGGGCATTGTGGGGCAGAGGAAGGGGTGGGAGGGGGAGTCTGCGAGCCAGGTGCATGCCGGGATCGGGGCGGGCGGTGCTCGGAGGCCCAGCGCGGGGCAGTCGCTTGCTCGGTGTCTCGGGGCGGCGGCGGCGACTAGTGGGCTCAGGCCGGCGGCGGCGGAGGAGGCTCCTGCCCGTCGGGCATGGCGGACGCGGCGGCCTCCCCCGTGGGGAAGCGGCTGCTGCTCCTGCTGGCGGCGGGGCCGGGCGAGGGCGAGGCGGCTGGTCCGGAGCCGGGGCCTGCGCTACCCTCCCGGGCCTGGCGGAGTGGCACGGTGCGGGCCATGAGTGGAGCCGTGCCCCAGGACCTGGCGGTGAGGCCCCGGCGGCGGGGGCGGGGGGGAGTGGTGTGGAGCGGAGTAGGGTGGCTGATGCGCGGGGGAGCTGCGGGCGGGGATGTCGCGGGTCCGGCCGGCCGCCCGCGTGGGCCGCGGCCTCCTGCCGCGGGCCGCTGCCGGGCAGGGCTGCGGTGGGGCCGGGGTCGCGGCGCTCCACCTCCCCCGGGCGAGTCGCGGCAGTACTGTGCTGGCGACCGGCTCTCTCTCTGCGGCGCGGTGCTTGCCGCTGCCCCCGGGCCTGCCGGGACGTGTCCTGGGCCAAGGAGTGCTGGGCCCGGCCTGCGGCGAGCGCGGTGGCGGAGCGCGGTCTCTTCGGGGCGGAGAGGGTCCAGCAGCCTCGGATGCGGTGGCTGGAAGCAGCTGGCGTGTGAAACAAACGCGTCTGGGGCGTTTTTGCTCTCTGACGCTGATAGGTCTGTGTTAACTTATAAGTGTTGTTTGTTTGTTTTCCCGGGAGGACGTTTCCTTGATCAGCCTCAATGATGCCCGTTGCTTGAAGGCATAATTTTGAGGGAGTATTACCCATTTCATTCTGTCTCAGATTTTGATTTCAGCTCTAATGTGTTTAAACACTCTTTAGCATTTGTTTGGTTTATTTCTAGCACGTCTCAGTGAGATGCTTGTGTGGACATCTTAAAAAGAGCTCTTAAAAGACAGCTCTACTCTTTCTTTTTGCATGTATCAGTGCTGCAGGTATTCGCTGTAGATGATGGTGCGGTTTGGAGAACTGATGCCACGCTTCCGAGAACTGTGGCTGTTAAAATGACCCATGGTAGGGGGGAAGAGGTTCGATATTTGTGAAGAGGTTTTTTTTAGTTCTTTTTAAAAATTTGTTGTTGTTATGATAAGTTCTTTGGGCTTCTTTGCAGAGTTCCAACTTTGCGACGTTTCCTTGACTTTCTACAATGACGCTGCCTTCTTTGGTCTTGTTTTAGACCTGCAGCCAGGGCTGTCATTAGGAAGCAGTATGCTGGTTTTAGCTTTGCAAACCCAGGTAGCCTGGCACCTCGTGTCTGCAGTTGAGAGCTGTGGTGATGCACTCTATCTGCTCCCTTACTTGTTTAAGGAGGAGGTAAAAAACCCACAAAACATGCCGAAAGGGGATCTTCAAAAGGAAAATGGGACAAGTGTTTGAGACTATCTGAAATGTGAAAATGTATGGGGCTAAGATCTGCTCTGAGGAGCTACTCTTGTGGCAGGCTGCATTGGAGAACATCAGTACTCTTGCATTATGGAGTCATCTGTCCCAAATATGGTGGAGTGTTGTCTTTGTGTGTGTGTGAATCTTTGTCCAATAAAAGGTAGTCACTTGTTTCCTGGTTAGTCATTGCTGTCTAACCATGTGACACCTGTTAGACTACCCTAACAAAGTAAAAATCAACTTTTATTCTTGGTAACGTGGGAAAAATAGCTTTTTTCTGGTGTGTGAATTCATTACCACTGTTCAGCACTGCAGTTCTCACCCTGGTTCCTTTCATCAATAATCTTCCACATAGCACAGTTTCGGTGATGCAGCTGTCTCTAAACAGTGGATTCCACAAATCTGTGCAAGAACTCTAAAATGTGTGAAATACTGAAGGTAGATTTTTCAGAGTTCTCTAATGTGGAATATTTAGTGGTGTCATGGAACCTTCCATGCATAATGCATGCTGCTTTGACAACAGAAGGGAGATACGGTCAGAAAAATAAATCTTCTTCTTAAACTCGTTCTGCCAGAAACAGCCATGAGTTGGCACTAAGCAGTCAACCACAGTTTAGGAAGTATTAGTTTAAGATCAAGTAATAATGTGGAATCGATCTGAAAAAGGCTAGGAAAATAAATCTATTCTACTCTTAAGTAAGGGTTACTTAAGTCTGTGCTTTCTCATAGTGTCCTGTAAGGATGGTTTCACTTACTAGCCCGTAGCTTGACATTGGGCTTTTAGAAATAGAAAACCGCAGCTGAATATCTCCACCTTTCCATGGCAGAAAACTCAGGAATAGACAAGAAGTATAGACCTTGAAGCGTTTGAGAAAGCAGATGAAAGAGATTGTTCGTTGGTTGGTTTGTTTAATAGTGGAGTTTTAGGAAACTGTTACTTTTTTTGGTGGGATAAAGCCTCTGAAAAGGTTTTGCTTTTTTTTCCCCTGTATAACTTTGGTTATAGAGAGTACCTCTTGAATATTCTTTCTTTGATAAAATGTAGAATAATCTAATTAAGGTTAGTCCAGAAAAAAACATATATAATGGTCAGTCCTAGTTGTGCCATCTTCAAAGCACCTAGAAGAAACCCAGAGGAAAAACTGTGCTGCTGTTAGAAACCAGCTTTGCCTCTTCTAACTGGAAACAGATCTTACCCTTTTTCTTAAAATGTCTGTTAGGACAGGATCCTAAACGACCTGACAAGCTTTAGCTCAGTGTTGTCCTAATACTGTAAAAGGACACGTTAAGGGCAAGATAGCTTAACCTGTCATACTTGGGACAGTACTGCTTTTGCTTATGTGGAAACAAAAGTGTGCGAGGTGACTAGTTTAATGCATAGACAAGCTGAACAAATGCTGTGGAAGTTAGGAGGCCTAGGACGTGAGGTATTTTGAGGAGGAGTGTTTTGGAATAAACCACATACGCTTTCTATAGTAGATGGTAGAGAAAGGGTTGGGTTTGCTACCCCTGCTCCCTCTTTACGGATAGTAAGTTATGTCTCTCACAAGTTTTTTTGTGTCTGAGTTTTTATCTGTTTCCTATGGTAATCTGCACATATAATTAAATGTATTCTGAAGACATTTTCACTTGTACATGACACATAGATTATACAGCTTAATGAAGACATATAGTAATCTAAAGTATCTATCTCATTCATCAAGGTATTTCATTGGATAAAGTTGATATTTAGAAATGATGGGAATTGTGGAATAAGCTTAATTTACTTTGCAAGTATCTGAACTGTTTGAGTTAACCATAAATGTTAGGGTATTTCAACTAGTTTTTCTAACTAGGTCATACTGGAAAAGGGTATCTTCCTGTCTGGAGACAGTGTGTAGTAGATGAGGGATGGTGGATCCTCACTAGGCTGGATTTAGATTTATGTGCTCTCGATTAGTTTTCACATGCTACTTGAAAGTCATCTTGACAGTAGATAAGAATGTGGGAAAGTGTGCGTATAGTGTCTGTTTGGGATAGGGCATGTGGAGGCTCTTGCCAGCTGCACGTATGTGTCTGCTGCAGAATTTCGTTTCACTCTGACTGTGGACTGAATGAGGAATTTCCAGGGGCTTTCAAACTGCAGTAGATATGGAAAGAAGAGTTTTCAGCAGGGATTTGAAACTGGAACTCTGTGGAAGTGGTAGGAAGGTTCACAGTGAGCTGGGGTTGTATGAGTCCAGGATATCCAGGTTGCTTTTTGTGTGACTGTACTCTCTTCATTTCCTTCTGTCCTGCAGAGGTGATCGTGTTCCTGAATCAGTGTTCTGTGAGCAAGACACTTGTAAGTGTTGCGATATGAGGGGAATGGACCACAAGAAGTGGTCTAGGCTTTGTCTCACTCCCAAAGTGATGTCTCCTGTTGCTGCCTTTGAAGGCAGAATACTGGGCTGGGTGGATGTTGGTAAGACCAGTAGGCATGCTGCCCACTGCTGAATACAGCTCTTAGGAGAGCTGACTACAGAAGCAGTGTATATATGTTTTCTTCACTTGCTCTGTGATACGTTATTGGTGGCCTAAGTACGAAGTACTATGAATGCTTGTTATGCCGCAGGTTGGGTTTTTTTTTTCTGTTAGCATTTCTGTCTTCCTGTATGTGAAAGATAGACATCCACACTGAAAGATTTACATTTGTACAGCAAGCAATGACTTCTGTGGCTCCACTGATTGCTTTTCTCAGAGCTCAATAGGCTTATGAGGGATTCTATAACCATTTATACTACTGCAGTGCAAGGAGCAGGGATATAAGTTTACATGATTTATTTAGAAAAAAGTCTTGGCTTCTTTTGCGCTCTAAGTTGCAGTAGAGGAAACGCAGTGTGACTTGCAAAATTCTCAAAAAGATCTTGGCAGATCTGAAGTGTTTATCAAGTTATAGATAAGGAATGGGATGGAGACTCAAGCTGATGAACCTTGCCGTTCTTGTGCCATCTCTGGAGTCCCTGTGTTGTGCTCACCGAATATTGAGAGGCAGAGCAGATGGTGGCTGTGGAAGGAATGAGTAGGGCTGATCTTGGCAGTGGTGGTATCGGGGCAGGCAATGGAACTGGAAGGAGAAGAACTGTTCCTCCAAAATACAAGTTATGGAGAAGTAACAGTAACAAAAGTTGTGTGGCAGTGTACAATAGAGGCTTGTTAGCCTGCACGTGTTTGGTTAAACCCTTACACAACACTGGTTCCATGACCACGAGGTACCTTCTCACCCTGCTGTCTTCCATGTTTCTGTTAACCAAGACACTCCAAGTTCCTGTCTTTTTTTTTTTCTTTCCCCTTTTCCGTTTGAGGATATGTATTCTAATTTCTTGACACTTGGTAGCAATTACTGTGTGCAGGAGTTTCAGCTGAACTGCTTTATTCCTGGGGATTATGGAAATGCCCAGTCTGAATATACACTGCACCCACATGGCGTTTGTGCAGTGTTTCTGGTATTCTAGGAAGTGTCACACCATTGATCGTGTGCTATGCTGATCTGCACATATGCCATAATTTTAAACCTATTGGAGTCATACAAAATTAATATGTTTGGGGAAGTCTAGGTAGAAATATGGAAACTCTAGATTGAGAAGGTAAGCTTGTAAGATGCAGAAATGCTGCCTTTAATACAGCAGTCTGAGTATTTTACATTAGTGTCAATGAAAGAACAGCTGTACTGGACAAGGACAAAGGTCCACCTAGGTCCTCTGCCCTATCCAGTCTTGCACTGGTCAGATGTGGATGTCCTGATGCAGCTGTGGAAGGAGTCAAATCTGTTAAGCCTCCCACCAACAGGTTGCCAGGTGGGACTTTTCTGAAATGATGCTCGGCTGTAAAATCACACGCAGCATGCCTGCTATATATTTGCATCAGTGAAGGGCTATAAAACACAGTTTTACTCATCTGATAGTGGATGCTCTGTTCGAGCTCACTGACTTGTAAATATTGGATTGATTTTGGAGAGTCGGTCTTTTCCTCCTTCTGTGTCATGTTTGTTGCAGCAGGATCAAAGATTTCAGATTGCCTAGTTCAGACTTAGTGAAGGATGGTTGCTTGAATTTGGAAAACTGGTGCTCAAGTAGGCTTACTGCTTAAAATGTATATTTGAGGGATCTCTTACTAGAGTTAATCCATCTTTATATTTAGTGGACATTGCATCTACAAGTTTTATTTATACTGATATAAGTGATAGGAAAAATCATAGTGTTCTTGCGTGTTAAATTCATAGGAGGATTCAGATTCAGCTTTTGCAAGTGAAAGCTGGAAAGTTACCCTGTACTGGCAAAGTCTGTCTGCAGGAAGCTCCTTGTAAGTGTTTGTGTTTGCAGGTCAAACTGTTTGCCTTTGAAGAAGTTGAATATTCCAATTACAGGCAGAAGAGATTTAGAGATTCCTTCAAATTATTTGTTTTGACCTTTTTGAATATGTCTGGTAGTGTTGAAGTGTAACAACAGAAACAAAAAAAATGCTAGAAAAATAAAATATACTTTGGCAAGACCTTAGGTTTTTTTCCCATTGTTGTCAAAACATAGCATATTTTTCCATTGCCAGTTTATTTTCTTGGGTGGTCAGTGTTGACATGGTATGTACAGGGCTTGCTTTTTACAAATAAAATGCCATAAGCTGGGAAAGTAGAAACCATATGCTTTACTATCTCTTGGTGAATATAGAGTCACTTCATTTAGCTGCATTTTTAGTTGCAACTGCAAAAAATAGTAGACTCAGTAATAGCTGTGCAAATAGAGTAAAATTTAGCAAGTTGAATTTTTCATATAATCGTAATTTAGTTCCCTGTCTTGCCACATTTGTCGGTATGTTTTTCTCTGAGGCGCTTTTATGTGTCATGCTTCAAATAAAACCAGAAGACTGAGTCATGCATCTGTAAAGGCAGTAGTTCAGCACTGCAGCAGGTAAGGGTTTTGAGCTGTAGGTTGGCAGCTGTGAGTCCATTTTGTCATTCAAATGGTTGCAGAAAGTCAGGTTTCTGTAATACCCATACTAAGATGTTTTCTCAGTTTTCAGTGGAGGTATCACTGGAGATACTAGAAGTTTGAAAGGTTTCTTTTGTTTGTTTGTTTATGCTTCTAGGTCTGACTGCAGGGCACTGCCTGGTGCAGGAATTCCTGTGGAGTACTAGCAGTTGCATACTTTTTTCTCAGATTTCAAATGGAAGACTTGAGTATTTCCTAGGAGTTGGAAACACAGGGAGTTGTGGATATGGAGCTTGAAATGCAAGCGATTATGACAGAGTTGTTTGGGGGTTTTGTCTTAATTACTGTTACATCTCTCTGCTTTGATGGCAGTCCATCTCCTGAACATTTTGGATGAAGAAGGTAGGCCAGTGTTTTAACCAAGCTATTGCTTCAAAAAATCTGTTTTGTAGTTTTAACTTCTTAAGGTACAAGGCGTTAATTTTTTGTTCTGTAGAAAAACAGTCATCTCCATGTAGTACGTATGTACGTAGGCTTTGGGCAAGCCCTGTGAGCTGAGTAGCTGTTTTCTTTTGGCTGATCTTGTTCTGTGCTCCAGTGAATTTCTTGACTATTAATTAGACTGACCATTCTTTTTTCCCTTCAAGGTCTGTCTTGTGATTGTTCACATTTCTAGGGTTTTCCCATGCACATATTTTGACTTCTCCCTGTTGCCAGCATGTGCTTGAGGTTTTTGCAGAGCTCCCACTTTTTCAGCCAACTTCCAGGCAGATGGTGGCTTCAAAAATATTTTTATATAGCCATATCAAAAAGGTGTTGCTTTCCCTTCAGAGTTCCAAACTGGAGGTCCTCATCCTTTTCTTACTGATAATTGGGTTGTAGAGCACTTGGGATTAGGAACAGCCTACTTGGATTTCTAGGTTATTTGTTTTGTGAAACAGAAGATATCATCACCTCTACCGTCCAAATAGCTGCAGAAAGAAACAGTAGTCAAAAAAGATTGTCTTGCTATTATTTAACTGAAATCAGTTTCTATGATAGTTTGATTGGCATGCAGGCAGACATCAACTAAAGATACATTTTAGAAGAAATAGCAACAAAAAAGCACCATATTTGTAAAAAATTTGTACATGTTTCCAAAACAGCTGTATTTTATGAAACTCACGCTTTCCAATAGCTCAAAGATTTCAAGTTACTAATAGCAGAGAAAATTCAGAACTGTTAATTTTTAGTGTAAATTGAGGGGGAAAGAAAGGTGCCACTTTTAAAGGATAGGCCTGGGAAGTGGTGAATGAGTTCTTAGTGCACAAAAGGGGCTGGTGCTGCTTCAAAAGGCAGTCTGTCTCTGGCTATGCAGCAAGGAGTTCTCCGATGGCAGGAAGTTTCTGTAGGAATGCAAACATTTTCTGAAATAAAGTTCCTCTTGAAAAGCAAAACATAGTGATTAACGTATTTGTCTCTGCCTGGTGTAAAATAGACCACAATTACTGGATTAATTTCAGAGTGCGAGGGATGTTACATAACCGTCTTGGGGTACAGCTCGCAGAAAGTGGTACTGTCTAACGTGCATGGCGTTGCACGGGTTGATTCAGTTGGTTTGATAGACTCATGTTGACTGTGCAGCCACAGGGCTATGAGGCTGCTGTTAGATACCAAATTTGACTTGGATAGCACTCATTATCCACGAGAGATACCAGGCACAGTCATTTTCTTCTTTGGCGTAAAAGAGGAAACTGTCCAAACCTGCTTATATCTGGAAGTGTTCGTCTGCTGGACCGTTGTTGTGTCTTATTGGGTAAAGTGGAAGAAAGCAGTGCAGCACGTGGGAGGCAGTAGTCCAGTACTTTACGTTCCTGCTCTTAGTGAGTAAGAAAAAAACTTGATAATGAAGGCTTCAGTGGAAGAGTTCAGTCTGACGTTGTTATTAACTCAAATATAGTTGCTAGCTACTATTAAAAAAACCCCAGTAATTGCCCTTCCTATCTCTTGTGCATGATGCTTCACTGGACCTTTAAGCAAACAGCATGGAGGAAGATTGCAGGAAATTAATGATTCCTTGTGTATGCTTAGTTTGTAGGCCACACGTTCCCTAAACGTACACACCATGGAGTCAGCTAGGTTGCTTGTTCAAGGGGAAACAATGGGACTGTGTAGTGACAGTGGTGAGGCAATGTCCTGGTGCTTTGAGGAGCAGCAAGCTGCTAGAGCATCATTTGATCTTCATCTAAACTGGGTATTTTCAGGAATGGTTTTCTTTTCTATTTTTGCTGAAATATGTTTTTAGGGTTTTTTTGTTTCTTTTCTTCTTTGAAAGAGCTTATTAAACTAGGTCCTGCCTGGAACTGTCCGGAGTTTTAGGATAATTACAGAATTTACCTATGGTGTTCTTGTTTTGCAGTTGTTTCTGATTCCCCCATAATTCTGTTACTTACTAATCTCAAAATATTTCTTTTTCCTCCTTGGTAGAACTAAAGTGAAAAAAACAAAACAAAAGAAAAAAAAAAAAACCAGAAAGGGAAATCATTGTGATGTCAAATCAACAGAGTAAACAAATATTTTTCAGGTATGCTATGTTGCTATATTTGGTTACTTTAAAACCTAAATTTTACTGTAGAGTTTGCCATATATTACTGTGGTGTCAGACCATTCTTCCAACTTCAAATGTAGTAATCATCATGCCAGGCAGAGAGATAAATTCTAGGAAGCTATTTTGATTCAGTAGTTGATTGAAATGGCTGTACATCTAGTTATTTCTATGTTGGCACCAACAACTTGTTTGTATAAAGAACATTCCAGAAAGGTGTCCAACATTGATTTGATTCTCCGTGTCATATTGTGTTCTGTCACATTTTACTCTTAGAATCATCTAGTTGGAAGAGACCTTTAAGATCATCGGGTCTTATTTGTATAAGTGATCACCTTTGAATAATAATGACATGTGTGTCCCCCTCATCTTTCTTTGTTGTCATTCCATCCTGTTGCATTAGACCATCATTAATTCTACCAGTGCCATTCCTGACATGTTTTGTAGCCTCTTTTTTCCATCTCCTCTATATAGAGGTCTTTACAGTGCCCCTGCGTAGTCTCTTCATTGCTTCTGTTTTTGCAGTTTGTCATTCAAGAAAATTTTCTTACCCAAGTATTTCTAGTTGGATCTTAATCCCAGTATTGTCTCGTCTCTATAGTGGACAGCTCAAGTAGGATTATTTGTTCTTTTTTTGGCAGACCTTTTGTGAAGAATGTGTTAGTTGTCCTTTCGGTCGTCTTTTTTTCTTGATAAAGCAACCTAATTTGACCACTCCAAAGCTGCATTTTCTAGACCTTTCATCATTATTGTTTGTGTACTTCTGCTGTCTCCCGTTGTTCTGACCCAAACTGGTCATAAGTATTTTAGCAGAAGACTTGATGAGCCTGAGTAGAGAAACACTCACTTGAGGTGTGTTGAGCACTATGCACCTGTTTGTGTGTGTGTCTGTTCTTTCTTGAAACATGGTGAGATGGCTGAGAATATATCACCTCACGATCCATTATAATCTGCTCACTTTTTTTTTCTGTAAAGCTGATATGTGTCCTTTTGCTGTTTCTGCCTTTGTTTAGCACCTTGTGCTTATTTTCGTGATTGCGTCTGATCTGAGGCTGTTTCTCTGGTTTGTCAAGATGATTCTGAATTCTGTCCCCCATGTGCTTGCAGACCTTTCCAACATGTGATCTTTCTGCTGAACTTTGCAATCCTAGTGTCAGTTACACGTTGAATGACTGTTCTCAAACACTTTCGTTTTTGGAACTGGAACAAATTCCTATGAAGACCCTCAGTCAAATGCTTCCATTTTATCAAGGAATAGTTGATTATTGTGCTCAGCATACAGGCAATCTTTTTCTGGTGAGAAATGTTATACAAAAATGTTCCAAAGCCTAAATTCAAGGTATGAGACCTGTATTTCTCGATGTGGAAGACCCTGGTAGTCTTTCCTCAAGCAGAGAATGACAGGGCCATTAAATATCTAGTCTGTATCTGCCTGTGAATGTTTTTAAGTAACTTCTATATGGGAAAGTTACTGGTCTTTCTTTGCAGCAAGGATCAGTGATGCTTTTTCATATTTTTCAGAGAAACCTTCCATAGTAAAGTGAGGGAATATTGTTATTTATGTTGTATGCGACTGAAGATGATAAAAAAAGTATTTTGTAAAAAAAAAAAAAAAAAAAAAATGTTAATTTAAAACAGAAAGTGAATTGCTGACATCCGTGGAATACTCCAGATGCATTGCTTTTCAGGATGCAATGCTTTATTCTGACTACATTATAACAAAGAAGTAGGCTACTAATTTCTGACTGGCAGTGCTAAAAATGTGTTTTGTGATGCCATCAGCCTCGAAGAAGTAGTTAAGTAGGACTGTGTCATCCTTGTTTCCTTTGGAAATTTTTAAATAGGCTGGCAGCTTTATCATTGGCAGTGTGTTTCCCGGTCATTAATGCATCAAAAAAAAGTAACATTGGACCAAATACCAACTCTGTTGAAACTCACATGAACTGCTTCTTTTCTATGTTTGAGACCCATTAGGGTCACTTTTTTATGTGTTTCACTTACACCCTTGTATGTATTTGATAAAGTGTAACACTACTGTTTTACAGAAGTAAAAAAAGTAAGAAAAGTGTGATTAGTCAACAAAATAATTTTATCAAGTCAGATTTGAGTTAGACCTGTCATTTTTACAGTTTTGTTTTCATTTTCATGCTGTCCTCTCTATTTTGGCTAGAGCTGCACTGAGGCTAGTAATCATATTAATTCCTTGTCCTTGTTTATAACTGATCCTTAATTGTTGAAATAGTTGAAAGAAAGTGTTTTTTTAAGAAGTCTAAAGTACATGAAGGCAGGTATTTTGTTAAGCTCCTGGAAAAAGAAGTTACTGTTACCTGGAACCCATTGATTCATAAACACATTAATCTTTACTAGAAATTGTTAAGTACTGTTGTAGATGACTGTGCATCTTAAGTGTTGACTCATGTGATACCCATGCTCATCTTCAATCACAAAACAGAAACACTTTCCAGAAATATTTGTGACCGTTTATTAGCAGCTCACTACCCCATAAAGTAATCGTAGAGTTACGATTTCTCTAGCTCCTGCTGGTTTAAGACTATTTCTGCCCTAGAGCCTGTCAAAAGCGGAGGGTTTTTTGTTTGTTTTGCTGAATTCTCATAGTGTTATAAGCATAGGAAAGTGCTAAGGAAAAACTATGTATATTTTTTAATTTTAGCAATATTTAGTATCTTCACTAAATGTATAGGGTCTTAAACAATATCAGCCTTTAAGCATAATTGTTCTGTCTATTAACTGTGGTTTCTCGGTTATGTGATGAAATCTGCTTTTTGTCTGGTTTGATACAAATTATTTCAGGAGGAGGATTTTTCTCCTTAGTTTTTTTTCTCTCGTTTTCCTGGCTTTGGGAATCAGCTGTGGTAAAACACCTAGCGTGTGTGTATATATATTTTGGATCAGATTTTTTTGCTTTTGCTTGTAAGAAATAGTTTGAAGCATGATTTTACTGATTTGGAAGCTGAAAGTTTCCTAAGCATCAGTGTGTACATCATCTTTGTCTCATGTAATGAATTCCAGAATAATACTCTGACTGCATTAGAAAACTGCTGTAGTTTAATTTTTTTTTTTTATCTGATTTAATGGTGGTACTAGCTGCATGAGATCTCAGATGTGTCTTCCAAGTTGAAATCTCAGTATCTACCTTCCCTTCTTTCCTCTTCCTCAAGTTAACAATGTAGTTCTTTCTGCATCATGAGTAAGAGGTCATGGACCAACTTGTTACCCAGTTTTACTTGGTAGTCTGCAACAGATTCCTACCAGTACCTCCTTTCTGGGCATAAGTACTATTATTCCAATTTACAGATGGGGAAACTCAGCCAGTGAGACTAAATGGCTTGACCAAGGTCATGCAGGAAGCCTCTGATGAAGCAGGGAATTGAACCTGGGTCTCTGGCTACTCTCTAGCAACTGATGGACCATCCTTCCTTTCAAAACTAGGTAAAATTTAAGACCATTTTAAGGGATATTTTTGAACTTGGATTTTTTGCCATCTTCTGCTTTTTGTATTTTAAACCCTAAAATGTAAAGATTTTATGTTTTTTTTGTAGATGGCATCTACATTAGACCTTTGTGCAAATTCTAATGCAATAAGCTGCAGTATTTTTTCTGTGTTAAATCATGTGTGGGGCCTGTGTGTCATGTGATGAAAAAGACCACTATATCTGTCTTACCTGCTCTACGGCCTTCCTATTGTTGATGCTTCTGTAGTGCAACTGATGTCAGAAAACTTGAAGAGAAACTCCATTTGAGTCAGGCTGTAGTTCTCTATAGTGTATTAAGGCCTGAATGTTAGGGTAGTAGTTAGACAAGAACGTGTCTCCTGGAAAAAAAACTTCAGACTGTCTTGGTATATCGAAAGAAGCAGAGCCAACAGCTCCGCTTTCTAGTCTCACTTTTTACTGGTACAGGAAAAAATGAGAGGGAGAGGGGAAGAATTACAGGTGCATATGCACCCTCTGGTTTTTGTGTTTAGAAAAAACCCTGGTTTGGTAGATTAAAAAAACGCCAAAAAACCAAAACATAAAAATCTTTGTTGTTTGCAGTTAGATACTGCTTAGGGAAGGCATTTTTCCCCATAGGAGAACTTGCAAAATCCTGTAGGTGCATTTTTTTATGTGATACAAGTGTATCTGCGCTAATCGTGGATCTAGTTGCCATCATCTATAGCATTTTTAAAAGCATTGGTATTCACAAAGCACCGTTGCTGTTCTTATCAATGGCTTGTCTAAGCTGATTGTGAGCAGGGTTAGGAGGGTCAGCAGAAGATGCTGTTGGTAGATGTCTCCCTGTGAATTGTAGGGCCATTGATACATTTGAGAGGTAATTCATTCTGATGGAGCCAGGGCTTTAGCATACAGACATTTCCCTCTTCACTCAGAACTACATGATTTTTGAATTGAGATTAAAAAAAACCACAGGAAATTGTCAGTTATAATGCAGCTGCTTTGCTTAAGGCTTCTGGGTTTTTCAACAAAGGTAGAACGTTTGCCACTTTAAATATCAAGAGGAAATACTTTTATTCCCTCTCAAGTCTGTCTCATCTGTCCTTTCCTTGCTTTAGGCATCTCTTTCAGGATTCCCTTACTGTTTTTCTCATAGAATCTAGGGTTATTGGGCCCTCAGTTCATTAATATGCTGTTGTTATTTTCTGTAGTGATACAAAGCAGTGTATGCACAAATACTCGGTGTGCTGTGCAAGTCAGCTTCTGCTTGTGCACGCAGTACGCAAAGTGATTTCTATTGCACATTCTTGAAACAAACTGAGAACATTGCCGTTAATATTGAGGCTTTCATCCTTTTTGTTGCTGTGTGATCTGCTGGAAACAGTACTGACAATATCGTGTGTGGTGTTGCATGAATCTGGAACTGCTGTCCTGTGTGTGTGTAGAAAAATACTCTTGTGGGGAATTGACTTAGAATTAGTAACACCTTTTTTAACGGTCAAAGTTTGGCAGGACTCTATTGCTTATGTTGATTATACAAAGATGGAAGAGGACTGAATATTGAATGTAAAGCATGTAAAGCAAACTTGCCATGACTTCCCTGTTTTACAGGAGAGAGATGATATTGATGTTGGTCTTTTCTCTCCTTTTGACCCAGTTTATGGGTCTGGGGTGTTAGAAAAGAAAACTATGAGGTCTCTTTTCTGAGCTAAGTGATGGAATAGAATAGTTCCGTTGGAAGAGACCGACAGCAATCATCTAGTCCAACTGCCTGACCACTTCGAGGCTGATCAAAAGTTGAAGCGGGTTGTTGAGGGCATTGTCCAAATGCCTCTTGAACACTGACAGGCTTGGGACGTCGAGCACCTACCTAGGAAACCTGTCCCAGTGTTTGACCACCTCCTCTGTAGAGAAATGCTTTCTCATGTCCAGTCTGAACCTCTCCTGATGCAGCTTTGAGCCATTCTCATGTGTTCTTATCCCTGGATCCCAGGGAGAAGAGCTCAGCACCTCCCTCCCTCTCCATGTCCTATGCTTGGGAAGTTGCAGGGAGTGATGATGTCCCCCCTCAGCCTCCTTCTCTCCAAACTAGACAAACCAAGAGTCCTCAGATGCTCCTCACAGGCCATTCCTTCCAGCCTTGTCACCGGCTTTGCTCTCCTCTGAACGTATTCGAGGACCTTCACGTCCTTGTGGAGCCCAGCACTGCACACAATGCGCAAGGCGAGGCAGCACCAACTCTAAATCCAGCAGGGCAATGCCCTCTCTTGACCAGCTGGTCGTGCTGTGTTTGATGGGCTCCAGGATGCAGTTTGTCTGCTTGGTGCCAGGGCACATGGCTGGCTCCTATTGAGCTACTGAGCAGCACCCCCAGGTCCTTCTCTGCCGGGCTGCTCTCTAGCTGCTCTGTTCTCAGTTTGTACTTGTGTCTGGCATTAGTCTGCCTCTGGTGCAGAATGCGGCATTTGTTCTTGTTACATTTCATGCTGCTGAGGATTGCCCAGTGCTCCAATCTACCTAGATCCCTCTGCAAGGCCTCTTGTCCCTTGAGAGAGTCAGTAACATCTGCCTGTTTGGTACTATCAGCAACCTTGCTAATGGTGCTTTCAACTCCTGCACCCAGATCGCTTCTAAAAATGTTGAACAGCACTGGCCCTAGTGTTGAGCCCCGAGGAACACTGCTGATGACTGGTCGCCAGCCAGATGTAGCCCCATTCACTACAAGCCTTTGAGCCCTGCCATCCAGCTGATTCTTCACCCAGCATACCATGAACCCATTTATCTCGCAGCTGGGCAGCTTGTCCAGAAGGATGCTGTGAGGGACAGTATCTAAAGCCTTACTAAAATCCAGAAAAACAACATGCAGCACTGTCCTTTTATTCACTGGGCAGGTGATCTTGTTGCAGAAGGAGATTAAAGAAAGCAGAACTTTTGAACCCCTTTGTGAACCCATGTTGACCGTGCCTGATGATTGCGTTGTCCTTTAAATGTCTTTCAGTAGCACCCCGTGTGATTTTTATAATTTTTCCAGGTACTGAGGTCTGCAGGTTCCTGGGTCTTTCCTCATGCCCTTCTTGTAAACTGGAATAATGCTGACTACCTTCCAGTCAGTGAGGACCTCTCCAGACTGCCAAGACCTTTGGTAGAGGATTGAGAGGGGTCCTGCTGTAACATTTGCTAGGATGTTACAGATGGTATTGCTGATGCTTTGTCTATGATGGGTACACGGTATTTTACAGAATATTTAGTGATCCTCTTAAACAAATGTGGAACCCATATCTTGAAGTTCATCATAGTTTGTTTCTTGTAGGTTTTTTTTTTAAAGCACGGAGTAATGTGTTAAATTTGCAGCTAAAAGTACAGCTGTTCCACTTCACTTTATAATGATTCATAGAAATATGAGGTGTCTTATAGGTTAAGACTGGAAGAAATTTTCTTACAGGCTTAATTCATGTGTGTCATAAGGTAAACTGACATGTTTAAGTCTTGTATGAATTAATGAATTAAAAATAAACCTAATAGATATCCTTCATTATTTGGGACAGAGCGGTAAGCTGCACTCTACTGCTTGTTAAGATAGAATTTGTCTGTCTTTAGTGATCCCTGCCAACTAGTTTAAGGGGACATGCTAGTGAGAGGTCTTGTCTGTGTAGTTCCTTATAAAATCTCCCCTTTTCATCAAATTCTTAAATATCTTGCAAAAAGGCATATACTCCAAGGTCAGCAGTATTCTAGTAGTTCTTTTTGACAACCTTCTGTCATAAACTTTTATGAGAAGAGGTCATAACAAGACGAATGCCTCTAATACTGTACATAAAAACAAATAATTCCATTTTGTTATTCTTATGTGACAGTCGTCTCTTTATGTCACGTGCTACTGCCAAAGTAGCACAACTATAATTATTAAGAAAGGTATAGACCCACTGAAACAGAAAATATGTTCAGTCTAATTTCCACTATATTGCTGAAATTTGTTGAGTTGAAGGAAGGATATCTTGAAAGGTCCAGCCTTCATTCTCTGCAGGGCAGCTTAATCTTAAGCAGTAATGGAGATCAAGAATTAATAAGGAGAGTTGCTTTGTATTCTCTCCCTGTCCCCTTGGAGTTTGAGCTTTTGATTCTGGGGGGAGGAGTGGGGAAGAGGAGCGTATGAGCGGTTTCTAATACCTCTTTTAACAAGGATTACTGGTAAAGCAGCGAGCCGTCTGTCTGTGGTTAGTGCCCTGTTACCCCAGTCGTCTTGAAATTCTTACAAAACTCTGTTTTGACTGCCCGGCTTAAGGTCTTTCTTAACTGATTAGGAATTTCTTGCTGTTTATCTGATGCATTTGATTTATATTTGTGTAGTATCCAAGTTCTGTAGATGAAAGATTGTAAGGCGACTGACTGTGTTTTAACATTTGATAGCCCTAGTTGTTAGGATGTGGAATGAGACTTGTAACCCGTCTTCCTGTTCTTAGCATTCTTGCCATGTATTTTCCTATGGCTTTACTATTCGTCCTTTGTGGTAGGGAAGAAAGAGGATGGTATTTCAGAATAGTGATTTAAAATTGTAGTGTAGTTTATATTGTGACACTTGTAAAAAAAGGTAATGAAAAAACGAGTGAGTAAGTATTTCTGGTTAATCTCATGCCGTCCACAATATTTGCATTTGGTTCATGGAGTTTAATAATCTACAAGGCAACACAAAACTTATGATTTAGAGTGGATTTCACAAACGCAAACTTTGTGGCTGAAGGATTTAATTCTGTGAATGTCTGTTAACCATACTGATACAGGCTGTCTGTGAAGTGCCAAGTAAGAGTGTCAAAATTCTCTAAAAAGTCCCAATGTGAAAGAGGCTTGCATTGAGCCATCAGCTGTATTTTGGGATGAACAATTTTCATATCTTTACTTTTGTATGGGGAAATGCAGTGTTTGGAGGCAGTGATGTGCATTTGGGGATAAACAGCTTTTCATAGGTTAGTAATTGCTGTGAGTTGGATTCCTTTTGCTTCCGTAATGTTTCATAGCTACGTAGATGCGATGTTCTCAGTGTTACCATTACCATACTTAAACTGATTTTTCTGACTGAAGCTGCCATCTCCTTATCTATAGGGATTGTAGGAATCTCTTTTCTTCTATTTGGTGTCTGAAAAGAGCTGAAATGCCTTCTGACTTTTTTTTAATCAGATCTTTGTGGAGTTTGATGGCTGTAACTGGAAGCAACACGCCTGGGTAAAAGTCCATGCTGAGGAAGTTATAGTGCTGTTGCTGGAAGGATCATTGGTTTGGGCACCTCGAAATGATCCAGTTATGCTTCAGGGGACTCGAGTCTCACTGGCACAGTGGCCTGCACTGGTGAGTGTTTGACCAAAAGCTCTCTTATCCTCAGAGGTTTGCATCAACTCTGCTGTGAAACATAAGGCTTGGATATCGTACAGGGCATCATTTTGCAGGTACCGAAAATTGCTTGGGGATTGATTTTTTTTTTTTTTTAATTTTTTTTTTTTAAATGGTAAATAGGAGAGCAGTTAACTGGGAATTATAGTGCCTTTGAAAAGGCATCTGTGAGGCAGTATGCTTCTAGTTCCTGCCTCAGAATTGAAAGCCATTAACTCACAGAAATGAGATACTGTTTACCAGTGGGTCTCTGAAGAAATGTGGTACCTATCTGAGAAGATCGTTTTCCTCTGTTGTAGAACTTTGAGTGTGTTAGGCTTTTCTGAATTGTGAGAATAAGCCTTTTGGTCTTACTATGCACTCTCTAGAGCTCTGTATGGTAAAGGCTGCTGCATCATTTTAATAGGTATTCCTGAAGGCACTTTGGGGAAGAGACCAGACTGTGGGCAGTGCCTGACCTATAAGCCATAAGTGGCCACTCCTAATCTAAACAAAAAATTTTACTTCAGTGGTGGCATCAGCATTAACTAACATGACATGCAAATTTTTCTCCTGTTTCTTGAAGTGATTATCCATATTGTTGTTCATGTGGCAGTTATATGTCATGACAATTGAGACCAAAGCCAATATGTTTTAGCTAGCGTGTACTCATTCCACAAATATCCTGATGAGTGGTATATAGTGAAGAGCATTCCTTACTTCCAAAGAGGAAAGATCATTGTATGTGAGAATCTTACCCTTGTTTTCATGCTAATTTTTGTTATTTTGCCATTCTTTTGTTTCTTTTCTCCTCCTGCAGTCTTTGGACTGCTTGGGATCCTGCTCTCTCGTTTTTAATACTATATGTTGTACATGGGCACAATGAAATGTCTTTCCTAGTCAAGGACCTTGTGCCTTGCTAGAATCTGAATTTAGTGTTTTAAATGGACACTTGGGCTCAAAGCAGCAAGTTCCAGCACTGCATCTTTCTCTGAGGGTATTTGGCTTAAGGCAGAAGCAAACCAGGCCTTTACACCAGACATTTTGTATATAGTGTTTTTTCCATTGGAGTTCTTATTTCAGTGCCTTTCCATCTTGTCTCCAAGAGCAAATTCCAGTTCAATTTCATCTGGGAAAACGTGTTTATATGTGATTTTTCTTCAGATAATTCCCAAGTATCTTGATATGTGAGTGATTTGGGGGTGTTACCACAGTCCACACACGAATTGTGTAATGAATTGTGTCAGAACCTGTTAGAGGACTGCTAGAAGCAAATATGGGTCCACTAAGATCCCAGATAATTTCCACTATAACTCAAGCTACTTTTGTAGACTTGCTGCTGAAAAATGTTTCCATCCCCTGTGCTCTCGACAGCCAAGTAAGCATTCAAGCTTTCACTGAGTACTAGAGGCCAACCCAAATAACTGCATGGGAATACAGACTGGAGTTAGCCAAAGCACCAGAGTGCATGTGTATGCAATGTAGACAATTCTGGGAAGCCAACTACTTAGCATTACAAAGTGGGTGGTATTTTTGGGAGGCAGATCGTGATGCTAGTTTTGTTTTTTATTTCTTTGAGCTGTATCACTTAAGAATGTGTATTCATCTTCCATTGTCTGTCTCTTGTAGCCCTGTTCACTTTTAGGAAATAGTTTTACATAAACTGGGAAAATAAATTTTGTATCCATACTGAGAATGGCGTGTGAACAAACTTGGTGAGAGCTATTAAGGGAAAAATGTCATGAATACTTGTGTGTTAAAATCATCTAAGTGTGAGACAGATAACACATTTCAAAGACTTCAATGGTGGATAACTTCCATCAGCAGGTTACATTATAAGGTTATCATTCTGATCCTGCTAGATGGTTTTTAGTGATTTGTCCCATAGTTTGAATATCAGTAGTACACCTGTTGCAAACTTCAGTTTTGTACAAAACACTAGCAAAAAAAGGTCCCTTTTAATAATATACCTGTAAATTACTTACACCTGACTTCTGCTTGGGAATAAAAATGCTCAGGAAACTATAACTGAAATATGTAGGATAGTTTGAACCATTAACCAAAGCCTTTTTTTTTAACCTGAGCATCAGAAGGTGCTTATCTACGAAAAAACAAATACCACAAAAGGTGTTTTCAGTTCTGCTTTAAGTTCCAATGAAGAAACGGAGCCAGTTTTCTGTAATTCCTTCTTGTAACATGCCACACTTGCAAGAATTATTGGCTTAGACATGAGTAATAATTTGCAGTAAAACTCAGGCATTAAGTGGTGCAAGTTGAAAAATTTAACTTTTTATTCTTTGTAATACTTAAATAGCATGTGGAAAACAATTGTTGGCCTGTATTTGTGCTCAGTAATTTTTATAACCTTTGGGGTTTTTTTGTTCATCACAGACCTTCACTCCTCTAGTAGATAAGCTGGGTTTAGGCTCTGTGGTCCCAGTGGAGTTTCTTCTGGACAGACATTTACGTTTCCTGTCTGATGCCAGTGGATTACGTTTGTTTCAGGTATTTGAACTGTGTTCAGTTAAAGTGCAAATTTAACTTTGTGCTGTGCTTGTCAGATTAATATAATTTTTTTATTGTTCCACTTCCATATTCTTGTCTTCCTCCTTTCACTGCCCTGTCATATATTTGTGTTTGTTTCCCTGCTTTTCCAGGTGCTTACACTAACCTCCATCTGCATTTGAAAAGCATCGTATAGCTCATAATTGCAATGGAAGTTTTTGCACAGCTTTTGCGTAGCTTGTCCTTTTTTTTCCTCCTGGCATGTTCAGAAATGTTAGTCTTAAATTTTACTGTCTTTTGGTTTGTCAGTCTCTGAGAGCAGTCCAAGAAGAGCTGTCCCTTAAAAACTAACGATTCTATTACCTTAAAAGACTACACTTTTATGTTTAAAACTGTTTGTTGTTGGCAGATGGGAACAGAGAGTCAAAATCAGATTCTGCAGGAACAGCCTTTGCTAAGAGAATCTGTCAATGCATTGATCAGTGAACAGAAGCTTCAGGAGATATTTAGTAGAGGTGAGCCTGCATTTTTCTATCTCAGTTACTTTGTTGTGGAACAGTTAAGACTATGCTGGGATTTGTAAAGGCGAATAATAATCGTATCTGTTAATTATTGTTTGATTTGGAAGGTCAATTTTCTGTATTGTTTTGTAAAGTTCTTTACAAGGAAGCAGTGTTTTGTCACTGATACAGGTAAGCGGTTGCTGAGATACAACGATGAATACCTACCGGGAATGATCACTGAAAATATAGTTAAAGTAGGACAACATATTATAGATAAAGTTTATGTATTTACAACTTCCCTTAAGATTTAGTTTTGAATTTTTAAAGTTTTGGTCCTGTTCTGTGGTTCTGTTCTGTAATTATGGAAATTTAGAAATGGAGTTACTCTGTAGTTGTTGATATTAAAAAAAATTTTTTGTTAAGTCAAATTCAAATTTTGGCATTTTGATAATTAATGCATGAATTGTGTAAGTTGAAAATATGGTGTGGCTGTAGCTGCTTAGCATGGAGTCAATACCTTAACTGTCGCCTGGATTGTGTATTAGGGTTAGGCCTGATTGCCGCTATGTTGTCAGATAAGTCTTCTAGTTCGAATGCTAAAACTATTTTCTATCCAGAGTTTGGGTTCATGGGCCAGGCTGCCACAGAGGTAGGCCACTGTATTACATTTGAAGGACAATGTAATTCTTAATGGGGATTTGGTGCCTTTTGGTTAAATAAAGTATTTATTGAGAAAAATGCCATGAGGACAATACTCCTTACATGAGCAAGTAGCTTCAGAATTGTCCAGTTTGGAGCCTTCTTCTGAAGCACCTAGTTCTGGTTGTATCAGAGGCAGGCTGTTGGATCATGTGGATTTTGACAATCTGATATTAACAGGTTTTTTTGTCTGGACTTAGGGTAGAAGGAAGACTCTGCATGCTGATGTGAAGAGTGAGGGCAGGGTCAGAGGAAACCTTTCTGTAGATGATCCGTTACCCATGTCAAAGAACTAAGACTGGTTGGTTTAGAGACGTTGGGTATTTGCAACTATATTAAATTTTACACAGTTCCAAATATGTTTCTATTCTGAACTGCATGCAGTTCATACTGGGATTTGATGCATCTGGACTGAGTCAGAATGCTGCGACTGTCCACTGGATTGATGCTTCATAATTACTGACCTGTAGGTTAGAAAGCAAAAGAGTTTAGTTAGCAAGGAGCCCCTGACCAGCTTGATTTTGTCCAATGAGTGAGTTTATTTTGATCTTTTTTTTTTCTACTTACAACTGTATTAATTTTGTCTTTATAACAGCTTTGAGTTACAGCGATAAGGATTATTGACTTGTTACAGTAGAATGCTTGGCTTATGCAGGATTTACAGTAAAAGCCCTAGAATTTTAATTTCTTTCCACTCGAAAGATGACACTTCAAGCCCTAGTTATGTGCACAGAACTCTTTTTTGGTTGTGTGACTTAACTAGTATGACAAAAAGCTTATCTGGAAAATGTACTCAAAGTACTTCTTTTCTAGGTCGTTACAGTGTCCAAGGCCAACGAGTTAAGGTTTACCAACCAGAGGATGAAAATAGCTGGCTCTGTGGTATTGTGAGCCATCAAGACCCAATAACTCGTCTTATGGAGGTGTCAGTGACTGAGGTAAAAATATGAAGCACTGCTTTGGTGTTTCTAAAATACCATTCCTCAATACCTTGCGGAGGATGATATCTTCACCAAAACTTGTACTTTTGGTTCTTTGTTATTTGCTTTAAAAGATGAGTAGTTGTCCATGTTGTGATTCACAGATTTATTTTTTTTTCTATTGTGATGACTTTCCACAATAAATGATGATACACAGCCCACTTCTGTGAAAGAAGCTATAAGAATTTCTTTGGAAATGAGTGCTATATTAAAGAATATTGGAAGTGACTTTCTGGATGGGAGAGCTTGCTGATGTACAGAGAACTACCTTCTGGGTCTGTTATGCTGTGGTCTTCCTGTGACTTCTCTGAGCTTCTGTCTGACAGGCTGTACAAGCGGTTTGAAACCATAGAAGATGAAGTCTTACTCTAAACAAAACTGACTGATGTATTTTAGCCTCAGCTGTTTACTTTTGCCCTGTTGCTATCAATAAACCTTGTAAGTGTTGTAAACTGCACAGAAAATCTGTGCACTGGTAGAGATACCTGGTTTGTATTATATGCTTCTGTGTGGTCTGACGGGCAGTTGAGTCTTAACAGCAGCCTGCTCCTGATGGCTTTCTTTTTCAGGAGCAGCTAGAAACAGGTCTGTGGTGCTGTGTGTAAATTACTGTAGCAGCACTCTTGGTTTTTTGGGTCCCCTCCAATGCCCCCCATCCCCATAACAGAAAAGTGTTCTTTTTCATGTGCAGTAAAGTATGCGTTCAGAATGAATGCACTGAACGTGTCCAGTGAGCCCTGTATCCACATGGAGTAATCCTGCGCTCTGACTACTAGATCTATTGCTGGTGCACACGAAAACTACACTATGTATGGTAAATTAGTATAGTACTTTGGAGAGGCATTGAAATTGAGGGGTATATGCTTTCAGCAGGTACGTGCTGGGAAGCACCCAACTTACTGCCTGTCTGAAATAAAAACGTAACCTCCAAGCACAGTTAGAGAGATTGATTATTTATTGCTCCTTTTGGGGAGACACTCAGGAGGATACTTAGCATAAATTATGTCCTTCCTTCCAGTAGTAGTCTTTTCTACATCTAACAGAGTGAATATGCAGAAGGCTAGAACAATACTGAATCAAATTTAAGAGCAGCTGTGTTTGGAACGAGTGCCTCTGGAGATGCTCAACAGAACAAATATACACGGAGACAGTGGTAGGAATCACATCTGAAACCTTCTGAAATAGCGAAGGAGCAAAAGGATCAAAAGTAAGCTAGAAGGCTGTAGTATTACTAAGGAAGCGGAACAGCAAGAAAAGGCAAATTGGAGACGGTCTGCAGAGTAACGCTGTGTTTAAAGTCTCTTACGTTCATACTGTATACACTGAATTAAAAACTAACCTCCTTTTTTTCTTCCTCCTACCTCCTCAATGCCAACCTCTAAAAATCAGAGTGGTGAAATAAAGTCAGTGGATCCTCGACTGATTCATGTGGTGATGGATAACACTTCTCCAAATGAGGTACTACAACAATCCAGGTCTTGTATATACAGTGTGAAAAACATGGAAACAACTGAAAACTGATGCTGCATTCACTGTGGGCTTTTGATAATGTAATCAGAAGTGGAAAATTTCTTTTCCACTTTGGGAGATGGTCATAACTGTTTTAAACAATCCTCTCTCTTTGTTCAGGCCTGTTTTACTAAGTTCAGCATGGGTCTTCAGATGCGTGTCAATAAACATGGTGGCCTTGCTCCTTTTTAAGGGTTAGTGCTGTCATAAAGAATGCCTCTATGCCCACTGCCTTTTTCTAATGGAATCACTCTGTGCTTCTACACAGACCTTTTTAGGCGTTTCTAAAAATTACCATCTGGCTTCTCTGAAGCAGGCTTGTATGTTTGTAGCATTTCATTGCTTCAGTTGAGAGGTTCCACACTAACATTTGCACCTGTGTTTTTACCCTGGGCTAAAGGACAAGCTGTATCTCCTGTAGTTATATATTGTAGCCTTTGGGTTGTGCACAGAAAGCGTGCCCTTTAAAAGAATTGTGAGCATTAGACTTGTAGCAAAAATTACTGTGCAGATAGTTGCCATACATTAGCAAGAATTATGTTGAAGTGTGGCCATGTGCCATGTTTCCACAAAATCTGCCATGATGTGGTACGTGCTACAGCAAAGCAACTCACCTAAAAGTCTTACTGTGAAGATCCTGTTCTAGTACAAAAAAGACAAGGCTACACTTAGGCTTGTGTTCTGTCTTCGCATAGTGTCTTCCCTTAGATGTCTCTGATGAAATGTTCCTAAGCTTAAGAGCTGGGTAATGTATTCCGTTCTAACAGAAAAGTGTTCTTTGAACAGATACTGTGATTGTTCTGTGTAGTGATTGCATGGTTTTGTCTATTACAGGGAGGGGGACTAAAAGCAGCTAAATCATCTAAGGGGAAAAAGAAGAAAGAAAGTCTGGAGGGAAAGGATGGACGGAGGAGGAAAAATGCTTCAGATTCTGGGTGTGATCCTGCAACAAAGAAACTAAAGGAGAGGGGTGAGGTGGATAGCAATGGTAGCGAAGGAGGTGAGGCAAGCAGAGGTCCTTGGAAAGGAGGCTCCAATAGTGAAACAGGACTGGATCCAAGGGCCAAACAGTTGCCTTCATTCATTCCTCAGATTAATCGCAATATTCGCTTTGCCACTTACACCAAAGAGAATGGCCGAACGCTAGTAGTCCAAGATGAGCCAGTTGGTGGTGACACACCATTGTCTTTCACTCCGTTTTCCTCTGGGGCTGGACAGGGGTTACTAGTCGGATCGGGATGTAAAGAAGTGGGAAAATCACTGGAACAAGTTGGCCAAGGCACAGTGACTTCTGCAACTGCAGTTACTACAGCTGCTTTGACACCAACAACTGTGAGAATCTCTGATACCAGTTTGCCAGCTGTTACTGGGCAGGAGAAACTGAAAACAGGCCGACCGCAAGCCCAGGGAGAGGTGAGGAGCTCGTGATCCAGCATGTTCAAGGAAGACATACATATTTGCATCAGATGCTCTGCAGCATATTCCTGTTATGAAGTGTATCCATGAAATTGAGAAAACCTCTTTCGCTCTGATGAATCCCTTCCCAAAGGAAATCTTTCTGTTATCTGATCTGATAAGAATGAACTCAAAAGAAAATTAAGATGGTTGGAGAAGTTCTAAGAGACAACTTTTTAGCACTCTTACCTTTATTCAGCCTTAATCTGAGAACTGCAGCCTTGAAGTTACTTTAAGCACTGCACTTAATATAATTAGTTTTGTTGTGTCATATTGACGATAAGCTACTTAATGTCTCTAGCCTTTATATAAACAAATATGCAGGAGAATGTGCACTGAGTTGAACTTTTTAAGTTACTTTAAAAAAGCCTCAAAACCAGAAAAACAATGAGGCTACAATTAAAAGACCTTTTATAGATGCTCAACTTGTCTGTTAACAGCTAAGATATCCTGATAGTAGAAAAATGAGCCAGTCATACCTTATACTATCTGGGACTGAAAATGAAGAAATAATTAAAACATTTGAGATGGGTCCCTTTAGAATAAATTTTAATAAAGCGTTCAGTCTGAAAGCAGCTTAAAGACCTTTTAGTTATGTCTTTGATTTCAAGGGATAAAGGGAGAAAGGAGAAGGGAAACCCTGTTAAAAACAAAATAGAACACTTCTGAAGTAATCAAATGAAGGCCTATAAAAGCAAAACAAACCCAAAACCCAACCTCAGTAAGTACAGCAAAATTGAAGAAACCCTTCCTTAACCATTTTTCAGTGGTTATAGGCAAGAACTTTAATTGTACTGAGAAATTTCGGTTCCACCTCTCCTTCCCTCTCTCTCCCCGACCCCAAACCTGACTTCAGAATTTGCAGGTAGACCACTAGTCCATTTCAAACTGTATTTTCTGTGAGGGAGAGGACCTGACATAAATCAGTAAGAGTGCTGTAGATAGTTCACCTGTGTTACTGCTTCAGACTGTTCACCTTATCATAGTGTGATTTGGTCATCAAGGCTACTTAAGCTTGGTTTGCATTCATATGCTTTTTAAAACTGTTAGAACTCAGTCTGTGAAAATCACTTCGGCTCTAAAAAAAAATCTGAAATTCTAATACCTGAAAGAATTGTCATGGGAACGTGAATACGTTACTGAAGTTATTATAGCTCGAGGTTGATAATGGAACAAGCTAAACGTTAGTTTGCAGTATAGTGAGTGTGCAGTGACACTAGTGACCAGGAGAATGTGGTTGTATTTAATATGGCCTTGGACTAGGAGTGCATTAATCATGCGTATTCCTCATGAGAAGATTTCTAAGTGGAAACTCAAAGGAATCTGAGTTAGTCACAGAATATAATCAGTTACAGTAGGACTGTGAGAATTGGAAAATCTGAATAAATATAAATTGAGAAGAGAGCACGCGAATATTCCATATCACTGTTAGGAGAAATCTGCAAGTCAGAAAACTTTTTTAGTATTTGAAGATCATAAAAATTAAGCCCTTAACCTCTACTGAGTAATCCCCTGGAAGGCATCATGCCTTAAACATCTCTCTAACTGTAAGCAGATGTGGCTTGCTGTGACCAGGAACAGTTTGTCACTAACTGCTAGAGGGCTTGCTTTCTTTAATTAACTGTGCAAACTAAGTTAATTATTTTTAGGGTGCTGGTTAAGTAGGAGAAGCTTACCAGGATGATCTTGGGGAAGGGTGACAGATGGGAGATTATTGAAAAGCAGTTTCAATTAAGGTTCCCTTCTTGCTGATTTGAAATAAAAAATTCAGCAGTTGAAATAAATTGCTTTTCTGTGAATTAGTTCACCTTGTCTCACTTTTGTTCTAAAGCATGATAGGATGTTAAGTGTTCGTTTTCTCCCTGTGTCTTTAGTATATAACAGTCACCATTGGCTCATTAGTTTCAACAGCTTGTAGGTAGGGAGAATTAGTCTAGCAGAATCTTTAAAGAAGTTTCTTCATTGTTTCTTCAATAATTCTGCTGGAAGTTTCTATTACAGGTAGATAAGTAGAATGCTAATTGTATAATTAGATGAACCAAAGTATTGCTGAATCAAATGAGAATCCTTTAATAGGCTAATGCTTTTTAATTTTGTTCCAGAATTCCCGAAATTCACTTTTGGCTTCTACCGGATTTGGAGTGTCTCTTCCAAGCGCTTCCCAGTCCTTGGTCTTTGGGGGTGGAAGGAGCCAATCAAACGGAGTGGTAACTCCAGAAAGCAAGCCTTCTGGATTTCCTTTTGGCTGTAGTACTGGACAAGAGGCTCAGAAAGATTCTGATCTGTCCAAGAACTTGTTTTTTCAATGCATGTCCCAAAATCTACCTTCTAGTAACTACTTCACAGTCATTTCAGAGAGCTTGACTGAAGATGCCTCTAGTCGGGACTCATTCAAGCAATGTACAGAGAGTGTGGGTGCTGGGATCTGTAAAGGTAAAATCCTTTCAACGAACACTAAACCAGGAACCCAGTCTGGCAGTTCTGTGGAGCGGAAGCTGCCTGTGGAATCTATGCCTACCCTTACTCCAGCCTTTTCACGAAGTCTGTTGAATACTCGTCCCCCAGATAGTCATGAAAACCTATTTTTACAGCCCCCAAAGCTTTCAAGAGAGGAACCCTCAAACCCTTTCCTGGCATTTGCTGAGAAAGCAGAACTTAGTCCTTTCAGTGGCTTTGCATCTTCATCTCAGACAGGGGTTTCTACTCCCTCTACCCCTGTGGGTCATAAAGCCACTTCTGGCTGGCCAGAATCACTCACCTCTACAGACTCTTCTCTAGCTAAGAAGAAAACCTTGTTTATAACAACTGACTCCTCAAAGATGATCTCCAGTACTCCTGGTTCAACAGTTGCTACTGGTGTTCAGAGCCCTTCCACTGTAGGGAATGGCCGTTCCAGCTCACCAACCAGCAACTTGACACAACCTATTGAAATGCCCACCCTTTCCTCCAGCCCAACAGAAGAAAAACCAGCTGTTGGGCCTGGGCAGCAGGACAATCCTCTTTTGAAAACTTTTTCTAATGTGTTTGGCAGACATGCACCTGGCTTTTTCTCTTCACAGGCAGAGTTTCTACAGGAGAACAAAGCCCCTTTTGAAGCTGTGAAAAGGTTCTCTCTAGATGAGCGAAGCCTGACATCCAAACAGGACTCGGACTCTAGTACAAATAGTGACTTGTCAGATTTGAGTGACTCTGAAGACCAGTTGCAGGCCAAGGCTTGTATGAAGGGAATCCCAGACCACTTGATGGCAAAGCTAGGCCCAAATGCGGAGCGCAATGCTGAATTGCTACTGGGGAAAGGAAAAGGGAAGCAAGCCCCGAAGGGCCGGCCTCGCACAGCTCCCCTAAAAGGTGATGACTTGAATGCAGGGTGTCTTGGGAGCACAAGGAGGTGGGATACTGGGATATCTCTGTGTGATGAACTATGTGAACTAACTGCAGGTGTAAACGGCATTTATGCCCAGTAGGCAGCAGCCAGGGTATTTACAAGGCTACAGCTTAATGCCTCTTGTATGTGAATTAACATGTTCACTGTGAGAAATGTTTAAGCATATATTGTCAGGACAAAGTGTGATATGCTGCAGACTTGAGCGGTCTCATTGGTTTTGCACGGGTATGAGCATACAGATCTCTGAAAATATGTTATTGGGGCCAGTATCCTTTCACTGTTGCAGTTAACCAATGGATTTTTACTTCTACTTTACCTCACCCAGTTGGCCAGTCTGTGCTGAAAGATATGAGTAAGGTGAGGAAGCTGAAGCAGTCAGGTGAGCCTTTTCTCCAGGATGGCTCTTGCATCAATGTAGCTCCACATCTGCACAAATGCCGGGAGTGCCGTCTGGAGCGGTACCGCAAATTTAAGGAGCAAGAGCAAGATGACTCAACTGTGGCATGTCGCTTCTTCCATTTCCGGAGGTGCTCAAATTCTTCCTTCCTTTATACATAGTCTATGTGCAGAGCTTGGACCATGTTCAAGCACCAAGTAATTATATTTTACTTGTGTAATATGCTTAGATATAATAATGAAGTTTTTGAGTGTCTTTTATTTCCCTGCCTCACCCAACTGGTATTCCTTCACTGGGGCGGGAAGAGCGCTGTTGGAAGATACAGCTATATGATACTAACTGAGCCTCCAGGTCCAGCCTTAAAGATTGAATTTGCTTTATTGGGTAGAATGTTACTGCCGGATAGACATTTGTATGCAATAACTCTTCTCTCCCTTTTTCATAAGGAGTTCGGAACAGAGATAAAATTTTCATTCAGTCAACGAGTAACTAAATGTTGCCAGCATGAGTCTAATGTTTGACTAGGTTTTGTTGAGTACAGGACTGATTCTTAGGACTAGAACACTGCCTATGGTTTCTCTCTGCGTTGCATACACTTATTCTAGCTCTTTGACCTGTCATGCTTCTCCTTCATCTTCCTTAACTGCCTATTCTAGCAAGTGCCATGCATCTTTTCCCAAAAAGATGTTTCTTCACTTTCTGGCATATAAGGTTGAAGTGGAATTTTTACTATGTGCCAGTGATCCAGCAAGGATTATAGCTGCTTCTCTTCCTGAACTTGTTAAAAATTAATCCAGCTTGAGGTTAAAGACAAGATTGGTTTTGCTCAAGAAAGAGTTACCTTTAATATTGGCAGGAGATGTTCAGGGTTCTGTAACTTACGTTGTACACCTTTATCATACAAAGACTAGGAGGGCCAACAGCTACTGATAAAATAGTTGTGACTTGTTTCTGTGGAGAGCAGTGGCAAGAAGAGTAGTACAATAAGGATTTTTGTATGTCTTGTGATATGAGCTGTTTGAACAGTTGCCCGGTGCCAGTGGCCATGCCAAAACTGAACATTGATTTTGCCAAAAGCTGGGAAATAACTTTCTCCTGAGTTAAAATAGAGAATGAGAACTGTGCAGAATTTTACAAGCAGTGTCAAGCAGCAGCCCAAATAAATTGAATTTTGTCATCACTTTCTATTAATAGTATAGAGAAATGTGACTTACCAAGCTGTAGCAATTTACTGCATGTGGAATTTCCCACCAACACTTACTGGAACCTTGGGGATTCGTTCTAGTGGGTTTTGCAGCATTGCTTTGTGTACCTTATTCTCTGTGTTATTTGGATATGCATAATAATTGTACTGGCTGTAGAGTGTAGCACTCTAGCTCAAGCCTTTTTTTCCCATTTCTGGGTTTATATTCTGTCATAAATGGCCATTATAAGCTAATTAAAAGCTTCTTAATTACTCCATCCTGTTTCTGCAGGCTGGTATTTACCCGGAAAGGTATTCTACGAGTAGAGGGTTTCTTGAACCCACAACAGAGTGACCCTGATGCCATGAGCCTATGGATTCCTTCTTCTTCCCCTGCAGAGGGGATCGATCTGGAAACTTCCAAATATATCCTGGCCAATGTTGGGGACCAGTTCTGCCAGCTTGTTATGTCAGAGAAGGAGGCAATGATGATGGTGGAGCCACATCGTAAGCTGGGCTTTTGACATGTTTTTTGTCCATCTTCTCTGTAATGTGTGTACAATGCAGTGGAATAGAGTTGCAAGTGTCATATAATTTCTTGTTAAAATGCTTCTCCTTTTCTTCCAAAGAGAAGGCTATATTCACTTCTTTGGGGTGTGTGTAATTGCGGGACCAGCTTTTGGGAATTTTCCTTTGGATCAGTGCAACATTACTGCCGAGGAAGTTAATGGTAACTTTCCCAGACTTCATTAAATTATTTTTCAATAAATAAATGCAGAATTCAGCTGACCCATGCTCCTAAGAAAATAGAAGTAAGTCCAGAACACTTATCAAACTGACCAGCTATGCTGTAATGAGCAGCTTTTCTTACATGTTCCTATCCTGTTATGCTCCAGGGACATCACATAAAAGCTCAGGGTTTTCGAAAGATATTCAGTTCAACCTATCACATGGATAGCTCTGAGTATCTGATTTTTTCCATTTAGCTTCTGGAGTGTACAGGGCAACCATTGGAGAGGACTTCCCCTTCCTCAGCAAATGTGTTGGATTAGAATCCAAGGAGTTGATAGGCATCCAATTAGTAAAGCTAAATATGCATTCTTTATAGTTTCGTAAGTCCATGTTATTCATGAAACCAGCAGAAGTTTTATAATTTTGCTGTAAGTTCCATAAGTGCTCCTTGAAATTCAGCTAGTAGAGAACTCTGTAAGGTGCTCTGCCTTCTTTGTAGTGTGTGCATTTTGGGGCTTGATCGTACCTGCTCTTAGAAATCGGGATTTTAATAGGCTAGCAACTCAAAGAATGTGTCTCTGGATGTAAAAAGTATGTTTCTGTACTCTGCCCTCAAGTCATGCTTCTTGGAATTGTTTATCAGTGTTACTATGATCTTCTTAAATTAGGTGGGAGAAATGCAAAATGTCAGAGCAGTAATTACTAATGTTCCTTGTCTTTATAGAGAAAGTGGCATGGAAGCGAGCAGTACGTGGCGTGAGGGAAATGTGTGATGTATGTGAGACAACACTCTTCAATATTCATTGGGTTTGTCGCAAGTGTGGTTTTGGGGTCTGTCTGGACTGTTACCGGCTGAGGAAGAATCGTCCCCGTAGCGGTGAGTACTGGAGTTTTTTGTCCTCCGCTGTAATCTTTGAACTGGCTGGCTTTCAGTGGCGATAGTTTCTGGGAAGTTGCTGAAGGTTTTGTGGGAGGGTTAGTCAGTATCAGCTTGGGAGGCTGGAGGTTTGGAACTTTGGCACTACTGTCTAAAATGCTGCTGTTCCATTCTTCGTTTCCTTAGATACCTGCATTTGATCTATTTGGTTAGAATTTGATTATTAAAGTTACAACATCCCCGGGCATAGACTGTGTAGCGAGACAGACTATAGTTCCATCTTTTCCTCAGAGAGTATAAAAGAAAAATTAAGTAATATCTTAACAGTTTGGAACCATCACAAAATGAACAGACATTGCAGAGAACTCCTTTCTGTAACAGAGTTAGACTGGAAAGTTTTCTTCTTTTGATTCTTTGATGCACTAGGGTTTGTAATTCAGGAAAAAGTTCAGTAAGTTAAACTCCTTACTGAGGCACACCGCGTTTACAAAAGTGAATACTTGGTTGCTTTTTTGTGTATTTTACTGTATTGGGACCGCTTTGGTAGCGTAGGTGCTGACAATGTGCGATCTTAAGTGTAAGACTCTTAGTGACAGTTACGTTATTACGTGAAGCAGATGTACAAAATACTGGATGTTAATAAGTGTGAGTACTGCTGTCTATTCATTATGAGAAAAGTGCCAGAGAACACTGAATGAATTATAGAAGCAGTGAGTTTTTTAAAATAGGTAAAAGGTCACCTGTTCTTATATCATTGTTGTGGATTTACCCCATTAGGCAGCTAAGCACCACGCAGCCACTTGCTCGCTACCCCATGGACTGGGGAAAGAGGAATGGAAGAGTAAAAGTGGGAAAACTTGTGGGTCAAGATAAAAATTGTTTAATAAGTGAAAGGGAAATAGAAAAAGAGAAAAAGAAAACAAAACAAAGCAAGTGATGCAAAGGCAATCACTCGCCACCTCCCGTGGGTAGACTGTTGCCCAGGAGTTTCCCAAGCAAAAGATGGCTGACACCCTAAACTCCCTTCTCTCCATTTTTATTGCTGAGTGTGACATTGTACAGCAGGGAACATCCCTTTGCTTAGTTTGGGTTATCTGTGTGGTGGTGTTCTGTCCCAACTGCTTGTGCACCACCAGTCTGTTCACTGGGGGGTAGAGTAAGAAAACGGAAGACCCGGACACTGTGCAAACACTGCTCAGCAGTAGCTAAAACATTGGTGTTATCAGCATTGCTTTGGTCACATGTCTAAAACACAGCACCACAGGAGAGCTGCTATGAATAAAATTAACTCCATCCCAGCCAGACCCAGTGTAATAATGAAGCCTGTGAAATTACTGCCAGAATACACCAGAAGAGAGAAGAACAGTCTTGAAGATGTGGTTAACCAGGGTACAGTGGAAATAGTTGAAAGTAAGTAGAATAGGGTTTCTTGTATCTGGCACTGTACATGTTTGGAAAAAGCATATGGGACTGACAGAATGTGGTATAAAGATGTCCATGATTCAAGGGCAATAGTCTCTTAACCCATTTTCTTCTCACATCAAGGAAATAAATATGATAACCTTACCTGTGTCAGGGGAAAATGAAAAGATGTCCTGGGCATATGAGAAGTTTTCACTTACAGACGATGGTCAGCATTGAAAAGATTGATATTTTAAAATGTCAAATTATAGTGTGTGGGGTGTGTGTATATATGTACATATTGCTTATCAGTGATGTCTTCCTGAAAACAGTATTGTAATTATTGTTTATTAATCAGGTCTGACATTTTTGAATGGGCCAAAATGTAGAACCAAAGCATTACTTAAATACAATTACTTGCCTCAGGAGGTTTCTGAACTTTATGCTGTAGAAGGAACCTATGCAGATACCACGTCTAAAGGACCCTGCAATGAAGTTTTACATGATCCTTCTTATATTCTACCCCACTCACCCTTCCCCCCACCTTCCTTTTTAAAGGAAGAGAATGGCATGCCGTTTATACAGCTACATATTTGTAGGCCCAACTTGGTTTAAGTTCTAAAAGATTTTAAATTTGTCAGACTGCTCTTCAAACTATTAATTTGCTACTTGTTAGCTTTGTGACTAGATACAGTGACAGAAGAGCTTAGTTTCCTCTTCCTGGAACTGATCTGCAGATACTTTTTATTGAAAAAGCTTGAGAGATGATAACAAGAAAAGATAGAATTGCTCTATAACTTAGGAAAGCATAATGAGAACAAGAGTATGAAATTTAAAAACGGAGGCTAGAAGCCAAGATTTTTGGGTGATTGAAAATAACAAGCTATTAGCGATGAAAGGAAAATCACTGTGGTAGTTTTATAATCTGAAGAGGCAAAGAAGTCGCTGTAGGGTCTGTTCTGATGTTCTGTATTTATTGGCTATTTCTGAGACACCAGGTTAATATCCTGCACTGTAAAAAATCTGTATTGCAAAGTTTTAGTGACTTTTGTACAAAATTTTACTTCTTTTGTCTTTATTCCAGAGACAGAAGAGATTGGTGATGAGGAAGTCTTCTCATGGCTGAAATGTGCAAAGGGTCAGTCTCATGAACCAGAGAATCTTATGCCAACACAGATCATTCCTGGTACAGGTAATGCTTGAAACCTGAAAGGAAAAATTGCAAATTTTGTCTCAATTCTGAGCAAGCAAGTGGAAAAAATACTAAGAGGATTGGTTCTAGCTGATGCTTATCTCTAGCATGGATTTAGAGGAGTTTTCCACTCGCTACAGCTGAAGGGTTGAAGGGAACATAACCCAAGTAAGGTCAAGCTGTGGGTTTGAAGTGAACACCGTTCTGACAGTAGCTGTGACTTCTTGTGCTCAGCTGGTTTTAGTTGTATCAGTAAATTTGATGAACTTGTGAGACAGATCTTTTTCTTTTCTATTGAGTGGAGGGAAAGTAAACGGTCAGTGCTGACCAGTGCATAACTGGTCCTAAAAATCACAGAATCATAAAATGGTTTGGGTTGGAAGGGACCTCTAAAGATCATCTAGTCCCACCTCTTTGCCATGGACAGGAACACCTTCCACTAGACCAGGTTGCTCAAAGCTCCATCCAACATGTCCTTGAACACTTCCAGGGAGGGTGCATCCACAACCTCTCGGGGCAACCTGTTCCAGTGTCTTACCACCCTCATTGTGAAAAATGTCTTCCTTATGTCCAACCTAAGCCCACCCTCTTTCAGTTTAAAACCACTTTTGTCTTGGCACTACAGGCCCTGGTGAAAAGTCTCTCTCGATGTCTTTCATATGATTCCCCCTTTATATATTGAGAGGCCACAATAAGGTCTCCACAGAGCCTTCTCTTCTCCAGGCTGAACCACACCAACTCTCTCAGGCTGTCTTCATAGGAGAGGTGTTCCAGCCCTCTCAAGATTTTCAAGGTCCTCCTCTGGACCTGCTCTAACAGGCCTACATCTATCTTGTACTGGGCACCCCAGAGCTGGATGCAGGACTCTCCAGGTGGGGTAGAGTAGAGGGTGAGAATCACCTCTCTTGACCTGCCGGCCACGCTTCTTTTTATGCAGCCCAGGATGTGGTTGGCTTTCTGGGCTGCCAGTGCACGTTGCCGGCTCACATCCAATGTTTCGTCTACCCATATCCCCAAGTCCTTCTCTGCAGGGCTTCTCTCAATCCATTCATCCCCCAGTCTGTGTTGATACTGGAGATTGCTCCAACCCTGGTGTGGGACCTGGCCTTGTTGAACTTCATGAGGTTCACGTGGGTCCACTCCTTAGGCCTGTCAAAGTCCCTCTGGATGGCATTCCTTCCCTCTAGTGAGTCAACTGCACCACTCACCTTGATGTCATCTGCAAGCTTGCTGAGGGTGCGCTCAGTCCCACTGTCTATATTGTTGATGAAGATACTAAATAGTTTTGGTCCAAGTAAGGGTCCTTGAGGAACACCACCTATTGCTGATCTCCTCTTGGACATAGAGCCGTTGCCTGTAGCTCTTTGGATGTGGCTGTCCATCGAGTTTCTTGTCCATTGAATAGTCCATCCATTAAACCCATATCTCTCCAATTTAGCAGCAAGAATGTTGTGGTGGACCATAGTGAATGCCTTACAGAAGCCTACGTAGATGGCATCCCTTGTCTAAAGATGCAGTAAGTCCATTGGAGAAAGCCACTAGATTAGTCAGGCAGGATTTGCCCTTGGTGAAGCTGTGTTGGCTGTCTCTGATCACTTTCCTGTCTTCCATATGTTTCCGCATGTCTTCTGGGAGAATCTGCTCCATGATCTCACTGGGCACTGCGGTGGGACTGACTGGTCAGTAGTTCCTAGGGTTCTCCTTTTTAAAAATGGGCATGATGTTTCCCTTTTTCCGTTCACTGGGGACTTTCCCTGACTGCCATAACTTCTCAAAGAAGATGGAGAGTGACTTGCTAACTACACCAGCCAGTTCCCTCAAGACCCTGGGATGCATCTCCTCAGTTCTCATTGGCTTCTATATGTTCAGGTTCCTCACATGGTCTTGAACCTGACACTGGCATGGCCCCAGCTTGAGTACTGTGTGCAGTTTTGGGCACTTTAATACAAGAAGGACATTAGACTGTTAGAGAGTGTGCAGAGGAGGGTGACCAAGATAGTGAGAGGTCTCGAGGACAAGACTTAGGAGGAGCGGCTGAGGTCACTTGATTCATTCAGCTTGGAGACGAGAAGGCTGAGGGTGAACCTCATCACACCCTACAACGTCCTCAAGAGGGACAGCGAAGGTGGGGGTGCTGATCTTCTCTCTCCTGTGACCAGCAACAGGTCAGGAGAAAAAGGAATGAAGCTGCATCAGGGACAGTTCAGATTAGACATTATTAAAAGGTTCTTTACTGAGGGGGTGGTCAGTCACTGGAACAGGCTCCCAGCGAAAGTGGTGATGGCACCAAGTCCTGTCACAGTTCAAGAAGCATCTGGACGATGCTCTTAGTCATGGTTATTGTTAGGTGGTCCTGTGAGGAGCAGAGAGTTGGATTTGATGATCCTTACAGGTGCCTTCCAACTCAAGATATTCTATGATTCTCCTACGATGAGAGGAGCTTTGTTCTCCTAGTCCCTGCCTTGAGGTTTAGGGGCTTGAGAGAGGTGAGAAGAGAGAATACCATTGAACACTGAGCGGGGAAAAAAAAACCAATAGTTGAGTACCTCAGCTCTCTCTGTGTCAGCTGTCACCAGCTCTTCTGTCTTATTTAGTGGGGTGGGGGTGTACATTTTCTTCAATCTTCCTTTTTCTGGTCAACGTGCCTGGTCAAAGCCCTTACTATTCTTTGTATCCCTTGCCAAATTCAGCTCTAGCTCTGCCTTACCTTTCCTGATCCATCCCTACGCATCCAGGCAGGGTCCCTATATTCTTCCCAGGATACATGTACCTGGTTTTACTGCCTGTGCGTTTCCTTCTTAGATTTTTAGCTTGACCAGAAGATCCCTTATTGACCCCTGCTGTTCTCCTGCCTTCCTTGCTTGGTTGTTTTTTACACATGGAAGTTGAGCCGCTCCTGAACTCTAACAAAAAGTGTTCTTAAAGAACTGCAAGCTCTTTTCAGCTCCTTTGTCCCTGAGAGCAGTTTCCCAGGGGGTCCCATACACTAATTCCATAAGCAACTGAAAGTTTGCTCTCCTAAATTCAGCATCCTGATTCTACTCTTCACCTGGCCCATATCCCTCAAGACTCTGAATTCCCTCAGGGCACGATCACTGCAGCCCAGGCTGCACCAATCCTGACATCTCTGATTAGTCTTCCATGTTGGTGAGCACCAGGTCCAGTAATGATTCTTCTCTGGTTGGGCTGGCTGTCAAGAAATTATCCTCAATGCACCGCTAAATTCTTCTGGACTGCTTACAGCTTGCTCTGCTGCATTTCCAGCAGTTGTCAAGGCAACTGAATTTCTCCATCAGGATCAGAGCCTGTGAACAAGACTGCCCTTGGATGGCTGCCTGTAGTAAACACCAGCAGTGAGGTTTCCTTTGTTGGCTTGGCCCTAATTTTAAATCGTAAGCTCTCAACCTGTTCATCGCTGTTTTTCAAAGACAGCTCTTTGCAGTCAAGCCATTCTTTTACATAGAGGGCAATCTCCCTGCAGTGCTCCCGTTGTGCAATTCACCCCATCATGTTTCAGCAATAGTGATGAGATTGTAGCTTTCTAGTTGCACAGTGACTTCCAGCTCCTCCTGCTTGTTACCCATGCTGCATGCATTGGTACATAGAAACAATTCAGCTGGGCTATCAACCTTGTCACCTTTTGCGAGGAACATGCCCAAATTCCTTTGAAGCATTTCACAGGTGTTTCCCTATTGGTTCCTAATACATCAGCAGCCCCTTGCTCTTCTCTGTTGCTCAAATCTCCATCTCCTTACACACTAAATTTAGTTTAAAGCTCTCCATATAAGTCTGACCAACTTGTTCATAGGGATTCTCTTGCCCTACTTAGGGGCATCGGCTCCCAAGACACCTGGCTTCTCAAGGGTAGATTTGTGATCACAGAAGCCAAAACCTTGAATGTGGCACCAGCCATGCAGCCAGGTATTCACCTTTTTAATGGGTTACCTCCTTCCTCTTATTGGGAGGATGGAGGAGAGTGCCACCTGTGCTCCAGATCTTTTTTAATTGCTCCAAGGGATATATAGTCTCTTTTGATGGTTTGAAGTTGCCTCATTGCAGTATCATTGGACCTTACATGGAACAGCAGGAGCAGATGATAATCTGTAGGATTTGCCAGGTTTAACAGCATCAGTGACATCGCAAAGCTAGCGTTAGCAGAGTTCTCCACACTATTCAGAGACAAGTGTCTTGTTATAGCCTGTGATCTTAAAGATACTTAGCAGTAATACTAAAAAAACCCCACCCCTCTGAATATATATTATAGCTCAGGCCTTGTTTTTAGATTTCTTAAATGTGATACTAAAGATTTTAACTTTATTGCCAGCGCTTTACAATATTGGAGACATGGTTCATGCAGCACGAGGCAAATGGGGTATTAAAGCCAATTGTCCATGTATTAACCGGCAGAACAAATCGGTGTTAAGACCGGCTGTCACTAATGGAATATCACAGGTAAGTAATTTGAGGCTGAAATTACATTTTTAAGATCTTTAAAAAGTTAGATCCTTTAGACTAATGTATTGTGAAACACAAACTTTTTTCTCCATGTGAATTCCAAGTGGTTTAGCTTAGCAGAAGTCTGCGACATTTTTCAGGGACTGTTATTTACTAAGGGGGCATGTGGGCTAATACTCTTATGTAGAAGTTGGGTAGGAAGTAATTTTATTAATGCTGTATCTTAAAACAAACCACTATGAGTAGCTTGCAACATGTGCATTTATTTTGTTATGATTCTCAAATGTAATACTGAGTCTAGAGCAGCTCTGTTACTGTTCCCACAAAAAGTCCTTCCGTAATAAAAGAAATTGAAAAGCGTGGTCTTATGTTAAAAGATGATATGGTAAGAATTCATACCACAATTGCAGTGCAATTCACACCACCTCTGCTGCTACGTAAGCGTAAAGGATCTCTGTTGTGTACTTAGGGCAAATTAACAAAACCAACAAACAAAACCCAGTGCATTGGGTCCAGTGTCTCCCAAGTTGAACACTTCCCTTTATTCAACATGTAGTATTTGTTTATACTTTTGTTTTAGCTTCCGACTGTAAATCCTAGTGCATCGGTCTCTGGAAACGAGAGCACCTTTTCCACTGGAGCAGGGACAGCAGGTGTGGGGCAACTAGAAATGGACACCATTCCAAAATCTGAAGCAACTGATAGTAGGATAGAAGAATCAGCAAAAACAGAGACATTACCAACCAATAACACTGGTGAAATAAAGAGTAACAGACCACTTTGTCCAGAAACAGCTCCATCGTCAGCCTTACACTGGCTTGCAGATTTAGCAACACAAAAAGCAAAAGAAGAAACAAAAGGTGAGCAGAAGATGTGTCCTCTGGGGCTGGAATTTAAAGATAAGTAATAATGTACTGCTTGGTTGCTGTTCTTTGTGAGAATGTCTAGCCCTAAATAGAAAAGAACATGGTCATTTTTCTTCCTTCGCCCCTTAGAGCCAGTTTTCTTTTACAGGCTTAGGAATATGCAAAGCTGGAAAGATGATCATGCAGCTGAAAATAAAAATACTGTCTTGTCACTCCTGGTTTATTTCAGTGCCTGCTCTTGTATTTATTTTCTAAGTAATAAGCAGCTGGTATCCTGAAGTAAAATGATAGTAAATAATTTCAGATGCAGCTTTGTCAGTTTATTACTATTGAAGTAAATAAAGCTGTTTTTTATGTTATGTGAAGAGTGCATTTCCAAAGAATTGAAAGAGTAGATTCAGCTTGGAGGGTCAGATGAAAGCTTAGGACTTGTATACTACTCAGTAGTTTGAGTGTGGTTCTCAATATGAAGTAACTGTTTACAGAATACACCTCCTAGTTGTCAGACGTAGCATGACTGACGCAGGATTTATTGCTGTCCATGTGTCTATAGTAACTACTTTATATGTCACTGTTAAATGTTCAGGAGTCACTAGTTTTGCAGGGCTTAGTCACTGTAATATTTTGACTACAGTTAAAATTTGAAATATTTCATATTGAAACATTAATTCAGAAAGTCAAGGAAATATTTTTTTAGTTGAGTCTATTACAGAGTTGTGGTTTCTTGTGTATCGAACACTTTCAGATCAGATCTGCTGTGCTATTCAAAACCTTAACAGCGTATGAAGGGCAGAATCTATCTGAAGTATGCTATGTTTTTGATTCTCTTTGAGGGATTCTCATTCACTGGTGCAGTGATACCTTACGTTTACCTCAAGATTCTGTCAATATTCAATTTAATGCAATAATTTAGGAGAACTTTGGGATCATTTGAACTTTTGCCTTTTTTTTCTCCCCACCCCCACCCCCATGTTGATATTTATCTTGCAGAATCGGGATCACTGAGGTCAGTGCTTAATAAAGAATCCCATTCACCCTTTGGATTGGATTCCTTCAACTCCAGTACAAAGGTTTCCCCACTAACCCCAAAGTTGTTTAATAGCCTCTTGTTGGGCCCAGTGACATCTAGCAACAAAGCTGAAGGCTCCAGCCTCAGAGATCTACTACACACAGGACCAGGAAAGCTTCCTCAGGTCCCACTAGACACAGGAATTCCCTTTCCTCCGGTCTTTTCTGCAGCTTCTACGGTAAGTAATTTTGTATTCCTTCAATGATATATCTTCTAGGGAAGAATTTAATGATGATCTAAAGAGTTTTCATCTACATCTTTTTATAGTATCTTATTCTTAAATGTTGAAACAAATGCAGCATTTCACCAAAACTTACCACCACACAAAGTTGTAGAGAATTTCGATGCTATTTGTTAGTTTGTGATTTGGTTTACTACTGCTGGGGAGAAACTATTCCTTGCAAGAGACCAAGAAAGTGACTTAAATGTAGCCTTTAAATTCTTAGTTGATAATCAGCATATCTATAAAATTTCACTTTAAATTCCACGTCTTTAAAAATATTGCAAGAGCATACCACAGAAAAGACAAAAAACTTGTGAGCCCACCAGATCTTAAACCTTATGTATTCTTGAAAGGCATTTAACACAGAATATGAGTATAGATATTTAAGGTGTAGTTGCTATTTCTGGATGGTTATTCTGGAATAAGGATACTTTGTTTCTCTTTAATCTGTTTTGGAGGAAATAACCTTAAAAAAAAAAAAATCCCTGAACAAATCAATGATACTTGAAATGGTTACAAGCCTTTAGTTCAAGAGAAGGATAGATCCTGTGGAATTTATCAAGGCTTAGCTCTTCTTGGAGAATACTTTCTCCAAAAGCTTAGGCAGACAGAATGAGGAAGACGATGAAATGGCGTGTCTCATAGCAGAATACTTTTTCCTCTGTGTCAGCCTGGAAGGATGGAACCTTAATAATAGTTCATGTAGTTTGGTTTTGGTAGAGGGAACCATACGGGGAAAGTACATCGCAGCTACAGGAAAGTGAATCCAATAATACTTCCATCCCCTGCCCCATCTCATCACTGAGTAAAAGCAAAGAAATTGTGATCACTTGTTTTAAAGTGAGTTATTTCTTCAAGGCTTGAGGGCCTGTCTCAACCTGTATCCCTGTTCTTCTCACCACCTTGAATCTATTGTCTAATGTCTTTTTTTACTTTCTTGACTTGTGGTCTTCCCAGAGTCGATTTAGGTTTGAAAGAACTTGTGAGGAACTCTGGTCCAATCCCCGGATGCTTCATATAGAATGTTTATGAACAAAACGTATCTGAGAAACAACAGTTGTGTTGGTCAAATTGAGAGGAGCGATAGACTGCTGCTCATGAAAGAATCACCATGGTGTTTCTGGAGCATTGACATTCTGTTGTGAAGAGTAGTTAGTGCTGACTGTAATAGTTAAACTGCATATTATCTCTCTCATGGCCTCTAGACAGTCGGTGTAAAGGTACATTTTTTTTTTTTTAAGACCATCATAAGCGGATGATGTTATGATTTAGTCTTACTTGCATAAGACAGGCTGTTGAAAACTAATATAATCCCAAGCAGCAGTACAGGCTGGGATCTGACTAGCAGGGATGTTGCGCATCTGAAAGGAGAAAGGGTCCTGGAGGACAGCAAGCTGTATGTGAGTCAGCATTGCGCCCTTGCAGCTGCAAAGACCTACTGTCCTGGGCTGCATCAGGAAGCACCCCTGGAACACCATTTCCAGTTTTGGTCTCCCTAGTTGAAGACCGACACTGAAGAACTGGAGAGGGTCCAGTGGAGAGCCATAAAGAATTATTAAAACTTTGAAGAGCTTGACACATGAAGAAAGATTGAAGAAACTGGTTCTCTTCATCCTACAGAGGAAAATGCTTTGGGGAATCTGATCAGTCACATCATATCTAAGAGGTAGCTGTAGGGAATATGGCAGTATTCCTTTCACAAGGATGCATGGTAACAGGGTACGAGGCTATGGACACAAGTTGCTTGAGGGGAAATTCTGGCTAGATAAAAGAAAAAATTCTCACTTGACATTCAAGCAGTGAAATAAATGATGTAATCTCCTTCCCTGAGAAGTTAAAGTTTGGCTTGACCCAGCCCAGGGTAACTTAACCTGGTTTCAACAGAAAGTTATACCGAATGATTTCTAGGTCTTCCTTCTGACCTAGACTCTTCTATAATTACATGAATATTTTTTACTGAATTAATATCTTCAGTTATGAATGGTTTAGATCGACAGCTCTGTATATGGTACGTTTTCTCTCTATTGAACTTCAGTGTTAAAGAATATGGCAAAATTGTTCCAGTAGTAGTTTTTCACTGTTACTGTTCACTCAGCTTCCAGTCCCTGGTTGGTTTTTTTTGTTTGGTTGGTTGGTTGGTTTTTTGGTGGGTTTATTTGGCTAGAATGAGAAACTCTTTGCTGCTAGAAATCTATCACACTGCTACCGCCATCCACAGATGTCTTGTGAATAGTGTTTATGTTCTGTTGAATATATGGAATATATTTAGTGTCTTGAGTATCTTGCTACAGGTAGGCTTTTTTTTCCCCTAAAGTTAAAAACACAATTATTGTGTCGTTAATCTCTTCTGAATTTTAAACATCCCTTGAGGAGCATGTACACCACAACCAGAGAGGCTGTCTAATGGTTCTATTAACATACATATAGGAAGCACTTTCTCCTCTCTGTCAGTGTTTACTTAATGTTCTCATGTCCGTCAGCTTACCTGTACCAGGGTTGAATTCGCTTTCTTAGTAATGGAATGAGGCAAATGGGGAAATCAGGTTGAGATATTAATGAAATTAAGGAAAATATGAACCATTTTTACCATTAAAGTAGCAATCACTTAAGTTTTCTATTACATGATTGTTTGCTGTAACATTTTCCTAGCTAGCTTGAGGCAGGTTATTTTAAGCCTTATTGTTATAAAACAGGGCCATAGATGTTTCTGTTCTTACTGGATACATGCCTGTCTCTGAGCTGATTTGTCTACTATTGCATGTTTTTCTGATAGCAAGATGGCCATGACTAAAATCTGAATGAAAACAGGTATGCATTGGTATGTACGCTATTGCAAGACTAAAGTTACCTCTGGATTTACATCTTCTAGGGGGCAAAAGGTAAAGCCAGCCTGCCTAACTTCTTAGACCATATCATTGCTTCTGTGGTGGAAAATAAGAAGACGTCTGATGCTGCAAAACGAGCTAGTAATTTAGCTGACACACAGAGAGAGGTGAAGGAAATGGTAATGGGCTTAAATGTGCTGGATCCACACACTTCCCACTCTTGGCTGTGTGATGGTAGACTCCTTTGCCTTCATGATCCTAGCAACAAAAACAACTGGAAGATCTTCAGGGAATGCTGGAAACAAGGCCAGGTGGGTGATAACCAATAGTCAACTCTTACTGCTTGTAAGTATCCTGAAATTTAAACCTGTACTTTGGTTACTGTCAAGTCCATTCAAACTTTGGCCAATTGCTCCTGAGTGAATATGATGAATGAAGATTTCAGCTGTAGCACTATAAACAGAGGACGCAGTGGCCCTGTCTACTCCATGCTGTACTGACTCAAACCCATGTGCTCTTGCACATTGAGCTTTTCTCAGCTTGCCAGTATGAGGGTGTTTGCTGTGACAGAATTTTTAGTTGTGGTGTGGTTTGTGCTAAACCTGGTCTACTACAGCTCAGTAGTGAATCTACTATGACTTCCTATATGCAGTCTAGTATCTACCCCATACTTGATGCTTTATAGCCTCAGAGAAGGATCCGTTCCTTCCAGCAGCATTTACAAGAATAAAAGTGCTGCATGCTTGAATTTCTGATGAAATTTTGGGTGTACTTGATGCATTGTCTTATCCTGAGCCTACAGCCTGTGTGAACCCAAGTATTGTTTTGAACTCATGATCTCATGTATTGAGTATTCTTCTTGATTGTCTGAGGGGTCATCAACCAGTTAGGCCTTCAGTCAAGAGACTGGACCTTAGACCTGCTGCCAGCATAGCCACTTTTTCAGATCTCAATCTACAGTGCTACAGCTTTAGGCTTCTTCAGAGAGTCATTTCCCTGGCCTGGTCAGACAAGATAAATCTTTATAAAAGGGTAAGTAGCTGCTGCAGAAGAACTGCACCCATAGCTCTAACAGAATATGTTGTCCATCAGTGTTCAAACTGTTCTTGGCACTTGGTTCTGCAGCTACTGCAGTTACCTTCACTGACTACTCAAGATTGAGACTATTGGTGCTAGACAGTTATGTCCCTCATCATCTTTTCTGGAGAAGTCGTTGTTGTCAGCTGTTCTGTTGTAATTGTGCTAATGCTCTTGGCACTCACATTCCATACTTAGCTGTAGTTGCTCACAAGGCTTGTGGACTGCTGAGGTGTAGTGAGGGAACAGATCAGGCTGCATGTTCCTCTTTGGGCACTCAGAGTCCATTCCTGCCAGAAGTAGAGTACTTTTCAGTTAAGTTTAGCATGTCTCATGGAACTATAGATTCTATGCGTCCCCTGGGCATAAGCATAATTAGCACATAGCCACAAGAACTGCAGAGAGGACTGTGGCACTACCAACCACAGAATTACCCATTCCTGTTTCTGACTCCCCTAGCCAGCTCCTAACAGATGGAAGAGGCTACTGTGCAGCACACCCTTGCTTGACTGACTAGATGCTTAGCTTGTTGCTAGTATTGCGAACTTTTGCCCTAATTACGGTTTTCTTGTCCTGATTTTTTTTGAAGTGCACAAGAGTCTCTTTTTTTCTGAACCTGTTGCTTCTTTCTGGTTTATGAAGGATCTCAGATCATTCTTTTGCACGGCTGGGTGTCAGTCATCCGCCTGACTCAGCAAAGAGTTCCTTAGTATACTCTGATAACTTCCTCAACCCTCTCTGTTGGCAAATAATACTGTCTCTGAGGAGGATCCTAAATATTTTGGGAATACTTACAGAAGATGTGCTTGTCATTTTTGCTGCAAATGAGGCTGGTTAATCACCAGGTGCAAGATGCTGCATATGGCCATGGGTTCTTGACTGTTACTGAAACCTGAGAGACTCCTTCTGGAGTTGAGATGTGACCTGGGTCTGTTTAGCCTGGAGAAAACAAGATTGAGAGGGGATCCTATCAATATCTGAAGGGCAGGTGTCAAGAGGATGGGGCCAGACTCTTCTCAGTGTGTGGCAGTTTGAAAAAAAAAAAACTGCTCGAAGGCTTTTGTTTTAAACTGACCAATTGAATTATTCTCTTCCATGTTACGATCGCCCATCTCATTGGCTGAGGAAGTTTCTCGCGAGCGTACTGTGCCTTTAAGAAGCTGCGGGCTCGGGCGGCTTCTCGGCTTTCGCGGCTTTCCCGGCTTGCGGGGCTTTTCCCGGCTTTCCCGGCTTCTCGCCTTCTTTCGGGGCTTTTCGCGTCTTTCTGCTCTCCGGACACTCCCGGCTCCGCGCTGCGAGAGGCACTGCAGGACCTCAGCTTCACTCCGGGAAGAGGTTTTCTCCAGACTCGCGGCTACGGCTCCCTCCGCGCTGCCGGAGTGGAGCGAGACTGTGCGCCGGGGCAGCCCCCGCCGCGCCGCCCGGAGACCCGCGCCTGGAGGCTGCTCTTTGCCTGCCGCAACACCGTATCATCTTTGCCTGCCAGCGCTGCCGCTTCTTGCTTCTCTGCGTCTACAAACCGGTAGGAACAGTGTTTTGCACATTGGAGCCCCGCGTTCGTAACAGTCGCGGTTTCCCTTTGTTCACTCCACGAAAGCGCACACTTGGCTGGTGCCATTTTCGGACTGCACGTGGTACCGTCCCACTTTCTCTCTTTTCTCGCGTTTAACCCTCTCCTTTCCATCCTGTACGAGCCCTCACATCTTGCATTGGTTTTTCCCTGCATATTATATATATTTTGTTCTAGTTTTAATAAAGTTTGTTTCAGTTTTCCAAACGTTCAGAGGTCTCACAAAATCTTTCTTTTCCTTTTCGTATCTCTGCTTTTTAACCCTTTTCTCTCCCGGAGGAGAGGGGTTCAGGGATAGGAAAGGACTCGTCCCCGTGCTCGGCTTGCCTCAGCTGACCGGCGACACAGTGGTACCCAGCAACAGGACGAGGGGCAGTGGAACACAGGAAGTTCCATCTGAACATGGGGTTAAGACTGCTTTACTGTGAGGGTGATGGAGCACCAAAACCGAGAGGTTGTGGAGTCTTCTCTGGAGATTTTCCAAACCTGCTTGGATGCCATCCTGCGCAACCTGCTCTGGGTGAACCTGCTTTAGCAGGGAGGTTGGACTAGATGAACTCCAGAGGTCCCTTCCAACCCCCACCATTCCATGATTCTTGATTGCTGATCTTCTGTCAGATGTGTAGCTTGCAGTGTGCATCACCTTCCAAGCTGGTGCACACTCAGGCTCTGGCTACAACTGTTATGATTGTGTGACCCTCAGTTTTAGGCTTTGCCCCAAGATGTGCTGGTGATGCTTTGGGATGACTTTATTATTCAGAGGATCCCTTGTATAGCAGTAGACTAGGCAACTCCCTTGCTCATTCAAACATTCTTCTGTGGTGTGGCACTCACTTGAGTTTCCTGATGAAATATGGAAAGCAATCTAACTGAACCTCTCTCATTCCTGCACAAGAGAGAGCAGGTGACCCAGGCAAGCGTCACTATCTTGACAAGGCAGATTTTCTTCCAGTAGAGATTCTCTCAACAAACTCTGCCTCAGTTCTCCCTTGGCTGACATTCTCCTGTACATGTGCATCCCAGCTGCACCTTTAAAAGTGAAGACATATTTATTCTACCACTATCCCCCAAATCATATTCCCTTTCCAATTTTGTGGCCTGGAAATGGTTAATTGGAAAAACCTCTTAGCTACCCTTCCCAGCACAAAAAATGCCCACTGGACACTAGATCTGAGGCTTATGAAGATCTTAGCCATGGTGGTGTCCCAAATTGTTAAAAGAAAATTCCTTTCTCTTAATGTTTGGATAATGAATGACACTCTTTGTTGTGCAGAAAATGCAACATTTTTCAACTCCTTTGTCTTAGAAATCGTCAGAAATAAGTTAAACTGTCTTATCCCAGAATTCACTGGGACACCATAGGATTATTTCTTTCTGAAGCTGTTCTTCAAGAGCATTTTGCTCTCCTAAATGTGGTTGCTGCTTATCTGGGGATACTGTCAGGATTCTCATTCTATAGCAACCTGTACTTTTCTGAATTTTCATGCAAGGCTTTATCTTTTTTAAGATCCTGAAGATTTGAGGTGGTGGTGGAGGTTGTTATTTGTTTTGTCCCTGTAGTCTGAGAGCAGATCTACCAAGAAGCATTTACCAGTGAAATCCACTATCCTTTTATCTTGCAACCCTAGCTGTGTTCTTCACTACAGAGAATGTTTTCTTTCTCCCATGAGCAATTCTCTGCTTAATAGCTGAAAGGGTTCTACTAGGTTAAGTAGATTTATTTTTTTTTTTTTTTTAATTGTTATGTTTAAGTGGTCAAGTGAATACAGCAGGGATCAAAATTTGTGAGTATTTTCCTGGATTGCAGAAGACTAGTTTATCCATCAGCTTAATGTCTACCTGGCAGCAGTTTCCACCCATCCAGTGAAGGGTACTGTTGTTTTACTCCTCATTAATGATCCCTGGGTTTTTGTAGAATGTGAATAAAACCTTTCCATTGCCTTAATGTTACATTTTCTGCTGGGATAACGGAATATATTTGAACTCGTGATCAATGTATCTGCTCTGTCATCTTAGGGAGCTTTTCTGCTTGTCAGGGCCTCGCATGTGGGACATAATGGAAAGACTGCCAAAGCTTGTCTGACCCTCAGACATTTACCCTCTGCTGCTCTTCCAGGTTGTCACAAACAATACTACTGGGGAGACCTGGACAGTATCAAGAGTGACTATGACTCTGGGAGTAGTGGTCAAGGTCATGGAGCCCAAGTGGTTTTCTTAATCTTGCCAGTGAGAGGTAGAGTGATCCTGCATGTCAAGCATTGTTTGCACTGCTGGTTTCAACAACAGAGTGTTGGGATTTATAGTCATGGGGGACCTCTCTGAGATTGAGAACTGCTTGGAAGAGATGGGATCCATCTAAGTGGGGCAAAAGCATCTTTGCCAACAGGCTGACCAACCTGATCAGGAGAGCTGTAAGAGATGAATGACAAGGGTGGGGAGAGTATGACCAGTGATCAAGAAAAGAATTAGTTGATTGGTTTGGCAAGCAAGCAATGTGGGGTGATGTGAACAGGAGAAATGCCATACTCAAGAAAACGGGTGAAAGATGTTCACCTCAGGCATATGCACGTAAGTAAGGAACAGTGTACATCACAGTATTGTGCGGAAAACTCTGATACTGTTTCTGGGAAATCAGTGTCTTTCTGAATTGCCTATACACTAATGCACAGAGCACAAGGAACAAACAGGAGGAATTAGTGTGCAGTTGCGCAGTGACAGTCTCATTGGTATGATGGAGAAGTGATGGGATAGCTCATGAAACTGTAGTATGACAAGGAATAGGTGCTGCCTGTTCGGGCAGGACAGTTCGGGAATGACAGGCCAGGAAGGTGAGGAGGGAGCATTGCTGTTTATGTGAAGGAGCAGCTGGAATGCATGAAACTGCATAGGAACAGATGATGAGCCATTTGAAAGCTTACAGGCTGGCAGACTAACGTTGGCAATGTATAAAGTCCTGCGCCTCAGGAGGAATCACACTCTGCAGCAGTACTGTGCTGTAGGGCTGCTGGATGGACAGTAGCATTGCCTGGAGTGGACAAGGAGGTGACTGTGACCCCAGAACACATCGTTGCAACAAAGAGGGCATTGGCATCCTGGGCTGCATTAGAAAGAACATTGTCAGCAGGTCACGGGAAGTGATCTTTCCCCTCTACTCAGCAGTGGTAGATGCCACTCCTAGAATACTGTGACCTGTTCTCCCCAGTAGAAGAAAGGCATGGACTTCCTGAAGAAAGTCCAGCGAAGGGCCACAAAGATGGTTAAGGGACTGGAACATCTTTCATATGAAGAGATGCTGAGGGACCTTGGACTGTTCATCCTTTCATCCTAGAGAAGAGAAGGCTTGGGAGAGTGTGGGGAGGAAATCTTATCAATGTGTGTAAATCCCTGATGAGAGGGATTGAAGAAGAGGGAGCCAGACTCTTCTCAGCAGTGCCCGCTGACAGGACAGGAGGCAGTGGGCACGAATTAGAAACCAGTAAGTTCAATCTGAACACAGGAAAACACTTTTTTTGGTGAGAGTGGTCCCTTCCAACCTAAATGTTTCTGTGGTTCGGTGGGGGGTGGGGCGGGGTGGGGGACGTTGCCATCTTTTTTTTTCCCCCTGAAGTTGACAGGAGTAAAGTAACAACCCCTCTTTGTTTTCTTAAACCTCACTCGTCTGGATTTGAGGTTTCATTGCTGCCTTCTGGAACTTAAGGGCTATGTCGTGTCATATTTGAAAACCAAGGCCATTTCTGTTATCCCCAAAGTTGCAGGTTTTCTTCCATGCATTTGGGAATGAAAGTTGTCCTCACTTAGGGACTGAAATGGATACTAGTCCTGTCAGAGGCCATTGGGCGATCCAAATGAAACAGTGGTCAGTTACTGGAGTGTTTTTTGAGCAGCATAACTTTAGAGTTGCTTGTCTATAGCTCTGTAGGTATCTTTGCGTAATGCACTGATCCTATTAGAGCAGCTAGGGGCGTCGGTGCTCCTCAGGATTGTACTGAACTCTTCATGTGAATAAATCTGAGATCCACCTTCAGATTACTACTAATATATAGGGGATATTTTGGAATTGATTCAAAGTTACATAGACATTTGAACTGTCTTTTGAACATAAGTAGCAGTTCCTAAACCTAGAGTTTTTCACGTGGGATACTCCATGTGCAAGTTCACTTCATACCCTATTTTACTTTTCTCTCAAGTCTTGTAACTGTCTCTAGAGATTGCAGGGTGAGAGGAACTAACAATGTCTTGCCCAGTGTTGGGAGAATTGTCTGGTGTACCTTTTCCTAGTACTGTTACTTTAGCAAACACCTTGAGCATTTATGGGGAGAGGCCAGTTAAATCTCTACAGGATTAGCCTATGTGTCTTAAAACCTCTTTTGCAAATGAACAGCCAATTTTCTGCTACTTGGCTTGGTACTAGGGAATTAATGATGATCCATGATTATACATTGAGAATGAGTGAAATAGTTGAATTCATATCAGAATATGAAAATTTCATATAAGAAGGCTTTACTGCAAATGCTGTTTCTAGTGGTAGTTGCATTTGTGCTTAAAAAAAGGAGAGGTGGTGGAACTCAACATCCACTGTACTTCCACAGCTGGATTTACCTGGGCTGGGTGCCAGACCCCTACCCAGCCACTCTCTCACTCGCCCTTCTCAACAGGACAGGGGGAGAAGTTAAAGCAAAAAAGTTTGTGGGTCAAGATAAAGACAAGGGAGATCACTTAGCAATTGCTGTCACAGGCGAAACAGACTGAACTTGTGAAAAAGTAATTTAATTGATTGCCAGTTAAAAATAGAGTAGAATGGTGGGGAACAAAGACAAAGATAAAAACACCCACTCCTCCTTCCTAAAGGCTCAACTTTACTCCTCCAACTCCTCTACCTTCTCACCCTCCCAGAGCAGCACAGGGGGGATGGAGTATAATGGGGGTTGTGGTCACTATAACATGTTGTCTTTGCTGCTCCTTCCTCCTCATGCTTTTCCACTGCTCCAGTGTGGGGTGCCTCCCACAGGACACAGCCTTTGCAAATGGCTCCAGCATGGGCCCTCCCCATGGGCTGCAGACCTTCAGGAACAGACTGTTCCAGCATGGGTCCCCAGCGGGCCCGTTTCTGATAGAAAACTTGCTCCTGCATGGGCTTCTCTCCAAGGGCCACACCTCCTGCCAGAAGCCTGCTCTAGCATGGGATCTCCATGGGCTGCAGCTTCCTTCAGGGCATCTCTCTCTGCTGCATTGCGGCGTCCTCCCTGGGCTGCAGTGTGAACATCTGCTCCACCCTGGTCCTCCACAGGCTGCAGGGGGCAACCTGCTTTCGCCATGGTCTCTTCCACAAGCTGTGAGGGGGAACCTCCTTCCCCTCCTCCTCTACTGACCTTGGTGTCTGCAGAGTTGTTCCTTCCCCCCACCCTCCCTGCCCTCCCTAGCAGCTATGGATCATTTTTTACCCTTTCGTATTATCACAGAGGCACCACCAGCATCAATTATGGGCTCAGCTTTGGTCAGCAGTGGGTCTTTCAGAGCCAGGTGGAACCATCTGGGGCAGCTCTCAGCCTCATCTAACCGAGGCCACCCCTGCTGCCAACACCTTGCTGTGTAGACCTAATACACTTGCCTTAGAAAGTCTAATAGAATACCTCTTCTAAGGCAACTGCATATGGCCCAGAACTTAAGTTTGCCTTGACTCTGGTTATTTGTTTGATGCACAGAAACCAGACATGGATGAAAACAGATTTGTGATGTCTTTTGTATGATGGTAGCCAGGAGCCTCAACTCTTAAAGTTTGGCTGCATGTGTAAGAAATTTGGTTATGGTGGAGTAAGCATTCATCTTTGTATTCTCAGCCCGTGCTGGTATCTGGTGTCCATAAGAAGTTGAAGTCAGAGCTTTGGAAGCCAGAAGCTTTCAGCCTGGAATTTGGAGATCAAGATGTAGATTTGGTGAACTGCAGGAACTGTGCCATAATTTCAGACGTGAAAGTGCGTGACTTCTGGGATGGCTTTGAGATAATATCTAGTAAGTAATATCTATGGCTGACTAGTTTAACTGAGCAGTCTGTCTTGCTACTTTCAACTCCTCCTTTTTCATCTATTTTCTCAAAAAATAAAAAATAATAATGAAAAAAAATCCAAATAGCTATGAGTATCATCCAAAGAAGCCATTGCTCCTTAGATGTAGCACACCCTAGAAAAATACTTGATTGGTGAAGATTAGGGCAGGGCTGCCCAAGAAAACTTTGTACTGCAGGGTGATGGTGTGTGTTACTTTAATGTATCAAAAGATGATCCGTTTCATGGGAAATGACTCATTTTTTTTACCTTTCCTCAGTGAAATTAATCATCAGTTACCTTCATTAAGACAGTAAGTAATTTGACTACCATTACTCTCCTTCCAAATTCAAGTTTTATTGTAAAACTAAAGGAAACCTGCAGAGCTAAAACAGGGTTTTGATGCTAAGACTCAGACTTGGTGGAATACATCAACTAAGAAAACTTAACATTGCAAATTATTTTTATAATAGATCATCTGTGAGTACAAATACAAGTTTATATGTATTATGAATAGCAATGTGTATGCGTACCTCATGTGATAACACATTACTTAATGCTTGAGGTCTTTGAGAAAAACTTCTGTCAAGTGTGGATGTGGAAGCTAAGCAGTTAAAATTCCTGGGGATATAACTGGTCAGATTAAAGGGCTTCTGAGGAGTACTCTCTTTTAGATTGCATGTACCTAGATCAGAGTGGTCTTTATTTACAGATGTTAGAGTTGTGATGGTTCATTGCAATGCTGTTGATTTTTAGTCTCGTGTTTAAAACATTTTCTGTATTTATTGCTATGTTCACATAGCAGAAATAGTGAACTGTTGGGTGACTTAATGGAATGTTCAAGAGTGAACGAAATTACAGATTTGTAGACCAAGAATATTCCTTTCCCTAGTCATTTTCTAATCAAAGAGCTCCTAACTTTTGACTTCTTTTTATATGGTTCCAAGTACAGAGTCTTGAATTTCGTACTGTTAAATTTCATACTATTTCTGTTATTACTCAGAAGTAGTTGGCCTAGAAGGATGTAACAGTTTGGTCTTTCCAACGGTAATTGGGAAACTTCACAAACTCTTCACTTTTGTGCTAGGGTCACTCATGAAAACAGTAAATTTGTATGGATCATGTTATCTTTGAGAAATGTTATTTGTAGTTTGTCTCCAAACAGATACGCTCCTTTCAGCAAAATCAGCTGCTGCCTTTCTTTTAGACAATGCTTTTACCACATTTTATATGAGAAATGATAGTGATCTAGATTGGAAAACTGATCACTTTTGCTAGTTTCTTTTAAATACATTTTATTTAGTGTTTTTCAGCCATGTACAATCCCCAGTTTAGGAGAGTATTATTTGCTGCTAGGTCAGAGATTCCACACACTAACTCATATGAAAACTGTTTGCAAATTATATAATGACTCCTCTGCATTACAGAAATTTTAGATTTCTCAAATATGAGGCTGGTTGCCCTCCCCCCTTGCCACTCACATTAAGTTGTTGAAGAGAACAGCCACTGAATATGGAGGTGGTATTGAGATAATGCCTTAATTATTCTATATGATGCTTTAGTTAATATTGCGCTGTTTACTTTTAATATCTTCAAGTTCTAAATGGGCTTTTGGCTGGTCTAACTTTTTGTTTTGATCCTTCTTAGACCTTTTCTTTGCTGATCAGATGTTTTGTGGGTTTTGTCCATTTTCACGTATTTAGTCAGATCTGTATGTTTTCCTCCAGGTAGCTCTTCACTCTGTCCTTTCTGAATAGCCTTCCTACAAGTTTCTTCTCCTTCTTTGGAACAAAGATTCTTGATGAGTTCAAGTTCTTGAATACGGGAAGTTCTGAAACAGCTTTAAATTCAAGTCCTTGAGCTTTTCAGTTCACTTGACTATCCAAAATCGTAGCTCATAAAAATTTGTCTTTAAATCAGTCATTTTGGTTTACATATCTGCAGTCCTTAATTCCTTTTAATTTCAATAAAATCTTTTATATATATATATATTGCAAACTACAGCTGTCTTCTGTAGCCTGTTGATATATAACACAAATGTGATTCACAGGTCTCCAAGTCCTAGTTTTAGATACGCTCTCTTTTTTGGTGCTGGCAGCAGCTCTGCTAGGGCTGGGTAAGATCAGTTACTTTTTGTTTGGCTGACAATCCTTGGTAGGGTAGGAAGCGGTGAAGGATGTTACTTTATGGGGAAAAGGGGGTGTAAAGGTGTCTGCAGTACACCCTGTTTTTCAGTTGATGGCTTCACATAGAGTTGTGAAGAACCTGGCAGAAAAGTGAACTTCGTTACTGACTAAATGTTACGCTGAGTTTTCTAAGCTGTTCCATGTCCCACTTCCAGATACACTCTTAGCCATTGTAACATCTGAATCAAACAGCAGCTGATGCGGTCAGTGCTGTCCTGTCATACACGCACTGCTGTGTACATAATGCCTTTCTGTGCTGTCAGCTTTCTCTGTTACCAGTTAAGGCTCGCGTACAACTCTTGAATTGAAGAACAAGTGTTTGAATTTGGCAGCCTGCTAATCTGAGTGCCTCCAGCAAAGAAGAATTTAAACAAGGCTGTCTTCCTCAGTAACCATCTGCCATTTAGTCTTTTTGAGTGTGGCATACCATGGTTTCTTGCTTTATACGGAGGTTAGGGTTGATTTCAGCGCATGAACCAATAACTTCAATTTTATAGAAGCATCACTTTTGAAATGAAAGATAAAACTCGTTTAGACTTTGGTAATAGTAGGAAGGCAGAATGCTTTGGAAAGGCTTGTTTTTGAAGCTGAATAAAAGCTTTTCTAAAATGTAGCAGCTGTGCAAGATATGTCAAATTTCTGCTGAAGGTAATGAGATACATATATATCTCTCTCTATATATAATTATTAAACTGCTGTTTGGCCATACTATGGGGCTATGCTTGTAACCCCAAAGAAAAATCAGGATCCATTTTGCTGTGCAATGTAAGAGGTCTTGGTACAAAAGGCTTACAGCTCTAAGCAAGGTAATGGGCAAGGCAAAAAGATATTACATGAAGAAATCTTAATTTGTTTCTTGCAGAACGGCTCAGATCAGATGATGGTCAGCCAATGGTACTAAAGTTAAAGGATTGGCCTCCAGGGGAGGACTTTAGAGATATGATGCCTACAAGGTAGGTAAACCTTACTATCAATGCCTCTGGGAGTGCTCTAGGCACTGCAGGAGGAAACCGTGACTTTGTTCTCTTTTTGCTCTCTAGGTTTGAGGACCTGATGGAAAATCTTCCTCTTCCTGAATATACCAAGAGGGATGGCAGATTGAATTTGGCTTCTAGGCTGCCAAGCTACTTTGTTCGTCCTGATTTGGGTCCCAAAATGTACAATGCCTACGGTATGTGAGAATAGTTCTGCAGATGTTGATTTTTGTGACTCTTTATTAGGGCATATGCAAGACTGTGGCATTAATCAAAACTCACTCCTTATCCTAGACCACGTTGTCCTTTTTTTGTTTAATTGGTCCTGCGATCTATGCCTATGCTATGTCAGATGTGCCCTTTTTTGCCTTGTGGTTTTCAAGAGATGTACATATTATAAGTTTGCAAACAATTATAATTTAATAGATATAATAAGCATAATACCAATACAGGTTTCAAGGAGAAGTTAATATCTTTTTGAGACCAGTTGATGCATTTGAGAGGAAAACTAGCCAGCTTCTGGGCACTTTGATCTGTGTGTTCATGTTTCCAACCAGGGTTGTAACTTTCTTATTCCATGTCTGACAAGACAGCATACAAGACAAAACTCTCCCCGTGTTCAGCTACCTGAATTGGATAGATTTGTCCTCTTAAGACTGCAGTTATATAGTAGGTAAATACCATACAAATGGAGGAACCTTTTGTCTTTACACACGCCTAGGGCTATAAAGCATTAAACTTTCAAATGATTGTCAGTATAGCAGAGTGTGGAGGATATATGAACGATTAATTCATATGGTATCAACTGGAATTATTTTAGTTTCTGAATGTACTGATGTTGAGGTCATGGCCAAAAACAGGGTTTGGAGACTTTTAAATTAAAACAAATGATTGCTAAAGTTCCAGGATACTTTTAAATAACCGATTGATTTGGAAGTGTGTACTTTTGAAACTTTAGAGTAGGATAAGTAACATTTAAAGTAGTTGCTCTTAGTAAAAATGTCCAAGTGATACTAATAAGGAAAAAGCTGCCTAAATAAAAGCACTGTTTACAGAAGTTAAGCACAAAGAAATCTTATTTTCAATAGGTTTTGTGTGTAAAGGACCCTTAAATGTTGACCAATTTATGAATATGTGAACTGTTTAACATAAGACTTGCCATTGATGATGATGATGTATTTCCCAGCATACTTGGAGTGACTTAGAACACTAGCAAATAATTAAGGAAAGGATGGCACTTCTTAAATTATATCCTGCTGCATCTGTCAAAGCACAGTTTTGAGGTGGAGGTTGTTAGGGCCCTTACTTGAGGTTAATAATTAAGCTATCTTTTGTGAATTTGTCTGGTCTTTTTCTCTGAACCTATATATTATGTTTATCCATGTTTGTATTTCAGCTGTGCTTTCTTAACAGTTCATGGTACAAACTGTCTGTATTAGCTACAGTTTCTGTTACCGATAGGTACTGTCCAGTGAATTGAGTTCCTGTCCCCATAATCTTGTATTTTAAACAGAAAAGAGATAAATACAATGGTGATCCTAAAATATAACTAGTATTCTCATGGTCATACTTAACATTAGCTGATACAAAGATTTTTTTAATATTCTCATTTTTTTTCCCCATGTTACTTGGTAGAGGAGATGGTAAAGCGAAAGTAGAGTAAGCGAGTGCTATTGAAGGGTCAGAGGAAGAGAGAAGAATGTGTTATATGAGGTGAAAGAAGCAAACATTTGAAATCTTTCTCCGTTACTCATAGCCACTTGAGAGGTGTAAGATCATCCAATGTACAAAGGTATAAGCACTTGAGGGTCTGCAGGTGTTTTTCCTTACTCAGTCGTAATCTGAATTGTTAATGATGAGTTGGACAACAGCTGCTGCAAATTCAACTGATCATATGGATTTTACAGCTGAGTATGAGAAAATAACAAACTGCTGGAGGCTTATACTTGTAACCGTCCAATGACTTGCTGCACACAGTATGATGCTAATGCCACTTACAGCAGTCGGGGTTTCCCTTGTACCTCTAAGCAAAGGAAAATAGGGCCAGAGAATACCTACTAACTTTGTATTATGAAAGCTAAGTTGCCTACTACAGACTGTATAAATGACCCAAAGAGAGACAAAATTGTAAAGTACAAGCTTTGTAAAGTTCAGGCTTTGTTTTTTAAAATGCTTCTTTTCCCATGACTTGGTGAACTATATTTGTTACTTCTATTTCCTGTAAAATAAAAATACTACTTATCAGTAAACTTTTTACTTAAGCCACACATGGCATGAACATAACTACTTCAGCTGCCCTTTGACATTGGTTTGTGCTGTCATTGCTGTGTAAAGTTAGCATTCTAGAAAGATCTTTCAGGTAGGTTATTTCTATAAGAGCTTAAATAGAATTTGGTTTTATTTTACACTCTATTATAGGTTTAATTACTGCAGAAGACAGACGAGTTGGTACCACAAACCTGCACTTGGATGTGTCTGATGCTGTTAATGTCATGGTGTACGTTGGGATTCCTATCGGGGAAGGGACCCATGATGATGGTAATGTTTGAGGAAAGCTGTTTTCTGTCCATTAAAAATGGATTGTGTATGCAAGAAAGACGACTGTACCTTTTATTGTTTAAGCTTGTCATATCTATGATATAAAACCCAAATATACAAGGCAGTTTGCTAGGTCTGCAGCACATATTTAGAAGTGTGGCAATGCTTCACTGGTTCCTAACTATGGAAGCAGCAGAGTTTTAGTTTACTAGAAATTAGAAGAAAGGAGGGAAAAGGGTGGTAAGTTCTTCTTTCTTCTTGTATTTGAATAGTTGTAGTTAGTTCACTTTGAATTCATGGCTGAACTTTGTGATGAGCTGTCATTTGACACATTTCCTGAATTTTGTTAAGATGAAGTTTGCTGTGCTTAGAAAGGGCACTGTATGATGCAGCAGTTACAGTAGCAGCATGACTGGATTTAGCAGCTCAAAATGCTCCTTCTTTATGTCAAAACTGAGAAGCTTTGTAATCATATTGCTTGTATGTGGATTCCCCTTTCAGAGGTTCTGAAAACAATTGATGAGGGAGATGCTGATGATGTAACAAAGCAGCGAATCCATGAAGGAAGAGAGAAACCTGGAGCATTGTGGCACATCTATGCTGCCAAGGATGCTGAAAAGATACGGGAACTTCTTCGGAAGGTATGTTGGTTGCAAAGGAGGCTTAGGCCTACAGGATTCCTTGCCTAGCTTACAGCAGCTGAATGATACAAATTTCTGTCAGTATCAGTGCACAGGTATTCTAATGCTGTCTTTAAGGACTTTAATAATTATTATGTTCCCAGGTTTTCAGCCTGATCTAGAATCTTCGTACTAATGTCAATAGTTAAGACCTAAATGAGCTTAATAAAAGTAATGTCTTACCTTGAAATAGTTTGTTTGTTATGTTTTTTGGTACAGAGCTTTTTGTGAGCCAGCAATGTCAAGCTGCTGAGTCATGGTTTCCTCCCCACCCCATATCTTGGCCCTAGGTTGGAGAAGAACAAGGCCAAGAAAATCCCCCAGATCATGACCCCATTCATGACCAAAGTTGGTACTTAGACCAGACCTTACGTAAGCGACTCTATGATGAGTATGGCGTACAAGGCTGGGCAATAGTGCAGTTCCTTGGAGATGCTGTGTTCATCCCTGCAGGTGCTCCCCATCAGGTAAGTATGCCAACTTTAAGCCATGTTGACAAATAAAATTGAATTTGAAGTACAACAAAACTGCGACTTCAAAATAACTCTTTGTTAATATTGCTGACTTAGAACTGCGTTCGTAGAAAAAGGAACCTTTCAGGAACTACTTGAATTGGATCTTAGTCATTATATTAGTAAAGATTATATAAATAACCGAATGATGTGTATAGTACTGCGATGGAATTAAAAAAAAAAAAAAAAGGAAAATTAGGGTGAATGGTGGGGAAGCCATTTCTGTGTAGTGAAACTTCAGCCAAGGGAACAGAATTCAAAAAAAGTGTGGAGAACAGTAGAGAATTTTCTCTAGGGAACACTACTGTATATAGGAGAATAGGGAACATGTGAGATATCAGGTATTTTGTTCTGGTTTTACTATTAGACACAATTTTGTGTAAGATGAAATAGCCTTCCGTTCCTGGTTTTGATAAGTAAATGTGGAAGAACCTAACATACCTGGTAATGGGTTTTTTGGGCGTTTGTATGGTTCATTTGATTGTGATATAACTTATCATTTGATACGGGTTTTTTTAGGTCCATAATTTGTACAGTTGCATTAAAGTGGCAGAAGATTTTGTATCTCCAGAACATGTGAAGCATTGCTTCCGTCTCACCCAGGAGTTCAGGCATCTGTCTAATACACATACAAACCACGAGGATAAACTGCAGGTAACCATTTTATGACAGTAGTCACTAAATGTATCCTATGTTCTGCCAGCTTTGTTCAGTACTAGAAACTTCTGACTAGTGATTTAAGAGGGGAAAAAAGAAGAAAAAACTTTGCACAATTTTGGACATTCTCATTTGATAAGTATTTAAAAAATAATTAATACACTTATGTCTACAGTATTATGTAAACAAAAATTGGTGATAAACTTTTGGATTTCCAGACAACTTTCCCACTACAGGACTGCTGCGTGTGCTGGTATTAGTAAGGTTTTAAATGGCCAAGTCCTGAATGACAGTAAGCATAGCTGGAAAAAAGAACTATTAAAAAGGAAAAAGCAGTGCTTTGTTTTGAAGGGATGTGTTTATTTGACCAAGGACAGTTGTATTTGTTTCTTTATTGCCTAAAGAAAAACTGCTCTGAAAGTGAAAGCTTGCTTATTTGAATCAGGGATATGGTTTAGCGGTGCACTTTGCGGTGTTAGGTTTACAGTTGGATGAGATGATCTTAAAGGTCTTTTCCAACGTAAATGATTCTATGACTCTAAATTAGTCCCAAACAGGAAGATTAATGTGTTTTGGTTTGAAGAAGTGTGACTGCTTAAACTAAAAATTATGCATAGAACTTTTGCGCTGAAGTAGTACCTTGTGAATAAGACTTAAGTTCTACAGAGAGAAGACTGTCAGAGACCTTTTCTGATTTCACCTATATATGCTTCTGAAGAGTTAGTATCTGTTTGGTTTGCAAATTTTGTTGTCAGCCATTTTTTGTGTGTGTTAGTAGTCTCATGAATGTAAAATGAAGGAGAGTGGAGGGAAAAAAAAGAAAAAAGAGATGTAACTGCTGGCAAAGTGGAACTAAATACTCCTGTGAAAAGTAATACAGGTTATATTTGTGCCTCACAAACTTTGCCATTTTTCTTTGTCACTTTTCTTTTGCATTCTTACAGTATTTTTATATAAATATCTGATTTAATATGTATGTATGTGTATATATATGTAAATATACAGAGACAATAACTGTCATGTGAATGATACAAAAGACTGATATCGTATGCATACCAGGAAAAAAGGATGGAGTTTGGCAGTTGGTTGGGCGAGTGCAATTAAGCTTCTCAGAGGTGAAACTGTTGTTCAATACCTAGAAACTAAAATCAAATAAACTTAGATCAGAAACAAGGTAGCGCTTTGATTGCTAAATAGCTAAGCGTGGAACAGATTGTTGTGAGTACTAGTGGATTTTTCATCTCTGATCTTGCTTGCCTTGGAAGATGCACAAATTAGAAGAATTTCTAGTTTCCATACAAAGACAACAGGATGATTTGTTGCATCATCTTAATTTGCTCCTTTTGAGTTTGATTCATGTGAATCTGTAAGGGACTCCCATCACAAGAACTTTTTCAAAATAAACTCATATGCATGACTTCATAGTGGACTTCCTCCTAGCTCTGACAAGAGAGACCTTTTCTTAAAATAATATGAGTAAATATGTGTTGTTGGGTGACCAGGAAATGGGTTATAATAAGTCAGTGCAGGTGTCTCAAATATGTCATCTAATGGTGACAAGGAAAATCTGTGCTGTTGATGATGCTGAAGCAGTAATAGTCTATGATTTGTGTAAACTTGGCAACTATTACAAATTCAGCTGTCAAAGTCGATTGCATAGCTACATAAGACTCTCCTCCTTAGTCTGTGGAAGTTGATTTTTTTTTTTTATTTTGTTTTCCTGTTACAGGTGAAGAACATTATCTACCATGCAGTGAAAGACGCTGTTGGCACACTGAAAGCTCATGAATCAAAACTAGCTAGATCGTAGGAATTGCTGATTCCAAATGCCTTGTGCAGTAAGCCTTTTGCTAACAGTATCTACAGGGACTGCACATGACTGCCTCTGCAGGAGCAGAGGCTTCCCTCTAAGAGCTGGTGTGGTCAGTATTACACTCTTCAGCCACTGTTTTCTACGCTGCCTCAACACTGAAGGTCTAATGGAAGGTCGCACTGTCACATGCAGAATTCCAGATTCTAATGGAAGGTGCCATTCCCTTTCCTGTGGCCTTTTGCAGATTGGAAGAACATGGAAGCCACTTGGTGTTCCTGCATATTATGATTAGAAATGGTATAAAGAGTGTGGATGTTGGTTTTTTCCTCATGCCTAGTTAGTCTCCACAAAGTTAGAAGGAATGTGCTGGAGGTGGGTTGTCCTACTGCACACTTAGTTGATAGCTGCTGAAGGAGTGTGACCAACAGTAGCCCAACTGCAGAAAGTTAAGCAAACTTCCCATGTGAGATACAGGCCAAGGAAAAGAATAAAGCTATTCTCTGCACTCCCCTTCTTGTAGCTGTTTCTCTACACGCTCTGTAGAGTTGCAGAAATAAAGGGAGAACCCACTTTTTTTTTTCCCCCAGGAGACTCCAGAAATAGGAGAATTGTGTATTTAGTGAAAAACTAGGTTTGTAGTGAAACAGTTAATATTTCATGAAAGTAGATATTTTTAGTATTTTTGAAGTACCACAACTGTTCCTGGATTTTCAAGGAAAGGCGCATTACATTTAGTCTTCCTTTCACTAAAATCAAGTGATTTTTAGAAAGCAGTCCAAAATAGCACAAAAACAGCCAAAGGAGAGTGAATAGAAATTGACACCCCACCTCCCTTGCCCATATTCCTCACTCATATTCCCCCCTCTCCCTATGCTACCCTACTTCCTCAGAATGAGAAGTAAAAAGGAGTATAAACTGTTCTCCTGTGGAGATGTTGTACATCTCTTCCTGCACTGGTGACTGCAGGCAATAGTTCACCCAATACCAGTGCTAGCTGAAAACATCTATCCTTTCCAAAGTGAAGGAAAAGTTAACTTTCAGTGTCAACTTTGTCCAGAACTATTTTAAGTAAAATGTTCCTGCTTGATAGAACTGTATTCAGAATTTACTAATGTCAGCATTGATGCAATGGATGTCATTGGGTACATGGGGAAATGTATCCACCCTATATCCAGCTGTACTGTAGTGCCACCTGCAGGCCTGTTAATATGTTCACGGTTATTTCATTTTTTAAAAAATAAAAGTCATTTACTGTAACAGCCTGGGCAGTTTCTTTCAGACTTGTACACTGATCTTGCGGCTTTGAGATTGCCTCAACTTCTGCCTCTGGCACTGTAGCCCACCTGTGAATTCCTTGCCTTGTGTCTGACCAGAAGGCTTGGGTGTTTTACGCCGGACACCCCAAGTACGTGTTGGGAGCATACCAAGCTACCTGCAGCCTCTGGATTCTGAGTTAGTTTGGGTAGAGGATCTATCTTGTCATAAACAACATCTCTTGTGCTGTGCTCTGCATCTCTCACTATCTTCCTAACAGGCTGGGTTCAGAGCTGTCCTCTGCACTGGATATAAGGATGGGCTGGTAAAGGTTCCTTGCCTTCTGACCCTGGAGGTCAGACCCTCTGGAGGTCAGAAGCAGTTCTGTTCACTGATGTATCATGTGCTAGCCACTTCTCAGATTGGTTACTGGGTGCAAGTAGTTCATTCCCGGGCTTTTGCTGCCTCCGTACCTTGCAAGCTATGGACTAATTCAGTCCGCTACAGATGAAGAGGATTATCACAGACACATGAACCATTCAAATTCACCACATTCCTGTTGTGCAGAATTTCTTGTGCACTTCTGTGGTACTCTGTGCGTACAATCCATTCTGAATGGTTAATTATAGCTGAGATGTTTCCTTGTCTATCGGCTATTAGAATTAGATAAATATCAAAAAGGTGAAGACTTGGCTATGTGTAATGCAATAGCTGTGGTCATTTCCAATGCAGTGATCTACACTATGTGTTCTCACCTCATGCTGAACCTTCCTTTGGTTTGAATCTATCAAACATTGTTTCTGACCCTTGAATTTCTCCTTTTATTAATCATAGAGTGCAATCATTCTAAAGCAATATTCAGCCAAAATCAGAGGAATGATTTTTACAAAAAATACAGATTAAAATTATGAAGTATGTAGCAAACCAGATGAAGACAGGAAGAATTTGTATATTAATCTGGCAAATCAGTTCCTGTAACTTACATTTGAAAAATTTTATCCTTTATCTGGATTGTATGCATCAGAGATGGAGACTACCACTTTTTTTGGCAAGTTTTTCTAAGTATGTAATTTTTTTATATGGGGCACAAATTTGTATTTATGTAGATTCAGAATCCACTTACTAATTCTGGCTTGTTTTCCACTAAGAGAACGTCTTCAGCTGCTTAAAAGCTGTCATTGTCAGCGCTTAGAATTCTGTTCAACTAATTAAAGTTTAGCTGTTACTGTACAGCAGTTTCAGAATTTCTGAAACAATTTTCATGTATTGTGTATCTGCAGACACACAGGTTTTTATTAATACTAATCAGATATATTAAAACCTTATACAACATACATATATTTATGGATGTATGGCTTGTATGGCTTGGCTTCGTGGACGAAGATTTGGGAAGGGCTTTGCCCACGCTTATTGCAAGCGCGCTGATGGCTGAAAAGGCCAATGCGGGATAGGCAAGACCAGTTGCAAAGAGCACACCGGAGGGTCTCCTTGGGTGGTATTTCCACCTGCCGTTTCGTCCCTTGCCTGTCGCTACAGGGCTTTGCAGACGTGAGTACACCCTTCAAGCCTGCGCGGTGGATTTTTTAGGTGAGGCGCAGCGTGCGCGAGACTGGCCCCACCCTTTACACCTGAGGTTCATCTGCCAGGGCCGAGCGAGCTTGGACGGTGACAGCGAAGTCCTCAGGTCGTAGGTTTGGTTAGAGTATCCTTCTCTTAGATGGATGGCCTTACAGGGCTAAACGAGCTCCATCTGCCCGGGTTTGGAGTTAGAGTTGTCCTTCTCCTAGGATGGTTGCCCGAAGGCTAGTGAGCCCATCCTGCCCGTGGACACACTTTGTCTGACCCTTCAGTTGAGACCTGTCAGGCTTGGGAGACCCTACCGGAGGCGTATGCCACCACCAGCATAGCTCTCAACCTCACAAGGGCACGCAAGCTCTTTCCCCACGGCAAGGGGATGCCCGTGAAAGAGGATGTATATATAAAACATTATATATTACACTTTGTATATACATATAAAACCCAGACAACTGCAGTGGTCTCTTTTGGGTTTGTTTCCTTCCAAATATGCTTAGCCTCTGCTCTCTGCTGTAGCCTTACACAGTCAGGGATATTTTATGGTACTTGCACGAAGCTCGCTGTTGATGCTGGAAGTAACTGTATTTACAGCTTCTACTGCATCCTTTGACAGAGTTGCAAGATTTAATTATGCGTTTTTTGGAAGTATGTGCCTTTGTTAACTTAGTAATTTAACTGGGCTCCAGAGCCTTTTTTTCCCCAAGAAGTGTTTGTCCTGTTTACCCCTTTGACCACTTTCATAGCTTCATAGTTCTTTTATGTGCCGTTACCCTCCCTTGATGCATCTGTCTGCCAAGATGAACAGTGTTGGACTGTGGAATCTTTGCACAGAACATGCTCGGTGCCTCTGATTGTTAGCCGACTTTCTTGTGTCTCCTTTTTGTTCAGTTATCCCATTTTTGAGGGAAGGTGATTCAAGCTATGTGCAGGATTTAAAGTTTGTTCACCATGCGTTTCTGTGGTGAGATAATGGTGTTCGCTACTGATTTCTGAAATATTCCTCTTGCTGCATTTCTTCCTCCTGCTAAGTGCTGGCATTTCCAGTAGTGATGTCTGCGCTGCCTTTCCTGAGTAGTGACAGTTAATCTAGGGCCTGTGACACACTCATTTATACACAGGTGGTTAGGGTGCTCTCAAGGGCGTATATTACAATCCTCTCTTAACAGGGTTTGTGTGAAGGGTCAGTATGAGCACTCACTCTCCAGTTCCCACCACTAATTCTACCATGCTTCATAGCAAAAGTAGCCAGCCGAACTGATTATAAAATTGTTTTTAAGATGTACAGTTATTAGTTTTTATCACAGTATTATCTGGTGACCAAATTCTAAGAAACAGCTTATATAGGACTGAGACTGTAAGCAGATTAAAGGAGACATAAATGGGAAATTTTTGAGCAGAAGGAAGATAAAAACTTTACTTGCATGTCACAAAATTTAGTTCACTGCAAGTCATGACGTGTTCTACTGAATGCTGTCCTGCCATTACTAAATGGAACTGCACAAGATAGTGGGCAGGCACCATTTTTGAATACTGAAGCTTGGTGTGTGCTCAATCATGCAAGGGCATACTCAGCACTGTCATTCTGCAGTTTCACAGAGCCTTCAAAATGTAACACAGGAGACATTCATCTTTTTATCTCAGTCTCAGATGAAGAAATAATGTCCCTCGGTCTGAAGATTTCCCTTATTTTCAATCCAACAACTTCCTTTTCTTGATATTGATTAAAAATGTAATAGTCTGCAAGGATTAATTTTACAGCACTTAAATCTTTTCTCTGTTAATAAACTGTACTTTGAGGCAAATGAACCAGGCAGCATAAATGTGAGAAAAGTTAAGTACTTGGTACATCTAATGCTGTGATCCATTTGTTGTTCCTCTGAAAGATTCTGTGGCAGCCTCTTGTAGCATCTGAGGATGTGGAATCAGAATTGGAACAGAGAAGTTAGATGTCAAGTGGTAACTTGAATTTACCTGCAATACAAACAAGATTAAAGAAGTTACCAGATATTCTACTATTGCTCCTGTGTATATATGACTCCCTCACTTCTGAAAGCTCTTTGATAGCTTCTGCAGTTAAGAGGTATTGGTTGAGCTGTATGACACATGCTAGTGACCTACTCATGCATCAAGCTTCTCTTGCTTTGGTGGAAAGGAGTGTGAAACTACACAGCATGTGAGCGAAAATGGTAAAGTGAGTTTCGAGACATAGACATAACAAAATACAGCTGCCTCCCCTAGGAAGGTCTCATCTAACTGAACGGCATTCAATCACAAAGCAAAATAGGTAAAGAAGGGAAATGTTCTCAGAATAATTTCTAATTCTAGGGCCTTACCTCTCACAATGTCAGTTTATATCGTCAGCTTGCGTTGTTTCTGCGGTTTCCTTATCCCTTTCAGTGTTTGATACTCTGCCATTACAATCTGCACCTTTAAGCTTCAGCGAGAAGGTTCCCATTGCGTTCTTCCACTTCACCTTTCTTTCTAAGACCCTTGTTTATTCTGCTAAACTTTTCCAGAGGCCCTCTTGTGTTCTTGACTCATTGCGGTTCCTCCTCAGCTTCAGCAGGATCTCTAGATCTGACCTGGCATCATTCTAAATGTAGGTTTGCTTAAGCTGCTCTACCCAAGGAACAGTTAGTTTGACTCCCATGCCTTGTTGTTGAGGCCGTAATAATTGGTAGATATTTGGTGACCTATTTTAACCATTTGTAAACCACAAATTTGTCATGAGTTATCTCAGCAGTAGCATATCTGCTAGAAAAATATGCTGCCTTAATTTGAAAATGATTAATTGCTTTCCTGGGTAGGTTTTAAGATCTTCATTACACAGCACTATACTATATTACTAATAAATTAATAAAAATGCTACTACTAATAAGTAATTTGACCTGCAGCTGACTTTTCTTCCAAAAATAGCCCTTCAGTACCAGCAGTTTCTCCTTGTAGGAAGGTAAGTTAATGAATTCATTTCTCATTTTTCTTTATGATATGGAAAAAAATCGAGCTTCTTATTGCTAACTGCAAATTGCTAGCTTAAAATACCTTTCCTGAAGTTGCTCTAAAGCTCAATATGCTACTTAAGTGGCAGCACATTGTTATTCACAAGACCACCTGCTCTTCTAATGCTGATGTTCATATTCTATTGTTCTTTCCACCATTTCTTTCTAACACACTGTAAATATTCATACTGCTCTTCAGTACATTAAATAGCTTAAAACACTAAGGCACATTTTATTTAGGTGCCACTAACCGTGCTGCAGTTGTTTAGCACTCCCACACTCTGCATGTTGTACTTGCCAGGTCTCTGAGTTTTCTCTCGTATTTGCATCTTTCACTCACCTGCATATAAGGACATTATTCAAGTACTGGAGCTGTTGCCATGCTGGTCTCTGATATGAAACTGGTGCAGTTAGAATTATTTTGGTGAAAGTTGTGCATGGTGGTGTTACTTGGATGAGTGAGAACAGATTCCTTTTATCCTATTTGTAGGTCAGCTATGCCACCGATAATTTAAATTGTGCAGTCCCTTATGCAATCATTTTGTAGCCATTCATATCCAAAAGCAGACTATGACAAAATGTTCTTTGTCACTGTCTGTAGAGACATTTGTCTTTTGAACTCTTACATGTAATGGGAAGTTGCTAATGTTTTGTATTTTTCATCATTGCTCATTATAATAAAGTTCACGCATTCATGAGAAAATTCTTCCCTAACAACTCTTTGTTTTTGCTCTGACTCTCTTTGGTTCCTTTCCTTTTCATAAAGGCCATTTGGCAAGTAATGAGATTTTGCCATAGTGCCTTCCTTCAGGGTTGGTTTTTTTTTGGGTTTTGGTTATTTTTTTGTTTTCTTTTTTGTTAGCTGAAGAACCACAATAGTTTTCTAGCAAATAATTTTTTTTAAAAAATTAAAAATCGTCTTATGTAACGTCCATCTTAGCATGATTCAGAGATCTGTGCACTGGGCCTGATCAATCCTTGACTATAGCGTACATGCAGGCTACTGGGGGAGGCAGAAGGGGCCCACAGACTAACTCAGGCGTCGACTGAGAAGGAATTCCTTCGTGAGTTACTAAAATATAACGATTTCTGGTACTCTGGTATGCTTAAGCATACATATTCCCACCCTGCAAGACAGTTATTTCCCTGCCTCCCCCTCCCCACTGGTCAGCCTTCTCTCTGCAGCTGGGCGATCCTTGACCTCTCAGCCGAGGTTTCTAAGAACGAGAGCCGCAGGCAACACCGAGTGATCCTGGAAACAAGTAGCAACCCTCATCCCTTTGGTTTGATAACCCCTACCTCAGTATCGGCGACTGAGTTTTGTTTTAAATCCGGCCTGGGGTGAAAGTGAGAGCTGTGGGACTTTGAACCGCTTTTAAACCGAACCTGTTTCTTTGCAGCAGTTAGTGGGTGGCTGTTGTCTTGAGCTGCCTACAGGAGGCACCTTCACGGAAGATGGCTGCTTCTGCGGCCCCTGTTACTCGGTCTTCTGAAATACCCGTCCTCCTAATTCAGCACTTTCTCTTCTGTAACGTTCTTACATTGCGCATGTTTCTCTCCCACCACCTCTCCGGGAGGTCCCCGTTCCTGCTGCGCTGCTGCCAACGCCCTCACCCCCGCGCCGCACCGCTCTCCCCGGGCTCTGACGGGAGCCTCGCCTCGGTGCGGTCGCGCGTGGGAGCCGCTGCCGGGCGCGGCCGCTGCGCGGCGCCGGCCCGAACTCCCGGAGACTCCGCGGCGGCGACGGATGCTCGGGGCGCGCTGCGGCCCGTTCCCTCCGACGCGTCGGCTCCGCCCCTCCAAGTACCCGGGGCGGGGCTGCGCTTGCTGCAGGAACCTGCCCTTTAAGAGCCGCCTCCCGCCGCCGCCGAGCTCTGAGCCGCCGCCCGGCGCCGCCATGGTTTCCTGGATCATCTCCCGCCTCGTGGTGTGAGTGCGGGCGGCCGGGACGGAAGGATGTGCGGGCCTCCGCGCAGGGCCCTTCCTCGACAGGGGTGCCCCGGGGGACGCGGCCGCCGCCCGGAGCGGGGCTGCAGCGGTGCCGCCGGTTCTGCGCCGGGGGACCCCGCGCCTCGGAGGCGGTGGCTGTGAGGCCGGTGCTGTCTCGCAGGCGGCTTCGGCCCCGTACCGGTGGGTCCGCGCGGGCTGCCGCGGCCCGGCGGCCCACGGGCGGTGCCGCGGTGGGGGCGGGCGAGCCCCGCCTGGGGCGGTCTGAGGGACAGGCGTCCCGACGGGAGCCGCTGCGGAGGTCCTTGCGGTGGCGCGGGGCAGAGGCGGCGGGCACTGCGGGATGTCGCCAGGTGCTGAGGGGCCTGTTCTTCTCGCAGGCTGATCTTTGGCACCCTCTACCCCGCGTACTCCTCCTACAAGGCCGTGAAGACGAAAAACGTGAGGGAATATGTGAGTACAGGTTCGCCGTGCCGGCGCAGCACCCGCCCTGTCCCTTGCGGCTACGCCGCAAACTCGCAGCCTGTCCCGGAGGCGAGGGCTCTGGCTCCGCAGGGGCGCCGGGTCAGCCGGGCCGCCGGAGCAGCAGCCCCGACAGCCTTCGGAGAAGCCGCCAGGGAAGGGTGCTCACTAAAATGGGAGGTTTCAAACGATAAACGCGGTGTGTTTTTTCTAAGGAGATGCTGAGTGAGGAAGGGAAAGCGGGGGAAATACTGTAGTCTGGAAGCATCTGAAAGTCCAGGACAAGTTCTTTCCTCTAACTTTATCCTTACTCTGTGTCCTTTTACTGCTTTTTCAGTGCTGCTTTTGTTTTCTTCTAAAAGGCTGAGTAATCTTGCTTGGGTTATGTTGTCTTATCAGCCATGCTTGCGATCGGTGTTTTCTGTTGGCTGAGACTTCATCCTCCTTCCCTTCTGGAATTGTTTTCCCTTCTGGAATTGTTTTCCCTTCTGGAATTGTTTTCCCTTCTCTGTCTACACCATAGTTACAATTGTCCTATTTAAAACACCAAATACTTTCTACTGATGTGATGTGTCATCTTCTTACAGAAGGCTTATTCTGTCAGAGGAGTTGTGAGCTATTTGGCTTATGGGTGGTATGAGTTCCTGTGTATTTAGAGCAAGGAGTAACCTGATGGAGAAGAGAATTAATATGGGTGAATAGGATATAATTTGTCAATACTGCTTTGTGGTGCAGTCTGAGACTCTTCATCCAACTGGCTCTGTTTGATCCTTACAAAACGACACATCAACAATGAGTATTGCAGGTTTAGTCCTTTTTTGGTCTCGTGCTGCTTCAGTCCTCTGGAATCGCCTAGACCTTTCTTACGTGTTGGCTTAAAATTCAGCCTACTGGTTTTGAAGAAGATGCCAGCTGAGGTGAGAGTCTCGATCGTACTGGATGGCTTTACAAACCTCAACATCTGGATGAGATGTTTTGGTTTTTTAATACCGGTGTCAACAGAGAGGTCAAAATGTGAATGGTCAGGAGTCATTGATTATTTATACAGTGTTTTGAATGAGTATTAGAGATTAGCCTTACTAAACTTCAAAGTTTATTAGTAGTAGCATTAGAAACTACCTGAATAATTGCATGATCCCGGGACTTCATAGTTGTATTTGAGGTTATGTATGAACTAGTATCGTATTACTATTGTCTTCTCTGGTCTTCCACTCCTCTTTCCTTGCCTATGACCTTCTTTTGTTGCATGAAATGCCTGGTTTTTTACACGGAATTTTACTCTGGCTCATGAGTGTCAGTCACAGAATGATAGTGTTCTTGTTAACAGAATCTGTATTAACTGTAAGACAGACTCAGATTTCAGAGTTTTAAATTGTGTTGTTGAGAACTTAAGGGGCAAAAAAAAGTCCTCATTTTTAAAAGCAGCCTATAGGATGCTTTTTCTGGAGCTTAAAGACCCAGTAAATATGGAAACTTTGAATTTGTAGGCATTCTTTACAGTAAAAACCGGCTTATTTTCTGTGGGTGCATTAGCTGTTGAGGTACATAAGTGCTGCGTTTCCTTTCATAGTGTAAACATTGTATTGATCTAATTTTCTTTTGGTAGATGTTACCTAAATTGCTGTAAGACTTCCCTAATCTGATGGTGGAAAAGAAATGAGATATAGTACTAGAGTATCGTAAAGTTGCCTTAACAATAGTATCAACTAAACAGCTGGTTCTAAATCCCACCTGGGCTGATGGCATTCATATTTGAGTTTAGTTTAATTCTTCATCAGTATAGTTTTCTTGAAGTAGATAGTTTTGGATTGCTGCAGCAGAAAATTTTCTCTTATTGTAATTTTCAGTGAAAATACTGGAGTTGGTTTCAGAAAACGTATTTAACTGCTAAAACTGATCTTACATATAAATTATTTCTCTTTGAAAGAACTACTTGAGAAATAAGCATTTAGATGTTGGAGTGCCATCTGCCTAATTCACTTACCTTTGGAGGGCTTCCTCGCAACCTAAGTGGAAAGATGGGGAAAAACTAGTTTTGTTAACCACAGGAAAGGGGGCCAATATCTGTTCAAACTGTTCTTCATGAAAAAGTCAGTGAAAAACTCGAACGCTGTGCTGTACATTTTCAAAACTAGCTGTATTTGTACTACTACTTGTAGACCTCTACTGCTTGTGGTACTGCCATAGTACTACTACTAAGTAGTAAGCTCATAGTGCTTAAGAACTAACAACATTGGTGGGGGAGAAGGATCTTAAAGGTGTAACTGTGCTAGAGAGTGTGGCGTACTGAAGATGAGTTGAGACGGACCAAGCTACCGCAAGCAGTCCATCAGTGCCATCGGAGCACAGTCCAAACGTACTCTTCTCCTCCACCATGATATAAATTTATGATAAGTCCTTGAGCAGCTGTGACAAACTGCTTCTAGGAGCTCAGACTGTTTTAAAAGTACTTTGTTTTTACATGTCATCTCACCTTTGGTCAAATCTGCATTCTAATTATGCTTTTGTGTTTACTGAATTTATTTAAGTTTTGGTGCAAGTTGGGGAGAGTTTGTGCAGTTAGCTGCTCTGGTGGTCATCAGCTTGAGCAGCAAGGACCTGAATCCTTTTAAATGGATTGAACAAAAATATAGCCTGGTTCAACCCTCAATTTTTAAGGTGTTTGTAAGGTGTGGACTACAAACATCGTAAGAAAAAAAATACGAGTGATTTTCCCCTCTGCTTCCTGCCCTTCTAGTTTTTGGTCATCTGCACTTCAGGGACTTCTGGAGCTAGAAGTTGAATCCTTCTAGTTTACTCAAGAGCTGTATTTCTTTTTTGCCTTTGGCTGTAGAGCGTAGGGTGAAGAGTGGTGGAAGGAGACAGTGCCAGAAACCTGTGTTCAGTATCAAAGATGTGAACACACAGTTTAGTTAAACAGTAACAAAGTGATGTTTTGCGTTCTCCTCAGTTCCTCTTCTAATACTCCTGAGCATTCTGTTAGCAGAATGAAAAAGTTCAATAAGCACTGAGCTTATGGTTTTGTCGGGCTGTCTACAGTGACCAGTCCTGAGTGGAATGAGTTAATTTATGTAAGCACAATAGTTTTCTCTAAGAAAAAGCAGATACTATATGTTCATTGCTTTGTATTTAATGATACTTAGCAACTAAAGGTCAACTGCATAGTCTATCAATCAGTACAGATCCCTTTCTGAATTCTTTAATCATCTCATACATAATCCCCTGGATAGAAAAATACTTTCTGCACATTTTGTCATCTTATTATTCGCAGCCTTTTCCAGATCTTTCATAAAAGATGAGCAGCATGGATCTCAACACTTATACCTGTGGGATTCTACTGGTAACTTCCCTCATTGTGAAAAATGGCCATTTATTTTTATCCTTTGTTTCCTCTCTTTTAACCAATTGTTAATCCTCAAGAGTGCCTTCCTTTTTATCCTTGACAATTTAGTTTCTTTGAGCGTTTATTCAGGCCTGTTGGAAATTTTTTAGAAACTCTATGTGCCCTGCCTGTAAGGGAAGCACTGTACAAGAGCTTATGAAAACCTTCTAAGAATTCTGCTATATTTGTGAGATTTTTTTTTTTGTGCAAACACCATATTCCTCATTATGTTATATATATATGTATGTATCTGCTAATTGCTTTTATTATTATTGCCTTCATTTTGGCTAATACTGAAGTAAGATTTACTGGTATGTAGCTTCTCTGAAATCTCTCACTTGTTGGGATCCCTGCTTGACACCACCTTTGATTTGTCATTATTCACACTTTCATACAAGAGCTGGTTTATGTTGCTGCATTTAAGAGTTAACCATTTATTTAATAGAGCTGCTTTAGAAGTCTGGTTAATGACATCTGGTCCTGGTCCTGTCCAAACTGATGATACAAGGGGGGAAAAAAACCAAACAACAAACCACCCCACCCCCACCAAACAAACAAGCAAAACCCCAAAAGGGCAGAAGAACACCATAAGATAGAAGTTTTGCTACTTGCTGTTGTGAAATAATTGCACAGTAAAGTGGAAGTAGTTTGGGCTACTAACCACTATCTTCAAAATCATCCACTATGTTAGAGGGGTTGGGGGCAGCATAATCTTACTGGGTGTTTTAGAAAGTTTTGGAGGGTCTTTCAAGAACAGATCACCAAATTTTCCAACACAAACAAGTTTGGGAAAATACCTGCTTTTGTAACTTCATTTGCTGTAACAAAGATTGTCGCTAAAATTTTGTGTAATTTTAACATATGGATTAATGTATGGATTTAATATGTTTATGTATGGATATGTATGGCTATTAATATGTTAATGTATGGATTTAATATATTTATTTCTTTCCATTTATCTGCTATTTATGTTTATTTTTACTTCTTAACAGCATAGAAAACTGGCAATTTCCCTTATATCAACTCTTCTGCAATTGGAAATTTGTTGGGTAGCAGTTTTTATAATTCAGCTGGTTCCTCTTCCTGCAGCTGAGATACTTGTTAGGAAAACAGCAGAGTGTGTGTGTTAGGGGGGGGATTATTTTTTGTTTGCTTTTAAAGAAATACCTACTGCTCCAGAGAAAGGTGTGAGGAAGCAGGGAGGTAGATGACGGGCATACAGATGTGCCGTAATAGCACAAAGTACACTTTGAAACTATACTCAAGACTTTAAACAAGAAGGCAAGGTTGATGTGACATGTTCTTTGCTTTCTTACCTCTCTTACTGAGCCTGTATTTAAAAAGAAAAGAGAAATGTTTGTGTATTTTCTGGGAGTAATGATTAAGGCAAATAATTCTTATTAATGAGGTAAATGAGCAAAATTAGTTTAATGAGAGCAAAATATTATATCTGTTGGTTTGGGGTTTTTTTTTTCCCTTCCCAAGAAAAAACTCTAAATTAAGAAAATACAAAGCTACAGTTAAAACTAAACTTTTGCATAGATGTGTGTATGTATTTATTACAATAATCATGATACATGAAAGGCTCTAACTTCTTAAAATTAAAAGCTTACTCTTTTTCAATAGCTTATTTGGCACTTTAACACTGTTGCATCATGATATAGCTACAGGGCATGCATTCATCAGTGTTTCTGTGTGCGTTTATCCATTCAGAGCACATTAATCCTACATGTTTTCCCAAACTATAATGTATCATTTGGTATGTGACCCTTTCCATTACTGATTATATATGCCTTCTTGTTGAATTCATCTTGATGTGTGGAGATGATGAGTCATTTTGACTGAGAAGACATTTCCTTTTTTTCTGGGTTCTGATGGATATCTACTGAGTGACTGCTCTTTTGCAGGTGAAGTGGATGATGTACTGGATTGTGTTTGCCTTTTTCACCACTGCAGAGACACTCACAGACATTGTTCTTTCTTGGTGAGTTTCTTGAAGGCATGGGGGGTTTTGTTGGTTGAGGGGGTTTTGTTTGGTGGGTTTTTTTAAAGAAGTGAGGAGTAGTGTTAGGATGCTAAGAATTAACTGTCTCTCCTTTAGGAGTTTTCAATGCCTATGAAGAGTCCGTGGGTTTGTAGATATTGTGGGTAGTAGCTGTTGTCTTAGCTGTTTCATCTCCTATACTTGCAAACAGGATAAATAGACAGATTCTGAAAGAGGATCTTCATCCATTCATAACATATTTTTGAGAAGCTGTTAATGTGGAATGATAAAGTTTGAGAAATGGTAGTCTAAAACACACCAAAAAAAAAAAAAGGTAGAAGGAAGGGACCTGTTTCACTTTGTAAGCCTGTTGTGTTGAGGAGCAGATCAGATGCATGTCTGTGTTTTGCATGATGAAATTCCCTTCCATTAGTGGGGATGAGGTGGAGTGGAGTTGGGGGAAGCACATTTTTAATCCCTTTATTGCTGTGTGTCATGCTTGGCAATACAGAGGCCTCCAAAAATTACAAATCATTGTTACAAGTCTTCGGCTGAACCTTTGGAACTGTGTATCTTCGGTTTCTTTATTGCTTTAGTGTTGGAGCTTTGGATACATCTCTGAAAGCATACTAGTCAGGAGTTGCTTCCTTTAAAGAAACATGAAATGGCCACACGTGCCTTACAAAAGTGATCAGCAGTTTTGCCTCTTCAAGCATAAACTTTGAAAAGCAGACAAAAATCTAAAAAATACAAGAGCTTTGGCTTGTTCATGTACTTAAGATGAACCACCAAGAGAATTCTCTTACTACTAATAGACACAGTAGAAAATTTGCATTCCCTTGTTTCAAATCTCTGCTACTGCATCTTCCCTGAGCCTTTATTGTGTAAGAGTTAGAGGTGAAAGACTTACATGCTGCCTACTTGTTTTCGTTTACACTGATCCTCCTCCTGTGTCTTATCTGAGGAGTACCCATGGGAATTCTCAGAAACTGAGCCATCAGCCTTAGCAGGAACGTGAGATTTATTGAAATATGTAGTTGAAAACTTTGGAAAGTGAGAGGGAGACTAATGTAATATTAACATCAAGTGGATACTCTCTGAACAAACTTCAGAATGATGAGAGTAGCTATCAGACTGTAATTTGGTGTGTTTGCAGGGCTGAGAGATGCCCTGTTTATGGAGTATTCATGGCTATGGATGAAAGACTAAATGAGACTCAAAGAAGGTATGTCCTAGGATTCCAAAGAGGGTTCTGCTATTCTGACCTGATATATCAATTCTTTTGTTTCTGAGCCTTTATCCTGCCTTTGCTCTTTCTGCCTGTGCTGCATTCTACCAGTTATCTCCATCTGTCTCTGTGCTGATCTTTATTCCAGTTCTCCATCTTTCTCTATGTCTCTTTTTTTTTTTTTCTTCCATCTTTCTCTCAGGTTTCCCTTTTATTTCGAGCTGAAAATTGCATTTGTGATTTGGCTGCTCTCCCCTTACACCAAGGGCTCCAGTGTCCTCTACAGGAAGTTTGTGCACCCAACGCTCTCCAATAAGGAGAAGGTACTCGCTTCTTGTTAGCAGATACTGACCTGTCTGGGAGCTGACTGACTTCTGATTCGGTTATCCCACAATAACAGCTGAAATGTGTGAATCATGCTTGTGCTGACATTAGTGGATGTAGAATGATTCGGTGATGTCATACTGCAGCTTACTGAAGATTGTAATGTAGCCAGTAGTTTGCCTAATGCTTAGAAAGCATGTTTGGCTAACCCAGTGTCATGAGCCCTTACAGTCATGGTCAGTAGTTAAGCTCTTTGAATCACGATAAGAGCAGCATGTTCTGTAGCCATGCTGTTTTTTCACGTTGTCAGTATAAGCAACTGTTTTGTTTCAGTTGTTACCATTTAGAAATAGCATACTTTTAAGTTAAAGTTGCATTTGCAAGCTTTCTGTCAGTAGCAGAGAAACTGGTCAATGACAGCTGATGCTTGTAGCCTAGAAAAAGAGCGTCCAGAGATGAGCTTTGGGTTTTTAAGTGTGATGGTGGGGAGACTTTGATCATGTTTGTAATGAAGAACTAAATGCCATGTTCCACGTTGCCTTCCTAGGAGATTGATGAATACATTACTCAGGCTCGTGACAAGAGCTATGAAACCATGATGCGAGTTGGCAAGAGAGGGTTAAACCTTGCTGCCAATGCAGCAGTTACTGCAGCTGCAAAGGTAATGCAACACCTTCTGTAACATTCAGGAATTCCCCAGCAGTTTAATTTTGTGTGCCAGCTACTAGTGCTATGGGTCTGTTAGGGAGGCTGGTACTTGTTGGCATCAATCTACTTTTCCTTTCCTCCAGTTTGTCTTGCAGTTAATCCCATCCTTTGGCTTATGAAAAGTGGAGGGAGAGTGGAGTGGATTTTGCTTTAGCCTCTTCCCTGTTCGTCTTGGGAGCATACTTTTATTTTTCCCTTCTCTGTTGTTTTCAGACTACCCTAGTGGGGAGTAGGGCACCTTTCCTCTTCTTCTGAATGATCCCATGTGAGGTGATCTTGGTGAAGGCAAAGTGTCCTTGATCCTAATTTTTACGTCCTCTTAGGGCCAGGGAGTTTTGTCTGAGAAGCTGCGAAGTTTCAGCATGCAGGATCTCACTCTCATCCGGGATGAGGATACTGCGCATATGCGAAGCCATGAGCCACAGCTGCACCCCTCTGGTGGGAGTCTTCTTGAAACCATTGAGGATTCAGGTACAGAACGCCCCTGTTGGGCCATTGTGTGAGGCCTCATATGGTGAACCAGGAGGGGAGGACAACTGGACTTTTCATGCACTGGGTCTCAGAAGGACTACAAGATTCCAAATTATCTGGGAGAAGTTGTGCAGTCTTCCCTAGTCCCTTCCCATTTACTCTGTTCTTTTTGGATTATTTTTCTTAAGGATTGTTGACATCTCCCTTTCATGTGGTCCTCCAGGATGGGCCATTTTAGACTTCATATGATTTTTCAAAAGTATATGCAAAAACTTTCTGTTTTATTCCTTAGCTTCCTGTTACTCCTCAGGGGAGGAAAGCACTGTGGCACAGAGGTCTAATGGAGCACTGTTGGAGACTAGAACGGATCCATCAGATGAAGATGCCGGAGACAAACTTCCTAAACGTACCCAGAGTCTCAAAACTCCTAAGAAGATGATAAAAGCCGAGGTGAGCTGGTGTGTATATTATTTCCAGCACAGACACTGATCTGTGAGCTTTGTTGGAAGGCTCTGACATCATAGTCTTGGTGCATTTGAAAGCTGTTTATATAAACTTTGTTGGACTAAGTCTTTGCTAGTCGAGTCCTACATCAGAGTACTTGCTGTCTACTTGCTATATTAGTCGCTAGCTTTTGTATTTTTATCATGCCTGTAAGCCTCTGTCATAAATGAGGACCCAGCTTTGCTTTCATTCAGGTTTTATGTTGAAGGGAGGGGGTATTAGATATTTTTACTGTTTTGTTGACTGTAGCCTCTCTCCTGTCTCTTACAGTCTGAATATATAATACTACTGTGACATTTATTCCTGGGACAGCCACTTTCTCCTCATCTAAAATGGAATGGTTCTGTATCCTCTTAGTCCTTCCTGGACTTCGCCATATTGGATATGGGGAAAATGTAATTTCCCCTTCCACACCACCCTGGGGTTTTGTCTTGAAGTTTGGCTAACTAGACATTGTTAAGCAGTCCCCTCCATATGTCCGTGTGATGATCCAGGATATTAAGAGCCTTTCAGATGGAACATGAGTTGCCTGTATTCTTGTTATTAAAACAAACCATACACAAAAGTAAATGCAGTTGTGTCCAAGAGCCATTTTAGCCTAACAATCCTTTTTTTCAGCTGTTGCTGTGTTTTGTAGAATATGCTTTTTGAGGTGCCACTTTCTAGGTTTTGACTCCTACTTGAATGTTGCTTGTGGTTTGATATATATGTGATAAAATGCTTCTCCCTTTTTGTGATAGTTGGGGTCCTCTACGCTTGATTGAACTCAAACTCCTTATTTTTTATTTTTATCTAAGGTAGTGTGCTGTATGACTGGCTCACATTGTTGAGTTTTTCAGGCTAAATATTAAATAATTTGGAGGAAAGTAATTCCTTAGAGCATCATTTTAAATCACACTGTTAACCTGATTTTACAGTGTGCAGGGCACCTTTGCATGTGATTAAGTGCCTTTTGTAACAGAATCACAGAACAGTTGAGGTTGGAGGGGACCTCTGGAGATGTCCTCATCGGGTCCAACCCTGCTGCTCAAGCAAGGCCATCTGGAGCCAGTTTCCCAGGACCATGTCCAGATGGCTTTTGAATATCTCCAAGGATGAACATGGATGTCTAAAGATGCATTTAAAATCAGGCTGGATCTCTCTTAAATTTCCAAGGTTTAATTCTGAATTGACTGCTCTGCTTTCTTCTCTAGCATATTAGGAGCAAGGAAACAAGAGGAACAAAATTTGATTCTAAGCTTCCTAGTGAGGAAGTTTTAAAGTGAAATCATGAAAAGATGGTAATGACTCTTCTGTTCTGTTTAGTGCAAATACAGAAATTCTAATAAAGCCCTTTGCAGGCATATTGTTTTTTATGCTTGGTCTGTTTGGATCTTTGGTTTGGATGTAGAAATTATAGGCAGTCTTTGACTGAGATCTTCGAGATTGCCTGGAGGGGCTGAATGCGTCCTAGATCATAAATGCACTCTCTTGCCCATATCTAGAATGGAAGACGCTGGAGTAAAGTGTACAAAGTAGTTCGAGATGTTTCTACGTGTTTCAGAGAACATCATTTGGAATGGCAGTCAAGAAGCAGAAAAGTTATAGCAGTGAAGTGTGATGTGAATGGTACCAGTCAGAGATATCATTATGTCCAGTCTTTTGTTGAGACAGCTGACTTTGATTTTATTATCACACTTGTCCTGTTTAAGAATGTCTTTCTCTCCTGGTTGCTATCTGATGGATATGCTCAGAGTGATTTGTTTACTAACCAAATGGAATGGTTAAATAGCCTTTTTGAAACAACGTGTGATATAAGTAGGGTCATCGTGTTGTAGTTATTTTGACCCATTTTCACTCTATGTTCTTGTACCTTCTGTTAGACATTTAAGTGTTAAAGCAAACTAGCCTAAGATGCCTCTTTCTTTCTCCTCAGATTCCATCAAGAAGTGTGAAAGCCCGCCCTAAGAAGAAAGCTGCAGGCTCTCTTGCTTCCAGCGAGTCATCCTAAGGAGACCTCCCCCTTCCCAGCACCTGTCTCTGTCCTGGGATTTGTCTGTCACTTTTGAGGGGAAACTCCCCAAAGGAAAGATGCTGAGATTCATGTACATAACAGATACTGCTTTGTAGAGCTCATTCCAAGGCAAGGGGGAGGCTGGGATTCAGAAAATGGAGTAGAGGATGCACATCCTCAGGAATTTCCTCCTTTTCATCCCTCTGTTGGAGAGAATGCTGATATGTCTGTACATAGCCAGTTGCTCTGGAATTCCCACTATATAACCCTAGCTGGGAAGAATCTTTGCTGAAAGAACTGACTAGGGTTAGAGACATCCATTGCACAGAAGCTGGAAACATATTAGACACTGGAGTTCCGCAAGGGTGGGTGGCTCTCTAAAATATCTTATCTTGCTCTGGGTATTCTGCAGCTATATGTTGTTGAGAAGTGCCCACCATGATTCATCTTCCTTAAGAATGGACCATACCTGTCATGTCCCATCCCCTTTGAGAAGGTGACTGAAATGGTGTATGCTGAATACTTCTGAATGTAAAGGACTAGTTCATGGGGGGAGTGTGCTAGATTCACTTTACTAGTACTGAAAGATGAAGAGATTGGTTTTTATTTTTTTTCTGAAAGGTGAAGGGAGATAATTGAAAAACTGAGTAATAAAGAAAATGCGCTGTTATATGCACATGTGATGGAGTAGATACAGGTATCTGTAGTAGTTAACTATTGAGAAGGAAAGTTGGGCATCCATAAGATTTATGCTCTTTTTGAAGGTGCTTGAATTTTTTTTTAGGTTCTGTTGTTCACTTTGATTCCTATGCAAGCATTAGAGTGAGGCAAGTCCCATGCAGAAAAGTTTGCAACAGACTGTGGCTTTGCCATTTAGTGGTTGGAACTCAGTCATCCTGATGCTTGTTACTATGGACGAATTCTTTTTCTAGCAGATGACTAGAGAAAATCTAGCTCAATATAGTCTGCGGGCATAGTTAAGTGTTCCAGAAGTCCTCATCTCTCAGCTTTAGGCAATCCAATCCTCAGGGCATGACAACTGACAAATAGCTCGTGTATGAACTTTGCTAATTCTAGGATTCCATTTGTGGGGGATAAAAAGCAGGGAGTAGGGCATAATACTGTGATTAATCAGTCTCTTGCTTCATCCTACTTGCAGCCCTTGCACAAATTTTCTGCCTGACCATGTGCCATATTTATCAATGTCCTGAGCCTTGAGTAATATGTAATGCTTGGGACAGAACTACACTGAATGTAGAATATGTATTGTGGGAGTGAAATTGCAGTGCTGCAGAGAAAATTTGCATCATGCCAAGCCATGCTGGATTCTAATCTGTTGAACATTGTTAGGGGGAGATCCCCCGTACACGTGCCAACAGAGTCAGTGGGAATTTATGAGATGAGTAGGCTTCCTGTTGTTGAGATCTATGATGGGGAGCATCATTATAGACATGGTTGTCTGAATGAATACTTGATGGTTTTAATCTTTACTGAAACTGGTTATCAAAGGAACCTGCCACCTCATTCCCTACTGAAGACCATTCTTAGCTCTAGGTGCAGGCATTTGTGTTTGCCCATGTCTCTTGCTGTCACATTTCTGAAATTACAGTGGATTCTTCACAGAGCCCAGTATTTTGACCGTGTATAGAAGCACTTCTACAAGTAACGTTCCACAAGTATTTCTGTCCTAAAGAACAGTTCTTCAAACGTTTGTATAGTTGAAGATTAGGACTGAATTTTTTTTCTTGTTTCCCATTGTCTTAGTGGCAAATCGTTATGAATTGACTAGCTATTTTAGGAAACCAATTAAGTAGGTTTTACTTTTATTTGTAGTTTCTAAAAATTGAAGTCCTGACAGACCATATCAGAAACTTCCATCTTGTCAGAAATACTTGTCCTAAATTATCCACAAGGCCTTATCCAGAAGCCAGTAGAAAATCCATCATTTGGCTTTGAGTTTTGAGTTTCACAAAAAAAACCCCAGGTGTTTTGTTTCTGATTTGTTTGTTAGCAAACATTGTATATGTCTCAATAGAACATGCAAAGGCATGTCCTGAAGCAAGAAGTCTTTTTGTCTCCAAAGGAAATTCCCCATTCCATATGAGGGATAAAAATCTTTACGGATTATGTGCAAGATTCAATTGTGGGGAATTGCTGTCCTGGATTTTACTGTACTGAGCAAGATAGAACCATTATTCTCTACATACCAAGTACTTTTATGACCACATTTCTTGAAATGTTTTCTTCTTTAACTAAAAATTTCCATGGCAAATTATTTATGTAAATCATTGTGAGGGACTTGATTTGGAAGCCAAGGATTAGTTAATCTCCCCTATGCCTTTTCCTTCTGCATGTGTTGTGATAATCTTGGATTACTTGGGTTTTGTACAGTGACTTTCCAGAATCGGTTCATTTGTAGTAATGCCTTCCTGCTTTGAATTACAGAAGGAGTTTCTGAAGACTCGGTTTTGGCATTTGGATTTATCTTTGTCTTCCTGAGCTAGGTCCTGTGTTAAGTGTCTTAGCATTGATGCTTGGTGTCGTTAGCCTATAGGTAGGTATGGGTCAGTCTTACTCTAACATGTTGTACAGGAGAATTAAACGACTTCTGGTTGTAAGAGAGAGTCTGGAGTAGAGTCAGGGACTATTATCTCGTGCATGATACGAAGCTGATGATGTCAAGCAGCAGAACTTACCCAGAGCAAGAACAGTGGACACTATTTTATTCTTCCAATACAAATATGACTGCTAGATTGTGCTCTGCTTGATCAAAGCCTCTGCTGATCTGCCAACCACCCACGTGACCTCTTAGTGAGTTTCTAGATATAATTCTGCATTGGATGGCATGGTCTTGTGTAGAAATTTTCTTGTTAATGAGAACGCTGAATGTGCTGTTTTGATAAAATGCTTTTATCAGCTGCTGTTCAGAGTTTTCATCAGGAAATGCTGGAATGTAGTTTCTCTTCAGTATCATCTGTGGGCTTCATTGTGCAATTAAGCAAATGGTTAAATCTTCACCTAGTATTAGAACCCGTTGTGTTCAGTAAGTGTTTATACCACTTTCCTAATATGCTTGGGCACAGAGAGAAATGCAGTAAGAGAAAGTGGTACCTGAAGTTGGGAGGGTGGTGGGAGGTGTTGTGTCAAACTTCATGTGCCTAAAAATTGTCCTAAAATACCTGTACCATGTGAAGCCATGACTGCCTTTTGGAAAGAAATGTTGTACCTCCATGATTCGTAATACTGTAAGCCAGTGTTCTGCTGTTGGAAAAGAAAATAGTGAAATGTGGTTTCCTTCCTGAGAAGCTTAATGATTTGCTACATAAAAGGAAAAAAAGTTTTCTTGCTTGGCAGTATCCTCCATGATGGGTGAGAAATAGGAAAATACAGGGGAGCCTACTGTCAGGTTTTAAACCTTACACTTAAAGATCTTAATTTTTTACTGTTCTTTATCGAGTTTCTGATTCTGCAGCCTTACATTTCTGAGTCTGGGGGGACTGATTTCTTGTAGACTAGATTAACTTCCTTGATAGGTGAAGGGTGTATTAGAGAGAGGGATACTGGTGTTCTTAAAATTGCAAATCTTGTTCTGGGGAAGCTATGCTTTCCCCCGTTGTAATGAATTGAGTTCCATTCATTGCTCTTTTGCAGTGCTAGGCTTACTTTTTATATATCCCTCTTGGAAGTATGACTCCCTCACAATATACAGCCAAGTAATTTCTGCCTTAAAAATCAAGATTTCTAGAGAATTCCGACTTTCCAGAAACTGTTATTTATTCTTTGCCATCTTAATCAGCAGGAAATATAGTGCCTTAGGAGGAAAGTGGGATGACTATAGAATACTCTGCTGATTCTCTGATTGGTACATAAGCATTGTATCGAGGAGGCTTGCATGTTAACTGTAAAGCGTCATTGTATGCTTGAGCAGCTGCTGAATTGAGTAATATTCTTACCCTTCTTTCTGATGGGGAGACTGTATTGTCATATTACTCTGCTGCTTGCTGGGGGCATGCTGAATCACATCTCTCTAAGTAACTGGTCAGTACAGTAGCTTTTCTTGCTTTACCCGCTAAGAATTTGCAATGTGCCACCTGGCTGAAGCATCTTGTAGTGCTGCTTTCTGAGTTCCCCTGTAAAGTCAGATATGTAGAAAAGCAGCAAAGTATTCTGAAGCTATGTGAGCTCACAGAATCAGAGAGTCATTGGAGTTGGAAAGGACCTATGGGGGTCATCAGGTTCAACCTCCCTGCTCAACCAGGACCACCTAGAGCCAGTTGCCCAGGAGTTCCTGTGTGCTGTTTGTGGTCTGGAGCCTGCTAAATTTAATGTTTAAGAGTTGGTGTGTGCAGAAATCCATATGCTCTATGGGGATGTGCTTTAGTGTTACTGAGGAGAAAGGATTCCTGGTCACCTGTTAGGGGTTGAGCCTCCGAGTAGAACTCAAGGTCCCTAACGCTCCTTAAATCCCTTATTGATACAGGGAAAAGGGAAACAAAACTCAAATCTCGGAATATATGGATGGGAAACTGAAACAAACTTTTAATAAAAATTCTAAAATACTGTCATATCACACAACTATATATTAAATGCAAAACAAGAAAACTATACAGTAAGAGTTAAAACACTGCAAAGGGAGGAAAAGGGAAAAGAAACTACCGTTATGGCCGATTGGCCACAGGCCAGGAGAGGACGTCACGCCAGGATGGTAGCTCAGGAGATGGCGTCTGTCCAAAATGGCGGCGGGCCAAGTGATTAAGAGTTCTTAACAGCTTAGAGAAGTATTTTAACGAGTTCGCAGGGAGACCTTTTTTTCAGTGTCTGTAAAAGAAAAACTTCAAGGACACTCCGGACCGAAGCGGCTTCAGATGCAGATAAAAAAGAAGCCCTCGCGGCCGGAACGCGAAGGGGGGTGAGCTTCCCCCGCGTCCGAGTCCAGCGGTAGATTCTCTCCGAGTGACAAATATCTCTTCTCTTACCCGATACAAGAGAGAGATGCTGGCTGAGTCACACAGCAATTCACAGCAGAGCTGGGCGCCGATAGGCAGAACCAGTTCTGAGTTAGGCCCCGGGTGGGGGCGCAGGCCGCAGGCTGTCGGCCTGGGCGGCAGCCAGCCCTCTCGCTGCGGCTCTTTCTCCGAAGCTGTCCGGTGTCCAAAGAGGAGGAGACTCCTCCTGGCTGCAGGTTTTAAGGAGTATCTGCCGGAAGAAATCTTTTGACCTGCACTTTTAGCCAGTGGGATGCCGGGTTTATGGAACTTGTATGAAATAATCCCGATACTCTATTGGGCACGTTTCCAAAACAAGGAAGTCTGGGCTCAAACTGGGACATCACCTTTCATCTGGAATTTGGTGCTGTTTCAAGACACTATAAACATAACTCAGTCGTGTTATTTATAGGTATTGTTAAGAAGGCTAGAGGCTTCAGAAGAGATCTTAAGAGTTGGGCAGAGTGACTTGCGAGAACAATTGGTTTGAACAGTAAATGAAGACAAACCTGTATAGCAGCTAAGAACCTGTCCTGTGAGATGGAGTTAGTGGTAGATGGGCTGTGTTCAGTGGAGAGTTGTCTAGGAAATACTTCTTTCTGATCCTCAAGAAACACTTAAACTCTGTGCTCTACAGATTAGAGCCTGATTTCTCTCTTACAGCATCTCTCACTCTGTCTGTCCTACCTTTATAAGCTGAGCTTGAACTACGTGCATTGTAATTCTTGAACCTTTCATCACTTCAGAACGAAGAAGTTTGAATTTTACCTCAGCAGGCAGCTCATCTGCAGGGAGAACCACATGAATATCAAGTATCTTGCATCACTTTGTAGTAGGTGTGTTATGCTGGGGAAGCACCAGCCAGGAGGTCCAGGGGATACCCACGGACTACATTTTTGGATGAACCGAAGGCTGGACTTTGCTACACTTGTATACACAGCTATCGTAGAATCCCACAATTCAATGTCAGAATTGCCAGTGCTCTATTTCTGATGAAATATGAAGTGAAAAGAAACCGTGGCAAATTGGCAGGTTTTTTCCTGCAATTTTGCAGGTAAATTCAGGTCTTTGTTGCTTCTTTGCCTAAAACCTTTCCATAAACCCCTTGCGAGCAAACCATTGCTTCCTTGCTCTGATTCTCAGCTCCTATCCTTTCATGACCCAGTTTTGTTTCTTAGGTTTTCTGTTATTGAGCAAGAGACTACTTCCATTTTGCTGACTGTGGAGACATGAAAACTGCAAGCTTTTAGAGCTGATATTTAGATTTTTTCCATTATTTAACCCTGTTACCTAGAATCATACAGTGACTTGTACAACAAGGCCTAAGGCTTGTTGGTGGAATCTAAGCATCTATTGCCAATAGCATAGTCTGATGTATTTCCCTTTTCTTGCAGTCTATTCTGGATGAAATAATCTTACTGCATACCCTTTGGACAAGAGCGTTCTGTCTCCATTTAGCCAAATAATGCTAGAAGTAACATTTGTGGGAAGGCTGCAGAAGTGAGTGAACTTAAAGTAGCAAGAGTTCAGGTATTCTGTAATATGTAATTGAGACTATGACAGATTTGTGGCAGCAGTAGAAATGCATTGCTATAGTGTCTTATCAAAGATGGGAAGTTCAGTCATGTTCTTTGCAGCAGGCCAGAGAGGAGAGTCAGGCTGGATGGCAGCCATATAAAGTTTTTACATACAAGGGAACTGATTTTTTTTATCATAAGTAATACTTAGTAACTTTCCAGAAAGAAAGCAAATTTTTGGTGACTTTATAAAATTAGGAGGTCGATTATCCTAGTATTAGTACCTAGTATCCCAGGTAAATCAAACCTAGTACCGAGTACAAACCTTTTGTATTCATGGTGCTGCCTTTTTGGGAAAACAGTGAGTTGATGGACTCCTCACTTTTGACTCCTCTGTTGCATTATTTCTCAAATGTTGTGAATGTCACATAGAGATAAATTGAATATATTTTTTTGATATGTGACCATGAGTTCATGCCTAAATTCAGGCATGCTGAACTATCTATGAGACAGTGTTGGTTGAATGAAAGCCCAGTAAGAAGATGGAGAAGCTGAGACACATCTAGCCAGGTAAAGATGACTGAAGGACCTTCCTTGAAGTGCTGAAATCAGAGACCATGTAGTGATGTTGGGTTTTGATTCACCATTTTCATGACAAAGACAGTAAGGCACAGGGAGAGTTGCAAATTGCTTTTTGTCCACCAGAGGGTATAAGCATAACATACAATCATTAAAAATGAGCGAGCAGAGGCTTGGCTTCTGGCAGATTGAACATCAATATTTCCTATGTATGAGATTGAAGGTAGTGCTTAGGAAGGTGGTGGGGCAAGAGGGAACGAACTGGGGCTCTGACAGAGAAATATAAAGTAATACTGCAGTTAACCCCTGACTAAAAAAGGCTATTTATATTTAAGCTTGCTGGGCTTTCCAACTGAGCCACTTCCCAGTGAGGCTTGCTGAGACAATAGTGTTAGAGAATAACTGTCATCAAATCTTTTTGTTGTCCATTCAAACCATTTTTTAGATGCAGGAAGCAGCTCAGTAAATGGCAATGTTTGTGATTTATTCCCCTCTTTTTGCAATTAACCAGTTTCTGTGTGTTCATGTTCAGTAGTGTTGCTCTAATTTATACCCTGAATTTTGTAGTATTTCCTGATAAGAATGAGTAGTTTCTGTCAATTGGATCTATATTCTGTGAAAATAGAAGCAATTTTAATATAAAAGTACAGATGTATCTAATGGTTACTATGGCAATTTGTGACCATGGCAACAGAGAGTTAACATTCTGAAGAACAGTCAGGCTCAGTCTTTTTTTTTTTTTTTTTTTTTATAGTCAACAACATAATTAATGGTGCAAGCATTTCAGGAAAAAACACTGACTTTTTTGTTAACCAGAAAAGATCATATGGGTACAAGGAATTTTGACATGGTCTCACATAAGATTTTTGTAGAAAAGCTGATGAAGTACAGGCTGGTTGAGCAGACAGTGAAATGGATAAAAAACCCTGGCAGAATGGCCAGGCCCATAGAGTTGTGATGAGTCCAGGAAGTCTGATTGGAGGCCAGCAGCTAGCAGCGTAACCCAGGGCTCAATACTGGCTCTAGTCCTGTTTAACATTTTCAGTAATCATGTGGGTGATGGGGCAGAGTGTACCCTGAGAAAGCTTGCTAATAACACAAAATTGAGAGGAGTGACTGATATGCCAGAAGGCTGTGCAGGAAGCAGCAAGAGCTATATAGAGTATCTCACCTTGCCTCTCAAAATCTATGGAATTCCTAATAGGAACGTAATGAGACAGTCTGAAATTCTTTCTGATGTTGAGAAAGAGGAGGTCTTTTATCTGCAATGTCATAGATGGAGTCTAACACGGTGAAGAATGGTCCAGGACATACCAGGATGTTACTGTAGGAAGGAGAGAGAGAATTTAGAATAAGGCTGGGAATTATTTATTATCAGAATATGTAAAAAAACCCCAAAAAACAAAACCAACCAAACAAAAAAAACCCCAACAACTACAAACAAAAAAACCCAGCTATATGTTTCTGTTCTACTTTTCCATCATATGATCAGTTAAATAAACAACATAGTGCTTTCAGACAGATGCTAAATTTCAAATACAAGCTGTGGATTGTCCTGATGTAGTTGAGACCCCAAGAGCATGTGTTGCACGCTTAGAAATTATTTAAAGAGCTAGGAATGGGCTTTCCTGACTAAACCTTGTGTTTAGTGAATGGCTATCTCTGCCAGCATAAAGCTAATGAAAAGGCTTTCTACTAGCACACTCAATGTCAGTTTTATAAGGAAATGTGCTGGATATAAGTTTAGCCAAAGTCAAATCACAGAATTTTCCAAGGTTCTTCTTTTTCCTAGGCCCTATTAGGGAATCAAACAACTAAATGGAAACTACAGCATTTCTGCTACCACTTGCTAATGTGAGGCAATTAATATCTTGAATTAAATAGAATCTAAACTGCATTTAAAAGCCAATTTTTGTAAAAGCCAGCTGTTGTGACCATCCTCTATTTGTCACAGTAATACAGTAAATGATCAGTGGAGCTACTGTGGTGCTCAAAGGCTATTACCTCAGAGAAGGGAAAACAGGGAAAAGGGCAGCCCAGACTGAATCAGTGCAGCTAGTCCAGTCTCCAGTCTCTGATACTGCTCGGTCTGTTTGCTGACCAGCGTGCAGTCTGGAATTAACACACACTGGAAAAGCCTCTTCCTGACACTGCCACCTTTTTAACCATGCTGTGAAGCAGAGTGATGTTAAATGACTGGGTTACTGGTGGTTTTTTGGGGAGAGAGAGTTTGAATTCCTTTGTTAGTTTTTTGTAGTGTCACTAAAAGTTTGGTCACTTGCTGCAGTATAGTGACTTAAATCTAGAAAGCCTAAGGCATCCTAATCTTGTCTTGTGCTTGCTTTTTTACCCAGACTCTCTCTAGGTATCTTTTTACATTCTCTTTTGTGAAGACCATTGAAGAAAATAGTGTATTATCTCTTTGATATCTTGCTCTTTTGCTTTCATGTATTTTCTCCTATTTCAAAGAACCTGTTGTTTTTCCTCCATTTCTCCCCAGAGTATGATACAAAACATGTGATCGATGCAGATGTGCTTTCATTCCGCAGGGTGGCAGCTAATCTTTATTTCCCTTTTCGGTTATTTTTACGTTTCTGCTAGAAGCAGCTTTCCTGGCTAAGTTCCTCTCTGAGGCATTAAGGGTCATGGATCTGTAAATACATCCCTTCTGTTGGGGTTAAAGAGTATTCAGCAAAGTTAATTATATTGTGTCTGTTCAGGTTATATCAACTTGCTGAAGATTCTAGTAGCTAACAAGACCAAAAAAAGCATCATCAAAGGACTAAATTTTTAATATTACCTATTGCTGCTGTTCTGTGCGGGTGTCTCTTGTAAGTAGTGCTGCAGGCATAACTGAATGCAAGGTTATGGTGCCACCTCTAGACAAAAGTTGCTTTGATAGAGGCTTAGGTATTTACCTAAAAAAGAGGTTCTGGAAGTTATTTATTCACTTTTTACTTCCAGTGTATTTTGACAGATAAATGTCTCAGATAATTTGAATTGAATTCTCCATGTGTCATTAGAGTATGTTTATAGGTTTAAGAGTTGCAAGTATGGCTTTTTGTTGTTGCTATTGAGTTTACATACTTCCTTCCCACACCCTGCCCCAGTTTCTTATTATTGATGCCTGTGACTTTATTTCTCTAAAAGGCTGCTCTTCTGTTATCTTCTCAAACTGTGCTTCTAAATTGTTTTACTTTGTGTCTTTCTTATATGTTTAGTCTTCTGCCTTTTCCCCCTCTCCATTGTTGAATAAAGATACAAAAATTAATGCAGAGTCTTGCTATTTCTGCCATGTAAAAGTCAAGGCAAGTTTTGAGAATCTGCTTTGTCTTGGCATTGTTTTCTCAACTTAGATGTTGCATTTCAGTTAGGTTGTGTCCACTTCCCAGCTGTTAACCAAGGGTTTGGATTTATATACAAGTGTGTTTATTAAGTGGCCTTTTTGCTTCTGCAGGTACAGATCACTGTAGAATCAAATACCATTACTGTTAACACATCTAGGAAACCTACCTAAATTGCAACTGCCAATAACTTTTGAGGAGAACAGAGTGTGGAAAGAATTTATATGTACAAAGTTAGAGAACGGCAAATATCTGTTTCTGGGTGCACATGCAGAAGCATTAATGTTTAGCCAATACTACATAGCTACTATACTGTGTAGCTACTATACTACATATCTACTATACCTAGGCATGAAATACTAGATTGGTGAGGAAATTAATTGCAGTCTTGTAGGGCAGGGAGCAAGAACTCAGCTTACTTACTGAAAAGCCTGTGGTGCAGACAGACACTGAGGGTGTGTGAAATTACAAGGAAAAAAAAAAAGGGCTGTGAGAAGAATTTTCTGTGGTTCTCAACAACAGTTGGTCCCCCACAGGCCCTGCTAGTGAGTAAAGTGGGTAGTCAGGGCTAGCAGTTGTAGTGACTGGGATAAGAGAAGAATTCAACTAGCAGGGTTCTACTGGCATCTTTCTACTCGGTGTTTTGGATATGTCCTGGTTTTGCTGGGACAGACTCTTGGGCCTGCCATGGTCTGCAGGCCGTGAGCAGTTTGGAGTCAGCCAGGGCAGCTTACCCGAGTTGGCTTACACATGTATCCCATCTCATCCCATAAATGTCATGCTCAGTATAAAGGGAGAATTTTGCTGAGAAGAGGGCCTTCTGCTTGGGTTGCTGCTCTTGCTTGGGCTCCTCCTGACTACTGCTCCCGAGGACTGCTTTCCTATTTGTCATGACCACTGTCCATTCACTGAGCTGAGAATAACTTTTTATACTTTACTTTGGCATTTGGTATTAGTTTGGCTGTTTCATTAAATCCATTTTCAGCCCTGGGGTCTCCTCTCCTTTTTGTGACCCCCCCCACTTCTTGGCTGGGGGAGGGGTCATTGGGTGATAGAGCAACTGCTGTAGTTTAGCCCTGGATATGGGCTAAATGTAGATAGGGTAGTACTGATGGTACTCAAGCTGATGGACTGTGGCTTCCAGCTAGAAGTTAATAACAGCAGTAGTAGTCAGAGTCTGTGTTTTTGATTGAGTCAAAATCCTTTTTGTCTTTGAAATTCAGCCAAATTTTTTTTTCTTTTTTTTTTCCCCCAAGTGTAGTTGTCCTTTGGGACTCTCATGTAGGTGGAGCCTTTTTCCACTTTCCTGTCAGTTTTTCCTGCAAATGCTATGAATGTCAAACTTGCCAGCCTTCCGCCTCCATAGATGTCCTCATGAAGGAGGCAGACTTGGTGCTGCTTCTGTTTCAGCCAGCTCAGAGTTGACAGTCCTAATCCCAGCAGTCAGAAGCTGAAACGTTTATGAAGTAAGTAGAAGGTGTTCATCTCTATTTCTGAGCATATGCAAAGAATATTATGTGCTTATTTTGCTCACTGAATATGTCTGTGACATTTCATATCCCTGCTTTTCCCAGAGGACAAGTGTATATTCATGTATTTCTTGTACACTGAAATATGGTACAACAGCGCTTGACCTATGCAGGGAGATTTCAGGAGCAGTTAATAAGTTGCACAGGTTTGGACTTTGAGTTAGCCTGTTTGTCAGAACACTGGCAGCTCTTAAATTTCAACCTCTTCTCCTTGGTTAGGAGGCTCAAGTGTAAGGTACCACTGAATTTGTGAGTTGTAGGTAACAGGTTAGAGATTACTGGCAAGCAGCTTAGTCTGCTAGCACAGTGATGGAGATAATCTTTTTGGATGCCCGAGATTATTGTCTTGTCAGGACCGTTAGTCCTGGTTTATAATGTTGACTCACTAGAGGTGTCATTGTTTAATAATGTGGATAACTATGAGGCTTTGGAACCATTCTGCACCTTCAGTGGGAGATCTGTGCAATTCTCATCAGCCTGACTTCCCATGGAATGAGAGTACAATTACATGTCCTTTTTACTAGTTGGAGAGGGGATGATTTGTGTTCTTCCTAGCATAGAGAAGCCATTAGAGTTGTTTTTAAATCATAAATGTCATTTGGCTGCATAAGACAGGGATTACAATGCAAACAAGGATACAAAGCAATGAAGTGTCTTGAGTACAATGAATTTGTGCTTCTGCCTTTGATTTGATGTGCAAAACCAGGCCTCATGTTCTTTCTAATGGACCGTGCTGCAGGCGATGATCAGTGAAACGCCTAAGTTTCATTTTAGAGCCTCTTAGTCTACTGGCTCTAAGTGGTAGTATCAGGGTACAATGGTATATCCATGTTGTTCTTAGCCTTAAAAATGTGTATTAATTGTTGTATTTCATTCAGTTGTGCCGAGCCAAACAGCTTTTGCACATGTTTGTATATTAGTGAATTACAGGTGAAGGAAGCCAAAACTTCCAGTTCCTTAGCACCAAAGAAATATCGTCATTCTAAAGACCAAGGAAGCTAGAACAGTGAAACCTGTGCTAACTGTAGGCAAATAAAAACAGCTTTTTAGTTAAAACTCTGTTCTCTTAATCAAAATAAATTCTTCAGCACACAAACTAATTAACAGTGATTATACATATCAAAATGGTTTTCCTGAAAGCCAGCACAGGAGCAGTTTGGTTCTGGGAGGAATGCAAACATGCTGTTGCTATGGAGCTTCTGCCATCATCATAGTAAAAGACACTGCAAATGCTGCCATACTCAGCTTGCAGGAAAAGCAGTCATAACATTAATTGTTTTTTTATAGAATTCATTAATTATATGTACAAGCAGTGAAATAGGAGAAACAGTCCCACCAAAGTAATTTGGATTATTTTCAGAACGTAAGCTAACTCATGTGCCAGGGTTTACAGTAAATTTTGATGCAAGAAAGCAAAAGCCAAAAGCAAGGAAAGAAGACCTTTTCAGCATGTAGGTACAACAAAGCCAGTGGCCAAGAGGAACATACATCGGTTGAATGAAGTCATTATATGTGGTGGTTTAGGATTTGGTGCAGTTTCGGTAGCGGATGCAGTTTTGGTAGCATGTTGCTAGCATGCCCCCTGTAAGAAGCTTCTTGAAACAAGCTGCTCTGGCTCCAGTTCAGCCCCACCTCTGGCCAAGTCTGTGCCAGTCAGCACCTCTGTGAATAAACCTATTTAAGAGGGGAAACTGGTTTGGGAAAGCCCTTGATTTTTGGAGCGTTCTTTTGTTTTGGAGAGGGCAGGGGAGAAGGAGAGGCAACCATGAGGGAACCAATCATGCGGTCACCAAAGGTAGCAAGGAAGAGGTTGGGGAGATGCCAGTATAGACATTTCCCTTTGGCCCGTGGCGAGTTGGCAGGCTGAAGCCCTGCAGTCCTCAGAGAGCACCAGAGGAGAAATGGTCGGGCTGCGGGGAGGCAGAGGGAGGCCAGCACTGCAGAAAGCTGGGAAAAGGCCCATGTTGCAGAGAACGGGGGATCCTGAAAAAGGCCTTGACTCTGAGCAGGATTTGCGCTGGCTCAGTTCTGTGCTAGGAGAACTGATGCCGGCAGCAGACCTCCTCGCTGGCCGGAGACGTTCATGGAGGGCTGTCTCCTGTGGGGGAGGATGCCATGCGGGCACAAGGCAGAACCGTGACGAGAAGAGCAAGTGGCAGAAGCTGTAGGGAGGAAACTGAGACTGAGTGCACCCGCTATCTTGTGTCCCGGCCCTGTGCTGCGTCGGGGCAGGGGGAGCAAGTAGCAAAGCCGGGCCTGGAAAGAACGGAGAGGTGGGGGAAGAGGTGTTTAAGAGCCCATTGTTTCTCTTACTGTTCTGCTCTGATTTCAGTTGATTTGGTTGCGGTTTTGTTGTTTAAATTAAATGTATTTTGTTTTCCCAAATCGAGTCTGTCTTTTGCCCGCGACCCTAAGTGATGAGAGAGCCCTCCCTTGTCCCTTGTCTTGACCATTAAGTCGTTTGTTCCGTTTCCTCCTCCTGGAAGAATGGAGCAACTGTGTGGTGCTTAGTTGCCAGCTGGGTCTAAACCATGTACGCATCTGTGATAGAAGACGATGCCCACCCTGGAGAAGTGAGTCAAAGGAAGATATTGAAAACAATTAGAACAATGCTTAGCCTATTTAGAACTACTCAAAATAGCAGTAGTAATTGAATGTATTAAGTTACTCATTTAATCCTAATTTGACACTGTCATTCCTGTAGTGTGTGCATCTCAACCATGTATCTCAGATGGATTTGTGGACATAGAAGATGATATTTTACTAAACTTAACATACCTAAACCTTTAAATGTCATATTATAAAATACACTCTGACTGGAATTTTGTGCATTTTGCCTGAATCCTTTTTTGTGCAGAAGTGTTCGGTATGAATGTAGACTCCTTAAAAGTAGAATGACCCTCTCCCTGCATGTGAAGTTATGCAAATGAAGATCTCATACAGTGATCTGTTCTTGCTGCCATAACATGTATCAAATGTTGATCCAACAATTTCTTACTGCTTATTACATTTTGTTTTCTAGAGCTCTTTCCAGCTGATTTAAAGGCATTATTTCTTCATGGATGATAGTTCTTTCAAGTTGCTTTTTTCTTTTCCTTTTTTTTTTTCAATTCATTTATTGACATGATTTTCCTTTAACCCTCTGATGTCATCCTGAACCCCTGAAATCAAAAGGACTTTAGCTGTTAGATGTTATAGATTCCTTTTGCTTTCATATCTGTTCAACAGCTTTTACAATGCATCTTAACTTGCATTTTTTGTGGATTTTAATATATGATTCATGAATGACTGAATTATATCAGGTTTTCAAGTATTCTAATCAGTTCCTTTTCAACAACACTTCTGTTATATTTGTAGGTCTTTCCCAACATACTTGTTATCTCAGAAAATTAAAAATCTGGATATATAAGTAAATGTGGTTAAAGTTTTTAATAGAACTGCTCTGTTCCTTTCCTTCTGAAATAGCTTGTGAGGGAGCTTAAAGTATATAATTCCATGTCATATATAATATGTATACAATGCATTTATCCCAGCATTCCCAGAAATAATTTTCTTTTATGTAGTAGGTGCCTATGACGTGACTAAAGCTTAAAAGTCAATACCGTGTCTTCCTTGGTGTCTGTGAGTGTTCTAGTGGCCTCTCTCATGCAGTTAATTCTGTCAATTTGTTCTTATTTGCCTGTATTAAATGTACAGGGCTTTGACTCCCCCGCTCTAGTTACTTTCATAAATATGTTTATATGTTTAAAATATGTTTACAAAGAAATAGTTCATGTGGGAATAATGTTTGGTCCTTGACTGCTACTTACCAGTGGATCCCATGCTTTCTTTTGTCTTTGTCCCTGTTCTGTTTCACTGTAAGTCGAAGGATGGCTTGTAGTAGAATCCCGCAGACCCAGGACACAGCTTGATGCCTTCCTGTCCATAGGCCTGCAGGCCAGAAGCTGGGTTTTGAGAAGCGTCATGAAGAATTTGTTTTCTTGAAATGGGTCTCTTCCATTGAATACCATTTAATTTTGTGGTGAGGCTAGTCTCTAAAACTCTGCAGTGGTGTAAAAATGAAAATCAGTCTGTGATTTTATACTCATTTTGAGACTTCAGTTCTTCCACGTGTCTGTTTTGCCAGTTACTAGCCCTGTTCTAAACACAGCTTTTTCCTTGATCTCTTTCATGAAGCTATTGCTTGTCATTTGCTTGAACGAAGTTCATCAAATTGACCTTACAGATATCTTAATTGCATATTCCTTCAGCTTGAGTGTTACTCACTGTGCACCTTGGAAATCGGGCCTTTTTTTTTTTTTTTTTTTCTTTTTAACTGCAGAAAAAAGAAAGGATGAAACATGGGAGATACCTTTCAGGCTGCTCCTGAAAATGCATCTTCCTCTTTCTAGTGAGCTGCCTAATACATGGTGCTGTGAAAGTTCCATCCTCCCCCTTGTGATTGCACACAAAGCAATTATTTTTGGTTTAGCTTGACAGGCTGGTAAAAGGAAGCCATTTGATAAGTGAGAAGGGATGAAGTTTTGTAGAAGTTCCAAGCAGCTCTGCATTGAATCATCAATCCCAAGAGTATGGAGACATTCCATAAAATGTCACACAGACCTTCTGGCATATTAATGAGGAAGTAGCAATGAGATTTCAGTCAGGTTGATCTGAGAGTTCTTGCTCAGCTTGGGATAAAAACTCTTACCATTCAGTAATAGAACAGTTTAAGGAAACCCAAGACTTGGGCTACTTCAGTCATGAGGTGGAGAAGAACCTCCCCTCTAGTGACTTGTTTGTATTGTGGTTTAGTTTTATTACAATTGCACTTCTTTCCTCAGCTTTTTCAAGCCGGACTTAGTAAACCCCTTAGGTCTACCACTAACTGCTGTAAGACTTTTTCTATCAGGAGATGGTGATTTTTAACTTACTCTTTACTTAAGCATTGGTTTATCTTTTAATATTCTGAAGTCATTTTTGCCTTCAAATTTTATTTGAAGCAAGACTTGTGCTTTATTTTGGATTTTTTGGCACAGACCAAGCTTGAGAAATAAACAAAAGGTAAATAATATACATTCAGGAACAATTACCTGCCGAGAGGTAGGGCGGGAGATAAGCTAGCTAAAATGTCTGTAACATTTATTTTTCAAAGTACTTAAAATATTATTGAATGCCATGCAAAAAAACCTGTTCATGTACCACTGAAGCTGAGTATCTAAAAATAAAAGTCAGGAAATGAAAATGGAAGATTAACAGAGTGAGTGCAGTACAGCCACATTGTATTTCCTCCAGTTCTAGTACTTAAAAAGTACAAGAGGCGGTATTATTAAACTCTTACATAATATGAAAATTAATTCCCTGGGCTTATTCTGGGACTAAGAAAAAGTGAATTTAGTTCCTTTCATTGCCACAACCTAAGGTTTGTCTATAGTACCTGGAGTTTTTAACATTATAATAGCTAACTTGTGGAAATCATTGCTGCAATACATCTGAAATTACAGGGTTTATCAGATTTTAATTGAAATATTTGATTTGTTTTATAGCATACACATTATGGTAAATGATACAGCAAAAAAAAAATCCTAGGAAACAATGCCTGCTCTTCACTCCCTTCCCCACCCACCTGCAAATTGCAAGAATTTTAGAAGCAACATTACCCAGACTAGGCTACAGACCAGGCCCAGTGTGCATTTAGTACTCTACAGATGCATAACTGCAGATTTGTACTCTACAAATACATAACCCAGCACTTGCCCCAAAGCACTTATCATAGAAGGATTTAGGTTAGAAGGGACCTTTAAAGATAATCATGTTCCAACACCCCTGCCATGGACAGGGACATCTTTCACTAGACCAGGTTGCTCAAAGCTCCATACCACCTGACCTGGAACATTTTCAGGGTTGGGACACCCAAAGTTTCTCTGGGCAACCTGTTCCAGTGTCTCACCACCTTCATTGTAAAAAATGTCTTCCTTAGGTCCAACCTAAGCCCACCCTCTTTCAGTTTAAAACCACTTTTGTCTTGGCACTACAGGCCCTGGTGAAAAGTCTCTCTCGATATCTTTCATATGATTCCCCCTTTATATATTGAGAGGCCACAATAAGGTCTCCACAGAGCCTTCTCTTCTCCAGGCTGAACCACACCAACTCTCTCAGCCTGTCTTCATAGGAGAGGTGTTCCAGCCCTCTCATGATTTTTGTGGTAAGTACACATTGCTGGCTTATGTCCACTCTTTCATCTACCCATATCCCCAAGTTGTTCTTCGCAGGGCTGCTCTCAATCCATTCATCCCCCAGTCTGTGTTGATACTGGGGATTGCCCTGGCCCAGGTGTAGGACCTTGCACTTGGCCTTGTTGAACCTCATGAGGTTCACATGGGCCCACTCAGGCCTGTCAAGGTCCCACCAGATGACGTTCCTTCTCTCTTGCATATCAGCTGCTAGACAAAACTCTTGGCTCGTGTCATCCTCAAACTTGCTTAGGGAGCACTCAATTCCACTGTGTCGTTAACAAAAGATATTGAAGAGTACCAGTCCCAATACGGATGCCTGAGGGATGCTGCTTGTTACTGATCTGCACTTGGACATAGAGCCCTTGCCTGTAACTCTTCGGATGTGGCGGTCCAGCCAGTTCCTTCTCCATTGAATAGTCCATCCATCAAACCTATATCTCTCCAATTTAGAGACAAAGATGTTGCATAGACTGTGTCAAAGGTATCAAGCAAGAGCAAGTGCAGTAAAACTGGGAGGTCACCATGAGTAACAGCAGAATGACTGTTTTGACAGAGAGCAGAGTAACGTTTTGTATCCCCTGGCCACCCCGGAACCAGGAAGAGCGCAGCGTTAACTGAGACCAGTGGGAAATTTCAGGGCAAGTGTTCAAGATGGTTTAGATGCAGTGTAGATACAGCTACAGTGTAATATGCTATGAAGCATTTTTGCCTTAGACAACACCAACTTGCTTCTTCTGTAGCAAAGTATTCCATAATGGCAAAGTGCCTTGAATCTTCCTTTCTCAAGCTTTTCAATTGCTACGGACAGGATTGCCTGGGCTTTATTTAAAAAAACACAACCAACCCAAATCCAACTTCAGTGAAAGTTTAAACGCTTACTGCTTGCTTTGCAAGCTGCATAGCTACAATTTAATGGTTACTTTGATTTCTGGATCTCTGGATTTTCTGGTTTCGGCTTGGTCCTTCAGTTGTGGAAGAAACTGAAGTGGAGTCAAAGGAAGAATGTACGTTAATAGAATACACCTTCTAGTTACCTTTTTTTCCAGGTAACTTGCCATGAAGGACTTGAAAAAAGTGCAAAGCTGCTCTGTTTTTATATATGGCTTACTAGAAGACAGACAAACTCTGATGTCAAATGTAAGCTTGATCAAGACCCAAAGGTAAGAGAAAGAAGAATTTATTCTTCCCCATCTCTTTTTCTTCATACTGAGAAAATGGCCCTTTTTGGTTAGTAATTAGGTCTTGTAATTTATTTTATTTTTCTTAGAGCATACAAGTGTTCCTATCTAATTTACTTTTTACAGTGACACTAAGTGTAGGCTCTAGCTCTTTGAACATAAATAAATATAACAATCTCTTTCTACTAAGAAAATAAGGCTGGCTGGCTGGTGTTTTGAGTGTGCATCAACAACAATTAATTTGGAATTCTCAGGGCAAATACAATAAATCCATTTGTCCGTACCATGATTTGTGTATGTAATATGAAACAGTGAATATGTCTGGGTTTTTTAACTGCAAATTCCTATTAATCTAATATAGCATGGGGTAATATAATAAATCCTCTACACTACTGAGAAGTATAGACATGAACTCTTTCTGTACATCTTAAAAACTTGGCAGTAGGCAACAATAGCAACATTATTATATATTGGAGACAGATGTTGTATCTGTTCTTCTCTGGAGGTTAGCCAAAGCAGTTAACAGATGAATTTAAGTCATGTGCTATCCAAGAGTAATACGTTGCTACCTGAAGAGGGGAAAACTTGTATGAAAGCTTATGTGTTAATCCCTTAGAATTAATTTCATTCAACCATACTGAATATAAAGTGAAGTGTATCTGATTAGCAAGAAACAGCTTTTGGGAATATTTAGTAAGTTAATTTTCATAAAGTAAAAATATCTGGATAGTTTAGAATCAGAAGGTACTGATTGCCCCTGGAAACTAGCACTAACATTTAGGACTGCTGCATGTTCAAATCTAACTCAAAGCAGCTGTGCTTCAAAGTAATTACCTGTTCTTTGGATCGAAGAATTGAGCTAGAGCTAACTGACCAAGTGTTTACATTGCCAAGTGCAAATATGCAAAGACAGGTATATTTTAAAGATGTGCTAGAAAAACTTGAAAATAAATGTCAGTTAAATGTCACATATAATTAAATGTGAGATCAAATATACTTATGTAAACCACTGCTAAAGATATTTTAACATCTTCCTGAAAGACAGCAAAACATTTCCATTGCCCGTGAATTTGTGGTGGGTTTTTTTTTGTTGTTGTTAATTGTGTTCTGTGCTCTGTTATTCTCTTTTATATAGATCGGCTCAATCTTCACTAGGCATAACTTTGCTGAACTAAAAATAACAGGAGTACAGAAAGAACTGAAAGGGCAAGGCAGGGGCCTGACTGCTTCCTGTAGTAGGAGAGGAGAAATGTGCTGCATTTCCTCAGTTTTAGTTGCTGAGTATTGATGAATTTCTATATCCACTAAAGCCTGTAGTTAAAATATTTTTCTCTATCTTTCCTGTGATAATGCTCCTTGAACAGTCCAACATCTGTGAGAGGGACAATAGTGCAAACTAGAAATGGAGAAGGGCAGTTGTCTGAAGAATAGCAGCTAACAGAAGAAATTGGCCTTTCCTGGCTCACCGACAAAACACAGAAGACTCCAAATAAAAATCCTCCCCTGGGTGCAGGGCACTAAACGTTAGCTCAAGCAGCATCCCTGACATTTAATGAGATTCAGCTCCTCAGATAGCAGTGAGATGCTTTGCTGACATCATGATGTAGTTGTCATGGTTACAGAAGGACCAGCTGCTAAATACAAAGTATCAGAAAGATGGAAATAGAGAAAATCAATGTCCAAGTAGAAAAGACACAGAGTAGATAGGATGATTTGGAGGTCAGGGAGAAATAAAGGGACAACAGGGAATTACACAGGAAATAAAAGCAAGAGGAAAGAAAGTTCAAAGGTGGATATCCAGAGATGGGTGATCCAGGAGCAGACCGCATGGGAACATGACATGCTTATGTTTGTAATTAATGAAAAATCTTTCAAGAGAAGTCTGGAAACAATATTCCCTAACAATAGTCCCTTTTGGCTCATTCTCTTTGAAGCTTTGCAGACAGAATGAACTGTGGAAGGGGAAGGTGTGTTCTGATACTGAAGGGTGGACAGTGACTTTCTCCCAGGATAATCCAGCTAGTGGTACAGGTGAAAAGTAGAGCTCAGTATAAGATGCAGGAAAGGACATTTGCATAGAGCACTCCCAACTCTGTGCTGTCCCCTGTTGCTGATATTTTGGCCAAGCTTCATTTGAAATCACTGTTTTCCAAGACACAGCCTCTGTGCTGTGACATAGTTTTGAGAAGGTAAAGATTTAGATGCTTTTTTTTAAATTAATGAAAGCTAATTTAACCTTTTGTTCTGATAAAAAGTAATGAAAAGAGTATTGGAGACAATAAAGTGAGCCTGATAGCCTGATGTGAATTAATATCATAGTGATTCCCTGAGCAAGTGGGTTGGGATCGTCAATTAATTCCTGCAGCAGGATAAGAAATCAGGTTTCCATGGGTACTGAGCCAGAGGCAGCACTGGCACTTCCAGGAAATGCAAGTTCAGTTTCGCTGCAGCTTGCTTCCCAAGGAGGAGTTCTCTCTCTCCCCATCCCCCCTCCCCTTCCGCAGTGCTCTCTATTCTGTATTTTTGAAGGAAAAGAAGCTAATGGACACTTGAGGAATGGGTGAAGGAAAACAAAAAATACTATCCCCTTACCTAAAAAGCTGTGCAGCAAATGCAAGGGATTTGCACAATTTAAAGATACAATTAGGAATAAAGCAAACTATATTAAAACTAGAGGAGGGAACTTCTGACAATCACTGAGGATGACAGCAAGGCCTCTGGAAGGACAGATTTATAACCAAGGATGTAGTAAGAGCGGAGTACCTATTCTAGTGAAGGGCTACATGTGGTTTCAACACAGCTGTTGTTCACCAAGGTGATTGCAGCAATGTGTGTATTAGCATTCATGAAAGCAAACTGGAAAAAAAAAGTTAATATCTACCAATTAAAAATATAACATAGAAAAGCCAAATTGAGGTTCTTACTCAGAAGCTAACTGCCAGACTTAGTGATAGGTGGCAGACTCTCATTAAAAACATGTAAGACAAATGAGAGGAAGAAAGATATTTGGCAATTATGTCCATTTTTAAATTCCTTTTGATTCAAAGTAGTATCTAGCACTGTATTGTTAATTGCTGTAGAATAGAAATTTGGGAAAACTCACCGCCTTATTTATTCCATGTACCAGTCCATCAAATACAGCATGAACACTGATAATATCCACAAAGAAAGGCGGTGTAACTGGGAAAGTTTCTGAAGAGTATAGTTTTCAACGCTTGATCTGTGACCAGTTGCTCCTACTCACGAAAGCCATAAGATATGTATGCTTCTAGATCTTGATTTAAACTCCCATTAATCTTTCATACTGACTTATTTTAAATGGTATTTATACATCCTGGCCAGCTCCATAGGCAAACACAGAAAAATAAAAACCATATTTGTTTTGGGAAGAGTCAAAAATTAAGAAAAAAGTGCTATTTTTAAGAATTGAAAGACTATTCTCTAAGTGACAGATTTAATCTCTTAGGAAATGCACCCAAAAACTGTAAATGGATTAAAAAATATTCCTCCTCTTCACTTTTTAGATATTACAAAAAAAGGTATAGTAATCCAGTATGGTTAAAACAGTTATTAGCTGGGTCGTGCACTTGGCACTTGAAAATGAGGTGAGGTGCTTTAGGCTGAACAGCAGCTCCCTGATCATAGCACAGGAGCATGCACAAGGTCTGTAGGAATCACCGCTTTCCCAGGCATTTACACATGGCTCATTATATAGTTCATACCTCCTGCCCCACTGAAGAGACCATGAGCAATGGGAACACTTTCAAAATGGTGCAGTGTTTATATTTGGAATCCAAACATTTTGTGGAGTCCTAAAAACGTTAGGCATGATGGCTATTGGTTTTTCTTCCGTGACAAGATGGAACCTTTACTTCTTCTTGCTATCCCAACTCATATCGGGTTCTTCCCTGTGTTATATCCCTTGATTCTATCGCTTCTGCTAAAGTCACTGATGCGCTAAATCACAGGGATAGTGCATTCCACCCACATCTCTCGCTCCTCTGTTGGAAGTGTGCCCTCAAAGCACTGGTTGAATTCAACTCTGTGGTTTTACAATCCATAGATACTTCCTTTGCAGAAAATGGTCTGCAAAACAATTAATCTAGACTATGCATCTGCGTAAAAGTGTGAGCTCTGCTGTTAGAGTCCAGATGTCTTAGCAGGCTGAGTCTGGCCAACAGTTCTTTCTGTTACATATCTTGAGACACTACCAGATCTCAAAGTGCTTAGGATTTTTATTTTTGGTGTCTGCCGCATCATCTGATGGAGAGTCCTATATCTTGGCTGTTCCAAACACTTTTGCCTTGATTGCTACTGCTGGCTGCCAGCCTTCAGCAAGGTGAAGATGCTATAAGTACATTTGAAATTTAGAAAGAGGCAAGAGGACCTCCTACGTAAACACAGGAGTGTGGTACTGCGTATCCAGGTTATTCTGGAAAGAGAGAATTACCATTCACCAGGGGTTTATACGGCCTATGTGTAGTTTGAGCCCCTGCCTACAAGCATGTGCCAGCAGTGCATTATCTTTCAGGAGCCTGGGAGGAGCTCTGAGGAGTCAATCAATATCTCCTGCCAAACACACCTGAGCCAGAGTAGCAAGATAGAGTTGCACTGCTGAAGTCTAAAGGCGGTCATTGGGGCACAGGCAGGCAAACAAGACATGTATGGACAGCGATGCTGCATCAGGTTTGAGTTAACCAAGGTGTTATCAGTGCGAGCTCTGACACACACATCAGGCCACAGTTCTCAGTACGTGGGCATCATACGAAAGATTAAGTAGTGGTTTGTGTGATGTTAAGCACCTGAGTGCAAAGGTGCATGTATGTGCAGGTATCTGCTGTCTTGATAGCTTGGAGATAGCATCTTGGTGATAGGAATAGAGTATCTAAAGGGGTCTGTGGCAGCTTCACAATGCTGAATCTATTTCTGCCGAAAACAATTTTGAGCATAATAGACAGTAAAATTTTGTGTTCTGCGCAATACAAAAAGGTTAGTCTATGTAGTTTAATGGCCTTTCTAGTCATCATCATCATCATCATCATGGCTTGGCTTCGCGGACGAAGATTTGGGAAGGGCTTTGCCCACACTTATTGCAAGCGCGCTGATGGCTGAAAAGGCCAATGCGGGATAGGCAAGACCGGTTGCAAAGAGCACACCGGAGGGTCTCCTTGGGTGGTATAAACGCGAGTACACCCTTCAAGCCTGCGCGGTGGATTTTTTAGGTGAGGCGCAGCGTGCGCGAGACTGGCCCCACCCTTTACACCTGAGGTTCATCTGCCAGGGCCGAGCGAGCTTGGACGGTGACAGCGAAGTCCTCAGGGCGTAGGTTTGGTTAGAGTATCCTTCTCTTAGATGGATGGCCTTACAGGGCTAAACGAGCTCCATCTGCCCGGGTTTGGAGTTAGAGTTGTCCTTCTCCTAGGATGGTTGCCCGAAGGCTAGTGAGCCCATCCTGCCCGTGGACACACTTTGTCTGACCCTTCAGTTGAGACCTGTCAGGCTTGGGAGACCCTACCGGAGGCGTATGCCACCACCAGCATAGCTCTCAACCTCACAAGGGCACGCAAGCTCTTTCCCCACGGCAAGGGGGTGCCCGTGAAAGAGGGCCTTTCTAGTACTGTGCTCTGAACATACAGTGAAATTGCTCTTTCACAACATTTGTCTTTCTGTCACTAGCAGCAGCCCAGCTTCCCCTACACAATACAAGGCCTTCATCAGAGACCCCAGTTTCATCTGGGCAGCACTTGTTAATGACCAAGGGCTGGGGTACAGTAGTCCAGACAGTCCGTCTAACTGAGCTAATCTAGAATAGCTCAGATTCAGTGTACGATTTCCTGTCTATTGATCTCCCTGAAGATCAGCCGCCTCTGCCATCAAAGCGATGAGGAATTTAAGTGTCGCATGCTTTGATATTAGCTATCCTAGCTGACATCCTGGTGCAGACAAATCTCAAAAAAGGCTCCAAAGCTCTTGCTTACTTCTTGATGCCTCACTTCCAAAGAATATGTCCAACATTTTTTTACACCCCTTACATTGTAGCGCATGTTAATGTATAAAGTTTACCTTCCTTATGTAAGTCCTGGATAAAGATCTCTGGCCACTGGTACACACAGGGTCTGATGACATAATCGGAACAGTCTGTCCAATTCGGCTTTGAAATCAGGGTTGGTTGGTTGGTTGGTTGGTTCTTTTCCTTTTTGCTTTATTGTTTTTTCCTCAGTAAGTCAAACTGCAAACCCAGGATTTGTTTGGAAAGTAACTGTAATGTCTCTGAAAGTAAGTTATTTATAGTCCTACTGAGTAATAATATCCCTATGGTCTTTTCTTTCACTTGAATAGCAATTCCACATACACGTTCATCCAGGGTGCTATGGCACAGTTGTGGATGGTCTTGCTTAGGCCTCAGTCTACTTGGGCAAGACACTATCTGCTTATGATTTATATTTCCTTTCCCTCTGTCTCCCCAACTGAAATGCTAATCTAATGTCAGAAGCCTTCCTTAGCTTTAGTGCACTGAATCTGCCTGGCAGCTTAAACAACCCTTTGTCTCTAGAGATACGTATATGTACAGTAGATGGCACCAGTGATTTTTGTCCTGGAGAAGAATGTGAACACGTAGAATTATTACTACGGAAGGAGAAAAATGAGTGCATGTATCACAGTAGCAGTGAGATCCCAGCACTGGTAGAGGCATCTGTCATCTTTGTTCATTGGTGACACCTGATGTGAATGCTTACAACTGTAATCTGCTTTGCCTTTCTTCCACTTAACTGGTTTCTAATATTTCTCATAAAATAATTCTGCAGGGACAATAGAGGACAGCCTTATATATGGTTAATCGTCTTACTCATCTTGATACCACAGGAGACCTAATACCATTGTCACAGGGCTAACAATGAACCGAGGTAAGCGTTGTCTCTTGGCAACCGCAGCCAAATTATCTAAACTGGACATGAGAGTTCACCAGAGCAGAGGTACTCTTAGGCACTAGGGAAGTGTTTGAATACTTCATGTAGTTTACAACAAATCTTTTTTTGCAATGATACAACCTTTATAGGCTTTTGAAGTCTATTTAATCATGCATCAGAAATGAACTATTTTTAAAGGATTTCTTTAAATCAGAGCATGAAAGCCTGAGGGGGGAAACCCTCAGCTGCCTTAGATTTCTGAGGAAAATCAGTGACGTCACCTTTCTGCTCATCTATAATGTCTGAGACAAGCAACCTGATTCTTACACAACCCACGCTCTATTTAATTTTTGTAGACACGCCCAGCTGCTGCAGTAATCACAGGGAAGAGTTCCCTCTTGTGGTTCGAGAATCCTGCTGCAGACGAGGGGTGTAACACCCCTCAGGGCTGGTTACAGAATGAAAAGTACGTACCAGAATGGGGTAAAAATTTTGCAGCAAACACGGGAATGTCTATCTCAGACATTAGAGCAAAGCCATGCATTCAAGAAATTATGATAAAAATCTGTTTCTCATTCCTCGTAGAACTGAACTGCTTAAATTTAAGTATTTGAAAATTTTAAACTATAAGTGCATTTGTATCTTTCCTTCTGTGCCCCCATCTAGAAGCGATAGACTTTTATTGTAATGAACATAACTGCACAGAAAGCCAAATTAACAATAAATAAATTTAAAATATATGTAGAATGTCCTACAGCACAATACATAAAAATGTCACAGGTTTTTAAATCAGATGGTTTGATTCTGGGGTGGGTGAGCGGGAAGAAACAACTCTACAACATTTCTTAAAAAAACCTGGAAAACCCTCCCTTGTTTCTGACTCTTCAGGCTTATAGAATAATACAACATAATAAATAGAGAATGATAAAATCAGATAATATTAAAACTTAAAAAAGTGATATCTATGTAAACTTATTTTACAGTCTAGAATATTAAAAACAATAATCAGGGGAAACAGAGGAGGGAACAGAATGAGGTAATTGGAGGTTTGTGATAATCGAAGGCATATGTATTTGACCAACTAGGGAGAGACCTAGAGAAATTATGATTGCTGCTGTTATTAATTACATATCCAGGCAAAACCAACATCTCTGAACATGACAAAACTTCACCAAAAGTCAAGGGACATTCCAGACGTAAGGAAACTATGTGGATAAAGTGAAAAGTGCCTCTAATTGAAACAAAATTTGTATTAGAACAATAGAGAAATTACAAGGTAGGAGAGTTGGTTAACTTCCCTTGCATTCAAACTCCAACTCAGTTATATTCAATGCCAACAGTAACAGCAACCACTTTACCTTTAGTCACCGTACAGGTTGGCAGGGCCTGGAAGTAAGCTGCAGTCATGAAAGCAGCAGTTATGAAAAAATAACTAAGAGACAAAGCTGTAATTGTATGAAAACTTCTATATATAAAAAAGTTTTTACTACTACAATAACACAACAAATTAATTAGAATGAAAAAACAGTTTTAAAAAAATTAAACATTTAAAGTTACACTGGACCTGAACATAAAACAGTTTCTATCAGCTTCTGCTACAAAAGCAAACAAAGCAACCCCAGGACTCATCACAGATAATATTTAACTGTCAAAAAGATTACATACAGATGCAGAAAAATATTATGCAGAATCTTTCTGTAGTCATCTGTGAGACAGGTTTACAGAGGGATCCAGCTCATTCAGGAGAGGTATATAAATTGAGGTAGGGTGAATTGGCTCCTGCAGGTCCAGCCTTGCTCTGTTGTCAATAGTGAGAACCTCAAACACTGACTTACTCAAGACGTCTAATTTTCTACAGGGTTTGTAGAAAAAGTCAAGTTCTGCTACTCTGCCCTAACAGGGCTCCAAACTGTGCCAGGCTGGTGGAAATCAGTCTAGCTGTAATCATTATGTCTGGGACTTCTCAAAACCTGCAGCAGATACTTGAGTTTGTTAAAAAAGGAAAAGCACCAAATCACATTTTCAAAACAGAGCTCTGGCCTAGCGCACTGACACTTGAAAACCAGTGTGATTTCCCTCAGTAACCAGTAAGTACCAAAGATCAGAGGTGTATTAGCTGCCCTTGAGTAATATGGGCTCCAGATAAGCGGGCACTTTCTACAGTTTTCCTGGAGGCATTGCATGGCCGCAACCCAAAACTGATTTTAGGGTGGAAATGCATCAGTGCGGGAGGTAGTACACAGTACTGCTGACAAGACACGGCCTCAAATATAGCAACTCAGTCGAAACAGTACACGACAGGTGTAAATCTTCTATAAAAGTGGGCAGACAGAGCCCTTCTGTTGCTTGCAACTTGCATATGTATCACAAAAGCGGCAGAGCCTAGTACTGTGACTTATAAAACCGCCTTCCCACGGCCAAAGAGGACTGCCTGGTACCCGAGATGTCCAGCCCAGCTTTGCGCCAGGCGTTCCGCAGGGAAAGGCCAGCCCTGCGAGGCGACCAGGCTGCGGGCCCCTGCCCGGACGCGGGCGATGCCCGGAGCGAGCTCCTGCCGGCGGGGCCGGCCAGAGGACCGCGCCGTAAACAGGCGCGAAGGCGCCTGTCGTTCCCCTCTATTTCTGCGGCGAAGGCAGCGCCGGCCGCAGCAGAGCACGGAACCGCGGCCGAGCAGCGGTGGCCGCGAGGCTCCAGGCCCCGCTCAACCGGATCGGGCACGCCTGAGCCGCAGCTCTCGGCACCGCCCATGGAGCCCCGCGCACTGCGGGGAAGCCCTCGCCGCCGCGGCCGTCGCGCACGCGCGCTGAGGCCGCACTGCGTCGCCGGTGCCGCCTGGCCTGGCGCCAGGGGAGCCCCGCGCCGCCCCGCGCTGGCGGCGGGGCCGGCAGGGCGGGGCGGTACCCGCCGCGTCGAGCGCCTATTTATAGCGCGGGAGGCTCCCCCCTGGCTCGGGAAGTGCCTTCCCGCGGCTTCGCACCGTGCGTGCCGCCTTCGGCGAGGAGCCGGGGCTCTTTCCCCCCCGCCTCCCGTGCGCAGCCGTCGGTTCCCTGCGGAGCCGGTGCTGCGAGCAGCCCGCGTCTGCGGAGAGGGCAGGCGGGAGGGGGCTGTGTCAAGGGACAACCCTAAGGGCGAGAGAGCAGTTACGAGTGCTGTCACTTTCTGTCGCGCCAAAGTCAATGGCGACTGCGGCCGTGCGGTACCCGGGGCTCTGGTTTTCGCGGTGCCTCATCCACCGCTGCGTGCGGGAAGCGCACAGAGCCTGGGTCTGTCCCGGTCCGGCGCTGCCGGCAGAGCTCCTGCGCTCTCGGCGGCAATGAGCGGAGGAGGGCGCTCCCAGCAGGCCACCGGCGTCCCAGCGATTCCCCTTTTCCGGGAGCGGGCAGCCCCCGCCCGGGAAGCGCTGCCAGCGCCCGCAGAACTCCTCCGCATCGGGGCTGCCGAGCGCGTGGCCCCTCCGCGGAGGGGAGGGGTGAGGTGGGGTGGGCAGTCGTGCGAGCCGAGCGAACGGGGTAAGGGGAGTGGGAGCTCTGGCTGCGAGACTGCGGCAGCGCCGTTGGGACCTGCCGGGCGCTCCCCGGGACACCCGTGCCGCCTGCCTGGGCACCAGCAGCCGCGCGCTGCCGTGGCCCGGGGCCTCCGCGCGCTCCCGCGGCCCGGGGGCGGGCGCGCGGCCCGGCGGCAACCTGGCTTCCGTGCCCGGGCTCCCCGCGCCCCCCCACCTCCTCCCAAGCCGGGGCCGGAACCACCATATAAGGAGCGGGAAGCCTCCGCCGGAACCGAGACTTATAAGGTTGTTTCCTAATATGGACAGTGCGGCGGGGGCTTCCGGCGAGCTGGCCGGGGCAGGCGGGGGCCGGGGGCCCCGCGCCCCGGGGCCGACGGCGCTGCGGCAGCGGTGCGGCGGCGTTGCCCATGGCGGGGGACAGGCCCGCTACGGGCGCGGGGCTCCCAGCCTGGGGCGGGCGGGGTCCCCGCGGCTCGGCTTTCCCCGGTGCCAGGAGCTGACGCCAGGCGGGGTCCTCCAGCCCGCATCCATATTAGGGCTTCCTGCTTTCCATATATGGCCATGTACGTCAGCAGGGGCGGGCTGCGGCCGGTGGGACTCGATATATAGAGGCGGCTCCGGGGCGGGCGGGGAGCCGAGCGCTTCCAGCGGGCAGGGCCGGGGGGAGTCCCGGGCGGGCGGGCGGGCGGGCGGGCGGGCGGGCGGGCGGGCAGGCAGGCAGGCAGGCAGGCAGGCAGGCAGGCAGGCAGGCAGGCAGGCAGGCAGCCGAGCATTTACGGCGGGCAGCGCCTGGGCGACCGCGGCGCAGGGCACGCAGCAGGCGACGGCCGCCTCGCCGCAGCCGGCCCGCCCGCCTGGCCCGCGGCGGCAGCGCCACCACCCGTCAGAGCCCGAGCCCGAGCCCGGCGCCCTCATGGCCACGGCCAAGGCAGAGATGCAGCTCCTGCCTCCGCTGCAGATCTCCGACCCCTTCGGCACCTTCCCGCACTCGCCCCCCGCCATGGACAGCCACTATCCCAAGCTGGAGGAGATGATGCTGCTCAGCGGCGGGGGCCCGCAGTTCCTTGCCCCCCCCGGGGCGCCCGAGAGCGCGGGCTTCGGCGCTGCCGGGGAGCCCGGGGAGCAGCACTTCGAGCACCTCGCGGCAGGTAAGCGCGCTGGCCTTGCCCGTGCGGGCGGGGAGTTCCCGGTCCGCCGCGGGGGCAGCGACGCCTGCGGGGGCTCCGCGCTGCAGCGGCGCCCCTCTCCCAGCGGCTGCGCGGGGGGATTCTCCTGTGTGCGTCAGCGGCTCCGGGCTAGCTGCTGCTGGAGACCTGCCAGCGGCGCTGCAATATGTTACGCTCAATTATTAATTAACCAGATGCAAGGATCTAAGGCTGCGCTGTGTGGGGATGGCTCGCGAAGCACTGGCAACAGCTGCAGTGGCTGCTGGAAGTAATCGCTATTCCTCTCTTTCCAGACACTTTTCCCGAGATCTCCCTCAACAACGAGAAAACCCTGCCAGAAACCAGCTATCCCAACCAAACGACGCGACTGCCACCGATAACGTACACGGGGCGATTCTCCCTAGAGCCAGCTCCTAACACTAGCAACACCTTATGGCCAGAGCCCCTCTTCAGCCTTGTCAGTGGGCTGGTGGGCATGGCTAATGCACCTCCCACCTCTACGCCTTCTTCATCAACGCCATCATCCTCCTCGCAGAGCACCCCTTTGAGCTGTTCTGTCCAAGCCAGCGAGAACAGTCCAATTTATTCAGCTGCACCAACTTTTCCCAGTTCCGGCTCTGACATTTTCCCTGAACCACAGACCCAGTCCTTTCCCAACTCCTCTGGAGCCCCCATCCAGTATCCACCTCCCGCTTATCCAACTGCTAAAACCAACTTTCAGGTGCCAATGATCCCAGATTACCTGTTCCCCCAGCAACAGGGTGAGCTCAGTCTTGTTCCAGCTGATCAGAAGCCCTTCCCAGCTCTTGAGAACAGAGCACAGCAGCCTTCCCTCACTCCGCTGTCCACTATTAAGGCGTTTGCTACTCAGACTGGCTCCCAAGAGTTGAAGACCCTCAACACTAACTATCAGTCCCAGCTGATCAAGCCCAGCAGGATGAGGAAATACCCAAACCGTCCCAGCAAGACCCCTCCTCATGAGCGACCCTATGCCTGCCCAGTGGAGTCCTGTGACCGGAGGTTCTCACGGTCCGATGAGCTAACACGGCACATCCGCATCCACACGGGACAGAAACCTTTCCAGTGTCGCATTTGCATGCGGAACTTCAGCAGGAGTGACCACTTGACTACGCATATCCGCACACACACAGGAGAGAAGCCATTTGCCTGTGACATTTGTGGCAGAAAGTTTGCCAGAAGTGATGAGAGGAAGAGACACACTAAAATCCACCTTAGGCAGAAGGAAAAGAAAGTGGAAAAGGCAGCTCCAGTCTCAACTGCTTCCCCAATTTCTGCTTACTCACCTTCTGTGACTACATCCTACCCTTCCTCCATTGCCACCACTTACTCTTCACCAGTGCGCACAGTGTATTCCTCCCCTGCTCCCTCTTCCTATCCCTCCCCTTCACACACCACGTTCCCATCTCCTTCTATAGCAACCACTTATCCTTCTGGCACTGCCCCTTTTCAGACCCAAGTGGCCACCTCCTTCTCATCTCCAGGGGTCACCAACAATTTCAGCTCACAGGTGACCTCAGCACTTTCAGACATGACGTCAGCCTTTTCTCCGAGGACAATTGAGATTTGCTGAAATTACCTTCTGGATCAGGATTCACCTTTTCCATTGGTATTATCAGACATGGAGTCTCCGATTACTCCCCCAGCACCATACGTTGCAAGGCTATTTAACTTTTGTTTAACCTTCAGCTGCCTGAACCAACTGCCAGTTAAGTTTTCCACCTCTGTTGAATGACTTAATTTGCATGAACTGTGGATATAAGTTCAGTATAATTTTCCCCGTAAACAATAGTCTTTTATTAGGAAGAAAGGACTTTTGATTAAGTATGTAGCTGATGTAAATTGTACATGTGCCATGGTTTTGCTTTCCTTTAGGTACTATTGATGTGAAAAATCTTTGCATATCCATATTGTATTATTTGGAGTTTGCAGGGCCATATTTTGTAAATGTTAATTCTGTTTCAGTGATGATGCTGTAATAAGTTTCAGACTTCTTTGGGAACAGCACTTACTGTATTTGAGCATGTTAGAGTGATGCTATGTAAATATCACCTGATGAGACACTCACATGTGGCAGAAGTTTTGGTTTTAAAGTTGGTGCCTTTTTGTGAAGCCTTGCTGATGTCATGCATTTGTGTGAATGGATGCTTTGCATCTTGCCTTAAAGTGAAAAGGATGTTACTCAAAGAATGTAAGGGAGAGCAGGGAATGGGTGGGGAGGGAAGCATGAGAAAGCCCTGGGGGATGGAATAGAAGCAAACCCACCCCACCCCCACCTCTCAAAGTCTATTTTTGTTACAAAAATGTAAATTTTTATATATATATATATATTCAGGAGTTGGAATGTTGTAGTTACCTACTGAGTAGGCAGCAATTTTTGTATGTTATGAACATGCAGTTCATTATTTTGTGGTTTATTTTTACTTTGTAATTGTGTTTGTTAAAATGAAAGTGACTGTTTGGCTTCTAAACACATTGAATGCGCTTTCCTGCCAATGGGATATTTGGTGTATAATACGCTTCAGAAAAAAATAAATAAAATATCGAATCATGCGGACTTCCCCATTTTCCTTTTAAGTTGCTTCATAGGAAGACTGTGCTGCAGCATCCCTGACTCCTTGGGTGGCTGGGAAGTAACAGGTGCTGCTTTTGTTCTGGAGAAATATCTGCTTAAAGAAAGGAGAGGAGACAAATCACTCTTAAATACAGTTGCTTGCAAAGGCATGGATGGAGCACGCACGTCCTTGCATTAGGTGCATCACCTGCTCTTTTCCTATTTTCTGGCTTCTCCAGAAGCATGTGAGTTAATCTTAGGAAGAAAAACAGTTCTCTCAGTATTGAAAATTAGAATCTCAATTGTATATTCCTATGTAGTCAGAAATCTTAGTGAATGGCAAGATAATAGAGCAGCTTCTAAGATGGAAATATAATTAGCTCAGTCCAAATGGCTGGTTGACAGAAGGTAGCCCTGCTCAGCTGAGGCCTGTCATAAATTCTTCCTTGACACAATGTAGGGCATATAAATGTGTGGGCCTCATAGCCTTTAGTAGAGATGTTTCAGCATTTATAGGAGGAAAGCACTTCCTTACATGGTGGTTTGAAGTACATTTCACAGGGTGTGTGAACTCTCTGCAAAGCGAATTCAGAGAAGTTCGCATCCGTAGGAACTGGTGGTGCAGGGACAGAGCAAACTTCTGGTGTCAGACCTTTCAGGTGGGCTCTCTACAAACCACTAATGGTTAGGGTTGTGAAGAGCTGGGATGCAGATACAGGCCTTGATGAACTCCAGTCTGTTGTCTCTCAGACAGGACTGTCCTCAGTGGGTTGGGACAAGCTGCGGGGAAGGGTCTGTGCTGCTTTGTTCCTGCAGTGCTGGGTGCGGTCTGCCAGCTGCCGACAGTGACTTTGCAGCTGGCCCTGCTGTGCCTTTTCAGAGGGAAGCGCTAGCTCTTTCCAACCCAAGGGCCTCCAGCCTCCAGCCAAGGCAGACTGACTGGGCAAACTGAGTATGTGGCTTCACGCTGCCTGAGCATGTAACTCATGTCAGAAGCCACAGAATCCACTTATGGGAGATGAGACAATAAGAAGGGCCTTCAAATACGATGCTTCAAAGAAGGTAGCAAATAACCCTCCACCTCTGGTTCCCAAAGTCAACAGTAAAATAAATGCTTGGAGTCAGGCCAAGCCCACTCTGATCCGTGGGCACGGCTCTGTTCAGATATTTAGAATATAATATAATGAGAAAAAATAATAGAATACTGTTCTTCAGTTGGAAGGGACCTAGGGTGTACGGCAATAATCTAGTCCAACTGCCTGACCCCTTTGGGACTGATCAAAAGTTAAAGCATGTTATTAAAGGAATTGTCCAAATGCCTCTTAAACACTGACAGGCTTGGGGAAATGACCACCTCTCGAGGAAGCCTGTTCCATTTGACCACCCTCTTGGTAAAGAAATTTCCTAATGTCAAGTTTGAACATCCTCTCTGCAACTTTGAACAATTACCACACGTCCTGTCCTGTCACTGGATACCAGGGAGAAGAAATCAGCACCCCCTCCTCTTCACCGTTCCTCCTCAGGAAGCTGTAGAGGTTGCTGTGTTTTCAAGTTAGTCTCTGCTAACTGCTGGTCCAGCCTTCTGGAAATGTTATTGTGCATGCATAGTCCTGCAAGCTTTCTCCACTTTGTGATGGTAGATCCTTTCAACTTGTGGAGGTCTCCAGAAATCCACCCTAACCCTCTCCCTGCCAGTTCCCGGTCACTGCCTCAGGCCTTCTCTTGAGGGCGCTGCCATCTCGCTTTAGATGGACAAATTCTGGCCTCCCAGAGCTGTGGGTATTGGTCGTGAACACTCCACAGGTAGCAGTGTCCAACTGCAGGGATGTTCAGAGGCATTGAACCAGGTACGCAGGGGTCCTGTTGGCTCCACGTTAACCCTGACTCAAAAACCACTGTAGATGAGTTGCACAAGCCAGCAGTGTTCCGAGGGAAGGGCTCAGTACCTGCGCACTGTAGCTTGCCTGTAGCTGCCTGCAAGCTGTCAAACTACACTTCCCCTCCAGCTTGAGGGGTCATTTGTCTGAATTGCATCTTGCTGCAGGAAGCTCCCCAGTACCATGGGGCCTCTGATTTGAGGAGAAAAAAAATTCTGAAAACTGTTGATGTGTGTCAACCAGGGCCACTTTCATGCAGATAAGCTTTTGTATAACTTCGTAGACAGTGCTCTTCATTGAAGATTTTGTGTTTGGTCTAAATTGCAGCAAGTTGTGCTTTGCTTTTGCTGTCCCTGTTTATAACATAAACATAAATCCCATGCATAAAATGCATGGGATCTTTTGCTCCCTCTATTTTCATGGCTTTTGTCCCATAAAATGAAAGCAGATTTCAGGGTTGAGAAAGCATTGACTGTACATTTTCTGTAAGATCTTTTTGTTTGCTGTTGGCCTGACGAAGACAGGATTTCTCATTCTTAAAAAGTTTGCTCCTAGTCTAAACGGGAGGATAAGTCGGTCTCAAGGAGGCTGTTTCCAGGGAAACAGCAGGTGAGGCCATTGGCCGGGGAAAACCCTCGCCTTCCGCGCAGATGAAGGACCGAAACCACCCAGGGAGTGCAGCGGCGGGGAAGGTAGCGAAGGCCTCTTGCTTTTCCTGTCACTGGTAGAAAAGCCATTTGCCAGAATTAAACCTCAGCTGTTTGTGGTTTAAAGCCCAGCTTCAGAGCTGACTGCGAGCGACAGGCACGTCCGTACGTCACCGCTGTCTGTGCCCCAGCTGTTCTCGGGGGGCACCGCGGGGACACGCCTCGCCTGCTCCCGCAGAGCCGGGAGCGCGCCGGCGGGCGGGGCCCCGTCAGGCGCCCGCGGGGCGGCCAAGGCCGAGCGGAAACGCCGCTCCTGCGGCGGCCGGAACCATACCGGCCACATTTGGTATTTCCGCCGCGCCTTTTATGGCACTTCCGCAGCCCAAAAAAGGCGTTTCCTGCTCACGCAATCCCGGGGCTGCGCCGCGGCGCTGCCCTGCCCTCCCCGTCTCCGGGGTACCCTGGCGGGCGCCTCGGTGGAGCCGCGCACGGGCCCCGCACTAGTCACGGGCGGCCCGGTTGGCAGCTCCAGGCAAGGGAAGCCACTGCTCCGCCGAGGGCCGAACGGTGGGCCCGGGGCCTTTTGGACGCTCGCTGGCGGCACAGCTCCGGGCAGCCGCGGTTGAACGCTGCCGTCTGAGTACTCCGCTCCCAAGGACGGTCGGAGGGCAGGCCGGCCTCGAGCGTCCTTCGCCGCTGGTTCCTGTTGCGGTTTCTTTAATAGGGACTGAGTCGCCCTGTCTACACGTCTCCGAAATAGGTAGGATGCAGTTTAACCTGGGGAGTACTTGAGAGACCAGTCTCCCTGTCCACCCAGGATTTTCCTCTGCAGAGCCTTTCAATAAGCTGCTGTTCATGTGGGGAAGTGTGGACAATCCTTGCTTACGCGGCTATTTTGTGCTTGAATTAAACTAGAAAAACTGATCTTTCATTTTTCTTTCCTTTTAGAAATAAGGAGATAAAAATGAGCTCAGGCATGCTGAAAGAGTCCCATATCCCCCATGATATGCTGAGTGACCTGTTGCATTGCGTCCTGTTATGTTCTGGAAATGCTACTGGAGAATCCATATGAAATGGCTGGAATGCAGCTGTTAAAGCTCTTTCTGTTGCAGCTGTGATTTACCAAGTAGGTCAGGGGCCCTGGCTCACTGAAGAGATGAGGCTTAACAAGTTGAATAGAGAGCTGTAGGCAGAGACTTTGGAGGGAAGAAATATGACATCACAAACCTTTCTTTCCTCTGGGCCTTTCGCTGGTACAGGTCTGGACCACAGGGGACTGATTTTGTGCATTAAGCAAGACCTCAAGTAACCCCAAGAAAAATGACTTTGTAGGCTGTGAACTGTTAGCTGGGATCTGAAGGTGATCTGAGCTGCAGTAGATGCTTTTAGAACAGATGCCCTCACCATTGTGGCATTTGACTAAAGCTGGGTGGAGTGGTTGAGGAATGTCTTTGCCCCCTTTCTAAAGCAAACTGTTAACTAGGGCTAGTGTATTTGTTGACTTTTTGGTGTAAGTAGCTGTTCTGTTCAAAACTTTTCTAATTGTAGCCCAGTTGACTCTAGATTTCACAAGACTTCTGAGTGGATATAATATATTTATGAAGAAGATTTGACTGCGTGTTCCTTGAGCTAAACTTTCCATGTTTTTGCCTGCGTACATCATCTGAATGTAGCCCTAATAAGTACTAGGTAGACCTAGAATGAAGATTACATGTTTTAAAGTGCATTGAGACTCTAGGATGAAATATGAGCTATAGCTGAAGAACAAGAACTTTTTACGTAGTTAAGTTATTCTGCTATAATCAAAGTGACTTTGGTTTTAAAAATCCAACCTTAACTAGTAGACTTTAATGATTTATGGTCTTTACCTGATTAACGCTCTCCTCTAAAGTAACAGAGGTTGATGCTTACACATAGTGTCTAGCACTTCTCTGGCTTCAATGTCTTGTGATTCTTTGGCACTGCTATAATGAAAACAATGGATGGCTAGGCAGAGGTGTTTTTCAACATGCACATTTCACTTCCTTAACTATAAAAAGCATTGCTAAAACATGCTTCTTGATTTTTTTGTTTTTAATTAGCTGTAGGCTTATCTTTTTGATTTGTGAGCTTTTTGTACCCCTTTTTTTGTAGTTTCAAACACAAATGATGATACATAATGACAGTGCCAGTAAAATATCAATAGCTAAAAGTTCTGCAGTCTAGTGTCCTCTGAAAGGTTGACCTGAGCAATACCAACTGACTACTGTGATAGTGGGCTTCCCCTGTAGCAGTGAAACTGTTGATCATAAATAGACTTGTGAACATCAGAGTTGGAGGAACAGGGAGACAGAAGTTTGATTTGATCTTTAAAAGGTGGTGAATGCCTTCAGCCTCTTGCAAAGTTGCAGTTAAAACTTTTAAGCAGACCGTACATTACTTGTTACCTGGCGGTGGCTATTCTTCAATCTGACAAGGTTAGTCGGGGATGGCTTTAGAAGCTCTTGAAAACATGTTATACAATGAACATCTAAAATATGTTTATCCCGATTGCTGCACTCTTCTGACTGTACAACTGTGAGTAGCCCTCAGGATATCTACCTGAATGTGCCCAGCTGTGTACTGAGTCACTGAGCTGCCTGGTGCATTCTGACATGTCATTCTGTGGGCTGAGAGTGTGAACTGGAACTATGCTTTCAGGTTTGTCTGCATATACAGCAATTCTAGTCATGGCAGCCTTGGGGAACCCTCAAAATACTGTAAACACACCTTAGTAAAACCTAAATGTCAGTCAAGAAGTGTGATTAAGTCCTGGAAAACAAATATTCTGGAGTGAAGGAGTTAGTTTACCGCTTCGAATAGTTTTTCCTGCATTTGTCTTTGCAATACCTGAAAGAACATTGGAGCATAAGGAAATGAAGGGACAGACTTGACGAATAAATCTTATTACAAATTTCCTAAAACAAAATGTCAGCAGTGGTTCCTAGAATAATGTCTGAAAGATGTCTTCCTAATTAGCTGTAGAGCTGGTCTTGGAAATAATCTTTACATATCATTGGAAATCTGACACAAAGTTGAAGGAAACTTACAGCAACAGCATTTTGATCTGAAGATCCTTGTGATTAAAATTCTCAGCTTTTTAACTTGTTTTTGTGTAAGTAAGCTTGAGAATTATAAGAAACTGCAGATGCATTGAAATGAACCAGAAAGCAGCTGCAAGGTATCGAATTTAATGGCAGAAGCTGTCCACACATCTGGTGTTTTTACTCAAAGAGGAGGGCTTCTTGTGGACAAAACCAGGCCACCCGAGGTGTTGTAACTGTGGTTGTAGTATGCCAAGATCTCTGGGGTCGTAAAGTGAACTCATGATGATCTTTTTTAAAAAGCATGCCTCCATTAAATTACAGTAGTTAATAAGGCGTTAATTTGCTTTACAAAAACCGCTGTGTTTTATCTACATTTAATACTTACTCATGTATCCATTAACTCCTCTAGCTAGCTTCTAGTAGTATGCTTATACTAACATGCCTGGAATGGATATAGGATTTATAAGCCTGAAGCTTTCTGAAACCTTTATAAAATTCATGTTATGTATGCTACCATCCAGTCCCCTGGTACCAAGATAGAATACCACAGCTATTATGCTTATTATTTCATCTTCAAGTGAAGCATTTGAAGGATACCATATGGTCTAATGATTTGTTGTTATTAATTTTCATGGCTTAATCCTTTTTGTAATCTAACCTATAGACACTTTGATTTATGGCAAAACTTCAAGTTTTCTGTAATTCATGTATGGCATAAATGATGAAAGACCTAAACTAAGTTTCCCTACAGTGATAATAGCTACTTGGAATATGCAGAGTTTCACTTGTGGAACAGCATATGGCCATTATATTTTTGTTTTTGTGCTGATTAGCTGACTATGTAAAAGCCAGCTGCTTGCAAATTTAACACTGGGACCTTGTATAAATAAGACATGCTTTCTTCGGAAAGGTAGTACAGACTGATAAAAAAGAAGAATCTCGAGCAGAAAGCGACAAAAGTTGGATAACAACCAAGACACTGAGATCAGCACGTCTCTGCAGAAACTAGGGGAAACTTAAAGCCTGCAGGGGCAGATGGTGAGCCTTTACTCAATTCGGAGCTGAAAAGAGTTTTCCCCCATGGCTACACAGAACATGTGAGCTAAGTTGCATGGCAAATGGAGATGTACTAACCAATAGAAAACAGAATATTATTTAATGAGATGTTGTGTAACTTTTAACCAATGAAAAGTAGTTTCTTTGTTGTCTAGAAGGTACAAAGTTTGATACTCACTGAATCAGGGTGCGCTGGCTTTGTGGATTATCACCCAGCACTCCATCTAGTGCCACACTGGAATAAAATCAGTTTCTCAGCCCTGTGTGTCTGATTGGCTTTATTGCACACCCAGTAACTGGACCTTGTTTTTTGGGACAACAATTTCAGTTTAAAATATTCTGAAACACAACTGCTGTAAAGGAAATTTTTGACACAGGAACTTTTACAAGTTTGTCTGAAACAAAATGGGTATAAAAATCACTTTGGTGGCCACCTACGTTTGGACCATTAGCTGGTGTTGCCAACTCTCTGATAGTCTCACAGTCCCTGATATGGCTGAGAAAGGAGTCATTGTTCTCTTCCTGTCTGCAAGTTGTTTTCCTCAAGCCATATTTCTGGCCTGCCAATATTGTGTTTTAATATGACAGTTTGACATCTATTTTCTGCATTGCAATGTAACTTCCACTTTCTAGGGCATGTCATCCTTCCCCTTTGTCAGAATAATAACTTTGGGTTTATTCTTAGCCTTTCCTAACAGTAGTAAAGCATGATTGTTGATATGATATCTCTAAATAATTTTCCTGTCACTAGAAAATATTTTACTTTTCTAGCTGTACTGCTACTTCTTGTTATTTTAAATAAAGAAGTTTGTTAACTCCCTTTTTGAAACTATGCCCCATTGTAGTGGATACCTGGTTTTTGTTGCTCTTATGAGGATGTTGAACTGTTCTTGTGCTTTGATAAATGCTGTTGTATGCTTTACTTGGGAAGATACAAAGGTTTGTGAGTGTCACTCCAAATCATGTGCGTGTTGGCTTTTCAGTGTTTTTTTAGGTTAAACTCTCCTGTGCCTTTTTTTTTTAATTTTTTTTTTCATTTTAAATGTCAGCATCCTGATTGCATGTGGCTTGTGATGAAAGGTATGCCTCATGTACACAGTCCTTTTATTTTTAAAGATTCCTGTAGTTCCGTGTGATTCTGAATCCTCTTCCTTGCACCATTTTTCTAGCCTGGTCACTCTGCGTTTCTGGTCCTCTGTTTGGTAGTGAGAGCATAAAAACCCCCAAACAAACAATCAACCAAGCAACCAAAAATCTGTCATGGGAGCCTTAGCCAAAATATAAAAGTTGAAGACTAAGGCCTTCCTGACAGTTTATTGGTGTTTGTTGGGTTTTTTTTTTAATTGATTAAGCTTTCTTTCCAGAAACTCTCTTTTTTTTTTCCCCCCACCTGTTTGTACCCACACAAATGAAGAGTAATATGCTTCCCTAGCATTTCAAAAAGTGTGTCCAAAGTAGTCCTCAGTTCCCATTTTCTGCACTTGGCTGACAGTCATAATCTTAGGTAGTCATGTTGCTGGTAATCTCATTGCATGTCACTACAGCCTACTGCTGTCTCCATTAGTATAGCATCCCTGCCCTTGGGTGGTGTCCTCAGTGACAAAGCCTTTGCCTCCTGAGGAGGATCAGCCTTGCATCAGACTTGCACTTCCTTACCACCAGACTCTTCCTCGTTCACAGTACAGGTGTTGCCAGCTTGAGTTGGTGTTACCAAGGTGTCATTGAATAGTCTTCTGGAGTTCCTTGGCCTCAAGATCCAGACTTTTTCCATGTGGATCCGCACTGCCTGTGTCCTGTGCCATGGGGCTGGTAATTCAACAACGGTTAGTGCAATGGATTTGGAATCCATTTGATTGATGTAATGTGGAGGTGATACCGGTAGTCATAATAACTCCTTTTTTCCCTGTTGCACAGGTGTCTGTCTTGAATCAAAGTCATTTAGATGATCAAGCTATGATAATGGAATTTTGTCAGCACAGCTAAGGTTTTGCCCATAATCGTCAAAGAAGGTAGATGGGTTTATAAAATACGTGTTAAAAAAAGTTAAATTGGTTTTTTTTAGACAGAAATCAGCTCCAGAAGAGAGCAAAACTGGCTCTACACAGAATGAGTAAAGTAAGCTAGAAGAGGTACTGAAAACTGAATGCTCCCCCAATTGGCTAGCTATGCATTTTGTCATTTTGTTATTATGTTTCTTGCTCTATCAGAGGATGTTCTTTTGTTTAAACTGAAGTTGACAGGATATAAGTGCATATAGGTTCTGTTAGAAATATCAGACCATGCAGTATTCTTGCAAGTTGGGTTTCAGAGGCTGTTCTGTCTGAAGGAGACAAATGCTCAGAAGCAGGGAACATGCTTCCTTTTCTGAAGCAGGAATGCTGAGTGGAAAGAAAGGTCTTCTGGAGGTTTTTTTTTTAGGGCTGCTTTTATGCCTCTTTTAGTAGGGGCTATTGTGATTTTTCCACCTAAACATAAGGAAAAAGTTCTTTACTTTCAGGGTGATGGAGCACTGGAGCACTGGAACAGACTGCCCAGAGAGATTGTGGAGTCTCCTCTGGAGACTTTTAAAACCTGCCTGGGCGTGATCCTGTGCAACCTGCTCTGGGTGACCCTGCTTTAGCAAGAGGTTGGACTGGATGATCTCCAGAGATCCCTTCCAACCCTCACCAGTCTGTGATTCTGAGATTTGAAGAGAGACGGTGGCAAGTTGCTCTAATGCATGCAATGTTTTCATGGACTTGAAAGGCTGGCTACGTGACTGGCAGGACAGGAAGTGACAGGGTTTTTGCACTTTTCCTCTGGGATGGTGGTAGTTTATGGCTTTTGAGGGCAGACATAGCCAAGTAGTAGGAGGTGTAAGAATTATTCTTGAAGTTCTTTTGTGCAGGCTTTATAGATTTCTGATAATTTCTCAACTTAGAGCAGCTTGGTCATGCTCCTGTAACTTAGCTGCTGGCTTTCTCAGAGATGGTGCTAATAGGCTTTTGATACTTGTGTCTGTATGCTGCCACCTTATGTTTAGAAACAAAACCAACTTGGATGTTCTTACTGGGAAATACCTGTGTTAATAGTGCTTAAGTGACCTTGTAACTCTAAGTTTAGTCTTCAGTATGAAAACAATCATGTCAATTTATGCAGTTTGGGTTCCTTTGCTTTCCTTTAGGAATCTGAGATTAAGACTTTTGGTAGTTTTGGGGGTTGGTTTGGGATTTTTGGGTGGGGTGGTTGTGTGTCATGTTCCCCCCAGCGCCCCCCATCATTTGTGTGTGTGGTTTTCTTGCTCTTTCCCAATTTGTCCCTGAACTTGCAAGGAGTAGAAGGCTGTTTTGTTTTCTAGTTCAGGGAGCCTGGAGACAAATGCTGGAAGGTGTATCTTTGGAGCATAACATCAAGAGCATGACTTATATCTAGAAGTTTATAACTTCTAATTTCTGACACTGCTTTTCGTAGTTCATTCATGCTGTCAGCTGGCAACAGGCAGAAGAACAGAGAATGTTCTGTGAGGCACTGTGTAAACTCCACACTGCTAGGTGCTTGTTTTAAGGAGTACTAGCCAAGCTGCTTCCAGTATCTGGGAAAGGCACAAAGCAATACTGAATAACCTTCACTGCGCTTTGGAGTCCGGAGTGTCCATCTATCTGCAATTGGGGTAGGTAGTGTAAAGAGTGCTTTTATTCTCCCTTCAATTGCACATTTGTGTGCACCACCTGGGTGCATCTGAGAGTCAAAATTGTTCAGAGCCTCTTGGAACACTTGGCCTTATAGGTTTTTTTCAACACCTGAAAGATGTCCAGTGGAAGAAACTTGGATCAGAAAGGCTGTCTTTAAACAAGAGTCTGCCTTCTGGCAGTGGGGAGGACTTCTCAACAGTCCTGGCTATCTCTTTGTATTTGGAAGCATAATGGAAAACTGACTGTTGAATTCCCATACAGTTTCTGAAAGGTGAGAATGTAAGCCTTAGCTCGGTTTCTAAGTGCAGTTTGAAGGACAAAACTGGAAAATACGAGTGTGTGAGTTAAACAAAACTATGATTGCAGATGGTCTCTCTGAAGTGGGTGCCCCCCCCCCCTTTTAAATTACTCCAGACATGAAACACTGTACGATCACACCATGTTTACTACAACATCCTGTGGTGTGTTGCTAGATGTTCTAGCTGTGTCCTATACTGAAAGCTTATCCTGAATGTTGGAATCCATTCTGGGGTAGAGGAGGACAAGCCTGCATAAGACTCATACACCATCTAAACTATTATAAAGAGAAAATAGTCCTGCTGTCACTGTAGGATATGAAGTTCACCCACAGCACTTAAGAATTTACCTTGAATTTCTCTAAATCTTTTCTGCTAGGTGATTTAAACATTTGCAATGGGTAAACTAATAACTAGTTCTGTTTCAGGAAGTTCTCTTTCTGCAGTGTTCCCTCTCTGGCTCTGGAATTGGTATTTCAGCTCCAGCCCTACAGATTTTATTTCAGCCCCAGCTCCACCCCTACAGCCTTTATTGGGGCTCCAGCTCTGGACTGTCTCAGCTCCAGCCTCAGAATCTTTATTCCAGCTCTGTGTTGTGTCAGCGCCAGCTCTTTGCTCCCCACAGTGATTTCAGCTCTAGCCCCACAGTGTTTATTTCTCAGCTTCACTGTCTCCGTTTATGCATGCTCCAGCCTGGCATCACCTCCGGCTCCAGCTGCACAGTTGGTGGTTCAGCCCCAACCCCAGGGTCTTGATTTCAGCCCCAGCCCTACAATCTCTGTTGCAGCTCCTGCCCCTGACCCTCGTGATTTCAGCTCCTGCTTTACAGCCCCAGATCCATGGTACCTCAGCTCCAGCTCAGCCATGTCTCAGCTTCAGCCCCTAACCTGCTATCTCTGTTTCAGCTCCAGCTCTACAGCGCAGCTCCAGCGCAGCCTCCAGCTGGAAGCTGCCTGGTTCTCACGGTAGCTCTGGGGCTGTTGACAAGGTCAGAAATCACTCGCTGTCCTTCCACTGTCACTGTCAACTGTGATCACTGTCCCAATATGGCCTTAACTGAGTGTGTTCATGGGTGAACACTGAACAAAGCGCCCCCAAGTCCCGTGAGGGTCCTGCAGCCCACACCCAGTGCTGCGCTCACCTGCCCCCCCCAGCTGTGTCTTGGGGGGGAACAGCTGCTCAGCCTTTGGTTCCCTGTCCCAAAAGGCAATGGGGATTGAGCCCCAACCCGCCCCGAGTTTGTTCCTAGTCCCAGAACCAGAGCCCTTGCTCTGCACGCAGCCCTAGGAATGCAGCACTGGGTCTGGCTGGGAGCTGCTGGGCTGGGTTTTGCAGGCCCACAAACACACCAGTTGGGCTCTGCGTCATGGGCTGGAACAGGGAAGAGGGAGGGAACCTGCCCACAGCCCAGCTCAGGATTGTTTGGGGATTGGGGGGAATTGCCCAAACATCAGGGGAGTGGTGTATTGCACTTGATTATTTACAGGGTTTTTTTCAATAAACAGCTCAAAGAAAATGAAGATAAAATATGACAATATGCTATAAATATGTTAAATAAGGTATCAAAATAAAGTGTAAATATGAAGATGGCAAGAAAAAAACTAAAAATGAAGAGAAAATAATATTAAAAAATATGATAAAGTTTTATTGCTCTTCATATGTTTATTACTAAGATCCTGTCCCATCTCCTGGCCCCTGTGGAAAGCAGGGCCCAGGCCCCTGGCAGCGCTGCCCCAGGACCCATGGACAGTCCGGCCACGACTAGACCACTCCACGCTCCCCACCCGGATCCGACTCAGCTCGAGACCGTTCACTCCGGGCAGCGGCCGGTGTCCCCCGCGACCCGCTCAGCGCCGCACGAACCTGCGGGGCCACCGCTGCCCAACCCCAGCACAGAGCCGCCGGAGGGACAGATACTCGGGGCCCCGCCGAGCACGGATAAGACCTGGCCCCCACACCGAGGACAGCGCCTGCCCGGCCCGGGCGAGGTGCCCCCGAACCGCCTCCTAACGCGCTCACCGCCCCGACGCAAACCGCACCCTCCCCGACACAAAATGCAGGTGGCTGCCCGCCCGCCGTACCCTGGCGCTCTTCAGCCCGCGGAGCGGCGGCGGCGGCGGCAGCAGCAGACGACGCTCCCCACGACCCCACTGCGCGATGGCGCCGCCGCTCGCGCTTACCCCAGCGGGGAGATGAGCGGGCGGGGCGGTCCCTCACCTGCCTGCTGCTTCACTGCACTTCCCGATTCGACCGGCGTTATTATCGGCCCCCCGTCCTGCCCATCACTGTCTGGTCGAATCCGAACAAATGGGCCCGCCCCCGCCCGACTGTGCTCCGACTAATCACTACCCAGTCCTTCCATCCGGCCCTGCCCGCCCGCCTCCTTGTCCCGCTGTTCCTACGCAGGCCCCGATCCCGGCGCCGCGCTGGTGACCGCCGGAGGCGCAGGGACCTCGTCCCGCCCCCGCGCCCCCCATTCTGCCGCGGGCCCCCTCCGCTCCTGGAAAGCTCCCTGCCCAGGCGTGCCGGCGGCACTGGGTCCTGGCGAGCTCCGGCATTTCCCAGCTCTCGGGTCTTGAACGGGGACTGGCAGCGGCCCTCGAAACGGAGCCGCCGCCGCCCTCCCCGGAACCCAACACCAGCTGCCGGGGCTGTTAACAGCGGAGCCGGGATCCCGCGGAGTCCCAGAGCGGCGGCGGAGGGAATCGGGGCCTGCAGGCAGAAGGATTGGTGGGTCCGGGGAGCGGGCGGGGACGGGTCAGGATTGAAGCGACGGATCGAGATTGGTCCCAGCAGAAAGAAGAGCGGCGGCCCGTTGAAGAGACAGGCTCTGATTGTCCAGAACAGAAACGAGAGGGACGAATCGGATTGAAAACGCGGTTTCGGACTGGCCGGAACAGGGATGGGCGGGGAACGAGGGGGGAGGGGCGGATCGAAGGAAACGGACTCTGATTGGCCGAAGTAGGGATGGTCGTCGACCGGGTCTGATTGAAGGAACGCGCTCCGATTGGCCAGAGCGGAGCCGGGATGGATCGCGGTTCCTGCACCCTGAAAGGACCTACCGGGGCTCGGGTGAGCGAAGCACGACAGGGGCCCGTCAACACAACACCTAAAGCCGCGCAGCCCGAGGCACGTTGCGCTTCGCCCTTGCAATCGGAGCGGGGGGTGAGCGGGGCCTGATCCAGGCTGGCGGTGGGGTCCGAGCTGTGCAGCCCCCGCCCGTCAAGCTGAGCTTGGCCCCGGGGGGCACAGGTGCGGCCGGGAGTGAGGAACGGGCGGCGGGACGGGCCTGCCCGTGCCCAGGTGAGGGGGATCAGGAAGGGGCTCAGGTGGACCCATGAGGAGCATATGAGGAGCCCATGAGGACGGAGCTGGGGGCTCAAAAGGGCTGGGGTTGGTCCAGAGTGTGTAGGGTAGTAGTTGGAGTAGAGTTGTTTTCTTGGTGGTGAGTTGCTGATGGTGTGGGAGTAGAAAGTCCTTGGAGGGGTGCCTGCCTTGGCTGAGAGCTGCTGAGAATTGTTGCCTGTGCTGCTGGTAAGTGAAGTTCTGGCTTGGGTTTGGGAACTGAACTTGAGTATGATCTGGTAGAAAGGTGAAGATAATTGTGGAACTGGCAGAGATTCCTGGTGCTGACTGTCTCTATGTTCTCTTCTTTTCTTTGTAGCTGGTGCTCAGCCAGGGGAGCAGTGTTCCTGAGGCACCCTAGCCTTGGCCAGTGCCAGTGAGAGAAGGATTTCAGGTCTGGTTCCTGCCCATCTCTGTCCTCATCTGTAGTCCTGAACTTGGGCCTCTACCCTTCTCTACTGCAGGAGTAGGGCTGAGAGTGGGGGCTTGTTGGCAGAGTGGGACCCCTTGTGGCAGTTTGAGTAAAAAAAACCCTGCATGAAGGCTTGTTTTAAACTGACCAATTGGACTATTCCCTTCCATGTTACTTTTGGCACCTCATTGGTCATAAAAGTTTCTCGCGTGCGTCTGTTGCTTTAAGAGCCGTGGGCTCTTTGGCTCTTTGGGGCTTTCGGTCATTTTTCGCTCTCCCGGGACACTTCTGGCTTTGCACTGCAAGGGGCGCCGCGGGTTTGCAGCTTCGCTCCGGGAAGAGGCTTTTCCAGACTTGCGGCTTGGCTCCGGGGATCCTTACGGACTGTTGCTCCTCGGCTCGACCCTGCCCGCCTGCTTGCGGGCTATGGCTCCCCCGTGCTGCTGGAGTGGAGCGGAGCTGTGTGCTGGGGAAGCCACCCGCCGCGCTGCCTGGGACTG